>JAIXND010000699.1:3829860-5106480 GCA_023646645.1 Varanus salvator macromaculatus
CAAAGTTTAATGCAGAATAAAATGGTCAAAGTCCAAAAGCAATGCCAAGATCTCAAAATCAGAATGATACATTTAAAGGCTTGTGCTGTGATCAAAGGGCTCCATTCACAGGGTAACTGTTCCCAAGTGCAACCCTGGGACTGGTTGGGATCCAAAGAATTGGCTTGTTCAGTACTTAGGATGTATTTCAAAAAACTGCTTTTTGAAAATGTTCAGCTGTAGCTTGTCATGTAACCCCATGGCAGGGCGGCTGTTGAAGTAACAGTCCGAGGCCTGCCTTGGGTTTGTTGCGCAGCAGGCTCTTCACTTGGGCATTCTGGTCAGTGGTTTTAAGTTCTAATCATTTCTGTTTAACCACGGTGTTGCATTCGGTCCAGTGAGGCAAAAATACTTAAATATGTAAATTCTGACATACACAGTGCAGTGGTTAAGCACTGAATTATTTAGTGAGACTTAATTTGAAGCATGTCTGTAAACTAATCCTCTTGCTGCTGCACAAGACTTCAACAAGCATAGATACTCTCCTTGTGTGCCTGAAATGAACTGAAACCCAACCGGTTTTAAACTTGCATGAGAAGTTGTAGCCTGTGGCTTCCTGGGCATACTTGTCCTGTAAAGGCATCACCAGCCCTGTCTGCAGCACCTGCTGTAGTTGCTGCCCAAATCTCCATACTGAAAACAGTAGAACTTGGAATAATAATAAATTTCTGGCCGAATAACTAGATTGGCCAGCAAAGCTTTTTCAAGATCTTCCTGAGCAGCCTAGCCTTCACTAGAGGAGGCAGAGTTTTCCCCGTGGAAAAGGAGTACTTCACCATCACAGCTGCCTAGCTTTTCACTGAACTTGCCTGCCTTGTCCTTCACTTGTAGGAGCTTCCTTCAGCTGGGCGCTGGTCTGAGCGTGGGCCTCAGCGGGCTGGCTGCAGGTTTTGCCATCGGCATTGTGGGCGATGCAGGTGTTCGGGGGACAGCACAGCAACCTAGATTATTTGTTGGCATGATCCTGATCTTGATCTTCGCTGAAGTCTTGGGTCTGTATGGTCTCATTGTTGCCCTCATCCTTTCCACAAAGTAAACAAAAATACCACAGAGTATGATGTAAAACAAAAAGTTGAGAAAAAAAAAAACCAACAACCTAAGCTCCAGAATGAAAATGGTCTCTCCACAATGTGTACAGTTGTCATCAGTTTGGTAGTTGATCTCTTGTAAATGCGCAATGTATGTTAGTGACTTGTCCGTCTCGTGTGTACTTCAATATTAAATACCAGATGAGCTGCCTCAAGCCATCTTGTCAAGGTTTGAGGGAAGCTCATGCAGAGTTTTCCATCCATTTGCCATTAGAGTACTTTATGTATAAATATGAACTAGAAATGGTAACTTTTTTCTCTTCACTGGATGTTTTATTTATAAGACTTGACATGTTCATACATATGGAGCAAGAGTTTTCAATTTCCCATGCTATATATATTAATCTCATATATAGATAGATTAATACACTGTGGGGTTAATTGTAAGTGCAGAGAAATCCTTGGATGTAATTTGATTCTCAAAGATTGCTGTTGTGTTGGAGTGTGAGACTGTGTTTCTACAAAGCAGCAAAATGTCTGAGACACTCCTGTGTTCCCAGTAGTAAAAAAAAACTGTATGCTCTGGCATCAAAGTTGTGCACCCAGTGTTGGGTTTTCGCAGTTATATGTTTCCAGATAATAAAATTTCCTCCACTACATCATTGTAAAGAGGTGGGTCTTGGTGTGATTTGTCCGAGAAATGGGCTCCTGGTTGCAAGGATTCCATCCAGCCCCTCTTGATGTAAACACCTTCCGTTCAAAGCTACTCTAACTTATTCAGTGCAGCACAAGAAGAAATGAGGATGCAGACTGTTGAAATATGGGAGCACAGCTTGTTCACAACAGAGCTTTCAGTGCTGGGAATAACTCTCTTCGAGCATTGGGTCTCTCCTCTGCCCAGAACTTGGCAGGGGGCAGCAGCAGGGTCGGCCCTCGCATCTTGAAGGCTATGTCTACAGTGCACATCCGCATGTACAAACATAAGCAGAGCGCCACATAATAGGGCTTCACAGAACCAAGAGACCATGTTTGAAGAGCTGCCGGTAGACTTGCATAAGCAAGCACTGTGTTCTCTCTGAACTGGACTAACTACAAAGGACTGTAACAGGAAGGTGGTGAGGCCTGGATCTGAACTAAGCTCACAGAGGGACTTGCTTTGGCCCGGTGCTGAAGGGGTGTCAAATCAGGAGCAGGGCCAAATGTAGGCTTCTGGTGGCCCCAGTGCAGCCCTGCTTTAATGGCCCCATGCCCTTTCCTCCAACCATCAATTATTTGGTGATTTTTTCCCCCTGGCTGTTGTGCAGATTTTTCTCTACTCTAAAAGGTTGAAATGACTCTCTTAAAGTTTACCTACTAGCCGTGAGAGCTTTGAACTACAGTGCACAGGTTCTGTTGATGTTCTGCAGGGGGATTTTGGCCCTGGCGAACAACTAACCTGCAGGCTCAAAGCTGCTGTCGAATGGGATTTGGCCTTCAGGCTGAAGAGGTGCTGCATCGAACAGCCTGCTCTAACCGCCCATGTCTGTTCTTGGGTGGGTGACTCAAGTGCCATCTCAGAGTTGCTTTGAGAACTCCCTTCACTTACGGATTACTGCCTGAAGGAAGAACCTGCTCTGTGGCCTGCTTGACCTCACCACTCCTTTCCACGTTCCTGAACACCTGAGCACATGGTTTACAAATGTTCAAAAAAAGTTGAAGGATAAGCTTTTCTGGCTGACATTATGTGTCCTTTATGTATCGTATGGAAGTATCTCATATATTGAGAGTAGGAAATAGCAAGTTTAAAAACATCAATAAGACCTGGCCATCAGCTGCATATTAGGGAAGTAGGTATGTTGCACAGTTCATCTGCATGTTGTTGAAATACAGTGGCACTGAGTTGGCAGATTACTTACCCAACTGTGCCAATTTTTGCAATGTTAACCACACAGGAAACGCCTTAAAACCAGAGCCAAAAATTATCAAGGCTCCCAAACACCAACCGATAGTTGATCAAATGTAGCCACAGTAGTTGAGCTTGAAGTTATGAACATGGAACTTTGCCAGTTTCTGCACAGCAGAATAACACTTGACTTCCATAGATATTTTGTAGATACGGAGGGAGCTTCACCTGCTTGGTTTGTTCACTGGGAAGAGGAGCCACACTGCCATATTGAAGAGAGAGTGGTATGAAGTGGAACCCATGCCAAGCATGAATTAAAGTAGCTTTCCTCTTTCTGCTGCACTCCAAGTGTGTTTGACTGCAGCTCTCAGGATTGCACACATCTGTTAGGCACTAGATTACGGAAGGTTCTACTGAAGGATCTTGCCCCCAAAATTATTTTGTAACAAGCCATCAGTACAGTTCTTTCTGGTTGTGGAGCTATCTTGTTCTTTGCAGTTGGACATAAAGATGGATGTTTAATGAGGTGTCCTATCTTGGCTTCCAGAGTAGCTCTTAAAGTTTTTATTATATTTGTATCCTCCTTACTCCCAGGATTTGGGACTCAGAAATGTTTTGAAATTTAAAGCCTTTTCTGTTGGAATGATCACTAAATCCAGCATTTGCTTTAGCTTGTTTTTAAGCGCTGAGGGCTGTCCTAAAGTTTGATATGCAGATATAGCCGTCACATACTTTGTAAGTTTACTGGAAATGAAGCCTCTTCAGCTGGTAGAAGCAGACGCACAGTCAAAGGTGAACTTGTTTTGTTATTTTTCCAAAGCTTTGTGCAAGTATAAAATAGCTGTTAAATCAGGCTAAATGGAATTGGCAGACCTTTCCTTTAGGTTTCAGTATTTCCCATTGCAAAGTACTCAGTTCAAAGGAAGATGGTAAGAATGAAGTGATGTTTAGATGACAGGCATACAGAGTTTGCAAGACCTTGATCCCATCATCCTAGGAAAGGCAGGGAACATACAAACAACCCAGAACTTCCTACTATGAATACCCAGCACAGAAAATGAATTCCATGTAACTGTATAGTGTATGTGCTTACCTTATGCTCTCCTTTTCTATTGGCACTTGCACTAGGCATTTGCACATGTGTAGTGTAGAGCCAAATGTATTGTGTAGCAGTTCTTGGTTCTTGAGGGAACCAGGTTTTAGTCCACACTTAGCCATGAAGTGCACTGGGTGACTTTGGCCCTGTCTCAGCTCAAGACTCTCAGGTGAACCTACCTCACAAGGTTGTTATGAAGACAAAATCAGGAAGAAGAGGCTCATGTAAGCTGTGTTGGCTTTCTTGCAGGAAAAATGTCAGGATACAAATGCAATGTGATGAATTGTGACTGTAGATTCAAGCCACCTCCAGGCTCTTTTTTAGTATATAAAATTGTGGAGCAACTCTTGACATGAATTTGCCAACTATGCAGAGCCATGAGTAACTCTTAGCTCAATGCATAGCTTTACAAATCGAGTGTGCAAAGGATGTGAGGTGCTTTTATTGTATAAGGAATTGGGTACGTCAAGGAAGTGCTCTCCCATAGAAGAGGATTAGCTCCCTCCGGTCCTCAGTCCCCACAAGCAATCCCTTCCCCCTCCCCCATTGCAAGATGGAATGGCTAATTTCCAAACCAACCTGAATTTAACTTGCTCAGTATGACAGAGGAGCCCCGTTAAACCAGTGATGACTCCCCATTTCCATTCAGTAATAAACTGGCTGTTCAAGGCCAATGTGGAATCAAACACCTGGGTCTTACAAAAAGAGATCCTTTTACCTCTGGCCCTTCAGTGCAGTGAAGTACCAGGTGCTTCCCTCTGCCTTGGATTTTAATCCAAACTAGAGAATAATTCAGTACTTCCTTCTAATTGCCTCCTCTTTGAGGGTGACATTAGAAAATTCACCTTTCCACCTCAGTTTGTTTCCAAGCCTTCGCTTAGGAAACCTCACTGGCATTTCTAATTCTTGGGTCATGCTTCAAATACTAACTGCATAAGCATAAACAGGATGGGTAACTGGCCTTATTGGAGAAATTAGATTACACTGCATGCTTTCTCTATCCTTCACACAATGATAAAGCATTCCCACAAAGTAGTAAAGTATGTGGGTCTGTGTGTGTGTGTGTGCGCGCGCACACACAAAATGGAAACCAGAGGACTGCTCTTGATGCAGCTTTTAGATGCACATAGTAGGGTAGTGCATGAATGATGCGATTGAGTGTGAGAGGATGCGCCTGTGCCACATGGGTAGAAAAATCAGCCTGTTTTGATGGCGGCAGCACCAGTTAAAATAGAAACGGAAGTAACTAGAAGTAACAGCAGTTTGCCATGTGTAGAACAGCCATTTTCTCCATTTTCGGGGTCCGTGGGGCTTTTGTAAAGTAGAAAGTACAATTGGTTGGAGTGCAGGAAGGTGCCTCAGAGAAAGCCAGGCTATGGGCTCATCTGGCACAATATTTACACTGGCTGGTAGCAGCTGACTGGTTTCAGACACCTGTCTCTCTCAGCCCTATTCGGAAGGACCTTGGGACCTTTGGCATAGAAACAGCGCACCCCACCCCTGAGCCATGGCTGCTCACTCAGCATAGTGCTAATTACATTTCTATCTTGTTCATCCTCCAAGGAACTTGGGACTTTGTACATGTTTCTTCCTGCCCCTTTCTGTCATTTCCCACTTCATCCTAGCAAGCACCTGTATTTGCTGACATGGTAAACGCCAGACCCCTTGTATATGCATTAACACTTCTGTGGACCCAGCCAACAGGGCCCATGGGCATCAGTGATGGGAGCTGTAGTCCAGAACTTCTGGAGGATTAGGGTTGGGGTTTCAAAGAAGCTGCAGTAAATTATGCAAGAGACCAAAGTGGCAATTCTAGCATTTCTGAGTAAACATGCAAAGCATTGCCCAGCAGAGACTGCTGCTCCACACCACAGTATCTTGTAGCTGGTAGAGGTACCACGGGATGAAATAGATGCATGACCGACCCAACAACGAAAGTGGCATGATGTGTGCATCCTTTTGCAGTTAGCCCTTTATATGTCATTGAAGTGACGGAACTGCGGGCAATTGGGTTTCTCACATGTGCCTTTGAAGGAATCTGGAGATCGAGGATCCCGTGCACCATTCGCGCAGGTTCTTGATTGGGCCAGACACTCATATTTAAGCTGTGGAGTCAGACAGGGCAAAGCTACGGAGGGGGCTTCTTGCATTTATTGGCAAAGCAAGGCCAAATGGCCCCATCACCACCACCTACTGATGACAGGATGACAACAACAGCAGCACACAACTCCAGCTGAACGACAGGTCTATAAAATGTTCCAAAGAGCAGACGTCTCCAGGAAGTAAAGATCGCTGCCACACACAATTATCAGAAGGAACTCTCCTGACATACAGAAAATAACTAAAAGAGCAGGGAAAAGGCAAGGCAAGAGCCCAGATTAAGTTGGTGTTCTCCGTGGTCCACCCCCTCCTGGCCTCATTAGGGCATCCCTTCATCACATCAGCAGACATCTCTAGTGCATCAGCCCACTGAGAAATCGATGACTCACTCGCTCCTCCACCTTTACAAGCTTCCCAGCTTAGACCAGAAAGCACTGAGTGAATCCCAGCTTGCCAAGGCAGTACATGGATGGATCTCCTCGCAGGGGAGGAGGGGGGCATAGGAAACTGCAAGATGCAGGCATCTGCAGCATTTCACGAAGGAGGAGAAACCATGCCGAGGTGCTGTTCGGCCCTGCGGATAAGCTCTCGTTTGTTGAGCAGAATGGATCACCCTGTTTCGATGTTGCCATGAAGCTGTGCTGTAGAGTGAGTCAGTCCTGCAGAGTGGTTTTGGTGCAGGCGGGGGGGCTGGGGGGGGCAGACAGACAAAAGAGAGGAAGGGAAACAGCCTTGCTAGTGATGCATAATATTCATTAAGAGGCCATCAAGCTTCTTTGGAAGAAACCAGACAGTAAATGCTGGTGGTTAGACCGTGTTTTCTGTGGGGTGTGCATAGCCTTCACCTTTTAGCTCTTTCAAGTCCGCCCCCCCCAAGAGCTCTGGGAAGGAAAACCAGGACTCACCTGGACTGAAATCAGTTCTTGGTGAAGATGCAATAATCAGAAATTCAGCTATTTACTTCATTTCTATACTTTCCAACAGCCAAAGCTCTCTGGATGGTCTATAACAATTTGTAAAATGCATGCATCTAATCAGTTTCCACCACTTTCACACGCACCCCATCTGTTTTTGTGGGTGAAATTATGAAAGAGATGTGGCAACCTTCAAGCATACAAACAAAAAGATTATTTTTGAAGGAAGATGGGAATATTTGGAAGAAGGATCACAGAACATGATGGCAGGGCATGTGCTTTGCATGCAGAAGGTCTCTGGCATTTCCAGTGAATAGGATCAGATAAGAAGTGACTCTGCCTAAAACCCAGGGGATGCTCAGCTGGCCAGAGACCCCGAGGCTGAAAGGTTTTCCACACACTTTCCCCAAGGCTGCATGACAGAGGCAAACAGTTTTACCAGACACAAGGAATGCTCCTGCGTTCCCTCCCCATTGTTGTTTCTAGTTGCGAAGGCGCGTCCGACCCATCGCGACCCCATGGACAACACTCCTCCAGGCCTTCCTGTCCTCCACCATCCCCGAGTCCACTGAAGCTCCATCCAGCCACCTCGGTCTCTGCCGTCCCCTTCTTTTGCCATCTATTGTTCCCTCACCATACCTCTGCCGGATGTTGTTTTCAGAGCAGTACTGAACATCCCAAATGAAAAACGAGATCCTGGCTTCCATCTTTTTGTCTTGATCTAGCAAGACCAAGAAAGAATTCAGAATGGTGCCGTGCATATTCTGGGACGGGGTTATTTAGATAGAGAACTGGCTTGGTTCTTCATGGCTCCCATTGAGTTCTGTGGAGAAAGTAAATAGGCTGCCTTTGGAGAAACTGTCAGGGCACACCCAAGAAAGTGAGGCCAGAGGGGGCCGGTGCATTCATCAGCCCAGCTGTGTTCCTGAGTGCACGCCTTTATTTTCCCCCATGTCAGGTGGATGTGGTCACTCAGCCCTATGAGCAGAAGTAAAACCGTGCTCCAGGGCACCACTGCGGTAGGAACCAGTCTCATGCCGAACCCTGACTCTGGCTGCACCCTGCGGGGAGCAAGGGATTGCCATGCAGCTCCGTACAGCTTGGAATCTGTGCAGTGTAGGGCCATAAGCATGGTGAGACTGAGGAAGCTGGGTCTTTTCAGCCTGGAGAAGAAGAGACGGCAAGGGGATCTGTTGGCGACATATAGGTACGTGAGGGGGTGTCACACGGAGGTGGGTAGAGACCTGTTCTCTGCAGAGGAAGGCAGGACATGCTCCAACAGAGCAAATCTCAGGGAACCCAGGTTCCATTTAGATCCCAGGAAGCACATCCTGACAGTTAGGACCCTGAGGGTGTGGAACGGGCTTCCACGGGAGGTGGTTGAGGCCCCATCGGTGCGGGTGTTCAAAGGTAGGCTGGACGTGCACATGGTGGGCACGTCATGAGTGAAGCCGGCTGGAGTTGGGGGTCAGACCAGGTGGCCCAGGAGCCCCCTTCTGGCTCACTCTGTTTCTATGTTTTTAATATTGCAGTTACAGCAATATTTGGGCATTATGTCTTCGCTGTCAAAACTACAGAGGAAATCCAAGTCAACAGAGAAGTTAAACAACCCTAAGCAAGGCATTCTCATCATACCAAATCTGCCCCAAGGCGTCAATGGCTTTGGGGAGGGGATGCAAAGAGGATGCAAATCTTCTGTTGGCAAAGGCAGGGGCAGCAAAAGCAACACAGATTATTTTGCAGCATTCTGCAGTCTGAGTGACTCAGCCCTTGGCTCAAGCTGTTGCTGCCTTTGTCACGAAGATATCAGAAGCCTTTATTAAAACGCCAGGCTTGTGGTCAGGAAATCCTTCAGCAGTGGATAAAAGGCACCTTTTTCAAAGATGAGCAATGCTGATTGATGTTCTGTCTGCAGCCACCTCAGGTCTTTATTGAATCTATGCAGTACTGCAACAGTCTTCCTGCCTATGCCATTATTTTAAATGCTCTCGACAAATACATTTTCCCCCAACAAAGCACTTTGAAAAATAGTGAAATGAGAAAGCATCACCAAGAAGGTTCTTGACATTAAAATGAGCATATAGTCCCAAAAATTAAGACAAGGAGTTACCAAAGCTGAGTCTTCTGTATTTTCTGGTCACCCCTCTAAATCCAGATTGGATTCCAATTTCCTTGCCACTAAATTAGTTACCTATTTATTTTTGAGCCATCTGTGCCACTTATGCTAGCTCTGGGGATAGAAGAAAGCAATTCACTGAAACCCTTGCCCCCAGTCCAGTTCAGTCAAAGTCCTGCCAATACATATTTGCCGAAAGGGCTTCATCAACACACACGAGCAAGCAGATAGGGAGATCAAGAGGCTTGGAACCTGAACGTTTACAGACGTACAACAAAATATTTGCAGGACCTAATGACCTCTCCCCAAAACACAGCTCAGTGGCCTTCAGTGCCTTACATATCCTGGGATACTGGGAAGGCCCCCTGAGACAGCCAGAGTATTGACAAGTCTGATTTAGTTTCAGGCAGCTTGCAATTGTGGATGGCCAGGGGACTTCCACAGAGGACTGTCCTCTCTTTGAAGGGTTGTCCTGCCCAATGCACAAGCCACAAGAACTGTTGCCTGTCACAGCGAGCACCTGTACAACACACTAACCAGGCAGGCAAGTTACATGCTCACAAGTCCACTCACATTGTAGTGAGATATATGGTTGGTTGGTTGGTTTCTATCCAGACTTTTTTCTTGCAAGGAAAGGAACAGAATCCTCCTCCTCTTCATTTTTTTGCTCACCACAACCCTGTGACATAGGTTAGGTTGAGAGTTAGTGATTGGCCCAAAGTCACTCGCGGATCTTCATGACTGAGTGGAGAATCTGGATCTCCTGAGTTCCTCATCTCATCACTCCAACCACTACACCACACTGGCTTTCTTATAATTGGAAATTGTAATAATCATTTCACATTTGCACTTAGCCATATAAATCAGCACGTGCAAAGTTTATGCAGATCACTGTCTTTTGGGGGGGGGGCGGATGTATTTTTTTGGTTTGGTTTGATTTTTTGCCGTTCATATGAGGGTCACCCTATTGCTCGGTTTCTCATCGGTATTTTTGTATGCACTTCTAACATACAACTAGAGAGGGAAAGCTTTCACTGCCTGTCCATGCAGGAGGAGCTGGACCTGTGGAATGCCTGCCTACCAGAAGACAACTTCACATGTCCATATAGTTTTGTGCAGATATGAGTGGTAGGCCTAGTGAGCCTACCACAGACATCCACGTGCAGTTGGACACATTTTGTGCAGCTCTATAAAAATAAACCTTTGTGGAAATTATGTTTTTCTGCAGAAGGGAGTGAGAACATGCAACTTTTATCGTTTTCCGTGGAAATATTCTGGGAGGCGCTCACGCTTTGGGGATACGGTTGGGGGAATGCTCCGGATTCCTGTGCAGTGGGAAAGCGATGCTGCAAATAACCAAAGAGAGAGACTGACAAAAGCAGGCAAGCTTAGCCTTCCTTCGATTTCCTGGCTCCTCCGCTTCCCTCCAGGAAAGTGCACCGTCAGCCGCTCTCGCGGGCCTCGCCCCTCGCAGACTCAGCAGTGCTGTGACTCCTCGAACGGGAGGGAACACCCGCAGCAGCTTCTGCCCGGCCTTTCCCTTCCCATCATGGCGGCTCCGCGGGGCCACTCACGTGGCCCTCGGGCGGGAAGCCCCGCCCCCTCGGCCGCCAGCTGATGAGAGATCACGTGGCCGGCATCCGGGCGAGGGGAAGCCGAAGGCAGAAGTTGGGCAGCCCGCGAGAAGGAGGTCTCTTGGTGGGTGCTGGGTAAGGCCGGCCGTGGTGCTCCGCGCTGTTCTTCGGGGCGGGGTTGGAGGGATCGGGGGGGGGGGGGCTCCCCGCTGCCTGGATTAGCCTGTCTTTTCCGAGAGTGGAAATTCTAGCCAGTGGGAAGCGGTCCATGTAAATCTCATGTTAATATATGCAAATATCGGCGGGCTGGACCATTAGCAGGCTGCGATCTTGTTTCATTATTCCGAGCAGAAGTGTTGGGCGGACCTCCCCCGCCCCCGTGGTCTCTCCGTTCACCGGAGCGATGCTGCCGGTTTGATCAGTTTGATCCTCGCCTTGGAAACACGAGGTGGGCACGGGGCGGGGAACGGCTTCGTGCATCGCATCGCATCGCATCGCATCGCATCAAGGTATTGCATTACAAAGACGGGTGAACCGCCCTTCCCAACAACGTTTTCACCAGCTGGTTTACAATACACGAAAAGGACAACAGAAGCAACCCTGAAAACCCAGTTTTGTGGAATTTTGATTGTCCCTAATGAAGATATGATCCAACTTTGAATTTTGGAATTTTTTTTTCTCATGGACTGGGGCGACTGGTCTTTGTGTCTTTTAGATCTGGTCAGTTCATGTCATTTTCCTATTTATTCATGGGTTCAAATTATTTTCTTCACCACAGTTAGGACTACTAAACCAAGTGGGATAAAAATTAATATGAGAGCCCCATAAAAGGCTTGCAGTGGGGGGCAGGGGAAAGCAACACATTCTGTGCCTTTTTAAAAACAAGGGAAGGGTTTGACAGAGCTGCCCACTTATGGTGCCACTGCAGAAAAGGCCCTGCCCTAAGTCTCAGCCAGATTGTTCCTTGCCAGTTACCAGCCAATGTGTAGGATAGTGAAGGTGCTCAAAAGGTCTGGGCAGCACCCCTTCAGGTAATATGGTCCCAAACCCTCTAGGGCCTTAAAGGTTACCAACAGCACTTTAAATTGAGCTTTGTTTTATTGATAACCTTTCCAGCAAGATTTGTTTCCAAACCTTTTCACCGAGATTTGCTTGCAGATTGAAATCCATCACGAAGACAATATAATTAGGAATGTGTTGCTGGTGTAACTGGGACCATAGCCCAGGTTCCTGATTGCTCCTTGGAGAGGCCTTGGGCGGTTGGACTTGTGGGTGACTGATGCCAAGCCGGCAGAGTTACTTCTTTCATTGAAACATAATGAAGACGAGAGTCGCAAGAAATTGAATGGGATGCCTAACGTTGCGCTTTTTCTGACTCTGGGCAGATTGTTTATTGCAGAGTTATATTGGAGGCAAGCAGAGTTTAGGTTTGCAGGTTCACATTTTAAAAACTTAGAATCCTAAGGGGCACCTACCAGAGTTAGATGCGAAGCAGCTCTTGGGGTTGGGGAACACAACGTCCCGTAAGAATTAGGAGTGGGGCACTTCTGAGCTTCAGACAAAAATCACTGGAGCTTTCTTGTTCTTTGGTTCAGCAGCCTAATTGAGAAGTGGGAGTGTCTTTCGGCTGAGTCAGAAAACCTTGTTGATCTACTGCAGATCTGCCAGGAAGCCCAGATCTGTCTTCTGCCCACCACAGTTTTATAGCCAGCCTTTTAAAAAGATATTTTTCTGGGCAGCTTCCAGCATATTTAAATGTAATCCATACATAGCAGTAGAACTACATAAAAAAAATAAAAGCAGCATAGAAAAGCAATGTAAAAGTAGTTTCACAGGGAGCCTAGGAGAAAAAAGGGGTACCTGAAAGATAACCAGTGTGGAGTAATAGTTAATAGCGTGGGTTTGGGTCTTGGATGATCTGGGTTCTAGTCCCCACTCAGCCATGGAGCCAAGTGGGCGACTTTGGGCCAGTCACAGACTCTCAGCCCAACCTTCCTCACAGGGTTGCTGTTGTGGGGATAAGATTGAGAGCAGGAGAAGAAGAATGATGTAAGTCGCTCTGCGTTCTTTAAAAAAGAAAAAGGCGGTATACAAATCTAATAAATAAAATAACACTTGAGGATACTAGTTCAGCTTCTCAGGGAAGGGCATGTCACAGCCAAGGTGGCCCCCTGGAAGAAAGCTTTATTTCACACTGACATAAGACATTAGCAGTGGTATTGCTAGCCATTTAAATATTTGGGTCCCAATCCCACAGGGCAGAAATCTACTTAGAGAATCCTCAAACCAGTATATTGGAATATAAGTTTAATAAATCAATCAGTCAACCAATATTATTAGCATATGTTGATTTCTATCTATATATGCATGATTTCTAGAACAGGCTTGTATTTCACAGGAGGCAAAACCAATTCCTTTCAAAGTAAATAAAATACTCAAATAGTTTGCACCTTGGGCACATGGCAAGGCTTTTGTCTCTGTTTGGTTGCCATGCAGGGGAGGAGATGGATGAGTGGAGAGTGTTTCTGTACAGGAGAAATAATGCTTCCCACCCCACCTGCCGTCCCCATGAAAATCACCACCTGCATGTCAGTTAAAATATGCAAAATGCCCTCTGTGAACATCCATGGACTTAGAAGCCCCTGGGCTTGGGGCACCATAAACCTAGCCAACGCCTTCTTCCTTGCCTCTTCTTCCTTCTTCCTTCCCTGTCGCCATGTGTCGCTTCCTTTCGTGTGACCCTGGGCCTGTTCTGTTCAGCCACATCCCCTTCATGCTCGGACGATGCCATCGGACAAGTCTGTCTCGGATGCGCCAGTCTTCCAGTTTATCAACTGCCGGATTCTGAAGAACCATGAATTACAAAGGTGAGGCTGTGCGGTTGCTGCTAGAGATGTGAAGGCCTGGAAGCAAAATGGGGAGAGAGACGGGGACGCCTGAGATGGAGTGCAGGGTGGGAAATGTGTCTGTGTTCGTCTTTCAGATTTTTCCATTCCCTTCCCCCATGTGGCTTCTGGGCCTTCAGATCTCCGCTTTCTCTAAGGGCTCGGATTTGGGTTGCCCACATGAAAGAGAACGGCTGACCCCTTCCACTGGCTGCTTGAAGTGGTGCATGGGTGGGCCGCAGGCACAGGCCTGGGCCTTGGCGCTCCTGCCACGGGGGCCCTTCCAAACCAGGATTCCCCTTTCTCTCTTTCAAAACAACAGAGCGTTCCTTGGCTGAAGCTCTTCCTTCTCCAGTGTGCATGCAGCCACCTGTAACTAGTGGAGGAAGAGCCTCTTGTACACCAGCTAGCAACTACTTCCAAGAGGCCTCCTTTCGACTCGCCCCGGGCCTCCCTCCTCTGGGCGGGCCCCCCTGAAGGCAAGTCAGCTTCTTAGCGGAACACCAGCCCTTCCCTCCTGACGCCGTGTCATGGGGTCAGGGATCCGTCCAGTCTTGTCTGGCTCCTGTGACTGCTACTCCATGTCCCTTCTAGTACATGAAGACCCTCAGCAGTTCTCAGGGGCCACCTTTACACCTGGAGACAGTGGCCTTGAGATAAGCTCTTCCACCTCCTCCATCTCTGTGGAGGAGACCCGATTTCTTAGCCCTCACTCGAAGAGTCCGTGCCCCCCGTTCCTGAAAGACCTACTGCCTCTTTCCTCCCCAGCAGCTGGCTGGAGAATACGAGGAACCGTAGGATTTCTTTCTGGCTAAAGATGCATAGGATCACATGCCAAGTTTGTGTTCCTCACATTTCTTATCTCTTATTTCCAGCACTAAGATTTGTTGGGGTGTTTGGCAATCCCCAAAGCAGCGGGGGTGGGGGTGGGCTGGGGATTCATAATTAAGCAAAGGCAATAAAAGAGAACGTGACGTTGCTCATGCTATTGTTGTTTTACTGAGTTTAAAAACTGAGCCAGTGTGGTGGCAGCAGCTGATTAACAGTTTCTTGGCATTATCCAATAATGTAAACAGCCAGTCCCTGGGTACAGAATTACAATCTAATGATTGTTTGTTGTTTTGCTATATATATTATATAAATACAATATTTTAATACATTATTATTATTTGCTGCCTTTCTGGGGACAGAAACCAAAGCAGCTGATATTAGCCTCCTCCTTCTCCTCTCTATTTTATCCCAAACCCTATGAGGTAGTTCAGACTGAGACTGAGGGATGGGCCCAAAGTCACACATTTATTTATTTATTTATTAAAACATTTATAGGCCGCCCCATCGCAACAAAGCCTCGGGGCGGCTTACAACATAAGTTAAAATACAAAAACACAAAACACTACATTGAGCTTCATGGCTGAGCGAGGACTAGAATCCAGATGTCCCTAGCTCAATGCTCTAACCACTATACCACACTGTCTCTCGATGTGTTTCCAAGTATAACCATTCACCTCAGTTTCATATATTTTCAACCTAATGCATATATTTCAGCCTGATGCATATATAAAGGATTTAAATCTGCTGGTCTAAGCTTATTTGAGTAATTAATAAGCAGCTATGTTAGCTGAGGAAATCTGGGAACCTTAGTAAGACACATTTTGGGGGTACCAGGTTGGAGGAGCTGAGCTGCTCCCCAGTCTCTGGTTAAAGGAACTGGGGCAGACTAAGTTACTGCGTGTTTCTGTTTCCAGAGAGGACTTGTGGGTGAGAGATGGAAAGATCCTTAACCCCGAGAAGCTTTTCTTTGAGGAGAAGAAGTCTGCAGATGTCCAGCTTGACTGCAAGGGCAGCATCGTCGCCCCAGGCTTCATTGATGTGCAAATCAACGGTAAGACCCTGAAGCTGTGCTGGGCACTTCAGCCCCAGTGACTCAGGCACTGCCGAAAGTGCCTCATCATGCACCCTGCACATCTTGGACTGTCTTAACGCGACACCATGAAGTGCCACTGCAGAAGTGCAGCGGAGTCTGGTCTGTAGCTCTGTTTGCTGCTTGTTTGTTGACAACCGTGAAAATTCCTTAGAATCGTTGCCATCTTCTTGATTGTGTGCCGCATTTAAATTAATCTGTCATTCAGTTAAATTAATCTGTCTTCTACTTGCATTGTGAAGAGATTGTAAACGGCCCTTGCTAGAGCAAACAGGGGAAGGAGAACCTTCTTTTCAAAGATGGTGCTGCAAGCAGGGAGTCCTCTATCACTCAGGTGCATAATAAGCCTCCTGCCGCCAGAGGTGGCCTGGTGGACCACCAGCGTTCTGTGTTTTTTCTCTGCCTAGGAGGTTTTGGAGTGGATTTTTCTCAGGCCACTGAAGAAGTGGGAGCAGGAATCTCCCTGGTTGGCCAGAAGATCCTGTCTCATGGAGTGACTTCTTTCTGCCCTACCCTGGTGACTTCCCCGCCATCTGTATACCAGAAGGTAAGGAGGACAGGCCCTTAGGGTTGGTCCCTGTTGGTTTCTCAGGAATTCCCCTTGCCGCTCGCTGACGTTACAGAGGCTGCTGCAGGCCTGGGTGAAGCCTGTGAGCCAAACAGAACGGGACCAGGAATGGCAGCCTCCTGGGGGTTGGCCATCCCACTGCAGTTTGGGTTGCAAGTTGTGCTTCTGGCCTCTTCTGGCCTCTTTTCCAGGCTCTTGTTGGAGTCGGCTGCTCTTCCTCAAAAGGCGCATTGTGTGGTACTGCACAGTTTTGCAAAACGCATCCTAGTGATGGAGGGATGAGCACCACCATCTTCCCTCCAGGTGTTTAGGGCCACAGTTCCAGTCCCCCCTGACTATTGCCAAGCTGGCTGAGGCTGATGGGAATTGTAATCCAAAGTGTCTGGAGAGGGTGCAGTTGCCTACCCCATTTGTCATGCTACAACTATCCAAGAACTGCTTTCCTCTGCTGCCCTTTTCACAGCTCTTCCCTCCCTTTCAGGGTCGTTTTGCTTGATGTGTATTGACTCCACCACACCCTGCCAACTTGGAGCTTTTATCACACTTTATGATGTGATTTGTACCCTGCCTTTCTGCCAAGAAAGTTGAGCTCATGGCATCCAGTTATTGTAGGAAATAAAATAAAGCCCTGTTTAAAACACTAATAAAACAAATACTTTGTTATATTTATAGGCTGCTCCGTAGCCTGGAGGCTCTCTGGGCGGCTTACAATAAAATCCATAAAGATCCAACATCATACTGTAGAACAAGAAATTAACCAATAAAATCAGATGTGCAGAAATAAAATCCAACATTATATAACAGGGTGGCCAAACTGAGGCTCAGGAGTCACATGTGGCTCTTGGAGTTTATTTTGAGGCTCACAGCTCACCGCCCACGGCCACCAACTGTGGATGCCCACTGACCACTCCCCTCCTGCAGCCACTGCCCCGCAGGCGGCCACTTGCTGCTCACTGCCTGCCTCCAGCAGGCACCTGCCTCCGGCTCTCAGACAGCTGAGATTTACCGAATGTGGTTCTTCTGCTGAGCAAGTCTCGCCACACCCATTATATAATATGCAACAAAAGGCAAAACGCCAAATGCAAAAGAAGCATAGTTAAACAGGCAGCAATAAGTAACAACAAATGTATTTTAATACATATTAAATACACAGGTAACAAAGTGCTCTCACAATAAAATAAAACAGCACTCGACACAGCAGAACTGAACAAAATAGCATCTTTTATCAATGTATGTTTCTAATTTAACATTTTCGATTGCACATATGTGGCCTACAGGGGGTGCTTCAGTTGCTTTGTTTCATGCATGCTTTTGCAGGAACGCAGGGCTGCACCAGAGCGCCATTCTCATGCTTTGCCAAAGAGGACGCTGCACCTTTTGCTCGTGTAAAGGGGGAGCAGGGCAGAGACGGCGCATTGGTGAACAGCTGTGGGTGCTGTCACAGGTGGTATGATATAACCACATGTGTGGGGATCATAAAACAATAATAATATGGCATAGTGAGTCACAGTGACTCTGCCCACCTTTGGACTGAGACTTGGGAGATCCGGTTCTTGTTGCCACTCAGCTGTGTATCTCATTGGGTGACTTTGAGCCAGTCAGAGACTCACTCCAATCAATCGTCGGCATATGATGCAACAGCTTTGCCCAACCTGGCAGTCTCTAGGTGTGCTGGATTTCAGCTTCCATCATCCCCAGCCAGCATGGCCAATAACATGCCCGGTGGCACAGGATGGTCAGCTGGGAGGGAAAGGAGTATTCTGGAAGAGAACATTGCTGGTTGGTGGGAACGCTGGAGAGTTCCACGTGGCAGCTTTTTGTGGTGTGTTCCACCTGTAACACCAAGTCAAATCTACACATGTCTTCATGCAGGACTAGCCACTTTGAGAGCAGCACATGGGTGTAGAGGGATCGCTGACCTGAGCCACCTCTCCTGAACATCTGAGCTAGCAACGGCTCGAATCTGCAGGCAAAATGGTTGGGTGTCTGCTTTTCTGGGTTTTCTGGGTTCAGAAGAGGCAAGCGGCTGCAACCAGGAAGTGTTGTGTTTTAGGTCCCGGAGAGCTGGCTTCAGTCCAGCCCATTCCTCAGCTACTCCGCAGTATCCCTGAAAGCCAGCACGGAAAGGTTTGTGCTTAAACATGACAGAAATGACTAATGATGACTCCTCTGACGACTCCCCCCCTGCCAGGTTCTGCCGCAGATCTCCGTGAGAAACGGGGGGCCCCATGGAGCGGGTATTCTCGGTGAGTGAGGGGCATGGGCGCGGTGCTCGCCCTCTGCCAGCGCAGGGGCCAAATTCAATTTTGGGGGCACTCTTGGGGTCCACCTTTCGGAGTGGGTGGGCTGAAGGCAAAAGGGCGGAGCCAAAAGTCCAAGCATACTGGCATGTTGGCACACAAAGCTCTTCACCTCTGGGAGAGACATTTCAGCCGGTATCCACCGGGCCGAGCTGCACACAACCTGGGAAACCCTGAAACAGCAGGTGGTCAGCTGTGGAAAGGAGAGGAAGGCTTCTGGGGAACCTCCGAGCAGCCCTGCCATGTGTTCTGTCTGCTGGCCCATGTGCCTGGTTCACTTTGCAGGGGTGGGCTTGGAGCAGGAGAACTGGGCCCCATTCTTTAGGGCCAGGAGGCTGCCGGACAAAAGTCACTCGCAGTTCTAGCTACATTATGGTCAGGGCCACCTATTTATTTATTTAAAGTTCTTGTATCCCACCGCTCACAATGTATCAGGGTGGCAACACAGTGAAATATAAATATAAATAATATAAATATGGTACAGCATCACCAACAAATAAAATCCAAAGCGAAAACACAAATTAACATTTAAAATAATGGGAAAATTAAAAGGGTTTGGCCTGGCCCCAAAAAGGAAGAAGCATCAGTGCCAGGCGCACCTCTCTGGGAAGCGAGTTCCAAAGTTGAGGCACCGCCGAAGAGAAGGCCCTTCTCCTGGTCGCCGCTTTGCTGCCTGTCTCTCCCATACCGCACTGCGGCCTTCTGTGTAGCTTGGAGGATGCATGGCGGCAGGGGAGGCAGAGCAGTTTTGTCCTGATCTGAAGCACACTAGCTCAAAAGTGCAGCTGCCACTGTTCGGACCTCCCTTGGCACGACGGTCCCGTGCGATGCGAGGGGATGCAGGTCCTTCAGTGCCTGCATTGCGAATATTCTCAACGTCACGCAAGGGAGAGGCAGGGTAAGAGGAAGGGAAGGGACCGAACCCCACTGAGCCAGTTGCTCGGTGCCTTGTGGGGGGTGGGGTGCAGGTGATGGCAAAGTGTACAAACGCCCTCCCCAAAGGTGGGTGTGTAACCATTCAGAACAAGGGCCAAACCACATTTTGGAGAAATGGTGGGTGGGGCCAAAAGCAAAGGGGTGGAGCCAAGCTGATCAACATTCCCAACATCTTCAAGCTTAACGCTCTTGCTGCCAGCAAGGAAGGCTCAGGAGAGGCCTTTGGGGCATTTAGATTGTGGGGGGGAACTGCTTAAAACTTGAGAAACCGCCATGCACCCAGTGGTTGGGCTGTGAAGGGCGGGTGGCTCTCGGGGGGCCTCGCGGGGCAGGGCTCAGACCCCGTGTGGCCCAGATTCAAACCCTGGGCATGTTCTGCTGTATTCCTGCTGCCACACTCCTCTCCCTTCCCTCAGGGGTTCATCTGGAGGGTCCTTTCATCAGCAAGGAAAAGAGAGGGGCTCACCCGGAGCAGTACCTTCGCACCTACGAGACGGGTGCCTTCCAGGATTTGCTTGCCACCTATGGGTCCTTGGACGGTGTCCGGATTGTCACCTTGGCCCCTGAGATTGGACGGAGCAGTGAGGTGATCCGCGAGCTCTCCAAGCGGGGCATCTGTGTGTCGCTAGGTAAGTGTCACCCCTGGACTTTCTTGGGACTGAGGTAGATAGTCAATCCTATATTCAGCAGCTGTTTCAAGACCATCACACTGAAAAATGATGTGTTTGCCCCTCTGGAGAAGGAATAAGGGATTTTTTAAAGTGTCTTCCAGGTTCAGTTATTAAAATGTCCCAGCATGAACTGGACTGTGAAGTCAGGGGCTGTGACAGTGCAAAGCAAAGAGCAAGCGTTGCTTATTTGAAATAGCTTCCCCAACTCGATGCCCTCCACAGATGGTGGGCTTCAGTCCCCATCAGCCCCAGCCAGCATGACCAGTGGTCAGAACTGCTGGGAGTTGTGGACTGAAATATCTGGTGGCCACCAGTTGGGAGAGGTTGATTTAAGAGGTGTCCTTCCTTCAAGGCAGCTTATGAATGCATTTGAACAAATTTGTTTCCAGAATCACCTCCAGGTTTCTGCTCGTAGATTAGGCACAAACGGACTAACTCCCTCATCAGGGGCCCGAGGTCTTTACCGGAAGACAGAGTCCTTTGGCTCACATGATCGGAACTCACACGATCAGAGCAGAATAAGCGTGCGTACCCTCGCCCAAACACAGACCTGCATTCCCAGAAGAGTTACTGCTTTCACTTGGTTGTCCAAGGAGTAGCTGAGCGGATGAGGAAGCATTTCTGTGGCGTAGCCTGTTTGAGCAAGTTGTTTTCAGGCATGCAAATACTAAGAGTGGGAACGGTCCACTGGCTGCTGATGCTACAAGGCCCCTCGCTGTGCCTGGAGCGGTCCTGATGCCAGTGGACATGTGGTTCTCCTCCCGAACATGGTGTGCTGCCTTCTCCTCTCCCTTGACTGTGGGGCAGTAACAGCTGAAGGATGCGGGCAAGTTCGCTAGTGCGTAAAGGGTGGCATTTGCATAAAGTGGAGGGCACTTGGGCATCCCTGCCTTAGCTTGCTCACTCTTGCTTTTTGGTCGAGCCACCAAGGTGTGCCAGGGAAGCACCCTGATGGACAGAGTGAGCGATCAGTGGAAAACCACGTGGTTGTGTCCAAAGACAGCAGCTGCTGAGGTGGGCGGGAAGGGGCCTTGGTGCTACGGACCATGCTGAGCACATGTGGAAGTCAGCCCGGGGCCTGCACTGAGCCCTTGGGATGCTAGCGTCAAGCAGCTCTACTCCATCGAAGACCTTTGATTACCTGCATATAAAATGACCCTTGAAACCAGAAATAGCAAGGCAAAAATTGGGAGGGGAGGTCATCATGTAGGCCTGGTGAAAATGTTTCATCATACGGTAGGACCCCTGTATCTGCAGGGAATAGGTCTAAGCCCCCAGTGGATGCTTGAAACTGCAGGACCCCTGCAAAAATGGAAAAATCGTGAATACTTCTGGGGAAAAACCATGACTCTGTCTGGGGATGCCACAGTCTTGATCTCAGCACTAGACAGCTTCACTCACATGTTTTGTCTCTTGGTGGGCGCAAAGACTTGAGATATTCACAGATTTTTTCTAGATATATTGGCAGATTTTTTTTCTAGCAATATACCTGTATATGCTGGCATATAAAGGGGCCCTTGAAACCAGAAACAGCAAAGCAAAAATTGGGGGTCATCTTGGACTCCAACATTTGACTAACGGCAGGAAAACAACTCAAAATATCAACCTTGTCTTCTACTTGAGTCGCCTGATATGCCAGTATGACCCTTCTTCATTTCCAGGTCACTCCATGGCCAACCTGTCTCAGGCCGAGGAGGCTGTCCGGCACGGGGCCACCTTCATCACACACCTCTTCAATGCCATGTTACCTGTGAGTCACTTGTTTTTCAGAAGCATGTCTCTGGCCCTTCTGGCTGCAGGGCTGCATCTGCCCACCTGCAGGCAGGACTGTGATGTCTGGGGATGGGCTGGAGGGCTGCTAGGCAGCTTCAGGGCTCTGTCTTGTTCTGCTATTGATTGATTGATTGATTGATTGGGTGATTTTTTTAACCCTCCTTTCAGACCAGACTGCCTCCCAAGGTGGCTTATGATGTTAAAAAATAATTTATAATTAAACACCCACACACACTAGAGTAGTTAATGATTTAGTACCAAACGCAGACAGGAATACATTTCTTTTTGGAGGTGGTTGCTTTTCAGAGCCGCAGTGATGAGGTCATCGGCATCTCCCTGGGGAAGAGCATTCCAAAGGTGGGGGGCCAACACTGAGGAAGCCCTGCCTCTGGTATCTGCCAACTGAGTGGCTCCTGCTGGCAAGCCAGGGAGTGGGTCCTCTACTCAGGCTTATACAGATATAGGCAGTCCCTCCAGTAATGTGGCTCATTGTCTTCCCACTGGAACCAAAATAAACGGTGCAACTAAGGAGGCCTGCAAAAATGTGTCTGATTTAGGGCACAGAATGTTAAACTCAACACAGAGCTGGCTGCTGAGTGAAGTCTACACAAATCTACCAGAGTAACGTGTTTTAGACCACGGGTCTTCGAACTGTGGCCCGCAGGCTGGACCTGGGCTGCCTCAGAGGTTTTGGACTCGCCGGCAAGGCGACGGCTTGCTAACACGGAGATCATTTTGGACTTGCTCAGAGAAAACAATCTCCATGCGAGCAAGCTGCTGCCTCGCCCTGCGTGCCCCCCCCTGCCATCCCCTCACCAGCCTGTGCCTCCCTCCAGCACCGCCTTGGCAGCCCACTCCCACCGCCAGCACCTTTCAATTGGCCCCCTGTTGAAAAAGTTTGAGGACCCCTGTTTTAGACTGAGGTGGACCAAAAAAAAAAAAAAAGATCTCCAGATGCTTTGAAGTTCAGCTCCCAGAATTCCTGACTGTTGGCCATGTTGGCAGGGGCTTCTGGGAGTTGAAGTCCAAAGCATCTAGAGATCTGCCATCCCTGGTTTTAGATCAGGAGGAAACCAGATTCCATTCTTCATTTGGTTTCTTTGTTGGAAAGATTTTTTGGCCTCCCTTTGTTAAAAACTGTTAGGATTGCATATAAGAGCACTTTTTAAAAACTATGAAACTACTATATATTGGTATGTATGAACTACAATGTTGTTGTTGTTAGTCATGAAGTCACGTCTGACCCATCACGACCCCATGGACAACATTCCTCCAGGCCCTCCTGTCCTCCACCATCCCCAGGAGTCCACTCAAGCTCACACCAACCGCCTCAGTGACTCCATCCAGCCACCTCATCCTCTGCCGTCCCCTTCTTCTTTTGCCATCTATTGTTCCCAGCATCAGGCTCTTCTCCAGGGAGTCCTTCCTTCTCATTAGGTGGCCAAAGTATTTGAGCTTCATCTTCAGTATCTGGCCTTCTAAAGAGCAGTCAGGGTTGATCTCCTCTAGGACTGACCGGTTTGATTGCCTTGCAGTCCAAGGGCCTTGCAGGAGTCTCCTCCAGCAACATACTAGTTACCATAAAACAGGACAGCAGCATGACACCCAGGGAAAATAAAGTTTAACCTGATAGTTCATATTCTGCTCTGGAAACCTTGGGCAAATGAAAATGCGCTCCCCTCATACCTGATTGGCATCATGGCTGGCCCCATGACTGGTCGGGTGCCATGGCTGGTGACTCTCCCAGAGGGGGTGGGGCTCTCCCTCAATGGGATGCTAGGACTGAAGATGTGTCTCTCTTTCCACCTGTCTGGCCCCAGCTAACAGCTTGGAGAGGACCTGGGAGAAAACTTCTCAGATGGGTGGAGAACCACAGGACTGTGGGCCAGATCCAACATGCCTGGGATCCCAGGTCTCGCCTTCCAGGCGTCCACAGATGGCCTGGCGTTTCTGTTCCTTTTTCCCCATCCTAGAAGGCTCAAATGCCTCTCCTCAGGCTTACTTACAGGAAGCACCTGAAGCTAAAATCTGCTGGTATTTTGGGCCCTGCCTTCCACAGGAATGCTGTTCCCCGGGATTTCTTTGAAAAGGAATGCAGTCCCTTGGTCTGAGTGACACCCAGCCGTTGTGCTGTCACTTAGTGGATGCGAGATGGGCCTGCCTGGATCCTGCATTACTGATGCGATCACAGACCCTGGCCCTGGGGACATGCTGCAGTCTAGCTCTTCTGCAGAGAAGGACTGGACCAGCCCAGCCCCTTGTGCTGATCCGTGTTTTGTCCACGCAGTTCCACCACCGGGATCCTGGGATCGTGGGGCTCCTCACAAGTGACCAGATTCCCCCAGGCCGGCAAGTGTTCTATGGCATGATATCAGACGGGATCCACACAAATCCTGCAGCTTTGCGAATCGCACACCGGGCTCATCCTAAAGGTTTGTTGTCATTCGATAGGAAATGACAAGTAGCAGTTTGGACCTTGTTTAATGGGGATACTTACTGGATGCGTTGCTGCCCCGTTGTTGGCTGTAAATGTAGGAACCAGTGTGCTCTACAGGGCATGCTAGGGAGACTAGATCAAATCGAGAATACTTCTGCTGGAGGGATCACAAGTGGGCTTCTTACATTTGAAGACCACTTTGATCTCTTGGCTGCATCAGGTGGAATAATGGTCATGCTCTGTTTACATATGTGTGTCCAGAGGTGTATCTCTCTGGATCCACATCCACCAACTGAGGATAGCACATCATGCATTGGATGAACTGGATTTGTGCCCAAAGAATCTTGCACCATAATCAGTCTCTCAGGGTGTCACCAGGTTCTCCATCATTCCAGGTTCAGTTACAGCAAGGAATCTTGTGGCACCTGAAAGGCTAGCAGGTTTATGGGGGCACATGCTGTCATGGACTGCAGCCCACCTCAGTGGATTGAATGAGGGACTTTCGCTGTGCCACTGCAGCCCACAGCAGCGTGCACTTCCATCCCAAACCAGGACTCCAGACCAGAGCATTTGAATCTTCAAATCTTGGTATGTCCAAGCTTGGCTGAGAAAGACTTCAGTCTGAAATGCTGGAAAACCATTGCCAGCCAGTACAGACTGGGGCCCCGCAGCTAGAACCAGAGAGAGGGGATGACCCCACGGACTGAGCCCTGTAGAGGTAGAAAGACCTCACTGGGGCAGATGAAACTCACCTGCCTTCTCTGTGTGGGGAAGATGAAGGACAAGCCAAGCGTATCTGGTGGTCCTCTGGTTTTGCTTATCCCTCACTGAGGATGCCTCCGCTGATCCTCCATCCTCAACCAAAAGGGGATTCCTGTGTACCCCACTCTCCCTTCTTTGGGAGCGCAAGTGGCGCACAGAATAATCCTTGTGCTACCTCTGATGGAGCTTAACCAGGAGATCCTTCTCCTTTACTTGAAAGTTCGCCTGGATGTCACCCAGCCAGGGAGTGCAGCTTGAAGAAGGGACAGAGCTATGTGGACTGGTGGCCCGGCCTGGGATAAGCCAGCCCGCTGTGTCCCAGGCTCATTTGTATGACCAGACCAGGGTTAACCTGAGCCAATTTTATATCCTTAGGGCTGGTCCTGGTGACAGATGCCATCACGGCCATGGGGCTTGCCCCAGGCAGACATACCTTGGGCCAGCAAATGGTGGAGGTACATGGCCTGAACACCTACATTGCAGGTGAGTGCCCTGCAGTCCAGGTGTGGAGGGGAGGCCCTGGAATATTCTCTTCTGCACAGCACTGTAGTTTTGAACGACAAGAGCCCTTGAAAACCCAGACCTGGGAGACCCAGAAGGGGACTTTCTGTATGCATGAGGATGCCAGGGACTTGGTCTTGCAGATGGAAAATGTATCACGGCATTACCATCAGTGCGTCAGTGCAGACCAAAGGTCTCCCACAGCAGAAGTGAAGCACAGGGATCAGATTCTGAGTCACATGGCGGACTCAGGCTTCCTCTGCAATGCAGCACTGTCTCAATTCTGCTGGGCAACTGTGTGCCATTTTTCAGTGCTGATGTGCACTCCAATGACTATAAGAAAAAGTACACACTGGCTTGTGTACACAGCATATACCAATAGCGTGGACCATAGGACCACAGCCGCTATCTGGAGTGATTCCAAGGGCTTCCAGATGTACTCTGTCCATAGATGTGTGTGCATATGTGTGGCACAGTCACATGTAAATCATGTATGCACTAACCTATGGTTTCTTTAACCCATGTTTAAACAATGGTTTGTTGTTCTACCCAGAGTTTGCTTTGGACGGGGTTTTTTATTCAGACCTGTGTTGTTCATTTTTTCCCCCTTTGCCAGCTCCCTCCCTGTATTCCAGATGCCTTTGGGATGGTGTAGTGCTGACACATAATGGGATGGATTCCCCGCCTCACACACACACTATTTCTGAAGCCTGGAGAAATAACCCATGAACAACTTACATTTCTAGGCGAATACACAACAGCAACCCATGGTTTCAACAAACCAGACTTCACAATCTGACAACAAACCACGGGTTGTTCATTGTTAACAAACCATGGTTAGTTAGCATGGCTGCATTCACACAGAGCCACACAGAATTCAGCAATCCAACAGAATTCAACAATCCAAACCATCAATAAGTATTATGCATGAATTAGATCACTGTGTGTATGATTTTGAATCGGGAAGGATTTTGCTGCCCTAACTTGATGGAGATCTGATTTAGCACCTATTTTGATTTACATTTAGTGATTTTTTAAAGTATGCCATGTTACTTTTACATGCTGTATAAATATCTGCACAGTTTTCCCAACAGGAAAAAGTAGTTGAATTCAAAAACTTAATTAAGGCAGTGGGAAAGTTCCATAAAGGGACCTTACAGTGCAATCCTATTTGTGTCTGTTCTTACATTACATTTATACCCCCACCTTTCTTGCTTTTGCAAGGAATCCAAGGTGGCTTACCAGACTCTCGTCCTCTCCATTTTATCCTTACAACAACCCTGTGAGATAGCATAGGCTGAGAACTAGGGACTGGCCCAGAGTCACCCAGTACGCTTGATGGCTGAGTGGAGACTACAAACTGGATCTTCTGTATCCCAGTCCGATACTCTAACCACTAGGTAATGCTGGCTCTCAGAAGTAAGTCCCATTAGGTTCAGTGGGGCTGACTGGCATATCAGTAACCACAGGATTGCAGTTTCAGGGTTATGCAAATTGAGGGTTATGCAATACTATGCAAATTGGGACAGAAGAAGGCCTACAGCTCCTGGCTGTTTGGGCTGGGGCATGCTAGGAATTGTAGCTCTTTTCTGTATTTTAACTCACACAGGACTGTGCCTTTCGTGTTGTTTCACTGCACAATTCAGATGCACCCAAAGCAGTATTTGGACTTTTACTTATTTTTTTTACATTGGAACTCTGGCAACTTTTTTAAAACAGGACAACTCAACAGCACATGATTCCCTTAACTTTTACTTTGATGTGGACAGCACAGTCATGTTGGCTTGGAAGTCCCATTTGGATTATGCACTCTCCTTTTTTGAGACATGATGAGCCTCCTTTTCGGTACCTTTGCCCTGCTTTTTACAGGGACCAAGACCCTGAGCGGCAGCATTGCAACCATGGACATGTGTGTCCGACACTTCCGGGATGCCACAGGTAAGGCCTCTTCCTCCATGTGCCAGACCCACCTGGGTGGAAGCTTGCCACTTTCACCGGCAGCCACAGGGGGCTTGACTTGCTTTTCTCACCAGGGCCCAGAGAGCGACTACCTGCGCTATGGGGCTCCTGTTTAACCCTGAATCACCAAGCGCCGCACTGGGTAGATCCCTGAGCGCTTGTCGGCAGGACGGGATATACATATTTGCAGTGAATAAGTAGGAACAGCATTATCTGTGAAATACTGTGTGAAGTGCAGGAGGGGTGAGCTGGAAAGGGAAAGCTGTTCCATGAAATGCAGGAGCAAAATGTTGCTCTGTGAGGTTCGCATGAGTTGCAGGCCAGGTGTTCAAAACTTACTTTGCACTTCCATTTTGCCCTCTTACAGCAGCAGTCACTCTAGGTCCGTCCGGGGCTGGGAACCAAATCCACCACTTCTAGGGGTCTGTTCTGGCCCTTCAGGGCTGCCCAGGTAGCTGTGGCCCCTTCTTCCACACTATATTCACTTTTTGCAGGGTGTTCCATAGAAACAGCGCTAGAAGCAGCGTCTCTCCATCCTGCCCAGCTCTTGAAAATTGAGGACAGAAAAGGCACCTTGGATTATGACAGCGATGCAGGTAATTTGCATGAATGGGGACGGGTGCGGGGAGAGAGACAGAGGGAGACCCGGCCTCCCACCCAGAGCCCTTTGGGGTCTTCTGTAGGAAGATCCTCCTCTTTCCATCTCTGGACAGTGTTGTAGTAGAATCAGGGCTTACAACAGGGGTGTTGAACCTTTTTCACCTGAGGACCAAATTCCATTTCAAAGAGATTCTCGGGGGCCTCATTCTGAGGCCAAAATACCCCAAATGCTGGAGTCTTGTAGCTTGATGCTTTTATTGCCAATAATTAAGCCTTTTAAGAGACACTTCCAAGCATGTAGAATGAAGGAACAAAAACCTCACTGGCCTAAGTTTTCACAACCCTGGATGGTTAATAATTTGACCTAATCTGAGACCATTTCCTATATTCCCCAATGCAGCCTCCATCAGTCTCTGGGCCTGGATGTGTGTTCACATGTACATCCCGGTGGGCCTTCTGCTTGTCCTATATGTAAAAACGTGAAACAGCAAAGAGTGCCTTTGGCCCAAGGGCTTCTGCTTCCTCTGCAAAGGACGTCATTTCCTGTTTCCCACAGATTTCCTGCTGCTGGACAACAGCCTCCACGTCCAGGCTACCTACATTGCAGGAGAGCAGGTCTGGCGAAACAGCAACTTTGTTTTCTGAACTCGGAGCCGAGCCCAGGACAGGCAGCCCTTGAATGTGGAGGCTGAGAGAGATTGTGGCCCTCAGGCCAGCACTTTTCCCCAGAGACCTTCGGCCACTCTCTCTTTCTCTTTTTCGCTTCCTTTTCCTCTCGCTGCGGCAACCTCTGTGGAAGAGTCAGCAGTGGCGGTCCCGGTTTCTGTTCACAAGCCGCGTCCTCCAATGAGTCGTGTGTTTCCTGGGAGCCTTGGTGGGACTGTCTGATGCTTTCTGTCCTCCCAGACATCTCCTGGCTGCCTCTCAAGTGCTGGCTTCAGGGCCTTCTTGCCAAAAGAGAGGAAGCTGCTCTCATGCACTGTGTGAACACAAAGGCCTGGGACACACAACACCGCTGCACCAACAAGCCTGTCCCTAGAGAAAAGAGCCCCTGCCGTTTCTGCCCCACAGTGCCTGTCTCCTGGCCTTCAACTCTAGCACCTCTTCACACTGGCACAGCGGGCGCCTTTTTTATTATAATTTGCCTTATCTATCGCCAATTAAAGTCAGCCAGGGCCGTTGAGGAACTCCAGTTCTAATTCTGTGTGTTTACAGAGTGTATGTTGCGGCCAGAAATGGTATGCAAAGGGAGTTTCCATGCTGGGAGTTGTAATCTGACACAGCTGCAGGATAGCAGGTTTGGGCTATCTGACATGCAAAATTACAATAAAGTGTTTTTAAAATGGTTTTAAATGCATCAATAGAGTTAAGAAATAACACTCACTAGGAGGGGGAAAGTCCATTTCAGCAAACTGAGGAGTCCATTTAAAAGAACAAAATCTATCTGAACAAGAACATAGAAGCATAGAATAGCAGAGCTGGAAGGGGCCAAGAAGGCCATCGGGTCCAGCCCCCTGCTAATGTAGGACACCAAGTCCCACCATCCCACCCAGGTGACTGTCCAGCCTCACTTTGAATGTCTCAAGTGTAGGAGAGTCCACAAGCTCTCTAGGCAGCTGGTTGCACTGTTGTATTGCTCTGAAAGTGAGGAAACTTTTTCCTGATGTCCAGCCTGAATCTGGGTCGCCGCAGCTTAAATTGATAGTGTCCTACCTTCCAGCATTAGTAAGAAAAGATCTTGACCTTCCTCTTTGTGGCAGCCTTTGAGGTACTTATAGAGGGATCTCATGGCCCCCCCCCCCACCAGTCTTCTCAAGGCTGAACATGCCCAATTCCCTCAGTCTCTTCATAGGGCAGTGTTTCCAACCCCCAGAACATTTTTGTCACCCTCTGCATTGCTTTGTTGGCTCATGTTTAGTCTATTGTCTACAATCACTCCAAGATCCTTCTCTTCTTCAGTTCTGTAGAGCCACGTATTCCCCATCTTGTATCAATGCCTTTGGTTTCTTTTTTCTAGGTGGAGGACTCGGCACTCGTCCTTGTTGAATTTCTTTCCCTTGGTTTCAGCCCAGTGTTCAAGTTTATCAAGATCACCCTGGATCTTCATTCTGTCTTCTAGGGTATTTGCTATTCCGCCCAGTTTCGTATCATCTGAGAATTTGATTGTCTTTCCTGTTCCTCATCTAAATCATTAATAAAGATGTTGAAGAGCACTGGGCCCAGGACTGAACCCTGAGGCACCCCACTAGTTACCTCCCTCCAGTTTGAGAACGTGCCATTGATGAGCACTCTTTGTGATCGATGTAGCAGCCAATTTTGGATCCACCTAATAGTTTTTCCAACTATTCAAGTTTTTGCTAATTTGCTTATCAGAATGTCGTGTGGCACTATATTGAAAGCTTTGCTAAAATCTAGGTAGATTATGTCCACAGTGTTCCTTTTATACATTTGGGAGGTTCCCCAGTCAAAAAAATGAGATTAAATTAGTATGACAGGATTGATTTTTGATAAATCCATGCTGGCTTCTATTAATCACTGCATTTTCTTCAAGATGCTTGCAGATGAATTAATAATTTGTGCCAGAATTTTTCCAGGGATTGACATCAGACTAACGAGTCTATAGTTCCCAGGTTCATCTTTTTCCCCCATTTTGAAGATAGGGACAACATTAGCCCTTCTCCAGTCATCTGGCACTTCTCCTCTTTTCCAAGATTTATCGAAGATGATAGCCAGTGGTTCTGAGAGCCCCTCTGCTAGCTCTTTTATGACTCTGGGATGGAGCTCATCAGGCCCTGGAGATCTGAAAGTGTTTATTCCATCTAAGTATTCCTTGACCATTTTGTCTGTCAATCTTGGGCTGCCATCTCCTACTTCCAGCTTGAGCTTCCTCTTGATTTATGATTTCCTTGTGGGAGAAGACGGAAGCAAAGTAGGAATTGAGCACCTCTGCCCTTTCCTTGTCTGTTATCACTCTGCCATCCACTTTAAGTAGCTGGACACCCTTCTCTTTCTCAAGTCTTTTGTTCTGGATGTATCTGAAGGCGGCTTTCTTGTTGTGCTTAGCATTCCTTGCTATTCTGAGTTCATTTTCTGCTTTAGCCTTCCTGATGCAATTCCTGCAATTCCTTGCTATTTGTTTATATTCTTCTTTTGTGGCCTTGCCCTGTTTCCACTTCCTGTGCATGTTCTCTTTTTCTTTCAGGCTGTCACTTAGCCTTTTGTGGAGCCACGTGGGCTTCCTCTGCTGTCTTCTACACTTTTTTCTTAATGGAATTGTTCCTAGTTGTGCTTCAAGAATCTTTTTTTTCAAGATTTCCCAACCCTCTTGGACACCTTTCCCTTTAAAGGTGTGTTGCCATGGCACTTCGCTTATCATTTTTCTGAGTTTGTTAAAATTGGCTTTCTTGAAGTCCAGGATGCTTGTTTGGCTCCAGTTACCCTTTGTCTCCTTCATAATTGAGAATTCAAGCATCACATGGTCACTTTCCCCCAGAGTTCCCATGGTTGTTCTTTTGTCCACCAGGCCATCCCTGTTAGTTAGTCTTAAATCGAGTATAGCTGATCCTCTTGTACCTTCCTCTGCTTTCTGCTGGAGAAAGTTGTTGGCAACGCATGTCAGGAATCTCTTGGAGGGGCCATGCTTGGCAGAATTTGTCTCCCAGCATATATAGGGGAAATTGAAGACCCCCATAATGACTACATCATACTTGGAAATGCTGGCAAGTTGCTTTTCGAAGGTTGCATCCTTGTCCTCTTTTTGACTGGGTGGATGGTAATAAATACCAATATCAATATTTTTCTTATTTTTTGCTCTCATTAAATATAGCCAGAGGCTTTCAATGGGGCTACTAAGTTCTTCTTGAATTTCTGTGCAGATATATGTGTCTCTCGGGGGACTGCAGGTGGCGCAGTGGTTTAAACCGCTGTGCTGCTGGGCTGGTTGATCGAAAGGTCTACGGTTCGAATCTGCACACAGGGTGAGTTCCCGCTGCTCCGTCCCAGCTTCTGCCAACCTTGCAGTTCGAAAGCATGCAAATGCAAGTAGATGAAAAGGTACCACTTTGGTGGGCAGGTAACAGCGTTCCGTGCACTTCGGTGTTTAGTCATGCCGGCCACATGACCACGGAGACTGTCTGCGGACAAACGCTGGCTCCCTTGGCCAGGAAACGGAGATGAGCACTGCCCCCTAGAGTCAGGCATGACTGGACGTAACATCAAGGGGAAACCTTTACCTTTATATGTGTCTCTCACATACAGTGCAACTCCACCTCCCTTTTTGTCCTTTCTATTTTTCTTGAACAGGCTGTACCCATCAATTGTAGAGTTCCAGTCATGTGAGTCATCCCACCAAGTTTCTGTTATTCCTATGAGATCATAATTGCCCTCATGTACTATGAGCTCAAGTTCGTGTTGCTTGTTTCCCATACTCTGGGCATTAGTGTTGAGACATCGATGTTCATTCTTGCTGCCCCCTGGTTTTCTTTCTACATTTTTTGGGAGACTGGTGCTGGGCCCTGCATGATTAATTGCTAAGCAAATGTTTCCTGCCACAAAAGTACTCTGCATATTCTCAGGGACATTTTGCCAGTTTCCCTTTCACAAACAAGCATCTTGTCTTTGGGAATACAATGCTGGATATGATCAGAAGCATCAAACCAAAAGTGCAGAGTTTTCATAAATAATATGCAGAAACTGTGACTGAGTCTTCTACCAGTCCTGGTGACTTCCAATTTAAACTTAAAACAATTTTAAAAGGAGTTTGAGTAAGTTTGTTTGCATCAAAAAAGGGAAAGTGACAATCCCCCCAGGAGTCTACAAAAGGAACAACTCAGCTTGTGGTTTAGAAATATTTGAAATGCACCAGAATATTTCAGGCTTGGGCTTTATGATCTTATGCTCCCGGCTTTAGAAGGCAATGCATATTTTTGATTTATTTAAAAAATCTATTGAGCCAGCCCTGCCATGTTTGGAAGCCCATCTGCTCATTCTGTTGAGAGGGGCCCAAGACATGTGCCCTGGTACCAGATGCTGGGGAACATGGGCAGGGAGGGACTGTTATACTTATGTCCCATTTGTAGGGTCCCGTGGGCAGCTGGCTGGCCACTGTGTAAAGACTGGTGGACTGGACAGAGTCTTGTCACTTTGTTCTTGTGACTGGTCTGAGCTGCTTTTTCCAGCAGAGGGCACTTTGCATTAAGAAATGCTCTGCTTCTGTTTGCTGGAAGATTCTGTGCCTCTCCAGATGTTCTTGTCATCAACTCCTATCAGCCCCAAACAGTGCTGGCAATGATGAGGTATGATAGCAGCTGAAGTCTCTAACATCTGGAGAGATCCATGGCTTCCTGGCCACAAGTCACCTTTCTGTGCTAGATCATTACTTTGGAAGTGAATGCAGATCTAAACCTCCGACTGTCTAATAGTGAAACATAGCTTTTTGGAGAAAACCCTATCAGGTGGTGCTGGCTGCAGGCCTTGGGCTGGGGATCCTTGGATTAAAAACTTCCAGATGCCCTGGCACCATCCCGCTCTGTGTTCACTTGCCCTTTTTCTCTTAGCCCAGTTTGTACAGCCATCCTGGGCAAGGGCTGAAGGATGTGGGTCTCTCTCCTCTTTCTTGTCACCGTTTGTTCAGAAAGGGCAGGTGACTAGCCAGTAACAGCAAGGAGGAAAAGGAGCAGGAAACTTCCACCCGGGACCCCTGCACTGAAGTGGACCTTGGAGCGCCTCCCCTGAAGCACAATTTTCATGGTGGAAAGGAGGATCAAAGATCCAATAAATAAATGCCCCAACTCAAGTCTAGTGATACTGAGGTGTAAGGCATCTGCTATGCTGAACGAGTTCCCGACACATTGCAGAGGCTTTTAGGGAGCCGAAGAATTCAAGTGCAGCACCTGCTCTTCCTGGAAAGCCAGGGCAGAGGGAAATCGCATACAGGAAATACACTGCTCATGCTGCACTGCCTTTGTTGTGTGAATAATTCAGTTCGAGCTTTGTCATTGAAGGAGAAAGAAGATACTGATTTCTATCAAACTTGGGACTCTTTTTATTACTGGCTAGAGAAACGAGACTTCATATAGATTTAAACCTGTTTCTAAGTTATCATAAATGGAAAAAAATGTGGGGGCTGACCCAGCAGGTCCGATGTTTCTGGTGATTGATGTTGTTTTTAGTTTTTCTTTGTTTTAGGGTTATAATTTTGAATAAAACTTATAAAAAAAAATTCAGTTCAAGCTGAGCAACAAAGCAGAATGGCCCTCCTTGAGGGGCAATCCATCAAATTAAAAACTCTTGAAGTGAGAAATGCACTGCATAAGAAACGGTCCATAAATAATGAAATGGAGGCAGCGAGTGAGACATGTGCTGCTTGGGTGCTAATCTTACTGAAACCAATGGGACTTGTTTCTTAGGTGCCGGCATAGTTCTGTGTAATAGTTGGGGTAATGCATGGGGACTGGGAAGACCCGGGTTCTAGTCTGCACATGGGCATTCAGCTCACTGGTGACTGGACCAGTCACTGACTCTCAGTTTGACCCATTTCACAGGGCTGTTATGAGGATAAATGGGACAGGGGAATAGCCAGTGTGGTGTGATGATCAGAGTGTTGGACCGGGATTTGGGAGAGTCTGAAATTCACTGAGTGACTTTGGGCCAGTCCCTCACTCTCAGTCTAACCTACCTCACTAGGTTGTTGTGATGATAAAATAGGCAGAAGATCATGTAATCTGCCTTGGTTTCTTGTAAGATGTAAAACAGGATATAAATGAAAGAAGGCCATGATATTGCCACACTTTGAGAGATCCATGTAGTTGTGGCAACAATCACAGTTTCTGCATATTAGTTATGAAAACTTTGCACTTTTGGTTTGATGCTTCTGATCATATCCAGCATTGTATTCCCAAAGACAAGGTGCTTGTTTGTGAAAGGAAAACTGGCAAAATGTCCCTGAGAATATGCAGAGTACTTTTGTGGCAGGAAACATTTGCTTGGCAATTAATCATGCAAGTTTAGAGAGGGATTTTGTGTTCTGCACCATATCAGGCACTTGTCTAATATATTTGCCTGCCAGGCATGCAAAAATCGGAGGTTTGTAAAAATTCAAAAAGTAATTTCTTGTACTTGTACTTCTTGTACTTTCTGGCCCCTTCAAGGCAACTCCAAACGGGATGGTATGTATCAGGAACTCCGCAAGTCTGACAAGGCAAAAGCCCTTTCTCTCGGTACTATGGAAGAAGAGCACCTACAAAGTAAGCCGGGGAGGGGGCAGCAAAGGAAGGACAAAGCAGTATCTAGAAGCGCGACCCCCTCCCTACTTACTTGAGAAAAAGCTCCATTGAACTTCGGGGGACAAGACTTTGGAGTAGATACGGATAGGATCGTGCTGTAGATATTCGTTAAAATTGGCCCGAAGTGCAGGTGTCAAAAACGCCTTTAGGGGCACAGTTCTATGTACGTTTAAAAAGGCCTACAACTCCCAGCATGCCCCAGCCAGCAGGTTTGGAGCCATCTTTATTTCTGTCCGAAGCGGCGCCTTAAAACTGACTTGTGGCATTATTCCTAGCCTCGGCGTGGATTTTTATGAGACGGAAAGGAGCTGCTTGGGCGCGGTGATGTGTTGTGCTTGCGGAACGACTGCAGGGCGGAACTGAAGTCCTGGGGTGTGAGGGGACCGCGGGGCGCGGGGGAGGAGGTTCGCCCTCGGGCACGGTCCGCCGTGCTCGTTTCCTCGGCCGAGCCTCCGCCGGCAGGTGCGCGTCTCCAAGGAAAGCCGTCCCCTCGCCACCTGGGCCTGCATCCCGTTGAACTCGGGGGGCCTTAACTTATGAGTAAGCACGATTAAGGCGGCGGGTGAATGCTCTAAATCTGAGCCACGAAAGGGGGCGCCCGAGGAGGAAAAACCCGCGTGGCCCGGGCTGGCAGTGGGAGCGGGGCAGGCCAATTTGCGCTCAGTAGCGACGTGGTGCAGTCTTTCTGCGCGCCCCACAGTGCTGAGAGCACTTTATTCAGACCTCAGCTTGGCGTCAGCAAGGCTCGCAAGATCAGCCACGTGGCTGGTGTAGCTAAGCCATTCTATGCCCTGTACTTACGGAGCGATCTTTCGCGTGCTCAGATAGAAAAGCAGCCCTACACCATGGCTGGCTTGGACGGGGCGGGGGTTGTACGGCTTTGTGTGCTTAAACGCGGGTAGGTTTGTACTCTCTGGCCCTAGCGGGGCGTGGAGGAGGGCTCTTTGGATAGTCACTTGTGGTAACCCACTTACAAAGCACCAGCTCCGATTTCTCTTCTCCCCGCTGTTGCTATTCAATGTTTTATGACCGATTTCGCAATCCTGATTTAATGAAGACAAAACAACCCAAAGCTATTTCCCAGCTGTGATTACTGTTTTAAAAAAGAGAGACATACTCGGAGCATTTGCAGTTTTGTGTCCAGGGAGGAGTGATCCAAAATGCCATAGATGGGCTCTGTAAACCGGAAGTTAAATGTCTTATCCGTTAAGGTTTGGGCTGTATATAATATATGGGATCAGATATGCTATTAATGGTAAGACAGCAGGAGTGATCAGGGCTGTGCTTTCAGAATGAATCACAAGAGTTATAATTACACTTCCAGAGCCATGTTAGTAAGATTTCCCAAAATATAATGGCATGGGAGGTGCAAATGTATCCATAAGTGCCAGTGGTAATTTTAAACGCTGGACTTAATTATTTTATGGGGGACCTTTTTAGACAGCCATGTATATTACTTCAGTTGTGAAGACCACAACTAGCATATCTCTTTTCCTACCCTCTAATTGCCCTTCCATTCTCTGAAACCATATCTGCATTCCTGATATTTTAGAACATTAACTAAATTGTTTGCCAGCCCTGATTTGCAAAAAATACTTAGAGCTGGGTAGAGGTGCTTTTTAAATTCTCCACCATGACACAGGAATAAAATGGAATTTGCTTTTACATTGCCACTTTTTCAGTGTTTTGATGGGGTGGGGGAGGAGGAAGGCAGACTACAGGGGCCTCAGTCCTCTACAAAGTTACCTGGGAGTAGGCCCCATTGAACCAAGACATAAGATTTCACTGTACATTTCTCATGCTGATGTGTTATGCTGTAGGTGCTGATTGTTCCCCTTGGGCTTCCAGGCAAATGATAACAGAAGGACTTGGAGATTGTATAGAAGCCAGTATTGCCAACTTTCCTAATGGAAGAGGTATACTCTTTTCTGTCTTCTGCAACAAGAACAATCTTTCAGCGTTTCAGTGTTAAAACTTCTGTAGCTTTCATAGATGTGTAGAAAGGAGGGTTTTCAGCAAGCATAACAAGTCATTCTGTCTATGCAGCAATTAAAATAAAGATAACAACCTTAGGCCAGGCTGTATTTCAGCCACAGTTCTATATTCATGAAATAGGCTATTAACTATTTCCATCTTTAAATAAGAAACATACCTCTACCCCATCCCTTTTTCTGTACTGTCTTTTAGACTGCAGGCATGCATGCAGGTGTGTGTATTCACAATATTTCTTCAATGCCTAGAAGGCTTTAAGAGCTTTATCTTAATAAATAAAGAACACAGTTTTGACACACATATTGCCTAATGTTAAACATGATTTCACATTAACATTTATCAATGGTATTGATTGGATATGGTTGAGCACCCTAATTTAACTGACTAATGCAAATTAATACTTTCACTGATCTTGGGAAGAAGTGGGCTAGAAATTTAAATTAAGCTTGTCTAAAAGATCCCAGCAATATAGACATGCAAAATTTGAAATCTGTTAACAACAGTCATCCAGTGTAGGATACGTTCTTGTTCGTTGGTGAATCTGTTTTGCTGCAGTTCTGTTGGTATTCAGCTATTTTGCTCTGCTGTTAGAATTAATTCCTGTGTGTAATATACAATTTCTGTGCATTCTCTCTCTCTCTCCCTCTTCTACTATTTTCAACAAGTGATGCAATTTCTGTGCTCTTTTCATCCAGGCTCCTAAGCCAACGCTTCAGGATGAACTGGAATGGTGCATTTCTCAGCTGGAGACTGGCCTCTTACGTCTCAACCCAACTCCAAAACAAGGTGTGCTGCCTTTGTCTTTCCCCTTCAGTGTATCTGGTATAACCCTCAATTCTCACCCAGTCACCTTCCTAATGTAGCCTCTCTTCCAGGAAAATCTGTGTTTTGGCTAGCCTTTCTAGCCAGTATCACCTAGAGGGTTTTCCCTTCCCCAGGAGTGTAGGGTTCCTGACCTCCTGCTACTTTTCTGAACCACAGCACAAGGTCAGGAGAAAATCTTCTGTGTGCCTTTCTCCAGCTGTATGTTTGGAGCTGTGGAATGGAGGGAGAAAATGAGGCTCTGCTCTCCACCCCGCTCCAATTCCCCACTCCCCACAGTGCTTTTTGTGAATATTGTTTAAAGGGAACTTGAGCTCATATCTCAACATGCTCTTATGCTCTGCTTGGGGGCAAGTCATTATCTCAAAGGCTCTGTTTCCTATCTGCTAAATGAGACTAATATGGACCTACCTCCTCAGGTTACTGTGAGGTAGACCAAGAAGAGGATTGCGAAGTATTTTGTATAGCAGAAGCATTGTAAAAATTCAGCATGCCAAAGGAACGGCATGACTTAATGAGTATTATTGCCTTTTCATTGTATTTTCTTCCAATCCTCGAGAGCAGTTGAGGAGACACAGCGGATCCTCGGGGTTCTGCGGTCACGCAAGGCATCTCTTGGGAAAAAACGCCAGGTGATGCACCATGTCTTTGGGGACTACCGGCTCAAGATGGCTGAGGAGAGGAAGAGAGCTGCAGAACCAGGTGGGGTACCCTATGACATCACCATCGATGCCACTTCCTCAGAGCAGAGCCTCTGTCTCCTGCTATGGTTGAACTCAGGATCAAACAGTGAAATTGACATTGGCAAGACATTCCACACACACACACAAAGACAGGCATTGTTAATTGTCTCATTTTTCACTTTTATTATTAGAGCTGCTCTCGTATGTTATGACAAAGAATGGCTTTTGTTCCGATGTTTCTTGGTTTTGTGCTGCTTTGACTGACTGAATAGCATGAGCAAACCATGAGGAAGTGCCTCCCTGCAAAAGAACTTATGTGCAAAATATCTTCAGTGGTTCACCTCCCACTGTAAGCAGCAGCCACAGTGACTTTTATAGGTCTAGAGCAGGTGCGCAACACCTCTTTCACCCAAAGGCCAAATTACAGCTCAGGAAGGCCTTTGAGGGTCACATTCCAATGGAGGGTGGAGTTAAAATGTCCAAAACCTCAGCACAAAACCTTAGTGCTAAATGGAAATGCTGCTCTTTCCCTTTAGGGATGAGACCTGAGATGGTACAGATACAACCCGAAGATAATCTCACTTCAGGCAGCGTGGTGTACAGAAGGCGATCTAGCCACCCTTCCGCAGCAGCAGCCGCAGCATCTTGGTTTGTGCCGTCAGATAATAACTTTCAGTTTGGCTTTGCTCTTCCTGAAATAGCCTTGGAAGATACCCACCACGGGACCACAGCAGAAGCCCATGGGTTCGATGATTCCAAAGAACAGCCCGTTGGAAATGGTCTATCTGAGACACTTAATTTTTCCACTGGAACACAGAGCCCCAAATTTGCTTTCAACTTTGTCATCCCAGATGATTCCCCAGAAATGGGAGCAGCTGCAGAGGCTGGCTGCTCATCCCAAGAAGCCACAGCACCACTGGAGAAAGCAGATTTACTGAAACCTGACAGGCCACATGGGATGAACAGTGCAGGCGGAAGAGATGAAAAATGCTCTGCACAAGAGATGCCTAAACTGGAGACCCCCCAAGTAGGTATGGAGGCTGTGTTGCTAGTGTTCATTCGGTCCTGGCGGTGGAATGAGCCAGTCCAGCGAAGGCAAATTGAGAACTGATTGCAGACAAAGTTAACTGGCAAAGGGAAGAGGAAGCAGTTTTGTAAACTACAAAGGATTCCTGTAGGGAAGTTTAGCTAGGTAAACACATAGGCTAAACATGGGTCGTTTGTGGTGGGCGGGGTGGGACATGTTTTAACAGGCTGGCCTCAAATGTAACTGGCTAATTGTATTCTAACTAGCTAAATTCCCATTGAAAAACACCTTTATTTTGCCTTTAGGACTGACTTTTGCTTCTGTTACTTAGCATTTGATAATGCTTTCATTGCAGTAACAATTATAAGGAATAAAAATGCCAAGGGTTTTTTTTTTTTTCTTTGCTTGTAGCACCTTTTTTATACATAAAATACACCCAAACTAATTTTCATAGAATGGGCTTCCATCATTAAAAGGAAGGGATTTAAATAAAATGTATTTAATTGGTCTGCAGCCTTAACAGGGGACTGCAGGTGGCGCAGTGGTTTAAACTGCTGAGCTGCTGGGCTGGTTGATCGAAAGGTCACTGGTTCAAATCTGCACACGGGGTGAGCTCCCATGCTCCGTCCCAGCTCCTGCCAACCTTGCAGTTCGAAAGCATGCAAATGCAAGTAGATAAAAAGGTACCACTTTGGTGGGCAGGTAACAGCGTTCCGTGCACTTCGGTGTTTAGTCATGCCGGCCACATGACCACGGAGACTGTCTGCAGACAAACGCTGGCTCCCTCGGCTAGGAAACGGAGATGAGCACCGCCCCCTAGAGTCAGGCATGACTGGACGTAACATCAAGGGGAAACCTTTACCTTTACCTTTAGCCTTAACAGGGAGTGAGGAGACACAGTTGACAGTGACACCAGGTGGTTCCTCCAAAAGGAGAAAGAAAAAGAAACAGAAACAGCCACCCTTAAGCGTAGCATGCTGTGATGATGTGAATGGAGCCAGCCAGCCCCATAGCGAAAGTACATCTAATCAAGCTGAGGAATGTCAGGTATGTAAAGGGGGAAAAATCCATATACACAGTTCCAGACATGGGCTGTGAGTCGCTCTGGTTGGTGGCAGCCTGAGACTCTGAGGCGGATCAGACCACTGAGCACAAGCTCCTTTGCGTGCCCCGTTCGTGTTGCAAAAGGTTAAGGGCAGAAGCCTGCAGTGGTTTGAATTCTTGTTCAAGGTTTTCATGAAGCTTTGGGGCTGCCTCTTTTTTTTTTTTTTTTTTTTAAGTTGGGGCAAATCTGGACAAGTTGCAGCCACTCCCAAGCACATGTGTGTGATGACCATTTCCACACACATACTTAAAGAAACCCTTTTCAGTGCAGTCTTCTGCCCAGGAGCAAGTTCCTCAGAGAGCCTCAGTGAGGTTTGCTCCAAGGTAAGAAGCAGCTCTGAAATGTACCTGTAGAAAGGTGATCTGCGGAGTGGTTCTGAGGGAGCAATGTGTGCAAAAGGACAGGCTGAGTAAAGGAGCCAGACTCCCCGTTTTGAAAAGGGAGTCGAATCAGGTTGTCAAGGCCATGCCTTCCCTTCTCTCCCTTTGCACCTCTTGAAACAGAAATTTAGTATTTCAGGTAAGGAGGGTGGCTATGAGAGAGGATGCCATTTGGGTGGTCACCCCCAGTGGCTGAGCACTGTTCCTAGAGAGATTCTCCAATCTCATATATTAATAACTTTCAGGTGTCCTTTTAATTCTTTTAGGCTTTCAAACATCATTAGGATATCTTTTCAAGTTTATTCTTAATAACTTTTGAAGATTAGCATTAATATCACTGGACTGTAGTTCTGTTAGCTGTTGATTATTTTTAGCCCCTGAGAGGTTGTTTTAGCACTCCTTATTTGAAAAGGTCATTTATTAAGGCTGGCATTGCAAGTTTTTAATCTCTTTGCTAGTTGTGGATGTGTTAATGTTTGTCTGTACCACTGGAATTAGCTTTTATTTTTGTGTTTCATTTAAAATTGCTTCATTAGAACTGTCTTAGAAAGTGACTAAGAAATGAACAAATGACGACGAGAGGGAAACAAGTTGCTACAAGTCCAGGTTCTCTTAACCAGCTTCTTTCCACCTTATTGTTATTTTCACGCATACCCTGCCCCTCTGCTTTTCATGTGACAGTTAGAAGAACAGACAAGGAGGGAGGTGGACTGGTGTGTGGAACAGCTGGAACTGGGCCTGAAGACTCAGAAGTCAACTCCCAAGCAGAGTGAGCCAATTTGCTTTGGCAGATTGGGGGAGGGGGAGGGAAGTGGGGAGAGGGGCTGGAGTATTCTGTATGCCAAGGCAGTGCACATCAGTTAGCAGCTGCGGAATTTCACTCGTCAAAGCTGCCCCTTCTCCATCCCTGATTCTTTGGAGAGAGGCAAGCAAAGACAGACCCCAGAGGCTACTGCTGTTCCTCTGTTTCAGGGCTGCAGATGTTGTGGCCCTCCAGATCTTGACCTACAACTCCCATCATCCTGGGCCACGAGCCATACTGACTGGTACTGTTGAGAGTTGTAGTCCTGTGAGGTCTGGAGTGCTACAGTCCTTCATTCAGTGCTTATCCAGAGGAGTGGTAGAAGAAGAAAGCTCAGAGATGCTTTTATGGACTTCCTGTTTTTCCCCGCATTCCTCTGTGTGCCATCTTTTCCCTGCCCCTCACACACCAGGTGTAGTCACAACAGTTTTGCCCAGTCTGGGGCCTTCCAGCAGTTTTGGACTTCGACTCCCATCAGCCGCTGCCAGCATGTTCAGTGGGCAGAAGTGTTGGGGTGGCTGCTTCATGGGCATAGGGGGAGTTCTTGGGGAATCATTTTTTCCCCATTGCCATAGAAGTGAATGTTTAAAAACATGCTTCTTGAGGACTGTTAGGTTGCCTGGCAGGAGAGTGTCCTCCCAGGGAGACTTACAGGCATCTGACAAAGGAGTGGTGATATTTCCCAGTGGGGGGTACAAACAGTAGACTCCCACAGGTTCGCTACAGGGGCCAATGCCAGTTTTAGATAGTTATATTGTTTTACTCGGTTTCTTTATATGCTGTTAGCTGCCCCGAGGCTAGTTTTGCAAGGGGGCAGCATAGAAATCTGTAAAATAATAATAATAATAATGCTGTGCAACTCATGCAGAAAAGATCTGGAATTCGGAATGGGCAGGAAAATGGGCAGGTTTGCAGATGACCCCACATTATTTAAGGCAGGTAAAATGAAAAGGGGGTTGTGAGGCACTCCAAAAAGGTTTCTTCAGACTGGAAGAACAGGCATCAAATTAGCAATTATGGTTCATTGTAAGCGAGTGTAAAGTAACACATTGGGGCAGTGGCAGACCAACAAACTGAACTTGGAGGGAAAAGAGCTCTTGGGATTAAAAGCACATTTCAATAATAAGAGTCCATATGAAACACACACAAGCAACAAAATAAGCAAATTTTGGTTTTGCTTCCTTTTGTTTTGGCAGGGAGAGGGCTAGTTTTAGGGTTTTCACCTGCCTGTGCTGAAGAGGAACATGGCAGGCTCATAGTCATCGGTTATCCCAGCCTTGCAAATATTTTGGACTATAACTTCTTATCTCCAGCCCAGATGGCCAGCTTATTCTCCAAATGGCGGTATGACAATAATTGTCAAGCGTATTCTACTGTTCCTCCTTCTGTAACCAAAACGGTACCATCTGTGTGCAAGGGAGGAGGTACCAGCAGGTCCAGGGAGCCTGCAGTTGCGGAACTGCACAAAAATTGCAGCAGGGGGACCCAGTACAGGCAAAGTGGGGTTGTGCGTGTTCTCTGGGCAAGAATTTTGCAGCAGGAAGGGAGTGGGAAAATGAGAATGCTCTAGCCTGTAACATTGTGTTGCAGTTCTGCTCAAATAATGCCAGTGACATCCTTTCTTCTATTTCAGTGGAAGAAGCCCGCCGGGCCCTCAGGACACTGCGCAGCGAGAAGGCGGTGCTGGCGAAGAAGCGCCAGCTGATGCGGGCCATGTTTGGCGACTACAGAACCAAGATGGCAGAGGAAAGGCAGAAGCAACTGAAGTTCATGCTAGCAGGTAGGGATGGTAACCTCGCTCTTGAGGATCAGGGTAAGCATTTGGAAATAGCTTGAGACTGCAGCAGCTTGTCTTAGCTGTCATTCAGCCACAACTGTTCCGTCTGGCTGCCACGGCGGGAGAGTTGGGGAGTGCAGGGCCAAGCCGTCAGTTCCACTGAGCTTACCCTCTCCCTCTTTTTATTCAAGCTGGCCATTGTATCTGCTTAGTAACACTTGTTTGCTTCCCCCCCCCCCCCCATTTGTCTCCCTGTCCCTTTTTCTTTGTGTGTCCTGACTTTCAGTGACCCTTTAGGCACTGAGTGTCTTATTTATTACTGATCTTGCATAAGCTGCTTGGGCAGGCATTTTTAGCTGAAATGTGGAGGAAAACTGGACAGTGTGAGTGACAGACATACGGCAACTCTGCACCTCTCCGGCTTTCAGCAATCTTAATAGGACAGCCCTTTGCCTACCTGTTCGGAATTGCTCACATTCCTCTATTCTTGCTGTTCCTCCCCCACCTCAGCTTCCAAAGCCGCTCGCATCACAGAAGTAACTGAGGATGCCCACAAGAAGAGCCAGGTTTTCCGGAAGTCTGCAAAAATGGCCGGAAGAGCCCAGAGCTCCGCTGAACCCTTTCTTTGCCCGTCTGTCACCTCAGCTTGTCCTAGGGCAGCTCACACTTGCTCTTCGGTGTTTGCACCTTCTCAAGAAGAGTTTCACTTTAATTTCTTCTAAGAAAGCCTGCTGGACATGTGTGGATTGAAGTTTGAGTTGCCTCTAAAAACATGGTGGATGCTTTCTTTGGAAACAAGGAGCCTTCAATCCCCCGCACCTCACTCCAAAAACTGAATTGCAGTTGGCCTGCAAAAAGAAAAGCAGTGTGGTTGAATAGTGGAAAAATTCTACCCAAGTGCCTTGTGGGGTGGCTGGAGATAAAGATGGTATGATGTAAAGAGTGACTGAACAGATCAAAGAATTTTCTACTTGAGTCAAATATGAAATAAATAGGTTTCCAGAACCTGCCTGTTTCATTCTTCGTTTGAAATCTGTTTTAAGGTGCTCTTAACTGTGTCATTCAAATTGAGCAGGAAGAAGTTGAGACAGGCAGTGTTTCTGGGCTAAAATAATGATGCTGGATACCTCTTGAATGTGATTGCTTTAATCTAGCTCTGCCTTGATCCCTGGATGCCACAGAAAGTAGTGTGCTCTTCTTTTTAAGACGGAGATCCCCGTGAGCGCTTGCTGGTGGGTCAGATTCATTAAGCTGCGTTGGACGTAACATCTGAGTCTGCAGGCTGTCATGTGCGCACACTGACTCAGATCCATGCCCTGCTGCACCTGGTGGGACTTCAGTTTAAGCAATGAGCAGGTTAAGGCTGCAATCCAAAGCTTGCTTGCTCCAGAGTAAGTCCTGCTAAAGTTCAGAGTTCTTCTATTAGTGCTTAAGATCACATTGTATAAGTGTGTGTGTAGTCTGGGCAGATGACCATCTCAGGAAAAGGTAGGGAAAACATCAGGGTGGCTACTGAAATTGTGCTTTTTAGCAGCCACGACTCCATGTCCAGGCAATAGCCAAGTACAGTAGTACCTTGGTTCACAAACTTAATCCGTTCCAGGACTCTGGTCGTGACCCAAATTGGTCGTGAGCCAAGTTAAATTTCCCCGTAAGGTTCAGTGTAAATAAGGTTAATCCATTCTGTAATCATTTTTTTTTAATCAGAAAAATGCGAAGCAAAGTGACAAAGGACAACAAAGATCGCGGCCATCTCCCCCCCAACCTCCAGCACGAGTGCAGTCATGTCCCCGCCACCCCCAGCACACGAGCGATTGAGTCCGTCATCCCAGCACGCATGAGGGGTGGGGAGAGACGGGCACAAGCACAGGCACGTTCGGGGGGAGACAGGCATGACCGTGCTTGAGGGGAGATGGCCAAGGTTGCGGTTGCACACCTGCAGGAAAGATGGGCGCGATCTCGGCCATCTCCCCCCACCCTGCCCCCAGCACGGTCACAGCCATCTCCCCACTTGGGAGTGGGGAGATGGCCACGATCACAGTCTCCAGCCAATGCAGAGTTCGTGACCTGAGTCAAAAATTGTATGAAATTTCTGCTCGCAACCCGATTTGGTCGTGAATTGAGGCGGCTGTGAGCCGAGGTACCACTGTATCTTTATCACCTGGCCATGGAAATCTCCAGCAACTGATCACGTTTCTGTTAAAGGCATTTGAACAAGCTGTTCAGGTCAGCTGGCAACCCTAAAATGTGCACTCTGTGTAGATTCCCAAATAACAATTGAAGGAACAAGAGGCCCCACCGACCGTGTAAGTGATTGTCTTGGTTAATAAATGCATGCCCTGCAGCAATCCTTTTAACATTATTTTTCCAACTAAGAAGCAACTCTCTTCCCAGATTCCCAAGATTATCTGCTCAAGCTCTCATTCATTATCCTGAAAGGTCACTCTGCAGAGTTCTGCCTATTTCAGCAGGTCATTCTACATCTTAGTCTTAGTGAATTCAATAAGAGAAGACCATATTGCATTAAAAGTATCAATGTATACTTGGCCTCTGTACCTGAAGATGTTCGGTGCTTTTTGCTGTCAGCGCAAGGTCCCACATTTTCAGTTTCCATGTGATAAGGAGAAGTTCAGTTGCTGATTTCCACTTGGCAGCTATGGGTGCCCTGGCTGTTGTCCAGGAAAAAGTCATGAGTCCTTTATGTCTCATTTGTATATTGGAGTCCATGTAAAGAATCCCACTGCAGTCTTCTTATGCTCAAGATCCCTTCCATTCTGGAGCAGTTGTTTCTTTTTTCAACCATATGTGGAGAAATGGTTTAAACATCAAGCTGTTTCCAAGCATAGTATATGTATGTTTCAAAATTTGCCTGCATCACAGAATCAGTTTGAGTTCATAAATGTTGTAGGAACCTTCATTATTCTGATGAGCAAGAAGATGATTCTGCACCAGGAACAAATAATTTTAAAAATGATGACCTGTTCACCCAGCAAGTGGAGGGCTGTAAAACACACGAGACAGCTGGTACCTGGGCCCAGCCTGTCCCACTTTAAGCACTGGCATTCCCCACTGTAACAAAAAACTCTTGGCAGGGCTTATGAAATGCATTCTAAGTTGGTTCAGACCTTGCTTGGAAGGTATGGGGGGGGGGGGGGGAGGGGTGGAAACAGCCATGCCTTTTGCATTCAGTTTCTGGCTCGCTAGTTCCATATCACCCCATTGGCTCAAGTCCTGCAAATTGATGAAGTATATCCCCAATCGCTCTTCCAGGATTGGTTGAAGATGGGGGTGGACAGATGACTTAATTGGTCCCTTTTCTGTTCACCTATATATGGAGTAGGCAGGTGGGTGGATCTGAAAGTGCAGGGGGGTGTGCACAGATCCGAGGGAGAATTTAGCCAGGAAACCTGGACTTGACTTGCTCTGCAAAGTCAGCTCCTGTGAAGGGATAACATCCAGCTCAGGAGCATCAAGCTCCCATCCAGGTGGACCACTCTGGACCATTCGAGAGAAAAATTAAGTCCTTTATGTTTTGTAACTATTAGTTTTGATTATCAGCTGGGAGGGGAGTTTTCTTGACTAATAATTTTTAAAGGATTTTCTTATTTTTGTGTGTGGCTGTGAAGTTTTTTTAAAGAAAATATTTTAGAGCAAGCAATTAGCAGCTGCCTGAAGTAATCTAAACTCCATTAAGATATTTCAGGTATGGTCACTGATATAAAATGTGAAAATATTTTAAGAATTTTAAAGAGCCAAATGGACACGGATGATTGTGAATACCAATCTGAATTTTACTAACATTTTGGCAGCAAAAATCACTGATACTCTGAAAGAACACCTGAAGGAATAACACCAGTCAAGCAAGCATTTTACTGTTTTCTTTTTTCAGCCACCTTGAGCACTATTCTGAGAGGAAAGGCAGGATAGAAACTTAATATATAAGCAACAGTGAGAAAGAACTGGATTTATGACGATATGGAAACAAGAGAACTCTTTTAGTTCTGTACCAAAAGCTCTACTCAGGAACAAAAGCTATAGTTTATCGTTTTTATCCATATGCACAAAGAACAATTTTGCTTTTGTTTTTAAGTTCGAACTTGAGTTGCCAGGCTAAACTGATTTATTAGCGCTCCCTGTTGAAGTAAGTTCTTCCCTTTATCTGGACCCTGAAAACTAACATTTTGGACACCCGAAACGCTGGCCGTGAGCAACACTGCCTCTGGTCTACTGTGACAACATCAAAAGTACCCACTGTCGGTCGTTCCTGTAAGTGCAGGCATGGAGGAAGTGTGGGTTGTCTATCTGTGCATGATCCTCTTCATCATCGTCATTATTTTGATGAAGCAAAAGCCAACTGATGAAGTCAGGCGAGAGAAAGAGGATCGAAGCCAACCTGCTCCAGCCGCCTCCTTCACCAGCAGTTTGGGGAAACGCCTGGAGTATACGGAGGAAGAACTGGAGAAATCGCTGCATCGGCTCACTGGTATCTTGTTCAGTGGTGATGCACGGAAGAGGGAGCCTCATGCAGAGCACCAAGCTGCTCAGCATCACAGCAGGACTCAGGTAGTGCTCGGTTGGGCTGGGTGGGCTTTGGGCTTATGGGATCTATCAGGGGTGGGGGGTTACTAGCATAGCCCCTTCAGTGTTGAGCAAGCAGAGCCAGATGCAAAAGGGAAGCTCAAGAGATGGAGTGGATGGGAAGGGGGTGTAACTCGGAGGTAGGGCACCTGCTGTGCATACAGAGGGTCCCAGGTGTCGTCTCTGGCATCAGGATTGGTTGGCGAAAGTGCTGCAAAGCCTGGAGAGGTGCTGCCAGTCAGTGCCCAGAAGCCTGGCCTAGCTGGACCATGGGCCAGACTCGGTAGGAAGCCAGCTTCCCATGTTTCGTATTGTTCCACTCCAGCTGTGAATCATACATTTGAGATAAAACTGAGTATACATTCTGCAACTGAGCTGCTACAGATCAGGAATCTGAAAACAAAATTCTGAAACAGGCCAAGAGAACTGCACATGACCCGGCCAAAAGCGAACAGTGAACATTCCCATTTCCCAGTGAGGGGCTGTGAGAAGGAAAGTGAAAAAGAAGTCTGGCCACTTTGTTACCTGATGTGTAACATGCTCTTGTTAAAATATCAGCAACTGGAAAGACTTTACCTTCCAGTACCAGAAGGTACTTCACCTTCTCCCCGTCTGCCTATTCCTGCTGCACCATAGCCCCCAAAGTATTTGAGACTCAGCACAATGCAGAGACTGTTGGGTGTAACACTGCGCTGCCAAAATGGATATGCAGGCTGGAGAGAATGCGTGCAGCCCCGGTATCTGTTTCAGAGTGGCCTGGTAAATCAACCCGCAGACACAGAGGAGGCACAGGGCAAAGCTGATCGGCCCTGAAAACTGACTTCGGGAACAGTTCCATGCATGCTTGGAAGGGGCGGCCCACAACTCGCAGCGTGCTGGCTGGGCAGTGCTGGGAGTTGTGGGACATGTTTCTATCTCAGCTTGCAAAGGACTGTGCCCTTAACCACGCTGTCTGTGCGAGCAGCAGGGCTAAGGGATGGGGTAGCATGCAGACGTGCATGGCCGTCTGAAAAGCAGGAATGGCTGGGAACCACTCCTGTATTACATTCGCCTGTACAATCGAAGAGAAACTCTTACTGCATCTTGGCAGGGGGCACTGATGCAAACCCCTGGTCCCACTGACACCGCCTCATATTTTCTAAACCTTGTGCAAATTCAAAATGTGGAATTTGCCTACAGGGTACAGAATACTGTGTGTATGACTGTACAAAATGGTCTGTTGTGTGTGTGTGTGGGGGGGGGCAGCTCACTCTTGAAGGCTGCATGTTCAGAGCCGTAAGTAGGAGGAGTCTGCAGGGGCCCTGAGGGTGTGAGTGCTTCAGACTGGAGAGCGTGGGGGTTCCTATGCCAGTGGGGCTCCTTATCCATTGCAGCATTTGTTCTGAGTTGTGCTACCCCATGGTAGCAAATGTAGTTTGGGGGTGGCATTCAGCACAACGGATATAAAGCTCAGAATAAAAGCCGCAGTGGCTGAGAAGCCCCGCAGACATAGCAGTCCCTGGCTTCTGCTGGTCGCAGGTTCTGCCTAGGAATAACTTTAGGGCTCTTGAAAAGGTGGGCTGATTTGCCCATCAAAACAGCAATTATAGAGTCGTTCAGCTCCTGATCATGCAGAGTAGTTGTTGGATTAACTTGAGTTCACAAGTTCACACTTCACTAAGCAGCTCAGGAACGGGTGTCCTTTAGTGGCTAATGAAAAGCAGAAACAAGCAGCTTGCTGGCTCAGCAGATTCGCCCGATTCCAGTTTAAAGAATCTGAGAACAACTGTCATGCTCACTAACTGGTCAGAGCTTGATTACTACCAAGGATCCTGTGTAATTTGCCGGAGGACAGAGGCAGTCCTAAGAACAGCCATGTCTTCTGTTCCCCCAAAAGCCATGGCTGTCGTAACTTCATCCAGGACAGCATTTCCCGCCCTTTCAGTTGTCCCAAGAAACTTATTGCCAATTAGGGATTACAAAAGATTTCAGGTTGTGATTCCAGGCCTCCAGGTAGCAAAAGCCTTTGCACAACCCCCCTGCTAATACTCGGATTCAACAGTGCAATTTTACACATGTCTTCCTAGGCGTAAGTCACACTGAGTGACTTACTCAAGAGAATTCCTTCCAGGTAAGTATGTAATGCAGACTCCCATCTGTCTCTGAATGATATGAAGAGGCTTTGGGGTTGGTTAGTATATAGAATTGCAGCCTAAAGAAAAGTGTAATTTACCGAGGAATTCAGGACATGAAGTGGTACCATATTAAAAAAAAAAGTACCATGACTGTCAAAAGAAAAAACAATTCTTTGTTTAATCTTTTTGACCAAATTAGCACATTATCAAAACCTTGGTAGCATCTCATTTATGGACACTGAGGAAAGTTTGCTTCCAGATGAAAGACTCTGACCACTGCCCATGAGAATAGAGCTATCCCCTCTTCTCTTCTTTCACGGAATTTCTGCACTAAAAAGATGGAAGAAGTGATGAGAAAACACTGGAGGTTACAAGTAGGAGACAACAAAATTCACAGGATAAAGCAGAGCAATTGCATGATAAGAGCTTCATCTGGAAGCCTGCTTCCTCTCTTGCCTCTCCGGTAGCCTACGGCTTAAGAAATGAGTCATTATTTGAGCTAAAAGAAAATGCCGCCATAGACTGGAAAATGATACTGGTTTCATCTGAAAAGTAAAGTCTATGCTAGCTTGGAACATACAGGAAATAACCTTTTAAAGTCTGTAATTTTATGCATTTTGGTCAAACACCGAGAGTTTCTGCTGAACATACATGCATAGGATTGCACTAGTCTCTTTTTAACTAGCAGTAATAATGGTGCTATCTTACATTGTCTATTCTGAAGAAAGCTCCTCTGATTTCTGTAGGATTTACTGCCAGGCAAGTATGTATAGCATTGTAGCCTGAGCTGTTTGCCAGGAAGATATAGATTCAAATGTCTCCACCTTACCTGGAGTCTCCCTTACAGGGATTTATTTATTTACTATTTATTTATTAAAAGCTTTTGTATGCCATCCTATTATACAAGATCTCAGGACGGCTTACAATATTTAAAAGAATAATTAAAACAGCAATTTCAATAAATAATAGAACAGAACAAAACAATAAATCACAAAACAAACAGAGCAACTGAAGATTAAAAGTTGTTAAATTTTAAAATACTGTTTAAATAAAAAGGTTTTGGCCTGGCACTGAAAAGAGTATAAACTTGGCACCAGGCATACCTCTCTGGGAAGTACATTCCAGAGTCTGGGCATCACAGCAGAGAAGGCCCTACTCCGAGTTGATGACCTTTTACCTCTCTTAGAGAGGGTTCCCGGAGCAGGGCTTCTCCCATAGATCTTTAGGGATGTTTTATTTATTTCGCTATTGTCATTTTAATATACCTGCTCTGTTGCAAACCACTTCAAACACATTCTGTCCATCAATGCCAAGATCCCTGAAATTTGGCATGCATATTAACTAATCATGCATCATGGGGTGACTTTAGTACCCCAAGAACAAATTCTGTATTGTAATTTACATATTAATAGACTTACCAGCTTGTACTTTTATGCCATTGTCACAAAGTGCCTGGTTTAAAAGGCCCCCAAATTTCAGCTTCCTATCTTTTATGGACTGAGAAGAGAAGAGAAGAGAAGAGAAGAGAAGAGAAGAGAAGAGAAGAGAAGAGAAGAGAATCTGAGGTGACAAAAATCACCTCAGAAGCTCCATAGAAATAAGTAGCAGGGTGACTTTCTGACCCCCAGCAAAGATCCTGAACAAAGGAACAAAGCAAAGTTCAATTTAGATAATCATAGTCTCGTTTTAAAGCTAAGATTCTGAGCTAAATAGAATGAAAATCCATTGAGGTAAAGCCATGCTCTGAGTTCAGTAGTAATCTAAACTCTTGTTAGGCAGACATAAGTCAATGGTTCTGCTATTTTATGCATAGCTGCAAGAAAAAGTAAAACAAATTACCTATGCTTGCTGATAGCTGAAAGCCATGGCATTTGCTTACTGTGACCCCATAAGGGAAAATTCCAACCTCAACAAAGATTTGTAGGATAGTATATTTGTATAGCCTCAGGTTATAAAGTCATCCCAGAAGTGACAGCTGTTGTGGCGGGTGGGGGGTGAGAGGCAATGCAGGTTAAGCGTTCTCTAGGGCTGTACACCTCAGGATTATTTTGCTTTTTAAATTTAGAAATTCATTTTGTGTGTGGCTGGAGTTTGCAGTCACACTTCTGTCATTAGAGGCAGATTTTCCTAATCAGTGCATGGCTTTGTACTGGATAGCTGGTGAAGCCAGGAAGCCACAGGGACTTCAGTGCCCAGCCTGCTACCTCAGGGCAGCCTCTCCTTGCAGAAGCAGAGTGCACAGACTCATCTCTTGGGGACGGTAGAAATGCTGCACAGCAGGGGCTGTGCCAGCCAGCATGGCTTCACAACCAGCCTGACCACAGCCTCTGTGTACACGTGCCTGGCAGCTTTTCTGTATGAAGCCGTGCAAAGCCAGGTCCGTTTGCAACATCCAGTGAATGGAGCAGGCACATTCTTCCATGGCCTTCAGAAAACCGCTGGCTGGCTCCTGGTGCCAGCTTCTCCTCTCCTGATCTGCAACGTGTGTATGATAGCCCCTCCTTCCCCCAGCAGACACATCTCCTTATGGGGCTCTTTAAAGAATTTCTAAATGGATGACCCAGAGGGCTTTCAAAACACATCTAAGTCAGGATGTGTTCATTTTTACAGTTTCTTGCCTAATCCAGCCACCGAAGACATACATCCACCAGAGTGAATATGCAGAAGTCTTTTTTTAAAAAATAGTAAAAGCTGTATTCTTTGTCTAAGATGACACAGCATCTTCTGCTTGGATGGGTGGAGTACATCCCCTATTACTGCAGCCGTGTTCCTGTTACTGCCAGCTTGTTCTATTTATTTCCAGTAAAGTCTTGGGATGTTTTTCCTAATTACCAAACTTGTCAGATGGTACAGTCTTACAGGGCAGAATGTTTACAGAGAAGGGACTCTTTCCAAAGCGGGAACTGCAGAGACGGAAAGTGAATCATTCCTCTCTTTTGTCCCCCATAAAGTCTCACAAATCAATGTTTTCTCCTAATCATTATCTCGGATATCAGATGATAGATTTGTGCAGGGAGAGGGTAGGGGTGGAGATCATTTTTCAGAGATGGAACTTTTGCCCAGAAGGGAACGGCAGGGACAGAATGCTAATCATATTCCCCATGTTCAGGCTGTAAGACCTTATTGCAGGAGGGCGTCAACCTTTGGAGTCCGAGCTCTGAAGTTAGTAGACAGTGATCAGGCTCCAAAAAATTCTTTGTCAGAGTGTGGGATTGCACCCTTAATGAGCTAATTTGGCATTTCGGCTTTCACTGAGAGAACAGCTGATCCCTCTCTGTATAGGACTGTAGCCGTACCCCAGTGAATTTGATGAGACTTATCTCTGAGCAGATTGGATCTGTTGCCCAGTTCTGGACAGCCAGAAGATGTGTGTAAGTCTCGGGCGTCTGCAGGCAGAAGATGGAAGGATGTCTGTGCTTTTAATAGTTATGTAGGGAAGAGAATTTTGGCAGGTATCACATAGCATGTGTGTGAAAGCCCTCCTACATAACTATTAAAAGCACAGAAGCCCACCTTCTGCATCTGGATACCCTCTGGAGGGCCAGATCCTGCCCAGATTTCAGTAACTCTAGCCTGTGTTAAGTTTACTCTTGCCTACATGCCATTCCATGCCAACATTCTCCCAAGGGCAGTTGTCAGAGCTGTAATTTATGCTTTTTCCTGGCTACACTGAAGTTCTGCTAAATTCTCAATTTCCCTGGAAGAACTCGTACTGTACTATATGGGGAGAGAGAGCAGGGTGTATGGAAGGGGCACTTCATTCTGTGCAGCATTACATTTCAGTTAACCTTCTGCAGGAATGAGAAACTAACCTGTTGCAATTGAATGTGATATTTGACATGGCACTCTGTAGATGCCTTTGGAAGCCTTGGATCAAAATAGGTCAAGCTATGCGCTTGGCACCTGGACAGCTTCTAGAAGAAGTAGCTTGCCATCTGCTCGTATTTTTCCTTTCTTTTTTAAAGTCAGCCAGGGCTTCTGGTAGAGAGGGTCACAGTCTGACGAGGCAGTGGTTCAGGTCAGGCTGCCCACACGAAGCCAGCTTTAAGGAGGTGAAACAATGGTTTGGCACCATGCCTGAATCTGAGACAAACTGGAAACTGCGATTATCAGTGGATTTGTAAGCGGTGATTCGTGCTAAGTACAGTTCCGCATAATATCTGAATTGACAGAGCACGCTTCTGGCTATGGCTCCTTCCCCAGGGGGGCTGTAGTGTGAGTGGGAACGGAATCTACAAAGCTGGCTGCTGATAGAAGAGATAGAAATACTTTCCAGGGATCCTGAGGCAGAGAAATATTTTCCTCATGGCTAGCATTGGCAAGAACGGGTGGTTTTTATGGGATCTTGGAGGAAAAGAGCAGTGTTTTCCAGGTCAGGGCAACTGGCAGTGTGCCATTTGGGGGCGGGGTGTGTCAGGACACCCTTGGGGATGCAGTCAAGGGCATGAAGGGCTCCATGTTGTGCAATTCTCTTGGGTTGCACATTTTTCCCCTGGCTTTGAACCCTGATTAGACCAAATCCTGTTTTGGGATCAACTGCTAAGACATAGCTACACTGAGCAGCGCATTGTCCAGGATGGAGGTCTTAATGAGTTGCTAAAACATCCCCGCAGTGGGAGGAAGGGCAAGCTCCAGTATGGCTTTACTGCTGGGCGGCCTGGTGCTCTGCAGGGCTTTCCCTTCCATGGCTACTAGTCCAGATAGCCCAGTGCTCCCTCCAGGATCAGAGACAGCAGCTGAGTTCCCAAGTCACAACAGGCATGGTTTCCATGCTGCGTGGTTTTGCCTGGGTGTGCCCAACAGAAATGTGGTTCCCACACGAGCGTGGGTCCCACTGCCCTCACTCAGCCCTCCTGCTGTTGACATGCATCCCATCAGCCACCATGCCTGAAATTCACTCCCACACTAGATGGCTGGAGCAGCTCCTGCAGCAGCTGCCACTCTTTCAGGGGACTCTGCAGTAGCATTCTGGCGCTACAGTGCCAGCTTCGGGGATTCGGAGGAGCCACGGTGAAGCGTGAAAGCCACAGAACAGACTGTTGCCTCTCACTGACCTCTCCAAACTAAGCGTACCATGATGGGATATGGATGGCACCACAGACCGTCCTCCCCAGGAAACCACCATGGCTTGTTGTGTTTCACAAACCCACCGAGTGTGCCTCCATAAACCAGTTGCTGGGAAAGTTGGGCAGAAAGTGAGCTTGCACTCATATTCTGCATGCGGGCAGCTGGCTGGCCCCTGCGCCAACAGAATGCTGGACTGGTCTGAGCCAGCAGAGCTCTGACATTCTTGTAAACCTGATCATTTTACCTGGAGATGCTGGGCACTGAACCTGGGAGAACCTTTTGCATGCAAAGCAGTTGCTCTACCAGTGAGACAGAGGCCTCTCCAGCCCTCCTCAGATGTTCTACACATGTTTCCTGATAGCTGTGTCATTTGCTGGGCCAATTCTCTTTTCAGCCAGGTGGCATCCTCCCGGTACAACAGCTCGAGAAGAGTGCATGGCGCCATCTTGGGGGGCTTCCCTAGAGGGTGCCATTCTAGGGCAGGCTGCTCCGGAATGTGTTTGCAGTGATGTGGGAAAGGCACCAGACCCCCATGGCACAAAGGAAACCTGGGAAGAGGAGGTCTTACCATTTTCAGAAACCTCTTTCTGAGAAATGCACCTTTGGGGATGGTTCACGTTGGAATGCTTTTTCTGTGGCTCATCCCATTGCCAGTGAAGCCAGAAAGTAGCATCTCCAGGTGATTGCTCTCTCTCCCCGCCCCCCTCTTTTTTTCAAAACAGGAGAAAGCGTAGCAGCCTTCCAGGCACGATCACCTTTTTGCTGAGATGGGTGAGTTTAAATGCTCATTGGTTGCTGTATTCATTCCTCTGGGGATCGATCCTATGCATACTTAGGCCGAAAACGTCCCAGAACTCCCGGCTTGCCCCAGCCAGCTACACTTCCTGAAGAATCCTGGGAGTTGTAGGGTGTTTTGCTTTTTTCCCGTTGAAACATATACCTTGACCTGTTGTCTCTGTTTAGGGTCAGTTTCATTCATTTAGGGCAGCCTTTCCCAGAGGCATTTGGGCCGCAACCCCCAGTGCTCCCATCCAGCAGGGCCATTGACTAGGAATCCTGGGCGTTGCAGTCCAAACACGTCAGGAAGGCACAAGGCTGGGGAAAGCTGATTTAGGGCATAACAAATCCATCTTCCCAAACTTCATGCCCTTCAGATGTGCTGGGCAACAGCTTCCAGCAGGCCTCAGCTAGCTATGCAAGCTACTGTCCCGTTTGGTGCGCATGGGGCTGTTGCTGTTTCCCCAGGCCTGTGGTGCCAATCACATTCCTTTCTGTAGCCTTGGACTCAAAGCCAGTGCTCTCCAAGTAGTGATCTGGGAACAAAATTACTTGGAAAGCTCTAATGAGTACCGATCATTCCGTATCAAAGAGAAAGAGTTTCCTAAATCCAAGAAACATTCAGGCTAACCAGGGCCTTTTTCCGTCTTAACATGCAAAGGACTGCACCTTTAATTAATCTATTTGCACGAATCATGGATCGCATCAAGCTTTAGTCATAATTGCAAAGTCATGGCTAATGAGTCTGCTCCAAATAATTAAATCTAGATCCACAGCAAGGACCCCAGAGGGTGACAGGCTCCAGATGGGTCACAGCTCATATGCCGCTGGCTGTGCATCTGCACATTGTGCTCATCGGGGCTTCACTGGTCGACTCCTGGGACTGCTGGCCACCGCTAATGCTCAAAGCTAAATTGGTGCCATCACATATAAATGTTTCTTGCATAGAGACTATTATGAAACAGCTCCAGATTCTGCTGTTTTGAGAAGAAGCCTGCACCTGGTGAAGGACTAGAAGCGTTTGGTCTGGGAGAAGTCCAACAGCAGGGGGTTGGACCCAATGGCCTCCGTGGCCCCTTCCAACTCTACTATTCTACAAAGAGCAGAAAATCAGGTCCCAGAGCTTAAATAAAGACAAATGCTGATTCTAAGGTACACATGGATCAGAAGAAGAAAACTGAGAGGAGACGAAGGCCAGGCTTGTCACAGCAGCCTCCTGGAGGCCTCTGGGAAGTCCAGAAGTCCGGGACTGGAGGCCTCTGGGAAGTCCAAAAGGAGGCCTCAAGGCAATAGCTCATAATGGCCAGCAAATGGCATTTCATGGTCTACACCTCTTGAACATGAGGCCTTCCATGGAGCTGGCACTGATCAGTAGATCCGAGAAAGGATTTGGATGTTCGAATTTTGGCAGGCCATGTGTCCTGTTTTGCAGAAGATCATTCTGTACAGGAAGACACCCTCTTTCTAAAGACCTGCCCAGGCCAAGCAGGGTGTCAAGCTAAAGAACCACAAGGAGGGAGAGCCCAGGGCCTCCCAGTTGCCTACTGAGCTCCAGGATTGGGTGGAAACCAATCCAGAGGATGGATGAAGATATGAGCTCGCAAGGAGCACATGTGTCCCTGGCCACTCATCAGCTGCGCTTTCCGTGTGCCCATTGGGTAGATGCTCCTTCACAGTCAGGCTCCTTCACAGTCATCAAGGGTGCCTTGCTCATTATGGTAGTTTGGACAATCCTAGCTGTCCTCTATTAAGCAGCTTTTTAGGGCAAAGCAGCAACATTCTTTTGAGCTCACTTTGCTTCCAGCCTTTTTTTAACCTGTGGATGGATATATGACTATACAGAGAGAGGCACAGACAGCCAGCCAGCCAGCCAGCCAGCCAGTGGTTCCTTGGCTAACTTTTGTTTTGCCTCTGCAGGACTGAAACAACAGATGAATTTTAGATCCAGCATGGTGAGTATTCGTCTTAGCTCTTACCTTCATTAGCTCTTTGATCTCCTTTCTATGTCCACCGGACATGAAAGGGTCCCCCTGGACTTACCTTTTTTCTTCCCTTCTGATGAACAAGCAGCAGTGGCCTATATAGCCAAAGTCACTGAGAATTTGGGGTCCTGGCCCTGGGAAACAAGTCGGTGGCGGGGGGGGGGGAATGGCATTCCATATTTAATGTCCAAAGTCACACTACCTAACACTAAAGGGACAACTCCTGTATGAACCTCTTTGGACCCTGAGTCACCTTTGGAAGCTCTCAAATGGGTACCCCCACCAAAGGATGTTGGGGAGTAGCTGCAACAGAGAAGTCCTTCTCAGTTGTGGCACACTGTTTATGGAATACTTTCTCCAAGGAGGCTCACCTGGCACTTACATTGTCACCTTGGTAACAGGCAAAGACATTAATTTTCTCCCAGACATTTGGGAATGTAGGATTTCTGAATGCCTTATGTTTAGTCCCATGCTTGTTCCCTGTTCGGTCCTGTATCCCCCTTTTTTAGCTTTTGTAAGGCCTCCTAGATTACATCTGTTGCTAAGATGAAAATGTCATAAACATAATTGAGCCACATGAATGCCCAGGTCTGCTGCTCCTCCACACTGGGCGAAATCATCCGACTCTGCAACTGTGGGAGCACAAGAGGAGCCCTGACAGCCACTTGTAGGCCAGTGAGCTTAACCTTTTTCGAGTAGGACCCACCTTGATTCAAGTCTTGCCTCCAAGGCCAGCTGGAGGCCGGCCACTTGCCTCTTGGGCTTCTTCCCGACCTCAGCTACTAGCCTGATAGCAGCCTAGCCCAGTGTTCTTCGCTGCAAGGCAGATGCGATTAGAGCTGATTTAACTTTGATAATTGTTCATCTGGGAATGGACCCACTTTCTCACTCCTGACCGGTGGTTCTGCATTTCTTTCCCACAGCTCCATCTCACACCGTGAGCAACTGATGCTTGAAGCTTGTTGCATCTTTGCTGAAGGAAGAGATGTCCAAATACAAGAAAAACAGGAGGCGAACTCCCACTTTCCCTCTGGACCCCAAAGCTGCACTTTTGCCACAACTGTTAGGCTTTTAATGCGAGTTTTGTGAAAGACAAATATTATTCTGTGTGAGGTCAAGTTAGCTGCACGCACTGCTCCTTGTATACATTTCCCCCTCTGTATTTATACAGCTGTAAGTGCAAAATCCGGTATCACCTCTGCTCACAACATCCCTTGGAAGTATTCCAAACATTGAAGTTCTTGCTGTCTCCCTCGAATATTTCACAATTACTGGAAAATGGGTAGGGGTGGGCAGGAGGAAAGTCACAATCTTTAGAAGATGCTACTGAATTGCGAAACCGCTTTTTCCTGTCTGGGTCAGTTTCCTCCTCCTTGTTTAGCTCCTGCCTTTAAACTGCTCTGTTTTGTAGGAGTGCAGTCAAGTTCTCTGCTGGCCCCAAGCAACTCCTCAAAATTATTTCAGCAGTATTTCCTTCCTGCACCAATTAAACCCTCCATAGCAAGCAAAGCGCTGTGTTTGATTGTTCTCTTGGTGCGGTCTGCTTGGGCACGGTGCTGCAGGAAGAGCTGCCTCTTAAGCCGTCGCAGAGGCAAGTCACTGGCAGTCTGAGCAACTGGCATGAGCTGGAAGGGTGGCCTGGGCAGAGGTGCCGAAACTCTCGTGAACTTCTGGACGGAGCCTGTAATGTCGGGGAAAAGGGAGGCTCCAGATCCTAGAGTGGCCAAATATCTTCTTTGCAAAGGCAGTCCTCTAGCTGAAGGTGCACTCTGTTGGAAGAAATATCTGGGCCAAGTCTGGTTTCAAGTCAGATAATGACAAAGAAGGGCCGTGAGGCTGCCTAGGAGCAGTTAGTACCTGGGAACTGGAATTAGCAGGTACACTGATCGCCTGGTCAGTCCTCCCCACTCTGGTGAGACATATTGTATTTACATGGATTGCTTCCACATTTGCACTGTACACGCATATATATATTTGCATATGCACATGTTATGCAAATCAGCATCTGTTTAGGTATTCAGCAGTGGCCACTGCGTGGGACATCAGCACTCTTCCCCCAACTAGTATAGCCAATGGCAAGGGATGATGGGACTTGTTGTTTGGCAACATCTGGAGGACCACACATTCCCCATAACTTCTCTAATAGCTCAGGTGTGGTGTCTGGATTGTTCCCACACACGCCAAAGAGCAGGAGGGGAAAACGTGGCCCAACTGATTCTTTCAAATGTTACCTCTGTGCCAGGATAGGTGTGTTTTCTTTGCTTGTTTACCTAAGGGATTATGCCTTGACCTATCCTAAAATTCCCTGTGTGTCATGTAAAATGTTCCAAACACTATAAAAATACTTTCTTACATCACACACACACCCTCAAAACAGTGACATCTCTAGTGGCAACATAGGAACAACATGCTTAGCCAGCAGTCTTGGAGGTGCTATAAAGGGTTTTTGCTACAACAGGCTCAGTTGGTTTGTCCTCCAGAAACAGTTGGTGTTGGAACAGCGATTGAATTCCAAACTCTCTTTCTTCTGCATAAGGGGTGGTAGCCCCATGGTGTGGTCCAGGCACTGCTTGCAGATATCCGCAGGTTTAGTCCCTGGCCTTGAAAGGATCAGTAGCAAGGGACAAGAAAGTCATGGACTGCATCCAGAGACTGAGTTGAACAGAGCCACAGGCAATTGCTGAAACACAGGTAGTTGTGTTGAAGGAACCCAGCCCCATAAACAAACCTTGGATTCTCTTCATGGATTGTTTGTGGCTGCCCACCCATGGCTTGTCAGCAGGGCTGGGTTCAGACCACAGGACAATTCAAGTTTCTAGGACAACCCACAGTCAACCCTTCAGAGTGGATTATTCTGTTGTGTCTGAAACCCAGAGAGCTGTGGTAGCCAAACAGCCCGTAACTACAGCATGGGCTCTGGAGATCACATGCGCACTACGTGGAAAGTGCCTGGTGGAGAGAAGCTGAAGATTAACCATGAATGGTGGTCCCCTATTTCTAGGTGATTTACACACACACAATGAGTGTTTTACCCTAAGGTGATCCTCTAATGCAGTGGTCCCAATTTATAAAAAGTAGCTTGCTGTTACTCACGAAGTCACTTCTGACCCATCGCGACCCCATGGACAACATTCCTCCAGGCCCTCCTGCCTTCCACCATCCCCTGGAGTCCACCCAAGCCCACACCAACCACCTCAGTGACTCCATCCAGCCACCTCATCCTCTGCCGTCCCCTTCTTCTTTTGCCATCAATCGTTCCCAGCATTAGACTCTTCTCCAGGGAGTCCTTCCTTCTCATTAGGTGGCCCAAGTATTTGAGTTCCATCTTCAGGATCTGGCCTTCTAAAGAGCAGTCAGGGTTGATCTCCTCTAGGACTGACCAGTTTGATCACCTTGCAGTCTAAGGGACTCGCAGGAGTCTCCTCCAGCACCACAACTCAAAGGCCTCAATTCTTCGGTGCTCGGCCTTCCTTATGGTCCTAAATGTTACAACCTGCTAAGCCTAATGAATGTAGTCGATAAGCTTTAATCCTCGAGTCTTCTGCATATATTGAAAACCCCGGAGGAAGCTCACATCATCAGTGGTGAAGAATAGGCAGGGCTTTGTAAAAGGCAACATGCCACATATTAGTGCTTTGACTTTCACTGTCTAATTAAAAAGTAACAATTCAAGGACCAAATAAGAAAATGAGGCAACCTTTACAGATTTGACCTGTTTTTGGTTCTGCCTATGAAAAAAAACACTCTTAATACAAATATTAAGAAAAGGTTGCCGTGGTAAATTCAAAAGTCTAATTAATTAATTCAAAAGCTCCTTCAAAATTGTGAGCAGCCCCGAGGCTGCTGCAAGGGGCAGCATACAAATATTTAAATATAAATAAATAAATAAATAAGGATATGCAGGCAAGAGTGATCATCTGGTGGGAGGCATACATATCTGCAGTGGGTCAGACAGGAATATGTTCTGGTTCCTTGTTTGTTTATTTCTTCAATAATATTGCAGAAGAGATGGTTCCCTCTGCCTTCCTTCACCCCTAGCGCTGCACTCAGTAAGGTTTCCATTCTGCTGTATCAAGATGATTTAATCCTGTTGTCCATTAACCCAATTCTGGAAAGAATGTTGGCTCAGACTAGCTCCTTCTGGAATAAGGATCATCTTAGTATCAACTACTGAAAACCAAAGATGGTGGGGTTTGGAAAGAGGAAACACAAATGGTGAACAGATGGTCACCCTAGTGAGCAATGTTTGTTGCTGCTACATGCAATCAAGTTGTCTCCAGCTTATAGCAACTTTTGACAGCCCCACTCAGCTTTTCTTAATTCAAGGCTGTGGCTTCCTTTATGGATTACATCTTCTTTCTCCTCTTCTTTTTCAGCCTTCGACTTCTCTAACATTATCATCTTCTCCAGGATATCTTGCCTTCTCATGATGAGCTCGAAGCACAACGTCCTCTGACTTGATTCAATGCAGGACCCACTTGATCGCCTTTCTGTCAGTCCAGGGTATGTGCCAAGTTTGCTCCAGCATCCAGCTTTGGATGCATCAATTGTCCTCCTGCCAGCTTTCTTCTCTGGCTGGCTCTCCCACCAGACACAGTGGAAGTGTCTATTCTGGGAGTAGAATAGGATGGATGACCTTGACCTTGGTCGCCAGTGAAACATCCTTACATGTGATGATCGTTTCTTGTTCCTTCACTGCTGCCCTTCCAATTCTCTGTCTTCTTCTTGGTCACAGTGTCCCTTTGAGATAATTGAGGAGAGGTATGCACACTCTTTCACAATGTCAACGTCTTCATTGTTGACATTAAAGCTCTGCCATTCTTCTTGTAGTTGTGATTATTGTCTTCATAATATTCAGCTGCAGTGCTGTTTCTGCACTTCCTTCCTTCACTTTCACCAGGAGCTGTTCCAATTCACAGTTTCTTTCTGTCAGTACTATGGTATCATCCTCATATCTTAACTTATTGATGTATCTTCCACTAATTTTCATTCCCTCTGATCTTAATCCAGTTTTCCTTATGATCTGTTACATGTACTGACTGAAAAGAGAGGGAGATAAAATACGCCCTCGTCTGACACCTTTGCTTAAAGGAAACCATTCCATTTCTTTATATTCTATACTAACAGTAGTTTCATCGGGACAATCAAGTGCTGAGGTACAGCAACTTCTTTCCAGATCATCCATAGCTTCTCATGATCCACCCAATCAAAAGCTTTGCTATAGTCTATAAAGTACAGACTGATCTTCTGAAATTAATTTTTGTGCTCCAATAGCCAACATATATTTGTGATATGATCTCAAATGCTTCTTCCTTTTCAGAATCCAGCTTGAACATCAGGCATTTCTCGCTTCATATATTGTAAAATTCTTCGCTGCAACACTTTGAGCATCACTTTGCTTGCATGTGAAATTAGTGCAATGGTCCCGTGGTTGTTACATTCCTTTGCCTCTCTTTTCTTGGGGACTAGAATGTGTATTGAAGATTTCAAATCTGTGGGCCATTGTTTTATTTTCCTTATTTGTTGGCATATTCTTGTTAAGATTTGGGCTGTTGCAGCCCCTGCAGCTTGGAACAGTTCTATTGGTTATCTGTTCTGGATGCTTTATTCCAGGCTGTTTTTTATAGGATTCCTCTGCCATCTTTTTAATCTCTTTTGTATAGTTCCTCTGCATATAATTTCCACGTTCTTTCTATTTTCTCCTGGTCGGATAGCATGTTCCCTTGTTTGTGTGTCAGCATTCCTAATCTAGGCTTGAATTTCCATTTGATTCTGGAAGAGGTCTCTTGTTTTTCCTCTGTTGCTCGCTTCTACTTCTTTGTGCTGGCTGTTGTAAGAGTTCTTTTTGTCTCTGTGTGATAGTTGCTGAAACGTTGCATTAAGGATTCTGTCCCTATTTTTGTTACATTTTGCTTCTCTCCTGCCCCTAGCATTTGTGAGTGCTTCTATCATCTTTCCATTTGCTACAGAAATTGTCTTTGAGAATTCTTCCCTCTTGCTGTCCCAGCCTCCTTCCCTCTCTCTCCCTGCCCCTTTATCTAGAGAGTCAGAAACAGCTGTGATTTGAGCGCTGCAGTAAATGAAAACTCAGATAGAAGAAAGCAAACATGAAATCAGATAGGGAAATAATGAGACAAATCATATACTTTTTTATTTGTGGGATATTATAGATTTCATATTCCAGAGCATTTTCAAGAAAGGAAAAGAACATCGGAACTACAGACCAGTCAGTCTGACATCAATCCCTGGGAAATTCTGGAGTAGCTTATAAATCAGTCAGTCTGCAAACACCTTGAAAGCAATGCAGTGATTACTAGAAGTCAACATGGATTTCGCAAGGACAAATCCTGGCAGCCTAATCTGATCTCATTTTTTATTGGGTAAGCTCCCTCCTGGGCTGTGGGAATTATGTGGGCATAATCTATCCTGACTGCAGCAAAGTTTTTGACAAAGTGCCCCATGATACGCTGATTAGCAAACTAGCTCAAAATGGACTAGATGGAACAATAGAAACATAGAAACAGAGTGAGTCAGAAGGGGCCTCCTGGGCCATCTAGTCTGACCCCCGGCTCCAGCCGGCTCTGCTCACGACATGCCCACCATGTGATCAGGTGGATCCAGAGCTGACTACAGAATCAGATTCAAAGAGCTCTCATCCATGGTACCTTTTCAAACTGGGAGGGAGGTAACTAGTGGGGTGCCTCAGGGTTCAGCCCTGGGCCTAGTGCTCTTCAACATTACTGTAAATGATTTGGATGAGAAAGTGCCTGGAATGAGTCTCAGATTTGCAGATGACACCCAACTGGATGGGAGAGCTAATAACCTGGAAGACAGAAACAAGATTCAAGGTGATCTTGATAGGTTGCTGAGCTGAAAACAACAGAATGAAATTCAGTAGGGACAATGCCAAGTTCTGCACCTAGGAGAAAGAAAACAGATGCATCATTACAAGATGGGGAATACGTGGCTCAACAATACTGCAACTCTTGGAGGAGTTGCGGATCACAAGCAGAATATGACTCACTCAACAAGGCGATGTGACTACAAAAGGGGCAAATGCTATCTTAAGCTGCATTAATAGAAGTATCACTTCCAAATCACATGAGGTACTAGATCCTTTGTGCCCAGCACTGGTCAGGCCTCATCTGGACCCCCGTGTCCAGTTCCAGGCACCACATTTTAAGAAAGATGCAGACAAGCTGGGCAGGGTTCAGAGGAGGGCAGCAAGGATGATGCAGGGCCTGGAGGCAAAGCCCTGTGAGGAGAGATGGAAAGAAATGGGCATGTTTAGCCTTGAGAAGAAAAAGATGGAAGGGAGATGCGACAGGACTCTTCAAATACTTGGAAGGCTGCCACAAAGAGGGAAGACAGGATCTCTTCTCGATCATCCCAAAGTGCAGGACACAGAATAAGGGGCTCAAGTTACAGAAAACAGATTCCAGCTGAGTATCAGGAAGACCTTCCAGGCTGTTAGCGCAGTCTGACAATGGAACAAAGTCCCTAGGGAGGTGGTGGGCTCTCCCACACTAGAGGCATTCAGGATGCAAGTGGACACCCACCTGAGAGGGGTGGTCTAACCTGCAGTCCTGCACTGAGCAGGGGGTTGGCCACAAGGGCCCTTCCAACTCTATAACTATGATTCTAAGAACAATCCCCTTTTCGGGCAAATGGGGAAGCAGCTGGCTTTGGCTTGGCTTGGCAGAATCCCATCTCTGCCAAAGCTGAACTTCTTATTTCAGGCCCACACTGAACATCTGCCAGGAGATTGTTCCAATAAATGGCAGAGGGTCTTTATGCAGCTTGTGCATGACAAGAAGTCCCACGTTGCCAATAAACCAAACAAGGGAGCCCGGAATGGCCAAACACGCCGTCCCTTCTCCATCTGTGGCAGAGTAAACAGAACTCCCAACAAATAAACCAACTGTGGGGAAAGTCATACAGAATCCTTCTTCAGGATTGCATCCAATTGTCATCACATGGCTACCTTTGGAAATATTTACTCACATCCTCTGCAGCGTCTTTACAAGCCCATAAAGAGATCCTGCAGCTTCCAACAGGCAGCATGCATCAGTCTTGTGAACGCCTTGGCAGAGCAACTGCCATTGCGCGTCATCCATTTGGCCACTTCTGTGAAAGAGGCAGAGAATTAGTTAGATTATTATGACATTTATATCCTGGGTTTTTCCTCTTTGCAAGGGACCCGTGGCAGCTGGCACATTCCTCCTCCTCTCCTTAATATCACTACCATTCTTGGGAAGTTTGCTCATGATTTCTCTCTGCATTTGAAAGAAAAGCAACAAACCCTCCAACATCATCCCTCTATTTGACAGTCAACTAAGCCTGCCTGAACTACCTTGCTTTCTAGAGGGGAGCAGACAATGGAACTGCCCAAAGGAGCACGGGAACCCATGTGGGTCTAGTTATTTGGGTAACAGCGCCCTTCGTTGGAAGTAAAAAGGCAACAGCAAGAGTGATTAATTAAACCACCAGAAACATGCCACCCTCCCATATCACCCGGACTCAGCTGCTCAAGGCAGGCATCTCGCTGCCTGGCAGAAGGGTTAGCCTTCTAGGACCAGAATGCAGCCACCAATCAACACATCAACTGGGCTTCCACAGTCCCGGTGCCCAAAGTGTGCCTCAGACGGTCCCAAACAGTAGAGGCTTTCCAAAGAAGGGCCATTGCCACGCAGACGGCCTGTTCGCAAGATGCCACCAGATCTCGGCGGCACAATCTGCGTGTGCATCCTTCAAAGTCACCTGCACGCCTTGGTGCTGTAACTCTGCTTTGAATAGCCTCGCTTCCCACAGCAATGAACAGAAATCAACAAACCTCTGCTCCTCATTCCTGCCAGGGTGTGCATGCACTGCCTCCCAGGTGAGAAGGACAATGGGAACATGCTCCTGGAAGGGGCTTCAGCGACTCACAAAATGTTCTGCATTTCGTTCTGCAATGTTCTTCCCCTGCAGAGGAAGGCAGGACGTGCTCCAATGGAGCAAAGCTCAGGGAGCCAAGGTTCAATTTGGATGCCAGGAAGCACTTCCTGAGAGTCAGGACCCCGAGGGCGTGGAATGGGCTTCCACGGGAGGTGGTTGAGGCCCCATTGGTGCGGGTGTTCAAGGATAGGCTGGACATGCACATGGTGGGCATGTCATGAGCGGATCCGGCTGGTGCCGGAGGTCAGACTAGATGGCCCGGGAGGCCCCTTCTGATGCGCTCTGTTTCTATGTTTCTATGTTCTGTGCAGCTTACCAGTGGTCCAGATGCCCTGGGGTCAAACAGGGAGAAAAAAAGTCATCAGAAGCTCTGAGCCAGGTAGAAATTCAACCAGGATAGTCTCTCCTTCGTTAAGCATACAGTGGAGAAAGTAAGTCGTTAGAAATTCTGTCTCAAATGCCGTTATTGTAAAAAGCACAAGATTTCTGCCAGGAAGAAAAGGCGGCGGTGATCAAATGCATTTGTTGGATACTGTCAATTGTGTCACGTGCTCAGAAGTCATAGAGAATGTCAGAAAATCCCGGAATTTCAATTTGTGAGGAGGAAATAACACTCAGGTTCATGGGAAAGATCAAGCATCCACACCATCTATGGCTTTATTGTTTGGCCCAGGTTCCCACGGTAGACTCACGATAATGCATTACCGGGCAGGCAGAGGTAAACTCACTGCCGCAAAGTTTCAATACAACTACAGGGTATTTTATACCCTCCTGGTCAAGTACACAGGCACAGAGCAATTGATGACAGAATGCAGGAATTACAATAAAATTCTGAGGTTGCCATATACAGAACAGATAAAGGAATGTCAGTCAATCATACAGTGACAATGAGATTACAACACCTCCAATTGCAGTGCATTGACACTTCAGCTTGAACCCATCTCCAGGTCTGCTTAGACATGCAGATTCAAGCTGCTGAGAAACCACTCATAAGCTCATCTAGACTCAGACCCTAAGCAATGCATCTCCACCTTCTGAATGGCCAGGGCACATGGAGCCCTCTAGGCTAGCAAAAGATACTTCCTGGTAAACTGTGAATTCCAACAATTTATTTATTTTATTTATTTACATATTTATATGCTGCCCCCTTGCCAACAAGCCTCAGGGTGGCTCACAACAAACAAATAAACAAATTAAACAACTGCATTATCTAAAACTACTTAAAAACTGGCCCATCTCGAGATAAGAATTAAAAATACAAAAAATACAATAAATATAAATTAACAATCAAAATAACTTTTAAATAAAAAGGTCTTTGCCTGGCGCCGAAAAACAAATAACGACGGCGCCAGGCGAGCCTCTCTGGGGAGCGCATTCCATAAGTGGGGCGCCACCGCAGAGAAGGCCCTTCTCTGGGTGCTCACCCTCCTTATCTCCCTCACAATTATTTAATCATTGTGAAGGTATATAATGCATCTCCTTCATGGATCACTGCCTTGCCGTGGCGAAGGGGCTTGTGTAGCACAATGAAGCGATGAGCCATGCCGTGCAGGGGCACCCAAGACGGACCGGTCACAGCAGAGAGCTCTGACGAAACGTGATCCACTGGAGAGGGACATGGCAACCCACTCCAGTATCTTTGCCATGAAAACCCCATGGACAGTACCAAAAGGCAACCTAGAGGAGATCAACCCTGACTGCTCTTTAGAAGGCCAGATCCTGAAGATGAAACTCAAAGACTTTGGCCACCTAATGAGAAGGAAGGACTCCCTGGAGAAGAGCCTAATGCTGGGAACAATAGATGGCAAAAGAAGAAGGGGACGGCAGAGGATGAGGTGGCAAGATGGAGTCACTGAAGCAGTTGGTGTGGGCTTAAGTGGACTCTGGGAGACGGTGGAGAAGGCCTGGAGGAAAGTTGTCCATGGGGTCGCGATGGGTCGGACACGACTTCGCAACTAACAACAGCAACAAATAATGTATATTTGGACTAAATGGCCTGTCTACTGTAGCCCACAGCTAAAGGTGAGAGAAAGGAGTGGGGGAGGAATGCCATTTGAAACAGTGACAGCTTCGTTTTGAGAAGGAAGACAGGATTTGATCCCCCAGTGCAAAAGCACACAGAAGCAATGCTTTTCTGACAGGATTTATCCAAACTTTCCCAGCAAGAACAAAAGCCCTTTCCCACTTGATCATGCATCCAGGCAAGCCATGGGCTCTGATTCTTTACACACTAGCTCCTGCACACGTGTGCCGCCCGTGTGGTAAGTGTGCAAACGTGGTTATGTGCAAACCAGCCTAGCCAACATGGCTTAGCAATGACAATGACTTAGGTCCAAGCTCTTGCCCAGGCACAGAGCACAATGTGCTTAGAGCAGATGCCCTGCCCTCCAGAGGTGTTGGACTACAATTCCCATCATTCCAAGCCAGATGTCTAGGAGGCACTGGGTTGGGGAAGGCTGGGTTCAAGTGTGATAACCTAGCACTGTGGAGACGAAGATTCAAATTCTATTCACTGATGACAATCCGCAGCTGACATGCCAGCAGGTGCCGTCTTCAATGGACAACCTCCTAGGGTTGTTGTACAGACAAAATGAGGTGGTGGGGAATGAATCACGTGGGCCACCTTGAGCTGTTTGGAAGAAAAGTGGGGGCAAACAGGCTCCCCATCTGTCATCCTAACGCACCTTAGAGGGTTGTTGTGAAAAGAAAAGTGGGATGGGATGGATTAAGGTGGAGAGAAAGCGATCCGCGCACAGTAACTTGGCCAAAGGGCAGGACCGAAACGCCAGAGAATGAACGAGTCAAAGAGTGGCTTTGACTCGTGAAATTTAAGAAATGCACCTTCTTGCCAAGGCGGAAAAGGGTGGATCGGTTCAAGACGGTGTCTAGAAAAAGAATGTTCCAGTGGTTTGTTAATAAAAGCATGTCGATTTTCCCCCCACCCGCGAGGGGAAAATACGATAAATCGCATTCCGCCCCTGGCTTGCCTCCCCGCTGCCCTAAATTGCCCCCTGCTCCTTTAAAGCCCAACCTTCCCAGCTGGGGTCAATTAGACCTGCCCTCGCATCACTCCCCGGGGGCGGCGGAGAGCGCGCGGACAGGCGTGCCCCCCCCCCCCCCGCTGCTCCCCTGCAGTCGAAAGCCCTTCGGGCGACTCAGCCCCGGAAAGCTCGCAAGCGCGGACCACGCGGGCTCTTGCGGAGGCGAGCGCGCCGCGCCGCGCCGGGGGGGGGCGCCCGCGTGGGAGCGGCTCTTGATCCGCCCCGCCCCTCCCCTCCCCTCCCCTCCCCGCCCGGCCCGGCCCGGCCCGGCCCGGCCCGGCGCGGGGTGGGCGCTCGCTCCGCTCTTCCTTCCCGCGGGCGCCTTTTCCGCTTGGATGCAGCGCCGCGGGCGGCCCAGAGGATCGCGCGAAGGTGTCCCCGTGCCCGCAGGTCAGTGCTCCGCAGGAAAGGGGGGGCGCGGGTTGCGGGGGGGAAGCGTGTGTGTGTGTGTGGGTGTGGGTGTGGGTGTGGGTGTGCTGGGGGGAGAGGCGGTTCCCGGTTGGCCAAGCCCGGCTTCGCGACTCCAAAATCGTAGAACGTCGGGCAGCAGATGTGGGCGAGGCTGAGGCTCGCCTCGCTCCAGTGCAGACGGGCAGACGGATTGTCGTCTGTTCCCGTGTACGTGTGAATGCACACACGCCTCGCCTGGGTGTCTGGGTTTCACCGACATACACCCGTGCATAAGTGTCCCTACGCGCGCGCGCGGGTCTTCTCATCATGCGCACATATATGCAGACGCATGCACAGAATTGCGCGTCTTTTGTATGAAAGGGGAAGCTGTTTGAGTTGTTACGGAATGCCCAGCCGCAGCTTGACTTTTCCTTCGCGTCCTGTTTGACATCTTTGGGACTGTGTGCGCTCTCTTAGCCCCTTCTCCTTCACCCCACCATCTATGGGGTGGGGGAAACTGGGCAGTGGTTTGGCATGGGGAAAATGTGCTCAAAGGATCGTTCAGAGTAATGCTTAATATGCACAGCTCTGTGCTGTGTGTTCTCCAAGGAGGCCAGCCGGGCAGGGCTACATGTACTCCCTAGGCTGAGAAACGTGACTGGATGCTGGGTGGGAACAGAAATTGGGGCCCTTTCCGTGAGACCCAGTTTGGTTCAGAGGTGAGAGTGTTGGCTTGAGACGTGGGGACCTCATTTCAAGTCTTCACTAAGCTGCAAAGCTCACTATGGGATTCCAGACCAGTCGCTGACTACCAGCCTAATGGACTTCACTGGGTTTATTTGCAATATTCTGCCCTTTTTCCCTTTAAGGAACTCGGAGCAGCTTACGTAATTCACTGGCTCCTCTCAGTCTTATCTTCAGAACAACAGCCCTGTAGGGTAGAAACATAGAAACAGAGTGAGTCAGAAGGGGTCTCCTGGGACATCTAGTCTGACCCCCAGCTCCAGCCGGCTCCGCTCACGACATGCCCGCCATGTGCATGTCCAGCCTATCCTTGAACACCCTCACCGATGGGGCCTCAACCGCCTCTCGTGGAAGCCCATTCCACACCCTCGGGGTCCTGACTGTCAGGAAGTGCTTCCTGGCATCCAAATGGACCTTGGCTCCCTGAGCTTTGCTCCGTTGGAGCGCATCCTGCCTTCCTCTGCAGGGGAGAACAGGTCTCTACCCACCCTCTCAGGGTAGGTCGCACTGAGAGTCTAGGACTGGCCCAAAGTCACCCAGTGACCTCCATGGTTCAGTGGAGACTAGAACCCGGGGTTATTGTTATTTATTTTATAAAATAATTTTAATGTTATTTATTGTTATTTATACTGATATTTCTGTAAGCCATCCTGAGGCTGCGGTAGAGGACGGCATGTAAATGTTTTAATAATAATAATAATAATTCTGAGGATAGCACTGCAGAAGAGGACAACCATAAATGCCGCTTTGGATTCCCCACAGGAAAAAGGCAAGATACAAATATAAAAATAACAACATACTTTCACACTCTAAACTTCTGGAGGGCATCAGTTGGGCTTCAGTTTCTATCAGCCCCTACAAGCATAGGAGTCCTGAGTACTATAGTCCCAAAGCAGTTTGGTGTTTACATAGCACTTCTGAGTCCCCAGAACAATGCATATACATTAGCATAATCGATTCTGTAATCGGGTTATCACCATGTTGCTGATGAGAAGAGCAGCTTACTTAAGGCAACGGGGCAAGAACTGAATTAGTCACTTATTAGAAGCTCCTACACTTGGCAATTGTACCATCAAAATGCAAACTACAAAACTGCAGTTTCTTTCTTGCCTTTGAAAATGGCTGCAGAAATCTAAACTTTGAAGTTGTGTAGACGAACGGTACAGACTTACAAAACCAGAAGTGGAAATGCATGCTTAGCAGTTTAGTGCAACATGCTACCCACAAAAGGCAAGGTGAGAAGAGCAATCTGATCCATGCTGCTGTATACAAAGCTGCTTGCTCGCTAGTGCTCTCTCTCTCTCTCTGCAACAAATGTAATTTTAATTTCAACAATTGCATGTAAACCCATAATAGGCATCCACCTGAGCCAAGCCTGGGAGCCTCTGCAGTTTTTGAGTTAAAAAGGCACACTTTCTCTGGGGGGAAAAAGCACTCCCGAGATGCATTCTAATCTTGTTCTAGGCTGGGTTCAAAAGTGGAGCAGGTCATGCCACCCGCAATCTAGCAATACACTCTTGATTGCTTTAACTTAGTTCTTACTATTCAGAAGGGTTCTAAGGTATTCATTCTAAGACGTGAATACCTTGGGAGACTCTTGGTCTGGCACCACTTGGGTTCCATCAATTCTTAACGATAGGTAAATTATGAGAAATACCCTGGCTGATTAGGAGGTATTTCCAGTAAGCAATCTTCTTTTGCAAGGGATGGCAGAGCATTTCGTATTCTTCTCCTGGCCTAAGGGTTCAGTTTCTCTGAGCACATGCAGAGTGCTTTTCCTTCACTACTGAATAAACATGTAGTGGAAAGAGGCGGTAGTCCGACTGGTACTGAAGAAGGCGTCACTGGATCCAGGGATGGCCTCTAATTATAGACCGGTGGCCAATATTCCGTTTCTGGGGAAGGTGCTATTGCGGGTGGTGGCGGGACAACTTCAGGCACTCTTGGATGAAACTGATTTTCTGGACGCATTTCAGTCTGGCTTCAGACTGGGTACGGAACTGACTCTGCCTTGGTCGCCCTGTACGATGACCTGTGCAGGGAGAGAGACAGGGGAAGTGCGTCCCTGTTGGTCCTCCTGGACCTCTCAGCAGCTTTCGATACCATCGACCATGGTATCCTTCTGGATAGGCTAGTGGGATTGGGAGTTGGAGGCACTGCTCTGCAGTGGTTCTGCTCCTATCTCAATGGTCGATTCCAGAAGGTGGTGCTGGGGGACTGTGGCTCTGTGCCATGGCAGCTATGCCATGGAGTTCCGCAGGGGTCCATTTTGTCCCCCTTGCTATTTAACATCTACATGAAACCGCTGGGAAAGGTCATCAGGAGGTGTGGGCTGTGGAATCATCAGTACTCTGATGAGACCCAGCTCTACCTCTCTTTTTCAACCAATTCAGGTGAGGCAGTGGCTGTGCTGAACCGGTGCCTGGCCGAGGTAATGGGCTGGATGAGGGCCAATAAACTGAAGCTCAATCCAGACAAGATGGAGGTCCTGTTGGTTGGCAGTTCGGGCTTCAGGGTGGGGGACCTGGGCCTTGTCCTAAATGGGGTTGCACTCCCCCCTAGGGACAAAGTCCGCAGCTTGGGAGTGCTCCTCAACCCAGAGCTTTCTTTGAAGCTCAGGTGACAGCAGTGGCAAGGAGTGCTTTCTTTCAGCTTTGGCTGATCTATCAGCTGCGCCCTTACCTGGAGAATGACTGCCTAGCGACAGTGACACATGCATTGGTGACTTCCCGACTTGACTTCTGCAATGCTCTCTATGTGGGGCTGCCCTTGAAAACGGTCCGGATACTTCAATTGGTTCAAAATAGAGCTGCCAGGTTGCTGATGGGGACTGGGCGTTATGCTCATATGTTCCCAGTTCTCCATCAGCTACACTGGCTTCCCATTGAAGTCCGGGCCCAATTCAAGGTATTGGTTATGACCTATAAAGCCCTGAACAGCTTGGGCCCTGTTTACCTGAAGGAGCGCTTATGCCCGTACTTGCCCGCCCGCCCCTTGAGATCGGCAGCAGAGGCCCTTCTCCGGGAACCCTCCATGAAGGATATTAAGAGGGTGACTACTCGGAGGAGGGCTTTCTCTGTGGTGGCGTCCCACCTATGGAACGCGCTCCCCAGAGAGGTCCACCTGGCGCCGTCGTTATTTGTTTTCCGGCGCCAGGCGAAGACCTTTTTATTCAAAAGCTATTTTAATTGTTAACATTATTTATTAGTTTTAATTTCAGGCCAGGGCGACTCAAATTATTTTTATATTTATTAATACTGAATTATTTATTTTTTATTTATTTTATTTTTATTTATTTAAAGTTTTTCTGTGCTGTCCCATTACTAAAAAAGTCTCTGGACAGCTTACAAAGAACAAAAACCATGACAACAACAACAACGCACAGCACACTGCATCTAAAAATAGTGATAAAAACAAGGATAAAACCAATTAATTGTTGAAATACTGGGAAAATAAAAAGGTCTTTGCCTGACACCAAAAAGAATAGAGCAACGGCGCCAGGCGAACCTCCCTGGGGAGTGTATTCCATATCAAATATGAATATTAAGCTATATTATTATATTTATTTTATAATATTCATATCCTTCCTTTTTATTCTTTTATGTATGTGAGCCACCCTGAGGCTTCGGTGATGGGGTGGCATAGAAGCCTGCTAAACAAACAAACAAACTGTTGGATATGTATCTGAAATCAGAGTGCAGAATTTTTAAGCTTAGGAAAATGAATGCACCACTAAACCCTGCTACACCCCCCCCCCCGAATTCCTTTGGAAAATCCTGTGGCCAGAAGCAGGTGAGTTTATATTAATCACAGGCTGGGAGTCTTGTCCATATTCCTATGTCTTCAGTATGGTACCTGTCTTGCAAGGTTTGCTGGTCCCACCTACATTTGCCCTCTACCTCTTGTACTCTCCCTCTTACTTTTCCCGTATGTAGAAAGATACCTTCTCAGGGACAAAGGCTCAAAGCTAGTCTCGCTGAAAAGTAGTTCTCCATTTGGCGGAAGACTTGTTTTCAAATAGGAAGCACTGAAGGGGAAGATGTCTCGCCTTCAGTCGGAGGCTGACATCATCCACATGCTACTTGTGCTGCAAGGATAGGGAAAGGGAAATTTCTGCAGCCTTGGGAAAACCCCAAGATTTGCACAAGTTACAAAGCAAGAGGAGAGGCAGATGGAATAACCACACCATACCTTGTGTTCAGTAGCTCTAGGAGCCCTCCATCTGGGCATGCCCAAAATATGCTCACTTGCCATGGGATATCAGTTGGTTTTTTTGTTTGAAGAGGACTGCAGGGGGAGAGCTGACTCGCTGGAACAGTGAGCAGCAGCCATCCATGCTGCAACATGTTGTTGCCGGTCCCGCTCGTCCATTTATCAGGGTGAGCTACACAGGATCTCCTTGGCATGCCATTTCCCCCTTTCTCCCTGGGTGCCCTCTGTTAATGTTAATGCGGCTTCCTGATGGATGCCGTGGGGAGACTTGGCGGCTTCTGCGTTCCACGTATTGTTGCTGCTATGTGTTGTCAAGGCATCTCTGGCTTAGTGTGACCCTGTGGATAAATCCATTTCATCCTGGCCTTGACAGCCCCGCTCAGCTCTTGCCGCCTCCAGGCTGTGGCTTCCTGAATGAAACTGGTCCACCTCCTCGCTGGTCGTCCTTTCCTCCTTCTGCCTTTGACTTTGCTTCTCTGGGGACTTTGGCCTGCCCACAACGAACCTGAAGAGCGGCAGTTTCCCTTCTGCCATTTTTGCGTGGACTTGCTGCTCCATATGCAGGGTGAATATGCATCAGCCTTGCCCAAACTGGTAGCTTCCAGTTCTTTTGGACTTCAACTTCCATTAGCCCCAGCCAGAATAACCAATGGTCAGGGATGTATGGGGTTGCAGTCCCAACCATCTGGTGGAGACCAGCTTTGAGAAAAGGACATGCTTCTTAAGGTCTCTAATCGTAAAGCTTTCGCGGTGATCTCGGAACAGCCTTGCTTAGCTTGTTGGGCGGTTATTTAACAATGATGTGTACCTCTTGTCGCTGTTTTTATTCCTAGTGCAAATGATAAAGCCACATGAGGAAGTCTTTTATTCCACGCCATCACCTTTAGGACATCCAGTCCCAGACAAAGGCTGACCTTTCCTTCCCCCCTGAATCCAGCTGGACATGAGGAAGAGACAACATTGTTGAACCGAGCCCTCCCAGCCTTGTGCCTTAGTCACAGCTGTTTCTAACCCCCTTCCCCCAATCTCTTTGGGAAGTGGGCAGCATCTTCAGCTCCCTGGAGACCCTCTTGCCTCTTGTAGTCATGGAGCCTGGCCTTCTAACTGCACCACTCATACTGCTGTGCATCTTGCTACATGATGTGGCTTCCCAGAACTTTGCCAAGAAACCAAAAGAACAACAGATGGAGCACACACTCCTGATTAATGAAGTCAATGCAGATAATCCAGGGGAAGACACCTCTGAATATTTGGAATTGTATCACACCAGTGGGCAAAGGACCAGTTTGGATGGCTACTTTGTGGTCTTCTACAATGGCAGAGGCAACAAAGCCTACAAAGTCAAGGATCTTAAGGGCCTTTACACTGACAACCAGGGATTCCTCCTTATTGGATCCTCTACTGTGGTCCCACGGCCAGCAGTGATCCTTCCAAAGAACACAATCCAGAATGGGCCGGATGCTATTGCTCTCTATTATGGGAGGGCAGACTTGTACGAGACCATGGAACTCACAAAGGAAGGACTTGTGGATGCTTTGGTCCACAAGTCCAAAGTGAGCGACCAAGCAGATGAGCTGGTCAGAGTCCTGACCCCGGGTGTGGAGCCCTTCCTGGAAGACCCTCTTTTCAGAACCGTGGATGAGTCGCTGGAGAGGTGCCAAGGGTCAGACTCTTCTCAGTGGTTTTTCCAAGTGGGTGCACCTACCCCTGGCTTGGATAATCACTGTATTCCTTTTGCACAACTGAATGCCTCCGTTGTGTTAATCAGTGAGTTCAAGGTGGCATCTGCCTCTGATGAGTTTGAGTTCATAGAGCTGCAAGGCCTTCCTTCAACTCAGGTGAAGGACCTGCTACTGGTGTTGATTGAAGGAGCAACTCGAGAGGTTTACTTTGCCATGGAGGTGCAGGGCAAGACGTCGCCTGATGGGCTGCTTCTCCTTGGCACGAACCGGTCCAGCATCCCAGGTAGGATTGGGGTCCTTTCCGTGGTGCTAGACTCTCAAGCACTCCACGGGTGACTTCTGACATATTTGGTGCAGCAGATGTGCAGATCCAAGGAGGATAGACATGACTGGACACCTTGCCACAATTTTGGGCAGCTCTTGTGAATTTTGACAGCTAGTCTTTTTTCTCCTCCTCTTCTTCCTGTGTGAAGGTGGCTAACTAGCAAGAGTCGAAACACACCCACAAATTTTCCACCTGAACTTGCAGGACCAGTGAGCAAATGTATTTCAATCTTTGCAACAATTTTCTGTTCAGACCTTTGTTTTGCAAATGCTTATAAAATTGTAGGGGACCCTTGAAATGAAAGGGAAGTAGGGATTTTGTGAACTCCCTTCCATCCATGTTTCACGAATGGTCAGGTGTCTTTTATTCCATTGACCACTAATTTTTTTAACCAAAATTTTGTTCTAGTTGTGTTAATGCTGATTGGCAGTGTTGCTAATGTGTGTTAAGTGCCAGTGTTCACTTGCCCAAATACTTCTGGGCAAGTTTTGTACCTTAGCACATCTGACGTAGTCCAGATCCTTGGCAAAAGTGAAAAACCAGTGCACAAGTCGGCAAAAAGTGCATGTCTTGGACAAAGCTGGTTCAGGGCAAAATTTGCTGGCTATCCTTATAGAAATCCAGACGCATTTGAATCTTTGCAGATTTCTCCAACGTGGCTCAATGATGACTTATTCCAGTTAGTGGTCCAGCTCTGGCTGGATCTTGGGGTCAAAGTCAAGGGCCTGCAGCCCAGCGAACCTTCAACGGTCCACCTGGGGAAAGGCAGGTGCCGAGGACTTTGGAGCATCAGAAGGTTACGCTGATGTTTCCCTTTACATGACATTAAAGCAGAATATTTTTGTCAGAGTTGGCAAACATGCTGCCGTATTGGGAGTGCAGAAGCAGTTGTAAAGCATGGCATGGAAGGGAGCCAGCAAGCAGTGGTGGCTAGTGTTGGGCTGGGCCTCAGAAGACCCCACTCCTCTTCCCATTTGTCCATAAAGTTCACTGACAGCCAGCCAAACCTGCTTCATGGGGAATTTTTATGGATACGTTGGAGAAACAGAGGAGAACCTTTGGAAGAGGCCTTGGGAGTTGTAGGCAAAACAACTGTCTGCCCACCCCTGTTCTAAAGCTTCCGGTGAAACCTTGAGGGCTGAGAAGCCTGGTGTCCCACCTGGCTGGGTCTCTACCCAGCATGCCCTGCAGCAGGGCAGGGCTCTCTGGGTAATATGCAGGGCAGCCCAGCCACCGGAGGCAAAGACCAAGATGCCAAAGACCCTCACACTGCATGCATGAAGGCCAACGGGATGAAAACTCTGCTTCTGCCATGCCTGAAAAGCAGCAGGCTGGTTCAGGGCACACAGGGCACCTGGCTCTCTCTGAGGCAGTCACCTCACCCCTCCTAATGGCAGGGCCAGGCCTCATAGCACCTTTCACTCTGCAGCTGCCTGGCTTATCGGGCCACTGCAACCCACAGGTCTTGTGCATGGCTCCTGCAACTTGTCCCTGATGCCGCTGTCAGGATAATGGCAAACCGTTCTGCGATCTTTGTTGTACTTGCTTTCAGAGGTTATTTTGGAGCTTTGCAATGTCCTGTGCCATGCCCAGGAAGTGCCTGGGCCGATCTTTGCAGAGCAGATGCATTTCACAACGGACGGCTTGTGACATCTAATTTGTCAGGCTCTTCCAATCAACCAGAATCTGGAATGTCCCCCGTGAAAATCTGCTTGGTTTCCAGCCAAATGGGAGAAGTGTTAACTTCCCATGGTGCTCATGTATGCTGAACCATTCGCTGATGCCTCTGGCTGGGAGGTTTTGGCTTTCAGCTCTGACATGCCTGAGAGGCAGTGTGGTGTAGTGGTTAAGAGCATGTGACCGGGACTCAGGCAACCTGGGTTCTAGTCCCCACTTGGCCATGGAGCCAACTGAGTAACTTTGTGCCAGTCACAGACTCTCAGCCAACCTACCTCACAGGATTGTTGTTGTGGGGATAAGACTGAGAAAAGGAGGAAGCAAATGTAAGCTACTTTGAGTGCCTAAGAAAAAAGAGGGATATGGATCAAATAAATGCCTGCTTTTATTTATGACAAAGGCAGGATGTACTGCACTGTGTTTCCAGGGATCCTTCTTTAAAGCTGCCTTTAATCAACCCTTGCGGTGGAGTGATATGGTTTATTTCAAGCAAACATCACCTTGTGCTTGTGGGGGATGATGGGAATCGCAGTCTAAGACAGGCTGAAGGAGACTCTGCATCCCTGTGTTATGTTGATGTATAGATTTTTTATTTTTTGCAAATATTATCTAAACTTACCTGCTTGTATGTTTCTCTTTGGGCTGCAGTTGATGTTCCATTTCCCCAGAATTTCAGCAGGCCCCTCAGCCGGCCAGGTGCCAATGCCATTGCGCTGTATCAAGGGCCCTGCAGCAGCCTTGCTCTGAGGGCCACCGTTTCGGCAGCGAGCCCTCTGGATGCCCTGGTTTACACAATGGTGGAAGGCAGCGATTCAAAGCTGCGGGACATTTTGACGCCTGGGAAACCCCTCTTTCATGTGAGGGAGCGGTAAGGAAGCTGCTTGGGGAATGTGTATGTGCTTGAGACGTTTCCTTCGTGGGGGTGATTCTTTCTAAAGGAGCAGACTCCAAATTCCAAGCTGGAAAGGTGTAAGAATAAGGGATATTAGCACTGTGTGCTTTAACAATGGCATGTTTTATTTAGCATTTCTTGATGCCAAAGGAGTTCACATTCTTTCAGTAATTTTTACAGCTGACCAATAAGGTAGGCCATCTGTATGGCTTTTCTCAATGGGTTTTCAGGTGAAAAACTGGGTTTGGTGGGTTGCAGCAAGTTTAAAGCAATGTTCTTTGACTTTTAGGGAACTGAGGTTCATCTTTATCTTCGACTTGCAAAATGGTAGTTCCTCAGCTCTGTGTTTATCCCTTTCTGCTATCTGTCTTTCCTTTACTCCTCGTCTATGGTCACCTGCTCCCACAGGAGCCAGGAGTTGCAAAATGATTCAGACTATGGTTTGAAGATGGCTCACAACACCTGGCAGGTTGTGAAGCAATTCATAGTCTCTGTTTTGTTCATGGCAAGAAGCTGTGGATAATTGTAGCTTCCTGGTTAGGTTCCCCAAAGAGAAGTGGAATGTGGGGAGCGGGGCTGCTGTGTGCCCATATGCCGTCCATGCATAGACTGCTTTATTTAAGCCAGGATCTTTGACTGTGGCCGGTTGATCAATTTCTGAACTTCCCGTGTGCTCGCACTGTCTCTCCCCATCCCATTTACCATGTGATTCTTCTCCTGTCTCGCCCCTTAATCGCCATCAGAGATCGGCAGAACAATAGATCGGTGAGCCGGTGTGTCTGCTGCGCGATCACCCGCGATTCCTCCGCCTACACTCTTGGGAAGGCCACTCCTCGGCAATTCAACGATTGCCCCAAGAAGCGCTTCAGCCAAGAGATTTCCTTGTGCCTTCAAGTGGCAGGTCAGTGCTGCAGCTGCTGTGAGTTGGCTGGGGGTCCTGAACCTCAGCCCTGAGGGGCAAGATAGCCTGGCGGGGTCTCTGGTTGGCCATGCCCCCTCTGCCTGAACCGCCAGTCCTTTGGTGGTGCCCTTGCTTCTCTGCTCCTTCCTGCGCCACTCTGTGCAGGCGAACACAGAGAAAGTGCCCCTCGCCTCAGAGCTGGTACTTGGAGGAAGCCCCAGAGGTTGTTTGAGTGGATCGCAGCTGGGAGAGGTGCCCTGGCAGGCCCTGACTGTGCCCCTAAACTGTGTAGGGCCTTATAGGTGAAAACCAGCACCCTGGATTGGGACTGGAAGCATACACAGCGTCAGTGCAAGCAGGCCAGAACCAGCCTCAAGTGCCTGAACCTACGGTTCCCTGTTGCTGACCTGGCTGCCTCATTCTGCACCAGGTGCAGCTTCTGAACCTCCTTCAAAGGCAGCCCCAGGTAGAGGGTGTGGCAATAAACTCATTTAGAGATGAGCAGAGTGTAAGTTGCTTAAGCCAGGTAGAAGCATAGCTGGGCCACCAGCCAAAGCTGGTAGGAGGCACTCTGAACAATGCCACAGATGGCTCAAGAAACATTCCCAAGCAACGAACGAGTTGGGTGGAGTGCAAGCCCATCTGGAACAGGTTCAACACCTCAGTTCAGTCAAAGGAACCCCCTGCCAACATGTTCCTGACATGGGGACTGGGGTGTTGTTTATTCCTAGCCACATTAACAAACCATGGTTGGTTAGACACAACCATCCTACAGTTTACAACCCAACCACAACCAACCAATTCTGTGTGTAGATTATGGTTAACCAACCATGGTTTGTAGGATGACTGTTCAGACAGTACAACCCATGGTTCAGCAAGAACCCATGGTTCAATGAAACCCGGACTCAACCTGCACTCAGCCCTTGGACATGGGTTGTCACAGGCTCTGAATCCAGTCTCTGAATCCATCTTTGGGCCAGTCTTTGTTCTTAGCCTAAGCTATTCTGGCCTGACCCAAACCAATCCATCTTGCAGGCATAGACTGTAATTATAAAATTAGATGCAGTGGCTGGAGGGGTAGAAGGGCTGTGTGTCTTGGTGGAAGGGCAGATTTTAAATACAGCAAATGCATATTTATCCTTGGAAAGACCAGCTTAGCACAACCTGCACTGCAGTCCCTACTGTGAGCATCTCCTTTTTTGCTTTAGATTGCCAGCAAGAGGTCCCAGATGCAAGCATGATTCAGGCGTCTTTGTCCCGAGTCCTGGATAAGCAGTGCAGCTGTGGAGTGTCTCCTGCCTATTTCAAAGGTAAGAGGAGCTTATCATATGAATTTGAGGTGGAACCTATTCAGGGCACATGATTTCAAAAACCTTTTAAAAATTAAAATGTGGATGGAGAAAGCAGGTGGGGTCCACTCCAGGCTTTGCAGAACCATTGCTCTTAGCTGGCTCGCCTCTTCTTTGCTCGCCTCTTTACAAAGATGCTTTGTTGGATTCAAAGGTATGATGTTGTAGCTTGATGCTCAGGCTCCACCTTTGCCTAGTAAAGTTATTTTCCTGTAGTTTCATCAGTTTTGTCTCCTTGAAAATGAATATCTCATGAGTGGCTACGCTCCCCATGGCAGTTTTTTGTATCCACAACAATCACTCAAAACTCGCAATCTGTTCACTAATCCAAAAATGCAAACGTGGGGATCCCTGGGTTGGAGGCTAGTGCACCCCATTTTTAAAAGGGCCCCTTTATTTTTTCCCATATTTCTCAGGCAAAAGATGCAGCTGCTAAGGACCAAGGACAGCAGCCTTTGCTGATGGCCCTGAAATCATGAAATTCTCTCCCTGGGGGAAATGCCTCTCTCTCAATACTTTCCTATTCCAGAAATAATAGTTAGAAAATGTACATTTCTTTTAAAGTGCTTCTTCTAGGGGAGGCTGCGGTGGGGTGGGTGGGGGCAGGGCTGTTATTTCCCAAGAAGAAAACTTACTTAAAAGATTTCCTTCATTAATTTCTTCGTTATAAATCAGAAATCTACAAGAAGATGTCCCGATGCTATGCTGGATCCAAACACTCACAGTAATAATTTAAGGGGTTAAACATGAAAACGGTATGGATTGTAGGATGAGCTCATGACTTTTTTGTAATAGGGTACTGCGATCTGAAGGCCACTTTTCTCTTCCAGGCCCGGCTGTGTCCTGCAACGGCTCCACACTGGCGTTCACTGCCCTCTTGGCAGCCGGGTCAGCGGAGCAGCTCCACAGCCTGCTGCGGGCCTTTTCCTCCGCCGTGGAGAGCGAGGACAGGATGAGCTTCGGAAGATGGAACCTGACAGTGGCGAAGGCTTGTGCCAGAGATGTGAACGGGACAGAAACGCCTCCAGGTATCTGTGGTGCGGGGGAGCCAGTTATGGCGGGGGAGCATCCTTCAGGACTCTCCAGGGGAACTAGGAGTCAGTGTGAGAGCCAATGTGGTGTAATGGTTAAGAACGTGGAACTGGGACTCGGACGATCTGGGTTCTAGTCCCCGCTCGGCCATGGAGCCAACTGGGTGACTTTGGGCCAGTCACAGACTCTCGGCCCAACCTACCTCACAGGGGTGTTGTTGTGGGGATAAGATGGAGGAGGAGAATGAGCCCTTTGTAGGAAAAAAGGCCTTGAGCCCTTTGTAGGAAAAAAGCAGGATATAAATCGAAAAATAAATAAGTGGGCCAATTTCCCAGCTCTGTCACATGAATGGGGTGATCCCGAGGCCGCTGGATTTTCCTCTTGCCTGTGAGGAAGGAGCAAATGAGGCAAACATTCATGAGGCGGAGATTAGCCCCACTGAGCCCACACCTCCGCCGAGCAGGCCTTGGCCTTGCTTCTGCCCCGCCTCGCGTTTGCTGCCAATCTACCGGAGTTCTCCAGATGGGATCGCAGCAAGGACTGGGGGCTGAGCAGCTATCGGAGGGAAGAGGGAATGTGGCTGTGTGGGGAGCTGCAGAGAGCCAGACTGGGACCCAGGAGGATCCCTGGCCAAGGTGCTGCCCCCCTGCCCTGTGTTTTCACTCTGAAATGATGCCATTTTGCTCTGAAGGACTGACATCGGAGACACCAGGGACAACCAGCGTGCCTCCGGCTTCCCCGGTGGAGCTTCTCATCAATGAAGTGAATCCAGACAACCCGGGCTCGCGGGAGGACACGGAGTACGTCGAGCTCTTCTACCCTGGACAAGCCCCGTTCTCCATGCGAGGCCACTGGCTGGTGTTCTACAATGGCAAGAACAACTTGGCTTACAAGGTGGTGGACCTGTCGAACTACAGCACCGACAGCCGGGGCTATTTCCTGGTGGGCAGCGCGGGGGTGATGCCCAAGCCCTCCATCCTGCTGCCTGACAACCTCATCCAGAACGGGGCGGAAGCCGTGGCGCTGTATCGTGGCCCGGAAGGGGCCTACAGGGTGAACATGCCCCTGACTCCCACGGGACTGGTGGATGCCGTGGTGTACAAGGCCCGGGGCTCAGAGAGCGCCAACCGGCTGCTGGCCGTCCTCACCCCGGGCCAGGATGTCCTGTACGAGAACAACTCCCACAGCAGCGACGATGAGTCTCTCAGCCGATGCCTCAGTCTGAGGCCCAGGGACCAGGGCAGCTTCCAGGTGAGCAGCAGCTTGGCTTAGGCAGCTTTGGCCTCTGTCCTCACGCTCCGCCTCTGGCCATGCGGCTGGCTTGCTGTGTGCTCCTTCCTTTCCTCCACAGAGTCCGTACGGTTCTTCTCTCCTCCCGCTCGTTTGTTGACATTATATTTCTATCCTGCCTTAGGGGGCTTACAGAAGCCTGCTCTGTTTGTTTGTTTGTCTGTTTGTTGCATTTATACCCCACCTTCAGCCCAGCCCAGCCTAAAACCCTCTTTCTTCCCTGTTTTAACTTAACCACCACCCTACGGGGTAGGTTAGACTGAGTGTCAGCAGTGGCCTGAAGTCACCCGGTGAGCTTCATGGTCAGAGTGGAATTAGAACCTGGAGTTTCCCAGTCCTAGCTCAGCAATCTAACAGTTGCACCATACTGGCCTCCCTGTTTGGTCCTCCCAAGAGCCCTGAGAGGTAGGTTAGGCTAGATTTCCTCCTGAGTTGCGCAGGGCCTTTGGGATTCGACCAGTACTCTTAAGCCAGCCTTCTCCGAATTGGTCCCTTCCAGACTGGCTGGGCAGCCCCTCCAGCTGCATCTCAGCCAGTGTAGGAGGGCAGTCCCAGCAGCCGGGGTCTTCCTGCCTGGGGAACTCTGGGCTGACGGTTGCACAGCACTGGTGTGATCATGCTGAAGCCCAGCAGTCATTTCTGTTTTGCGGGACAGAACCTGGAAGTCTCTTCCATGGAGAAGTTAGCAGGCAGATGGGGAAGTGAATCCAGGAAGGATATGAATAGCTTCAAGTCTTCTTATTTGTTTTCTGGAAACACAATAGAGGGGAAAAGGGAGTATAGAAGCCGCAGGGTCATTCTAAGAATTTAACAAGCAGCTCCTCATTTATGCACATTTGCAATAGACAAACGTCTCCATCTAGCCTATACAGTTAGGTATAGCTCTCAACGTCCCTTTAGAACAGATGATCATCACAAATGCTTGTATAAATCATATTTTCTTTAACCATTATTTAAATTGTTCACAGTAAGCCTTCCACCTTGGAGTAAATGGTTCAACTAGTCTTCTGTTGACATAACTAGTTAGCCTCACCATTGCTGTATGCTCCACTAGCTTGTTTTATCAGTCTTCACCAGCTAAACAATCTTCAGTTTTCCACTTTGAGGCAATTATCACTGTTGCCGCTGGTAACATAGATTTCTATAATTCTGACTTAGCCTTTGGAATAATCTCTGGGGCAAAACTCAGTAACGTGTTCCTGGCATTCATTGGAAAGTCAATTTTGAGTGTTTTCTGTAGCTCAGCATGTATCTGCTTCCAGAATTTTTTGATTCTGTTGCGTGTTCACCACATAGGATAAAATGTTCCAGGATATGAATAGCTTCTGCAGGAGTCCTGCTGGCCACTTCTGTATCTGCAAAGAAGATGACATAAATTTGCATAAATATTGCATATAAATGTTATATTTAAAGAAACAGAGGATGATTTCAAAATGATGCCGCTGGTATGTCTTGAAAGCCACTCGATAGACTGCGTATGACTTCTGAAGAGCCTATTTATTTATTACATTTTTATCCTGCCTGGTGGCTGAAACTCTCTGAAGGAGGCTGTCTTCATTGCTCTAGGCTCATCCCAGCCAAAGTGCAACTGAGTGTCCAGAGACTGGCACAAAGGGAACCTCCTGGCCTTGGACAGCTGGCGTCTCTTTCCAGCCTTTGGAATGTTGTAGCCGTGTTTGTCAAGAAAACAAAAATCATGTCCACAGAAGAATTACAGAACTTTACTATTAATAATGGAGAAATCGAAACTGTGAAAGATTTTGGATACCTCGGCTCAGTCATCAATTCAAGGGGAGACTGTGGCCAAGAAATTTGGAGAAGACAGTCTTGGAAGGGCAGCAATGAAAGGACTAGAAAAGACCCTTAAGTGTAAAGGACGTTTAACTGGAGACCAAGGGCAGCCACACTGTTGTGTTCCCAATCACAATCTATTCCCTGGACGGGGAAGAAAATTGTTATGTTCAAAACAGGGTGCTGGGGGATTGCTTTGGGGATACCCTGAACCAACAGGAAGACAAAGAAGTGGGCCCTACCTCAAGTCAAGCCAGAGTTTTTCTCAAAGCACAAGTGAGGCTGCCGTAGGTCAAAGACAACTTGACAGCACACAACAGCAACAGGCTGTGTTCACACCTGAACCTACCACTGGAAGGTCATTTCAGGGTCGGTGCGTCATCTTTAAACTAGGCTCCCTGACCAGACGACCCTTCAAACAGAAGATGCTTTTGAACGGATGATTGCCTCCTCACAAAGTTGGACCACCTTAAAAGAGCATACAAGAAATTATATATTGCTGCTGGGAGCATATAGAGCAGACTTTTAAGTATGGGACGGTATAGAAAACTTTTAAATAAATAATAAATACGGCGTAGTTGACAGCTTAGTACAGGGAATCCCAGGGGTGGCAGATCATGTCTGTGCCCATGCTCTCCCTGTGAGCCCTGCCCCACTACAGCACCATGGCTGGCCCTGGTCCCATTCCGGACTGGCTTGGTCCCTGCTCAACAAGCATGCAGCCCTTGAGAGGTTACCCACCCCGAGGAATGTGTCCCTGGGCAGAATGGGGCCCACCCCTGCCCCCAGGGTGGCCCCTTCTTCTGGCTCAGCCTTCGCAACCCATCTGTGGGCTCGTTCTGCTGGGAGGACAGCCGCCCGTTTTCTCTCGGTTCACTGAAATCAAGGAAATTTGCTCTAATTTTCATTCTCTAACCCATGGAGCTTTGCAGCTTTGCGACACATCCAGGTTCTTGCTCCAGTTGCCCTCAGACGCATAAGCTTTAAATGAGGCGTCGCTCTCCGTACTCGTTGCTGGGATCAACCTCTAGAAACCCTTGCACGAACCTGTATTTAAGTTGTGCCTGGAAATGTGGACAGTTCTTGTCTGCGCCAGGTGTTTGGTTGCCACCCCTGATCAGGATACCTGTTTTAGTCTTCTCCAATGTGGCAGATCTCTTCTGAACCCCACCCCCACCCCCGAAACTGGATCAAGCTCTGGATGACATTTGCTCATGCTAATTTCTGTCTATGTACAGATGCAGTGTGAGAAATGATAATTATAATAGAAGTACAGTGCCTCTTACTGGAAGGTTGTGGCCAGGAATCCTGTGCAGCAGCCTGCTCGTTCCGCTAACACGGATGGGCCATGGTTCCTTATGGTTCTTTGTTTTTGAACTGGAATGGGACAGGGCAGCCCTTCAGACAGAAGATAGCTTCAAATAGAGGGTGGTCCTCTGTAAAAGCGGACACATGGACACCCTACCTTCCTTCAAGGGTTTTGAGAGAGAACTTATGGGGTGAGTTGGCACATTGGTGTGCGCTTCTGCTAAGCTGGGCTTGGGAGCAAGGGATCCATTCCAGGCCTAGCAAGGCTGGCCCTCCTGTCAGGCAGTGAGGTGCCCACTTCATGCAGTTGATTCCTGGGGTGACAAAAGGGCAGCGTGCTGCAGTGGTTAAGAGTGTGGGACCAGGATTCAGGCGATCTGGGTTTGCGTTCCCACTCAGCCACGGAGCCACGTGGGTGACTTCGGGCCAGCCAGACTCTCAGCCCAACCTACCTCACAGGGTTGTTGTGAGGATAAGATTGAGAGAAAGAAGAGGAGAACTACGTAAGTCACCTTGTGTCCCTTGAAAGGAAAAAAGGCAAGATATAAATAGAAAATAACTGTAAAATAAATATTTGCTTCCACATCTGTTACCAGGCACCTTGAGGGAGAGCTATTTTCTGCTCCCCTTTAGAGAGCAACATGTCTTGGGCCCGGCACAGTTGACTCATAAATAGGGAGATGATATTAGTGGGTTTGTTATTCTTCTGTTGAATAAAGACTTAAGTGAAGAGGACAGAAATCAAGCACAGCTTGCCAAGAATGCTGGTGACATTAAGGATCGAATGTAGAGGAGGAGCCCTGCGCAAGCTGCCTCGGGTTCCTTGCAAAGAGGAAAAAAGCCAGGATATAAATGTAAGAGTCATAAATAATATCAAAATATTCTGCCTCTTTCAGAAAAGCTGCCAAGGAGATGACACATGATGCCCTTCCCTTGCCCTCGCCCTTCATGTCACAAGACTGGTGCCTGCTGCCAGGCGAAAGCTTTCAGATGGAGGACTGCCCCCCGGGAAAGGGAGTGCAGGGCTACCCTACCTTCTGCCTTCACAGTTTGACTTGTACCCCCTCAGTTCCAGCCAGCACAGCTAATGGCTGGAGGAGATGGGAGTTGTAGTCCACAGCACGCGGAAAAACTCTGCACCTTGTGCTGTCTGCTGCGTCAGCAGCTTCTTGGGCAGACAGAGGGACTTTCCCATCGCCGGATCCTTTCAGCAGAAGGTGCCAGGGACTCCGCCAGGGGTTCTCAGTATGCCAAAGCATGTCCCCTACTGGTGAGGTGACGGCAGCGCCCCGGGGATGAAATGGCTCCCGCTCTCTGCCTCTTCGACCTAGAATCCCGATTCCAGCTCAACCCCTTTCTGGTTGGGCTTGGGCCTCGCACTGTGCAGCCAGCCCACTGCGATTGGGTGTCCGTTTCTGTGGCCAGAACCCTTCCTTTTCCCCAGATTCCTGCCCTACCAGAATTCCCACTCTTCACCCCTCCACCACACCCTTACCAAAGGAATTCTCAGAGCCCAAACACACATTCCCTTAAATTCGTTCCTGGCAGCTGTATCTTTCCCATTTTTACTTTAAAGTAGGTGATAAGGGCCTGATCTTCGATGGGACTCCATCATGGGGCGGGGGGGTTGAGATTTGGACAGGATCCCTCGCTCTTAAGGCAGAGTGAATAAAACAAGAATGCGGTAGTTAGAAATGGATTTAGCGACACAGTGGCCGTTTTGGTCCTCAGTCCAGTCCGTGCTTCTGCTCTGCACACACACAGGGAGTCTGGAATTGAAAAGTGGCAGGCAGGAGAAGGGTTAAATGAGATGCGGCCTGATTTGCAAAAGAGAAGTGGTCATTTGGTTTTAGAATTCCGAATGCTGCTGTAAGCAGAACTTGTAGTTCTGGCCTTGGTGTAAAGTTGTTCTCTTCCCTTGTTTGTGGCGTATCGATGTGTCTGAGACCGTCCTGCAGCCATGTTTTTAAACCTGCTCAGTTTCATCTTTTATGGAGCAGGCAAGTGCCTTTGCAGATATTTTTCCAGCTGCTTTTCGAGCAGGCAAATAAAAATGTCTCCTTTGTCGTCGGGCAGCCCTGGGTCCTGCTCTGCAAACAGCGGTCTGCTGCTCGGACATCCTCCGTTTGAGTGCTGATGCCCTGGGTTAGTGCCCGAGAACTCTGGGCCAAATGGTTTTAAGCAGCTGTGTCTTCCTCTGGACTCCAGTGTGGGCAAAGGGCAACCAAGCTACATCTAGGAAGCCTCCTACTGCCCCCCCCCCCTGCACCCGCCAACACACACATTAGCAGGAGCTCCCTGGGTTTGTCCCTCCTTGTCATCATGTTCAAGGGTTTCTCTTTCTGGCTTTTGAATGGGGGTGGCAAGAAGGAGGGACAGAAGAAAGTAATCTTGCTCAATGAAGCTGTCTTCCCCAAAACCTGCAACCAGTACCAGTACCAGGGCTGGCTCAATTGAACCTCCAGGTTTAGGGGCAGTGGATCGTGGAACCAGTTGTTAAGGAACAAACACAGGAAGATGGTGTCTCTAGGTTTCCTGGAAGCATCCAATTGGCCACGGCAGGGAACGAAATGAAGGGCTAGACAGACTTTGGTGTGCTGCAGTGGGGAACTGCTTGTGCTCTTCCTCAGTCAAGGTAGTTGTGAATGAAACCTCCATGTTGTTTATTTAATTTACTTATTTAGAATGTTTATAACCCATCCTTTGCAGAGCCTCAGGACAGCTAGCAGTAGAATACCTCCAGTCATCAGCTGCTGAGGCTGCATGATGGGAAAGCCTATTGCTTTCAGGATCTTCTTGTGGCTCTCCTAGGCTGTAGAAACACTTTCTTTGGTTCTGTGCTCACCTGTTATAGTTACTGAGCCAAAGGACTGTGCAGGGCTTAACTTGGTCCCCAGGTACTTTTCTCCACGCCTGAATTCTGATGCATCCACGCTAAACTTCCATTGGGTAAAGAGTTTCTAAAAGAAGACGGTGAAGTGCTGGGAGAGTGACATGTTGGCTGGTCTTGTTCTCCCTTTTCCAGATGACAGAAATAACACCTTTCTCCAGAAATGCTTGTCCGCCTCTCGGCTTGAATTCCACCGAAGAAGCACCCCGGCAGCATTCCGTTGTAATCAATGAGCTGGACCTGACCAGCAGCAGCGTGGTGCACCGATTCATTGAGCTGAAGGGGAAGCCCGGGGCCAGCCTGGAGGGCTACAGCCTGGTCTTCCTCACTGAGCACAATGCCACACCATATGTGGATATCCAGCTGGAGGGCACATTTGGGAGCAACGGCCTGTTTCTCCTCTTAGCAGAAGGCCAGCCCAAGCCTGACAAGGCCCACGGTACGTCTCCGCCTGCCAGGGATCTGCTCTACTTTGCTTCTGCAACTAAGCCGTCAAACGGGGGGCCTTTCAATGCATTTGCTGTAGCTTGGCTGCCGTTTTGTTGAGCTGCAGCCTCCAAGCACCAGGCCCATGAAGTGAGTGGGGCTGATTTTCACCCTTGGAGGAGCCACGGCTCAGTGGAAGTCCCAGCTTCAATCCCTGAGTGCGCCATTTTAAGAAAATCCTGTGTTGATATCGGGACTCCTGGGGTGCCCATTTTATGGGGAAGATCCACATGTTGACCCTGCCTACTTGGTTGTGTTCTCTCTCTTACACTGCTTCCCTTTCGCTCTCTCTCTCTCTCTCTCTCTCTCCTGCAGCATGAAATACTTCTGGTTCTGTCTGCCCTGTAACTGAGTGAGGCAATGTGAGTTGCGTTGGCCAACTGAAGGAGGCCATCTTGCATGCAAAGGGGTGCCCAGTTAGCCTCTCCCAGTGTCCACCAGATGAGATTAGTAGCAGTGCATGTGTGTGTTTGGGTTTTTATACTCTTCACTAAAGATTGAGCCAAATGACCATTGTGGTTGCTCTCCATTGTGGGCTAAGTTAGCTCTCCGGGTTCTTTCCTCATCAGTGGCTTAAGCCAATTGCTGACTGAGGTCAGCTCCCATAAAAGTCTACACGGGGCATTCATGGTGTCTTAGGATCCCTCACTTACCAGAGTTTACATGGCCTTTTCATTCTCCGCGGTCGCCTGATTTTTCTAGCCATTTCTGTGGCTTTTATGTAGATCAAGGAAAATCTGGTATTTCCTGGATGGAGACATTAGAAAGGCGGAAAAGAAACTTCCCCCCAGAGGACTTCCCTGTCTCAAGTGAAGTGCGCTCTAAAGAAAACAGAAGTAGCAGCATTAGTAAAGAGCTGGGATGGATGTCGCATGTAGAGAAACGCCGAAGCAGGAAATCTGTTCGGAATGGACAACGCTTCTCTCCCTTCTGCGTCAACGTTTTGCATTCTTTTCCCCATTACTCTCTTCCATTTCCACATGAATCTGCAAATTCTTTGAAGAAATCATCTCAAAATAGGTTTTTAATGTGCATTGTGCCTTTAAAAGCGTATTTTGATACGCTTACGCTGCTAAGAACCGCATTGCAATGTTTGAAGAAGTGTGAAATCTTTTGGATAGCTAAGTTCTGATCTGCGCATTCCTCCAAGATGAGGACATTTTGTATATAGATAAGCAAAGAACAAAATCTTGAAGCATCCCTTGGGCTATGACACAACCATTTGTGGTACGTCTCAAATTAGAAGAACAAATAACCTATCGCTTCTTAGATCTAAGTGCTGTGCAAAACTAAAATGGCAAGTCTCATAAAATTCTCTGGAGCTGCCATATTTATGCTATTACACAGAGCTCCACTTGACCCATCTTCCAAAATTGAAAAACCAGTTTTACAGAGCTGGAACGGCAACAGAAATGGTTAGCTGGAAATAGTTAATGAGTGGAAGCCCTGTAGCAATGAAGGAAAGCTGAAAGGCGTTCATTTTTTCTGCTCATGGGGGCATAATGTTTTGAACAGATTTGTGGGCCAGGTGTATTGTTTAATATGACTCGGAATTCTGCACAAGCAAGCAGGTGGGAAGGAGACGATCCGCCAGTCGCACCATTCCTGCGCCCATTGCTGCCCTCTCGCTGCTCTCATGATTTCCGGGCTGACCTCAGTGCTCGGCACGCCCCTTCCTCCGTGGCCAGCACGGTGCCACAGGCTCTTGGTGTCTTAGGCGGCTAGAAACCGGCGTGGTCTTATTTAGAGATGAGAGGGCGGCGAATTTCTCAAAGCGTGAGGCCACTCGAGCGAGTAAATTGGCCCAAACCAGTGGATGAATTGCTTTTCTCCACGGTTCAGCTTGAATTACGGTTCAACTGCATGTTCTGTCCAGAAAGAATGAGAGGAGGAGGAGAACGGAACCTGGTCTCCCCCACCCCTTCCTTATTGTATCCTTTCTGCGTTTCCAGAGCAAACGGTGATCCCTTCGTGGAGCAATCCCCACCCTCAGCAGGGGATCTGGAGTGTTGAGCTGTTTGGCCCTGGAAGGCCATCCCAGAGCAATCTCATGGATGCCGTGAAGGCCCTCGAGGATGCCGTGGCCTACACGCGGGAGCCTGGCACGAGCACGAACCCGCCTTTCCCTGGGCCGATTCACTTTGTATCCCGGAAAGGAGAAAAGTGAGTTGCTAGCGTTCATTCTGCTCACACTGCATTCATCCCCCACTTTTCTTCCTCTTTCAAGGAACCCAGGGCAGCTCACAAAGTTCCCCTCCCCTCCCTTTATCCTCACAGCAACAACCCTGTGAGGTAGCTTGGACTGAGCAGTGGTCACTGGCCCAAGTTAGAAACAGAGCGAGTCAGAAGGGGTCTCCCGGGCCATCTAGTCTGACCCCCGGCATGTGCATGTCTAGCCTTTCCTTGAACACCCGCACCGATGGGGCTTCAACCACCTCCTGTGGAAGCCCATTCCACGCCCTCGGAGTCCTGACTGTCAGGAAGTGCTTCCTGGCATCCAAATGGAACCTGGGTTCCCTGAGCTTTGCTCCGTTGGAGCGCGTCCTGCCTTCCTCTGCAGGGGAGAACAGGTCTCTACCCACCTCCGTGTGACATCCCCTCACATACCTTATGTGGCCAACAGATCCCCTCTGAGTCTCCTCCAGGCTGAAGAGACCCAGTTCCCTCAGTCTGGCCTCATATGGCATCCCCTGCAAACTGGCCACCAACCTTGTGGCCCTACGCTGCACTGACTCTAACCTGGCTATGTCCTTCCTTTGATAAGGGGCCCAAAACTGAGCACAGTACTCCAGTTGCGGGCACACCAGAGTCGTGTAGAGTGGCAGTAATACCTCTCTCGATCTGGAAGCCACGCTTCTGGCTGTGCCACCCAGGGTGTGTGTCATGGCTGAGTGGGAACGAAAACCAGGGGCCATGTCCCAGGCCGGTAGGCTAACCAGTGTGGCACACTGGTTCTCACCTGAGTGACCTCTCAATATTTGGTAGTTCTTCATCTATATATTACCACATTTCGAGCTCATATTTTCCTCCAGCGAGGTCACACCACCAGGAGGCGGGGCTATTGCACCTGCGCGGCTGAGAGTCTTGAATGTTTCCTTCTCCCTGCCCCTTTTCCTTGTACGTTGTGCCTTTTTTGGTTGTCAGCTCGTGGGCCACAGGCTGCCTTGCTTCACTGCTTCCACATCGGCCGCTCCATTTATTGGCTCTAGAGTGGGGCCAAAATACTTCCAAGAGGTATGTGAGGTAAGAGAGAGATTGTGTAAGTTTACTTCCCACCTGAGCACAGCTTTGAATCCTGCAGTCCTTGCCCAAAATCACAGGGCAGCCACCCCCAACTTGGTGCCCTCCGGTTGTGTAGATCGCAACTCCCAGCATTCCCCACCAGCAGAGCCATTTTCTGTCCTGCTCTAGCATGGAATTCCAGCTTCTTCATCGCCTTCCGGAAACATCCTGGCCCTCTGTGCTTTGATAGCCCTTTAAATAGGGAAAACCAAATGGAGTTGCTGCACCGTCCTTCTAGGTGAGCAAGGAGGATTACAGAAATGGGGCTCCCAGAGATCTTTTGGCCAAGGTATGTGACCTTGAAGACACAAGTGGCCAGCACTGGATCTTTTGCTGCCTGAGGTGAGAAACAAGATGGTGCAGCCTCCCATCTGTTACAGAAAAGCCAACTAGAAAGGCATTGGACTCTTTCTTTGGCACTGGAGATAGGAGAGCATCTTCCACAACACCTGAAGGGCAACGAGGTACATCAGGAAGCTCAGGTGGACATGCAGGTCTCACCTCCAACCTCTGACTGCTGCCTTCCAGCATCTGCTGTTTGCTATCTAATGAAGGCGTCACTTGTAGCAAGTCCGTCAGGTCCCTCACCCCCATTGACAAGCGCAGGCGTGGGAGGAGAGGTGTCCTGCTGTGGGGCCGGCCGGCTGATCCCTTCCCTTCCCTTCCCAGCCATCCTCAGAACACTATGTACTTCCTGTAAAACAGCAAGCTCAGTGCTGATTGGGATGTTTGTTTGCTTCGCAGGCCATTGTCCTTGAGCCGCTGTCCTTCCTGCATGGAAACCTTTGCGCTCTCTGACCCCACACCTGGCTTGGAGAACCACTGCCCCCAGAAGTCTCTTTCCCTGGATCTTGAGATGTGCCTGCTAACCCCCAGTAAGAGAGATGGACTTCTTTTTATTCAATTTATTCATTTATTTTTCAATTTATACCCTGCCTTTTTCCTACAAAGGGCTCAAGGCAGCTTACATCTCCTCCTCCATCTTATCCCCACAACAACAACCACCCTGTGAGGTAGGTTGGGCTGAGAGTCTGACTGGCCCAAAGTCACCCAGTTGGATCCATGGCTGAGCAGGGACTAGAACCCAGATCGTCTGAGTCCCAGTCTCATGCGCTTAACCACGACACCACACTGGCTTTTTAAGGATTAGAACGGTGGCAGTCCCCCGGAAGTGCTACAGGGTGGTAACACTTCCGTGGGAAATGTTCCCTGGCTTGATTTTTCCTGTGGAAGAGCTTCTGTTTTGTAAATTCATCAGCAATGATAAGGATATGACTGCGAATACAATACTGTGCATGGCTGGGAGTTTTCATGTTTTAATTCATCAACGCTGAATCCGAGCAACTATGCGAGACCAAGAATGCACTATGTCATTAATGTGTAAGGGATGCTGGGGAATGAAGGCGTCAAGAGGTTGGAGCAGCCCCGTGAGGGCCCTTCACTTTAGGGGGGGCATGACTGAGGCCTGGCACATTAGCATGGTCAGAGGAAGTGGGGAGGGAGGGGTTGTTCCCCCTCTCTTGCAGCACTAGGACCCCAGGTCCAAGAAGCGGACTGGTGGGAGATCCAGGGCAGAGAAATATAAGCATGTCTGCCCACCACGCACAGTCAGTCTTACGGGATTCATGCAAATTAGAGTGAGGGTCACCAGTTTGGATGGTGTGAAACGGGTGCAGAGGAATTCATGGAGGAGATGGTTCTCAGTGGACATCAGCGGCTGCTAGGTTCTGGTGGCTCCAGGCCTGCTTTGATATCAGGGAAAGTATGTCTTTGTGCACTGCTTGCTGGGGAGCATGGGTGGGAGGGTGCTGCCACCTACCTGACCTGTGTCTGTTTTTCTTGGGCACCTGGGTGGCCACTGCGGGTGCGGCTTGCTGGATTTGCTTGGGTTTAATGATCGCCGTGTGTTGGCAGGAGATGTGCCACAGGCACAGCGAGCAGGTGCTTTAGCGGCATGCATTGTCTCTAATGCTTTGTCCTCCCCCCACCAGATTGTTCCTTGTGGCCTTGGAGCTCCCGGGCACTGGCTCGCCTCCAGCAAGTGTTGGCAACCTCCGTGGAAGAGAACTGTTCATGTGGCTTCTCTCTGTGCCATCTCCAAGGTCACTTTCAAATGCACTGCGCTTTCTTCAAAGATCAGAGGTGGTCCGGTGGAGGTTGAGCGGCAGCCCCGCAGCTGGGCCCGTATGGCCTAATCCGAACGTTCACGTTATATGTGGATCTGGTCAGCATGCCAGTTCTAGCAGCTTTCATCTGCAGGCCCTTTGTAAATGAAGGGGTCTTCATTGCCACCCCTAATTACTTAGCCTCGCAACAGGGATGGCATAATGCTGCTGGGAGAATTCATTCTTGTCCATCCTGAGCCCCTGGGTGGGTTGTAGTGAAGTTTAGACAGAGCAGGGAATTTGGGGGAGGGGGGTCCTTGGTGTCTTTGCTACTGAAAGTGTATTGGTCATGCTCCCTTCGAGCTTCAAGCGCTACACCTGTGATACTGGAGGCCAGGCAAAAACCTTTCTCCATCTATTTTAGGATGGCTTTATTAATTTTAAAGGGTTTAATAGATTACTAAATGGTGTCCTCTCACGGTACATGATTTATAATGGTCATTGTTAAATTTTAATAGTGTTATCTATATTTTTAATGGATGAATTTTATTGATTTATCCATTTCTATATTTTGTAATTTTAAGATTGTTGTATTTTTGGTTCCTTTGCTGTACACCACCTAGAGGGCAGCATATAAATATAAAAAATGAATAAATGAAGAGGAGCAAAGCCCCAAGGGGTGCTTCTGCTGTGGCAAGTCTGCATTGCTGGCACGTTACAGTTGCTGCTTCCCGTACACCTGAGCTTTAAGGCAGAAGTGGATAATGAACGATCCTGCAGATGCTCTTGTACTCCAGGTCCTATCAACCCCAACTAACGTGGCCAGGGATCGAGAATGATAAGGAGATGTGGGCCAACAACATCTGCCGAGCCATAGCTTTCACTTTATTCATTATATTTATTTCCCACCTTTTTTGCTACAAAGAACCCAAGCGAGTTCTACCCCTTCTCTCCATAATTCTTCTCCTTCCCAGTCTATCCTCCCAACAACCCTGTGAGGTAGGCTAGGCTGAAGTCGATAACTGGCTCCCAGTGAAATTCATGGCTGAGCAGGGACTAGAACCTGGATTCCTGGAGTCCCAGTCCAAAACTCTAACCATTTTGCAGTGCTCCCCTTAAGTAGGAGCATGTGCCACTGAGCATCAATGTGGCCTTCAGTGCATGAACATGCCCAGGGAATTGCAACCCCCAGATAATTGTTTGGGGCGGGTTGCTCTGAGAGAGGCACAGGCACTTGCCAAAGGGATAAAAGACGCTCTTAGTAGCATGGATAATTTGGGGCTTTCTAACTTTTGTGTTACCTTTTCCCATTCTAAAAGAGCAAAATGCCTTTCCCATGGCTTAGAGCAGGGCTTAAAATTTCAAGTCTAGACCTACTAGCCAGGCAAAAACCTTACTCTCCACCTGGAGCGGGCAACCTTGCGGGGCAGAGACATCTCCCCAGATCCTCCGCCACCCCCCTCTCCCATTGCATCCTCCGGCTCCTTCCAGCTTTCCGGTGCACTGGAATGGCAGGATGTGGGGCCGGGGGGCAGGGGGGAGGAAAAGCTCTCCCAATTCACATCGCTTGGCCCCTCCAGGAAGGCGGAGACCCCCAGCCTCGCTTTGTCTCCGTTCAGGCCAAGAAGCAGCTGCCGGGCTTGCCTTAGGGGGCGAGCAGAGGACGCCAGAGCCCCACCACCCGCTCCGCGCCCTCCCACCTCCAACCGCCTGCAATAACACTTCGCACACTTCGCGGCCCATCTAAGGGTTAAAGCGAGAGAGGGCTGCTTCCTAGAAGGGCCAGTGGAGAGACAGGCCCGAGGATCGCAGAAAGCAGATGGTCTAAGTCTCTGCCTGTGCGGGTCGTGTGGGTTTGCTTCCCGGCTAGGGTCCCATTTGCAAATAGGGATGCCGGGCATTACTGTGCTCGCCAGAAAGGAATTTACACTCGCATTTGGCGAGCGGGCAAGCAAAATTTTCAAGCCCTGGCTTAGAGTCCGGAAATAAAGACTTTAAGTCAAAATATGCTTGCCTTTTTGCTATTTTGGCCCCATCCTGTGTCTCTTTCTCCTCATCCACATGTTTTAGACCCTGCTCCCCACTGGACTGAAGCCTCCAAGAGTTCCTGCAATACGGAATTGGGGCTCTGCAGCCATCCGTCAGGGATGTTGCTGTTCCTCCTGGACTAGTGAGCCAGCACAGAGGGACTCTCCTTTCCTTCCAGCTTAACAAATAAGCAGATATTCCCCACTGACTAACACATCCCCGTCCAGAACCTCAAACGGCAGGGCAGAGGCATAAAACTGGAGTATCAGGAGACACAGTTTGCAAGTGACTCGACAAGGGAGCAGAAAAGAGTTTGAACCACACCAGACAGCTCCTCTCTCCCTTTCCATTTTTGTCTTTCTTCAGGGCTTAATTTTACCTGTGTCAATTCCACTCTGAAACTCTCTGGCCAGGTGTGGTCTCAGTCGCTTGAACATAAGCAGGCGCTTGTCCAGTGGCAATCTACCTTCTCTGTGAGTCCTCACCTATTTTCTGTGGATGGGAGACCTCTGAAAGCTGCAGCCTGCTCGTCTCCTGGCATAACAGCACTGAGGTCTGGAGGTGAGCTGCTGGGAGACGATCAGAATGGCTGAGCACTGGATGGGAGCAACAGGAGAGGACTGAATTCCTTAGGTTTTGGATGGGATAGCCAGGGGGAGGGATTCTTTCTCCTTGATTGTGTAGTAAGCCTTGCTGTGCATTCATGGGATTTTCTTAGCAAGCATGCTGCCTGACATCTGAAGCAAGCCTTGGCATATGAGATGTTCAGCTTCAGCTTTCCAGAGGAACAAGTTTCTAGATCTCATTAGCACAAAAAAAACTCTGAAACCCTGGGCAGTATCTGGAAGCTTATGAAGTAACCAAGGGCCAGGATGCAGGTTTCCTTGCATTCAGTGTTTGGACCATGCATGTATAGATACTTGGCAGAATTAGGGATTCTGGGAATTGCATAGGATACACTTTAAATGCCTCCTTTCACATTCATTTATTTATGCAACGCTTTTAGAAAGAAATTAAGAGTAGTGATAGGCTGGGTTATTTGATGGGTTACTATGTGATCCTAAAAATTGCAGCTAAGAAATGTTGATAACACTCTTTCTCATAGTTGGGGAAAACCACAAGAAAATCTGAACTCCAATGCTTATGACACAATGAATAAGAAACATTTAGGGAGGAAACATTCCTGATTGCAAACTTGCTTTTGGAGAGTGTTTCCAGTGCATTGCAAGAATATGTTTAGAATATTAATTTACTAATAAATGGACCACATTTTGCACCAGTTGGAATAAATCCTCAGTTTGATACAGCAAAGCCTCCAGGCAACGGCTCACAGCTCACCTTGCATCTGCTCCTTGTGCGAGTTTTGCACGGTGGCCCCTAGTGGCCAAAGGTATCACTGCAGGCTTCAACTTCATGCGTGTATTAAAATGAATTAAAATTAATAGGTGCATTTTAAAAAGAAAGTAACCTCAAGATGCACAACTCTAGGGCCCTCTTAGTATGCATGAGAAGTTTCAGTTGCTGAGATCTTAGGGCTCTGGTGCAGATAGATAGACAGACAACCTGTTTTATTATACAGATGTGTTTTCTCCTGTGTTCTCCATATTATTTCCTTTTTCATTGAAGGGAGCAAGGCCGGGTTTCTGGAAAGCACCACTAGCTCCTAGGAAGCTACCTCTGCTCATGTGTGTGTGTGTGGGGGGGTGTTCATTCCCACTGTTGCCCCCAAAACAGCCTGCCCATCTTCCCCAGACTGGGAGGAGTGATTCTGATAGACACAAATCTGTCAGATTTGTGCTGAAAGCTTACCAAGGCAGACCAGTTTTTTAAAAAATCCCTTTCTCTCCTTCCTTTCCCTTTGTTGTTGTTCTTGTTAGCTTCATTTCAAGCTTGGCAGATTGCTCTCATCGTCTTCGGGTCCATCCTGCTCGTGCTGCTGTTCTCCGTCGCAGGTTTTTACTGGATCAGAAGGTAAGAAACGACAGCAGTTTTGCTTCTAGGTTTGTATTGTGACCAGTTAGTGAGCCTACGAAAAAAGGTTTGTCTTTTTCTAGGATCAACCCGGTTCACAAGTTTGGCAGTCCAGGTCTGTATGTTTCTGAACCTACCGTATGATTCACAGATTTAACAAAAAAAACCCCTGGGGTCTGGGGGTGGGCAGCATGGGTGCATTTTAAAACTATGCATGAAAGGATGTTTACTTCTGAAAAACACTGTAATCAGTGGGGAAAGGCTGTGTTTTGCAGCCTTGTCTGCAAGGGGGCGGCATATAAATATGCAAATGAATAAAAAAATAAATACATGCAGTGCTGGCCCTTCCCAAAGGGGGGGTGAAGCTTTTGGCTCCAGCGGCAGATGGATCGTGCTGCTTCCACCTGCCCTCCACCTCCTGGGTGCTCCAAGCTCTGCCGGTCGCTCTTCAGATGGGGCATTCTCCATGTGGGGGCAGCAGGATTGGCGGGGCTCACCGGCACCCACTCTCTGCTGTGCCCAAGGCAAACTGGAAGGCAGGACAGGGGCTCTCGGGAAAGCCATGCAGGGGCCGTTCCAGGCTCATCCTCCCAGCACATGGCCTTCCAGAGGGCTGGCTGGGGCTGTGATGGGACGGCTTGTAAGGGCCAGGGCGGGGCCAGCAGCTGGGACAAGCAGAACACCAGGAGCAGGGTGCCTGTGCATGGTGGGCTGCACAACGAGTTAGGGACCTGAGGAAAGCGCAAGTTACCAAACCAGAGGAGATGTTCAGGTAGAGCAAGGTGGGAACAAACCAGGATCAGGCAGGAGCAAACTGGAGCAGAGCTGGTGCAAGGCAGGAGCAACTGGAGCAGGGCCCAGAGACGTGGGGCCAGAGCCCAAGGTATCGCCCAGACGACCTGCACTGTTGTGGCGAAGAACAGCAGTGCCAGGAAGCCTTTGATGCGGGTCTCCAGGGCCTCCAGCTGCTCAGCATCCTTGCTCCTTCACTGCTCCCTGCACAGGCCTGCAAGGGTGTCCCTGGTTCCTCAGGCACTTGCAGGGTCCCTCAGGCCCTGATCCTGACAGGCGTGAGGCTGTTCTCTTCAGTTGCAAACTTTTGCCCGACTCTTCCCAACCCCATGGACAACATTTCTCCAGGCCTTCCTGTCCTCCACCATTCCCCAGAGTCCACTTACGCTCAAGCCGACTGCTTCCATGACTCCATCTGGCCGCCTCATCCTCTGCCGTCCCCTTCTTCTTTTGCCATCTATTGTTCCCAGCATCAGGCTCTTCTCCAGGGAGTCCTTATTGGGTGGCCAAAGTATTTGAGTTTCATCTTCACTATCTGCCCTTCTAAAGAGCAGTCAGGGTTGATCTCCTCTAGGACTGACCGGTTTGATCACCTTGCGGTCCAAGGGACTCGCAGGAGTCTCCTCCAACACAGCATGGTAAAAAGAAAGGGTTGGGGGCACAACAGAATGAAGAGGAAGGGGATGGGCAAGTGTGAGAGGTTTGGGGGCCTCCATCCTCATGGGTTCCAAAATGTGGGGGATGGAGTTAAGAACAAAAAGTAAAACCAGGATGGCATCTGGTGACGTGACTGAGTGCCAAAAGTGTCTCCTCCTTCAAATGCACCATCAGAAGAGACCTGCTGGGCAGCTGCGAGTTCCCAGAGGGTCCTGGGCTCTGGCTCACATCAGTCCCGGCATGCATGGCCAGCAGTGGAGGATACCAAAATTCCTGGAAGGACTCAGGGACTTTGGTCCAAGGGTCTAAAAACTTGCATTTCTTGATCCTGACTTGTTTACCTTAAGATCTTTGTCAGAGGTGCTGTAGAAGAAAACACACCAGCCTGTGTGGTTGCAGGGAACGCACGGGACCTTCCCTGCCTTGTTCCCTCATGTGCAGGTCAAGCTCTCTGTGGTCTGCCTAGTTACCCAAGTAGCAGGTGGCTTCCTGCGTCACCCGGACAGGAGATGCATGGCTTCAGAACCACCTTGGGACCTTACTGCAAGCCATGGGTTCTGGGCAACACACCTTGCCGAGTCCAAGTGACACTGGAAGCCACACAGCATGAGCGTGACCGGGCGAATTGCATGGCGCATCTCATGCACACTGGGAGCAGGAAAAGGGGGCTGCCGGGGCTCCTGTGCCTTGCCCATGCGAGGACGCCACCGTCTCCTTCGTGCACGGCTTGCCAAAGCGGCTTCGCGGGGCTGCAGCGCAGCCTGTCCTGCAGTGCCCCAACGAAGACGCCGAGCAGCAGTCTCATTTGCTCAGACGATGGCAAAAGGTGGCTTTTGCTTACTGGTTTTGCTGTTTTCCAGGCGACCTCAGCATTACACCAACATTGAACTGAACGACCGCTGCGAGATTATGGCAGACATCTGAGGCTGTGGGAACAATTGCCTGGAAGAGGAGTTTCTGGAGCTGATCAGGAACAGCAATTCCATCCCAAAAGAACTGCGCAGCATTGGCACAGATGCATCCGGAATGCAACACAGCACCCGAGGGCTGTTTAGGGTATCCAGGCAGGGCTGTACCATAAGGCAGGTTGGGGTGGGTGGGTTGTGTGGCAGGCTCGATTGGCCACGTGGAGGGACCTTCTGGACCACCAGTGTGCTTTGCGTGGCCTGCTCTCCCTGCCCAGGATAGCCAGCTGCCTCAGGAGCAGAGGCTTAAAGCTTCTCCGTCATCAGGATCAGAGGAAGGGTCAGCAGCCCATTCCCGCGTCTTCTGCAGCTGGGATGAAGGGGTGTGTCTGGGAGCTGCCATCTTGCACCTGCTTCGCATGCATAAGTTGCTGGGTCGATTCCATCCTCACTAGGTAGGGCTGGAAAGGAATCCCTGCAGAGCAGCTGCCCATGAGAGTCGACTGGACTGGGCTGGATGGACCCACAATCTGACTCGCGCGGCAGCAGCTGCCTTGCCCTCATCTTGGGCAGCCCTGGCTTTGCATGCTGAGAGTCCTGGGTTCCATCCTTGCTGTCGTTGCTTAGAACCTCTGGCCTGGGGACCAAATCCTGCCCGTCCTCTACGGATCTCTGCGGCTGCTAGACAGTGATGTCCCCTGCCCGTTCCCTAATTCTCTTCCTAAGCAGAGATCCCTTGACAGCTCTGCTTTTGTCTCTTCTCTTCCCCATTCGAAAAGGCTGAAATGCCTCTCCTGGGGCTTAGTGATTGGCAGGAGCAGCATTTGGCTAAAATACGGTGAATTTTGCCATTCTGGCCACACAACCTTCACCTTTGACCCCAGCGCAGTTTGTTGCTGCCCCCCAAGCGCTTCCCCTACCTGGAAATCGGCTCCAAGGCTGAAAGAAGTCCAGCATCCCTAGTTTAGAAGGAAGAGGGAGTAGAAGATGAGGAAGGTTCCTCTTTCCAGAGACCCTGGAGAACTTGCGCCTTTGAAACGTGATATTGGGCGCGATGGGAAGCAATGTGACTTGGCACCCGGCAGTCCCTTCCATCCCCTCCCACAGGCCCCACACCTGAGCCAATGGTGCAGGGCATTCCCCGTCTAGCATCTCATTCTTCCCCAGGTTTAATCTAAAGATGAGTTTGGACACTTGTGTGATACCCAGCAAGAAATGTACGTGGGTGGGTGGGTGTCCAATTTTAGCTCTTCCTTCTGAAGTGGGGGACTTTATTCTTGCCTGCCTTGTATCAAAGTTTTCTGCTGGTAGTTGCTTTTTAAATTCTGTTTCGGGCCCAGGGGCCTTCCGGGGGTCCTAATGCTAATTTGGGGGTTCCTGGAAGTTCATACCCATTTTCCCTGGCTGCTAGCAGTTTGCTGATCTCCCAGCTTACGCATTTTTCTCCTCAATCCGAGGGCTTCTCCATATGAGGGTTTAACTCGCTGCTCTCCTGAGGCTTGCAGGAGGGAAAATGCGGGGTGCTTATTCCTCTGCCGCCTTCTGTATTCTGTTCATCAAGGTGGCACTGTGGTCATCTGCTCTAACTGCAACATGGCAGTTCTGCAAGTTTTGGGGAGGATTTGTTCGTGTTTGGAATTGAAATACCAGACTTTTCTCACTTTTGAAAGAGAGAGAGAGAGAGAGAATATGACTGGAAAGCACAGGAAAGGCTCTGGAGGAGGATACTGTCATGCAGAGGGCTTGCAAATGCCCACGAGTATACAATTAATACTTGATGTAGGGCAGCCCTTAAAGGTTGAGGCCTTAAAGTCGTCTTCTATGAAGTCATGGCTTGCAGTAGGAGCTCTAGCTAAAATATGCTACTGCTTTTGGAATGTTTGGTTCTGCCCACTCTTGGAATGTACCCCCACAGCTGCTTCAAAACAGAACGTTTCCCGTTGCTTCTGATAAAACTGGTTTGCTGCCAGAGTTCAATGGCAAACAACTACAGAGCCTCTGAAAAGCCATAGTTGGCTCTGCAGCTCTTTGTTGCTGAATCTCTGGGGGTAAAGCAGCGATTTCCTTTGCCTGCAGTGTAGGAAGGCATCTTGCAGGGGGTGGAAAATTTCCAGGCACCCCTGCAGTTTTCTGTTCCTGAAATAAAGGGTGCTTCTAGAACTCGTACCAGGCTGATACTGTACAGCGTATCCTTTGAGGGGAGGAAGAGAAGGCATGAGGGCATGAAGGCATGAAAGCTCTTCACTGGAGAGCTTTCCTGGGGCTGCAGGATGAAGCAGTGAATCCATTGCTGGTGGGGACTGGCATGCAACGGACCCTGCTGTGGTCACTAGCCATGTGGAGGTCAGTGGAAGGATGTGCCAATTGGGGGCTTCTCAAGAGTAAGGGGGAGAGGCTGAAATAGAGGTGCAGAACCCCACAAAGCCAGGAGTGTTGATGCTCGCTTTTCTTGTCCTCTCCGAGTGTTTGGTGGTTTCCCCAATTCCCAGTCTAAAGGGTCGTTACTGCCAGTGGGACCTGCTTCAGGGAATGCCAGTTCAGTTTCTCAGTAATCAGGGAGGCCGGACCTGCTCCTTTGATCCCATCCTACTGGTGACTGGAGTGTTTGCCTTCATCCCGCTTCGTTCATGTTGTAAGGATCTCCGTGTTCCAACCCCTTGTGAAGTTGGTGAGGCTTAGAGCATGTGCTGAGTGCAACTTCGCTGTGGTTTTGGCAGCCAGGTGGCCCTGGTGTCCAGGTCTTTGTGCTCCGAGCTCAGCACTCTGCCCACTCACAACCCAACACTAGTCCCTGTGTAATGCCCAAGGGCGACAGCCACCCTTCCTGACCACCAGTCAGGTGGGGTTGCTAGGAGTTGGAATCCTACAGTTTCGAAGGGTGGGAACTTCCCTAGCCCTGCTAGAGGTATTTCTCTACCTCTTCCCAACAGAGTAGCAAAGTCTGTTGCCATTTCCTTTCCAACATTTTAAATTCTGGGTGTGCTCCATAGACTGTTTACACATGATATCGGGTGACAATTGACAACTGCTAGACTCATTTTACTTTGTTATCCAGCGTGCTGGTCTTGCTGCCCTGTACAACCAACACTTTTAAGAAGGATGCTGTGGCTTGCCCTGCTGTAGTCAGATAGCGTTTTATTTATTTTTTATTATTACACTTCTATTCTGGCTCCTCCCGTGCCTTGCAAGGATCCCAAGGCAGGATCCCTGGTGGTGGTCCTCTCCATTTCATCCTCACAACAACCCTGTGAGGTAGGTTAAGCTGAGCCTCTGTGACTGGCCCAGAGTCACCCAGTGGGCTCCATGGCTGAGTGGGAACTAGAGCCTAGATCTTCCAAGTCGTAAGCCAACACTCTAACCACTAGGACACACTGCCACCTTCAATTAAAATGGGAGGTGACATCCCTTTTCATATTGTGGAGGAGGTAAGGCAGACAATCTGTGCTTTGCTGGGCACAGAATGTAGCACACTATCCAAGGCACATCTCCACCCACCTTATGGGCAAAACCCCCTCGGTCTCTAGCTATGGGCTCCCAAAACCTCCCAGCTGCCGTCCCTCATCGATAGCAACCGTACGTACTTTCTTTGGGCATGATTTGCATGAGGCCCTTCAAGGCTTGGGGCCGCACCCAAACCTACCGCCTGCATGCTCTTTCTCCCACTACCGGGGCTGAGTGTGGAGGCAAACGCGGGCGGGCTCCCCCGTCCAGATGCTCCAGCTTGATGGAGGTTCGGGGGGAACGAGCCTTGCCGGAGCAGAGGAAGGCTTCTTGAGTCGGGCCTGTGGCCACAGCGGGCAGTGGGTGGCTGCCCAAAAACCACTAGAGCATGGGCACACCGGCAACCTTCTACCCATGGTGCCCAGCGACACATCGCCTCCGATACCAGCATGGATGGCCACCCCGGTCTCCTCCATGCATCTGCCCAAACCCCTTCTAATGCTATTCAGAGAGGTAGTTTAACAATGCCCCATTGTCATACGGGATGACTCCAAGTTTTGGTATCCTAAGAGGGAGAAAAGCATTTCTCTGTCCATTTTCGCCCTCCCTCTCAGCTTCTCTGACCCGCAGGGGTCCCTGAGCAGGTGCGGGGAGGACACGAGTGCCAGGAAGGAGGGCGCCCCAGGTCGAAAGCTGCAGCGGGCTATTTAAAGAGCTCCACTGTTTTCTCCACTTCCATCTCCCCATAGTTGATCAGATCAGCTCCATCTTGAACTGGCTGAAATTCGGCAAAGAGGGAGAGGGGTCGGCCAGGCTGCCGTACGGCGCACAGGGGGGGTTGGCAGGAACCGCGCCCTGGCTGATGGTGGAACTGAGCTGCTGCAGGGTCATGAGCACCTCCTGCTGGAAGCGCTGCTGCTGCTCCTGTTGGCGCTCCAGCTGACACTGGCGCTCCAAGACCACGTGCATCGCTTGCGCAAGCTTCTGGACCTCAGTGTGCACCATGTCCAGTTTCTCTGCAAGGGTCTGGGGGTTGGCAAAGCAGGCCAGGGAGGCAGCCAACTGACCTCCCCGCTGGGAATTTTGCTGGGCTGTAGAGCACATGGCATGGAACGTGGGAGTCTGTGTAACGGCATCCTTAGTCTAAAACAGAAGGAAAGCAGGTTGTCAGACATAGGTATCCGTGGCACAGTGCAACCTGGGCTTAGCTTCACTCCAGCATGGGGTCTTCTAGACACTGTGAACTACAACTGTTCTATGATTCCTGTTGCCCAACATCCTTGGCCACGCTGTTGGGAGATGTTGCCTGAAACACCCAGTGGGTACTAATTCTAGAGAGGGCTAAGCTAGATTTAAGCCCACTTCCCAAGTCGCCATCCGAAAACCGGAACACTGCACGTGCTTTTTCTCTGAGCCATTGTTTTAGTCATATGGGCATTAAATCAAAACTTCCTGCCTGACTGAAGATTTCTTCAGAACTAGCAAGTGCACCGTGGCCACTTCCCGAGTCGATTATAGCACGATGTTCCCCCAGGGGTGGCATCCTGATGATGGGAATTGTAGTCGCACGCCTGTGGCAGGCAGCTGCTTTGGAAAAGACTGCAGCGGCAGAATGCAAGCTTCCAGCAGAGGAGGAGGCACCCAGAACCCCCCCCCCCACTTCCTCACCCCGATATACACCCCCCGCCGTCCTTTCAAGCTACCTTGAACACCTTTTGCGTGGAGTTGCCTTTCACGCCCAGGTGTGCAGGGCTCACGCAGCTCACCCGCAGACGGCTGCCAGGTGATGCCGCCCCGGCAGGCCTCGTGCCCCTGGAAGGGTGGCTGGTGGGCTGGCAGGACCCCCAGTATGACGGGCAGGCCGGGCACAGAGCTGCAAGGAGGCTGCCCGCTCTGCAGGTTCACCTGGGGACAAGGGGAAGTGGCCGCAGGAGTCTTCTACTCCGTGTGCCTCCGGCAGCCGCGGCAGCATCTCCTTCGCGGGAGGCGAGCTGCTCATTTGTCTGGCTGCTCTGCTTTGTGGCAACGTGGCCGTCCTGGCACCTGCCATCAAGCCTGGACCAATTGCTGTTTAAATATTTATACCCCGCCTTCCTTTCCTGCAAGGAACCCACGGCAACGTCTGGGACCTCCCTCTTCATCTTATCCTCACAACAGCCCTGCGAGGTAGGTTAGGGGGAGCCAGGGACCAGCCCAACGTCACCCAGTGAGCTTCATGGCTGAGGGGAGGCTGGAACTCGGATCTCCTGGGTCCCAGCACAGCACAGCACTGCTGCCACTGCAGTGCGCCGGCTTTGCCCATAAAGTAGTGGCGTTGACCCTCAGCCCCACAGGCCAGACTGGGCTCTCTGGAAGAGGAGGCACGCCTGCTTTCCCTGGCCTTGGCCTCTTCTACCTCCTACCGTTTGAGGTAGGAGGTCAGACTAGATGGCCCTGGAGGCCCCTTCTGACTTGCTCTGTTTCTATGTTTCTATGTTTGGCAGTCCCACATTTGTGTGTGTTTTTTTCCACCACTCTAAAAAGGCTGAACAGGAATATACCTCCTATTTTAATTGAAGGTAGCAGTGTGGCCTAGTGGTTAGGGTGTTTGCCTAGGACTTGAGATCCAGGGTCTAACCAGCTGGAATTCTGTGGTCTTGCCTCGCCACCAGTGGTGCTTCCCCAAAACGCAGACCAGGCCTGGAAGAAGTGACGTTGCAGCCACCAAGGGATTCGTCAGCCTTGACATCAGCCCTGGCACTCTTGGTGGGGCAGGCAGCAGTGCGCCAAGGGAGCCCCCGCTCTAATTTCCCACAGTGCCCTTGACAGCGTGCTACTCCAAGATATTGCGGGAACTGACGTTTTCAGGGAATTGTAGGAATCTCTACGTTGCGCACTTTGGCTGTTATAGAAAGGAAGTAGCCAAAAGAAGGGCAGCCGATGGAGCGTGGCCCCTCTCCTTTCACGTGTGGTTCCTCCTGCTCTCTGCCCACCGGGACCTATCCATTTTGGCAGCCTAGGTTAGGACAACTAAACTCTTTGGTTTTGCCGTTATTAGAACGTTGTCAGAAAATCTGCCTTTCTTGCAGTCAGTCTATGTTTTGCCTTCCCTTACCCAAGACCTCTTTCCTACCTTTTTCTGGAGGTGGATCGCTCTGCCTACTATCTTCCGCTTCACGATTAAGGCAGGATTCCTAGCAGGAGGCAGAAACGCTTTCCCTTTGCAGTGCGGATTAGGCAGAGGGGCTGCAGGTACAACCGGAGCCGAGCAACTAACCAAAAGGGAAGATTTGGGCATGAGGCAGTTGTCACCTAGGAGAGAAAAGGCAGTGAAGCAGCCTCCACGGTGTTGCCAGCTTTGCTTTCCTCAAATTTGCTGTCCTGCTTTTCTCCTACAAGGTGAAGACCAGTTGCAAAAGCAAAGAGACAAAACCAGGACAACAATACTGAGCAGGACGGTCTTCTCTGTGGTGGCCCTCCCGATTATAGGACAAGCTCCCCGCGAGGCCTGCCTGGAGCCACTCCCCACTCCTGTGACAAAAGCTTTACCAGTCAAACACTTTCTCCCAGCCTCAAACCAGAGGGTAGTGCCCTCAGAAAAGCTAGGATTCACTGCACGTCGCCTCAGAAACCTGTGCATAGCAGAATGCCATCAGCCTGGGCTTGCACCGTGTGCTGGTGAATTGCGATCAATGGGTACTTCCCTCAGGCAGAAGGCATGGACAGAGTCACAGCTCTGGAGCTAGCTTTGCAGGCCACCTAACCTACTTCCCTCACCTTGGTGCAGGAAATCTTTCCCAAAGGCCGGATGTCCCCAAAAGATGGCCTTGGGTTGCCCGCCCCCACTCCATCGGACCGCTCAAGAAGTCTGCAGAGGCCGCTGCGACCATCCTTACCAAGGCTTGGGCCCAGCTGTGATCCCACAGGGAGGTTCCCATGGCTGCTGCCCTGCTGCTCCCCATCTTTGCTCAAGGACGTCACACTGACGATCTTGATGCTGCCCTCGCCCTCTGGATGGCCATTGCAGTGAGGCAGCAGCTCACTGTCTGGACCGGCTCCCGCTGCAGGCCCAGCACCTTCGCCTGGCTTCTGGGGCTGAGCGTCGTGTTCCTGCAGCAGCTTCCAGAGCTGGTTGTCCCCCCAGCCCGCTTGGTCCGGCAGGATGCTCTGGCTGCCCTTCTCGAGCGGAGGCAGAGGATGGGAGGCTGGCAGCGGTGGGCTGGGCTCAACATTTTTGCGCTTGAGGAACAGGTAGATGGCCTGCGGAGTGACGCGGATGTTGTCCAGCTCCAGCACCTTTTTGATCTTGCGGAAACTCAGCCCGGCCTTGCGCAGCTCCACGATCCGTCGCTTGGCCTGGTCGTCTAAGCGGCCCATGGCGGCCTCTGACGGGGCCTACGACTCGGGCCTGCTGCCTCAGCCTGACGCCTGGCAACCGTTTGCCAGAAGCAGCAGTTTTAGAGCGCAGCTGAAGCCAGCGCGTGCCAGCGCCACGCACGGCCCAGATGCTCCCGGGGTGGCAAGTGGGCTCAGGGAGGGGAGGCCATCAGGAAAGCAGCCCATGTAGCTCCCAACGGTCCACAGCAGCTGCAGCAAAGGAATTGCAGTGGCGTCATCTTTTGGGAACCGATCCCAGACAGCTGCTCCGGACGTCAGACTGGTTCTGGAAGCAACGGCGACTGTGCCCTACTGGAGTGGCCATGGGAGCTTTACTTGGACAGGCGCTTTAGGCAAATGTCTTTCCGTTAGAATTCAGCCAGAAAGGACGAAGGAGGATGGTGGAAAATCTCTCCAATGACGTGAAGATGGATCTGCTATAGACCACCGGGACAAGGATGGACAGCATTGGTCCCGGTGCTCACTCAGTGCGTGCAAAACCTGGAAAAGAAATAAGTTCATAGGCAAAAACAGAAGGCCGAGGTTTCATTTTCTAGCATCTACAGTGCAAGGTGGGAAAGGCCCTCTGCCCTCATGAGACCTTTGAGCGTTCCTGCTGTCTGGGCAGCCACAACTGGTTAGTTGGAGCAAAGGGCATGGAAGCTTCCTGTGTGGTTTACTTGTAAAATCTCCGAGGAACTGCTACAACCCCTGGTTCTATCACAAGAAAACCTAGAGTAATTGAAAGCCATTTCCTCTGCTTTCAGTCATACATTTCGGCTGGGATGGATCACTGTGTATTTACTGCCAAACTGTGGCATATAAGAGGACAGAAATCAGCATGAAGGGACCGGCAACGGCTGGCCTGACAGCAGAGGGCCAGTGGGCCAGCGGCTTCCTCGTCAATAAGCCCATCCATCATTGAACTCCTGAAGTCCTGTGACCACAGGCTCAGTCCAGAACACTTCCTTCTGCACAGAGCAGCACTTTACAGTTGAGCAAACGAATATGAAGAAATAGTCCTGCAGGCCAGAACATCTCATTGCTCAATCCTGGAATTCTAGAAACAACTAGAATTTCCTTGCACAGAGGGGCAGGAAGAAGTTCTGATGCCTTTTAGGTTCTTTGGCAGAGCCCAGAAAGCTCCTTTTGTTCCCCACCTTGCTTCACACTAAGGCAGCTTGATAGGAGTGATTTGATGAAGCAATGGATCCTGAGGCTGTTTTCTCCCAACCCTTCTAAAAAAAGGCGTTAGAGATTCAACATGGTGGGCATTTGACACAGAAGCTGCCTCAGGAAGCTAGGGAACAGCAGATGAACATCAAGTTGCAGGCTGTTTTGGCAGCTCCACGATGTTTCACCTCTGCAATGGATGTAAATTGTTCTAAAACTACTATGCAGTGAAGAGTTTTAAGCTGCAATCCTTATGCTAGGCTGGCTGGGAAATGCTGGAAGTTGTTGGGTTTTTTCCTGCCTAAATCTGTACAGGATCAGCTCTTGGAAGTTCTTTTTCACATGTTTGCCTCTCACCCTTCCTGTCCAAAAGAAGAGGAAAAATCACTGGAAAGTCACCTATTGGATTTCAGTGGCTTGCCAGCACAATCACAGCTACACAACGCATTTCACTGTTCAGTTAGTCAGGTTTATGGCAGATAACCACAGTTTCTTACAATTTTGCCCCCAAAGCAAGACAGTTGCAAAAGAGAAAGAGTTGCACAGATCATTCAGATCAGTTCACAATCGACAGTGACTGTCCTTCACTCTCATCTTTCTTGCAATGAAGGCTGCTTGATTAGTTAAACACAGCTAAAATCTGCATTTGTACAGAGTTTATGAATCGGCACAGCCAAAGTCCCATCAGATATGCTCCCCAAGAAAGAGGCAAGAAATGGTTCTCTGGGACTCGCCAACTGTTTGCAGAAAAATAGATAATGAATACGACCCTTTATTTCAGGAGCGGTGATTTCTGGAAACATTCCTACACCTCTCATCAAAACATGCAAAAGTCTTAGTCTGGAAGTGTGATTCTGTATTGTGGCAGTCACACCATGGCTTCAGCTCAGGTATAGGTTCTTACAAGTGTTCTCCCAGCATGGAAAGAAATCAGGACCTGCCCCCCACTTTCATCCCTGCTTTACATTAGGTAAAGGTAAAGGTTTCCCCTTGATGTGAAGTCCAGTCATGCCTGACTCTTGGGGGTGACGCTCATCTCAGTTTCCTGGCCGAGGGAGCCAGCATTTGTCCGCAGACAGTCTCCATGGTCGTGTGGCCGGCATGACTAACACCGAGGTGCACGGAATGCTGTTACCTTCCCACCAAAGTGCTACCTTTCTATCTACTTGCATTTGCACGCTTTCGAACTACAAGGCTGGCAGGAGCTGGGATGGAGCAGCAGGAACTCACTCTGTTGTGCAGATTCGAACCAACGACCTTTTGATCAACCAGCCCAGCAGCACAGCGGTTTAAACCACTGCGCCACCTGCAGGCCCTGGTGCTTTACATTAATTCACCATAATGCATTCACCCCACCCAACCCTGCTCTGGATGACCTTATTGCTTATCCCAGGATGAACATGAAACAGATTGGCTTACGCAGAAAATACCAGCTTTTATCACAGCTGCTCACAGCAAATTCATGTGGGAGGAACCACGTGAAAATGGGGAGACTGAGAAAGAAGAGGGCATATTTGGATGCTCAGGGACTACCTAAAGGTTTGCAAAAATAATTTATTTTTTTTTCTGCACAGACTAGCAGAAAAACTTCCATTAACTCCCCCCCCACCTCGCCCCAGCCGCATGAGGACAGAACTAGTTCACATGGCGTATAACTAAGAAAAGAGAGCCAGTGGCTGTAGTGGTTAGTGCTTTGGGCTGGGACTTGGGAGATCTGGGTTCTAATCTGCACTTGGCCATGAAGCTCACTGAGTGGCTCTGGGCAAGTCTCAGCCTAACCTACCTTACAGGGTTGTGGTGGGGTTAAAACAGAGAGGAAGAGGGCTCTGCCAGCCACCTTGGGTTTCTTGCAAGAGGAAAGAGGGTGGAATATGTGATGATAATGTTAAAAATGAGGAGAATGGCGAAGTGCAACTAGCAAGAGGAGAAGATGGAGGGTGACAACAGGAAATACAATTGCAACTATTTGCTCTGCCTCTAGAAACAGACCTGCAACTTGTGTGCAGACTGTCACATGCAGTGACAGCACGAGCATTTGCTTCCCTGCCAACACTGCGGCTGCTACCAAGGCCAACCGTGCAGACTTGCTGACAAGCCATAATCGGCTGCAGTGGGTGTAAACTGCAGGGCTGGCACCCAAACACCTTGGACACAACGCAATTGGGAGTAAAGTCTTGCCCAAACAGAGAGCAACAAAAGGAACACAGGATTCCCCATGGAAATGCAAGCAAGCAATAAGGGATGAGAAAAGAATGTCAAAGAGGGGAAGTGATTCAGGATTATTGGAATTCATTAGAAGCAGGAAAGGGGTATGAGCACTGTTGGTCTGCTGGGCGAAAACTGTCGTGAAGCACTCCCAGAGGGGGGTAAGGCAGCGGCAGAAGAGCTGAATTAAGCCTCTTCATCTGCCTTAGTTGCAGAAGTCGTATAGCAGATACCTGTGTTTAAATTAATATTTTCAGGAAGAGAGAGGAAGTTTTAAACATTATATATTCATTTATTTAGAGCATTTTTATGCCGCCCCCTTCGCGAAAAGCCTCGGAGCGGCTTACAAAGCAAATAAACAAATGTAGAATAAACCTTAAAAATCTGGACACATCTCGGCAGAACTATAAAAACCAATAAAGACAGCAGTTAACGGTTAAAATATTGTTTAAATAAAAAGGTCTTGGCTTGGTGCAGAAAAACAAATAACGACGGCGCCAGGCGGACCTCTCTGGGGAGCGCATTCCATAAGTGGGGCGCCACCGCAGAGAAGGCCCTCCTCCGGGTACTCACCCTCCTTATCTCCCTCACGGAGGGTTCCCGGAGAAGGGCCTCTGCCGCCGATCTCGGGTGGGAGGGCATATATGGACGCAGGCGCTCCTTTAGATAACCAGGTCCCAAGCCGTTAAGGGCTTTATAGGTGATAGCCAACACCTTGAATTGGGTCCGGACTTCAATGGGAAGCCAGTGAAGCTGGCAGAGGACTGGGGTTATGTGAGTACAACGCCCAGTCCCCATCAGCAACCTGGCAGCTCTATTTTGCACCAATTGAAGTATCTGGACCGTCTTCAAGGGCAGCCCCATGTAGAGCGCGTTACAGAAGTCTAGTCAGGAAGTTACCAATGCATGTGTCACTGTTGCTAGGCAATCATTCACCAGGTAGGGACGCAGCTGATGGATCAGCCGGAGCTGGAGGAAAGCGCTCTTTGCCACTGCTGTTACTTGAGCTTCTAATGACAGCTCTGGGTCGAGGAGCACTCCCAAGCTGCGGACCCTGTCCCTAAGAGGGAGTGCTACCCCATTCAGGACAAGGTCCAGGTCCCCCATCCCGAAGCCCGACCCACCTACCAACAGGACCTCCATCTTGTCTGGATTGAACTTCAGTTTATTGGCCCTCATCCAGCCCATTACCTCAGCCAGGCACCAGTTCAGTTCAGTACAGCCACTGCCTCACCTGGATTAGTTGAAAACAAGAGGTAGAGATGGGTATCATCAGCGTACTGATGATTCCGCAGCCCACACCTCCTGATGACCTTTCCCAGTGGTTTCATATGTTGAATAACAAGGGGGACAAAATGGAACCCTGCGGTACTCCATGGCATAGCTGCCATGGCACAGAGCCACAGTCCCCCAGCACCACCTTCTGGAATCGACCATTGAGATAGGAGCAGAACCACTGCAGAGCAGTGCCTCCAACCCCCAGTCCCGCCAGCCTATCCAGAAGGATACCATGGTCAATGGTATCGAAAGCCGCTGAGAGGTCCAGGAGAACCAACAGGGACACACTCCCCCCGTCTCTCTCCCTGCACAGGTCATCATACAGGGCGATCGAAGGCAGATTCAGTACTGTACCTGGGTCTGAAGCCGGACTGAAATGGGTCCAGATAATCAGTTTCCTCCGAGAGTGCTTGGAGTTGTCCTGCCACCACCCGCTCCAACACCTTGCCCAGAAATGGGATGTTGGCCACCAGTCTATAATTGGCGGCCATCTCTGGATCCAGGGATGCCTTCTTTAGGACTGGCTGGACTACCGCCTCCTATAAAGGGGCAGGTACCCGGCCATCCCTTAGAGAGGCATTGACAACCTCCAGGATCCAGGCCTCTGTCCCGTGCTTGGCTTGCTTGAGTAGCCAAGATGGGCAAGGGTCCAGTAAGCAGGTGGTGGGACGTACTTGTCCAAACACCTTGTCCACATCATCAGGCTGCAACAACTGAAACTCACCCATCAATTTTGGACCAGACAGCAACATTGGGACCTCCCCAGAAGGTTCTGAGTCACTAGTAGAGTCCAGCTTGTGACGAATCTGAGCGATTTTCTCCTTGAAATGCTTGGCAAAGTCATCACAGTGGGCCGTCGAGGGTGGCACGGGATCTTTCTTGGGGCCCGGGTGAACCAGCCCCTGTACCACCCGAAAGAGCTCCGCCGGATGGCATTGTGAGGAGGCAATGGAAGCAGAAAATGATTTCTTTGCCACCCTCACCGCCACAGCAATTATTATTATTATTATTATTATTATTATTATATATAATAATTATTATAGCAATTGTTATTGGCAAATGGAAAGCTAACAAATCACCAGGGATGGATTGTATCCAGCCAAGAGCTTTAAAAGCACCCAGGTGGGAAATTGCTGAACGTGCGACATCTTGCTGGCCTCTGTTGCAAATAGGATGCTGGGCTGAGTGGTACCCTGAGCCCTGTGGGGTCTTTCTCTCTGCTCCAACCCTAACTATGCACCCTGCCCGATTGTCCTACGGTAGGAGCCCCAATCAACTTGAAAGAAGCTGCATTTAGGTTATATGCCGCCCCTGTGGTGCTCCCGTAGCAGGTACAAACACCGAGAGGGTTACATTACACTTGTTTGCAACTGTACAAGCAAAGTCAAGAAAGAGAACTCCTTTTGTATGGAGAAGGGAGCGCTCTCTCTCTCTCTCTCTCTTGTATGTGTGTGTCTGGGGGGGGGGTGCACACTGGCTTTCCTCCAGTTTCAGAGTTTCTCCTTGATCATGTAAAAATCTGAGGGCAGAGAATGACATTAAAGGGATATGGCTCTGGGGTGAGCAGTTGTGTAAACACACCTGGCTCAGGGACCGGTCAGTCGCAGCCCCCACACCACATACTGCGCCCATGCGGTCCCACTGTCAATTATTGACTGCAGGGAAAACAAGCCAGACGTTCCATTCCTGCGATGGAGATGTGACCTGACCCAGATTCTACCAAGCACTGAGATGGTGGTTCCTTCCCCAAACTGGCGCCTTCTAAATGTGCTTGAGCATAATGCCCATCCTCCCCAGCCATGCCGGAGGAATAGCCAGCTATTTCCAAAGTATCCTTCCTAGCATGGAGATTTTGGAAACAAAGCCTTCTTGTCCGAAGTGCAATCGAATGAAATGCCTCGGGCTTACTCGTTTGCTGTGGCCGGCTCCTGAAGGTTTGGAGCAGGACCTACATTTCTACGAAGTCAGGCTAGGTTCCACATAGGATACCAGTAGCCCAGGGGTGTAGAACCTCATGCTGGGGCCCCAATCCATCCCTTTGAGCTTCCCTGCCATTTTTTGCCCCATCACAGATTATCTGGGGGTTTTCTGGATTTTGTGTGGCTTTTTTGTCCCCCGCTGCAGTATAGCCTCCAAAAACTTTGCCAAATGGCATTCAGCCCTTGGATTGAAATGCAGTCTGCACACCCTGCACTGGGCCAAGGATGGAAAACCTGTCGTTGTCGCTGACGGTTGTGTTCATTCAGGAGTAATTTTGTGTGGCTGCATGGTGGTGTGGGGACAGGACAACCGCTCAAGAAGTGGAGAGAGTCACCCAGAGTCTCCATCCGTCCATCCAGGAGACCTTCAGGAAAGGCTAGCCTGCTTTTGTCAGAAGCCTGGACTAAGCAGTCATGGAGGACTTTCCCCTACTTCTACCGCTTCAACCTTCCTTTCCCATTTCCCTCAAATCCACCTTGCCAGAGGTCTGACGGATTGGCTAGCAAAGGACTTCCACTCTCCATCCATTACGCTGTCCGTTGGAGGCTTCCCCCAACATTTATTCCTTTTCTTTTTTCAAGGCTTGTCCCGCCTACATGAAATTAAGCTGAAAGCTGCATGCAGTTTATTTATTTATTTAATTTATTTTCCGCTTCATGTCCTGCCTTTTTCCTCAAAGGGCTCAAGGCAGCTTACATCATTCTCCTCCTCCATCTTATCCCCACAACAACCACCCTGTGAGGGTGGTTGGGCTGAGAGTCTGTGACTGGCCCAGAGTCACTCAGTTGGCTCCATGGCTGAGCCGGGACTCAAACCCGGATCGCCTGCGTCCCAGTCCCACGCCCTTAACCACTGCGCCACACTGGCTCTCATGTTCTTGGGCTGCTGGTTGCCCACCTCTGCCATGGACAGTCCTGCGGCAGAACATTTTTGCAGGCCGAAGCCCAGGCCTCCAGGCCTCCACCGACACATGTCAACCCTGGGGGTGATTTTCCTTTTGTAATGAAATTTGTGATGTTGCAAGACTCTTTTGAACTGGAGAGAAAGCAGAGGGGGCCCTTCCACAGTATCAGAGTTCACTGGATTACAATTCATGACAACCCTTACAAGAATTCCTAGCTTTACCTACAAGAATAGTGATGCTAATCCCAAGACTAAAAGCTCTTTGTCTTCTATTTTATGGGAGTCATATAACTTCTTTATAATGGAAATCCAGCGAAGAGACAGGTCAGCCCCATGGCTCTTTCTTGCCAGGATGTCTCCACATGGCCAAAGAATTAATTCCCCATTCACCAAAGAACTCCTGGGTGCAACCCAATGTATGTTTAGACAGAAAAAGTCCTATAAATCCCATGAAACATTTGTTTTCTGAGGAAGCGTAATGGAGAATGAAAGATTAAAACTACAAAAGCCAAACCCGTAGAATCAGATGGTAAGAAGGGGCCTAGCAGGCCATCAGGTCCAACCACCGCCTGCTCAATGCAGGACTCAGGTCACCCATCCAGGTTTCACCCTGGCCTGACCCTGCTTAGCTTCCAAGATTAGACAAGATTGGAAATTTTAGGCAGCTTCTTGATATCGATTTCCGATGACAGGCCTGTAGTTATGGGCTGGATGCTATCTAGGCAGATACACAAAAACTAAAGCTCACTGTCAGGGGTTCTAGCAAAATATTAACAATTTGGCAGCTCTCTCCAGGGTTTCAGGCAGGAGGTTTTCAAGCCTTACTGAAAAATATGCCAGGGGTCAACTCTGGGAACTTCTGCATGCAAAGCACATGCTCTGAGGGTGAGCCATCGCAGGGAAGAGGAAAAGGTACGGTGACCTTTGAACATTGACTCAGCCTAAGAAACAAGATGGTTCCATCCCACTGAGAGGAAGCGGCAATGCCCTGAAACGACTCCCCATGAAAGTGCACGAGCAGGACTTCAGTGGAACGTTCAGAAAACAAAAATTGTGACCACAGAAGATTTCCACAACTTTGCAGTTCATCTTGAAGAAACTGACATTGTGAAAGACGTTACATGCCTTGCCTCAGTCATCAACGCAAAGGGAGACTGCAGCCAAGAAATCTGAAGAAGAAGGAGAAGGCCACCAGTGGAGAAACTAGGCAAGTGTGGAGAGGTTTCACTGGAGATGAAGGCCAAGATCACTCACAGTATTGTATTCTTGATCACCATGCATGGGAGTGAAAGCTGAGGCTTGTGCAAAGGACAGGAAAGAAATGTTTTTTATAAAATTACAATTACATTACATTAAATTAAATTAAAAAAGCAAGCAAGCTGACAGGAGGAAAAGTGATGTGTTGGTAACACGGTGCTGGAGGAGAGCTTTGCAAATGCCCTGGACTGACAGAAAGACAAACCAGTGGTTCTTGGATCAAATCAAGCCAGAGCTTTCCCTGGAAGCAAAAACGACCCAAATGTCATTACTCTGGACACATCGTGAGTAGGCAAGACTCCCTGGAGAACACAGTCAAGCTAGGGAAGGCGGAAGGTAAAAAGACCAAATATGAGATGGATTGGCTCTACAAAGGAAGCCACAGACTTGAATTTGGAAGAGGTGAACAGGGCTGTCATGGGAAGGAAACTTTGTATTTAATAATAATAATAATAATAATAGGGCCATAATAAGTCAGTGACAACTTATTTTATTTATTTATTTAGGGAACTTCTATGCCGCCCCATTCGCCGAAGCCTCAGGGCGGCTTACAACCATAAATAAATAATCACAATATAAAACAATATCATATAAATTTAAGTCGCCCTGGCCAAAGCATAAAATAAATAAATAACATTAACAGTTAAAATAACATTTGAATAAAAAGGTCTTTGCCTGGCGCTGAAAAGCAACTTGATAGCACATAACAAGAAGAAGCATTATGGCTTTGGTCTGAGGAAAATTAGTGGGCTATGACAATGATCAAAACCAGTGGGACAATTTCGACATGTATACCAGCTGGCTGCATTCAGTCATCACTTCTGGAACTGCACTCTGCACATGCTTCCAGCAAAGTCACCCTTTGTTATTACTGATACTTCAGGACTAAGTACTGAGAAGTAAAACCTGTTGAAGAGTTGCTCTGCTCTGTTTCAACGTCCAAATCATGGATAGCAGTTATCAACCAACCCTGCAAGGTGGGGAAAGGTGACACTGCAGAACATCAAGAATCCCCAGTTAACATCCTGGCTTATGGTAAGCCAGCAGCTAAAGCACTTGTGGTTGTGTGTCCCTGACAGCCCTGCTTGGCCATTGTAAATTCACAACTGTGATTTCCTGTATGAATATTCAGCCCATCTCATATTTGGCCTTCATTTCCTTCTGCCTTTGACTTTCCCCAGCATCATTGTCTTTTCTGGGGAGTCTTGTCTTCTTATGATGGGCCCAAAATATGATCAGCAAATATATTCAAACTGTTGCCTAATCAGCAGTATATAACCAGTGGACAGGCCTTCCCATTACTATTGTTAGTCAATTAATGAAATGCAGTGGCCCAATAGCAGAATATTTTAATATAGGTGCTGCCTTAGAAGCAAAGGAGTTAACGAAACATATGCTGCTCCAGTTAAAATTCCTAAAGCTCCTGCATATTAGAATTTTCATCCTTGCCTGCAATTTGTCGTACACTGGCTTCTTGTCCTCAAGGAGAAGTCATTAAGCATGTTCAGTTGAATTCTTTACCTTGTGAGCCAAGAAAGATGGGATGAAAAAGTGCCTTTAACAGGAACCATATGATCTATGTCTCTTACTGTGTTTTGATAGTTGTTAAGGCCAACAAAAGAGTCACAATGGGATCAGCAAGCATTCAAGTTCATTCAAGTTCATCACAGCCCATCATCAAGCTGAAGGTTAAACAAAATATATGATTGATACATTAAAAAGGACAGAGGGGGAGAATGATATTGAGGTTTCACTTGTCATCTGAAGCACATGCATCCCACTTCTGGAGGAGTGGAGCATGGCGTATCCAGCCAAAGCAAGTGTTTCATTCATTTATTCTCTGCCTTTCAGGGCAAAATCTTTCCAAGGCATTTGAGGATATTAGTAAGGCGAGCCAATAGCAAAGAGGAGGTAACAAGCCCATTCTATGCATGTCCACTCAAAAGTTGTGTCTTCTGTAATACAACATATTCCCAGGTCATTGGACACAAGATTGCAGCCCCAAAGGATCTTATGATTCAAAAACTATTTCGACCATTTTTAAGCCATATCCAAGAATGACTACTCCTCAAGTGTTCTTTTTTGGATTTCCCTCTCTCTTTTTCTAACGGATCAATACAGCTACCTGTCCAGCTGGACGAGGTCGTACAGTTTTGCCACGGCCAAATGACCAGCGCAGTCAAATTTTTTTTTTTTAATGCTTACCTGCTCTAAACCAGACACGACTGTTCCAATCCTCACGTTCTGCATGGCTTCCAGGCGCGCAAAGCCATCCTAAGGCGTGCTTTAATCTCGGAAACAAGCTCCCACAAGCTTCAACCGAGCTGATTTCCTAAGTGATGTGTCTTTAGGATTACAACCCGAACGAGCTCCCTCGGCAGTTCGCGCACGGGAGCGGGATCCCGCAGGAGATAAGCCTTCTCTGCAGCGCGCTCCTTTGCTATCCGACAGGACACAGCCCATCCCGAGCGGCGCCTCCTCCTCCTCCTCCTCCCCCCCCCGCCCCCCAAACTTTGCCTATTGCTGATGCTGCCGACGCGGTTGAGCAGCTGTTCGCAGGGCTCTCGCCTGCTTTGTTTGATTGGGGAAAGCCAAACGCTGCAAAGGATGCTGGGAAGAGGTTTTGTGGGCTCCTGGGAGGGAGGAGCCCAGATGTGTGTCCAGATGTGTGTCCCTTCCAGGGGAGGGGGGCGTCCAGTGCAGCGGCTGTTTAACCCTCGCAGTGTCAGAGGCTTACCTTGGAGTGTGACCTTGGCTGGAACTGGATGAGGCCAGGGCAGGCGCAGCTGGGACTGAAGCTGCAGCTGCTTGATGGGGGAAAGGTTAGGATTCCTGTACTAGGCGCGCAAAAGCGAGCAATGCCAAAGAGGAGTGCGATACGTGGAGTGCGATAATTTCGGATGAATTTGAGCCAGGGAGGCCGGACTGAACTCAGGGGTGCCATTGAGGCAGGATTTGGGGGTGCAAGTCCAGGCCCCCATGTAGCAAGGGGACCCCAAATGCCACAGAACTAGCATAAGTGAAATGAGTGAGGGGGCACATAAGACCATGTGCTCACAGGGTGACTATAAGGTATCTTTCAATCTAACCTCCCTCTCGGGACAGTTGTTTTATTGCATTGGCAAGCAATGCCTTCATAAAATTGTACAGAACTTTTGGATTAGCATTTCCTAATCTGGCTCCCTAAATATTATTATTACCAGCAAGTCCCACCTTCCATCCTCTTGCAAAAAAACCCAAAGCGGCTTGCAAAGTTTTCTTTCTCTTTATTTTATTTATGCAACAACAACCCTGTGAGGTAGGTTAGGCTGGAAGTCAGTGATTGGTCCCAAGTCACCCAGTGAGTTTCATGGCTAAGTGGGAACCCAGATCTTCCTGAACCCAGTCCAGCATTACAGTCAGAACCATTAGAAGTATACGGGCTCTCTCAGAGATCTTAAGTACATCTCAGAGTTTCCGAGTTTTAACAGCAAACAAACAAAAAAAGAGAAAGCCCCGCTCTGCCCCTTTAAAAGGGAACCATAACCATGGAGATGGAGGAGCCCGTGGCTAGACGCACCCTCCGCCTCCTTGCATGTCGTGACGCAATCCGCGTGCGCGAGCGGCAACTAGTGACTTTGCCGCTCTCTGGGAAAACGGTAGCGTACGTCAGAGGGAGCGCGACGAGCGAGCGACGGTCGGGTTCTGAGGATGTAAGTAGCGGGAAAGAGGCGGTAATCCGTCGCCATCCGGCCCGGGCCGGGTCGCGGGCAGCCATGGGCGCGGCTGAGGGCGTCGAGAGGAGGTTCCTGGAGCCGCTGAGGGGCTTCTGCGGAGGGTCGCCCCCGCGGTTGAGCGTGAGCCTGGCCTGGGATGGGGACGGCCTTGACCGGGTTCGGGGGTGGGGGACGGCTGGAGTATGATTGACGCGCTGCTTAGGTTCGCCCCGCCCCTTTCCGCTCCCGTCTGCCTTTGAGTTGGGGGACGAAAGTTCATAGAGGGCAGAGGGCGCCGCCGTATATCAAGGCAGACCCTTAGTCCATTCAAACTAGTTCTGTCGACATTGACTGGCAACGGTGCCCTCCAAGCATGTGCTCCTCCAAGTCACGGCCACCACTTATTTAATCACAGTTGTCCGCAGCCATTTTTCCTCTTGCAAAGAACTCCAGGCAGCTTGCTTGGGCCTCCTCTCCATTCTAACCTCACCTCAGCCGTGTGAAGTAGGCTCAGGGCCTGACCTGGTGAGGGTGATGAGTCACAGATGAACACTCTGACCACTGTGCCACACTTGCCATCTTGCCATGGCAGGTTGGATGTGAAGAAGGGTTTTGCTTCTCCCCTCACTCCTCTTTGTGTTTTCCCGTATTTCTTGGTGTCACTGGAGATGATTTGAAGCATTTCTTAGTTGTGCTCTCTGATCCTTTATGTAATATAGTTTATTTTATGAAATATGGGTTGTTAGTGGCTTTATAAAATAAATATATATTTTATTCCACCTTTCTCCAAGAAACAAAGGGTGGAGTTTATAGTTTTGCTCTTACTTATCTTTCATCCTCTGAACAACCCTGTGAGGTAGGCTAGGTGGAGAATTAGTGGCTAGCCTAAAGCCATTCAGTGAGCTTTATGGCTGAGCTGGATTTTGACCCTGTGACTCCATTGTCCTTGATAGATACTAACCACTACACCAAACTGGTTCATTATATGCAAGAATGCTTGGTTTCAAAGGTGAGATTTCTTAATTGGATTCTTAGATCTGTTTTATATTACATGCTTATGCTGTTTCTGCTACTTGTACAGTTTTTACTAATACAAGTTAGGGGCTGTGTAGCACACAGAAAGAGTTCTCTGTTTAGGATATTATACTCCAGGATCATACAAAGAGCCCTGCTGGATCTGACCAAGGCACCGTTTTACAGTATCCTCACTCTAGCAGTGGCCAAGCAAGTAGCTCATGAAATCCATCAGCTGCGATCCAGAACAGGGCTAGGAAACTTCAGAAAGGTTGGTGCGCTGCATTGCCTCCTTCAGAAGCTGCTGCTCATCGCTGGTGCCAGTAATCTCACATCCTCTTCCTCTGCAGAATCCGGCATTCCCTAGCCTGCCAAATAATGGTGGGGAGCAGGATTCTGTTGGGAATCTGGAAGTGAGGTGGCAACAGGAAACCTGGTGGGGGTCTCAAAAACCCTATGAAAGGTTTGTATGGGCTGCATGTTGCCCACCTCTGGTCTAAAAACATCAGCCTTCCCTCACTGTTTTTTGTGATGGCATTTGCTTTTCAAAGAGTTACTGTCTGATTCTCTGTCCTGGCCATGGGTCAACACTAGTTACAGATTTCTCCATGAAGTTGTTTAATTTCCTTTTAAAGTCATTAAGGGCACAATCCTGTGCAGGTTTAGACAGTGGAAAAGCCTACAACACCTGGCATTTCCCAAAGGGAAAAAAAATATTTCTAATTCTATATAGGATTGTGCCTGAAAGATGCAAGGCTATGTATGATTAGACATAAAAATAGGTCTAAAACTCCCAACGTTCATTTTATCATATTCCTAGCAGGGAAATATATATTGGCCCAAATGGAATCAGATGTACAGGTAGCCGTCCTTCCAGGGATGTGATCACACTGGTGAAAATCAACTTACAAAGGCCAGTTGCCCTGATAGCTTCTAAGTAATATTGAAAAGCATGCACAAGTTTGTTTTTTCTTCTGTTTGTTCCAAACAGTTGCTTTGTTGTGTTTTTAAAAGCCTGGGATGTGACTGTTGCTACTTCTTAATCTGCGGCCATGTTTTCACAAATAGTAATTGAATAGCTTCCACACTTTTGGACTGCTAAGTGGGATAATAAGCTTACAGGGATATGAATCTAAGAGAATGATACCTTAACTCCTACATTGTTTGTTATGGAAATTGTTGGAGTAAGTCTGGCCATTTCCACATCCTGAGCTGTTCTGGTTCACTACAGAATACAAAGCTTCATTCAGAACATTTATTTATTTTTCGATTTATATCCTGCCTTTTTCCGACAAAGGGCTCAAGGCAGCTTACATCTCCTCCTCCATCTTATGCCCACAACAACAACCCTGTGAGGTAGGTTGGGCTGAGAGTCTGTGACTGGCCCAAAGCCACCCAGTTGGCTCCATGGCTGAGCGGGGACTAGAACCCAGATCATCTGCGTCCCAGTCCCATGCTCTAACCACTACACCACACTGGCTGTGTGTTGAAAGGCAATCTGGGATCTCCTAATCTGGTAGAACTGCATTACACATGTCTGTTTTTAAAATGTGTGTGACGCCAAAGTAAGAGATGTGTTCCTGAATTGCCAGTACAAAATTACCTAACATTATTTATGTTAACTTGGACAGAACATCAAGTTGGGAAAAAGTAAGCTTATGGGAATAGACTGTTGCTATAATAGTATAACAAGTGTTGCATTTTATTTCTTTTAAACCATTTAGACAATTGCAACGTTAAGTTAGAAACAACTGTAGAAGAATGATAGTGGTGCAGCCTGCTTATGAATTGTCCTGCCCAATATTGTTACACATTTGAAGAAAAAGCATCTTTGTTTCCACAGTTCACACAATAAAGCAAAGAGATATCTGAACTTGCATCTGTCATCACAACCCAGGTTGCGCTTCACAGAGTAAACAGCCTATTATTTCAAAGAAACAAAATATTATTCTTAGCATACATGTCAAAAGAGCCCCAGTGCCTTTTGAGTTACATGGTCCTAACAGTGGACAGAGCCTTGAAGTACAAGGATTGTGACCTTGGCCTTCCAAAGGTTTCTTCCATTTTCCAGAGGTTGCCCTGAATTTGGATTCCTGGGGTGATGCTTGTGTACAATTAGAAATATGCACAAACCCATCAGTAACCTATATGCCTCTGTTTGTGTATATGTGTGTTAAAGTAATCATTTTTAAAGTATGTCATCCCTAATTCTATACTGAAGGACAGAACTGAAATCTTGAAAATAAAGTCATAGCTACTCTCAAATTTTGAAGAAACCTTTTATTAGATCACATGAATTAACCAGTTCAGTGCAGCAACTGGAGGGTCATTGATGCTCCAAGGATAGGGTTTGGGCAATCCACAGGCATCATATGGAATTAACAGCCTTGGAATAAACCTGGTGCTTTGGCTAGAATTGGTGTTCAATGAACTATCGAACTCTGCTGAACCAAGAGAAATTGGTATATTAGAGAAACTGCATTAAGAATTTTAAAACACAGAGCTGTGGAAAGAAAACATTGAAGATTTATTATATGGGGAAACAATTTTGTTAATTCTTTTCCCTCTCCCTTTATTAAACAAATGGTACACATTTTTAAAAGAAGCAATCTCGCTGTTGGATGCTAGGTGTCTGAATCTTCGGTTGGAAATCCTGGTCTGCTTTGCTACTTTGATTGCAACCTTTTTCCTCCTTGTGAAAGGTGGTAAGAATTGCAAATGTTCCTTTAGCACACAGTGTGTAGATTGTGCAGCAGGTACAATTTTCAGCTGGGAACTGCTTGTAATGGCTGCGCAATGATGCGCTAACGACAATGCTTTGCATGTGTGTGCCTTTTCTTTTCTTGTGAAGCAGGTTTCTCTCTTCTGCCTATATGTTAATTGTCTCTAAACCCTTTTATCTTGTCACTAGGCTGCTCTTTGGAGTTTATTGCACTCACTTAGGGATCGTTTCTCAGAATCAAGGAGTTAGAAGTAAACTTTCAGATAAGTGAGGCCCCCACTGTGCTGCTTTTGGACTCGGAAGGGGAAAATGGAGCTGTCAGGAATGAAAAAGAAGAGTTTGCTAGGCATCAAAGAAAATAATAAAAAGTCCAGCACTAGGTAATAATTGTCTGAATTTTCAAGGCCTAACCCCTCTTGGGGATCTGTGCAGCCTACTAGGGCTTTCCCAGGGAGCATGAGGGATTAGGCATGCATCTGTCCCCCCTTTCGTAACTGCTGTCTCTGTCACTCCATTGGCTTTCCTTAATGAAGCTGCTCCATAGTGTAAATGCTGGGAATTTGTGCATAGCATCCTGACCTTCTCACACTGTTTTTTTCTTGCTTTGTCTGTTACTGAAAATGGGAAATTCAGTATCCAAACCTCTGTTCGTTAAAGGGCTCCCTCTCCTACCAAGCGCAAGGATCGGACTGAAGAAAAATCCAAGGATCGATCCAAGGACAAACCCACCACAAAGGAGTCGAGTGAAAAGGACCGTGGGCGTGATAAAACTCGCAAAAGGCGCAGTGCCTCCAGTGGCAGCAGTAGCACGAGGTAAACTTAGCAACTCATCCGGAGTTCTAGGGTTGGTTAAAGGATGGGATAAGGGTTGGGTCTTCCAAGGACTGTTGGCTAAGTTAAAAATTGAGGTTTCATTCTCAGTGACATCATGCTTTTACATCTCAGATGCTGGAAGTGCAATATCTTGAGTTGTTGGGGAGGTGGCTATATCTGCTGTGCTCTGTCTTGTAAGATTCCCGGGACTGCAGGGTTGTTGAAGGGTGTCAGAAAGATGCACCTTGATATGATCCAGCATGTTGGTTATTATGTAAAGAGGTTGATGGAAGCAGTAATGCAACCGCCATTTGGTTCCAGACCCATTTTCTAGACTGAGGTCTTAGGAGTTGCAACAGACAGCTCACAAATGATCCACTCGGCACTTACTGAAAGAACTTCCTCTCTGAACTCAGGTAGTGAAGGTGACCGGTTACGGGTTAGAGTGTATGTTGTTCTCAATTTTCACGAGCTCTCTGGTTATCAGGTGAAAATTACTGTATTTAAAATAGTTTTATCGTAATAGTAATGTTTCTTAATTGACCGGTGCTTGATTGCTTTGTGCTCCTTTGGTGGAAAAGAGGCATATCCTTATTTCAAATAATTAAACGGCTGTTCCTGTCTGGACTGCATGATCCATTGTGGCCCTCATCTGTCAGGTCTCGGTCCAGCTCCACATCCAGCTCTGGTTCAAGCTCCAGCACGGGCTCCAGCAGTGGCTCCAGTTCCTCCTCCGCATCAAGTCGTTCTGGAAGCTCTAGCACTTCTCGCAGCTCTAGCTCCAGCAGCTCCTCAGGTTCTCCAAGCCCTTCCCGACGCAGGCATGACAACAGGCGGCGTTCCCGTTCAAAGTGAGTTTGGGTTCCCTGCAGGAATGAGATCTGCGAAGTGTTACCAGTATTTGCCATGAATGGTAGGACAGTTTGTACATACCTTCTTGACTTTAACTTTCTGAGGAGTCCATTGGTGATTGTATGGTTTGGCTACTTTATCTCCACTACCCTCGCTGAACTCTTTCTGTAAGAGTCACTCCAAGGAGAAGTAGTAAGGTGTTTCCTTCACAGAAGGCTTTCTTGTATGTCCAGCCAGACCATCATTTTTTATCTGTGAAAACTGCCAACAGCTCCCTAGGCTTTTCCAGCCCTACCTGGAGGTGTCAAGGCTTCAGCTTGAGACTTTCAGCACATGTTCTGTCATTGACTCACAGTCTTTTCCCCAAGTCCTCTTTGTTTGAGCAGAAATAATATTTGGAGAAATCTGTGCTATTTATAAAAAGTCTGATAATACCCAGACATCAGAATAATTTACTGAAAACTTCTTTGTTCTCTAATGTGCATAAGGCAGTTAATATTACTGTAGTTTTCTAATAGATTTTACTTGAGCATACCACTCAGAATGATCATAGAATAGAAGAGTTGGAAGGGGCCAGGAAGGCCATTGAGTCGAACCCCCTGCTGTTGCAGGATACCATATTACATCTTACCGTTCAGATGGCTGTCCAGTTTCTTTTGAATGTCTCTAGTATGGGAGAGCCCACCACCTCTTTAGGCAGCTGGTTCTGCTGCTGTATTGCTCTGACAGTGAGGAAGCTTTTCCTGATGTCCAGCCTGAATCTGGGTTGCTGCAGCGTGAATTGATTATTCTGTGACCTACATTCTGGCATTAGCAAGAAGAGATCTTGACCTTCCTCTTTGTGTCAGCCTTTAAACGATGTATGTATGTATTTGGAATATTTCTAACCCGTCCAATCACTGTGCATCTCTGGACGACTTACAAAATAAGTATTTATAGAAAGATATCATGTCTTCTCAAGGCTGAACATGCCCAGTTCCCTCAGTCTCCCCTCAGAGGGCAGTGTTTCCAAACCCGGGATCATTTTTGTTGCCCTCCACTGAACCCTTTTTAATTTACCTGCATCTTTCTTAAATCTTGGTGCCCAGAACTGAACATGGTATTCCAGGTGAGGTCTGACTAGTGAGGAGTATAGAGGAACTACTACTTCTCGTGATTTGGAAGTAATACTTCTGTCAATGCATCCCAAAATAGCATTTGCCCATTTTGATGGCTGCATCACATTGTTGGCTCATCTTTAGCCTATTGTCCACAATTACTCCAAGATCTTTTTCTTTTTCAGCCACGTATTCCCCTTCTTGTATCGATGCATTTGGTTCCTTTTTCCTAGGTGGAGCACTTTGCACTTGTCCTTATTGAATCTCATTCTGTTGCTTTGAGCCCAGTGTTCAAGTTTATCAAGATCACCCTGGATCTCCATTCTGTCTTCTGGGGTGTTTGCTATTCCACCCAGTTTTGTATCATCTGAAAATGTGATTATCTTTCCTTGTACTTCCTCATCCAAATCTTTAATAAAGATGTCGAAGAGCACTGAGCCCAGGACTGAACCCTGAGGCACCCCACTAGTTACCTCCATCCAGTTTGAGAACATGCCATTGATGAGCACTCTTTGTGACCGATGTAGCAGCCAATTTTGGATCCACCTAATAGTTTTTCCAACTAGTCCAGTTTTTGCTAATTCGCTTATCAGAATGTTGTGTGACACTATGTCAAAAGCTTTGCTAAAGTCTAGGTAGATTATATCCACAGTCTGTCCATTTGGGAGGTTACCCCAAATGGTTGATGATGGTTTCTGAAGTACTCTGCAACATGGTGGAAGAAATTTTAGTTTAGAAAGACGAACTTGGATTCTGAAGCAGATTTGAACATAAGGTAGGTAACTTGATCTATTCATATCCTTCTGTGAGGCCTTTTCCTTACTTTTCTGATCTGAAATGAGGTATGTTCATTAACAAGGTCAGTTTAGGGGAAGATGCTGCTGGTATGAGTGGATATCAAACAACAAAGACAAGACACTTCAAGATGGAATTGGAAATCGCCAAGCTTGGAGAAAGTGGGCTTGTGTTTTCCATTCCTCAAATTGTCAGTGTAGATTATGATGCCAGACTCTCTGAATACAGGGCTCTGGTCCAGATTTGCCCAACAGACATATGAAGTGGTGAAACTTTCTAGCATGTTATAAACCATATTCTCAGACTGAGAGGCTAGCTCCAATGCTTCACTGGGTGATTAATTGGCTCCATGTGCTCTCAGGGTTTTCCTTAAAGCAAAATAATGTCCAGACTTGATGTGGGTTCTGTGTTCAGCAATTCTTAAAGTTGTAATGACTAGTATAGAATATTAAATAATCAGGATCCCTGTCATTTTATGAAAGTGACATAATTATTTTTGTTGCAAATTAATAGCCGTGTTCAACTCTTCCCACTAGGTCTAAGCCACCCAAGCGAGAAGAAAAGGAACGGAAGAGGAGGAGTCCATCCCCCAAGCCCACCAAAGTGCATGTTGGGAGATTAACCAGAAATGTGACCAAGGTAATAACTTGTCATGCAGATCCTCTCAGAAAGAAGCCAAAAAGATCTTGGGAGTTGGGGATTTCATTACATATTTAATACACATGTTGGATATCTATGCTCAAATCATTTGTAAAAGAAATAAGAGCATGCTGTACTCATCATAGATGCTGGTGCAATCCAATGCTTGTTCAAATGGAGAAAAGCCTTACAGGTCTCTGCATTCCCTAGCCTGCCATGCTGCCAGGGAAATGTTCAGTGGTGTGCAATCCCAGGGAAAACAGGAAGCTGCCTGGTCAGTCAAGATCACGTATTCCACTATTACATACTTGTACTGTCAGTGATTCTCCAGGCCCTTGAGCAGAGCTCTTTCATTGATCCTACGACCTGACTGTTCTAATGGGACAATCACAGTATTGAACCTGGGAAATTCTGCACTGAAACTTGAAGTACTGGTCTATACCAATACTTGTATTTCTGTACTTATTTTCCTGTAACCATCTAGCACATCTGAATAAAGTTTGGAAAATCTAGGAAGAAAAACTGGCGAAAGCATCTACATGTGAATCCATCTGATCCAAATCCTGCTAAAGGGGTGCAAATAGAAATTGCCATCCTAATTGAGGGGGATTCTTTTTCTACAGGATCACATCATGGAAATATTTTCCACATACGGAAAGATCAAAATGATTGATATGCCAGTCGACAGGCTCAATCCACACCTCTCCAAAGGTTATGCATATGTAGAATTTGAGAATCCAGATGATGCTGAGAAGGCCCTGAAGCACATGGATGGAGGTTTGTGCCAGACACTGGATGGGCCCGAATGCTGTGCCACATGAGGACGCGTGCTGTATTGTGAAGGCTGTTACCCGACCAAATGATGGGGATTCTTCTGCCCTTTAGACTCTGTATTTGTATCAAGTTTGTGATTGCTCGCTTTCTGAAGCAAGAATCTGTTTTCATTTATGAAAAATGAAACAGAAAATGAAAATGAAAAAATTATAGCCTACTCCAAGCAAAGTTGGCTATAAGGAACCATCTGCATGTCTGGAGAGTGCAAGTGCTAAGCTTCGCTTCTGTGTTCGGCTGCTCGCTCAGATTCAGATGGCCCACAGTTTTCAGCATTTGCACTTGAGAATCCAGTCTGGTTGTGTTGCAGATGTTCCACCCGGGAAAATTCTTCGCTGGCATTTCTTCTCCCAACCTGACGCCTTCCAGAAGTATTTGACTGCAGTCCCAGCACATGTGGAAATGCCAGACTAGGAAAGGCAGAACTGCAAAATTGCTTTAAAATGTTTTGAGAATTTGGCATGGCCCATATCACTTTTTTTTAACTCAGCCAGACTGACTTCTTTTTCCTAGTTAGTGCTCTTCTCACTTTAGCTGAACAATCCAACATTTTAGATCTCCAGTCTCTGGTATGTTGCCACCCTCTGAATCTCAGAAAAGCACTGAGTGGGCTTTCTGGTAACTAGATAAGTAGCTGACACTGTATCTAGAAAGATTTTCGATCCTGAAATACATTGAGTTCCTATCCTGTTTCTGTGATCTTCAACAGGGCAGATCGATGGTCAGGAGATCACTGCCACAGCTGTCTTGGCTCCCCGGCCAAGGCTGCTTCCCAGGCGTTTTACCCCTCCTAGGAGGATGTTGCCACCTCCACCCATGTGGCGTCGTTCACCACCTCGCATGAGGAGAAGGTAGGCTGCCTAAGCAGGTCTGCACAGGAGGGCTGGAACCATTCACTTATGGATGCTATAACTTTTTGTCTTAGGCCTTCTATGGTATGTCCCTGTGCCTCTCACCCTCAAAATCGGCTCTTTGCGAAAATGCTTTGAGGTGTTTCCGGGAGCACCTCATTGAGCAACAGTTCTTGAACAAAACATCAATCACATAAAGCAGATTCCTACAATCATCTTGCCCTTATTTGCTTTTTCCAAACTTTAAAATGGGTGGACTGAATGTGCACTCTCGTGTGTGTGGACACTCTCTCTTTCTATTGGACTTTCTCTCTCCCCCCCCCCCCCCCAATTAGTGTCTTCGGAACAAGCTTAGGTTGACCTATTTCTCCGTCATGCTATCCCAGCTACCTTCTTTGGGGAAACATGTCCTTTTTTAGGAACCTGGTAAAATGCATTCAGAGCTAGATACAAGGGCAAAGAAGGTCCCCAGCCTCCCCAAAAGTGTCCATCCCTGCTCCAAAATTTTCATTTGCTTAATGTACAACTGGTTTTTGAGCACTTTGTTCGTTAACACATCTTGACTTGCATTGTGCATTGGGAGTTAAAAGCCTGCTCCTTTGCTAATTTCTCGAGCAGTGCTTTTGATCTTACAGTCCTGCAGTGCAGTTTTCTATCTCTGTGTTAAACATATTTGTGATCGCTGGAATGGTAGCCTGCTCTCAGACTGCAGTAGGTGTGGGGACTGGAGAAAGATATTTGATTGTGCTCATGTAGTTAAGGTACTTGCACATTTGAAAAGTTTTGTGGCTGTTGGAGTTTTGGCAGGTAAGAGTTGAACATCTCAAAAAAAAAGTCTGTCAATTTCATTTGAGCCACCCCAAGAAAATTGCAGCAAGTTTCTTGCTGTGTCCTGCACAGCGACTGGTGGTGGTCCAAGTCAGGACCTTCAAAGGATGTTAGAGGGTTGGAACCAGAGATTGCTGCCTAGTCATGTTAGGATACATGTGTGTCCACACGCATACCTACACGATTACATGAATGATGCTAGCCAGGACCTAGAAAAAAAAATTAAGGTAATTGGGCTGATGTGTTTACTTGGGAAGAACAGCTACAGGGCCTATCTGGAGGCACCTCCCTGATCTTTCTCAAAAGCAGAAACACTCCAGGGCAGAGATTTAGACACTCTGTTTTTAGCAATACTTTTGTGATACTTCTTTCTGAATACTTGTATGCTTCACACAGGTGTGTATGTATGTATGTGTGTACACCATATGGCTGTAGGCTTGGAGTTGTCTAAAGGAAATGGCTCTTATTTATTTAAAATAAATAAAAATGATCTAGAATATGAAATCTACTTTTGGCAAAGTAGGATATTAAAAATGATGGGTGCACGTCTTACGAAGCTCTGCTCTTCCTCTTAACCCTTTGCTCACAGGTCCAGGTCTCCCAGGCGCAGATCCCCAGTACGCAGGCGATCGAGATCAAGATCACCGGGCCGGAGACGACACCGTAGCCGTTCCAGTTCCAATTCTTCCCGATAAAATGCAGGACTTGGCAGCTTCTTGGATTTTTTTTTAACTTAAAGTGCATCCAGTCAAAAATTGTACCTTTTTTTAAAAAAAATAAAGGAATGTGAATAGAGCAAAGGATGAGCCGAAAACTAGCTAAGCATCTTGGCCCCAATGGGGTGGGGGGTGAACTTCTTTGCATTGGATTTAAGTGCTTTTTAATTGTATCTTTGTTTCTGAGGTTCTAGATGAGATTATACTTTAGTAATTAGCACTGGCATCATGAGTCCTGTGAGCTCTGTTACTGTCAGGATACACCAAAAATAGAGAATGTTCCTTCATTTTCTACACTTCCCCAGCAAATTTAGCTACAGTGTATTTGTTTCATTCCCCCCCCCCCCCCGGGCTTTCCTTGCTTATGGAGATGTTGGGTATTACATCCTTTGGTATTTCATTCTTCTGCTAGGACACAGAAAATGTTAGGCATCCATATTGCCTGAGATTGTTCTCTGAAACAAACCCAAGAACTTGGAAAGAACCCTAGTGCTCTTGTCACTCCTTCCTTTGCCAACATGGCTTTGTACATGGTTCACTCAGTCTTTTCCTCCTGGGACTGATATAAATGTGTTTGGTTTATAGAAGATGGGAAACACATTGGCAGAGATTTCCCTCGCACTGTCTAGGGTTAATTTTGAGACCAATTCAGGTAACCAAGGTTCAGTTTGCAAAAGGCAAGCATTTTGCAGCCTACTGTACAGTTGTTACTATAAAGTTTGATTTTTGTATAACTTTGTAGCATCTTGTAGTCATGTTGTGTTTGTACTTGTGTAGAGTGACAAGACTGAATAAACCAATATGGTCACAAGTAAATGTGCGTTGAGGCTTCGTCACTGAGAATTTTGATGACTGTGTTTAAAATTTTACCAGTTATGTCTGAACAGTTGGTTGAGTTGCTGAACAGAGCCAAGGGTATAGCATTTGCTGTTCAGATAATTAATACATTCCTACACGTTAAGAGCTTGTTCTGTCTTCATCAGGGATGCTTTGGTATCTATTTGTATATATCTGAAATGGATTAAGGAACTGCTGTAGCCATGTCACTAGAAAGGATTGTTTCAGTGTTTGGGCAATAAATTCTTGAACTGTAAACGTGACATTAATCAACAGGTGCAGGTCCATTTATATGTCTTTGCCTGATTTTGCTGTGTGGGTAGACCAGGACTAAATGTGCGAACTTGCTATTGGAAAGTGTGTTGGGTCATGTGTGGGAGTGGGAACATGGGCAATCTGGATTCCAGTCCTCACTTGGTCATGAAGCTCACTCTGAGCAAGTCACAGACTCAGGTCAACCTATCTCACAAGGTTCTTGTGAGGTTAAAATGGAGCAATGTAAGTCACTTTGGGATCCTCATGAAAGAGAGATAAATGTGGGGTATTAATGCAGAATGACGAAGATGGTGGTGAAGCTGTGAAAGTACCGTTGGCATGATTCATTCATATGAGTGGTTCACTGCTTCATATTGCAGTCATCGAAGCTTGAACATGCATGTATGACAGACCACTGTGAAATAAGACAAGGTTTCCACCGCTGTTGTATAAGAACCATTTGGACGATTAATCCCTTAAGCTACAATCCTAGGCAGGTTTAGAGAGAGGCAGCCTGCTCCTTGTGGAATTGTAAGACTCCCCCCACATGAACCTGTGTAGAATCATGTGCTTAAGACTCTTCTATTTATTTATTTTTTTAGTAAAATGCTGCCTGGAATTATTCAGACAACTTTTAATACTGAAGAATAATGTTTGTTGAACTATGAATGACAAGTAGCAGAGCTTTCCCTTTCTCCTCTGTGAGTGCAGGCATGCGCACATGTATGCTTTCACAGAACACGTCTAAAATTGCCTGCTGCAGTGTATTCATACAGAATTTAAAATGTATGCCCTTTTCTTCAATATTATTTAATTCACATGTAGATTAACAGCCATCCAAGACCATTTCTTGTTGTAAGCTGCCCCGAGGCTTTGTTGCGATGGGGCAGCCTATAAATGTTTTAATAATAAATAAAAATAAATAATTTTCTTAAAAAGTGTAAGGGAGTGACATTTTTAATACAGCCAAATGTGAGGTGCAGTCTGCCCCCAAGTCACAATCTTCGATTCTCCATGCTTATTTCACATGTTTCAGTCTTCAGAGAGGTCGAGTGGTGTAGCGGTTGCAGTGTTGAAGTAGGATTCTGGAGTTTTGAGTTTTGATTTACTTCCAGGCCTTAATCACTGAGTGAACTTGGGCCAGTCACTAACCCAACAGGGTCGAGTGTGGAGAGGGCAAAGGAACCATCTATCTGCCAGAAGTGGGAAACCTCTGTGGTCTGCCAGGTAATGTACTATCCTGTTTCCCGGAAAATAAGACCTAACCAGAAAATAAGCCCTAGCATGATTTTGCAGGATGCTCGTAATATAAGCCCTACCCCAAAATAAGCCCCAGTTAAGATCGTCAGCCAGATGGACGCATTTAGTATGTCCATTGCAACACAATTAGGGGTTAGGAGAGTTATGGCGATGTTCCAGAATAATATGGCATGACTGTATTTGAATAAAAGTAGATTTTTGTACATGAATAAATGTATATTGTACATAAAAATATCACCTGAAAATAAGCCCTAGTGCATCTTTTAGAGCAAAAATTAATATAAGACCCGGTCTTATTTTCGGGGAAACACAGTACAACTCCCTCATCCCTTACGATTGCCCATGCTTCTTCAGGCAGATGGGAGTTGGGAGTCCAGCAACACAGTGGGGCTAGTGGCACAGGCTCCCCACCTGTGAGACTGGAGAACCGGTGGGGTGTAACGGCCTGATTCCACTGGGGCCCCTTTTGGTGCTGTCTCTTTAAGACTGAGGCGGGGTTTAAACGATGATAAAATTCGAATTTTATATTAGAATGTTAAAAAATATGTAGGAGGAGGTCGACCCAGTGAATCCAATTATTTATTGTCTAATGTTTGATGTTTCGTGTTTTTTGTTTGTTTGTTTTTCTGTCTAGTTTTAGTTTTAAAACTTTAATAAAATATATATTAAAAAAAAAAAGAGGCGGGGGAGCGAGGCTTAGGCGCGCGACAAAGAAGAGTCGCAAAGGTTGAGCACGTTCGGCGGATTCGACTGAAAATTTGGACTCATCATCATCATCATCATCATCTCCTCTCCTCTCCTCTCCTCTCTACGCGGCCTCCTCTACTCCGGGCAAATAACATTTCGTTCCAGAGAAGTCATTCGACGAATTGCCAAACGGGAGCGGCGAATCGGCGAACGATTCCTCTCGAGGTAAAATTACCCGGAAGTGGAGGTGGCTGACCATAGAGATTAAATCAGAAACCTAGCGCGACACAACTCCCATAACGTAACGTCTTATCGAAAGCGAAAGCCGCCATTGGTCGGACTTGATGCTCTAGCGTTACCGTAGAGAGCGAGGGGGAAGCGGATAGAGTGTCACGCACCTAAGAACTTCCGGTCGCCTGTTCACGGTTGGTGCAGTTGCAGGATTTCTCTTTCTTAGGTGATGAGCCGTAATTCTGTCCGTAGGAGTAGCGGTGAGATCCCTTCAAGCTGGCTTCATTTCCATGGTCGGTGAGACCCCCGCTTTCCCATTTCTTTTTTCTTTTTTATGTATTTATTACATTTTTCATTCCGCCGTTTTCCTGCAAGGAACAAATTGACATACACTACCCTTCTCCTTTCCGTTTTATCCTCACAACAACCCTATCAGGTAGTTAAAGCGGAGAGTCAGGAACTGGCCTAAAGTCCCCCAGTGAGCTTTATGGCCGAGTGGAGACTAGGAAACCTCGGGTCGCAGTCGAATGCTCTAACCATTAGGCAACATTGGTTCTCAGTTGGAGGTCGTTCTCAGTTTGAGGTCGTTCCAACATTAGCTTTTTGGTTGGTAAAATGCCTTACACTTCCCTTTTCTTACAGTTCTGAAAGGGACTATGAGGAGTTTTGTGGGTGTCACCCTATAAAGTATATTCTAACCTAATTTGAGCCAAACTATGAGGGAGGGCAGGAAGGAGGGTGGGAAGGAATCTACAAGAGAGAGAATGTCTGTCTGTCCCGAGGTCATTCAGGCTGGACCTCATGGCTGAATTGGGATTTAAGCCCCAGTTTCCACTGCCCAAATCCTCATGCTTTTTGGCTTTCTTTTCTTTGTTTCGGCCTTTAGAAAACCAGTGCCCCATAGTTATACTGGTTACTTGTTTCTTGTCATCAACACCCACTGCCCCCATTTTATCCCACTGTGACCTTATGTATGAGGTACATTAGGCTGACAGCTTAGCAATAAAGGGGGCAATCCTCACAGCTGTCTGGGGAAATGCTGGGATTTGTAGGGTTTCCCCCCTCTAAGCATGCATATGATTAATCAGGGTTTTATGTTTAAATGGAGATTTGAACTTCCAGCTTTATAGACTGGGGCCAACACTGCTACAGCAGTAAACATTCAGACTTTTCAGATTCAACCCATCCCTTTTTACCTCAAATCTGTGGCATGGGACCCAGTCTGTTTCATCATTGTTGTCCATGTCCATCTTCCTTTAGACTCTCTTTCCACACTTTCTAGGCTCTGTCTTCCATGAGGGAAAATGACCTTGTGCAAGAACAGACCTTATTCTGTTCTCTAACTGAGTCAGGGGACAGTAAAGACCAGCTATACCTTCTCCAATTTCTGTATTATTACTTATTCTCTGGCTTCTTGTTCAGATTTCACCAAGGGAAATGGATGCTGACTTGCTTCAAGTTCGTCATACAGTACAAGAAGCAGTTGACATTCTATCTTCTTCCAGAGATGGTGTCCAGATCTCTAAGACTTTGTGGGGAATTAGGAGGTACCTTGGTGGAACTGAAAATCCACCCTCCATAAAAGAGAAAGACGAATTTGCCCACTATCATTTCACAACCTTTTTGCAATGCCTTATCAGAAACCTGAATCCTGAATGGTGGGAACAATTCCCATCTGACAAGGAGAAGGAATTGTGGGATAGCTTTTTCTTGGAAGGACCAGCAGACCAATCTTTTATAGTTCTATTGGATTCCATAATTTCTACAGAGTGAGTATAACTTCCATGCTGTGCCTTCATGTTCTAGAATTATGCCCTCCCTCCTGTTGTCTTACCAGCTAAGGTGCAACAGGTTGTTGTGATGGCTTGTAAAGTAAATGGAATTGCATTAATACTGGAGCATAGGTCTGTTGACAGTCTTTAATTAGAGACTTGGCCTCTCTGATCAGAGGCAGCATATTCCTAACTAGAAACTGGGGAGTAATAACAACAGAAGATATCAACTGAGATCATGCCTTACATAGAAAATCCTTGTGTCATCTGGCCAGCAGCCACTGATAAAATGGCGTATTGGATGGACAGTTGATCCAGCAAGGCACAGGTGTTTTTGGGATGCTCTTAGTGACTGTGTTTGGGCAGCGTGTGGTGGTTACTTGGTGAGGAATATCCTTGGAAGGAGAAAGAAAGGGAAATATGTGGGTGGGACTTGTATCAGATTAACAGAGGAGGTCTATGGGAATCACTATGGTAAAAACAATTTGCTGAAAGTTTGTGAGCTTTCTGCACATTTTCAAGCCTTCATTCACAACCAAAAATCCTAGAAATGTGCTTTTAAGCTAAAACCTAGCTGAGGTTGACCAGAAGTCTATAAAGTCCACATTATGTGGAATTTAGCCAAGTGATGATGGAGGCCCTGTCACATTGCCTCTTCTTTATGAATCAAAATAACGGCTGAAACAACTTCTCCGTGCAGGCCCAGTTTTCGTCTGGATAAAGTCATCGGTGTGCTTGAACAATTCCTGCAGAAAGCTGGGCTGTCGGCTCTGATGTGGGAGGTCTGCAGGCAACAAACACACCTGGGCTCTCCAGTGCTTCAGGAAGCAATTCTCAGCAAGGTTGTGTGTCTGCCTGACCACCTGGGCAACAAGCTCCAGGGAGGAAACCGGACCATCTTCTTTCCTCAGAACTACTTTCCATTGCTGGGGGCAGAAATCATCCAGGTGCTGGAAAGGATCTTCAACTCACTGAGAGGTGAGCTTACCCAGGATCTGATGCTGCATTGACAGGCTGCAATTCAGAGAGGTAAAGAGAGCCAGTGTGGTGCAGTGGTGAAGAGCGTGGGACTGGGACTCAGACGATCTGGGTTCTAGTCCTCACTCAGCCATGGAGCCAACTGGGTGACTTTGGGCCAGTCACAGACTCTCAGCCCAGCCTAGCACACAGCATGGTTGTTGTTGTTGTGAGGATAAGATGGAGGAGATGTAAGCTGCCTTGAGCCCTTTGTAGGAAAAAGGCAGAATATAAATAAAATAATAATAAAGCAGAGCTGGGCTGGTATTTCCACCATGAGCTGTGAAAGTTTGAGAGATGGAGCGGGTGGGAAGGGGATAAATGGCGCCTCCCAGAATGACAGAACCATGCAATTCAAGCAGTGGATTCAAGCAGTGTTGTTCCATACGTGCCATGGAATTGTGGGTGGTTGAAATACAGGTTATTGTGTTGTCTGAACTCATCTGTTCATCTGTGCTAACAGATGTTCATCTGTCTGAACTCATCTGTGCTAACATGACTCAACAGATAAACCAGGGCTTCTTTGTGGTTTATTAGCATAGTGAGGTTCAGGCTGCTCAGTGACTTGCCTGTGGGCCGCTCCTTTTGCTCAGCCCTTCGGTGTGGGTCGCTGTGCTGTCTGAAGCCGGGGAGGGGGAGGGGGTGACTGCTGGCCTGCTTGCAGGAGTGTTGTTGCCACAAGAAGCAAAAGCTTAAAAAGCAGAGAGCGGATAAGCCTGCTTCTGCTCTGCAAGGAAAGCTCTACAGCCCTCCAGAAGCTTTCTCTCAGTGCCAGCATATAGGCAGCAGGGGTCTGCAGCTTGGATGCCAGGACTGGATGGAGGGGGTGGAATGCTTAGCAGAACGCAGGAGACAAAGGCAAAGTCCAGGTACAAGCTCAGCTTCAATGCTGGCAGAGGCAAAAGTGAGGTCAGGGAAGACAAGGATCAGGTGCCTGGCTAGGCAGGGCCAGGCCAGAGGCAAGGCTGGAGTCGGGAGCAGGCAGGAGTCAAGGCGCAGCTCAAGGCAAGGCACGCCTGGGTGCAGGATAGGAGCAGAGTGCAGCCACCCCAGAGGCCTGTGATCCTGTGGGGAGGCTAGGTAGGGCTGACCCCTCTTCCAGCTCTCCTGTGGCTCCTGGTAGGTTCTTGTGGTTATGCTGGTCCTAATCCAAGAAGCACCCACTGCCCTGATACCAGTCCTGCGATCGCTTGCAGAATAAGCCAAGCTGCGCCCCACCAGAGGGAGCTCTGCTGCACTGCGGATCCTGCCAGCTTGCAGTCTTTTCCTGCTCCTTCAAAAATCATGCGAGGGATGCCTTCCTCGCCTTCCTAGGCCGACTCGTAGCCACAGCAGCGGGAAGGCCTGGAAACCAAGCTCAGCCCATGCAGCTTTGATAAGGATCAGCATCTCTGCGATCTTTCATTGTGTGGATTGCATAATGAAGCAGGTTTTGCCACCCCTGTGAACCACCCGTTCGTTTCTAATTTTACTGCACTAACATGCCAGCTAATACATTCCGACAGTCCAGAAGGACTCCACCCTATGTATGTGCTTTGTGCTCACTTTGCAGTTGATGGACCTTCAGTGGAACAAATCCGAGCTGGGTGCTGTCTGCTTGATTAATGGGTTCTGGCGTTTCCTTTCTTGCAGGTGGCCTGGATTGCTCCGTTGCCTTTGTGTCGCAGGTGCTGGGCAAAGCATGCATGCATGGAAGGCAGAGTAAGTGAAAAGTAACAGTGTACGTAAAAAGTGTATCCTGCTTCACTTTTCAACATTGCATTCTCCCAGTTTTGTCCCTGCAGTGGACTCAAACTGGAGCTGTTGGTGATCATCAGATATAAATCTGATCCCCAGAGCTCAGACATATGGGTATTGCAGTAGGAAATAAAGAAGGCAAGATGACACAGAACAGCTTTTTCTGAGCCAAATTGTTGCAGCCGTTTGGTAGCAGCATCCTAAACCTCGGGTAGTTTTGCTTGTTTGCTGCCCTGCAACCTGAGATCCTTTCAGCCTGGGATGGAGCTCAGAGACATTACAAGGGGGGGTGGGGGCACGTGCTCTGGCGTTGATGCCCCTGCCATTTAAAAGGCGGGGAATCCAGCATCCCCTCACCTTACGGCAGGGTCTGAGCTAAGTTTATAAAAAAAATCATTCCCCACCACTGAAGCTTTACTAAGGTAAAGTGCTAAGGAATCACTACTGAAAATAATCTTAGAAGCCCTCCATTTCTAGGATTACAACTCTATAAAGATTTCAATTTCAGGGGAGGCTGGATCTGGAAAATTGGATACTTTAATGGTAACAATGACAGACACTGTAGGATAGTGGTTAGAGTGCTGGACTGGAACTCATTTCCAGGTTCTAATCCCTCCTCTCCCATGCAGCTGAGCTTACTGGGTGACTTGGGTGAGTCATTGATTCTCAGCTTAGCCTCCTCACAGGGTTGTTGTGAGGGAAAAAACAGGAGGATTATATATGCTGTCTTGGGTTCCTGGCATGCAAACAGGCAATAAACAAATATATGAGGTTTTAAAAATGATAGATAATGGTTTACAATTATCTGAAAAAGGCGCTTTGTGCCAGCCATAAAGGTCACCATGACGCTAGACCCATAAGCACACCCCACACCGTGCGCCTGGTCCACTTGGCAGAGCAGCTCTCTGACCCAGCACCGCTCGCCTGTGTGGACGAACTGCCCACTCGCAGTCCCCAAAGTGCTTGAACAGGGGTGCTGTCCGGTCCATTGTGCCCCCAAGACCCCCACTGCCTCTCCTGAGTTCAGTGGGAAAGCAGAGCTGGGTGTCACCCCCAAATTGGTGACCTCAAGCAACATTTCCCAGTGACTTTAAATGTTAAATAGGATCGGGAGAAGGACCAAGCCGTTTGGGATTCCAAAACAACTGCCGACAGGTTTAGCGGTGCTTCTGCATCGCCCCCCAGAATTGGCCACCAGGTACGGCCTCCAAGCTCATCCAGAGCCATACCATGCAGGGAGGGCAGGGGAACCAGTGAAGCTGCACTGGCCCCCTCTCTCTTTCGGCAGCAGTCGTTCTGCAGGGGGCCCACGTCTCTGCAGCTTCTCCCCAAGTCAGGTCTGGAAATGGAGCTGCACATTTAAATGAGTTCAAGGCCTGCGAGCAGTCAAGTTTACACACACCAAAAATGACACGTGTTGTTTTGTGTTTTCTCTTAACATCGTTAAGTGTGAGCATATCATGTAAAACTGTCCAGGATGAGGTAGTGTTGGAAAGTTTAGGTGGAAAGCATGCGGTGAGGCATTTGCAGCCTCACTGCTATAGTCTTCACCCAAACTGGCGGTCCGTCAGGGCTGTCTAAACCTTCCACCCTTGCCAGCCAGCCAGCCTAGCCAGTGGGTGCTGTTGTCCAAGGCACGGAGGGCGCCAGGTAAGGAAATCCTTGGAAATTTGCGTAGAAATGACCCCCCCCCCCAAGCTGGGGTGGGTGCCTGGAAAATGAACTAGACAGTGAGTAAACGGGAGCTTCTGTTTGGTAAGAGGATTTTCTTGTGTTTTATGTCTCCCTCTCCATTTAGAATAAGAAGGGCATATCTCCCCTTCTCTTTCTTAGTCACTGCAAGGCAGACCTCTAAGGAAGATTGCGAAGGAAGGAATGCTTGCTGTCCGTAGTTTTTCCTGGCAGGCAGCAATAGTACTCCGGGTGCCTTGGGCATGCATTCGAGTAGAAGTCGAAAAGGCCACCTCCTAGAAGCCGAGGACGAGTCGCCTCTTTCTGTCCTCCCCATTATCTCAGTTCTTGGCTCACAACTAAAGCAATACTTATATTTTTTGTGCTCCACTCACACCGTTCTTCCGTTGACGCAGAGGAAATCCTGGGTGCATTGGTGCCCCACCTCACGGAGCGCACCCAGGTGGATTGCATCTGGCAGAGGGTGTCCTGGAGGCTGGTCAAGAGCGTGCCAGATCGCTGGCTGGAAGCTGTGGTCTGTGGCCTTGTTCAGGCAGCACCTGGGTAAGAGGTCGTGTGGCTGCGCGGCACTGATGGGATGGCCGGCCAGGTGCGTCGCCGCAGCGATTGAGGAGAGCCGTCGCTGTGGCACACCTGTGTTGTGCTAGTCGAGTGTAGTGCCAACCTCTCAACACTTTCACATAGCCACAATTCCCAGCCCCACTTGAAGAAAAGCAACTACAGAAGCTTCAAATGGGTGGGTATGTGGATTTAATGGTGCCTGGAAATCCACACATCATTCCAAAAACCTTCGTGGTGCAATTCCTCTTCCTGTTTCAGGTATGCTAAGGGCAGGTTTGCTTTTCACAGAGACAGATGTGCCGTCCTGCGTGGGCAGCTCCCTGTGGAAAAAGCAATGCATGTCAGCACATCCTAGAGAAGACACACACGCCGTGCTTCTCATGTAAACATGCATCCAGCCACCGAGGTACATAGGTGGCTTCGGGGACCAGACCAGTTAATGCGAGAGAAGCTTCCCAATGGTGGTCTGCCAGGAAGACGAAGTCGTATCTCCAGGATCAGAGCGACCATGTCTCTGACTGCCCGTCCTTGGGAAGCAGCAGTATGGAAGGGCACGTCTGCCTTTCCCACTGATTGGGGTGATCATGCCATAGCGGCTGTTTATTTCAATTGTGCCCAATAGTTGGTGCTCTCTGGGTGGTAAACAACAGTGTGCACATCATAAAACTTCAGGAAAAAAATAAAGCCGCATTTTGACAACTTAACCCACTAAGAGAGGTCCGTACAGCTCAGCTTCCTGAAACAGCCAACAATGCCCCCCGCCCTCAGTGCTTCTCCTGCTGTTAAATGTCTTGGCATAGAGGGCAGTCTTAGCCAGGCGCCAAAAGGAGAGTAAAGTTGGCACCTGGTGGGGTGTTCATTCCAGAATGTGGGGGCTACCACAGAGAAGGCCCTTCTCCTTGTGGCCACCAACTGAGCCTCCTTTAGAGGTGGTCGGGGAAGGCCCCAGACAGTTGTGTTGGGTTAAGTGCTGGGAGGGGGGTTCTGTCAAGTATTTGTGGCCCCAAGCCATGTAGGGTGGAAAGCGGCCCCCAGATGTGTTTTTTCCCATCCTAATGGTATTCTGTTCCTTGTTTGCTAAGAACTTTCTGACTTCTGTTTCGGCTAGTTGCAGAATCGACTTGTGATTTAAAATGGCATGAATTTGGGAGGAAGGACTTGTGTGTTGAAATGCTCTTATCTGTCTGCATCACCAGGGCTCCTGTGTTGTCCCGGTTGCTGGGGAATCTTGTGGTGAAAAGCAAGAAGGCTCAGTTTGTCATGACCCAGAAAATGCTGCTGCTTCAGTACAGCTACCCGGTGAGGGTCCTGCGTGTCTTTGAAGGGGAGACAAGCACCTTCCTTGGGAACATTTGACAGCACTGACGTGGACTCAGTGGAAAGACCCAGCCCAGCCTTCCCCACCCTTGTGACCTCCAGATGTTTGGACTTCTATTCCTATCAACCCCATCAGCATGGCCAGTGGTCAGCAGTACTGAGAGTTGTAGTCTAAAACACCTGGAGGGCATCAGGTTGGGGGCGACCTGCCCTAGCATGTTCATGTGGTACATCCAAACAGAGATATTTGGAAGAGTTACCCATGTAAAGAGCTCTGCCTTTGGTGAGGCAGCACTTGAGCGGTTCCAAGGTGCTCTTCTGCTCAGGCACTCGGCAGGCCTGGGCTGCCTTTGCCTCGGGGCTGAAGCTGTGTCGGACCCCTTCAGATGTTGCTCTTTGTTCAGCCTTTGCTATGTCTGGGGTCCTGTTTGGGTCCTTCAAGTTCACCAGATGGCCCTGCTCCATTCCACCAACTGTTCATGGTCTGGTGGTTTCCTGGGCTATTTTCCCCACTGTCTTGCAAAGTTGAAATTCCTTTCCTTGAGGTTATTTATTTCTGTATCACCCAAGAGCTGAAGCTGTCTGGGCAGTTCACTACAATTTCTCAAAATTCAAAAGAGAGACACTGTTAAAATATAAATAAAACACAGTAGGAAAGTCTAATATACACATTGAAAACAGTTAAAAATTCCAGTATGCAAAAATGCTTAATTCCTAGTAGTCAGAAGCTTCATGCGGAGAATGTCTGGCATTTTAGCTCTGCTTCCTCTGCCTTCAGCCCCTGTAGTGCTCCTGTGGGGAGCATCTCTGAAACCGGCTTTTGCCCTTGGGGTGAAAGAGGTTTGGCATCCTGTGTCAGAGGCTTTGGGACCACTGCCAGCCCCTGGGGAGGGACAGGCCAGGCTGCTGCTGGCAGGGGATGAAGTAGTCCAAGGAGGTGCTGGGTTGGGGAAGACTGACCTGGGAAAAGAAAATTAATTCCGCTGAGCTGCTTTCTGATGGTGACGCCTGCTCTGGGTCTCTTCTCCTTCCCTGCTGCCCTGTCATGTTTTTTAAAATAGCACCATGCCCATCACAACAATGCACCAAGCACAGTGACCGATGCCATCGTCACAGGAGAGGAATCCACTGTCCCCGTTCTTCTCCTTCCCTCTTACGGAGCACAGCACCAGATGCGCTGTGCAGTTCCTAGCATGTAAGAAGTCCCGGTGCCGATTGCGGACCTCCCTCCCTCCCTCCCTCCCTCCATTCACTCCTGTGCTTTTAGAAGCCCGCTGTTCCTGGGAGGGTCTGTGCTTGATGTCCAGCCTTTGCCAAACGTGTGAGATGCGTGGTTTCGTTACAGACGGCGGTGCTGCAGACCCTCCTTGGCTACCTGGCCCTGGACAGCCTGCGGCGTTCCTTGCTGACCAGAGTAAGTGGGCTGCCTGTTAGTTCTCTCCCTCTGCTGTGTACCTGAGGCAGGCACGCCATGGTTTGGTGCCATGTAATACGTGTGTCAGAACTAACTCGGTGGAAGAGACGCTCGTTCAGAATTACTGATGTTGCCAAGAGGTGGCTGATTGACTGTCCTGTGATTTCTGTTCTGAGTTTCAGCCCTCTTCAGCGTGAACACAGAGAGACAAAGATGATCTCAGCCTGTCTCTTTCGGTGGAGGAGAGTATCTTTGCACGGGTTGCTTCTCCCATTTGCTTTAGAAAAATTGCTCTCCGTGTGATCAGACAGGGCAAGATAAATCGGCGGTGCTGGCTGCTGCACCTGCCCTAGCGCCAGCTTCTGCACTGGCCTTCTCTGCAGAACTCCAGGCTTGAGCTTAGTAGTGCCGGCGCCACCGCAGCCGAGTGGTCCCTTGTCCACGCGGGGCTGTGGCTGGCAAGTCACTTGAAGCAGGCAGACGGCACACCAGCTATCGTTTCTTTTAGGCCCAGGAACCCCTCACCCACAGGGATCAGTGTTGGCTTGTTGGCCCTCATCCAGCCCGGAGCTGAGTCTGGGTGACGACCTGGGCCTTGCACAGCTTCACCTGCCTTGGATGGCCCTCAGCTCAGAATCCCATAGTGGCCGTTCCAAGCAGTTTCCTACAGCTGTTCCATCACATTGGGGCAGGCCCCTGCAGAACCCCAGAGCTCAGTCGCCAGGGGGCCAAGGAATGGTCCCCTGGTGTTGCTGTCTGACACTGTCCCCACAGGTAGGACCAGAAACATTGCTCCATGGTCCCTCCGATGCCCAGCCCATGGAGTTGATCTGGGAGAAGATCGTGGTGGATGGCACTGAAAGCCAATGAAAGATTGAGCAGAACTAGCAGGGCTGCACTCCCCACATCCCTCTCTTGGTGCGGTCTGGGCAGTGCATCATCGAAATCAGTGATGGCGACCCTTTTAGAGACCGAGTGCCCAAACTGCAATGCAAAACCCACTTATTTATCGCAAAGTGCCAACAGTGAAATAAAAGCTGAAAACAGTTTTTCGTTTAGAAAAAACAACTCACAGCCAGACCAAGCAAATATATATATATAGTTGGCTGCACACTGACTTGCCATGTGAAAGCTTGGATGAGTTGCAACTAATGAGTCACGGCTTGTGACACCATCACCTGGAACCGCTTCTCCTTTCCGAGCATGCGCATGGCCTCTATGTGTGCTGTTACCCAGTGCTTTTCCTGGAGGCACAGGACAGGAGGTCTTGGTGCAGTGCAAGCCAGTGTCCTGACTAAGATGGTCTGTTTGGCCTGCGAGGGAGACTTTCCTCCCTGAATTGTACTGCCGGATAAGAAAGCTGGTGGTGAGATACCTAAGCCAGGCTTTTGAGAGGCACAGGGATGGCTGCAGCTGAGGGATCCCTCACACGAGGTGGAAATCCCACCCTTCCGGCCTTCCTTCTAGTCTGGTCCTGTCGGGCCTCCCTAGAAGAGTCAGCCTGCAGTGAGGAGGGAGGTGACATGGATTTAAATAGCCCTGCCTATTGGAGGGCTATGGGGTTATTGCACGTCGTTCCAGCATTCTTGTTGCAGGTAACAGGCTGGAAGGGGGCTGGCCCACCCCAGGGTGCGTGCGCCAGATAACGTGCTGAACCTGAGACAACGGTTTCTGATGCAGGTATTGAAAGAGCTGCTTGAGGCCTGGGGGAGCAGCAGTGCTGTGAAGCACTCTCCAGCGGAGCAGCAGCTGTACATCAGCAAGGCCATCTTGATCTGCCTCTCTCATCTGAAAGAAGAAGAGATCAGGGGCAGCAGGCAAGGTGAGGAAGGAAGGAGCGGGCGAGATGGAGAGACGCTTCCGTGAGCTGGCTGCTGGTGTCTCTGGCTCTAGCTCCCAGTGTGGCCCTCTTGAAGCAGCTCTTCCCATTGTGGCCATCACCCCCCCCTCACCCCCTTGGAGTGTGATCCAGCATGGGCGCAGCTGTTGCCACCAGGAGCTGGGATCCCAAGCTCTGAAAGCTCCCACGGAAGTTGCAGGTGCATACATGTGGATTTAGGTGGTGCTGAGCATCGTCTAGCGGGGCAGGTGAGAAATCCTGTCTGTAGCAGGCAGGATTCCCGTGTAGAGAAGGTCCGAGGCTTCCTTGGAGAAATCTGGACAGCTTCTTGCGGGAAAGTCAGAAAGTGGCTGGGACAGCACCTCCACTGGTCTGCTCCTGTGACATGAAGAAACTGCTCACCAAGGTGTGGCTGGGCCAGTTGTGCAGCTGAAGTGGCTGAACGGGAGCTCGGATGGTCAGAGGCGTTGTATTGGCGCATTGGTTCTGCCAGCCACTGCTTCTTGTGCATTGGGAATGAGCAACTCGTGGCCCTCCAGATGTTGTGCAGCAGCGGCTCCTGTCATCCTTTGCTTTAGGCTATGCAAAAACATGTTTCATGTTTATTGCCAAGTTAGCTACCCATTGGAGGTGTAATTCTGCCAATGCTTCACTTACCAACATTTTGGCAATGCCCAGTGGTTCCTGTGTTTTGGGCAGAGGTTATAGCATAACTTTAATATTTACTGGTGCATACACTCCTTTAGCTGGTTTAAAAAATTAGTAAGTGTTTTTCTATGTGGAACTTTTCAGAAAACAACTTAAATGGATTTTCCATGCCCCTTTGACAGCTAAAAGATTGATATTGCAGGACTGGAAAGATAACACAATGGACTGAAGATCTAATAACACTTTCAGTATCTGAATAGTAGGCCACAGCTTACCTATCCCATTATAGGTTTCGTTGTACAGGAACATGGCGGGCTTTTAATTCTGATGTGCAGGCAGAAGCCTCTGGCTGTGTTCAAGTCCCATGAAATTTATTTTCACACCAAATAATGTGTCTTCTGGCCAGTCTTTCTCCATGGACCACTGTGAACCTCAAGGTCCAGCCAGGCCCTTCTCTGCAGTTGAAGGATTCCATTCAAAACTGAATGCAGCCCGCAGTGGTTGTGTGGATGCAGAGCTAATTCAGGTGTGTTTGTGCCTCTTGTGTCCAGAACAGCGCAGCAATTCCCAGGTGCACTTCACTGTAATCACCCTTTGCCAACCTGGAGTTGGTCCATGTGCACTGGACTGTGACTCCCGTTTCAACCCAGCCAGCATGGTCAGTGCTGGCTGGGTATTAGGATCTGCATGTGGCTTTAGGGTTCCAGACTGGGGAAAGCTGTTGTAACCTTACATAATAATCTTCCACCTTGGATACTAGATTTAACTACCTTGATTTGGATGAATCCTGAGAGAGAAAGTTGCAATCTCCTGTTTGTGTCAGGAAGCCATGGCTTGACTGTTGCACAGTACGGTTTTTTGTAGAATGGTACACAGCTGCTTGTAAGGTTTCTGATTACCTTCTGCAGAGGCTTTGGCTGTCCAGCTTGTTGAAGGCGGAGGTGAGTAGTTGTTTTTTCACTGAAGAGATGCGCACTTGCTTTCTGCTTGGCTTTCTAGAGCTGCTGTCAAGTATGATGGAGGGAATGAAGTGCCACCTGGACAGCAACTTACCACGGATCCGTCATATGGGGATGGTTGTAGCAGAGTGTCTTAGTGCCAGGATAACCCCTGAGGAGCCTGTCTTGAAATTTCAGGTAAACTAGCAGAGCGATGTTTTGGTAGCACTTCATTGTGAAAGAAATGAAGTTGAGGCCCCATTGGTGCGGGTGTTCAAGGATAGGCTGGATGTCCACATGGTGGGCATGTCGTGAGTGGAGCCGGCTGGTGCCAGAGGTCAGACTAGATGGCCTGGGAGGCCTCTTCTGACTCGCTCTGTTTCTATGTTTCTATGAAATATCCCCCTTGGCGAGGCTGATGAGCCTTTGCTGCTGCATCCCAACTTGTGCCCTTTAGGACTGGGAAGGGGCCGAAGAAAAACAAGAAAATAACACATCCTGTTTGAATGTAATTACGATCCTTGTTTTCCTGCTCTGTGAACGAGACTACATGAGTCATGAATCTCAAGCCTTTTGAAATTGTCAAATTGGAATTTGAAAGAGAGTATTTCCTTTCCTTTTGCAAGGGTGAGGGAGGGCAGTGGAAGTTCTTGGTACAACTTTTAAACAAATCACAATTCTACATTACTTAGAGAGCTCAGGGAACCTGGTTTGTTAGAACAGGCCAGGATCAAAACATGATTTCAGAGCCTGCTTTGTTTTGTAACCACAGTTTAAACAAATCATAGTTCTCCAAGTTTGGATGCAACAGGAAACTGTTGTTTGTTTAAAAAGAGCAAAAGCTTCAAAGTTCTTTGTAGGTTCACTGGAGGAGGGGAATAGCGGGGTGGAGACCTGTGGCACATGTACATGGAACAGAAGATCAGTATTTTTGAATTGAACCAACAGATGGTCAAGTCTGTTGAATTAATCCTCAGCTTCCTCAAGAAATAAGATGGCTGTCACTTCACTTTATCCAAGAGACAGTCCATTTGCTTGTCTTCTTAGCAAATCTTAATTTCTATTTATTTTAAATGTTAGTACAAAGAAGATGATGAGATCAGAGAGCTGAAGTCCTGCATGAGTCAAAGCGCAGAAGAGTCTTCTGGCAGTGATTCCCCGAGCACTGGGTAAGTTCCTCATCTTCTTGTAACTGGGCCTCAGGTTTGTTCATGTGGAAAGAGGCGCTGCTTTAGATACCCTGGCCCCAAGCCAGCTAGGGCTTTAAACACTAACATTACACCTTGAGTTGGGTTCAGCTGGTAGCCAATGCAGATGGTAGAAGACTGGCTTTCTATGATCATATCTGCCAGTCCTCGTTAGCAGTTGAGCTGCCCTTTTGTTGTTGTTGTTAGTCGCGAAGTCGAGTCCGACCCATCGCGACCCCATGGACAACATTCCTCCAGGCCTTCCTGCCCTCCACCATCCCTCAGAGTCCACCCAAGCTCACACCAACTGCTTCAGTGACTCCATCCAGCCACCTCATCCTCTGCCGTCCCCTTCTTCTTTTGCCATCTATTGTTCCCAGCATTAGACTCTTCTCTAGGGAGTCCTTCCTTCTCATTAGGTGGCCAAAGTCTTTGAGTTTCATCTTCACTATCTGGCCTTCTAAAGAGCAGTCAGGGTTGATCTCCTCTAGGACTGACCGGTTTGATCGCCTTGCGGTCCAAGGGACTCGCAGGAATCTCCTCCAGCACCACAACTCAAAGGCCTCAACCCTTTTGCGCTCAGCCTTCCTTATTGTCCAGCTTTCACAGCCATACATTGCAACTGGGAAAACCATAGCCTTGACTATACGCACTTTTGTTGGCAGAGTGATGTCTCTGCTTTTTAGTATGCTATCTAGATTTGCCATAGCTTTCCTCCCCAGAAGCAAGCGTCTTTTAATTTCTTGGCTGCAGTCCCCGTCTGCGGTGATCTTGGAGCCCAGGAAAATAAAATCTGTCACTACCTCCATTTCTTCCCCATCTATTTGCCAGGAAGTGAGAGGACCAGATGCCATGATCTTAGTTTTCTTAATGTTGAGTTTCAAGCCAACTTTTGCGCTCTCCCCCTTCACCCGCATCAAGAGGCTCTTTAGTTCCTCTTCACTTTCTGCCATGAGAGTGGTATCATCTGCATATCTGAGGTTGTTGATATTTCTCCCAGCAATCTTGATTCCAACTGGTGATTCATCTAGCCCTGCCTTTCTCATGTTGTGCTCTGCATATAAGTTAAATAGGCAGGGTGACAGTATACAGCCTTGCCAAACTCCTTTCTCAATTTTGAACCAATCAGTGGTTCCGTGTCCAGTTCTCACTGTTGCTTCTTGACCTGCATATAGGTTTCTCAAGAGACAAATAAGATGGTCTGGTACTCCCATCTCTTTAAGAACTTGCCACAATTTGTTGTGATCCACACAATCAAAGGCTTTAGCGTAGTCAATGAAGCAGAAGTAGATCTTTTTCTGGAACTCCCTGGCTTTCTCCATGATCCAGCGTATGTTGGCAATTTGATCTCTAGTTCCTCTCCCTCTTCGAAATCCTGCCTGTACTTCTGGTAGTTCTCGGTCCACATACTGCTGGAGCCTAGCTTGTAGGATTTTGAGCATCACTTTGCTAGCATGTGAAATGAGTGCAATGGTGCGGTAGTTTGAACATTCTTTGGCATTGCCCTTCTTGGGGATCGGAATGTAAACTGACCTTTTCCAATCCTGTGGCCACTGTTGAGTTTTCCAAATTTGCTGGCATATTGAGTGTAGCACTTTAACTGCATCATCTTTCAGGATTTTGAATAGCTCAGCTGGAATGCTGTCACCTCCACTAGCTTTGTTGTTGCTCAGACTTCCTAAGGCCCATTTCACTTCACATTCCAGGATGTCTGGCTCGAGGTCAGGGACCACCCCATCGTGGTTATCAGGGACGTTAAGCTCTTTCTTGTATAGTTCTTCTGTGTAATCTTGCCACCTCTTCTTAATCTCTTCTGCCTCTGTTAGGTCCCTGCCATTTTGGTCCTTTATTATGCCCATCTTTGCATGAAATGTTCCCTTCATATCTCTAATTTTCTTGAAGAGATCTCTGGTCCTCCCTATTCTATTGTTTTCTTCTATTTCTTTGCACTGTTCATTTAGGAAGGCATTCTTATCTCTTCTAGCTGTTCTCTGGAATTCTGCATTCAATTGTTTGTATCTTTCTCTTTCTCCCTTGCCTTTCGCTTCCCTTCTTTCCTCAGCTATTTGTAAAGCTTCCTCAGTCAGCCATTTTGCTTTCTTGCATTTCTTTTTCTTTGGGATGGTTTTAGTTGCTGCCTCTTGTACAATGTTGCAAACCTCCGTCCATAGTTCTTCAGGCACTCTGTCTATCAGATCTAATTCCTTAAATCTATTTGTCACCTCTACTGTATATTCATCAGGATTATGATTTAGGTCATACCTGAGTGGCCTAGTGCTTTTCCCTACTTTCTTCAACTTAAGCCTAAATTTTGCCACCAGAAGCTCATGATCTGAGCCACAGTCAGCTCCTGGTCTAGTTTTTACTGACTGTATAGAACTTCTCCATCTTTGGCTGCAGAGCACATAGTCAATCTGATTTCTGTGTTGACCGTCTGGTGATGACCATGTGTAGAGTCGTCTCTTGGGTTGTTGGAAAAGAGTGTTTGTTATGACCATTGTATTCTCTTGACAAAATTCTACCAGCCTGTGTCCTGCTTCATTTTGTACTCCAAGGCCAAACTTGCCTGTTATTCCGGTTATCCGGTGAGCTGCCCTATTCTGGACCAATTGAAGTTTCTGGGCCATCTTCAAAGGAAGCCCTATTGCAATAGTCCAGGTGAGAGGTTACCAGTATATGGTTCTGTCTGTCCAGATACGGCCTTAGCTTTAGCTGATTGAAGGCGCTGCTGGAATCCACCTAGAATTCCAGGGATAATTCAGGGTCCAGGAACATCCCCAAGCTGTGAACTCTGTCCTGGGCAGAGCGTGACCCCATCCTGGACAGGCAAGATGATCCACATCTGGACTACGTTTCTTTCGATTAGCCCTCATCCAATCCGATCTCAGTTCAGAACATCCACTGCTACACCTGCGTTCAATGGAAAAGAAAAGTAGAGATTAGTGTCATCAGCACACCGATGACAACCCAGCCCGCACCCTCTGATGACCTCACTCAATGTTTTCATGTACATGGGGGATACAGTAGAGGCTCTGAAACCCATGGCCTTAGTGCCATAGTGCAGAGCAGTAATCCCCCAGCTCCACCTTCTGGACATGGTCAGCAAAGGAGGAGTGGAACCACTGCATTGCAGTCGCTTTCCTGGCATAGCTCATCCCACAGGGCAAGGAAGGCAGTTTCCGTTCCAAATCCAGGTCTGAATCCCGATTGACGTGGACCAGGATGGGCTGTTTCATCCAAGACTGCCTGGCGTTGGCCAGCCAGTGCTTGCTTGCACACTTTGCCCAGGACGGGATGTTAGTGACTGGTCAACAGTTGTTCTCATCGCTCAGGTCCAAGGTGGCTTCCTCAGGAGCAGTCTAATTGCACTTTCTCGTAACAAAGCTGAGGCCACTCCCTCTTAATGAGGCAGTCACAGCCTCCAGGAGCCAGGGACGTTCCCCTCCCTTGCCTTGAGTGACCAGCCATGGTGGACAAGGGTTGAGCATGCAGGTAGTAGGCCAAACCAATCCAAGTGCTCTGTCCACGTCCTTAGGCCTCAGCAACCCAAACGCTGCCTAGAAACTTGGACCAGATGGTGCACTGGACACCTCAGCCAAAGGTCTTCAACCATGGAGTCCAACTCCTGACAGATCTGAGCAATTTTACCCTCAAAGTGCTGTGCGAACCTTTCCCAGTGGGCGACTGCGGGTTCCAGTATTTCTTTCCCTCGGCCTGTTTGTAAAAGCCCCTGAACCACTTGGAACGTCTCTGCTGGACGGCACTGAGAGGACGCAATGGAAGCGGAACAGTGAGCTGCTTTGCTGCCTCCGCTGCTCAATAGCGAGCTCTCAGCCCTGTTCAGTTGGATTTATCACGAGTTTTTCTCCATCTGCGCTCAAGCTGTCTTCCCACCCATCTCATCAACCTCAGCCCCAGCGTGTCCCACGGGGCCAAACGAGCTCATGTAGGGAAGAGGGCACTTGGGTGCCACCGTGCCAACCGCCCAGACCATCTCCAGCACAATTATAGCTACAAAGAACTTGCAGAGGCGGTGAGCATCCAGTTGCATCAAGTTACAAACCTTGGGTAGGAAGGATGTGCTCAGGAAAACGGGTCTGCATGAGAAAACTGCCATTTGGGCTGAAGGCAGAAGGGCCTGCGGAGTCTGCGTGGGAAACAGATGGCCCGTAAAAGCATCGTAAAAGCATTTCAATTCACTTCAACCCCAACCTTTATGTTTTTTCCCCTTTAGACCATGTGTGTCTAAATATGCCAAACATCTGAGGAAGGAGACCTTTCTCCAAAAGATCTTATGCCACAGCAAACATGTTGGTCTTGGAAATGGTTCTGGCAGCGATAAAGCCCGCTTCCCCTTTGCGAATTTAGTATGCAGAGAGGCTGTTCCGGGCGATCTCAGGGAAGCAGAGGCCCGCCTGCTACCTGCCGCCTGTTCCATTCTGGTCACTTGTGCCCAGGTGGGTTTGGGGTGATACGAGCTGCTAAACTGACAGGTGTCTCTTCCTACTACAGGAGCGGCAGGCCGTGTGCAGCACCAGACGTCCCAAGCCTCGGTGTGGAATCGGTCTCAGGTGCTTCTGAAGAAGTGAGTCAGGGAACGGATTCTGAACTTGACAGGTAAGTGCTGAAGGTCACATGGATAAGTAAGGGGCAAAGTGCCTGTGGAACCGCTTGGTGTGTCTGAATCGAAGCACGGACTGAGAATGAGCTGAGCCCTGCTGGGGATTTTGCCCTTGTCTCTGCCTTTTGCAGCGATGACGACCTCGTTCCATACGACATGTCGCAGGATAACGAACTGAAGAAGACCAAGGCTCCCAGCTACATCCGAGATTGCCTAGAAAGTAAGGCACAGGCAGTGCATGAAATCTGCGTTGTGTTCTTCTCAGGTTGTCTTGCCATGTGGATATCCCGGCTGTTGCTTTCAGGGTGGCCTGCTAGGTTCTGCCCCCGCCTTTTACCCTCTCAGTAATCCCGTGGCGGGTGGGGTTAAGTGGAGAGGCAGTGAATGACCCACTGGCATCTTCCAAGGGAGGTGGTGGAGGCCCCGTCAGTGCGGGTGTTCGAGGAAAGATTGGACAACCACATGTTGGGGATCACATGAGTGGAGCCCGCTGGAGCTGGGGGTCAGACTAGATGGCCTGGAAGACCCCTTCTAACTCGCTTTCTTTCTATGTTTCTGCCTTGGGAGCACAATGGCCAAGTGGAGATTTGAAGCCAGGTCTCTCCAAGCTTAGCCTGACCCTGAACCACCTTGCAGGGCGGCTGCCACCCGTTGCAGTCCTGCTGGAGAGAGCCACGTCTCCTGCGCTTCTTCTGTAGGGCTGCCACATCCTGTGCCTCGCACGCCAGCCGTCCCCCACCTGATGCCCTCCAAGGCTGTTAGGCTGCAGTTCGTGTGGAGCAGTCGCAATCCTACCCCTCTGCAGCGTGCCAGATCAGGGACTGCGGCCTTGCATGTACAGCCTGCAGGGCTGCTTTGCCCTCTGTTGTCCCCCAAGCCCCGCTGAAGCATCTGCAAACTCAGATCTTGTGCTTGGGCAGTATCAGCACACAGACGCAGAAAATGCATGTGGATTCCCACAGAGGCACCTCCTCCTCCTCGTCAGCTCTCCTTCGGCTGCAGCAGAGGCGGGCTGCAGGGCTGCCCCACGGCCTGTGCTGGGAGACCCAGCCACCCCACCCCCACATGCTCCAGCTGCCTGTTTGAGGGACTTCAGAATTTAAGGTCTTAAATTTGCATTTTTTGCATCCTCCCTGCCACTTTCTTGTCCGTGTTTTGGATTGTAAGCCTGGATCTTCTTCAGGCTGCCCTGGGAGCTCTGTTGGGCAACAAGCAAGGTAAAAACAGCTTCAGATAGAGGAATAATACGTATTTTGATTGCAGGACAGTGTGCAGCCATCCTGCTCAGTTTACATGGGACTCAATTCAAACTTGCTCTTTTTAAAATTTCCCTCAGTCTTGATTGGGCCAGAAGATGCAGACAAATATGAAGCCACCATGGGCGTCCTGGAGGTTCTCATTCGAAGGAATCCGGCACCTGCACGGGAGGTAAATGCAGTCCAGGCCTGTTGCTTCCTGCTCAGCCTCAGTCCTGATTCTGCTTGAGAAATAGCCAGACGTGGTTATACGTGGTGGTGCAGGGACTTGCCTTGGGCAATTGTGTTCACAAGCCTGTCCTGTTCTGGGCCAGCCACTGGACCTTAATGACCTGGTTTGTGTGACCAGGACAAGAAGCCATGATGACTGTTTAAAGAGGCAGCATGTGCATTGGTCTGTTCCCCCACCTGGGCCTCTCTGGTCGCTGGCGGGATGGGGCCCACCAATCCCAGAAAAGAGCCTGCGGTGATTGTGTGAGTCAGTGAAGTCCGTGACTCAGACATGGAGGAGGGCTCAGGATCCACCCGCCCTGACAGGCCAAGGCCAGGGGCCCCAGTGAGAAGCTGAGAGAATCAGGCAGTCTTGGGTACCGTACAAAAGCTGAGTGAGCAAGCTGAGGAGGAGGAGGGCAGCCCTGGCACCAGTGATCCCAGGGTATGGTGGCAGGTAGAGAGGGCAGATGCTTTAAGAATGCCAGATGCCCCAGCCATGGCCCTCAGCAAGAGGATTCGCCTTCAGTGTGGGAGGAAGGAGAGGGAGTTCTGTTTGGAATCAGTGTATCATACAGCCACGCTTCCTTAATGGCCAGTATTCTAAATTTGCTTGATTCTTTTGGTACTGACCTCTGCAACGCCCGTCTTTTGTACTCTAACGCAGCTGATCAGCTTTAACACAGTCCAGCCTTTTGGGTAGAAAGCCGTTGTCTGGCTCTCTTTGGAAGGAGCAGGAGGAGAAAGGCTGCAGCAGCCGGTTCCTCCGAATCCTGGTGGCATGGCTTGTTTGGGGGAGAAAGAAGCTTCACAGAACCCATGCCCTGTTGCCGGAAAGCTGCTTCATCCCTCCTCAGACAGGCCACGTGGCTGCCTCTTCCAGACCTAGGCAGGCTGTGCCCAGACGGGATCGGGTCGCGGTGCCCTGCGTGCGTCACGAGCCTCCCAAGTCTCGCCGGCTGGCGTGAGCGTGTGCACCAGCCCCGCAGCAGTGGCAGTTGGCCTGACGGGAGGAGCACAGTGTTGTCCCGTAATTGCAGGAGCAAATTTGTCCTTCCGTGGCTGCGGCTTTTAAATGCTGCCAAGTTGGGACGGTGTGGAGACTGGTTGCTCCGCTTTGGTCTGTTTACACAGGTGAGCGTGGAACTGGCGAAAGTGCTGCTGCACCTGGAAGAGAAGAGCTACATCGCTGGCTTTGTGGGGCTTCGGCAAAGGACCTTGGTGGCCATCACGGTCACAGACCCCATTCCGGTGAGTCCTGGGACTGCCCTCGGGCACGAACGATGGGGGCAAAGGGGCCCCGTGACGCTTCCCGCCACCCTGGGAAAGGCTGCTGACAGTGTCGGGAAGCCTGCGGTGGAGGGAAGGGAAAGGGGCCTTCCAGGAAGAGGCAGGGGAGCCCTGCAGTACCGGAGCAGCTGCTTTGGGCGACAGCCTCACTGACGGGGCTGGACTGCTAAGCACGGGGACCTGGCAAGCCCCTCGATGCTTCTTGTTGCTTAGGTTGCCCGGTATCTCACCTCCGAGGTCTACTCCCTGAATTACAGCCTCCGCCAGCGCATGGACATCCTGGATGTAAGTGGCAGCTGCTTGTCCCTTCCCCTTCTGCCGTGGGGAGGCCCTGTTGCGCAGGGCAAGGCGACTGAGCCGCTGGGAGGCCATCCCTGGGGCAGACCCCAGTCTGCCTGGGACGGGGCGCCTCTCGGAGCCTGAGGTGAGGCTCGCTGGCTCCGCTTGGGCCCCTTCTCCCCTTTGCATCACGGGTGGAATAACAATGGACTCCCTGGGCATGAGCCTTTTGACAAGAGAAGGTGTGTTAAATCCCCAAAGATATTCTGCAGCTTGGCTGGTGGGGGTTGTTCTGTGAGCCGCTCTGAAAAATGCATGTTTTGAAAAGTGGCATATAAATAAATGATAAATTGGCGTTCTGGGCACTCTAATATTAACAGCAATTTACATGATATTTGATAATGGGGCATAAACTTGCAGAATTCGCTTTTGGTTTCCCAAATAGCATACTTTACCCATAATGCACTGAAGAGAAAACGGAGGAAGGGCTCTCTTCTGCGGCCCTCGGCTGTTGCTAGGAGCCCCTGGAGGCCCGATTCCTCTGCCTCTGTGGTCCCAGGCAGAGCGCTGGCCTCGGCAGCGGAGCTCCCCACTTGGACCTGCACCGCCGTCACTGGCGGAGGCTGGGGAGGGAAGGGGGGGCTGCTGGGGGTGAGGGGGAGAGGCCAAAATACCCTGCACTGTGCCCCCCCCCGCCCTGTCCCTTCCCCAGCACAACTCCTCTGAATGGGCCCAGAAGCCCTTCCAGGGCAAATAGCTGAAAGGCGGACAGGAGGGGCTGCTCTTCCCACCCCGCTGGCAGCAGCCCGCCGGGGCCCCAGAGGCCTCTGCCTCGCACGCTGCAGCTCGCCAGGTCAGACCCTCTCGTGCAGCGCATCTTTCCCTAGAGAGCAGAAGACATGTGGACAAACAGGGCGCTTCTCTTTCCAGCCATGGATACCCAGAGGCTGTTTCCCTATCTCCTTCCTGGTTTGCCATCTGTAGTTTGTGTGCCTCTTCAGCGCTGCTCTTAGCTGCCTTAGAAGGAACACTTGGGTGCTGGCAATAGCTGTGGTTCTTTGCCTCCCGGGGTGTCGGGGGGAACCCGGTAATCTTAAGGCTCGGAGAAGCTTTCCTTGGCAGGGGTCCAGTGCCACTTCCACCCCCCTTCCCAGTCTCCGAGCCGCAAGCATCCAGTGCGAAGAGGCGACCAGCGTGGAATGCATACTCGGAAATGCGCTTCGCTGTGTGCCCTTCCGTCAGCCTTCCAGAAATTTCAGACTTCAGCGCCCAGCATTCTGGGCCTCTGGCTTTGGCCGTTGAAGTCTAAAACACCTGGAATGCATCGGGCTGGAGAAGGTCGGTATGTGTGACTGCCGTCCTTCTTTCCCTGTTCCATGAATACTGGAATGTGGATCTGATTGCAGTAAGTAAAACTGCCTACATCCCAAGGAGTCGAGCCAGGCAGAATGCGTGGCATCGCCTGCGGATCTGCGCAGGCTCAAACGCTACCGGGAGCTGCCTCAGCTTTCCTGGCATTTCATTTATTTATTTGTTTAAAACTTTTTTAGACTGTCCCTTACCGTGGTCTTGGGATGGTTTAACAATAAGACAAAATAGAATAAAACACAGCATCCCAGTCAAGATCTTAACTAAATAACAATAAAACCCATATTAAAACAATCAAGTCTTAAAACATTGGGAAAATAAAAAGGTTTTGGCCTGGTGCTGAAAATAATAAAGTGATGGCGCCAGGCGAACCTCTCTGGGGAGTGAATTCCACAATTGGGGTGCCACCACAGAGAAGGCCCTTCTCCGGGTAGCCACCCTCCTAATCTCCTTCATGGAGGGCTCCTGGAGGAGGGCCTCTGCCCCAGATCTTAAGGGGTGGGCAGGCACATGTGGAAGGAGACACTCCTTCTGCCCCCTTTTGCCCCGGCCTCCACGTGTGTGTGCAGGAAAACAGCATTTCTAGCTTGCAAGGAATCTTTCCGCCTAGGGAGGAAGGTGGTCCATTGTGCCTCTGGGCTGTCGGCACCCACCAACCCCGTATGCATCCGTCCAGGTGCTGGCCATGGCAGCGCAAGAACTCTCCCAGCCTGGCTCTGCCAAGTCCAGCCAGCCACCAACTCCCACACCCTCCGGCATCCAAGTCCTGCCGGGCAGTGCTGCTTCTCCGGATTGGCGGAAAGTTGTGGACGAAAGGATCAAAAGCAAGACTCGAAGATTTGCCAAGGTGAGAGCCAGGAAGCTCAGGAGCCCTTGATGCCTGGAGCCAGAGTCTGCTGCAGCCGGAAGACACATTCCGGGGCACTCCAGGGGCTCCTGCCCCTTCCCCATGTACCCAGGGAGGCTCCCCCCCCCATAATGTTTCCTTGGGAAGCTGCTCGGCGGGGGATTGAGGAAGCTTAAAAGCAGGTGCCTCTTTGCACCGTGCCTCACAAGACAGTGGATGTCCCTGCTGCAGGGTGCACTGCTGGCCCCCACCCGGGAGTCTTACAGGAGACGGGCCAAATTCACGCAGGAGGCGGCCTTCCATGGCTACTGGCCTTGTTGCCTGTGTGCTGCCTCTGTTACCAGCAGCAGGATGTCTGCACGCAGCGGTTGTGGGGGAGCTTGGACAGGCGCCGCTCTTGCGGGATCCTGTGGGCAGCTGTGCGGGTGGAGTGCTGGGCAGGAGGGACCATTGGTCTGAGCCCCCATGGCAGCTTTTGGGTTCTTGAGAGGGGCTCTGGTGTCAGGGTCACCTACCCTAGGTTACTAGTTAATGTTGGTTTTAACTAATGGTAATGCTTCTAATTAATACTGACAGTGAATGGGGGAAAGGGGACTGAACCAGGACCATGGTGCCAGGGAGGGGAGAGTTCAGCCCTCTGTCATCTTGCTAAAATGGCCTCTTAGCTACGTGCCCCATGGGGGAGAATGTATGGGTATCATATGGATGAACACGTTTCCTCCGTGGGGAAGTCATCTGTCTTGGGGTGGACAGTCCTGGTGAAAGAAGCAGCACAAAGGGCGGTCGCTGAGCCCTCACTCCGTAGCCCATTACTTTTCTTCCATCCTGCCCTCCTGAGTTTTAAAAAGTTTTGCTCGTTCTTGGGTTTTCAGCGTCATCCCGAGTTACCTTAATCTCTAATGCGTCAAGGGCAGGGGGCACTTTGCCACAGGCGAGAGGGGACCCTGCCCCCCTGAGAGTCAGCTCAGGCAGGCCCTGCTCTGGGAGCGGGGGACGAGGCGGTGCACCTGTGGCGCCCCCCCACCCCCCCGGTGCTGGCCAGGTGTGCCTGTTTCCTGTTGCCTGACGGGTCTCTCCATTTGGAGCAGGGCTGGCCTCAAGCAGAGCTGCCGCACGCCCCCAACCGGTTTGGCCCGGTGGCCGGTCACTTCTTCTTCCCGCTTCTTCAGAAGTTCGACAGGTGAGCCCTCTTGCACCTTTGGGGCCCTGTGGTGGGGGGGGGATCCCTCGAGGAGCTGGCCATGGTGGGCTTTGTCATGGGCACAGAGGTGGCGGCTGGAGGCAGCTTCAGATGGGTTCAGCCATACCTGGAGATCTTTGCAAGAAGCCTCAGCAGCAAATTGTTTGCAATGCAAGAGGCTGGCTGCAAGCTGGAGGTGGCAGCATTCAGTATTCAGGGCTCATTGCGGCTGGGAGCTTCGCTAGATGCCGAAAGAGCAGAAGCACACCAGGTTGAGATGCTTTGCCTTGGCCACGGGGTGGGCAGGAAAGGGCTGCCGGGGGAGTCCCGTGGAAAAGGGAATTGTCCTTGGAGAGCCATGCCCAGAAAGGCCACTAGGGGTCTCCATACACAGCCCCTCCTGGTCGCCATTGCCCTTGGCAGCAGCGCGTTCTGCCCGAAAGCAAGGCTTGCGGGCCACACATTCCAGCAGCCTCTGGCCTCCTGGGGTGGCGCTCCAGTTGCCTTGCTCTGGGGAGCCGGGCAATGCATACTCCCCCTTTTTGTTTCTGGGGTGTGTTGTGCGTGTGTTTCGTCTTGATGAAATGATTTATACCATGCTCAGTGGAGGATTGGCTTTTCAATTGATGCGATAAGCCCTGGAACCTTTATTTCGTTCCAACCGTCAGATGGAAGCGCATTTCTCTCTTTCCTGTGAACAGATATATTCTTAACTGTGTGCATGACCCACCCCCAGTCATGATGTTTGTTCCTGACGCAGGCAGTCAGTCTCTCCCCAGGGATGCAGCAGGGAGGAGAACGTGGCATTTTTCACAGTGTTAAAATCATGGGGAGCACGTCTGTTATACACTTAAGGCCACGGAATTGATTTTGAACATGCAGGATGGGCTTGCAGGCATGCCAGGATTACGGTTTGCCCGTATCCTATTTCGATTTATATCCTGCCTTTTTCCTATAAAGGGCTCAAGGCAGCTTACATCTCCTCCTCCATCATATCCCCACAACAACCCTGTGAGGTAGGTTGGGCTGAGAGTCTGTGACTGGCCCAAAGTCACCCAGTTGGCTCCATGGCCAAGCGGGGACTCGAACCCAGATCGCCTGAGTCCCAGTCCCGTTCTCTAACCACTACACCACACTGGCAGCTGTGACTGACCGCACCGTGGGGTGTCCATTCCTGGCCAGCCAGACACGTGCTGATGTGTAGGCAGCCAGTCAGATAGCAGGGTGGGTGGGCAGGGAGCATGGGCAGCTGCATTAAAATGCAGGTTTCCAGCTGGTGCCATGCTTTAAAAGAAGAAGAGGAAGAAGAAAGGAGAGCACTGCTTAGTCAGAGGGTTCTCTCCGCATTTTTGAAACTGTTTTAGAACTGAAAATATAGCTGAACTGTCAGTCTGTGGCGGCTGTGCAGGGCAATGCTCCAGAGCCCCTCGGTGCAGGTCCCTGGTGCTGCTTCTGGGATTGCTGCCCTGCTGCTCTCCTGCTGCTTCCTCAAAGAAGACACTTGCTTCTGGATCAGGCCCTCTTCCAGCAGGCCAGGGCCCAGCCTGGCAGGGGGAGCATGAAGGCCATGCAAGGTGGGCCCTGCAGTGAAGAAGATTCCCAGTCCGTCAGAACCCCTCCTGCTCTGTCTTCCAGGCCTTTGGCCACCTTTGACCTGCTGGGAGATGACCATCTGGTCCTGGGCCGGCTGACACACACCTTGGCCATTCTGATGTACTTCGCTGTCCACACGCTGGTGAGGATGATGGGAGGAACTTCCACAGTGCCTTACAAGCCCCAACTGCTTTGTTGACCATATTTAAATGTGCTGCCCTTCAGTTTGAGCCTAAAACTTCCAGGGCAGCTTATACTCTATGTTCCTTAAATCAGCTTATGCCAAGTTATGTCCAGTGGCTATTCCACTTGTAGAATGTAGATTTTCAGCTTCCAGAATTTGACAGCCCCAGCTGTTAGGAAGAATTGTCTCTTGTTGTAGTTGAGCCAGTGTTCCTATTCGCAGCTGCTTAATGCCTGAAAGCAGAGTAGATTCTACCACTAGGAAGAGTGGGGGCAGCTGACTGCAAGACTATTAAAAGTCGCCAAATTGTCAATTAATTAGCATAATTAATCACATAATCACACTTTTACCTAGACCATTTAGAATTTCTACCTCCATCTTTCTCTGCTAAAGCCTCTGCATTCGATGCATCTCCTTTGGATCCTTGTCTGTCTTTCTTCAGGTAGCGGCTAGAATGGGAAAGGAGCTGCTCGAGTTTGTTTGGACTCTGCGCTTCCACACAGACACGTGAGTTCCCCTGATCTCTGGGGTGGGCTTTGGAAAGAGGCTAGAGACCCACAATTCAGGAGGCCGTTCAGTTTGCCCTCCTTAGGCCATCCTTTAATTCAGGGCATAGTCCAACATGTTGAAGGCTGCTTCCTGTCAGGGCGAAGAAGGGGAAGAGCCAATTTAGGGAGCTCGGATTAAGGGAGTTCCTCACATCCCAGTGCTCTGTGTTCTCCCTGACTTCATCGATGGCTCAAGCAGAATATAGGTCATTTTGGGGATTTCTAAGCTCTGCAGCTTCTAATCTGACACTCGAGATGCCCCTCACATCACATATGAAAATAACTTGACCCCCCACTCCCTCCTCCTTTTTGGTCTTTCCTGCTCCATGGAGCAGCTGGAAGATGCGGAGTGGGAGAGAACTCTCTTGAACTAGCTTCTAGGTGGAAATCAAGGAATGAGTAGTACAGAGTAAAATTAGCAGAGCAGAGGGTGAAGGCCACGGGCCGTGGGCTGGGTGGGTTGCGGGTTCCTTCCTGCTGATTTTGACTTGGGCGTTCTTCTCCGTGCAGATACGTGCGGCAGGGCCTTCTGTCTTGTATCTCTTCCATACTCCTTAGTGTCCCTGCTGAGCGCCTTCTGGAGGATATGACGGAGGAGCTTCTCGAGACCCAGTCCTGGCTGGCAGGTGGGAAGGGCAGGGTGGAAACTTGGGGGCCACTGGGAATGGGGGTTGTTGTGAATGACTGTGTGTTCAGGCTGTGCCGTCTGTCAGGTGCGCCTGATTCTTGAGACTCGTTCTACGTAAGCAGCATTAGTAACTCTCTGTCCTACAGGAAGCTGCTTTGTAAGAACATCCCTGAGCAGCTTTGTGAGAAACAGTAAATCAGAAAGAGAAATAGCAACTCTGCATCCTCTTTTTACACACTAGGTGCAACTTGTTTCATCAATTTATTTTTAAAGTTTTGTATGCCACTTTATTTTCAAAGAGAAACCAAAGTGGCTAACCATTAAAAATGATCCAAACAGTAATGCATGCAATAAACAAATACCTAAACAAAAATAATCAGAGGGGCAGTAAAAAAGGGGCAGAAAAAAATGAATGAGTGAGAACAAGACAGAAAATAACTCCACCTCTTGGGCCAAGAAAGAGACCAACCAGGTCAGAAACCTGGTAAATCAGAAAAGGCTTTGTCTTCTGGCAGAAGGCCAATAGGGAGAGGGCTAAGTAGACCTCCCTGGACAGGCGTTCCAAAGGCTGATTCAGTGCAGCTGCTGGGAATTCCCTCTCCCAGTTCGTGCTCCTGTTTTGCTAGTCGTAATGCTCACGCAGTTTCTATGCACTCGTATGGAGCAAGTCATCCTGTCTGAGGGGGGAAGTCTTTTGAAGAGGCAGTCCTGGTGCTGCCGTGCGCTAATGCTCTGCTTAGGGTCTTCAGCAAGCCAGAATGCTTTTCCACCTGAGATCAGGCATACGGCATGTTATTTTATTTCCGGCGTTGGCAAAGACTTCTCTTTTCAGGCAAGCGTTTCCTGACTATAGAGGACGTTTCAGTCACCCTTTTATCAATGTTTCTGCTTGAATTGTGGTTTTTAAAGTTTCGATTTGTTGTGCGCTGCTTCCATAGCTCTCCATGTGGAGCAGTTCATACGTTCCAGGCTGAGTAATGGATTAGGTGACCTGGCTGAAAGCAAGAGGGGTGTGCAGGAGTGAGGGCTGCAGGTTGCCTCCAGTGCTGACCTTGTGCTTGTTAGCGTTGGGAGCCTCCTCGCAGAAGGCTTTTGGCAGCTCCGCAGTGAGGTGGTGGTCAATGTGGGATGAACCATTTGGCTCGCATTCTCAGCATGCTTCTTTGGGTCCATGATGCAGTAGCAAATTCAGCTGGGCCACTTTCTGAAGCCTGCCAGGGCTGAGGGAGAAACATCCCATCTTGAGAGAAAGGGGGAAGGCACAGGGCACGTCTGTGTGCCCTGGAAAGCACAGCTTGTTGCTGCCTGATTCACAACCTGCAGCTGAAGGGTTATTTGCTAGGAATTTGCAGGCAGAAACAGCCTTGGGTACACTATATAGGTTCCGATGCCTGCTTATTGCTGCCCTTGGTTGGTTTCCTTTACCATACTGATAAGGGAAAGCGAGCTTCCCATGGGAGCTGGTGAGGAAGCAACATGGACACAGCCCGTGTCTGATCCCTGCATGGGGAGCCAACACATAGTGCCCTTAAAAGGAAAAGGAGGTGCCATGGAAGCCACAAACTGCCCGTTTCCCATGACATGGATGGTGTGCCTGGGGGAACCGGCCTTCCCTCCTCCGCTGTCCCTGCTCTCAAGCTCTCAGCCTCATCAAAAACGACTCTGCGGACTCGAGGCTGGGCTGAAAGGAGCAAGGGCAGGACTGGTTTCATCCAATCTAGCTCAGTGAGCCATATTTAAAACTAAAGTCTCATGTCTTAGGAAGTTTAATTTTGGAATGTGGGTAATATGAGTTTTTTTTATTACGGTTGAGATGAAAATGGGCAAATCTTTGCTTAGTGGAGAAGAACCCCTTTGAAAACACAGTTAGCACATCTTAAAACTGCTCTGCAGCTATGAGGACTAGAACCTTTGAAAATGCAGTTGGTCCGAACTAGAGCAAGTTGGCTTGTGAGCAACAAGTTGTCCGTCTCATGACAGAGTGGATGTGCATGGAAGGGAAAGGCAGAAGACAAGTCCATTGATTTATGCAGTCATAGAATAGACGCTGGGGTTTTTGTTTATTCTAGTGAGCTATCCATCCATTTCCTTCGCTGTCTCTCCGCAGCCGCCTTGGCTTTTTGGGAGTCTTTGTCCCACGGGGGCCGCTGCTGATGTGAAGCATTGTGGCCTACAGGCTTTCCTCTGTGCGGAGCGTATGATGCATTTCTGAAAAGCTCCTGTCATTTTATAAATAGCGCGAGGCCATTGGAGTGAGTCATGTAGCCAGGCTGACCCAGGGCTGGACTTTGAGCACTCTGCTTGTGCGCACAGGATATCCTCTGACAGACTCGCTGCTCTTTTGGACTCCCCCCTGCCCTGACATCCTGATTTCTACTTTGCAAGCCTGTGAAGAATCAGGTTCCCTTCCCACACCCCCTGGCATGGCTCCACTTAACAGCTGTCTGAGAAGTAGAAATTCAGCAAGGTGAGACTTACTCCATCATATGAACTGTATACTGAGAAAAAGGCTTCGCCGGCTGGATTTCTCATTCCGTACTGTACAGCTGTTTCAGGTGCAGAATGGTGCCAGAATAGTTCTGGCGATCTGTTAACGTGCCGTGGATCTGCTGCAGAACACAGAGACTACCTGTCTATAGGGCAAAGTAAAGGAGTACCTGCACTTTTGCTTTCCAAGCTGGCCAAGCAGGTGTGAACTAGTGAAAAGGTGCTTTTAGGCCCCTGTTGCTCCTCCATTTTGCACCTGGACGCGCTGCATTCACACAAGGGCAGGCACATCGGAGATGGCCTGTAATGGCAGTTTTGTGGAAAATTGTGGAATTCATCACTTATTTATTTATTTTTCGATTTATATCCTGCCTTTTCCCCCAAAGGGCTCAAGGCAGCTTACATCATTCTCCTCCATCTTATCCCCACAGCAACCACGCTGTGAGGTAAGTTGGGCTGAGAGTCTGTGACTGGCCCGAAGTCACCCAGTTGGCTCCATGGCTGAGCCGGGACTCGAACCCAGATCGCCTGAGTCCCAGTCCCATGCTCGTCACCACTACACCACACTGGCTCAGCAAATTTTATGCAAAACTTTTTTTTAGCTTGGTAGGTCATATCAGAAGAAAGCTTTAAATGTTTCATTTAAAACTGCCTTGTACCTGGTGCTTAAACAGAACCTGAAAATCCTAAGCCTAAGAACAAGCAGCTTCTAGTAACTCGTCTTCTGTTTAGTGGTAAAACCTTCCAAGTCGTTCTTGCTCCTGTGGTTAGAAAAAGCAATGGACAGCTACAGTTTATCACCTGTACTCTTAGTGCTCAGAGGTTACACTGGCACTATCCTATGTAAAAGCAGTGTTGCTAAATAAAGTTTGGGCTGCAATCAAACAAGCTGGCTATTTGGAGATGCAGGGAGGGGATAACTTCCTTTTATTGTTTCTTTACTGAAGCACACTGGACAGTTCAGCTAATGCTTCACAGGAATTTCCTCAAGCCATTTTTTCCTTCTCTCCTCTTGTCTCTCTCTTCCGATTTTCTGCAGATGTCACAGAGAAGGACCCAGATGGTGACTGCAGAAGTTTGGCACTGCAGAATTTGCTGCTGATGGAAAACCTGAAAAAAAAGCTTGCGGTGGCTCCTTTCTAGCAAAGGCGGGCTCAGCAGCTTCCGTGTTCCATGGCCACTGGCCCACTTTTGGGTCAGAATCTCTCCCACCGTTGCCGCTTGGACCAAGTAGGGAGTAGAGAACCGAGTGGCCAGCTGCACAGCAGCTGGGCTTGCTAGCAGAGGGCAGTTGGGCATGCGGTGGCTATATGGATGGGAATGTTGACACACTCTTCCCTGTTGTGCTCTCTCGTGGCTATTTATGGCTTTGGCAGGCATGCGAAAGGTGCAGAGCAGAGTTGTGTGGTGTTTGCTATCCTCAGGAGAAAACACTGGGAAATTGAAGTGGGTTTGCTTCGTGTCCCTAAGCCATCCTTTTCCTTGGATACTTTTCTGAGTTTCTTGACTTGGAAAACCTAGAATGGATGCTGTAAATGCACTAGGGCTTTAATCAGAAATATAGTCTACCTATACTTTGGCCCAGATTCCCACCCAAACTTTTCCCAAGCAGTGCTAACACTTACCTTGGGAAATATATTCGGTGAGGATACCTATGGCAACCTCTGCAAATGAACCAGCATCGCACGTGATGACCCCAGGGCATTCAGGAGCAGGTTCCACTGATGTATGATGTGTGCAAAATTGTTAATAAAGGCTCAGATATGACAACCATGAATCAAAAATTTGGGTGTAGGCCAGTTCCTAGTAAAATCATGGCCAGTTTCATCCAAACCTAGGTTGATACAATGTAGATTCTGCGACCTAGTATATCTATGTCATGGTGGCAAATTTGGTGAGTTAACTCACCGTTCACTGGGAAGTGTGGCGAATGCATGCTGTATTGCTCAAGATGGATACTTGTTTCTGGGTTAATAACCCCTTGTATGTATGTTCAGACGTGATGTGAACAACTTAGGAATGGTTTATGTGCTGCTCATGCACACCATGTTGCTGTGATGTGTGAACACACATTTCCTAACTTTGTCTCTGTTGGACAGTCACCTTGCTTTCATAGGGCTTTGTGAAGGACAGTAATAGCCAAAGGATGGTGGGATTCCGGAGTGAATTGATTAGATTTGATAAAATGGCTTGGAAGTACAGGCAACCCAGTGTAAGATATACACAAAGTCAGATTGCTTACTTGCAGCTGTCTTGTCCTTGAGTATTCATTTGTGCATTCATACATAGGGCCTCTGCCCCTGTGGGACCTGAAGTTGAGGAGTTTTCCTAGCTGGGCTTCCTTTGGTGGGAAGCCGTCCCCTTCCACCGTATTTTAGAGGGGTTCCCACCCACTTCCTCAATTTTGTGGAGACCGACATTGTGGCCTCGGAACCAAGGGCAGGTTAGTGAATGGCCAACCTTGGACCCAAGGACTATGAGATCAGTGACTTGCAGAGTGTCAAAGCTGACTGGCACCACTATGTGGTTAGAGAGTGAGCTGTGAGGACTGCCCTGCCAAAGGAGCAGTCTTGTCTAGCACAAATGTCGAGCTGGAAAAGACAGGCAAATGTCGCTGGGACAGACCATATTGCCGCTGTGCAATGGTCTTGTAGGGGATGCCAGCATGCAGTGCTCTTGAAGTGACCTCGGCTGTGATGGAGCAAGTTCTGGGCCATTCAGGGAGATGCAGTCCTGCCAGCTGGGAAGTGAGTGTGATGGTCTCAGGCACCCAGTGTGCAAGCCATTGTGGGCTAACAGGTTTACCTCTGGCCTCTCGCAGTAGCAAAAGGAAGTCTCTGGGAATAATGAAAGGCTTCCGTTTGAAGGCACGGAAGCCGTTTGAAGGCACATCCAGTGTGTGCAGGGTGGATTCCATCAGGTGCGATAGCATAGTGTGCATCCAGTGTGTGCAGGGTGGATTCCATCAGGTGCGATAGCATAGTGAAGAAGGCCAGCAGATGATGTCCTGGTTAAGGTGAGATGATGACGCACCTTTGGGAGGCATGAGGGGGCTGGACACAAGACTGCCTTATCTCTCTGAAAAGCAAGGTATGGTTGGTCAATGCAGAGCACCCTTAGTTTGCTGGCCTTTGGAAAGCTGTGAAAAGAAGTTGAGGTCTATTGTGGCTGGTGGTTTGAAGGGTTGTTTTGCTAGAGCTTGCAGAATGAGCAAGATGCTCCAGCTCAGAATGAAGCACTGGACTTGTAGAATGATGTTTTGTAGTCCTTTGAAGAACTGATGGGGCAGAGGATGTGCGAAGACAGCTGGACCTTGGATTTGTGAGTGGAATGAGGAGATCGCTGCCAAGTAGAACTTTGTAGAAGATGGTGGCAAAGGGAGAGCAGGAAGTCAAGGATCTGATGGAGGGATGCCTGGCAAGTATTGAAAGATCCTAGCTGGGTGAAGGCAGAGAAAGTTTCCCTTCACTGCATACAAGTTTTAAAGTTTTAAGGTTTTGATATTCTGTAGGCTTTTTAATTATTGTACTATGTTTCTGCCTACAAGGTTTTTTTGAGGTTGTGAGCCGCCCCGAGGCTTGTGGCAAGGGGCGGCCTATAAATCTGTAAGTAAGTAAGTAAGTAAGTAAGTAAGTAAGTAAATAAATAAAATAAAATAAAATAAAATAAAATAAAATAAAATAAATAAATAAAATTAAATAAATACATACATACATACAATCACTTGGGGATGGTCTTAGTGCCACATCCAGGATCACCTGAACGTCTGGATGAAGAGCTGTGCCTAGTCTACTGGACAGTCTTCCATGCTGTGAAGCATAGGGTGTTGATGTAAGGATGGAGGACCATTCATGAGTGAGACGACACTCAGGTTTGATGGATGGCAGGTTGAATGTCTTGTTGGACAGCTGGAGAGGGTATGTGAACCATGACTGGGGGACCATCATCGAGTAATGAGGATGCAGGTGGTCTTGTCCATATGGATCTTCATCAGTAATCTGATGGTGAGCAGGAATGGTGAGAAGAGAGGGAACAGTGAGTCCGTAGTGGTCCTGACCTGGGAACAGCAGCTCTTGAGATTGTGTTGTTCTCAGTCGTGAAGAAGTCTAGCAAAGTTCTGAGAGGATCCTGGGACCCATCTGCTCGGCCTGCTGAAGGCGTCTACCATCAGGTTGACCATCCTAGCTCAGTCAAGCATGGACAGTGGTGAGAGTGATGCATTTGTCAATGCAGCGGTTACAAATGTGCATGGTCAGGCACACTAGGTGATGGACCTGGTGCCGCCTTGTGCAGGGAGAACACCCTGGTAGTATTGTCTGTGGCAATCTGCACAACAGTGGTCCTGAAGGACAGGTTGGAAAGTGACCAGGAATGGGGTTGGTTTCTCCTGGATGTGGTACATCCCCTCTAGCTGCTTGTATGTTGGTGCTACCTGTGCTGGTGTCTTCTAATTCACCTTCATAGAATTCAGGAGAGCCTGCAGGAAGGGCATCAACATCAGCACCATGATCTCCATTCTGAGGGTGTGGAAGAGCGGATCTGTGGCTGTCTCAATGTGCTGCTGCGCCTGAAGTCCAAGTGAGGTTGCCAGCCAGAAGCTTTGCTCAGAGAAGCCCCCCGTGTCCTCAGGGGGGGCTCCCATCTCCTGCAACATGATGAACACATCTAGCAAAGAGGTGAGTGGGCTGTCAAATGGGGCTGAGTCTGGGTTGGTTCTCTGGGACCAAGGAAGGTGAGTTGAGCCTCTGTTGTGAGATGGGGGCAGGGAGCAGGCATGGTGGTAATGGAGGGCAAGATAGTGTTGCTGATGCCCTGCTGTGCCCTCTCCCTGGTCTCCTGGATAGTCGTATGTTTAGTGAGGCCTGGGAGAGTGGACAGACACTCACACGGCACCCTCTCCTGGGCAGAAACAGCACAGCAAAGGGCCATCTGTTGGGAGCAACTCGCTCTTGCAAGGGATGTATTTCTGAAATGATGCCTTGCATCCTGCCAGAAAAGGAGAACGAACATGAGAGAGTGTGTTGAGGACGGGAAGAGAGACAACAACTGAAGGGCTTTTAATGTTTTCTATTTTTTGACAGGAGTGGGTTTTGGTAAAAAGGTAAAGTAGGAAGAACTAGAATTGGGGAAGATAGCTATGACAGCCGAGAACGAGTCAGGGAAAGGCAATGATCAACTAAAGAGGAAAGTCCCAAGACACCCCTAATGGGGGTCGGGAAGGAATTGAGGAAGTGGGTGAGAACTTCTCCCAGATATACCGGGGGGGGGGGGGCTTGGCTCCCACAAAACGAATCTAGCTAGGAAATCCTCCCAGGCACAGAGCCCATATGTGTGAATGCACAGAAACCACAAAGAAGAATGGAGTCTGCCATGAGCAGGTGCGGCTTCCCCGGCACCTAATCATGCCAGACCTCAGCAGCATGCAGAAGTGCAGAGTATCTCTGCTGAATGAGCCTGCAGAGCTACCCTGCAGTGTGGGGGTCACAGCACGCCTCTGCAATGGTCTGATCACACCAGCAGCTGTTCAGGCTGCGTGTCACGGAACCTCATCTGGACCGGTTTATGGCACCCTTGCCCCAGTCCTCAAGTAAAACAGCAGGAAGTGACTTAAGAGGTGGGTGTTACTAAAATGTTTAATACAAATATTAAAATATATCTGAACATAAAATGTTTTTTGCTGAACGATTACATCTGAAACTACTTTATCTTATGCTATGCCACAAGGCGCACAAAGCCTCAACAGTTTGGCCTGTGCACCCCAGTTGTATTGAACAAGCTATTAAAAAGCCAAGCAAATTGGCTTATTGCCCCTAATAAAACAAAGCTAGCTGATCTCCCAGCTTTCCTTTAGCAGTACAGGAAGAGCAGTGCCGTCTCACAAAGCCCGAGCTCTGTTTAGGAAGGCTCTGCCTCGTCAGCCACCTCCTCCTCCACATCCCTGTCCTCCATGCTGTTGTGGCGGACTCTCTCCGGGGCCGGATTTCGGCTCGGGGGAATGCCCAGTCCTCTGTGAACTGCCTCCACAGTCTGCTGGGTCACATAGTAATTCAGGTTCACACATGGAATTTTCTTCCGCATCTCTTCTAGGTACCGGTATGCCTAGGGAGAAGAAAGGGTTTTGTGGTCAACAGCCCTCATCGGTCCCACTTCAAATAAATCTAGAGTTCGATGTTCAAGTGGATCAGGCACCAACAAGCTATTTTAAATTCTGGCCTGAAACCATGGTCCACTTACACTGGGATACAGCAGTCAATAACTTCAGCCTGAGTTGTTTTTGGGAGTTACCGGAACCGGATGGAACCACCTGACAGAAGCAGCTGCCAGCCCTTCTTGTTCCACTTAAAATGATTCTGCAAATCAAGGCTAGGTAGGCAACCGGCTGTGCTGTGCTGTGCTTCAGAGCCCATCAGCTCCAGTTGGCAGGGGCAGGAATTATGGGAGGTGCAGTCCAACATCTGGAGGAGCAAAAGTGCCCCACTCTAGGACTAAGGAGTTTCTGATTAGCTGAATGAAAGCAGAGGTGTTGTGCTTCACATTTGTTCTGTGGGAGATTGCTCAGTTATGCAAGTTACATGATTCCTGCTCACCCTGTTCAGACAGCCAGCATCTGCACTAAATGGGTGGAGGCTGAGAGATGTGAGGTGTGATCCTATGGCCCTAGGAAAAGACGGAGTCCTTGCTGCAATCTCCGAGGTAGCAGTGGGCAGTCTGTCTTTGGAAGGCCTCCCACCGCTGCAGCGGTCCATTCACACCTGCTGCAGCACAGGGTGAGCTCTGTGAGGCATCCAGTCAGTGCCTCAGCCCCTCTGGAGCGACCGGGCCACCACAATGGTTTGGAGGGCCAGAGAGGCGGAGGCAGTCGTAGCTTCTGTGCTCCTTCCACACCGTGTGGCTGTCCACAATCTCCTGCTTCCAGAAGGTTATGGGCAACCGCACAAGATGGCACCCTTGGTCATCTGAGGTGCTGTCGACAGTTTGCCCTATTTGACTCTGAACTGAAAAAAGGCCAACGGTTGATTTTCAACAAACAGCGCAGGCAGAGAGCCCAGAACTATTTGCAGCAATATCAGCCAAAGCTTCCGTTAGCACTGCCACTGCTAATTGTCTTGTGCCCATCTAGCTGCCTACTGGATTTGCTGAGAGGTTTATTTTTAATGTAGCCCCTTTTTTCATGAACTCCGGGTGACTGGAGAACACCTGGCCGTTCCAGAACAGCAGTTCCTCTCTGCCCAGGGCCTATGCGTCTGTCTTCCCTATTTTACACCAGGCCAGTCTGACATTTCCTGCTTCAAGCAAGTGAATCATCTCATCTCCAGATGGCTCACATAATGGCTTCCTCTGCTTTCCTCCCCACCCCCTTCAACGCACCAGGTGGTAGTGGGTTAGGGCACCAAGATACTGAAGAAAACTATCTCCTGATCACCATACTTTAAATTTATCCCATTGTCCCCTACCCACTTCCATAGTCTGTCCAGATCTTTCTGGATCCGGAGTACCTGCTCCTAAGCCGTGGCCACTGCCCCCATTTTAGTATCGCCTGCAAATGTGATCAGCAGACTGGTCACCCCCTCTTCCAGGTCATTGACGACAAGGATTGGTCCTAGGACAGAGCTTTGGGGGACTCCACTCATCACCATCCACCATCCCGATTATTCCCCACTAATGGTTACCCTCTGCTTTCAGTCCATCAGTCATGCCCTAATCCATCAGAAAGTGCACAAGTCTATCCCGAAGCTCATCAATTTCTCAACTAGGATATCATGGGGCACTTTGTCAAGGGTCTTGCTGAAATCCAGGTAAACCACATCCACCATGTCCTCTCCTCTCCGCCTAGCCACCTTGAAACCCTGTCACAGAATTCTACAAGGTTCCTCTGACGGGACCTGTTTCAGCGGAGACAGTGTTGCATGGCCACCAACCCTCCTTCCCTATCCGGGGTTTCTAGAGCTTTCCCTATTATGAGCCTTTCCACTGTCTTCCCTAGAATGGACGTAAGGCTAACCGGTCTGTAATTCCCCGTGTCCCCTCCACTGCCATTTTGAAGATCGGGCATGAACCAGCCCGTGGAAAGGTCAATCAAAATGCAGAAGGAAGATGTGCATGGCTGACTACCAAAATGTACAGCGCATGCGTTTGAGGGATATGTCTCTTCCCTCCCTAGGTAGCTTTTTCCCTAGGGTTGGTTTGCATGTTTTCGCCCCTTGGGAAGCATTCAATGATGTGGCCCCTTTGCTCACATAGACCAATCCCTGTGGTGGAATAATCTCCCAAGCACAAACCGCTGAATGAGCAGAGTCACTTCGTGCCTGCATTCTTCACTAGGGAGCCCTGAAAAAGCCAGTGCTGCTCACCATCTGGAATTCTTGTGCCATCAGGTGGTGCTCCACGAGGAAGCCCAGGACGTCCCCCAGACGGATGGCACTCTCAAGCTCTGGCTCTCCCAGCAGCAGCTCGCACTGCCTGGCTGCCTCCTTGGGGTCCTCAGCATAAAGTCTAGGATGCAACAATATGTCAGACACAATATGGGGCAAAGGCGTCTCTGGAGGTCTCCATGATCTCTTTGCTTTGCTGCTATGGCAGCCTGCTCCATTGCTCAGCAAGACTCCACTGCGAAGCCCTTGCAGGTACACATGGTGCCGGTAGGGAGGCAGCTGTGGAAGCAACCTCAGACTGGGATGAGGGGGACTGGCTTTTCGGTCTGAGCTAGAGGAGGATTCTGCACAGTCCTGATCCTTCCTACTTATGCTGGTCATGAAGCAGCCTCCCACTTCTCAGGGAAGGACTGTGCTGGCTGGTGTGTCAGCCACTTCTCCAGAGTAGACTATAAAACTTTAAAAGAAAAAGTTCCCCACCCCCACAAAGCATTTACTAAGCAAAGAGCTGTAGCTTGAAATGGTTGGAGACTGTACTGTTCCTGCAAGGACTATGCATGGTTCTGATCGTGCCTTTACCCCAGAGGAGTGCTGTTGACTGCACTGCTAGGGGACCCTGCACCGTGGTGAGGTGGCAGCTTAGCCTGCACACCGCTTTCAGAGATACTTTCCCGAACCAGAGGAAGCCAGGATGCTTCTGACAAGGCAGGCACTCTAGCCCCTGCTCCCTGAACACATGGGGCCCTGCCACCTCCTCACCTTCGGGCCTGAATAAATCTCTTCACCATGGCCATCTTGCTGTGCAAGAGCGCAAGCTTGCTCTCTTGCTCCACCGGACTCCGTGTCTTTGCCTTTGACAGGCACTTGTATGCTTCCGTCAGGGCTCCAAGGGCCTTCTCGTAGTTCTGGTACTCGTCTACCTCCACCTAGGGGGAAGGAAAATGTGTTGGCTTCGGCTTTCTCTCTCGTGCAACCTAAACTGCACCTGAGAAATGGCCACACACCTGAGCACAAGCATCGTAAAAGCCAGCCAAAAGATCCAGAGCTCTCCCCTTGGTGTAGAAGCTGATGATGTTCTTCATGATCTCTGGGTCCTTTCGCCAGTCCAGGGACTGGAGGTAGTTGGCAGCCATGATATAAATCTCCCTCTGCTTGGACACTCCAGCAAAGAAAACAATTTTCTCGGTGTCTCCAGATTTCAGCAGTGCTCTCATAGCCTGAAAATAAGGAGCAGGCCTTATAACCACTGGGCACTACAGGCCAATGCCGAATTACACATGTTCTAATCCCACACACATAGCAAAGCATCTCCAAGCCCTAAACCCTTGAGATGAAAAAAATTAGAGGGTACTTTGAATTGGGCCCAGAAGCAAGAAAGAAGTCAGGAAGATGAGGAAGAACCATGAGTAATATATTCCCTGCATCTCACTCAGGAGGTGATGAGCCATGGCATTCTGTATTCACTTATCATCCAAGCTGTCCTTCACGGTGGCTTTGTGTTGACTGCATTAGCCTCCAAAGGCATGGATCCAAGCCTCTAATTTTAGAAGCTGTGTGTCTCAGAGCCCTAAGCTGCTGGAGAGCAACAGATGGGGAAGGCAATTGGCTCTGTGCCCTGTTGGTGATCTTCCCAGAGACATGTGAAATCACAATCAGAATAGAAGAGCTAGAAGGGGCCATGAAGGCCAACAACTCCCTGCTGCTGCAGGACACCAAGTTAGACCATCCCTCTCAGATGGCCTTGAATGTCTCTAACATGGGAAAGCCGCTGGCCTCTCTAGGCAACTGGTTCCACTGCTGTATTGCTCTGACAGTCAGGAAGCTTTTCCTGATATCTAGCCTGAAGATGATAGAGTTGGCCAACGCAGGAAGCAGGATACAGACCTTTGGGCTGGTCCAGCAGGGCCTTGTCAGTCAACGCCACTCTGCCAGCAGCAGCCAGACACTAGTCTCTCTGAACAACAGGAGCTTGTGTGCTTTTTTCCGCTGAGCCCACCCAAGCAGCCAAGGCACTTACTTTCAGCTTGTTTCCTGCCTGGGTGTATTTCTTGGTGGCCATGTGGTAGTTGCCCTGCCGCATGCAGCAGTCGGCTATCTGCTCCAGGAGCTCCCGGCGGGAGTCTTCTGCAAGCTCCTTCGAGTCCTTTGAAATGGTCATCTTCTCGGCCATCTCCTCAGTGATGGTCAGGTTCTGCGTCAGGCAGAGCTGCAGGGCATCCTGGTACTGCAGCAGAGAAAGGCAGTGAAGGAGACCGAGGGAAAGAGACACTTGCCAAAAAAAGCTCCTTGAAGAACGGGGAGAGGGAGGAGCAAAAGGAAACAGGATCGTCTGACCTACCATGTTTGAGCAGAGTTTTAGCAACAGCACATGCAAGATTTAGTCCACAAGAGATTTTTAAAACATTCCTCAACCACAATAACCAGTTTGGGGATTTCGGGGAGAATATCTGCGTGAGACTGTCATTTGCAGAAATTTGGATTTACCTTTTTGGCAGCTAGCAAAAGCTCAACGGCCTTCTCATACTGGGCATGCTCAATAAAGAAGTCCGAGCAACGGGCCAGCAAGGCGGGGTCCGACTTCTCATCCAGATCCTCAGCAATGAGCTGCAGGGCTGCGAACTGCTGTGTGGCAAAGGCCAGCTCCAGCGCTTTGGAGAGATGTCCTGCCTGAAAAAGGAGACAAGAGGCTTCAGCTTCTGGCACACAGAATAATGGAGAACGGAGAGAAGAATTCCCAGTTGCACAGGGCAGAATTTAGATACTTTGCCCAGCTCCATCCCCTGGCCAGGGAAGTCTGACTCGGAGGTGCCAAAATCCCTTTTCCACCTTGAACACCCCTTTGCTCGCCTTGTGGTACAGCATCACTGCCCTGTCCATCTGTTCGCCCTTCCCTTCGTAATAGCGTGCAGCTTCGATCATGTCTTCCGGTGAACTGAGAAGAGCCAGGTTCATCAGCTGGTCATCCAGGTTGTTCTCCTGTTCCAAATATTAAGAAGCACCTTCAAGTCAATGTTTGTCCTGGCTGCTTTCTAGAGCTTCCCTTCCCTGAGCGCTGCTTATAATGACAGGTAGAGGTGGCAGCATCAGAAGAAAACGTCTAAAAATTTTCATAGTAGCCATTGTCTTTTAAAACGCATAATAACATCGCTTGTTACTATTTTATATATTTAAACTCCACATACTTTTACTATTTAACGCCACATATTTAGAGTTCCAAAGCCCTCACTGGTGCTACAGAACCATCTTGTATTGCTTTCAAAAGGTTATGCAAATGCTTAAACACTCTTAAAAACAGTGGTTAGCTTTTTGATAATACATTTCTTCCTATGAAAACTTGTAATGCCCTCTTATCACTGCAGTTCTCTCTCAACACATATCCTTTGGTAGCCATAATACACTCCTGAATTGGGAGCAGAAGCATGAAACTGGCAAATGTACTTGAGATAAATTCCATCTTCCTTGCTGGTAGATCAAAAAATCCTGAGCATTTTGGTGGACGGGCAGTTAAGGCATTTTACATGATACTCATTTATTACACAGATGTCCCCTCTTTCCTCTGTGGAACTCAAGAGCTTCTGAGATGCATTCCCATTTGGGCACCCAGACCTGCTCAGCTTCAGCAAGGGGACTGCATCACATACCATCAAATCATACTTGAGAAATAACCATTTTTTACAATGATAGCTAGTAACTAGAGAAGAACATCTGTTTTGTAGGAGACCAAAGAATGTTTGTAGGCCATTGGTTACAAAGGACACAGATGTTTGCCTCCACAGCCAGAGAAGCACCTTTGCTCAGCATAGGCAGCAAGGGTGGTTGCGGTTGTGAGGAAAAAAGCAATTCTGCCTGTCACGGCCACCAAGCTCCAATAATGAAAGAGGATGCATGTCTCTGTCAGAGCCATAGTACCAAGGCCATGAAAACAAGATACTTGAAACTCAGTAGAGTCCAAAAGGGCCCTAGGGGTTATAATCTGAAAGCTATTCCATTTTTAAAATGCACTAATCAATGTTAAGTGATATAAAATGGTCAGTGTGTTGGATGCTTAAAGTACCAATACCAGTGACCAACTTTGCAATCAATACAATTTGAAGCCAGCAAGGAAAAGTCTAAGAACAGAGTTAGATGGCGACCCACCAGCCTGCCCACTCCCTGCTGTGGGGCAGCCCTCCCTCAGAGGAATGGCATAGGCAGACGCCTTCCTTGGGGAGCTATGCAGCTGTGCCTGGGGGAGCTCTAACAGCTGTCCTGTATCAAATTAAGGTCTGTTCTATCATGTTAAAATTCAGGTCAGTTTGCTAGTACTTTAATCAAAGATATAGGCAGAACAACCCCACATGTTCAAGAGTTCTGTCCAGATCCACAGGTTAAACAAGCTGAAAGAATCCAAAAGCACCAGAAGGAAAGTAGTGGGGATTTGCATTTGCTGTTTGGAATCTCTGAGTTTTGATTTTTTCTCCTTTAAATTGTCTCTCTTGTAGCACCCTCCAAGTCAGTTCACCGAGGTCTGGGCATAATGCTGATAGTGTTATTATATTAGTGACAGATTTTATTTTCCTGGGCTCCAAGATCACCACAGATGGGGACCGCAGCCAAGAAATTAAAAGATGCTTGCTCCTTGGGAGGAAAGCTATGGCAAATCTAGACAGCATACTAAAAAGCAGAGACATAACCCTGCCAACAAAAGTGCATATAGTCAAGGCCATGGTTTTTTCCCAGTTGCAATGTATGGCTGTGAAAGCTGGACCATAAGGAAGGCTGAGCGCTGAAGGATTGAGGCCTTTGAATTGTGGTGCTGGAGGAGACTCCTGCGAGTCCCTTGGACTGTAAGGCGATCAAACCGGTCAGTCCTACAGGAGATCAACCCTGACTGCTCTTTAGAAGGCCAGATACTGAAGATGGAACTCAAATACTTTGGCCACATAATGAGAAGGAAGGACTCTTGGAGAAGAGTCTAATGCTGGGAACAATAGATGACAAAAGAAGAAGGGGATGGCTGAGAATGAGGTGGCCGGATGGAGTCACTGAAGCAGTTGGTGTGAGCTTAAGTGGACTCCGGGGGATGGTGGAGGACAGGAAAGCCTGGAGGAATGTTGTCCATGAGGTCGTGGTGGATCGGACACGACTTCGCGACTAACAACAACAACAAGTGTTATTAAAGGATGCGGCAAAGCAAATGCTGCCTACCTTACACAACCGAATAGCATTGTTAAACGCCTGGGCTCTGGTGTAGAAGTGCACGGCTTGCTTGATGTCATCATGGCTCTCATACTGACGGGCGACATGATATGAAGCTGCCCAGTTACCTGTTGCATTGGCTATCTCAGCCGCCTAAAATGAAACGAGAAAAACTGGGCTATGCTATAAAAGGGCTGCCTTTGCCGGGGAAACTTAGGAAGAAACAAACTTACCTTCTGGATGTTACCTAGGAAACAGTGAATACGGACCATAGAAAAATAATCCTGGGCTAGTTCATAATATCTGAAGGCGGCTTCCATGTCAGCCTGACCTTCCAGGTACTGCGCCCACCACTTCCATAAGTCCCTGGAGAAGGAAAAGGGTAACAATAAAGCATTTTTCAATCAATTGTATTTGAATAAAGATAAAGGTAAAGCTAAAGGTTTCCCCTTGACGTTAAGTCCAGTCATGCCTGACTCTAGGGGGCGGTGCTCATTTCCGTTTCCTAGCCGAGGGAACCAGCATTTGTCCACAGACAGTCTCCATGGTCATGTGGCCGGCATGACTAAACACCAAAGTGCACGGAATGCTGCTTTGAATAGATTGCTCCAATAAAACTCCCTGAAGCAGCAAGCTACATTCTACTATAGGAAAGAGTCATCACTAAATTCAGAAAAAATATTAGAAAACTCTATTAGCAGTCACTGTCAATTAAGCATAAAAAACAACCAGAACCACTGAAGAGAAGTTTTAAAGTTAACCATTAACCTTTAAGCTTAACTCAAATACCCTAACCCTAACCTTTGCCAGGTGTCAAAATACCAGTCATGGAAGAAATGGGGGTAAATCTTCCTTGACATGCAGTTCTGTACTCTCAGGTTCCACTAAAGGGAAGGCCCTGTCCTGAATAACCATCAGCCACAGTTCAAATCATGGAGAACATGGAGCAGAGATCTCAAGGAAGATATTAATTAATGAACCAGGGAGATTTGTTTGGAAAAATGCAGTTCTTAATAGATTCTGGGCCTAGACCAGCTTTCCCCAAGCTGGTACCCTCTGGACATTGGGGACTTCCTCTTCCATCAGTATGGTCAGCGATGCTGGAAGTTATGCCATAGGTAGGAAAAAGCTGGTCTGGACATAGTGTGGGCAACTTCTTGGATTCCGATATTTTGGTCTATAGCAGTGGAGAGCCCTCTCTGTCAGCATGCGAGCCAAGCCACCCCGCCATCACCCCAGCAGCAGAGCAAAGGATAACAGGAACATAGGGGTCATGCGCATGCTCGGAAAGGAATGGTGGTGCCAGGCAATGACATAACAAGCCACGACTCATTAGCTGCGACTCATTCGAGCTTTTGCATGGCTGGTCAGTGCACTGCCAAGGATGTGTGTGTGTGTGTGTATTTTCTTGAACGGGCTGTGAGGTGTTTTTTCTAAACTAAAACCTCTGTTTTCAGGTTTTATTACAGTGTTGGCACTTTGTGATAATAAGTGGGTTTTGGGTTGCAGTTTGGGCACTAGGTCTCTAAATGGTTTGCCATCACTGGTCTATAGCTTCCATGATTCCTCCCTATTGGCTATTTTGGCTAGGAGTCATGATTATCCATTGCACCACTTCCTTCTTTTGCTTCATAACCTCTCAGTTTCACATATAGATTTTTGTGTTTTACCATTCTTCCTGTAGTCCATAAGATTGCAAGCCTAACATAATTGAGCTCAATTCAGAGAATCATGAGGTGCGATTTGCCTCTGTATGGATGTTTAGGATTAGGATAAGCAATCCCAGTAAGAAAAATGAGCAAACCCAATACAAATCAGGACACTTAATTTTCTGTAATAGAATAGTTTAAGTCTATTAAGTCTTCCCCAACCTTGTGCCTTCAGACACATTTGGACTACAGCACCCAGAATTCCCAGTCAATGGCTCTGCTGGATGGGAATTCTGGAGTTGTGGTCCAAATGCTTCTGAAGGCCACCAGCTGGGGAAGGCTGGCTTAAGATGAAAACTACCTGCCATCCTAGATGTAGCCTCATGCGTTGAGGAGTCTGTCAGTTTATCTGCCCCACAACTTCTGAAGCTGAGATGCATCTACAACCAAGGAAGTTTCAGAGAAGTGGGATCTACAAGGAGGGGTTCACTCCAAAGTTAAGACATTTCAGAGCCTGCCTGCCATTTTACTGCTCAATGCTGTACATGACCCAGATATAGCCATCACCCCTTGATTCAGTGGCCAAGGCTGGTGGAGATGTCAGTGCCCGAGTGGGGCATGGCCTGCTTCATATGAGATAAGGCAGTTCTAGCACTACATCAGAGTAGAACGAGCAGACTGCCGAATGTGTGTTTTATCATCAGAGTCTCTGACCAGCAGGCTTCTGGCATTCCATAGGATATGAGAAATCAGAAGACCACTTAGCAGTGTTGCTGGCTATGGAATGGCGTAACACCGTAAGGGCAAGGTGTCTTAAACAAACCAGCCAAGCTGTCCAATCCATTTCATCCAGCTTTTTATACACAAGTTTTAGCTCAGGGACTCACAGGTGCTGGCACAGAAATGCATGCAAGACAATGGTTCTGGCATCGGGCTTACAATTGAAGAGGCACGACAGAAGGGAAGGATGCCAGAACCAAGTGGAGAACTACCAGCAGGCATTTATATTATGTACATTTGGTGCCAGGCAGATCTTCCCTTGTTGGGAAGAAGATGGCACAATTGCCCAATATATTTTGACCATGCGGCTGATAAATGAGTCCCAGCTGTCACTCTTGCCATCACAGGGGCATTGGCATTTGGAGCAGGGCTCTTCCTGGAAGGAGTGGGGAGGCCAACACTCACTTATCTTTCATCTTGTTGACATAAGATTCCAAAGCTTGCAAATCTTCTGAAAGCATTCGAGGCACCTCAAACTTGTGAGTGTCCGACTTCTCATAACTGTACAAAAGAACAGTATGTCAGGAGGAGGAGGCTAAGGGAAAAGTGTGTATTTTATTCAGCTTTTCAGCACCTAGGAGCAGCAATAGCTCATATGATGTGTAGCAATCTTCAACAGACATCTCACTAAACAATATTTATCCTATGTGCAAATAATTGAGTGGCAAACACTTAATTACAGTAAAAATATGATTTAGAAACAGCCTGCAAGAAGGATATTTGTCCTCAACCAGAAAATCTTCCGAGCAAAAAGATTTTGCAAATATCTTTACAAAGACAAATGCAGTTGATAGAAAGGGACGTAAGTGGACTTAGATGTGATGTTAAATGGGTCTATGTATTTAACATGCAGGTTATAAAACACATTGAACTTAAGCTAAGGAATGGATCAGGAGGGAACTGCAGGAGCAGCAGAGTGCTAATTTAATGCTTCCTCTTCCTGCAGAGGATCTAAGACGCCTACCTGCCTCCTATGAAGCCAGTATGGGCTTGTGGGGAAATCCCCCACTGGCACTGATCTACTAATGGAATGTTTCTTTCCTCCTTCCCTGATCCACCTCCACAATATATCATTTCCTCTGTTTAAATTCTGCAATACACCAACTATTCTGTGACTCCTAGTCTACGTGCAAGGCTGGGATAACAGAATAATTTACACATGAACTGCATGGGAGTATGGTCTCAGCTTTCACTATAACAAAGACCACCTTTCCAAAAATCATTTTGATAAGACTTTGGACAGTGAGAGATGCTGTTTTGAAAAAGAGGTTTGCCCCTACATAGGAAGTCTGAAGTGGTGCAAGAGCAATCTTTTGCATGAATCCTTAGAGTTGGGTCTGGGGTCCAGCTCACACTTACTAGGAGAGTGCAAGACTGCGACTGCCTGTGGCTTCCAAGTGCTTAGCGTAGTTGTAGCAGGTGGTGCGTAGGTGGACTCGATCCTGAGCCTCAGCTACTTCTATGGCTTTCTGCCACTGGTCTGAGGCCTGGTAGAACTTGTTCAAGAGATCATAGCGTTTGCACTGCTTGTACAGCTGCTCAGCATCTTCCTGGAAAGGGGATCAGACAGGTGCATGTGAAAACTGCTTTGAATGGATGCCATTTTGGATAGATTTTTATAGACGGATCCTTTGACTGTACAGAAAGCAAAGCAAAAGCACATGAGAGAAATCTGCAACAATAAGAGATCAACAAGATCCTAATAAACATGAGTGCTTATTGAATACATGATTCAGAGTACCTTCTTTGGGAAGAACACATGCTGAGAAGGGAAGAAGGGCTGCTCAGTGCACCCGGCTGAGAAGTCCACTCTATCTTGGTTCTCCTTCTCCCATCTGTCATTCAGTAACAGCCATTCCACCAGGCTGCAGCTGAGGGACAGAAGGGAAGCAGAGACTGACTGCTGAGAGACGAAAAACTTTTGGTGTCTCTTCTCTGCATTGTTTCCCTTCCAGCTGATCATTAAAAGAAATGTATAAGTAAGAACCAGTGTCCAAGTCCGTTGTTTCAATACTGCAGAAACAGCAATCTAGAAGATTTGTCTGGTTATGCAGCTTCAATGGTAAGAATGTGGATTTTTTGAGAAGGGCAATTGTACAGTCTCATACTGCCCAATATTGCTCTGTAGGAAGGGTTAATTAAAACAGGAATTTGAAGAACCAACTGAGTCTTTGCTATGCAGCCCAGAATAGAAGCATTATGACTGAGACAGGATGTTTAAATAGAAACAAGGAAAGCACTAAGCAATCCGACCTCCAGGTCACTTTGTAAAGGAGGCGGTGTCCACATGGGAGGCCTGTTGCTCTAGGAAACTGCTCCAGTTCAACAGGCTGAAAAAGCCACTGATATCTTTGAACCAATTTCCTAGCAGAAAGGAATCGGAGCTGGGAAATGCTGCCGCCCTAGAGCAGGCCTTGGACTTTTAACACAGCACGAGAGCTCCACAGATCTGAATGCTGGCTGACAAGCATGGGTGGGGGAATTCAAACTATGGGACTAGCAGAAACATTGATAGGACACACCAAGTGCACCGGGGGGCGGGGGGGCGGCTATGGGTGGAGTTCACTTTGACCTGTCAAATGCAGCTTCTTTTCCAAAAGCAAATTAACATCGTTCTGCAATGCCTCTGAGATGCACTTTTGGTCATCGACTAATCAGAGATGGGCACATTCTTCTAAGCTTTGGCCAAGTTCTTCTCTGTTCAGCAATTCTCGGTCCAAAAAGATCAAATATTGTCAGGATGGAGCATCCCTCCACCCCACCCAACTTCTGAGGTGGGTCTTCTCACAGAAAGAACTAAGGGGGGAGGGCAGTTCTCCTGGGCTTTGGCACTAAGCTAAGATGTGCTGAAGTGCAAACCTGATCTGAAGTCATGCCCCAGCCTCTAATTTCAGTGATGCAGGGCTAAGTTTGGTGAGCCAAGGGCACACCCTCCCAACACCACTTTTTTCATCAATAGTTCATATATGACAAATGAAGCCCTAGAATTAAAGCGGAAGTAAATGGTGAAGTCCAGCTAAGCCGTGGCACAAATGAAGCTCCCAAAAGAAATGATGGCTTCATGCAAAGCAGTTAATCAATGTAATTGATTGCCACAGACTGTGCCAATGGCCCCTGGCTCAGCTTACTTGAAAGAGGGTTAGACAAACTCACAGAGGAGAACAGGCCTACTGATGGCTATTAGACATGAGAGCAGAGCAAAATCTTCTTGCTCAGTGTACATCTGAGTGCCAGTTTCTGAAGGAGGGGCATAGCCATCATATTCTAGCTGTGGGTGCCCTGGAAGAATCTCTTAGAAGCTGACCACTGTGTGTGCTTGGCTACGCGTAGATGGACCCTTGGTCTAATTCTTACTTTTTCTATTATATGCTTCAGTACAAGAGCTTCCACAGATGCCATATAAATAGTCCCATGTCCCTGCCACTCCCTTTTCATCTCTCACTTTCCAGCTGCGAGTATAAGAGTGTCCATAACCAGTTGAACCATCTTTATGCTGTTGTCTTATTTGCAGATTCTCTAACAGAGTCTTCTGTTTGGGAGGGTCCCTCAAGCAAAGCAAAGAAGCTTTGTTCTAGACTTCTTGGATCACTTAACATGAAGCGGAAGAGGGCTGCTCTGATAAAAGGTGTCCTACCTACCAGCATGCCCAGCTGAATGGCCAGCATGGCAACCTGTGCCTCCTGCTCCGGCTCTAGTTCTGCCTCCCTTAGTGCCTTGGCTCCTCGAGCATGACCCATGTTCCCCAAGCAAACTTTGGCGACATCCAGCCGTTGAGTCTTCACACACATACGAGCCATGTTCTCCCAGACAGCTTCACTGCAGGAAACAAGAAGAGCATGGCCATGACACAGGAAGAGTTATTTTTTGTACAGGATGACCCGATCCTAAGAATGCTATGCAGTGCATTAGCGATGGGACTGTGTGGCCTCCTTCAGGGTTAACATTATTCTGGCATTTTTCTAAGACACGGTGAAACACCAGTTGGTTATAGCAAAAGGCCACTTAACACAGGAGTGTTACACCTCTTTCAGTATGAGGGCCAGATCCAGTATCAGACAAGTTCTTGTAGTGAGCACGAGACAAACAGGGCAAGGTCAAAATACAAAAAATACCAGGGCATTTTAGATTAAAGCTCCAATTGCCAGTACACAAGCCTTGGCAGAGGCATTTCACACTTTTAAAATGGGATGGAAATGTCTGTGCAACAACTGGGAAACAATCAAAACCTGAGTTGCAAGGGAGGACAGAACAGGTCAGGACAGGAGGATGCCATCAAAGGACACCTGGAAGAATGGGCTGGGACCCCAGGAAGGTCAGATCTGGCCCCTCAGACCTAGGTTCCTATATTAACACAATCCGTTCCCACCTGTCAAGGTGGGATGTTGCTTGTCACTGTAACCACTGTCAAATATGGTGGTGGGATCTGGCCTTTTGGCTACAGCTGCTTAGCTTGTTGGAAGACATCAATTTCATTCCCTTAAGTAAGGCTCTAGGTGGATTTGTACAACTGCTTTTCCCAATGCTTTTGTATTCACTTTGCAAAAGAAATATATGAGAAATTCAGCTGCTGTGGGAAGGATTATGGCTCAATGAAAGAGCACCTGCTTTGTATGCAGGTCCCCCCCCGCCCACCGTTCAATCCCTGGCACCTCTAGTTCACCCAGCAGCAGGCTACCATCCAGATGCGCAAAATGTGCATGCAGTTAACAGCATGTTCCTGTGCATATTTATTCAGAAGGCAATCCACCAAGTTCAGAAGGATTCATGCTCTAGCAAATGCGCTTAGGTTTGCAATCTAAGGAAATGAGGAAAAAATCAATGGAGTGGAGATGTGAAACACACTGTGCTGGATCCAGACTTTGTCACGCTTACAACTGACTGACTGAGATCCCTGAGAAAAGTTTATAATCACTAACATAAGTTTCATTGATTTTGAGGAACTATTCTAAGCACAGGTAAATCAGGATTGCAACCCACCATCTTGTCCTGACTTTGAATGAACTCTCATGGAATGCCTCTACCAAAGATTGCTGCTTTTGCCATCTTAGTCATCAAAGGCTGCTGCTTTTCCCACTAAATATTAAGCTGTCTCCCAGGGGTAAAAAAAATGTCAAGCAACAACCAACCCATCCCCCACACCAGACTCCAAGAATTTCCTGAGTTTATCTTTGGACCACTATTTCACATCTGTAGTTCATCAGCCAGAGCTCACAGTCCTAATGAAGACCAGATGCAGCAGGGGAGAGGTGATGGATCACAATCGTTCTTCCCTCATTTAAAGGGGCACACACCTAGCCATTTATATGATTTACCTTATGATCTCCCAGTCTCAGTTTCCATCTATAAAATGGGAGTTCTTGTTGCCTGCTTCAAGGAGTTGCTGTGTGAATGAATATTTAGCACATTTAAAGGTATCACAAAATGATGGGTGCCTTTTCATCAGTTTCATCTGATTTCTTGTCATTAGCATTTTCCATTATGTGTATCTTGCCCACAAAATATCTCGCTGATCCAGATCGTGCAAACCCACCATTATTTTTCATCAACTATGTATCTTAGACACAAGCAACTGGCAACAACTCAGCAAAACATCCCTATGCTGATAAGCAAGCAACTGTTGCCTTTTAACAGCAAGTTGGGTCAGTGGTTTGACTGCTAATAAAGACAGATTCCCTCTGTGATGGGAAACACTCATTGGACTGACTTTGTCTGGGGGATAGCTGCATATACAAAAATACCCCAGGCAAACCAGAGCATCTGGAAGGCCTGATGACTAATTTCAGTGTTCTCATTTTAAAAAGGGAATATCTAAATGTACCAACACCAAAGTCAAACAGTACAAACAACTTGGTACCCCACCCCACCTGTTTCCCTCCACAGGAGGAGACAGGAACTAGAGAAGGAAGAGTCCCATCCTGTCAGGTCCCTAGCAGGATGAGAGCCACGCTGGATAATGGCACGACTGAAACAGACTTGAAGGTTTCCTGAGTAAAAACAGAAAACCATGCCGAAGGCCAGGTCATGGACAAAGAATGGTTCCTAATGGGCTGATGGATGAAGACCCTCTCCCTCCTACCTGCATGGGCAGAAGAAGAAAAAGGGTGGTGCTCAAGTCCCCAGCAGGCCTCGCTTCTGGGTCTCTTTGGTTGCTTGGCCTCCATGAAGGCCAGTTGGAAATTAAAGGAGGAAGCTGTCGCAGAACAACCATGGGTGCCTACGTCACTCATGTAGTTCCATGACACTTTGGCATCTATTAACTTCATGGAGGGAAGTCACTATAAAACACCTCCCTTAATATAGGTTTACACACTTAGATAATATGTAACAAAAGATCAGTAGATAGCACATCTACTTGCTGTATACCACTTTAGTTCAGTGCTACAGGATCAAAACTGTGCAGACAAAGGCAGGCTATGGCATTTTTACATTGAAACGTTATTTTATACCAGTTTAGCTATCAAGAGTCCTGTGAACTGTAGCTTGGTGAAGATACTCAGGATTCTCTGTTGGAAATTTGTAATTGCCCTCAATTTCCTGACAAGAAGAATGACAGCCAAACCAATTTAATGCTTTACCTCTTTCCAAGCTTAATCCACTGCATACGTGCCTTTTCTATATGGTTTTTATAATGGGAAAGGATGGAGAGAAACAGGTGTTGTTTTTTTAAGAGAAACTGAGAACATTTACAGCTTAAGAAAAATGATTGTGACTTTGGTTTAACAGGTAGCCAAAACAAAAATATTTAAGACTTGAAAGACAATGAATTGTTAAACTTCATAAATGCAGAATTCATCATTTATTTATTTATTTATTTATTTATCGATTTATATCCTGCCTTTTTCCTACAAAGGGCTCAAGGCAGCTTACACCATTCTCCTCCTCCATCTTATCCCCACAACAGCCCTGTGAGGTAGGTTGGGCTGAGAGTCTGTGACTGGCCCAAAGTCACCCAGTTGGCTCTATGGCCGAGTGGGGACTAGAACCCAGATCGTCTGAGTCCCAGTCCCACGTTCTTAACCACTACAGCACACTGGCTCTCATCTTGATTTCCAGATGCAGTCACCTGGTACAGCTTTATTTTAAATGGTATGTATGTATGTATGTATGTATTAAAAGCTTTTTATCCTGTCCTCTCACAGAAGTCTCAGGACAATAGTGTGAGTGTTATATAATGAGTGTAAGTTATTAGTGTTACCAATATATTCGGTGGTGTGTATAGGGCAGCTGTGACAAAGGATGAGGGAAACTAGTTGCATCTTGATTTATTTATTGATTGAATTGTTTAGGCTTTACTGGCTATTTTTGGATGCTTCAATTGCTGTATTGCTTTTTTGAATAGTTCTGCCTTTATCCTTTTTAATGCTGCTTTCTGGTTGGGGGGGGGTTGGGGGACCATTTTATTGCTGTTTTATCAAAGACTGTGGATAGTTTTACAATTTGGAGCATCAGCTGCATTTAAAACATGGACACCAAAAAGTGTGGTATAATTAAAAGTGAAATAAAGTGAACTAATATTTGCAAGTGAAGATAGGAGCCACTGTATTAAAAGACTGTGCAGAATGGGAAGAGTTGCTTGACTATTTTTGGGCTCATCAATATGGTTGATTTTTGCACTGCAAGCAGGATCATTTCCTCTTGGAGTGTGTCCATGAACATGGCGGGACACAATGTTTGTTTCTGGAAGAATGACTCTACAAGAGCAACCTCTCATCTACAGACTAGTGCAAGTACTTCTGATCATTTTTGCCATCAATATTCATTTTTTTAAAAGCCTCTTTGTTTGTGCTGGATGAAATGTTAGAATACCTTTTTCCTTGGGAAGAGGCTAATGCATTTCCAGTCCCTGAAAAACAGTACTTTTCCCGACTGGATGTTGGCTCAAGTCTCAATAGTTGAAGCGGACACTCATCCTCATCCAAGATACCCCAGGAGGCCCTTTGGTGCAATACCCAAATAACTAATCCTGCTAATACAGCATCACTGAACTGATTACATTTTTCTGGGAAGCAGGGGAGGGAGCAAGGAGGATACTGGAATGAGGTGGGAGGACTGGGGGTTGGCGGGGGAAAGAAAAAGAGACTGCAACTTTAGAAGTCTCTCTTAGTCTTTTCCTTTCAGGAAACACATCCTGTTCACATCAGACTGCTGTGGCAGTGGCTGTTTGTTGCAGTCGGCTACGCCCTGAGGCTCACCAAAACCAGCCACAAAAACAACCATTTCCTCTCCATTGAGAGATAGGAGGGAAAAACTTCCTTGCAGCAGAGATTCCGCTTTCCTGCTTCTGCCGCACACGGCTCTGGCATTTGTAGAAGAACAGGAGCAGCAGAGCAGATTTCGTTGGAATACATCAGCCTTCCCAGGCTCCTCGGGGATACGAGTGCATTTTTGCTCAGAATTTGCTTTGGCATTGAGAATGAAATTCTACTGTGTCTGTGGGATTTTCTGAGTTTGGGCAGTCGCAAAACGAGTGCAGAGCTTTGCTGCCTAACCCATATGTGGGTCTCAGTCTCCTCTCACAGCTGCGCTCCGGAAGGTTGAGGTGCCTTGCCACATTCGCAGGGATCTTAGTCTTAGCTGTCCAAGGACGCAACATTTCCTAATCAACAATTTTGCAAATTTGGTCTAAGAAAGAATGCACCTCCTTGTCTTTCGTCTCTTCACCAGCTCGGCTCTGTTGAAAATGCAGGAAGGTGGGTAAGGCTCCACCTGGGAAGACCACATCCTGGAAGTTCCAGCTTTGCACTTTTTGTGCAATCCCCGTTTTGTGTGGATTTCTCCTCTGGGTCTTGCAGTTTTTTGTGTGTGATCAGAAACACCCCAGGAGTTGACTTTGAGAATGAATGGTGATGTTCTCTAGCCATTCATAACATCATCCTGCACCAGCCTTCCATCCGCAGTCCTAATTCAATGTACTGCAGCTGACTGGGACTCTTGGATCTTCAACAAAGAGTGGCTGCCAGCAGTGGGTGACAGTCAGATATGACTGTCCAGAAACTGGTAGCTACAGCTGTGTTGGTAGCTCTGGTCTCCCTTATCCTCAACAACGCTGCTGCCTTCACCCCCAACTGGGTGTACCAGACCCTGGAGGATGGACGTAAGCGCAGTGTGGGGCTGTGGAAGATGTGCTGGCTGGCAGAGAAGGGAAGAGGAGGTGCTGGCACAGGTGCCAGGCATGGGCAAGGGGCGGAGCGTGAATGTGAATCCTTGGGCTGGGGTTCAGAGCCAGCTGGATTCCAGGAATCGCGTAGCACTGTCAAACGTAAGTCTTGCTGCTCTTCGTTAACGCTCTATATTAGTTCCATAGAGAGCACCGCTAAGATGTTGGCACTGGACGCAGGGCAAAACCCGATTCTGACATACTGGACACAGCATGGTTCAACCCGAAAAGAGCTAAGCACAGGGGTGCTGTGGGTTTTCCACATCTATTGAGGTTGCAACACAACTGAACAAGGAATAGAGAAAGGATTGAAAGGAGGTCTGAATTGGAGAAGTGACACACCTGGGTTGCCATGGGAGGGGAGTGGCCCAAATTGAGAGTTTAGAGAGTCAGCATGAAAATCAAACTCAAGTCTGATGGATTTGGTGCACAAGACAACATATGCATCCCGGTGAGCAGGTATAATTCTAATGTGACCTAGCTATCATTCATGTTGTTACTGCTGTTTCTTCTATACTGACTGAGTTACAATCAAAAAGTGGAAAAGTTTATAGCACACAAGCAAATTAAAAATCCCCTCACCACCCATCAGTCTTGCCAAAGCTGAGCATAATGTAAACAACTTTATGGTATATTTCCTTTGTGGGATAAAGTGCAGCTGAAAAGAGCAAGTTTAGTGGAAAAGCTGTCAAAGGGGAAAGATTTAAGAAGCTCCTCCACCCCATCCCATCTGCAGATCTTCTGCTGCAAACTCATCAGTTGCACCTTAGTTTTTTTAAAAAGGTGAGAAATGACTCCATGCAGTTTGGTGCTGCGTTCAGCCTTTACTGTTCTTGTACTTCACTGTACCATTTCCTGAGCACCAGGTAGCAATACTTAGCAAAGTATGGCAATAAAATTGTTTTCAGGGAGGAGGTGAGATGGTGTAGCCACAGAACAGGCCAATTCCAATAAGAACCTAGAAAGCTGCCTTGTACTCAGTCAGCATGTAGGTCCACGTAGTCCAACGTGGCATACTCTTAACCCACAACAGCTTTCCAGGGCTTCAGGCTGTCACCTACTACCTAAGAATCGTTTAACTGGCACCTGCTGACAACCGCCCTTCAGAGAGCCTTTTTCAAATCTAGAAAGTGCATCCGTACAGGTTATAACCCAGAATGGCATGGAAGAAGGAGCTTCTAGATCAGCTGTCACCTCTTACATCACAACCAATTGCCCCAATTCTATTCAACAGTTGAGTTCTGATTGAATCCTTGCCTCTTATTGGTGCTAATATGCAAGAGAATTTGTTCCAGAATCAATGTAAAAATGAAAGCAAAAGCAGGAAGAGAACAAGTTGTTTGATGGTGCACCAGTTAGAAAGTGGTGGGGCAGAAAAGTTTTTCCTTCTTTGTGCCTGGACATTCTGAACAGGGCAATTCTGAACATTCTGAACAGCCAAAAGTATGTCCACAAAACTGTGCAATACTCTGTGAGTGTATGCACGCACATGCACGCACACACACACACACAAAATCTTTCTGGATACTTCCAGATGAAGCTTTTATTGTGTAATCACTTTGCCTCATTCATAGAATTTTACAGAGGACCCAACATATCTTTAATCGTAAATCTCCTGTGTTTCCCCACCACTTCTCCTTCTCTCTCTCTCTCTCTCTCTCTCTCTCTCTTCCTAAGAAAGGTTCATTAAGGAAAGAAAGGGTCATCCTTCTGCTCAGATCTCTCCATTAAAAGAGTCCAATTTGTGTCCTAGAACACCTTACTGGCATGATCTGAACATTAAACAAATTTGTAAGCATTTGCTTCTCATGCATGGGGTATTCTTTTCCTACCTGTCATGGAAAGAGGCAATAAGGAAATAAAGCTGCCTCTCTCTCTCCATCAGGAAGTCTGAGCAGACATTTCCCATGAATATCTAGCCATAAATGAAGACTGAGGTTCTTAAGATGCAGGACAACTAATTGCTCATGGGATTGCTGAAAACGTTCAGCCCTGTCCTCTGACTTGCATTCCATTTCTGTTTTGTCCATGCTAACGTTACATGGTTTAGGAGAAACAGGCCGTTTTGGGAAATGGGATGCTCTGTTAGATATGCTTTCAATCTAGTCTCACACAGTAGCTCTTAATGTCTCCAATGTTCAACCTGTTTCAGCCTGAGGACTCAATTCCATTTCAGAGACGCACTTGTGGTCAACGTTTCAGTGGTAGGTTGGCCTGAAAGGCAAAAGGGGCAGGGCTAAAATACTAGTTCTTATTGCCAGTAACTGAGCCTTAGGAGAATTTGCTCAACCCTTTAACATGAAGAATGCTCCCTCCTTCAAGGTTGGTGTATTATCTCCAACTTCAGATCTGGGAATCTGAGGAATTCTGTGGCCCTACAGATATTCTCTAGGGGCTACGGGTTGTTCCCTTAGACCTAGGAAACCACCAAACAACTGTAGGTAGAGGCAAAGGAGAGGGCCAATAGGGAGCATGGTTGTCTAGGAAACCACAAAGCACCAGGGTAGGCTATGAGGTTGGCACAAGTTGCATCAACAAAGAATCAGTCCTACTATTCAGTGGCATATTGTCTTTGGAAATGGAAGCTCCTTTTAGCTAGCACAGCTAATAGCTTTCAACAGACCTCTCCTCTGAATGTTCTTGATTCCCTTGAAAATCCATCTAAGCTCATGGCTGTGACCACGTTTTGCAAAAGAGAATACCATACAGTAAGTAGTGTTCAGAAGGAGTTTTTGTTCTTGAACTTAGTCAATTTTATTATGAAATCTTGAGCTTAAGCACTATGGAAGAAGGTGCTTAGCTCCTCCCTCCCTCCATCTCTCCACAACTCATGGAGAAGAGGTCATCCCAACGAGTAATCTTTCTAAGTTAAATGGCCCCCTATACTTCAGCCTTTCTTCTTTGTCACCATCTCTTTAATGAAAGAAAATTTCATTTATTGCATCATTGATTGGCCTTGAGCAGCCACTGTACACAGCTAAGCCAGCTCTGCTGCTCGGAGATGGCAGGAAGTGGAAGGACGGATCCTGAAGTACATTTCCCTGTTTGGAAGCCAGAACATTGCACAGGAGGATCTGGCACTGACATCACCCCAGGACACATACAGACCTTGCATATTGCAAAGCAGATGCTGCATGACAAACCCTCTTGTGGGAGTGTGGATAGGACAGTACTCATAAGCTTTGGCACAAAGTCATTGTTCACACTTGCACACAATACAGGAGCAAGCATGACCTTATGCACCATGTTTCACATGATGTACAGAAATGGGGCAACCGACTTTGTCTGATAAGTGCTTATTTCGTGCAAGCAAAATAAACATTCTGCAACAAGGTAGCTGGATTCTACAAACCCAAATAAAACCCAAGCCAAATTAATCTATGCTGAACATTGCTTTGCATGCCATTGCAACTATTTTTTTTCTAGCAAGACAGTTGCAATGGTGATATGAAGACTAACATGGACCAACCTGGCATGGCAGTAGTGCTTTTTGTTTGCTTGCTTTTTTGTGGACCTGAAACTGCTTGAAGGTGGACCATTTCATAAATGTTTTGCTGCTGTTTTGCAAACAAATGCACATATGTGATTCAACTGCAGGGCCAAGCATGGATATTCTCAACTGCTTCACAATGTTTTGGCTGGCCACCTGAATGGAACACGCAGACCACTGCAGGTCCATGGACTAGAGACTGAAAAGCCTTGTGAGAATGCAGATTGAACTAATGTGTACACACTTATTTTCCCTAATTTATTTTTGTCTGAGAGAAAGAATAAAAGAGCTCCTCTTTTAGTTCAAGGCAACATACCTCCCTCCTCCCACACCCTGCCCAACCTCCTTCTTGGCTGTACTATCTTGTTAGGCACTGCACACAGATTTCTAAGTTCACCTCAGGCGGCTAATGTAGAATTCCTTGCAACCCCTCAAATTTACAAAGGCTACAAACTAAAATGGGGCATATCAGTGAATGCACCTTGACATTAACCGCCCCCTCAAAAGATCCTAATTTATGCCCAAACCCAAACTTTGAAATGCTAGAGATAAAGGTTTAAAGAGGAAAAACACAGAAAAACCATGAAAAAAATGGCAGGGCAGTTCTCACCTGCGTTAACCTCTGCCTCAGTTGCACTACTGAATCCAGCAGGGTGGGGGCCTCACACGAGAGCAAATATTCTGGTTTCACCTTCCTCCTTTGCACCAAACCTCCAGTGAAACAAGCTACAGATTTTATAAAAGCATACAGAGAGATGGGAAGATGCACAGCTCGTTTCCTTCTTTAAGCTGATTTTAAGTTTAAATTAAAAAAATACTTGGAACTGAATTACAGTTATGGTGACTTACTTCAGGAAACTAAAAGTACAGCAGTGCTGGGAAGACAGGTCTATGTCATATTGCGCAACTGGAGCGAAATCATACTTGATGGTTTGAGAATGCCTGCATGCCCGCTTCAATGAAAAATTTCACAGCATAAAAGCATCTGATTAAGATCAAAGTCTTCAAATGAAAATTAACTGAAATAGACTTTTCAAAGCTGTGAAATGTGGAAAATGCTGGGTTTGGAAATGCCTAGCCCCATTACTTCTTTTTGTTGCAATCCGGGTGCCTTTTGTGGGATGCCACTGAAATATGCCATTTGGGATACGAATCCGCTTCCCAGTCCAGACATCCACTATAAACAAAGTAATAGGATTTTGTGAACCAAAAATGGAGGGGGCAGGTCTAAGTCTCTACAACTGCAGGAATAAACATACTGAACATGGGATAGGAATATTTTTCAAAGGTTCAAAAAAGGGTTAGGGTTCAAAGCAGCTGACCCCAAAGTTCCTTCCATCATAATCATAGGGGCAGAAGAAAGGATTTTTATACACATTCCTGCATGCCATGGTCTCAGTCTTGAACAGGGGGCTGCTACTTCCAGAATAAACAAACAAACAAACAAATAAGCAAATCACACTACTTGCAATGAGGCATTTAGTATTACATACCGCGTAGTTTCTATGTTATACTTGAACACTATAATAGGAGCTATTATCATCAATTTCTTAAGAATGTAAGAAAAGCCGTTGTGGATCAGAGCAATGGTCCATTCAGTCTAGCACTCTGTTCACATGGCAGCCAACCAGATGTCTACAGAATCCCTTGAGCAGGATACAAGTACAACAGCTGTCTCTTGTCCAAGCTCCACAGTGATTGGTGTACACAGGCACATACCAAAGGAAGTCCACAGCCATCAAGACTGGAAGTGATGGATGCCCGTCTCTTCCATGCATGTGTCCAGTCCCCTTTTAAAGCCATCCAAATTGGTGATCATGGCTATCACCCTTGGCAGTAAATCCTTTAGTTTCACCATGCGCTTGTATGTCTCAGACCAGAGACTGTAATCCAGGTACAGAAATGGGATTCTGCACATGGAACTGCCACACGAGTCTGGGCAGGCATTTATTTTAACACACTCTAACACTTTAAAGTGTTGAACACCCACACCTAGTCACTATTATCTTCACTGAGAGACCACATTCCTCTGCAACTCATTAGCACATGTGGAGCCTCATTTCGTTCAACCCACAAACAAGAGCAGGTCACTGGATGGCTGTGCCAACAGGATTTGCAGGAATGGAGTATGGGGTTGTTTTTGTGCTCTGAACTAGAATGCCATTACAATACTGCAGTCCATTAGAGGTCCCCACTGCTGCACAAGTACCTTGCTCCTTGTTTGAAGGTTGCGCTAAATTCCATTTCCCTCCTGCCCCCGATTCTATGCAGCACTTAGCAGCAGAGATGCTGAATGGGGTGAGGGTTTCTTTCTTCAATGGCTCTCACAGAGGTTATTAATGAGCAGTTGCTGCCAAGAGACCAGGTTCCAGAGACACTATTATGATTAACACTGTACACAGATAGGCATACGGCTCTGGCTATACATACAAAAGAATTGGATTCAGGCATTGCATGGTCTAAAAAGCCTTGGTGGTACTTGTGGCAATTTCAAGGGCGGACTGGAAATTGAAGGAGGGGTACGGGAGCAGGGGACTCGGAAGATTCTCAGGGATCTTGAAGACAAAAGAAAGAGGTGAGTGATGGGAAGCTCATTTCCCAAAGACAGGCACAGAGCGACGACATGCCCAGAGGTGGGGAGTGGCTGAATCCTGCCAGTGACTACGTGACTTCCATGAGTGCTAAATATAAACACCTGTCTGTCCACACTGTATGATTTACATAAATACATTTTCCCAATGAAATATGGGGCGGGGGGGGGACGAGTCCAGAGGCATGGCTCTGTGTGGGAATGAGAAAAAGGACATGTTTATAGAGGCAGCAAACCAGACAATGCCAGGGATCATTAGCCACGTCTCTGATATTTTTCCTTGGAAAACAGCCAGACAAAAATGAAATGATGCCCAAAATAGGGTTGCACTATGACAGGCTATGCTCTGGAGGTCTGCTCTGTCTTGGAATCCCAGCAAAAGGAAGGTGAAACAGGTTTCCAAAGATGACAGTTTGCACAATTTTAGGTGAGTCCACATTTGAACAGGCCTTTCTGATATGCCAGTGATTGATACTTGTGCCTTCCAAATCTGATTATAGACATGGCCTACATTGTTTGCCACATGACAATGTTATGGCCACTCAGAGGTGCTATAACACATATCTAGCCAGTGTCATTTTTGGATCTGCAAAATAGCAGCATGATGGCCTGCTCAAAGGGAGAATGGTGCTGTGGGATGTCTTAAGAATTTGCAGTGTGTCTTATTGTTGTTTCTAATATGGGAACGTGAACATTAGTGACAACTGTATAGATCAGGAGGGAGGGAGGGAGGGAGAGAGATCTGATTCTTTTATTCAGCAGCTTGTAAGTTCCTGGGCCATGTGAATAGCACAAAAAATGACAGAATGTGTGTCTGAATTTCCCTTCATGGTCAAAAGGTGGTAAGGGTGGCAATTTGGGTCAGAAAAACGGTGTGAAGAAAAAGACTTTACATGCCCTCCAATGTTGCCACTTGCCCTGTCTGTATCAGGAGCCCTGCTGCTGCCTTGAACTAACTGTCCCCAGTCTAGCTTGCCCCACCATGTAAACTATACCAACTGCAGTTCTAAAGTGAGAAAGAGATTAGGAGGGCAATCCTATACATGTCTGCTCAGAAATAATTTTCACTGAGTTCAATGAGCCTTATTCTCAGGTAAGCGGGCAGAGGATTGTAGCCTGTTAGTAAATTAAACTCTAATTAAACCCTTCCAAAAGCCTGTTCTTCGCTTCTGGTCAAGCAACCTTCTTGTATCAAGTACACACACATGTACCCCCCACCTGCACCACATACATTCTTCTAAGAAGCCTGAACTTGGTCTGTCTGGAAAGATTTAAAATCTTGTCCATAAAAAGAGCTAACAACCACTGCCTTCTTTTGAGGATGCAAAGCTCCTTATCAAGCCTTAGCCAAGTCAGTTGAATCCTCCACTACTCTGAAACTCTCCTGAAACCTAACTCAGCAGTCACTCAACTTCTGCCTTAAAAATACTGGATATTTGGTTGACGGCCAGGAGCAGCTTCTCATTGCTAAAGAAAGGCATAAAAATCCAACCTGTCCAATTCACATTACAGAAGCTTCAGTGCAGTGGGGAAACCTAGAGACAGAGGCACTATATTGGTCAGGTTGCTGAGGAATAGACTATAGTGGTGTCTGGAAAGCATCTTGCTCAAGAAAACATATCTGAAAATGGCAGTGGGATATAGTAAAATTCAAAAGCAGCCTGTTTGAAAATATGACACAGTTCGGTTTTAAAAGTAATTCCAACCACTGAATGATGGGGGGAAAGGATGCAGATGTATGTTTAAAGCCCCAGCATTATTAGATTTCTAAATGAGATCATTTTTAAAAATTTGATTACTCCAAAACCCCATAATATTGTCTAATTAGACTATCTTGCATTTACACAGCACATCCCTGGAGATGTTATTTAATAAAACCAAATTAAGACTATGTTCCTAAGTATCAAAATCTTATTAAGTGAACATGGTTTAGTCTACTTTGTGCAATTAAGGAGGAAATGAGAACCTAAACTCGTTTTGGAACTTGGGTGCCAACCCTGCCTAACTGATTTGTGCTGGATGTCCTAAGCAAAGTAAGGCAGCTATCCTATGCCCACTTCCTTGGAAGCAAGTCCTATTAAAGTCACAAAACTAGATGCAATAGGAGATGCATGGCTGGCACACAAAGAAGCACTCTGCATCTCTTCATCTGCTGAACACAAACATGCAGTGACATGCTCCCACACTGCACTTCTCCCCACTCTTGCTCTACTTCACTAGTTTTCAGGTGTAGTGGAAAGAAAACACACAGTACTGTGGCATCATGCAATACACATTGAGGAGGAAGAGAAAATGCAAGACTATGGTCTTCTGTAACATCCACAGGTTTTCTGTAGCAAGCAGTTCTGGTCCATAGTCACTATGTTAACATTTGTGCCTGAGTGGTTGGCTGCAGTGGAAAGGTGGATGGGAAATAGCATCTGTTATGCATTTGAATGAGATGGACATTACAACTTGGAGAGAGTTACTTCCTCCACCTAAGAGAAGAGGGATGTGTACATGAATGTGTACGTGCATGTGCATAGCTGTGTGGTTGTGTGAAGGAACAATTATTGGAATAGTAAGAGGCAAAAAAGGCTGTAAGCTAGGTGTAGGTTAGAAATATCTTGGAGGTACATGGTCTCTTTCTGGAGATTTGGGCTAGGGTAGCAGATTTGATGACTTGTGGGAATGATTACAGGTTGTCTCTATTTACAGTTCGATTATATATTTCTAAACAAAGACGTTTCATATAAGAATGTAAGAGGAGTCATGCTGGATTAGACAATGTGTCCATCCAAGTCCAGTATTCTGCCTACACAACAGCTGAGCAGATGCCTGTGGGAAGCCCGTAACTAAGGCATGAGTGCAGTAGCACACTCCTGCCCATGTTCCCCAGCAACTGCTATACAAAGTAACCCTGCCTCTGGCACAGGAGATACCATAAAGCCATCAGGGCCTATTCAGAGCCCCATCCTTTCTTTTCCAAAACCCAAATCCACTTCTCATGGAATTTTTCGCTGCTCAGCAACATGGGAAGCATGTAACATTACACTGTGCCAGCAACATGGATAACAAGGTTTTGGCTAGGACAAGAGGACACTCACAGAATAGTTCTCTTTCATGCTAATGCTCCTCTGGGTCCAGCAAATGGGAAAACCTGTGGCAGCATGAGCAGGCTCCTCCAATATGTTCGGAGACTTCTCACATTACCCTAGTGACACAGAAAAGTCCCGTGTGCTCACATTGCCAGCATGAAAATGGACCCAAAGTAGGAAAGTACTCAAAATATAGGTTGTCTGTGGCAGAAAGGCAAAGCATTAAGACTCATTTGCCTGTTTATCTTACCTCCTGAAATGGTGGTTCAGCAGGAAATAAAGCAATTACTTCAGCCTGCTTCCCTGTGCTGTCTGTATCATCTTGGCCTTGTAGCCCATTATCAAGCATGTGGACAGTGCCTTCCATTAAGGCCCCATGGGAGAACTTTGAAGTCACGGACAGCTGTGGATAGAGCTTGGCCAGGAAGTGGGTGGTATGATCTGAAGAGAGAGCAATGGTCTAGCCCCACAGAAAGCCACCAAATGCTATGTGAAATAAATTTTCATCCTTGACACTGCTCTTCAGGTCTCTTTCAGTCTGGTTTTCTTAGTCCTGCAAAGCCATGCCTGAACAGAGTTAGGGAAAAATGTTGAAAGAGAAAGACACATGTGGAGTTTAGAGAGGAGATGTCCAAACTCTTTAACAATGCCTGGAAGCTTGCTTTACAAGTGTCTCCTTTTAAAAATAAACACATGCATTATATTTCTGATATTGCATTCTCATGTTTAAGCCATGGGTGTGACTCCTCAAAACACAGTGGTACCTTTTAGAAAGTAAAGAAACTGTTATTCACTTCCCTTGGATCTACAAGTTAAGAGCGTCCTCTTCTTTAGGGCTTCAAAGATTAACTGGGCCACCCAGGACTTGAGGGGGTGGCTTGCAGAGTCATTTATTGCTGTTGTTTGTTTTAGATGTTCTAAGATTTTTAATCATTTTTTAATGATGACTGTATTGCATTTTTACTGACTGTTTTATTACCTGCTGTAAACTTTAGCTATGGGGTGGTATGGAAATGAAACTGAGGATGAGGATGGGTGCTTCCAAAAGGAGAGTTCCTAGCACTTGCAACCAGTAGGCACCATGCAGCTGCTCCAGGTATTTTTCCTAACTTCTCCCGGAAGAATTGCTGGGAAAACGCAGGAGGGTTTCGACCAGAAGATGATGACAAATGAATCCCCCTGCAAGCCTCTTTGAATGAGACAGGGTAATGGCATCCTAGACTAGAAGCACCCAAAAATAGTTGATGAAAATGAACAACGCTGGCTGCGAATTGTGGGCTGGTCCAGAATGATGGTTTAACATGGTGATATTTAACAATGGCTGGAAGCAAAAAGGTTTGGATGTCCAGTAATGACTCCGGTTTCTGCTGTACAAGACGGCTGTTCTGTGACCAACCCTAACCCTAAGGATAACCCTTAGGACATGTGTCCTCAGACTATGGCCCGCGGGCCAGATCCGGCCCGCCATGCCCATTTATCTGGCCTGCCTCAAAGGTTTTGAACTCGCTGCGCCCACCACACCCGTGCCTACGCACATGGCAAGGCAGCGGCTTGCTCCTGCGGAGATCGTTTTGGACTCACTCGGAAAAAACAATCTCCGAGCGAGCAAGACGCTGCCTCGCTGCATGCGCCTGCCCCCACCTCACCTTGCTTCACTGCATGCGCATCCCCTGCTCTTGCTTCGCCATGTGCGTGCCCCCCCCTCACCGGCCTGCGCCCGCCATCAGCACCGCCTTGCCGGCCCGCGCCCATCACTGGCACCTTTCAACCTGCCCCCTGTTGAAAAAGTTTGAGGACCCCTGCCTTAGGATAACAGTGCACTTACTACAACCTAACATGCAGAGGCACAGATCTACAGTTAAAGGAATATAGTTGCGAGGGATAGAAGGGGTCTGAGCACCCTGAAACAACTGCTCCCCTGTCCTCCCTACAGCTTGATTAATGAAACTGACTAGATTAAATCACCTGCAACATCTAGCCAATTTACCCGACAAGAGATTGACCCACAGGGAATTTTTGAGAGGGAGATAATGTCTGGTAGTGCTTTCTGTTTTGCTTTGTTTTTAAATGTCCACATGTGCTAATATTAAGATATGTTTTTACATGTTTAACAACAGCAGCAGCAGCAATCTTTGAAATCTCTTTAAAAATTGCTCTGGGCATTGCATACATGGATTGTAAGTAGCACCTAGGAGATAAACATATTTATTGCAAAAGCGCTGCTCAATATATTTGAAAACTGGTTTCTGCTACTGATTCAAGGATTACAGAAACAATGCCAATGTTATTTTTTAAAGTATGTTTATCCCATCTTTTAGTTTAAGGACACTCAAGTTAATTTGCAACATAAATTAAACAAATATACAATAGAAATTCAGTGATACAATATACCATAATATCAAACACAGAACTCCTCAGAATAAATCAGAGGTCTATAATAACACAAATAATTTATTACAAGCTCAGAGGAGGGGGAAAAAGCCCATCTAAACACTGACAACAAAGAGGCTAATCTGGCCTTTTGTTGGACTAAATTCCACGACCTGGGTGCCACCTCAGAGAAGGTCCTGTCTTGCAACTCAGCCAATCAAACCACCAAAGAAAAAAGCATGTAGAGCAAAGCTTTTGAAAACTGATTCAGTGTGGGAGAGGGATCCTTGGAGTACCCTGGTCCCAAAACATCATAAAGCCAAATTTTATGACCACCCTCCAAGCAAATTAAGTACCAGTAAGACCCATCCACTATCAGAAATTTGACTCCACCACCATCACACCTTTCAAAAGAGACTCATCATGCCACACAAACCCAAGTGAGACAAGAAGAAAATAGAACCAAAGGAAATGAGAAGCAGAACCCATAATTAAACCAACACACATAAAGACACCCTCACAAACTTCAAACAGGCAAGAAACAGTTAAATCAGTTGTATGCTGAGCATTTCCCACTGCTGCTAACATAGCAGTTATAAGTGTCAGAATCCCGGAATCTCAATTTGAGAAGAGGGAATAAAACTTGGGTTCGTGGGAAAGATCAAGCATCCAGACCATCTGAGGCTTTATTGTATTATCCCAAGGTTCCCGCGGTACTCACGATAATGCATGCATTACCGGGCAGGCAGAGGTTAACTCTGCTGCCAAGCTTCAATACCATTACAGGGTATTTTATAGGTACACAGGTACAGGACAATTGATGACAGAATGCAGAGATTACAATAAGATTTTGAGGTCATCACATACAAAACAGATAAAGAAATGTCAGTCAATCACACAGTAACAATGAAATTACAATATTTCTAATTGCCTATATTGACACTTTAGATCAGTAGCTTGAACCCATCTCCAGGTCTGCTTAGACATGTAAATTCAAGCTACTGAGAAACTATGAATGAGCTCAAGACTCTTATCTAGACTCTAGACATTCTGAATTGGCCAGAGCACATGGAGCTTCTGGGCCAGGAAGATACTTCCTTGAATTCCAACAATGATTATTTAATCATTGTGAAGGTATACAATGTAAATTCGGACTAAATGACCTGTGTACTGTAGCTTACAGCTAAATGTGAGAGAAAGGAGTGGCGGAATGCCATTTTAAACAGTGACAGCTTGGTTTTGAGAAGGAAGACAGGATTTGATCCCACAATGCAAAAGGCACACAGAAGTAATTCTTTTCAGACAGGATTTATCCAAATTTTCCCAACATAAGTCAACTGAGCAGGCAGGTGTTTACCCCACTGTTCAGGTCATGTGCAGACACTCAAGAACTCCTTTTTCAGGCACTGGGTATGATCATTAGCTCCTTGTTTAGCGCTCCAGAAAGTTATCAATCCAGACCTGTATCAGGGACTGCAGGCCAAACACAACCCAAAACCTGAAAAATAGGTTTGATCAAAGACCACAGTAGGACCAAGGGAAAAAACAGATGGATAAGGTTAGAGTCAGTTGCACGGCATTCTGATGAAGGAGTTGGATAATCTGAGTCTTAAAGACTTTCCTAAATGTCTGCAACAAGGGGAAACAGGGACTGCCCATCAACAAAACATATGGGAAACCCATCAACAACAATGCTTTAACAGGAGATAACAGCTGATTTTTAAAAATCCCAAACAAGAAGGTGGGGCTCTTCAAATACTTTTGCCAGAGAGACAACACCAAACAATAGAGTGAGGAGTTAATTATTAACGGAACTGCCACCCACAATTGTGTAAAGCTTATCAACTTTATAAAAAAAAAGGGGGGGGGGAAAAAAGGAAGGCAGGGTTTGCTAGGGTCACAGAGATGCTATTTGTGGGTTCATGGATGCTATAAAGGTTGCAGCAAAACCAAGAGGAAATTATAAATGGGCAAAACAAACATTCCTCAATTCAAGAATATTATATAACCCATGATTGTAGCTGGGAAGGAAAAGTTCCATTTCCACATTTTCAACAGACAGATACTAGCTATGATAAAAACGTATAAAGATACATCAGAAACAGTGTGTACAGAAGGTACAAAGACTTTATAAAATACAGGAATTCATCAGTGCTTGATTGGCACCTGTTCAAATGGGAGTGACAAAGACAGTTAAAGAACATGTTTAATGACTTGAAAGCGCCACGGAGTTAGCTCCATCCTAACTAGTGCTGTCAATTTCTGGAAAAATGTATTATATTTATATTCCACCTTTTTTTCTTCTTAAGAAACTCAGGGTGGCTTATATAATTCTCCACCATCTCTCAGTATTATCCTCACAGCAACAACCCTGTGAGGCAGAATGGGCTGAGAGTCTGTGACAGGCCCAGTGAGCTTCATGACTGAATGAGGATTAAAAGCAAGACCTCCTGAGTCCCAGCCCAGCACTCTTATCCAATACACCACACTGGCTATGCTGCAAGTCTGTAAACCTTCAAGTTAGAAAGGAGAACTGTTGCCTGCTTTCCCCATTATACTCTCAGATCTTGGTGGTTTTACAAAGGCAGAGGTTTTTGAAGTGTAAAGTATCCATTAACTAACTCAAGCTTCTTTAATGTCAAGGATTGGTGGGAGAATATGTGTCAGGAATGCTACATCCAGATCTTAACTTCCCTGCACTACCCAAAATTTGGTGGTTTGGGAGAAAGGGAAGAGGACACGGGAAGAGAGTCTGGTCTTCCTGAGATCCCCAGAGCACTGGATTTGGCTCCCAGGCCTGATACACTATGCCTTGGCACTACAGCAAATTCAATTTTCCAAATGTTTACCTTAATTTTAAAACAACCAAAGCCCTTGTACTTGTAAGTTAGCTCTCCAAATGGATCACACTAAAACTATCACCATCTCCATCCAGCACAGCTTGGTGGGGGTTAATGGAAGCTGTAGTTCAGTGTGTCTGGAGGGCACCAGGTTGGAGGAGGATGTTTTAAAATGTCACCAAAAATGAGACTCATGCTCATGTCATCCTGCCTGCAAAGCAGGTGACACTGACTCTGGTGACAGCATGGTGGCTGCTGGAGGGATGCCAGACAGGGAGTCTCGCACAGCATTCTAGTTTCTTCGTGCACAGAAAGGATTTCTCACACTCCTGTTGTGAATGCAGGAAGCTGCCTTACTCTAGGTCAAAGTATTTGTCCATTTAGTCCACTGTTATTGCCTGCTCTGTCTCAAAACAGCTCTCCAGGGGCTCAGGCATTTCCCATCACTTGCTACTTGATCCTTTTTAACTAGAGGTCCAAGGACTGGACCTCGGATCTCCCCTATTTAAAGCATGTGCTTTACATCTGGGCTATGGCTCCTCTTCAGGGAGCAAAGCTGCTTAGCCCCTGTAAAAGGAATCATGGATTGTTGCAATGCAGAACTGAATGGGTGCTAATAGACTCACTTGACAGAAGCACATTTAGGATGTGTTTGAGCTACAGCTCTACAAGTTGGCCAACCTCTGTATTGTGGCACATTCTACAGAATGAGGGTCCACCTTTGGTACTAGGAAGTTTTCCTGTCAACTCTGCCCACTGGTGTTTATACACTGAAGGTGTAGCATGATAGGATACTGCATTGGCTGCATAGGGCTTATGAATCGTAGAGGGAGAGGAAGGAAAAGTGTAAAAACAGGAAATCTATCAGTTTGAAAGGACAATAAAGAAAAATCACAGAACGTTTTAGCCAACACAATCTAGCATAAAGTTATTTTGATTAAATATTCATTATGGACATAGATGTACAATTTGCAAAATTACACAAACTGTTCACAAAATTACAGTAACTGCTGGAGGCAACCAAAAATAACAATCTCAGGTAATAACAGCAATAGCTCTTCTTTAACATGTATAGCAGTGACATTCATAAAGGTCAAGTGTGGTGACAGCCTTTTTGGCAAATGTGTCACATACCAAGTCTGTCTACTGTCTGTCCAGCAATTACATTTTAATGCTAATCTTCCTCCCAGGACCTCATGGCTCCCACCCCACCCGACTTTTATAACCACAAGAGCCCTGGGAGATTGAGAGATAACAAATGGCCTGAAGTTACCCAATGAGCTCCATGGTTGAGTGGAGATATGAACATGGATCTCCCCAGTCCTAATCCCATACTCTCATCACAACACATGAATCTACATTAGGAAATTTGATAGAATTAATGGTTTCTCCAGAGAGAAGAAAGATTAGTGTGACACTTATTACAAGACATACAACCTCATGTCTTGCCTGGTTTTGCCACTTGTTTACCAAAACAGGGAACCAGCAGTGAGGTAGCATGGGAGGCGCAGAGAAGTGTGCAAACCTGAAACAATGTGAGAACGTAAACTTATGGTTCCAGTCATCAAGAATTCATGACAGAAAGAATTCAAGATTTAACCAAAGTTAAATGAGCAGACAAGTCTATGGTTTCTGGGTGGGTTGGTGTGGAGATAGAGATAGAGATAGAGATAGAGATAGAGATAGAGATAGAGATAGAGATAGAGATAGAGAGAGAGAGAGAGAGAGAGGAGAGTAAAAGGTCTTTAACCATCCTGAAGAACCCAGAATTATGTGTGTGTTTGAGTGTGCTTGAACACAACCTGGAGATTTGAAGTTTCAATTGTGCTCCCTAGAAGGTGTCTTTAATGTGTGAAGCTATGGACAAACTGCAGAGAAATGCTAAGGGACAGCAAAGTCCACTTGTTGATTAGGGAAGTTGCTTCCTGATCTATACAACCACAAATGATAAGACTAAAAATATGGGCACAGTACTACACATTTCTGACAAAATGCACCACCTTTTCTGATATGGAAAATAGTCTCATTATCATAGCCTTTGAGGTAACAGTTTATCTTAAGTGTTAAGAAAGTGGGAAGCACACAGGATTCTTCTGCAAGGACTACTGAGTCTGCTCCCTCACAATCATGCTAACGTAATGACACCCTTTCATCTTTTGTCTCATGCAGTGCAATTTGACATGATGCGAGCCTGTAACATGATTGCTACAGTGGCTCTGACAGCTGGTCAGCTCCTCTTCATGCTGGGGTTAATAGAACTGCCCATCATCCCTCAAGATACCCAGTGGTGGGAAGAAGCCATAGCTGCTGTGTTCCAGCTTGCCAGTAAGTACAATCTTTCTAAGTTGGAAAGTGCTTTTATCTGGAAAAGCTGAGCGCTCTTTTACAAAACGTTCAAGTGCAACAGAACCATAAAATGTTTGGCATTGCATATTCTTTATATCCTTTGCACACTTGGGATATGCGACTAGATCTGCAGGTTCTATGACATGAATTCTCACACACCCTTCCCTTGACTTGCCCACTGCTATTTCAAGGAATGTCAGGGCTAGGAGGAGAATATTAGTTTTTTGTGGGTGAGAGACTTTAGGGTGAGAAAGGGCTTACCTCTAAAGACAAGGTGGTCAGGGATTGGGGTTTTCTCGCTTTTACAGAAAAAGGGGACGTTTCATTGCTACCTCAAGTAGCAGCTAGGCCATCAGACAGTCATCTTTTATTCCAACATTGTCCTGAGGAAGAATGCTTAAGGCATGATGTGGCATTGTTCCCATGGAGCATTCTGTTCTCAAATGAGAAGGACAGGCTGCCAGGCTGATGAGGACAGCCTAGCTGCCATTTGCAGCAAAGGGGAAGCTGTTTTCCCTCATAAAAGAGCACAGCCAAGCTTGTTTTTAAAAGTATACACACCATCTGAACTTTCTGTAATTTCCCCATTCCCAGAAACGTAATCCCTTTTTACTCCCAGTCCCACAAAGCTCTGAAAGTCAGGGCCAGATAGTTCATGCCAGAACTTAAATCAAGTTCTATATGGAAAATGGTTGAGCAAGGGCCATGGGCACCCACAACCACACTGGCAACCTGAAAAACAAGACTGCCACCCTAGTGCCTGGGCATTTTGCGAATTTGTATTAACTCTGTTTGAAATGTTTTTCTTTTTAATGGCATTGACAATGGTACCATCAGTCTGGTTGTACTAACCAGTTTGAACTATAGCATGATATTTGTTTGCCTCTGTATTGCCCCACTATTTTAAGGTAAAGGGGTGAGCAGGAATAATCCAGAGGCAGAGATGGAACAGATCTAGGCTGCTGTCCTACAGTTCATCTATGACTGGCTGGTCTATGACAGGCTCAAGGGTGTTGTGGAAGTGCTGCTCCATCAGCAGGCAGCGATTGCACCTACCACACCAACAGCTCTTGGTAGAAGGTTCTGCTGATGCAGATTCATGCCAGGGGTGTTGGTATAAGGGGGAACAAGGGCATTCTGCAGGGGGGTGCTGGACTTAGCAGGGGGAGACCTTGCATCCAAAGTCCCGATTCTGTCAATATGACCCTGAGAAGGACAAAGAGCTACCTCATGGATATATCTGTTACTCTTAAATGCAACACAATTCTAAAATACGGAAGCTTTATGTAAGGTTTAATTGCAAAATTTCATTTGCACTTAAAAGAAAAGAAAGGCAGGGCCTTATGTGGTCATGAAGAAGCATAGGTGTGAAGCTAAGAAAGTTGTAGACAACATGTTAATAAGCAGTGGTCAGAGTTGGGTATACATGATAATGTTAGCCCTGAATAAAAGTATTTTATTGTACAAATACAAAAATTGGATTTTCTTTGGTGGCACTCAGATTGCAAAATGCTCTTCCTAGACAAATTTGGTTGGTATTTTGATGCCAGTTGTAAACTATTTTATTTGCTTAAGCTTTTGGAGGCATTTCTTACTAGTTCTGAGCCCACCAGAAACTCTGGATTACAACTCGCTAGTATGCATGGCCAACAGCCCAGAATTCTGCAAGGTGAAGTCCAAAACATCCAGAAGACACTGAGTTGAGGAAGGCTTCTGGATCTACTTCTATTTTAACTTTTTAAAATTGCAATTGACTGTTACAACATGCCCTGGAGATCAAACTGGACTAGAAATAATTTTAAAAAGAATAAATAAATCAGACAGCACTTTGGATCCAAATCCTTAAGTGTTCATAATACAGGTGAGGGAAGGCAAAACCCACCTCAGTCATTGCCCCTTGTCCTTGAATGATACAGCATGTATGTTATAGACAAGGCCAATATGCTGCTAAATAATATTTAATAAAATATTTTAACCCACTTTAATTCCATGTGACTCCTGAAGTAGCCTATAATATCTATTTTTCAGCCTTAACTGTATATTACATGCAAAACCTGTCAATTTCATGACATGGAATCAATTATTATCACTTGGTAAGGAAACTTTGTTTAGTACCTAACAAAACATTCAATCTGTTTCTCGAAAAGGAGACCAAGTCTCTCAACTTAATGAAATTCTCAGAGATTGTAGCAAGTGTCTGTCTAAATGAATAACCCAATTCTTTCATTTCATTTATTGAAAATGCTCAGATTGCATAACAATCAATCACCAGAGCTGCAACTGAAAATACCTTCTTTCTCATAACAAATACATATTTCTATTACTTAAAGCAAAGCAAGACGAGGCTTGGGTGCAAGGGGGCGGCATACAAATATGTAAATAAATAAATAAATAAATAAAACGATTTCTTAAGTATTTATGCAACAACTGGAGATGTTATTCATTGGCTGAAATGTCTGAAATTTGCATAACTGGGGATGCATTCTTTTCATGAAATAAATATGAACGTCTCTGTGTACTTGCTGTATTTTCTAGGAGAAATGCAGCTTCATAGAATGGCCAGATTTGCACATAATGAGCAATTCTACTTAAGGGATATGACACATCTAAAATTGGAAAGAAGACATTTTCATGTTTTAATTACAAGAAAGATAATACCGGCACCGTTTTTAAAAAGTTAAGCTGCAAAATTAGAAACAAACCTCCACAGAATACCACACTGATAATTAATTAAAACACAAACAAGGAGTGCATTGGTTTTTGAGCATGCTCAAAAAACAGCAGACAAGGAACTGACTAAAAATTCTTGACACACACAATTTGGAAAGCAAGCGCCATCACCAGGAAGGCCCTGTTGTACATGGCTATTAATCATACCTCAGCTAGAAGGGCTTCTGATAAAGACCTATCCATGCAAGTCTGTAGGGGAGGACATCCCGATTCTAAATTCTTTAAGGCTTTTGAAGTTCAAAATCAGCACTTTCAATTGGCTGTGGAAAATGAATGATAGCTTATGATGATGAGACTATCAACACAATCATGTCAAAATTAGGAGGGTAAGTACCCGGAGGAGGGCTTTCTCTGCGGTGGCGCCCCATTTATGGAATGCGCTCTCCAGAGAGGTCTGCCTGGTGCAATCGTTATTTGTTTTTTGGCGCCAGGCCAAGACCTTCTTATTTAAAATTCATTTTAACTGTTTATTGAATTTTAAAGTTTTTAGCCGAGATGCATGGGGGGAGGGGGGGTTAATGAAATTTTTTTGTATTTTGAGTTGTTGTAAGCTGCCCCGAGGCTTTGTTGCGATGGGGAGGCATAAAAATGTTTTAAATAAATAAATAATAAATAAATAAAGTAATGGGCCACATTTGGTATCCAACTGATTGGCAGGAGGCCCCATAAGGGAGATAGAAGGGCCCTTAGGAATAGGGAAATAGGAAGCCCTTATCTACTTGTACTGGACAGACCCAAATTCCACTTCCAAAGTTCACAAGATCTTCAGGATCCATTCAAAAGGTGCCATGCCATGCTTTGGCAACCACCCAGCATTCCCAGTAATGTGAACTTGCTTGCAAAACTTTCAACCAGTCCCCCCACCTTTTTTAAAGCAGCCTGAAGTCCTTCTCACTGCTCTGTCCTCCTGCTGCCCAAACTACACTCCCCTGCTTTTCATGCGGAGGAAATGCATTCTGGCCCTGTTTAGATTTGTTGTTTCATTGACAAACAGTACAGAGAACAGCCGTATGCCTTTCTTCTATCAATGCTGCTAATTTTAGATTGGAGTTTTTTTTTCCTGTGCAACAGTCTGTTTTAAACACAGTCAGAGAGAGACTGAAGGGCGCCAGGATATCCCGATACAGGAGAAGGAAATGCCTGCTGTTACCTGTTATGCAAGCTGAACCTTGAAATCCTCAGCAGTGGGAGGGGAAAGGAGAGAGAGAAGCCAGAGACAAAATGATTAATGCATCATGAATAAGACATACTCAAATGACTGCTGCTGTTACAAAAGAACGAACAACTATACAACTCTAATGCCTCTGTTTTGAAAAGGCAATGGAATTAATCTCCACGGTCAGATGGAAAGTGTGCATCTGTTTGTGTATGCATGTGTGTGTAACATAACATCTGCTGTCAGAGGCATCTATCTCCACCAGATGGATGCCTCTACAATTTCCATACTTTCCCTCCTGCGCAGGCGCAGCACCCATGTGTGTGATGCACAGAGGCCACGACGAAGAAATTAGGTTTTTTATTGTTTATAGCAAAAAGAAATGCCTGAAACTAAAAGGAGAACAAAAAAATAAATAAAGACACCTTTTAAAGCATCATTAGATTAATGCAACTTTATACTGAAAATAAATTCTTCCAGACAAGCAATTTGGCTAACAGTTCTTTGAATATCGCAAAGTCCCTGGCATGCACATCTCAAATCCAACTTGCTGGCACTTCTTCGTATGGGATTGACACTGAAGTGTTGGCTTTCTTATATGGTAGCCATAAATGGGATGGACTGAATAGAGAGGAAATATTAATTCATTCCTTATGCTGGTCAAATTAAATGGATGAAAAGTTTTAATTATTGAAGTTAAACATTCAGAATGAAAAAATAGGCTAACATATTAGTTTACTGTTGATCAGAGTGGGAAGAACAACAGGCCCACTGGGCATATCTGTACCACCAGTGTTCCTCTGACACATATGGTCACAAATTGTATCATGTACCAACATTCATGAAGAATTGCCATTTCAGTGAGGAAAAAACTGTGGGTCAGGAATGGCTCATGGACCTAACCTTATCCACCTATGCTCCAAACTTGTATGCGGATTGCCGCAAAGCAGCAGAGCCCTAGCTGTCCTCCCCTCCCTTTTTTCTTGCCCTGAATGTCTTTGGGCCACATTCCAGAGCATCCTTCAGAGGAGCTCAGGTCCGTGCCAACCTGCTAGCCAGCCAGCCAAAACTGAAAGAAGAGAATAGGAGGGGAAGTGCTGCAGGGGTATGCTTGGCGACGGAGTGGAGGAACATGCCAGAGAAGAGAGGCAGGCTAGGGAAGTCAGTGGAGAGAAATGATGGATGATGAGTGCTTGAAATAGAGGAACTCAGTATAGGTCTCTCTCTTGAAATGTGCAAGTTACTGTTTTGTTGTTTTAAGTTAATTTAATTTTATATGTTAGTGTATGTGGGATTATTATTATCACATATGTTAACTGTCCAGAAAGCCTCAACTTCGGGTAGCACAAAAACAAACAAACAGACAAACAGACAGAGACTAGCATGACAAGAATAAGCTTAGCTATGCCTTGGGCTCATAAGCGCCTCCCTCCATCCGAGTTGAAGTTTTTGGAAGCTTTTGATTCTGTTTTCAATTAAGAATAGCTCACAATGCTATCTGTCCCTGATAAATTGTGATTACTCTTAAGTATGATTAGAAGAAGCAAACCAGCTTTAAACCATGTTTCTAAAGCTGCTTTGTTTCCACCAACCATATTTAAGATAAATCACCACAGTTTAGAGTTTGGACAGCTTTCTACCTTCTCTACACCACTGTGTTGGAAGAGGAAAGGGGAGAGGAAAGCATGCAAGCTGAAGGGTCATTTTCATGCTTTGGTTGGTGAGCTTGCCAAAGAGAGGGCTGTGTGTGTGTGTGTGTGTGTGTGTGTACGCACGCACGCACGCACGCACAAGGCCTCTGCTGGGGATTCAACCCTAAATAGTTTCACATGTTTTATGGACAGCAGGCAAAGAAAGGGTTTCTCTAAGTGATGGGCTATAGATTTTCCTATAGTTTCCTAACAGTTTTCCTATCATCACAGGGAAGAGAAGTAACATTTCAAAGAGAGCTGAGTGTTTCAGTCATCATACCTCAAATACCCCAAACACAACACTGACCTTGGCAAGCAAACAGTCACCGGTCAGTGCGCACTACACCGATCCTTCTGATGGCTCAAAGCCCTGCATCATTTTTTATTTCAGCCACCTGCATGTGTACTTGATAGAGGTGCATCCTTTTTGAAAAAAAATCTAACAAAATACAACCTTAGGAAGCAGAGAGGAAGGAAAGAGGAGGGGAAGTGGTATTGCTCTGGCGGCTGCACTGGGATTCACAGAGCTCCAGACCTGGACAGCGTCACACCTTACAGGAAAAAGCTGTTTGCTTTGGAAGAATGCAGTGGTGAAAATGGAAGCAGTTTTGTGCACAGAGAGGTTTCAGTCAAAGCTCATAAATTTTCCTGTAGTGGTTTCTCTAGAAAGAGAAAAATAGTTCTGAATCACTGCCATTCCCTTCAAACAACAGTGTATCTAGTTATTTTTTTTTGTTAGCTGTATATCCCACCTTTTTGTCAAAATGAACCAAACTAACAAAAACAAAGCAACTAACAGCAACAGATACATCATTAACATTTATATGCCATTTTTTGTATTTTTGAGAAATTGGTGTGAACTGCCCAGAGAACTTCAGCTATTTATTTCTATGTATAGAAATGCAAGTAATAGTAGTAGTAGTAGTAGTAGTAATAATAGAGAACAGGAGGGGAAGAAGAAGGGCATTAACACTTTCCTGAAAAAACCCACAAATATACCAATAAGAAAGCAATAATGGCATTGCCAGATTAAAACTTCTTTCAGCAGCAAATCAGCTCACTGGTAGAATCCTGTACCAGACGTGGGAGTAAGCCCATTAAACTTAATGGTACTAACTCCTGAGCGGATTGCATAGGCTGGCACTGTTAACGACATTAATAAGTGGAAGACTTAGGAATACACTTTTACACTACACAATTCAAACAAACCTTTCCACTCCATGGTGGAGTTCTGGAAGAAAACAAAAGGTACACTGCAAGCTTGAAGCAGAAACCAGACATGCCCCGTCAAAATTCTCTCTCCTGTGTCAACATTACCAAGAAAACCCTCACTCCCTTGCAACTTTTCACTTCAAAGAAACTTTTAAAATATATGAAGAACTCAAGTATGGATAAACACATGAATGGCCATTAAATACTTCTATTATTTAATATCAAATTGTTTTTCTTCATAGATACAAAAAAATCTATTAGCATTTACAACAATGTACATAAGTATTACTCAGGCTTCCACCCAATCAAACTACATTGGTAGAAGGGCAAATCGACGGAAAAGGAGGAGAAGTGCACATTATGCAGTCAGGGATTCTGAGCAGAAATTCCAGATTTTCTGAAATCAAACTACTCTGCAACATTTTATGAAAACAGTTTTCCCTCTGGCTGCAAAGTCACAGGGTCAACATTTATTATTCTTGGTTAGATTATTCTGCTAAAAATGTCAGCTGGGTTTCTGTTAACAACCCAAAGTCCTATGGCAAAAGAAGGTAATTAACTGTTCTTAAAAGGTTTTCCTCCATGACTTGACCATATCAATATATCAGTATCAGTTTCCTGAAGAGGCCTGATAGAATGTACTAAAGAATGTTCATGTCTTGCATATAATGCCTGCCTTTTTTAACATAATACAACTACTGATCACAGACTATATACTACAACAGGAAATAAAGATATTGCATGGAAATCTGGTCCACATGTATATTGTAACAGGTCTAGCAACTCTAGGCTGCAAATTAGATGCAAGATTAACTCCATGAATGCAATGAGCAGCCAAGAGGAGGTTTGCACATCTTTGGTTTACCTCAACCTCCCCCCACCCCCCACCCCGCCAATTCTTGACAAACAATGCCTCCCCAAACTGCTCTATGCATTTCAAGAGAAGCTTGATGCCCTCACTCACTGTTGAAAGGAGGCAATGCAGGGGCCGGTCTCTAAACAGTTGCTTATATTCAGGCAGCTTCATGAAAGGAAAGGTTTTCTAGGTCTTTTAGAACACGCAATCCTGTGCGTGTTAAACTAGCAAAAAAGTCTTAATATTTCCAGCCTTCCCTTGGCAGTAAAACTGGGTGGAGAATATTGTAAGTGGTAGGGACTTTTTTCTGACCAAACACACAGGAGTGAAGACTTCAGGATTTAAAAGATAAGATCCAGTATCTTGAATTGATATTCATCTGTGGGTTTTTATGGGGGGGGGGGTTGTACCACATCTATTCTTTCCAGGCAGTCTCCAAGGGCAGTTCTGAATCCAATGAATTATAATAGTTCAAACAAGATATTGCCATAGTTTGGATAACTATGGGCATGTCGTGAGCAGAGCCGACTGGAGCTGGGGGTCAGACTAGATAGCCTGGGAGGCCCCTTCAGACTCGCGCTGTTTCTATGTTTCTATAACTACAGCTAGGTTTCCTCTATAGTTGGGTATACTAGGTGTAGCTCAGAAAAGGTGCTTGGTCCCACTGAAGCCATTTGGACCTTCAATGATAAGGTTAGATTTAACAGTATCACTAAGCAGCACATCAACATCTTCTGGGGAGAGCAACTCTTATCTCACCCAGAATAAACAACTTCTCCCAAATTATTTGGGGTATTTCTAACCCGTCCAATTACTGCACGTCTCTGGATGGCTTACAATAACCATCCAATAAATACAACATAATAAGATCATCATCATCATCATCATCATCATCATCACTCATCATAATAATAACCCATGACTGCAATATAAGCATAATTAAAATATTTAAACTTTAAAATACTGGGTAAATAAAGTCTTGACCTGGCGCTGAAAAGCATATAACGTCAGTGCCAGGCAGACCTCTCTGGGGAGCGCATTCCATAGCCGGGGTGCCACCGCAGAGAAAGCCCTCCTCCAAGTGTTCTCTCTCCTAACCTCCTTCAAGGAGGGTTCCCGGAACAGAGGGAAAAAGACATTCCTTCAGGTATCCTGGTCCCAAGCCATTTCGGGCTTTATAGGTCAAAACCAGCACCTTAAATTGGGCCTGGACTTCAATAGGAAGCCAGTGATGCTGATAGAGGACCGGTGTTACATGAGAATAACGACTGGCACCCAACAGCAATCTGGCAGCTCTATTTGGAACCTGTTGAAGTATCTGGACTGTCTTCAAGGGCAGCCCCATGCAGAGTGTGTTACAATACCGGAGCGTGTGTCAGTATTGCTAGGCAGTGTTCATCCAGGTAAGGATGCAGTTGATGGATCAACCAAAGCTGAAGGAAAGCGCTCCTCACCACCACCGTCACCTGGGCTTTCAGGGGCGGCTCTGGGTCATGGTGCACTCCTCAGCTGTGGAACTTGTCCTTTAGAGGGAGTGCAACCCCATCCAGGACAGGGCCAAAATCACTTACCTGAAAACATGAACCACCTACCAAAAGGTCCTCTGTCTTATCTGGATTGAGTTTCAGTTTATTGGTCCTCATCCAGCCCATTACCTGGGCCAGGCACTGGTTCAAGATAGCCACTGCCTCATCTGGATTGGTTGTAAAATAGAGGTAGAGATGGGTGTCATCAGCATACTGGTGACTCTGCAGCCCAAACCTCCTGATAACCTCTCCTAGAGGTTTCATGTAGATATTGAATAGCAAGAGGGACAAAATGGAACCCTGAGGTACTCCATGGAAAAGTTGCCATGGTGCAGAGCCATAGTCTCCCAGCACCACCTTCTTGGATCAGCTGGCTAGATAGGAATGGAACCACTGCCAAGCAAAGCCTCCTACTCCTAACCCAGCCAGCCTACCCAGAAGGATACCATGGTCGGCAGTATCAAAAGCCGCTGAGAGGTCCAGGAGAATCAACAGGGACGCACTCCCCCGTCCCTCTCCCTGCACAGGCAGATTCACTACTGTATCCAGGTCTGAAACCGGACTGAAATGGGTCCACTTAGTTTCATTCAAGAGTGGCTGGAACTGTACTGCCACCACCCACTCCAACACCTTGCCCAAGAACGGGATGTTGGCCACCGGTCTATAATTGGCAGCCACCTCCGGGTCCAGGGATGCCCTCTTCAGAATGGGTCTGATCACTGCCTCCTTCAAAGAGGCAGGGACCCGGCCCTCCCTCAGTGAGGCGTTGATAACCTCCTGGTTCCAGGTACCAATCCCGTGTTTGGCTTTGGTAAGTAGCCACGAAGGGTAAGCAGGTGGTAGGGCGTACCAGTCCAAGCACCTTGTCCACATCATCAGGCCACAACAACTGAAACTAATCCAGCAATGATGGACAACAAGAGAAATACCAGTTCAGTCATGGTATATAATCAAATATTAAATATCTAAAACCCTCCAACCCACCCAACAACAAAAACACAGAATTCCCTGCCCTGCCCAGCCCAGCCCCACCCTACCAGCCCAAATTAGACACACCTACCTTGTCTGGATTATAGTGGAAGATCCCATTTTTACAAAGGAATTCTGAGTAACCAGTGCCACCAGTTCCAAATGATTTTAAGTATGACATCTCAGGTTTGATCTAACCAACATGTTTCAGCCTTCAAAATAACCCATTTTATATCCTCCAGGATGTTAATGGACATACGTTTTCAGAAGCAAAGCAAAGCAAAAGGCAGTGCAGCTGCCTGAAGTATGGGGATTTAAGAGAAAAGGGGCAATATCAACAGCCAAGATAGCATTTAATTCACTACAATGCAGTCTGTCATCTGAGTTATGATATGGGGACTACTGTACAGTTTGCTATGAGAAAGAATTTCAGGAAAGTTTAACAGAGTTTCAGATTTCTGCAAGGTTATTTGCTCAAGAGTCACAGAATGCTCTCTCTGTAATAGTATTCAAACTGAATAAGTTATATTCGAAATGAATATTGTTCAAACTGAAATGGCCAGTTGCATTGTCATCTGATATACTGACCCTGCATTCTGGATGAAACAGTGTGCTGGTGCTATAGCACTCCTGCTGTGTCCAAACCTGGATCTTGGTCTCTGCATCTGATCTGTTTCTTCCCAGACAAGCTGGAGAAATTAGCCACAGCTTGTTGTCATTGGCTTGATTAGCTATTCCCAATCACAGCAGGAACAATTAATATTCCAATGTGCCACTTCATGCATAATAACCCAGTACAAACCAGACCATTGACATGGATGTTTGTTACAATACATACACACCAAAAATAGGTGTTTTACACCCTGATTCTACATAAATGTATCTAGGAAAAAGCATCACTGAACTCAGCAAAACTCACTTTGGAATAAATACACATAAGATTGGATCCTTAGTATTGTTCTCACAAACAGCTTTAAGGCAATTTGTTTGCTTAATCTGAGTTTGATACTTACATTTACTATTGAAGATCAAACTTTACCTTTTGTTTACTTTATTTAGGGCCTACCTTTCATTTCTATCAGTGGTACAATTGTCACTGAGAATATAAACATTGGGGGTTCTAACCAGATGGGAAAAATTTTATGCTATATAGTTCTTAATGTGGGCTGGCAGAATTTGCTTATGTGATTAAAATGGAAATTCAGCTTTTAAGTGGTTATTTAAAAATCAAACCAAGACTAGGAAAAAATGTCCATTCTGATGGCTTATTAATAATCTGAGATAATAAAAATATAGGTAGCAAAATAACTGAGACAATCTTATACTGAAAGGAGAAGCAGGATCATGCTTGAAACTGTTCCACAGGACTCCAGACTCTCTCAGGCCAGAAGTGTGATGTTATAATCATTGTATTGTTTTTTAAAAGTTCAGCTTGGCAGAACTGATACCATGAAACAAGGTGGATTTTCATTTCCTTAGGGAGCAATTCTATGCAACTTTAAATTGAAGAAATCCTACAAATCCCAGCATTCAGTCATGCTTGGTGAGGAATGCTATGAGTTGCAGTACTTTTCTCTTTCTAAACATGCATAGGATTGTGCCCTTAAAGGGTTTAGAAATTTAAGCAGGCTTGCTGCCAGAATCATTCAAACAGGAAACTCATTATTCTGATCTCAAATGTAAGTTCACATAGTAACATTCCCGTTACTACTTTGCCTGCCCGGCCACTGACACCATACACTCCAAAATTCTTCCTAACAAATCTATTATCTGCTTCCTTCCCCAGTGGAAAAGCACCCCCCCCCCCGACTCCAATGCTGACTTGTTTTGCCAGAGATGGGAAACACATCTCCAGATAAACACTAACGCTAACAGGAGGCCAAAAACAAATCCAACAACCCACAATTTGCATAGGAAAAATACCATTTTTAAACAAAATTGTGGATAGTGAATGTTTTGCACAGATTTGCTTATGTGAAAAGGATTTTTATAAGCAACATTGCACTTTTCACAAGCTTCATGCCAGGTCCCCATAGGTTACTTTTGAACCTCAATATTGTTGTCATGCACATAACGCAAGACCAGATTTCTCAAGAACCCATTCCCAAAAGAGAAAGTACTTGTATCTGTTGTTGTCATGTGTTGTTAAGTCATCTCTGGCTTACAGTGAACCCATCAAGGAAAGATGTCCTCCAAAATGTCCTATCCATGATATTCCTGCTTAGCTGTTCTAAATTCAAGGCTGTGGCTTCCTTTACGCAGTCAATCCATCTCATATCTGCCTTTCTCTAGTATGATTGTCTTCTCCAGGGAGTCTTGCCTTCTCATGATGTGCCCAAAGTATGAGAGCCTCAGTTTTGTCATTTTTGCTTCCAGGGAAAGCTCTGGCTTGATTTGATCTATGACCCACTTGTTTGTCTTTCTGTCAGTCCAGGGTATTCACAAAGCTCTCCTGCAGCACCATGTTTCCAATGCATCACTTTTCTTCTGGTCAGCTTTCTTCACAGTCCAACTTCCACATGGATAGGGAATACAATTATGAGAATGATCTTGGCTTTGCTCGCCAGTGAAATGTCCTTACACTTGATGATCCTTTCTAGATCCTTTATTTCTGCCCTTCCAAGTCTGTCTTCTTCAAATTTCTTGGCTTCAGTCTCCCTTTGAATTGATGACTTAGGAGAGGTATGCAAATTTTTCCACCATTTCAATTTGTTCACAGTAAATTTCTGTAATTCTGCAGTCATGATTTTTGTTTTCGCTATGTTCAGCTTTTGTACCTTCTTTCCTTTTCATCAGAAGTCATTTCAATTTGTTTCTTTCCACCAGTTAGGTAGTATAATCTGCTTAGTTTAGATTATTGATGTATCGTCTGACAATTTTCACTCCTTCCTCTGATCCTAATCCAGCTTTCCTTCTCATATGTTCTGTATACAAATTGAATAGATAAGGGAAAAATGCACCCTTGTCTGATGTCTTTCCTATAGGAAACCATTCTGTTTCTGCACATTCTGTCCTAATGGTAACTTCTTGTCTATGATATAGCTTACGCATCAAGACAATGAAGCACACCCATTTTTTTTCAGAACCACCCATAGTTTCTTCTCATGATCCACAAAGTCAACAGCACTGACATAGTCTATAAAAATAGACTGAGCTTCTTCTGAAATCTTCGGTGTACTCCAGTAGCCAACATATATTTGTGAAATGATTTTGAGTGCCTCTTCTTTTTTGAATCCAGCTTGAACATCAAGCATTTCTTGCTCCATATAAGGATTTATTCTTTGTTGCAACACTTTCAGTATCACTTTGCTTGCATGAGGAATTAGTTTTGTCTCTTCTTTTGTTTCCAGTCTGTGGACTATTGCTTTGTTTTCCATACTTACTGGCATTTTCTGGTTAGGATTTCAACTGATTCAGTCTTCCCAACTTGGAACTTGTCTATAGTGTCAGTTATAAACTATAGCGTTTTCATTCAAATATGATCAGTGACTGGGAAGGCATCAGATGTCACTCAAAAGCATTTTTCATGGAGAAATTGAAAGCATGAACACTTTTTAATTGCTCTCTAAATGTGTATTCTGTACTCAAGAACTGACTGTAGTGGTAAAGAAGCATTGTTACCAGTAGACAGTTAGTGCTATTTAGATTAAAAGTTTCAAATGTGTGCCTTTGCTCAAGATTGGAAGTACAGAATAACAGCCAACTGCTCAATTATCAGATTGGAGGTGAACTCTAACCAAGCTTTCCCTTTTGGAATAGCAGCCCAATTCAAAGAAAGATGTGATTTAAGGTGTTCATCCACTTCTTGCAGCTTCTCACAGTGGTTTGGTTAGAAATTATGCTTAAGCAGAAAAGGATCAGATGCAAGTCAGATAGTGGTCAAGCCCATAATGTTATTCAGATTACCATCACCAAGGCTGAGTTTCCCTGTCACTGAAGTACAAAAGGAAGCACATGCTGGTGTCTCCCATCAGCCAGGCCACTGGGAGGCTACACCCTCTGCTTCTGGAGAGTAACTTAATGCCAAAGGGAAGAGCTACCTGGCCCATCCAACATTCAGAGATGGAACTACTGCAGGGTGTCCTCAGCCCACTCCCTGCCAGAAGAAAAAATTATTTTTTTCAATTTATATCCTGCCTTTTTCCTACAAAGGGCTCAAGGCAGCTTACATTATTCTCCTCCTCCATCTTAAACTGTAAATGTCAGTTGCCCTGGAACTACAGAAGGAAAGGGAAAGAATGCTGTGGTCCCTTCCATCAGTCAAAGGCCTAAGAGTCTCATTCATGCAAGAATAAAAGTAAGGGAAACAATCAATCACAGTCCTATCTTTTTATTCTCTTGCTTTAAAAACAGTACTTTTTAATCATAATGCCTTTAAAGTCAATGAGGGTGCAGTCCCATAGATTATTTTCTCAATGCTCATGAACCCCTGAGTGGGGGAAGAATTAAAAGCAATCCCCACCTCTTCATTCCTCCCACTTTGAAAGAGGGTTGATTTTGGCCATCAAACTGCAGCACTTTGGATGGGGGGGGGGGGGGACAGAGCATCACTAGGATAGCCTCTATTTTGGTAACCTTGTTCTCTTTCCTCCTGTTCCTGTCCCTCGGAATGTCCCTTTTATCCATCTCTGAAGTCAATTTCTGTCCTTACAGAAGCAGGCAGGGTGGCCACCTGCCCATGCTGGTTATACAGGAGAAATCTGAGGGAGAATCCCTAAATTTTAAGACTTGGATACAAGCATTTGAAGAATTCTATGACCCCATGAACATGTACCCTTAAGATTGGTCTGCCAATTAGTCTAAGTAAATGCTGCTGCTTATGTTATGTTTTTCCTTCACCGGTCTTCAGAAGAGTCAATGTAGAAAACCCTGAAGACAAATGAATAAATGCACTGCAGGATACAAAAAAAATGACTGAACTGAAAGTTTAAAGGATATTTTTGTCATTCCCCAGGTTGAGGGAAAAGTTCTTCATCTAATTAGCAAATAGATGAGGAAACATTTACATAAGAGTAGCAAGAGTTTGCTTGGGATACCATATTCAAAGTTAGGTAGGAATCTCAAAAATTCTGTAGTTAAGTTCCGGAATACTGAGATAAGAAAACTGAAGTCTGATAACTAGAATTATACAATTAAGTTATATTTGCACTCACTTATCTAAATATCAGTATCAATCCAGAATGATTACTGGAGTCCAAAAGTTGCAATTCTTATTCTCATTAAAGCAGAGAAATATAGTTGGACAAGAACAGTTTCACCCACATGCACAGGGACTATGAACACAGGTTTGTTGCAAATGTAATCATAGAATAGTAGAGCTGGAAGGGGCCAGAGGGCCATCAGGTCCAGCCCCCTGATCAGTACAGGACTCCAAGTTAAACTATTCCTCTCAGATGGCTATCCACAGTTGCATCCTGAATGCCTCTAGTGTGTGTGTGTGTGGGCGGAGGGGGGGGGGGACATGGCCAGATAATCAGTTCCACTGTCATACTGGTCTCACAGCCAGGACTTTTTTCCTGCTATCTAGCTGGAATCTGACTTCCTGCACCTTGAGCCCATTATTCTGTGTCCTGCACACCAAGATGATCGAGAAGACATCCTGTGTTGTGACAATCTTTCAAGTACTTGAAGGGTGCTCTCCTATCTACCCTCAGTTTTGTCTTCTTGAGGCTAAGCATGCCTAGTTCTTTCCATCTCTCCTCATAGGGCTTTGTTTCCAGGCACAGGACCATCCTTATTGTCCTCCTCCGAACCCTTTCCAGCTTGTTTGCATCTTTCTTAAACTGTGGTGCCCAGAACTAGGCAAACTACTCCAGATGAGGCCAAACCAGTGCTTACTAAAAGGAGTAGTACTTCATGTCATCTGCAAGTGATACTTCTATTAATGTAACCTAAAATAGTATTTGCATTTTTTTGCAGTCAGATCACATTGTTGCCTCATGGTTGACTCAATGACACCCTGGTTTGTCATTCTGTAGATTCTACTTGGTGCAGTTTAAAATTTCTGGCTGTGCAAGTAATTTGGAGAGATCTGCCATCTCCAAATTCCCTTCTGTCTTTATCCTACCATGAAAGCTGAAAAAAAAGAAAATGATGTGTCATTCATTCACTGCTGCTCAGGAGCTAGAGTTCAAGCAAAGGTCCTGTGAAGGGAAACAGCCTTGCTAACACAAGTGGTTTTATTTTGAGCAGCACAAGGAAGCCTTCATAGTTCTGTGTGATGAATAATTGATCCCTTAGATAAAAAGATGGAGAAACTGGAGAAGGTATGCCTGCATTTAGTGGCTGATGTGACATGTGGGGGGAGGGCAATTAAAGTGGGAGAAAAAAAAATGCAGTACTGAAACACTGGATTTTGATTAGGGATAGAGAAATCTGTCTATTTCCAGTCAGTGTGTCATTGTCCTAAAGTTCATTTGTTACATGTATACATTCATGTATGGCTATTTAAAAGTATGCACAAAACCTCGTGCTGTAATCTTATATATTAAAAATGAACTCATTTTCTGAGTGTGGATTCCTATGGAGCCAAACCAGCACTATCCACCACAACAGGGAACGATCAACAGGATTGGGAAAATGCACAGTATGTAGAAGTACAAAACAAAATAGTTACAGGAAAAAAACTGTAAGGAAGCAAAGGCAACAACAAAAATCAAAACCAGACCAATAAAAAATGAACATTCTTGATGGCTGTGGAATTCTGACTGCTGAAAGGAAAATAGGAAAATGGGGAATGGACAGGAGTATCTTAGAAGAAGACATGACCGGTGATTGGGCTGGTTGCTAAAACCATGAATGTGAGCAGCCTACATGTTAACATTTTATTGCAGGTTGCACCTACTTGTATTTAAATACACATGCTACACATGTATTAAATGCTACTAGATGAGGTGCACTGATAAGCTAACCTTCTTGGGATTTGTGCTGTATGCTGCTTTTCAGTCTCTGGCACAAGCAGGCTACTTATAAACTGCACTCTTTTTTAAGGCAACACTGATTCATCTACTGAACTTGCAAATGAAGTAAGTGCTGGCTCAATATATCTAGCTGTGCTTTCTTTTCCCCCACAAACAAACCATTATGTTTGAAATGCTGTGCAACTGATACATCTGCAGCAGTTAATGGTGGGGATATTTGGAGCTAGTACAATCCAGAATTATTTGTTTCTGTTATTTATAGACCACCTTTAATGCCACCTCTTTTCACAGTTGCTTGCAACATCTAAAACCATCCATAATGTATTCACAACCATAAAATAACTGAGAAATCTAAAAATATCACACTGGCCTAGAAAAGCCATCTGCAGAGTCAAACAATGGGGACATTCTACTGGAATATTCTGACAGGACAGATGAACATCCACTAAATTCTGAACTACATGCAAGAGGAGAATCCAAGTATCATTTGCACAAGTGGTCATGCATTCCACTTGTGCAACAATTTGCACAACTGTGTATACTTCTGGTTCTGCAAGAATAATCAGCTACCTCTGGCCCAATGGAAAGATTTGATGGGGTTGTGCTAGCACTATTTGAGTTTACAGACTGGCAGCTTTGGATGCTCCCCCATATAAACCAGTAGCACAAGCAATATTTCAAAAAGTTCCTCGCTTTAAGGGGTGTTCAATTCGCATTATAGGAAGAAATATGACTTACAGCATCAGTTTCAGCCTAGAATGACTATCTGTCCTATTTTATAGAGGAAAGTGCTATATTTGAAGGCATCCTTTAATAGAATGGTTATCCAATCTGAATCTGGTTCAAAAGTTAAAGCACTGCAAGAAAGGAGGGAAGGTATCTTGGATCTTGCCCTTCAACATTTAGTACCTGGATAGCAGACACAACAGGCACTCAAATCACCTGGCCACAACCTTCCTCACTATGGTGACATATTATAATTTAAATTATAATAATTATTTCTAAATTTGAGCTTATAGTTTAAGCACATTTAAACGTTATACAAACCCATAATTCTGCGATCAGCATCTCCTCTGTTTCAGAAATGCCCTTCTTCTTGCTTATGTGGCTGTCCTATTTCAACGATTTATAAAAAGGAACACCCTGAGGTGTTCTCACCAAGTAACAAAAGCTAGTTATCAGCCGTGTGATGGTGCACAAGTGCAGAAAAACTACTTTCAATTTTATCTTTCTAAAAGGGATTAAGTTGAAACCCACCTAAAAATCTGATGATTCAGAGGTATGGAGAGGTCACAGGAATATCATTTCACTGTTGAGTGGGCTACCTGAGCTGTTGTTACATCTGCTGGCCTGCTCAACCTTCCGATAAGTGAAGGGGGCTGGAGAGCTTCCAGAGAAATCATAATGGTCTTTACCAAGCACAGCAACAGTTTGCTCTATACCAGGGGTCCTCCAACTTTTTGAATAGGGGGCCAGTTGAAAGGTCCCAGCGATGGGCGCAGGCCGCCAAGGTGGTGTGGGAAGGGGGGGTTGGGGGGGTGCGTGCGTGCACGCGCAGAAAGGCAGGGGCATGCCTGCGCAGAGATCCTATTCTCCGAGCGAGTCCAAAACAATCTCCTTGTGAGCAAGCTGGCACCTTGCCATGCACACGAGCATGCACACACACGTATGGCGAGCTACGGCGGGCCAGATGAATTGGCATGGTGGGCCAGATTCAGCCCGTGGGCCGAAGTTTGAGGATCCATGCTCTATACCAATCACAATCACCCCTATATAAGCTACCCACCAAAAAAATCCATAGCATTTCTGTGATATCATAGCAGCTCAGAAATCTTGTAAGTACAGTTTACTGATTAACAGGTAACAGCCAGCCTATATTTACTTGCATTTTGTCTACAATTGCTTTAAAACAAACTGCCAAGAGTATTATTTTTCTGCAATGCTACATCTTTTGTGCCTTAGTTAAGAATGCATTCCTGTTCATAGTTTCCTGGGAGTAAGCCCCCTGGGGGAGGAACAGCTGGTATTTTTCAGGGAGCTGGACTTTGCTCCAGTTGCTCACCCCTTCAGCAGTTCATTATGGAAGGAAGGGAGCCTGAAATTACACCTGCAACTATTTGGAGGATGTGGGCACAGACAATGGAAAGACTGTCCATATTACGGGACATCTGCAAGCAATGCCATGAATTCATAAACAGGGACATGGGAAAGTTGACACACACAGGCTTATTCAGGATTGACCTGTCCTTGCCCACAAACCCAACGGAAATTGTATCTGCAGGTCTTTATGCCTGTTTACTGCCCTTTGTTTATTTTAGTCTCCTTTTGCAAAGAGCCCTGCTGTCTATGTGAATTCCTTCTGTTGTGGTGGTGGTTAAGGAAGTGTTTATGAGAGAAAGGGAAGCTGATTTTTTCCTTTTATGCAAGACATATTTGCCTCTTTGTATATTGTTCTTGTCAGGCTAATTAGATCTAGAAATTACTTTCATCAAAAGTTAATAACTAAAGTCACAGGGGTGGGGGAGTGGAAGACAAATGAACACAGTGCAGAGAGGTTCATCAAGGAATCAGGGCATTACTGATCCCTGCCTTAAAGGAAAGGAGGACAGCTTTGCAATTATACACATGGCACTTTGGGGTCAACTGTTTTGGGTTCTACTTCTGACCCTTCAACAGATTTCCTGCGTGGCTAGACAAATCTCCTCACCTCAGTTTCCTCAACTCTGAAACATGAATAACCGGATACTCAGGATACATACGAAGCGGGAAGCAGCAGTGGGATACTTTATGTTCATAAAGTTCTTCAAGACCGGTGGGAGAACACACTATACAAATGCAAAATACCATTGCACTTTAAAATCAGATGCTTTCCTGCCATTTCACAGGAAGAGATTGATCCCTAGATAAATGAAATTCCCAGGGAAAAATACTATTTGCCCTACTCTACAATATCCTTGTTTCTTTAACTGTTCCTTAAAAGCTTCCAAGTCCTGATCTGTGGTCTTCTAAACTAGAGCCACATAGGTGGAATCAAGCCCCTTAGAGAGAGACACTATGTTGTACAAGCATGGTTAAAAATCATGTGCTACACACAATATGCCGCTCAACCTACTATGTGGAAATGTGCCCATGTACATTGAAGGGATTGCTCATGCAAGTGACTGCTTGTCTGATTTTAGTCCATTAATGATGGTTGCTGTTGTTGTTAGTCGCGAAGTCATGTCCAACCCATCGCGACCCCATGGACAACATTCCTCCAGGCCTTCCTGTCCTCCACCATCCCTGGAGTCCACTCAAGCTCACACCAACTGCTTCAGTGACTCCATTTGGCCACCTCATCCTCTGCCGTCCCCTTCTCCTTTTGCCGTCTATTGTTCCCAGCATTAGGCTCTTCTCCAGGGAGTCCTTCCTTCTCATTAGGCGGCCAAAGTATTTGAGTTTCACTACTGATGGTAGGATTATACAAATGTGCCTAGCTAAGCACATCAAGTGCCTAAGTATCTAGGTATTAATATTGCTAAAACATTAGAATATTAAAAAAGAATAATTTAGATAAGTTGAAAAACAAAATAAAGACAAAATGAGTGAATTCAGGAAGAATGGATTATCTTGGTTTGGCAGAATAGTGATATGCAAGATGAAAATATTACCTAAGCTATTTTTTTATTTATGTTACTGATTAAGTTTACAGATAAAGAAATAAAAGATTGGCAAGATATGCTCAATAAGATTTGTAACGGACATGAAAAGACACATTTAAAAAAGATGGTACAGATCACAAAAGATAGGGGGGTTGGGTATCCTGATGTTAAGTTATATAATATAGCAAATCAATTGAGACATATACCGGATATTATATTACAACCTGACAAGGTAATATAGCTAAAAGTAGAATTTTTTCAACTGGAAGGATCCTTGACAGATCTTTTTTCAAATATGATAATAAAAACATTACAAAATGGTAGAAAATCCTTTCCTTAGAAATAGAGTGGTCATTCCACGAATCTGGTTGTGATCCAAATTGGTTGTGACCCAGGTCGAATTTTCCCATAAGTTTCAATGTAAATAAGGTTAATCCGTTCTGTAACTATTTTTTTTAATCAGAAAAATTTGAAACAAAGTGACAAAGAACAACAAAGTAACAAAGTACTGTACAGTACAGTGAAGAACACTAATCTAGGTGGGGGGAGGTTATTGTTCTGAGGAAGAGTCCCCCTCTGTAAGGACACTGGGGAGATCTTTCAGGGGTATCCTCTCTTCTTTGTCTCTTAGCTGCAGGGTCAATTTTGATGAAAAATCTTTCTATAGTCACTTGTTTTTTGTATAGTCACTTGGGAGGGTGGGGAGATGGCTGAAATCGTGCTGGTTGGGGGGGAAGGAGATGGCCGAGGTTGCGCTTGTTTTTCCTGTAGGAGCACGCCTGTGACCGCACACGTCTTCCCTGCATGAATGCAACTGTGATCGTGGCCATCTCCCCACTTGTGGGGGTGGGGAGATGGCCATGATCTTGGTCACCAACCAATGTGGAGTTTGCGACCCAAGTCAAAATTTTCATGAAATTTTTGTTCGCGACCCGATTTGGTCGTGAACCAAGGCATTCGTGAACCAGGGTACCACTGTATATCACACATTTGGAATAAGTACACGGAAAACTTTATGCCACCATTATGTCCAATTACTGAATTAGAAAGATTTCCATTAAATTTAAGAAAGATTTTAGGGAAAATATTAAAGAACAAATAATTAAATTAAAAGCTTGGCTAAAGAAATGAATAAAAATGGGGAGACAAAAGCAATATTAGGAAAGGAGAAAATAACTTGGTATCATGTGATTCAGTTAGAATGAGACTAGAGAATGGATAAAGAAAAGATGCAGATGCAGGAATTACACTAAATTTGAATACAGTGGTGCCTTGTACTTTGAATTAATCTAACTTGGAATGATCCAGAGTTTGAATGTTAAGAGTCAAGATAAAATTGTTCTGCAGTTCCAACGATGCTTCTAAGTTCAAACTGTGAACGAAATGAAAGAAATGTGGTCCCAGAGAAAACGTCATTGGTTGTGCACCCAAGTTGGAAAAAAAAAACAAAACAGTAAAAGACACATTGCCAAATCCCCTTCAAAAAAACTCCCCCTCACTTCTAACACTCTTACCCCACTGTTCTTGTCACTTTCTGAAGCCATTCCGGAAGTCCTCTGTTGTGACTGTCTTTAGTTGTGCTGTTGTGGCTACTTCAATGTCCTGTCTTGAATCAATTTGCCTTGTCTGATATAGATTTGTCTTGAATTTGTCTGGAAGACTCACAAAAGAGGACTTCCAGAACGGCTTCAGAAAGTGGAATGAACAATGGGGTGTATTCAAATCGAGGAGAAGTATTTTGAGGTGCATTAATGACAATTACTTTTCTGTATTACTTTTACTGTATTTTTTTTAATTTAAACATTAACGGTATTTTTTGCTCACACCTTGTATATAACTCAAAGTTGCTGTTTCAGTTTACTGAAATAGGTATTGTTTAGGATCTGGGAATGGATTAATTATTTCTAATGGGGAAAGTTGATTTGAAGTTTGAACGATTCAGAGTTCAAACACAGCCAAGCGGCCTTTAACTCGCTGGCAGTGACCAGGGCCGGCGGTTGAAGGGTGTCGGCCTAAGGGCAGTGATGCCGTTTGTGACTGTTTGGGGCCGAGTGGGGGCTGGGCTGGCCAGGGTCTTTGCTGTTGGCCGGTGGGTGGGATTGGTTACACTGGGCGGCGGGGATCGTGGGTGTGTTTTTAAATGTTTTTAAGTGTTTTAATGTGTTTTTAGTTGTTTTAATGGATTCATCTCTGGCTTTGAGTATGGGGTTGCCTGGGGAGCACGTGGGCGCCGCCACTGGGGTGGTCATGGGCAATGGACGTTACGGCGTTGGGGGTCTAATGTGTCCACGTAGAAGAAGGAGGGACAGATGGCTAGCACCTGTTCCCCCTTCTGGTTATTCCTCCAGCCTGAGGGTTCCAGGTAGTCCTGTCAACCGCCCCCCGGGCCTGTCAGTGCTGCTGCTTAAGGCCAGCTCGGTCCACAATAAATCTTCCCTCATCCATGACTTGATTGTGGATGAGGGGGTCAACCTGACTTGCATTACAGAGACCTGGGCAGGGGAGGGGGGGATGTCTCTCTCAAATGTGCCCGTCTGGGTACCTGGTTCAGCACTGACCACAACTGGAGGGGAGGGGAGGGGGGTCGCTTTGGTTTACCGAGACTTTATTTCTCTCACAGGGCTTCCTGTTCTCTCGAGGCTGGGTCTAGAGTGCCTCTACTTGGTGTTGGGCGACAGAGACAGATTGGGGATTCTATTGGTGAACCGTGCACCCTTCTGCCCAACAGACTCCCTGCCTGAGCTGACAGAGATGGACTTGGTGTTGAAGACTCCCAGGATATTGGTCCTGGGGGACTTCAAACTCCACGCCGAGACTGTTCTGACCAGGGCGGCTCAGGACTTTATGGCCTCCATGATGGCCACGGGGCTGTCTCAGCATGTCACTGGCCTGACCCATGAATGTGGACACACTCTGGACCTGGTTTTCTCGACGGGACAGGAAGAGGAGGATCTGAGGGTGAGGAACTTGTGTCTGACACCCCTGTCATGGTCAGATCACTTCCTCGTGAGGTTTGAGCTCGAGAGCAGCCTTTCCCTCTGTAAGGGTGTGGACCCGATTGTGTTGGTCCACCCCTGGATCCAGATGGATCCAGATGGATTCCTGAAGGCCCTGGGGTAATTCCCGGTTGATAAGGCTGGTGCTCCTGTCGATGCCTTGGTCGAACTGTGGAATGGGGAAATGACCAGAGCTATTGACACAATCGCTCCTAAGCGTCCTCTCCTGCCTGGCAGAGCCCGTTTATCCCCCTGGTATACATCTGAGCTACAGGCGATGAAGCGGGTTGGGAGACGTCTAGAGCGTAGGTGGAGGAAATCACAGGATAAATCTGACCGAACACACTTAAGAGCCCATTATCAGGCCTATGCTGTGGCGGTGAGGGCGGCGAAGAAGAAATTCTTCTCCGCTTCCATTGCCTTCTCACAATGCCGTCCAGTGGAGCTCTTTCAGGTGGTACAGGGGCTGGTTCATCCAGGCCCAAAAAAAGATCTTGTGCCACCCTCGATAGCCCGCTGTGACGAGTTCACCAAGCATTTCAAGGAGAAAATCGTTCAGATTTGTCACGAGCTGGACTCCACTAGTGACTCAGAACCTTCGGGGGAGGTGTTGCCATCTGGTCCACAACTGATGGATGAATTTCAGTTGCTGCAGCCTGATGATGTGGACAAGGTGCTTGGACAAGTACGTCCTACCACCTGCTTACTGGACCCTTGCCCATCTTGGCTAGTCAAGAAAGCCAAGGATGGGATAGGGACCTGGATCCTGGAGGTTGTCAACTCCTCTCTAAGGGACAGCCAGGTACCTGCCCCTTTAAAGGAGGCGGTAGTCCAGCCAGTCCTAAAGAAGGCATCCCTGGATCCAGAGATGGCCGCCAATTATAGACCGGTGGCCAACATCCCGTTCTTGGGCAAGGTGTTAGAGCGGGTGGTGGTGGGACAACTCCAAGCACTCTTGGATGAAACTGATTATCTGGACCCATTTCAGTCCAGCTTCAGGCCCGGGTATGGTACTGAATCTGCCTTGGTCGCTCTGTACGATGACCTGTGCAGGGAGACAGACAAGGGGAGTGTGTCCCTGTTGGTTCTCCTGGACCTCTCAGCGACTTTTGATACCATCGGCCATGGTATCCTTCTGGATAGGCTAGCAGGATTGGGAATAGGAGGCACTGCTCTGCAGTGGTTCTGCTCCTATCTCAATGGCCGATTCCAGAAGGTGGTGCTGGAAGACTATGGCTCTGTGCCATGGCAGTTATGCCATGGAGTTCCACAGGGGTCCATTTTGTCCCCCTTGCTATTTAACATCTACATGAAACCACTGGGAGAGGTCATTAGGAGGTGTGGGCCGCGGAATCATCAGTACACTGATGATACCCAGCTCTACCTCTCATTCTCAACCAATCCAGGTGAGGCAGTGGCTGTGCTGAACCGGTGCCTGGCCGAGGTAATGGGCTGGATGAGGGATAATAAACTGAAGCTCAGTCCAGACAAGATGGCGGTCCTGTTGGTGGGTGGGTCGGGCTTTGGGGTGGGGGACCTGGGCCTTGTCCTAAATGGAGTTGCACTCCCTCTGAGGGACAGGGTTCGCTGCTTGGAAGTGCTCCTCGACCCTGAGCTGTCATTAGAAGCTCAGGTGACGATGGTGGCGAGGAGCACTTTCCATCAGCTCCAGCTGATCCATCAACTGCATCCCTTTCTGGAGTACGACTGCCTGGCGACAGTGACCCACGCGTTGGTAACTTCCCGACTAGATTTCTGTAACGCGCTCTACGTGGGCCTACCCTTGAAGACGGTCCGGATACTTCAACTGGTACAAAATAGAGCTGCCAGGTTGATGATGGGGACTGGGCATTGTTCTCATATAACCCCAGTTCTCCGTCAGCTTCACTGGCTCCCCACTGAAGTCCGGGCCCAATTCAAGGTGTTGGTTATCACCTATAAAGTCCTTAACGGCTTAGGACCGGGTTATCTAAAGGAACGCTTGTGTTCATATATGCCCTCCCGCCCCTTGAGATCGGCAGCAGAGGCCCTTCTCCGGGAACCCTCCGTGAAAGATATTAGGAGGGTGAGTACCTGGAGGAGGGCCTTCTCTGTGGTGGCGTCCCACCTATGGAATGCGCTCCCCAGAGAGGTCCACCTGGCGCCATCGTTATTTGTTTTTCGGCGCCAGGCCAAGACCTTTTTATTTAAAAGTTATTTTAATTGTTAACTTATGAATTGTATTTATGGGATTTTTAGGTATATGCCGAGATGCTTCCGGTTTTTTAACTCTAATTGTATAAATTGCTTATTTATGTTTATTATTGTTGTAAGCCACCCCGAGGCTTTTTGCGAATGGGGTGGCATAAAAATGGTTTAAATAAATAAACAAATAAATAAACAGTCTCCTGAAACAAATTAAGTTTGAAGTATGAGGCACCATTGTATATGATTATAGAAAAGGAAAAACAGTATGTGAGTGAAAGAGAGACTAAGTAAAATTTATAAGACTGATCCCAATTCACTTAAAGCAACATGGGAAACATATTTGAGGAAGGACATCAGTAATGGAGTCCGGGAATATATTTGGACAAATAGGTCGTTAAAATGTATGTCAGTAAGAATAAAGGAAAACTTTTTATAAAATTGTATGGAAGTGATACCTAACTCTGGTGAAGCTGAACTGTACAGATAATAACTATTCTAATTTACATTGGATACGTGGTCGTGGACTGGGTATATATTTTTATATGTGGTGGGAATGTGAATATATAATGCAATTTTAGAAAGAGGTTTTTAAAGGGAGTAAGAAAATAGTAAGTTTAAATATTTAAATATGCCTTCAGATTGCAGTACTTTCTATAGTTGATAAAAAGCAATGGAGCTGGAATAATACAGAATTGATAACAAATTTAATAGCTGTGAAATTAATCATAGCAAAGAATAGGAAAGTAAAATATGATTACCAGTTACGTATTGGTACAGAGAAGTTTGGAATATGGCAATTAATGATAAATTAACCTGTGATATTAAAGTGAGCTTATAAAGAAAAATAAGCTCAGTGAGACATGGGACACATTTATTATGTGTTTTTAAAAAGGGAAAGATTTCAACTGCCAAAAGAATCACTGTAGTTTTGGAGGAGAAAATGTCCTGAAAGAGTTTTTTATCTGTAACGTGTATCCAATGGTCCTGGGGTGGGGGCACAGTATTTTTAAGATTTATTTGAATTGTGTGTTTAAATGCATATATTGTTATTTTAGTTGTTTGGTTATATTTTAGATTGAAAACTAATTAATTTTTTTAAAAAAGAGACAAGTACAGAACTATAAAATTATTTTGTCCACAAAGTATTGAAAGGCACACTCTGTACATGTGAGCTTTCAAGTTTGGTGATACTGAATCTGTGCCAAAATTAGTGTCTGTAGGAAAATGCAATACATTTCCATACAGTACTACCACCTTGAGTAGGTTCGGTGCAGTTAAGCAAGTGATACAGATAATAGTTTGCAAAGTGAAAGTTTCCCACTCAGCTATGTTTCATTAGTTGCTCAAATGTCCTGAGTCATTTTGTGGACACTTTTTAGTAGGCTGGCAGTTATGGATCGATCTACCCAGTTTCCTGAAATTTCTTCACAATGTAATACAAAAGATTTGACTGACATGTCCAGATGTCTCACAGCAGCTGGACTATGGCCCTTGTGATTTATGTGGGGAACTCACTGGCTTTATCTTTGGATTGGTACTTATATATCTCACACAATCTATTATTAAATCAATAAGCCTTATAACCATCTGTGTGCATGTGCTTTAAAAACAGTTATATAAGCAAGAGTCTATTGCCTATGGTTGCTGCAGCATGGTTATGCTATTGCTCAGTCATAATGATTGATTGATTGATTGATTGATAGCTTTTATATACCATCCACCACAAATGTCCGGGGATGGTTTTACAATAAAAGTGACACAAAATAAAATAGACCACACCTTCCAATTTCCAGTAAATAAAACCCTCCTTAAAACCAGTTAAACATTCAAATAGTGGGAAAATAAAATGGTGATTGTGCCCAAAGGCAATGGTTAGTGCAAGTATTAATGATACAGGCAGAAGTTTATGAAATTCAGCTTTTAAATTTTAAAACACGCAAGACTGTGAATTCATAGCTGTATGTACACACTAAAACCTGCAAATAGTATCTGATTAAGGCTTAGAGAAAGCAAAACTGGTTCCAACAGTACTATTTAAAAATTCCAAATCCCTTCTATGGCTCCCAATTTATTTTCACTACTAATCCAAATTCCTTCCAAACTCACTTGTGATTCTCGGTGTTCTAAAATACACTAGAAAATCCACATGATGTTTTATGACAGCAAGATTCAGTTTTACTAGTGCTAGAATCTGAAAGGATGTGTTAACCACCATCAGATACATACTACTGGCAAGATAAAAACCTCTGGAGCATCAATGAATTCATCCGAATGGTAGATTCTAAAGCTTTAGATTTTACTGCAGGAACCTTACCCATTTGGAATTCTATTCTTCACTTTTCTTTCAGGCTTTGTTCTGGTCATTGGGCTGGTGACTTTCTATCGCATTGGACCCTACACTAGCCTCTCCTGGTCTTGCTACCTGAACATTGGAGCTTGCCTACTGGCCACACTGGCTGCTGCCATTCTCATATGGAACATCCTTCACCGACGGGAAGACTGCATGGCACCTAGAGTCATCGTAATCCGCCGCACCCTAACTGCTCGCTTCCGACGTGGTCTGGAGAATGACTATGTTGAGTCACCATGTTGAGAACATGGGGATGAAAGGAGGAAGATTCTCCAGAGGAGAAGTTTTACAAAATGGATTCATTTCTATAAATATGAAATGTAATTTAAATGTTGAAGAAAATAACAATGTTCACTTTTCAATTAAAGAAGCCCAGCATTATTATTTGGATGGGCATCATCTATCTATCTACCTATCTATCTATCTATATATATATATATAAAATATACATGTACATTATACATCATCATTCCCTGATGTACAGTGCAAAATTATTAAGAGCTGAACCATCCTATTGGATCTTCAGTCAAAAACAGGGAACTTCAAATGGTGGCAGACCTACACTAAATGAGTTCTGTGATATGAAATGTGGAAAAGTTAATTTGGTATTCTAAGTTCAAACCTTATATCAGATAAAAGTTATCTTTCACTCTAATATAAAACAAATTCAATGGTTCAACTACAGAAGTCATCCTTTCTGGAAACTAGCTACAGTCTGAAAGAAGAGACAACAGCTTTCCCCAACTGAATGTTTTAATTAATTTCATACTATTTTGTAATATTTCTGTAATATTTGCTATATAAAAAGACAACCGACCTATATTTTGAGTGCTTCCAATACAACACTTATTGAGGCTTGGCAAACTCTTCAAATCCAGAAATTGCTAGTGTAATTCTACTATTCATGAAACATGTTGGGATTTTTTTTTAAGGAATGGGAATTTAAGATGTCACGCCTGTCTTCTTTAAATTTAAATTTTCAAAAAGTTTTGCATGCACAGTTGGCAAAGCAGTACCCTAAAACCCACTTCCCTGTAATGTTCTCTATTTATATAGTTACATTAATTCTCACAGCAGAAATTGTTAGTTCTCTTACCATTGCCCCATAATATTTATTCAACTGAACCCAACCACTGGAATTTTTGTATTTGGTGCTCATTTGCAAGATTTGGTTCTGGGCATTTAAGATGTCTAATCAAATACTTTTGGGAGGTACAGGGGTGGGGTGGGAAATACTGCCCACTGAATTTACTGAAGAGGAAAAGGTTATTTCTTATTTATTCAATGGCTGTATAAAAACTTGCCTTGCAGTAATACAACCCAAATAACTTGTTAGGGGTAGCACTAAAGTGTTCACTGTGAAATGGCCAGGACCAAGACACAAAACAGAAGGATTTGAAAAGCTTAAGTGACATCCGTATCTTATGAACACGTAGCTGCTGAACACTTCTCAGTTGCATTGCCTTTTTAGTCAAGGATCAGAATACTGCTGGAGAAGTTACTATGAGCATTGCCAGATGCAGAGACCTTATTCATTTAGGCTGCACTCTTATACACAGTTACTTGGAAATAAGTACCAATATGCTCAGTGGGCCTTACTTCTGAGTAGACATGCACATGATTTTACTGTTAATGTCTCTTTCTCAGAGACTTTGGTAACGTATCTGGTTTAAGTCTGTGTTTAATGTTTCGTTTTGCCAACTCCCTCCTCCCCCATTCTATTTTCTTCAGAAAGGAAATAATCAAGCTGGCTGTTGAGTTTCATTATAACATAATGAGGGCATCAAATATGGGACGCAAGGGGAGTTGTCATTCAGCAATGTAAGCCAAAACACTCCAGAATGTGGATAAGGTTAGGAACTATACTTAGCAGTTTGTAGCTACAGACTAAATTCTTGAGATTATTCACTTTTATTTAAAAAATATTGTCTAGTTTTCATGGATGCACTGATATTTTTCAATACATAGCATGAACTAGCAGAACAAGAATACGAGCAAACGCATTGTTTCTTCAAGGGTCCTGGGTACCAATTATCTTTTACAGGCTACCCAGATGTTTGTTTTTAGAGCATGAAGATCCTGTACCAGTGTAAGAGTTCCAGGATATGTGCAGCCTTTATACCAAACACAATTTGCAATCTCTAATGCCATAAAGGGAATACACAATTTATTACAGAACACTGATATGGATTTAAGTTCCATTTAGTACAGTGTGTCATAATTCTAAGAACTACGTAGGATTGCCTTACAAATAATGCAAGTTAGAGCCAACACAGTTAAATCATAGTGCTGTTACATTTTGGAAAAAGCTGTGAGATTGCATCCCACTTCAGGGCAAGCATCAAGAATTTCTTAATTCAGGCTCATAAACTCATTTTTCTAGGACAATACAGATTGATTATATCACAAAAAAACATGGGCTTTGTTTCAATTTGCCGGGCTTTGTTTTTGGAAAAGCTTTGTATTGGCTGAAAATTAAATGTGCTCTGTCATTTTAAAAAGGAACTGTCATTTTAAAAAGGAACGAAAATATTGGAATATTTAAGATATATTATTTCTGCTAATATTGCAATAACCATATTATAATAATGTGAACTTAAGAGGATTTGGTGGCTCTGTGACTGTAATTTTTGGAATCACTGTGTTTATTTTAGAATTATAAATAAAGTTGAAAATGTTTAATTGCCTTCAAGGGAGAAAAAGGCAAGTGTTATATTTTTCAATGGAAACAGACAAATGACCTGGATCCAACACATGACTTTAAATGTGTCCAAATATCACTCTCTTAAGAGGATTTCTGACTTTTTCCCATCGAATGGCAGGCCTTCTTCCAATTTTAAAGAGAGACTGAGTGTGTTGTTCAAGAAAACCATCTGGAACTTCCATGAACATGTGAATTGAATTTTTGGCCAAGACAGTATTGGAACCTATATATAAAAATCTCATGGATGTGCAAATAATCAATTGCATAATTTAAAACATCAGTTTGCTTTCTGTTGAACCTTTATGGGATGTTCTACATGCTCATGTAACATAAATATAAGCACTCCAACAATTAATTTACTCAAGAGGTAGACTATGAGAACAAGAACAAATGCTAACACTTTGAAAGGAACATAAGTATACTGGGTTGACTCCAGATTTGTCCTCTTGCAAGCAGAAGAATCCAAGATCCAGGGAAGACTCTTACCAGAGGACATTGAGGCATGGCAAGGGGAAGAAGCTTTGGACAATTTCTCCTTCCCCCTGTAGCCCTAATGCCACCACCCACACCGTTCCAGAGAATCTTCTTATCCTCTGGAGTAGCTTGTCAGAGGACAGAAGGGACTACAGAAGGAATGGTGAATCAGCAAAGATCAGCTCTCCTCTTTCATCAGCAGGAAAATACCTTGAGCAGAATTCTGCTCATGGTAAGCCAGGATGGAACTCATTAGCTAAAGAAAGACAAGTATGCAAATCCAAACTTTACCTGAGTTGATTATGAACAGGTATCTTTTGTATCTAGTTGATAAACAAACTGCTTGACAAGCAAAAGAGAAAAAACTACTCCAGGCAATCAGGAAGATTGTTTAAATGCCTGTACAGTGGTACCTCAGCTCACAAATACCTCTGCGACCCGATGGTACCTCAGCTCACAAATACCTCTGCGACCCGATGGTACCTCAGCTCACAAATACCTCTGCGACTCGCACCTGTGATCGCACCCGTTCCCCCCCCCACATGCGCACCAGCAATCCACCCCCACCGTCTCCCCCCCCCTCTTCGCCAGCACGATCGCTATCACACTTATGGTTTGGACTCTCCCTCCAAACAATAACCTCCCCCCACTTAGGTTAGTGTTCTCTACTGTACTGTACTTTGTTGTTCTTCGTTACTTTGTTTCAAATTTTTGTGGTTAAAAAAATATTTACAGAACGGATTAACCTTATTTACATTGAACCTTATGGGGAAATTTGACTTGGGTCACGACCAATTTGGGTCACGACCAGAGTTCTGGAATGGATTAAGTTCATGAGCCAAGCTACCACTGTACTAACCTTTTAATAGCATACTACCAAGCCTATTAATAGAGCATTCCCTGTGCAGCATGCCACCACAAGCCAAACAAAATATTTCTGACAGCAAAATCTATTCATACACATATATCCCTTTTCAGTCATACAATATTGTTAACTGGCTTCTCTTAAAAAGAAAAGAAAAGAAAAGAAAAGAAAAGAAAAGAAAAGAAAAGCACTCCTTTGATAGAGGTTTTACTTTCAGCCTTTGGAGAACAGTAGAGACTTGCAGCAAACCTGCACATGACACAGATGACTGGAGATCAGGATATCTTTTTCCTTTTAAATTAATAGCAGCTGGGTAATCTGAAGAGTGAACTGGATACAGAACTGCAGCATGTCTGTAGGGGGTGGGAGGTAAACATAACTGGAACTACTTTCTAAATTAGCTCCCCCTCAAGAAAAAACCTGCTCTTTGTCTTGTGGGGAAAATATGCAGATGTCTTATCTGACATAAGTAGCACCATGTGCAAGCACCTGGGGGAGGGGAAAGGGAGATAAGGAATGGGAAAATCAGTCTAGGAGAGTCTCCTAAAGCACATTGGTCTCTTCTGCTACAACCCCTTGCATGTTTACAGAAAAAGTCCCACATGTCCCAGCATTACCAGTCAGCAATGGGGAATGATGGCTGTGGAAGACTGGGCACTGTGGGACTTCTCTCCTGTTTAGATGTGCATAAGATGAAGGATTTTCTGTATAAGTATGTCCTTAAGCTCTCTTTCTGCCAACAACATATAGTGGCCTGATTTGCACAATCAGAGAGTGGTTAACAAACTACCATGACTTGGTAATCACCCTATACATACTGGCTCCTCTCTCTCTCTCTCTCTCTCTCTCTCTCTCTCTCTCTCTCTCTCTCTCTCTCTCTCTCTCTCTCTCTCTCTCTCTAACTTATTATTACATTTATATGCTGCCAAACAGTCCAAAGGGCTTTCAGACATGCAGTTCCAACATAGAGGGGGTGGCTTGTCAACCACACTAGAATACAGAGCTTATTCTAGGGTTGTGTGATGGTTTCTTAACTACCATAGCCAGGATCAGCACACAACACCCACAGATTCCAGAACCCCTTGTGGCGAACATGCCATCGAGGGCTGTAGGGATCATACAGACCAGGCTAGAGTCCTTCCTTTGCTAGGCCCTCTAGCAAAGTCTCTAGAAAGTTGTCTCTCAGACACTCTTTTCACTTAGCCTCACTGTGTGATCCAGGTACAAACCCTCTAGACAAAAAAACACAAGGCAAGACTGAAGCAAACCTATATACAATAAGCATACACATAGTCACTGCAACGCAGTCCCAAAGCAAGCGCAACATGAATAAACCAAAGAACAGCTTTATTTTGCACAAAGCTCTCAGCAAGTTTAGCATCCAAATAAGATGGAGATAAAGAGTAAGAGAAACAGACAAAATTAAAGCTCTCAAGCAGTAAATAATGTCAAATTCTGATCCTACCTTTTGATGAGCTTGATGGATTTGAAGGCCTCATCCATATTCCCAATGGTGAGGTAGAAGCTAAAGTTGAGCATAGCATCACGTGTGGCCTTGTCACACTCTTCCAGCCCAATGAAATCTCGCATTGGCCTTCTAGCCACCATCTGACAGAGTGGTTCCACACCAGGTCCTGCTTCCTCTTTTTTCTCAGCTTCTGGCTGAAAGGTAAACACCAAACTCATTCGAAGGACAGTGCTTGTGATCAACTGTAAATGAGGCAATCACACAATAAGGAAGAACCTGAAGGATGCAATTCCATGGTCTCCTGACATTTGGGGGGCGGGATGCACATGATTCTTCAGAGTCCCCGCACCAAGGTCCTTGAGGCTTGGTGCTTGGATTCCAATGACTGAGCTCCCACCCCATCCTGCAAAGCAAGAACCAGACTGGCAGCCTCTTCAAGAGCAGAAATGTCCCATGGAAAGGGAGAGAAAGGGAATGCTGGATGGGAGGAAGAGGAGGAGGCTGGGGTTGTCTACATACAGGCATTCCTACTGGCATCCTCACCGCCTTCCCTCCCAGACTATGGTGCTTTATCTAGATAGCAAACCCAGCTGTCTAGAAAAAGGCACAGGACAAGGTGCCACGGCCGTGGAGAGCTGCTGCTGCCACATCTCACTCTGGCCATCTGGTGCACTGAAACCTTCAATTTCTAGGGCAGGGGCAAAAGAAGTGTGCACCAAGGCACTTCAAGGGCCACAAAATTGTACTTGAAGGACTGCATATGTCTCAAGTTGCCCAACCACCTCTAAACCTCTCTGCATTTAATCAGGGCCTTTTCACTGGTGGTCCAACATTATGGTACTTATTTCCGACTGATTTACACCGAACCCCTTCAGCAGAGATTTTCAGAAGACTTGGAAGAGTTACTGCTTTACTACCCCTTTTCCTTAAGACTGTGAAAGACTTGTGTGTTTTATAGCAGCTCTCTTCTAAGATGTATCCAAGGGGGGCTTTTCTCATGCAATCACTGCACCTCATTCATGGAATTTTGCAATTTGTGCTTCCAATGGCATCTTCACCTTATCGCTTTCCTGCTTTTCCTATAGCTTCTCCTGTCTTTTTTTTTCTTTCCAGAAAAAATTGCTAAGGATTAAAAAATGAAACATCTGTGCAGTGTATTTGGCGTGGTCATGCTAAGAACACTCCATCTGAAAACACTCCTAGTAATTGTAGACCTTGCTGATATGCCTAATGAATGTTAAAGATCATACTGTCAGGGTTCAACCCTAAAAAGCATGCTATGGATAAGTACTTTGAATAAATAAGTAACAAAAGGAAAAATAAATTATGGAATAAAGAGAAGTTAAAATTAAGGAAGGCTATCAGATGATACTTACATAAGGTTTATAGACAGATCCTCTCCAAAACAACAACTACTGGCAAGCAGAAATGAAAAAAGAAACAAAATGACAGAAGAACACACAAACAAACAAACAAACAGCATGAAGAATAATATAGACAAAGCAGAAATAGGGACAGAGTTTAAAAAAACAAAACAAAACTTGGGATTTATTATGTAAATTCTGAAGCATTAGAGCATGCTTTCCAGTTCCTTTCTTGTTCATTATAATGTAAGTCTGCAAAGTAGTAATCTTTGTACAGAATCTTGAAAAATTTAGGCACTTACTAAATAATTATACCGCACTCCCAGTTTACCTTGACCTGATCCAGTGCACACAGACTGTATCTAGTTTGAAGGCAAAGGAAACATTTTAAATTATGTTCTCCTTATTTTTTGACTGCTCACCTTTTTGGCAAAGTAATAATGCGGCACTTCCATGCCCAGAAGTGACTGGTAGGCTGATGGCAAGAGAAAGCTGTCTTGGAGCAAAAGCCCATGCTCTTCAGTACAGAAGAAGGATATAATCAGAGCATTCATCTGAAAGGGGAAAGTGAACACTGTTTGGGTTCCATGGCACAATATCCTTTTTAAGGCTTGTTGTTATTTTCCACTTTCATCTGGCTGAGTTTTCAGTTAAGAAACAAAACACACACCTGCTACAGGTTTCCTGTCAGAATGTCGTGGGCACTATGTTAAGTTCAGCAGCATCAATACTGCCTAGCAGCAGCTCTGCAGTATTTCAGGCAAAAGAAAATTAGTATTTCATCTGAATCTGAGACCTCTTCCATGCAAAGCAAACATTCTGTCACCTATTTACAGGTATTTTCCAAGCACTGTTGATTCACTTTGGGAATATCCAGTGTTACTTGCATTGTTGCTTTGAAGTACTGCAATTAAAACAAAAGCATGCTTAGCTACTGCCTATTTGTATTCACTGTGGCTGCTTAGATGGGGCTGGAATGTCACAGGTACTCAGAGGGTCTCCTTTTCTAGCCTGCAGGAACAGAAGGGGATGGGAAGTTTGAGCTAATACATGTTTTGAAATATAAGAATCCTGGTCTTAAAGGGAGGTTCTTGGCTGAACTCAACCTCTTACAAAATTCCAACATGCATTCAAGTTAAATATCATTTTAACTGCTTGCTGTTACAAGCAGGCATGTACTGGTATATTTTGAAGTGTAGCCATCTTCTGAAAGTCTCCATAATCCTGTTTCTAAGAAAAGTTCAAAAGGTCAGGCAGCTGTTTTGATCTTTATTTATAAACCTGTTCTTGTGGTTTTCATGTCTACCAGAAATGGGTCCTTTGTAAAGCAAATGGGTCTTAACTGCTCATCCAAGACCAAGTCATCCAAAATATTTTATATTACAATTGTTGCTGGATTCATTCATCCTTCCCCCACCCTCACAGACCAGTGAAGACTGCAATGAAGATTAGCGGTAACAGGGAAATCTGAGGAGAGCACAGGGTGGCCAATGACTTTGGCACCCCAGCTAATCAAAATGTACTAGTGTCACACTATGAGCCCTGGCTCACCATACCACCAGTCAGAAGATTTCATGCCAGTCAGCCTTTTAAAGCAGACATTTCAAGACTTTTAGGAAGCTCTTGTGTGAAACTTTATTTTTTTTTTATTTACTTAAAACATTTTTATGCTGCATATTGTGTGACAGCACCTCTGGGCAACGCACAATCATAAGATAATAACCACAATTTAAAAAAAGAACTTCTAGCCACACCTAATCGCCAAGTGTTACCATCAACATCCAGTCCCTGGATAGTGACAAATCAAAGGAGAACGACATACTGCGTTTTCTGTTGATTGCTGCTTCTTGTCTAATGATTGCTGACTTGAGTCAGGAACTGTTTCACAAATGAAAAGCCTTGGTTCATTTTGATCCCAGAAGTGACTAGCAGGGATGTGGTCACACAGTTCTGGATATTCAGAATTGCTTCTCCTGTTTGGACAACACAGGTATAAATCTAGGCAATAACACTTTGCAAAACATATCCATAAATATCATATAAAAAAATCCCACAGATGATGCACTTACTGGGTTTGAAACCAAAGCAGAACCCACTATGTGGGTTGAAGTTATCTAATGTGCGTTGTTATATCCCAAACTTATAATGGATAGAAGTTGACAGTCAAAAGTTTTATTGAGTTAAAATCTATGCATAATTGTAGGCTAACACTAAAGCAGGATTTCTCAAAAGAATTCCCAGCCATACACACAAAAGAAAAATCAGCTGCATCTTGCTTTCCTCTCATCCTGTCCAAAACAGATGTGTTATTAAGAGGCTTTGCAAATAAAAAGAGCCACACACACACTGAACCAAAACATATGTGATTCCAGAGAAATTATTTTCCCTGCACCATTTTCCTGATTTAAATAATCAATCCACCAAAAGCTGCTCTGATTCAATTACACAGGCTGGGAAAACAGCACTGGGGAAAGGGTTATATAACTCCCGATCCTGTGCTGATCAAAACTTTGCCACATGCCTTCTCTGGAAATTTTAAAAGTAGCAGAGGAAGAAGTTGAGAGTTCTGATTGCAGATCTCCTGTGTCATGTTTGGTCTGGACCTAACTGCACTGGAGTTTCTTCCTGTCCTTTTTGCTCAAAGGTAAGTAATGATTCAACCCCCTTACCTTCTACTGAACACCTAATATTAAAGAATCTATGTTCAAGGACACATGTTCTCTTGAGATTAAGGGCATGCATGTGTCAGCAGGTGCAACCTGATTAACAAGACAATCCCAAACTTGTCTACTCAGAATGATCCACCAAGCTTAACTGGGGTTTCTCCCAGGAAAATGACTGCAGCCTTAGTCTATTAATCTCATGGTTAAATTTGCATATACATAAAAGAACATTTCTGTACCAAGAGGCACACTTTTTCCTACACATCTGGGCCATGGTTTCATCTAAGACCTCAGGAGAGGCATTCCTCCTATATGTGAGACAATGGAGAATGCCTCTTAAGATGGCATTTGCTATCCGTAGTTTGTATAAAACTTGTATATTAGGGTTTAAAAAAAAATCTGCTGCATTTTGTTCAGTTTAAAGTTTCAATATTTTATTCAATTAAGCAATGGATCCCTAAGAACTGTCTGTATAAATAATGGAAAAATAAATATACAATCAAGAATGACTGAGTTTTGTGAATGGTGTACAATGATCCAAGTGCCCATATTTATTTATTTTTATAAATAAATTAACTTATTTTTCCTCTGTGATGGCTAGAAATCCTGTTGGGTTCTTACCCACTCAATCTGTTTTTTCCCATTTCCCAGTTGTTATCCATATTTCATAGATTCAGATATATTTAAAATGTTGTTGTATTTTTTGGAATGAAAGCTCTGATTTTCAGGATACTGGATTCTGCAGTCAATGAAACATGCTGTGCGTGTCTAAAACCATGTTGCACAAACAGCTCTGGGTAAGCTTGTGAAAGGCATTAGGGAGATGGGCTAAAGCAAATGTTATTGTCAAGCTCACCTGCCTGGAGTCAACCTTATATTATTAAGAGCATCTTGACTGGAGTGCTAACTGGAAATGGCAGGAGCATTAAAATGTTTTTTTCATCATTATCTATTTCATTTCTATATCACCCAACAGCCAAAGCTCTCTGAAGAAGAGGAGGTGGGGCCCAAGCAGGAGGGGAAGCAGAATCATTAATCTGAAGAGAAATATGGGTGGATGAGAATTGCTGTAGAGGTGAAGGGACAGGAGGAGCATCAGGGAGAATCTGAAAGAATGGGAGAGTGAAACCCAGCAAGCAATGAATGCAGTGAAGTCTATGATAATCTACCACTTCCAACTTTCACATATCTAAAGAGTGGAATCATGCCCTTTACCTACAGAGTGAAAACAATCCTGGGGGAGGGGACTTTCATATACTCAGAAATCAAAGGTGACAAGTAGGGCCTGCACTGTGTTCATGTTCCCATTAATCAGGTATAGCACTCCATGGCCACTGAATATGCTTGGTCCTCACTGGGATGTCCTTCCTCATAGGGTTTCTTTTTTTCACCCACAAGTGTTTGTACTTTGCAAACCTTGGCTGATCCCAAACCTGCCACTGCCTCTCCTCTTCTATGTGTATGGTGCCATTTTGGCTACGCAAGGAACTATGTTAAGTTTGCTGTTAGCATATGGGAAGTAAAGAAGAATACAGGGCTTGTTTGCTTAGTTGGGACCCTGTGATAATGCTCTATTTGTCCACCTAGTCCAGTATATTGCCTAATCTGGTTGCTAGCAGCTCTCCAGGGGCTTAGTCTTTCCCATCACTTGCTAACTCACCTTTTTAAAAACAGAAACAAAAATATGGAAATGCCAGTTGGCCCATGTGCATGCATGCAACCACAAAGTTATGGTCCTTTCCCCCTTTTAAGCAAGTCAGATCTTGTTTCTACCTTTCCCACAGTACAGCTTGAACATACCCCTACTTTTTCCCAACCTCATGTCTCTTGACTGAGCTAACAGGGCCTGTTCTGCAGTTGCAGTACTCCTGCAAACTTTCACAGATGCAACTTCTGTCCCCTTAGTATTTCTTCCTTCAAGCCAGAACCAAACACAGGGTTGCTGGACACCAGCTCAGGCCACAGTGTCATGACCAAGCAGAATGAGCCTGGCTCAGACAATAGGCTCTTGCACCAGCGATTCCTAAACTGGTACCTCTGGAGTCCTTGCATCACCCACCAAGGAATCAAAGCCCTTCAAGGCAGGTCCTACAATCCCATGTGAACTTATCAAAACAAACAACACATCTTGAAGTGGTTGTTGGAAAAGAAGAATGCTGGGCTCCAAGTCAGAGGCCTCCCCTTTCAAGCTTTTCCACTGCTCAAAGAAGTGAGGAATCTGAAAGGGGCATAAAAAGCTTCAATCTAGTCTTAGACTTTTTGGGAACAAGTAGCTCATCTGGAGCTTTCCATGGTGCTGCAGCTATCAGACTAGCGTGCTACCTTATCCTACTATATCCCACGAGCTTCTTGTCAAGACCAGGACAGGCTGTTGGTAGCTCACTGAAAGTGCAAACACTAGAACATTAGCAACTTAAAGTTAAGTGACAGAAGGCAGAGCAATAATTCATTCTCCAGTGGGAAGAAAGTAATAGGAATACACCAGCAAGAAAAGCCACCTTATTCTAAACACTTCACTCAAACTAATGACCAGATGACAAGTTTGAGGTCCAGAAAATTTGTACATGTCCATACATGCATGTGTAAACCCAAGGAAAGGGTTTTAGAACCACACATACATGTGGACTATAAAGAATACTCAAATAGGGTCAAGTATGAGAAGCATTTCAGTTTTACAGTGACCCCTGGTGGATTGTTTAAACTCTTATTAACTACACTACAAAGATAGTGCTTAAAGCAGTCTAAAGAGCAATCTAAAACCACAGTCATTCGGGAGAAAAGACCCAGTGAAGCAGCCATTAACAGCAAGACAAGTGTAAAGGAAAACCCTGTTCTAAAGCCAGATTACATGCATCCACAGTTAATTCATTTTTTCTCTTTTTTATCATCACTTCTGTTGATGCTGGATGAACGGTTCCTGAAAATTGCATTTGCCTCCACCTACCTATTCTAAGGCTTCATGAGAGAACATCTATGTTGTAAGCCATCCACAGATGCTGTTAAGGACGGGGTAGAAATGCTGTAAATAAATAAATCTCTCCATTCCACTGAACCTTAGAGACTTCAACATTCATCCTGCTATGTAGGGGAAAGCTGTGGATGACTCAGCTGCCTGGATGAGAAGCCCCTTCCCTTAATGAGCACAGCATCTATAGCTTGGTCCTAATGGTTAAGTAGCACATTTCAAGGAGGGGGATCCCTTTTCTATTATGTGCAAACCATGGCATTTTAAAAAAGTAAGACAGAAGAATTTAGTATATATTGGGCTAGAAACAGATCTCAAGAATAAGCTTAAACAAAGAATTAATGTTAATATTAATGTTAAAACCCAGCATCCATACTCCCCATCTCCTGAAGAATTCTCACCCTTCTACCTCCTGTCTGGAGGAGAGCATTTCTCGACTGTCCTTCTGCTGGCCAGACTCAAAATCAAACAGGGTGACAATGTCCATTTCAATGTCATAGAAGCAGATCTTGGAGTCAATACTTCCATCAGCCTATAAATATATAAATAAGAGAAATGTTTAGAAAAGGAAACGGCACAGTTATTTCATTCTAGTTATTATGCCCCGTCAAACTGGAAAAGGCTGGGGGCGGGAATGAAAGAGCAATAAGAAAGCAATATATAAAGGTTTCAGATTCTTTTCCGGGTGTTCCCCATCTAGAACAGCTAGGTTTTTGAATTATAAGGACCCTTAAATGAACAATTGTTTAAGCAGCCCTCAAAAACATTTTCTATGATTTACATATTAAAATGTATGCTTACAAAAAGAAATACCAATTCTGGATAACGGGGTGGTTTTTACTTGAAAATTCAAAATCAACCTAATACCACTGACTGGACTGTGCCTGGACTTTCTGCTTCTGTAGCACTGGCAGAGTGGAAATAGTAGGTCAAAGATACATTACAAACCAGAATGGTGTGTGGCAGAAGAGAACACTGTTCTATATGCAGAAGTTAGCAAAGCAATGTGTAATAGTTTGCAGTGTAGAACCTGTGACAATTATCCATCAATATGATTGATACAGGCAATCTAGCTGTCCAGTTTTGGTTAACCCGACACACAATGTTGACTCAGAAATAATGTCACAAAGTTCGGCACTGCGTGATTTAACCTGGTGTTCTTAAGTTTCTGGCTCCCCTTGCATGTGTACTTTCCCCTCCCACTTCTAATTTAGAACCAAACCACATTTTTTGCACAAATCAGGAGTGCAAACTTCAGTCTGAACTGGCTTGTGAACAAACCATGGTTTACCATTTCATCAAAAGTGAGAGGGGAAATGAAAAAAAAAAAGCCATGTTCATTCATGTGATGCAAAGCTCTAGGGTGACAACAAGCTGGATTACATTGATCACTGCATGAGGAGATACAGCCTGAGTCTAATCTTTTGATGCTCCGCTCAGGTTTTAACAAGAGAGGGGAAGCCCACAGACTCACCTTGCTCATGAGGATGCTAACTTTGTTGCCGCTCGCATTGCACTTTACAGATGCAATCCCACTAGAGCCTGGAACCAGATCCGCCAGGGCCTTGCTGCCACAATGTACTTTTGCCTCTCTGTTGGAAGATCAGGTGCTTAGTGACAGTGTGACCAAAAAGATGGCCTATTCTCCAAAATTAAGGGGTAAGTGTGTGTCATAAAAAAAAATTCCTATAGCATCTGTCATTATCTTAGGATTTCTTCCTTTGACAACTATTTTTCTTCGAAGCCACACGACTCATTCCTGGCTCACTGGGGTCTGCTTCACACATTAATGCAAATTCCACTTCTGTTTCAGAGGCCAATGTGTATCCTTATGGGTGATGAATGCCTTCCTGTCTATGCTGTTATGTACAAGCAGACAAAATGCTTTGCTGAGGCGAACTGCATGCTACCATGCTGACTACATGTGCCAAGCAAGACAGTGCGTGGTTACCACCATGTGTTGCAATACGCCTTGCTTTCCTTCAAAGTGATAACACCCAAACAGTAAATCATCAGTAGAGAAGCAGCCTGCAGTGTGGTAGGAAGAACTATACATGATCCAGTATTTATTAGTCAATATTGCTCCTGGATGGAATTACAAACACTTTCTCTGCTACAAAAATCATGTTATGCCAACTCTGTGCTAGCAAGGACACTCTTCTCAACTTATATAATATTATATATAATGGAATATAATTATAAACAAGATACCACAAAACATGCAATACAGTATATAATACAACTGGCATCGGGCCTTGGAGAGAGGTTTGACACACTTTGGGAGGTACTCCTAAGAATCTGCACTGCTAGAACAGCATCTACATTTTACACACCGGCCATATTCACATGTCACACTAAGCCACTCTGTGAATAAGCAGACAATCTGGCTCACCAAAGTTCACTCTCCCACTCTGTCCTTCTCAGTCCTTCAGCTGGTATTTCAGTGTCCTTTGTAGCAGAATGCAACTTTTCTTTTACTTCCCATTCCAATCGCTACCCCTTTTTGTTTACCATCATTTTTAGGAGTCTCAAAACTGCATAATTGGGATGGTATTTTTACTTTGTCAGCTTCAGAAAATAGCATTTTTTATTACTGTCATTCCATGATTATTATTTTGCAAGTGTGCAGGGGGTACACTTACATTTGTTTGATATGTAAAGTCTTGCCTGGACGATTTTCAGTTGTTGAACACTCTCCTGTCTGTTTCAGTTGTTAAAGGAAGCAGCAAAGATCAGTAGGAAACAGATCGAAAAGGCAAGACTACATATATGCAAATTTGCACATAGTGACCAGGGACCAATTCCCTAGGCATCAAATGAAAAGCAACAACACAGGTGGGAAAACAGCAAAAGAAGGTGCGCCCAAAGGATGTGGAACAAGGTATCCCAATAAACAATGTAATCCTCCAGCTTTAACTGGCGAACTGATGGTTCTCGGTGTCCTTCATCTTTTCAATATTTCCCCAAGTCTCCAGCAAGGAATGATATTAAGCCCTAAACAACTTCCGTGGACTCCTTTTCAGAGCAGCTACTGTGGTTCACTAACAATTCTAAAACAAACAACCCTCCCCAAAAAATGAAATATGCACATATTTAATGCCTGGGAAATAACGCAGGACAGTTCTGCATCCCTGCAGTAATTGCGTAGTCAATGCATGTGTGCAAATTGCCCCCAACATACTTTCCAGTCATTCGATTTATGCAAAATTCCCCTTCCATTTACTTCCCAGCCATTAAATTTGTGTATTTTCCCAGTCCAAAAATAAAAATGTGAAAATATTCCTAACAACTTAAAAAACCCTGGACAGAACAGTTATTTCATTCTGGCATCAACAGCAGTGGTACTTCAGCCTATCCTCCTGTGGAGCCTGAATCACTCTGCCCCATTCAGCTGCTTTCTCAGGGATCTTTTTTTTTTAAAAAAAGAACTGTCAGGGAACCACACTAACCACAACAATAAGTGCTCAGAAAAGGAACCTTGAAAACTGGGGAAAGAGTTAATATCTCTCCTTTCCTGAGTAGCAGGAAACTCAAGGAATGTTGAAAAGGTAGATGACATTGAGAACTGTCAGTTCAACACTTAAAACCAGAGGGTTACATGTCATTAAACATCATCACCTGGAATGGACAAGGCCCAAGCAAACCCAACAAATGCCTCCACTAACTTAAAGGGCTAAAGGCTGACATAGCCTTCCTACAGGAGACCCATCTGCCAGCAAAAGATAAGCATTTGCTTTGTAGATGAGTGAAGTTCATGCTGGTGGCAATGCCAAGAAATCTCATTCACAAGCAAGCCCCAGTTTCAGTACTGCACACAGTGGCAGAAGAGGAAGGATGCCTTCTTATTCTAGTTGTTAAGTACTTCCTGACAGTAAGGCCCCCGAGGGTGTGGAATGGGCTTCCACGGGAGGTGGTTGAGGCTCCATCGGTGAGGGTGTTCAAGGATAGGCTGGACATGCACATGGTGGGCACGTCGAGAGTGGAGCCGGCTGGAGCCAGGGGTCAAACTAGATGGCCCGGGAGGCCCCTTCTGACTCGCTCCGTTTCTATGTTAAGACTGTGACACTGAAACTGGCCCTGGTAAATTTTATGACCCCAACCTAGATTTCCCCTCAAGTGTTCCACAGATGTTTTCACCATCTATCTTCCATTACCTATAACCAACTAATGATTGGAAGAGATTATAATGAAATTCTAGATCCAGTTCTGAATAGACATATACCCCCATGCAAATTATCTTCAAAATTCCACTCCACTCTCAAGGTCCAAAGAGAATAAGATCTAATAGATGTATGGCACACATTAAACCCACATGAGAGACTACACCTTTGTGTCATTAGTCTATCAAAACAATTTTCATTTACATTATTTTCTAATCTCCTCCCACCTGCTCTAGTATGTCTGGGCCTGCCATATAGATGTAATAAGCCAACTCAGATCATGCCCCACTTCTTTTAAACCTGGATTTAGGGCTGTGTTGTAAACCCTCAAAGTATGGGAAACTCAGTCTCTTCCTCCTGAATGATGAGGAGTTCAAAATGCAAAAGGTCTCGGCACTGAGTGATTACCCTCAATAGAGGATCCACAGCCTCATACTGAACTGAATGGGAAGCTTGCAAAACAGCTATGCATGGCAGAATAATATCTTACATTTCTCATAAGAAGCAAGAGAAACTACAGCAGGAGAACAAATAGCCATCCCCACTATGCAGTCCACCCCACTCCCCAGGCCTCTACATTCTGAATATATTGGTCAAAAGAATATTATTGATCTGTCTATGCCAGCGTTCCTGAGAGCGAGGGGAAAAGCCAGGTAAAATTCTAGCATACTGCCTAAAGCAAGCTAAACAGTACACACCATTAATTAATGGCAAAGCAGGCAACACATTCACCAACCCACAGCAAATTAATGCAGTAGTATAAATTCTATTCTGAACTCCATAAGGCCAGTAAGATCCATGGCAGAGAAGCAGCAGAGACCTTCCTGTCCAATCTGAACCTCCCACAGCTAGACACAGAAAACAGGGAGCTCCTAGTAAAACCTCTACAAAAGGAGGCAATTGAGAAAGCTATTATGGACATGAAAGCAGGAAAGGTCTCTGGCCCTGATGGCTTTCTAATCAAGTGGTGCAAAGCTTATTCCAAAATCCTCAGACTCCTGTCTACCAAATTGCCTTCAAATCAAGCACATTGCCACCCACTATGTAAACTGCTAATATTTCAGTCATCCCAAAACCTGGAAAAGACCACAGACTCTGGGTGAATTATAGACAATCTCTTTGATCAATGTGGATTCCAAGATGTTCACTGTGGTGCTTGCCAACACCACCTCCCCAGTGGTCATCTTGTCACTCAATGCCAAAAAAGCCTTTGATAAAATTTATTGGCCATTAATCACCACCACACTCACATAATTTGGCTTTCCCTAAGCATTTCTATCCTGGCTGAAGATCCCATTTGCAATCCAAGGTTACAGGTATGGACCAATAGAATTTAAACTAACAAAAACTAAAATTCACAAACTAATAAATTAAATTAATTAATTAATTAATTAACAATTAAAATATTTCTTAAATAAAAAGGTCTTCGCCTGGCACCAAAAAGCAAATAATGATGGCGCCAGGCGAGCCTCTCTGGGGAGCAGATTCCATAAGTGGGGTGCCACCGCTGAGAAAGCCCTCCTCCGGGTACTCACTCTCTTCACCTCCTTCACAGAGGGCTCCCGGAGGAGAGCATCTGCTGCTGATTGTAAGGGGCGGGAGGGCATATACGGTCGCAGGTGCTCCTTTAGGTAACCAGGACCCAAGCCGTTAAGGGCTTTATAGGTAAGAACCAACACCTTGAATTGGGCCCGGACTTCAATGGGAAGCCAGTGTAGCTGACGGAGAACTGGGGTGATATGAGAACCACGCCCAGTCCCCGTCAGCATCCTGGCAGCTCTATTCTGCACCAATTGAAGTATCTGGACCGTCTTCAAGGGTAGCCCCACGTAGAGCGCATTACAGAAGTCTAACCGGGAAGTCACCAACGCGTGTGTCACCGTTGTTAGGCAGTCGAACTCTAGGAAGGGACGCAGCTGATGGATCAGCCGAAGCTGATGGAAAGCGCTCCTCGCCACTGCTGACACTTGGGCTACCAAGGTCAGCTCCGGGTCGAGGAGCACTCCCAAGCTGCGGACCCTGTCTTTCAGAGGGAGTGCTACCCCATTCAAGACAAGGGTCAGGTCCTCCACTCCGTAGCCCGAGCCACCCACTAACAGGACCTCTGTCTTGTCAGGATTGAGCCTCAGTTTATTGGCCCTCATCCAACCCATTACCTCGGCCAGGCACCGGTTCAGTACAGCCACTGCCTCACCTGGATCGGTGGAAAACGAGAGGTAGAGCTGGGTATCATCAGCGTACTCATGATTCTGCAGCCCACACCTCCTGATGACCTCTCCCAGCGGTTTCATGTAGATATTGAAAAGCAAGGGGGACAAAATGGAACCCTGTGGAACTCCATGGCATAGCTGCCATGGCGCAGAGCCATAGTCCCCCAAGACCACCTTCTGGAATCGACCTGTGAGGTAGGAGCGGAACCATCCGGATCCATCCGACTCCGGGGGCGGGCCATCACAATCCGGTCCGCACCCTTACAGAGGGAGAGGTCACTCTCGAGTTCAAACATCATGAGGAAGTGGTCTGACCATGACAGGGGCGTCAAACATAAATTCTTCACCCTCAGATCACCCTCTTCCTGACCCGTCGAGAAAACCAGGTCCAAAGTGTGTCCACGTTCATGGGTCGGGCCGCTGACATGTTGAGACAGCCCCATGGCCGTCATGGCAGCCATGAAGTCCTGAGCCGCCCCGGAAAGGTCAGTCTCGGCATGGAGATTGAAGTCCCCCAGGACCAACATCCTGGGGGTCTTCAACACCAAGTCCGAGACGACTTCCGTCAGCTCAGGCAGGGAGTCTGTTGGGCAGAAGGGTGCACGGTACACCAACAGAATCCCCAATCTGTCTCGGTCACCCAACACCAAGTGGAGACACTCCAGCCCCGGTCTCAAGCTCTGGTAATAACTGGTATAATCAAGCTCTGGTAAATTCCCATGAGTACCTGCGAGAAAGATCAAAAATTTTAAAGTGAGCCAAATCTGTTCCCACAGTCAAGAAATTCCCACAGATATCCAGGAAAAATGGATTCCCTTCAGATTCAGAGAACACCAGTAGTTGTTTAACAGTGCCCTGGTGGAAAAGAAAAACAGCAGTATTAAAACTCTAACTTCCCTTTCATTTTTACATTACCACAAAGACCACAGAGACTCTTCCCATTTTATTGGACAAATCCCCACCAGGTATCACATACACCACAGCAATCTATTGGTATGCCACATCCAGCTAATATGTACTCACATCAACTCCCAAACTAAGGCAACAATTCTATACAAAATTTTTTGGGAGTCTCATTGAACTGGATGGGGCTTATTTCTGAATAGACATAGATGGACTTGTACTGGCAAAGATCAGAGATGTAATCTTATGCATGTTGACAGGAAAAAACCCTAAAATTCCCAGCATGGCTGAAGGAAGGAGGCTGGGTGTTACAGGAATTCTTTTCTATTGTCCGAACAAGTTTAAAAAGAAAGGTTCTTCTCTCTAGTATGCACCATGGTGACCAGTTCTACCTATATGAGAATTTAATGCCCTGTAATATTTGTAAGGGTATTTTTAATTCATTCATGCAGAGTTTAAATTTAAAAATCTGGGATCAGGGGTTCCAAAACAGTAGCCTAAATGAAACACCTCAACAAAGCATGTGCTTATATGGAAGCAAACAACTAGAACCTTGCTCCAACATAGCCCCAGGATGGCAGAGCATAGCACCCGAGATGCGAATGTTGAGAGGGAAACACTAGAAAAGTTACACACATTCCCCTCTTCCCCACAATGGAATTTTCTCCAACTGGAGGCAGGGGCAGAAACTGCCTGTTGGAAAGGGCTGGAATGACTCATTTGTTTCTGAATTTTGGAGGGGAAAGGTCTCCATAGGACTGGGCTGCCAAGAATGCAACTCTGCTCTTGTTCTTGTTGCATGTGCTGTTGTACATACATAGTTTTGTCGGAAAGCTGCCAAAATGTTTTAGACTGTAGTCATTGATGTGATTGCCTTGATAAGAAGCACTGTCCCTCCGAAGACACTTCCCTGGGCAGCTACCTACAAGCATATTCACATAAGTCAGTTTGCTTACTTGCCACGTACGAACTTGAACACGATTTGGCTCAACTGTGTAAATGTTTTCTTCATGCATAGCCAGCACAGGAGAATCACAGGTGAAAGAACCTGGAACCATGTCAGAGAGCATTTCTCCATCACTGTCATGACACATTTGACACATACAGTTAAGGCTTCCACCCTGATCGAGCACCAGACCTGTAAGTAATCCCTAGAAAACTAAAATGTAGGTGATCTGCAACTTGTAATCATACTGATTCTTTTTCCCCTAAAGCTCTTAGCTAAAATACTAAATTTTCTCTACCTTGTAAATGTCACAGAATGACTCCCTTGGAGGCAATATAATTAGAATGCAGTTAAGATAGAATTTTTCACATGGGCAAAGGTGTAAAAGTCTCTAACTCAAAGTCTAAAAATACAACCAGATCCTTCCTAAAGGCCGTGACAAATCAAAATTATGAAGACAGTGGGTAAGAGAAAATATTGGTGGCTTCAGTGCTATTCAAAGGTGATAATACATGTGATGTATGCTTTTAAAATTATCGAAGAACAGGAATATGACCTAAACACAGCCTATTATTATGTGTAATTGCCTGCAATTATTGATTCATATTTCTGTGAATCAGGTGCCTTTCTATGCCAATTTCTATTGAACAAACGAAAAAATAACATGGAGAATAGCTGAAGTTGTAGCATCCTGTATTTTATCCAGCAACCACAAGTCAATCTATGCAAGGCCATTCATCTTACCTGAGTTTTGTAAAGTGGCACCTGAGATCTCAAAGACAGCAACTTGCTTTCCGTTCCAGAATGCTACAGCATCCTAAAATATACCATACAATTAAAACAAATGCATCCTAAATTTGCACTTTGCAAATACATAAAACCATTATATACCACCATATTGGGGCCAAATTACATGTTATCCTTACAGCCTGTACAGCTTCACCTTCTGAATTTCTTTAATGCTAACAGTTGTGGTGGAGGCATTTGTAGGGATTCCAATACCTGGGGAGGGGCTTTCACTACTTCCTTCTCCATGCAGGACGGTGATAGAATTTCCCTGTTGTCAGGGAGGATGCAGCCTGGGGCAACTTTCCCTGACCTGTGTGCTGGAATAACCTCCGAAACACCACCAAGATGCCTACAGAAATTAAAAACTATCAGAAGGTGAAACTGTATGCTACACAATAAGCACAAAGCCTATTTTGGTCCCAATACTATTGAAAATGAAGGTTCTACTCATTAATCTGCCATCATTTTGTATTTTGTATTACATGGACCTGCTGTAAGCCGCCCCGAGGCTAGCTGGCAAGGGGCGGCATAGAAATTTTTCTAATAAATAAATAATAAATAAATAATAATCAATTCTGTATTAATTCATTTGTGAGAACAACCGGCACATTTTCTGTTCTTTTTTTTTTAACACTACTAATGATGTGTTAATCCTTTGATTTCAATAGGTCTACTCCAATTAAGACAAGGGCAGACCCCAATCCTCCTGAAAATTCAAAGAACAATGCAATGGAAACATTGTCATTTGCAATGCCAATTACCTTAGTGGCAAAAACACCATTCACATACATATCAATACGGAGGTTTTCAGTTGTTCTTGCACTGAAGGAAGTGACACTGAACAGGTTTGGTGAAACTTGTACCACTGCCACTTGCTGGTGGAAGTGTGAGGACATGGCCTGTTCGCTAAGAATTGCCACAGAGTTAGTTGTGTTTACAGCCAAGAGATTCTTCTTGGTTCCCCACTAGAAACAATACAAATAAAAATAGATTAGGAATACTGAAGCCCCCATTGATCTTATCTCACCTCACCAACTGTGTTATGCGATCTGGGTCCCACTGGGCTTACATCTTACACAAGAGAGATTTAGTTCTAAATCTGCTTAAAAACCAATTGTTAACCTGTGAAATCCTGTCAAATACAAAATTTGTCACATTTTTGTCCTTTCTCAAATAACTTTTACTGATACTTGGGAAAAACTGGAAAACATGCAGATGTTTCCCTTTGCAAGTGATTCAGGAACCATGAGCCAGGTGAAATTAATGTGCCCAATAAATTTAACAAAACAAAAACAAACAACAATGGGAAAGCCTCATGAAAGTCAGAGGTAGACACCTGCCCAAGAAGGATCCAGTCAAGCCTGTAGTTTGATGTGCACAGATTTCATTTGTTCCAATAAGTTGTCAACTATTTCTTCCTATGTGGCAGGAAATGAGCAATTTCTGTTATCTCTGTAGTTTAAAGTGTATGCTGTGTTTCATAAGCAAATAGATTAAATATACTTTCCATCTGCCAAACTATATCTAAAAAAACTTGAATGATAGTTCAAAATTAGAGTTGCTAACAGTTTGTTCCAATTGTTTTAAGACTGTTTTCCTTAACTATAGTTCTTGCATTGACTTTTATTGTAGGGCAGGAGTAGTAGTTGGGTAGGTAAGAAAGATGGGCTCATTGTTTTATCTTAATTTGTAATGCCTTTGCAGAAATATCTCATGTTTTCAATGTTCTTTACTCATTAATATCTATAAAGTATCACAAGAACTTAAAGAGTAGCAAGTACTCCAAATCTTACCATCATCATGACTAGTCCAGCTAAAGAATGCCATTCCCCCACTGTTAACCATGCTGAATATGATTTTTGAAAAGGCTTTGGCCTTGTTCCTTACAAAGTTTCTGAACAGATACATGTGCATGTGTGTATCCAATGCCCAAGTTAAGGTGTTGGTGATGGCCTATAAGGCCCTAAATGGATTGGGTCCTGGATACCTGAAGGAGCACCTTCTTCCTTAAGTGTCAGCCCACCCCTTGAGATCGGAGGCGGAGGTCCTTCTCCAGGAACCCTCTTTGAACGAAATCAGGAGGGTAGCTACTTGGAGAAGGGCCTTTTCAGCGGTGGCACCCTGACTGTGGAATACACTCCCCAGGGAGGTTTGCTGGCACCGTCGCTCTATTCTTTTCAGCATCAGGCAAAGACCTTTTTTATTTTCTCAGAATTTTAACAATTAATTGGTTTTACCCTTGTTTTTATCATTATTTATTGGATGCAGTGAGTTGTGTTTTGTTGTTGTTGTTATGGTTTCTTTGTTTTTTGGTTTATTGTTCTTTGTAAGCTGTCTGGAGACTTTTAGCAATGGCACAGCATGGGAAAACTTTAAATAAGCAAGCAAGCAAGCAAGCGTGTGTGTGTGTGTGTAAGAGTGAGAATGAACAAGAGAGAGAACATGAGAGTGTTCTGGCCCTACCCCAGTCCTGCCCACTTGTGAAGCCCCAAAAGATTCCACAAGAACCAATACAACCCCCACCCCTGCAAAAGATATTCCATCACCAGTTTATAGGACTGCAGCTTAATTATCCATAACTGAAATCATTCATCATGAAGAACAGTTTGCCTTGATTCATTTACCTCCCATTGTTTTCTTTCTTTTCTTTTTTTTTTTTTTGTCTATTTCTAAACCACCCTTCCCTAACCTGGTGCCTGCCAGATGTTCAGTACTTCTGCTCCCATCAGCCCAAGGCAGCCAGATATTCTGGGAGTTGTAGTCCAAGGCACCTGACAAGCATCGTGTAAACTTGCGGGGGTGGGATGTATTTTAACTTTTGTACTGCTTTGTATGCTTTTAATTATGTTGTAAGCCGCCCCGAGGCTTGGTTGCGATGGGGCGGCCTATAAATTTTTAAATAAATAAATAAACAAACAAACTTAGAAATAAACCAGCAATCCTTGCAGAGAATTCAATCATAATTATGTTTTGTGATCAAAGTTGGTGATCCTCCCAATGGGAGGACTTACTGGTCTCTTTTTTTTGTGGGGGTGGAGGAAGAGGGAGAACATCCCAAGAAGGAGCAGCTAAGTAATACCCACATTAGAATCCTTGCTACCTGATGTGTGAATTGCACCCAGATAAGCCGAAAAGAAGAAAGAAAACTTCCACTAATTTACCTTTATTTGAATAATATTCCCTTCAAGTTCGGTAGGTGCCTGAAGCTTCCATCTGTCCTTGCCTTCAAGCGACCATGAGCTATGGTCGGTGACTGATACTTTCCTCCACATAGCTATTCTCCCTTTGTCTGTCCCAGCTGACAGAAGACCTGCCAAATATATCATACTCTTCAGACTGGGTTAAGAATTCTATGAATGAATGAATGAATGAATGAATGAATGAATGAACGAATCCATCCATCCATCCATCCATCTGAAACACAGCATTCCCTAATATGATTCATTCAAATAATTCACTCATCCGAGTATAGGACATGGGTCCTCAAACTACAGCCTGGCCAGATCCGATCTGCCATGCCCATTTATCTGGCCCACCATAGAGGTTTTGGACTTGCTGCGCACACATGCACGCATGCATGGAGAGGCACCGGGGATCCTGTTCTCCGAGTGAGTCCAAAATGGTCTCCTTGTGAGCAAGTCGGCACCTCGCTGTGCAGCAGCTTGCTCGCAAGGAGACAGTTTTCTCTGAGCAAGTTCAAAACTATCTCTGCACACGCACGCCCCTGCCTCGCCGCCGCCCACGCCCCACACCCTGCTGCTTTGGTGGCCCGTGCCCATCGCTGGCACCTTTCAACTGGCCCCCTGTACAAAAAGTTTGAGGAACCTGGTACAGGACATAGGACAACAAACTTAAACTGCAGCACTCCAGATTTCGGCTAGATTATCAGGACAAGTTTCCGTACTGACAGAACAATGCAACAGTGGAACCAGTTGCCTAGAGCGGCCGTGGACTCTTCCACACTAAGGGAGTAAGTGGGACTTTCAGGGTGAAACTGGACAGTCAGCTGAGTGTGTCTTGGTGTCCTGCACCAGCAGGGGTTGGACCCAGTACTCTTCTTGGTCCCTTCTAACCCTACAACTCTATGAACAAGGAAAGAGAGGAGGGATGGGGCAATACAGAGGAAAAAGCAAAGTAGTGCAGACAAGAGAAGGTCTAGATCTCAATGGCTGGGGAAACAACCCCACGCCACTAGTGCTTCCAACTTCAGCGTAGTAAAAGAAAGCCCAGAGGACTGTGTAAAGGTTTCAAAGAAAGGGGCATTTTTGAAGGAGTATTTAGAGAAGTGGCATCACACAGGTATTATGGAAGGCAGTTCCAGACACGAGAGTGTAATGGGTAAACATGTTTGAGGAAGCCAGAGGCTTTCATGCTGCAGAAAGTAGTGAATCTGGATGAGCTAAAACAAGATATAAGAGTGAAAAGAGAGAGGGAAGCAAGGCATCAAGAAGGTTTTGAAGGTAAGGGCAGAAACTTCTTCTGGATCCAGAAGTGAACAAGAAGCCAGTGCAAGGGATGTCATGTGGTCAGAGATGCTAGAGAAGTGAATGATTTGGCAGCAGAGTGCTGAGTAAGCAACACAATGGGAGACCAGAAAGGAAAAGAAGATTGCATAGTCAAACATGAATATGGCTGCAGTGCTATAAAGGGAGAAACAACATCACTTGAATTATGAATACAAAGGGCAAATTCAAGAGGGATCAAAGCAACTGATAAGATGGGTTTTTTTTAATGGAGTGTCAATGGCTAAAGACAGTGCATAAGGCAAAAATGGATGAGAAGAAAAATGAGAGTTCAGTCTTAGACATATTGAGTTTAAGATCACAACATTCCAGTGAAAATAGTAGACAGGCAGCTGGATATGCAGGATTAAATGACAGGGAAAAGCTCTGGCCTAGAAAGCCAGGGCTGAATTTCATCAGTACATAGGTGGTACAGAAAGTCATGGGTTTTAATTAGCTCAACCAGGGACAATGCAAAAAGACAGAGAAGCAGAGGGCCAAGATCACATCCTTGAACAGCCCCATATCAGAGAAGGAAATCAAAGACTTTCCTTGTGGGAAGACTTTGAAAAAGGACCCTCTACGAACAGAACAGAGTAATGGATAATCCTTGGCATAAGGGGAATAATGGGAGCCAAGCAAGAGAGGGTGGTCAACTGTATCAAAAGTGGCAGAGAGGACTCAGTGGAGAGCTCTTGATCTGGCAGTGAAGCACTAGTTGAGGATTCTGCTGATGGCAGTTTCAGCGGAGTACAAGTGGCAGGAAAATGGGCTGGGAGAAGTCCAAATTAAGACAACCACAGTGAGTGTAGGGACTGTATTCAAAGTGTCTGGAGGCAAAGGAGAGAAGGCAGCAGGCAGTTGTTGTAAAGGAAAGACGAGAAGGTTTGCAAGGGAAAGGAAAACAGAGGCATGTTTGAACGCAGTAGGGGAGCTAGGAGGACTATGAAATGAATGGCAGGAGAAATGGCTGCTATGAGCTGGCAGGGAATAGAATGAAAGGTCCACAGAGAGGATAAGATAAGGGCAACAGGATAGCCAATACCCAAACTAAGACAGAGCGGAAAAGGAAAGGATTGCAGGAGATGGGGGAAGGATGGGAAAGGCAGAGATCAGAGTCGATTGTTTTGGTTTTAGAATAGAAAAAGAAAAAGCCTCGACCAGAGAACAAGGAAACTAATGTGCAGGAACAGGCCTTAGCAAGATATCAGAGAAGGTATAATGGGAATTCCTAGGATTGGAGTAGATCAGAATGGTATAGGAACTTGTTTGACAAGTTAGCAGGAAAGGAATGAGGTGAATGAATTTGCAATGGCAAAACCAGACATTGTTCTGCTTTCCTCCAGAGGTATTCAGGTGCACAACAGAAAAACAGAGATATCAAATGGGAGATGAGAGGCAGGGCTGGGATTAAAAAGGGCTAACATTCATTGGTGTAGTGAACAGTGCTAAGTTGAAAGGATGGGCATCTCATCTAAGCACAGTTTAAGAAGGCATAGCTGACAGTCATTTCAAAAGAAGCCACTAGATTAACTGATTGAAAGTCAAAGAAACAGAAGGTGGAATTAGGGAAGCTAGACCGTGTGCAGCTAGAGAAGATAATGTGATAACCAGAGTGAATTCCACAGCAGAGGTCAGATATGAAGCAGTCTTGATGAAGGCAAGATCAAGAAAGTGCCCAAGGCGATGTGTAGGGAAGTCTGTTCAAAGCCAGAAATCAAAGGAGGAGATTAGGGAGATGGGAAGCAGCAGGATCATAAGAATAAGCAAGACCATGAATACTGAACTCACCAAAGAACAAAGAGGGAGTTCTGTCAGAGAGAAAAAAGCAAGCCAGGGATGAAGGTCTGACATGAGGTTAGCAGGGAGCAAGGTAGGCAATGCAAAACAGCAATATAGAGATTCAAAGGGAAATAGAGTCACTCCTGAGTGGACTTTCAAAGGTAGAGAAGCACAGAATGGGGATGGGCAGAGTCCCCCCTCCCCCAGCACACATACTGCTTTCAGGATGAGCTGCATGAGAGAACCAGAGGCCTCTGAAACACAAGACACACAAGAGTGTGCAGAGCATTACCAAGATCAAAGCCAAGCTGAAGGGTGAATTGCTGAAGGGACCAAGAGACAAAAACATTACGGAGAGTGACTGGTTTCTGGAGGAGGAAGTTTGGGAGCGAACAGAAATAACAAAGTGATGAGAGGTGCGGGAGGGGAGGGGAGGGACAAAATGTTGAGATGAGATTGGGCAGGACAAACAGGTGCCATAATGCTGGAAACAAGGACTAGATAGTTGAGATGAATTTGTAGTCCACATTATGACCCAAACGGCTCTCAAAGCAGAGGACTTGAGCTATGGTCTTCACCCCAGGAAAATGTTGGCTTGTGTTTCATAGAAATTTCAAGGGTACCCCTGAAAAATATGGACAATTACAATACTAACAATCAATGTAATGGTTATGTCCTTACTTTTAGCATTGCAGTAAGACACACAGTTGATGCATTCTCCTGTTTCAAACCCAAATTGTTCATCCAGAGAGAGCACATAGTTCTCACCACGCTCCAGGTCCCAGAACCTGCAGATAAAATAAAGAAGGTGGTTGGTAAGAGGCTTCCTCCCAGTCAGACTTGGCTGAAAAGATTAAGAGCAGAAGATACCCGAGAGAGTGATCGTGCCTGCAGCATTCCTCTCCTCCCCTTGCCTTTGTGGCTTGGCATCCATGCTTCTGTAGCAATGCTCAACATCAATGAGGATCTCCTCATCTCACTTAGTGCTGCTCCAAGGAGATCACACCAAATGGCCAAGCACAATGGCCACTTAGTAGCCGCAAGGCTAGAAAGCCACATTAAGCCTTATTCTGGAGTGGCTGCCAAGCTGATACTGTGCAGAGCCTGTAGTCCTTTGAAGGTTACTACGACACAGCATTTGCGCTGTACATTTCAAGGGCTGAAAGCTCTTTATAGCCATTCTTTCAATAATCCTTCCAACAGAGCAATATTACTACCACCACATTTAGAGACTTAGGCTGAAACTAAAGAGAACAGTTTCCCTAAGGCTACCCAGAGAATTTATGGCAAAGGTGAGTTTCAAGCTTGGCGAGTGCTCAGGTCACACGCTTAGCCAATGTTTTACACCAGCCTTCTGCATATTCATCCGTAAAAGAGGACAAACAGCTCACAATCTGGCAAGGGCCACAAGGAGGTACAAATGGTTATCGCCCAAGTACACTATTCCCCATAATCAATGTTCTAATGAGAGGTATCAGTAAAAGGAAACAGTGCACACATTTGTCCGTAATGCTAAGCCACAGGCTCATGGTTCACAAACTTCCCCTCCTCTGTCCTTCTCCCATGCTACTGACAGTTGGAATGAACCCAAATTCAGGGTTACTTTAGAAGATGCCTGGCTTGCTGTGCTTAAAAATAACCAACAAGAAACTGTGGTTTAAAAAAAACCCCTCTAGTCAATTGGTAAACAAGCCAGCAACAAACCTTAGGTTGTTTCACAGACATGGTTAATAAATTCTATGAACATAACTAGGACCTGTTTAAGTGAAACTGAATACTGGCTTATTCCTCCTCACTGTGTGTGTGAGCTGGGCACTCCCCCAGGGGCTCCTTTCAGGGGCTCCTTTCAGTGCATGGTGCTAATTTATGGCTTGGTGTTATGTGCAAATACAGCATAATTAGGAGAAAATGAGCTTCTCCTCAACTAGGTTCTTCGTACCTAAGAACTGGTTCGCCAGTAGCAGTGATAAGGAGGCAACGGTCAATTAAAACGATATCAGCAGGATGACCCATCTTCCCAGTCAGCTTCACCTGATAACAAAACAAAAAAATAAATAAATGTTGCGGGGAAACAATGGAAGGATTTCCCAGATAGCTAGGGTAGTTATTTATTGGGTGTATATCCCATCCCATTAGCCAGGAAGGTTCTCTGGGCAGGTTACAGGATTATTAAATATGAACTACAACTACAACCCAATTCAACATAAGTTTGCAATGAGATTCTTTGTTGTTTTGGGTGTGATTGAGTTATCGCAGCTGGAAAGAAACCTTATAGTTAACCACAGACTGAATTCAGACAACATGATAACACAACACTTGAAGGTTGAGTATAGGATGAGTGAGAATTGTCACTGTTGTCATTGCTTATTGTGTTAACTAAAGCCAGTTGCGCTACCAAGCCATGGTTTATTAGCCACAAACAACTCAAGAAAAGAATACATACTCTTCACTGTTTGGGGTTAATAACCACAGTTTGTTACTACAAATGGGTAGAGCCAGCAGGATTTTATTTATTTTTCGATTTATATCCTGCCTTTTTCCTACTAAGGACTCAAGGCAGCTTACATCATTCTCCTCCTCCATCTTATCCCCACAACAACAACCCTGTGAGGTAGGTTGGGCTGAGAGTCTGTGACTGGCCCAAAGTCACCCAGTTGGCTCCATGGCTGAGCGGGGACTAGAACCCAAATCGTCTGAGTCCCAGTCCCATGCTCTTCACCACCACACACCTTGAGACAGGATAATCCGTGTCTCAACAACAACCCACATTTCTATGACATTCCACACTCAACTCATATTCAACCCTTACAAGTAAGTGCAGGTTCTCCTTTCACTCGAACCCAGTCATATTCACCTCCATAGCAACCATTTCAGTGTAGGCCATCTATTACTTTCATTTTACAAATTGCAAACTTAGGTTGGGAATACCTCTTCCATAAAGATCCCCCAGGGCTTGGAGGCACACACAGAGTTTCTTCATGCACATAAGATTCTTCATTCACTTCAGTGTCATAAACAGGCAGGGTTGTCACACAGAATTGTCACAAACTATGAAGCCACTGACAACATCCCTGCTGTTTTAATTTAGGCTGTCCTTTTGAAGGTGAACATATAAAGTTGCCTTGCATCAATTCATGCACCTTGTAATTGTCTGACAGCAGCTCTCTCAGGCACATGTCTAAGGAACTTGGGTGTTTTCTACATGTGCACACCTGGCTGACTACTGAGCCAAGGCTCTCTTGGAACGTTCAGGGCCAAACTGAAATCCTGGGTTTGCCACCATGCATTGGAACACATTAATCGCTACTTTAAGCAAGCTTTTTCTAAAATACATCTTGGCATATTCCTCAATTGGTATAAAATAACCTGCCTTTAAAGTCCTTTTGTGCTGCCTGGAGACCTGTTAGATACCTCAAGAATGCAACCTCTCTCAAGTACTATATCACAAAGCCTACTGTACCCACCTTGAAGAGCTCCTCTGCTTCTCCTTCAACAGAAATTTTATAAAGAGATAAGAGAAGAGTCTCTGTTATTACTATTAAGACATCCTTTTCCATGAAGAGCAGCTTTTGAACTGAACTCTCTGTGATCAATACCTGGGTTGTTTTCCCTCTCTCGTTCACATAATGCACTGTACCTGCAATGAAATCAAACTTTTGTTGTATACTGGCACGTTATAACATTGCTACAAATCAAAATGGCACACCTTAAAAACAAACCCAGCTTAATCATATGCGTATATACAAACATGAATTTTTTTTTAGTATCGTTATTTTTTAAAAAATTCAAACTAATTTTACAATGTTAAATACAAGTTTTAAAAACCTTACAATTAGAATAAAACATAGAACATTATACTTATAATTTAAAAAACCATTAAAATGAGCACCCCATCACTAGGACCACTTTTCTGAAGGCTTCAGTCCTTTCCCTTTTTTAGTACATATGCAATACATACACTCCAAGTCTCATTAATTTTTTTACATACCCTTTTCTCACTTTAATATCACAAGTTAATATTCCAGACTTCTCTATACCAATCACACAATTGATAGCTATGTTTTACTTTCCATTTCTTAGCTATGATTAACCTCACATCTGCTTTTAAATTTATTTTTAATTCTTTATTACTCCAATTCAATTTTTTTTAATTAAATACTGAAAGTGTGAAAGGGCATATTTTAATATTTAAACTTAACACATTGCTACTCTCTTTAAAAACTTCTTTCCTAAACTTCATTATATATTCACATTCCCACCACATATGAAAATATGTACCCACTCCATGGCCACATCTCCAATGTAAATTGGAATATGTATTATCTATACAACTTCCTTGGGGTTAGGTACCATTTCCATACTAATTTATAAACATTTCCTTTATTCTTATTGACATATATTTTAATATTCTCTTAGCTCAAATATGTTCCCAGTCTTCATTACTAATATTCTTTCTCAAATCTGTTTTCCCATGTTGTTTTAAGTGGATCATATTGATCTTGATCTTCTGACCATTTCTTATAAATGTCACTTACTATTCCTTTCATCTGCATATTATCTTGCTTTTCCTTTTCTACAATCATATCTTCAAATTTAGTGTAATCTCTACATCCACCTCTTTTCTTTAACCAATCTCTAGTCCAACATTCTAACTGAATCACATTACTCTAAGCTATTTTTTTCTTTTCCTATCTTCCCATTTTTATTAATTATTTCTAACCAATCTTTTAACTTAATAATTTGTTTATTTTTTAGTATTTTGCCCAAAGTTTTTCACAAATTTGATGGAAATCCTTCTAATTCAGTATTTGGATATAGTGGTGGGATTGATGGCATGAACTTTTCCTAATACTTACTCCAAATCTGTAATATATATTTCAAGGAAAGGATTGTTCACCTTTTTAATAATATTTTGTTATCATTTTGACAAAAATATCTGTCAAGGATCCTTCCAGCTGAAAAAATATAATTTTAGCCATATTACCATATCAGGTTGTAATATAATATCTGGTACATGCCTCATTTGATTTGCTATTTAACATAACTTTATATTATCACCCTATCTTTTGTGAGCCATACCATCTTTTTAAAATTTATCCTTGTTTTTTTATTCCCATTACAAAATTAATTGATCATATCTTGCATTCTTTTAATTCTTTACCTGCTATCTTAATCAGTAACATCATAAAAAGAAAATTTATCTCAGGCAAGATTTTCTTTTTACATATCGCTATTCTACCAAACCAAGATAATCCAATTTTCCTAAATTTATTCATTTTCTCTTTTATTTTGTTTTTCAACTTACAAAAATTAGTCTTTAAGCATTCTAACTTTATTGCAATATTAATACCTAACGCTTAATAACTCTACATATGATCGCTTTGAATTTACTCCTTTTTCACAATTAAATAACATTATCTCTGATTTATCCCAATTCATCCTTAAACCCATTAACTCTTCAAAGTCTTCCAAATGTATTCTAACCTGTTCCATAGCTTTAAATGGATTCTTAATTGTTCACGAAGTATCATTGGCAAATATACTAATCTTAATCTCATTTATTTAAAACATTTATATGCCGTCCTTCACTATCGCGTCTCAGGATGGCTTACAAGATTAAAACCAATAACCATAAAAACAATCAATAAAACAATACAATAAAATTTCCATAAACCAATACAAATAAAGCAAAGCAAAGCAAAAGCGACTGTGAACCCCTAAAAATTCTAGTTTTTAAAATAATGATCAAATAAAAAGAATATAGTTCAAAGCTAATTCACTGGGTGTGTGGTATGAGTGGGGAAGAAAACAGAGTCCAATGAAGGGTTTATGATTACTTAAACTATTTCAGGACAATATGAGATCTGGTGAAAATAAATTAAATAAAGTAAGTTGTGCAGGGTTCCGGATTATTATAGAATCCTACAAGAGTACACTTGGAGTGGGGGTATCTTGAATGCCTCCAGTGTGGGAGAGTCCACAACCTGCCTCGGTCATTGCTGTACTGCTCAGACAGTCAGGATTTTTTTCCTGATACCTAGCCAGAATCTGCCTTCCCATTTATGCCCATCTGGGATGATTGAAGAGAGATCCTGGCCTTCTTCTCTATGAAAGTCTTTTAATTATCTACCACATCTCCCCTCAGGCTTCTCTTCTCAAGGCTAAACAATCCCAGTTTTTTCAATCTCTCTTCACAGGTTTTGATTAGTCCCCCGACCATCTCTGTTGCCTTCCTCTGAGCCAGTTTGTCTGCATCTTTCTTGAAGTGTGGTGCCCAGAACTGGTCACAGCACTCCAGATGAGGCCTAACTAGTGCCAGATAGAGGGGACCCAGCAACTCGCATGATTTGGAAGCTATAATTCTTTTTATGCAGCCCAATATAGTTTTCGCCCTTTTTTGCAGCCACATCACATTGTTGACTCATATTCAACCTGTGATCTATGAGAATTCCAAGACCCTTCTCACCTGCACTATTGTTGAACCAAGTGTTCCCCCTCTAGTAACCATGCATTTCATTTTCCTTTCCTAGGTCAAGAACTTGGCACTTGTCCCTACTGAATTTCATTCTGTTGCTTTCAGCCCAGTGTTCCAGCCTATTTTGATCACATTGAATTTTGTTTCCATCTTCCAGGTTATTAGCTATCCCATCCAGATTTGTGTCATCTGGAAATCTGATCAGCATTCCCTGCACCTCTTCATCCAAGAGCACCTCTTCAAACATTGAAGAGTACTGGGCCCAGGACTGAGCCTTGTGGTATCCCACTCATTACCTCTCCCCAGGTTGAGAAGGTACCTTAGGGAAGCACACCAAGTCTGATTCTTCAGCCAATTGTGCATCCACCTGTTAGTCGTTCCATCAGGCCTACTTTTAGCCAGTTTGCTGATCTGAATGTCATGGAACTTTGTCAAAAGCTTTGCTGAAACCAAGCTATATTATATCCAGAGTCCACAAGGGAAGTCACCCAATCAAAAACTGAGATCAGACTAGTCTGGCAAGACTTGTTCTTGATAAATCCATGCTAGCTTCTAGTAATTATTCAATTATCTTCAAAGTGCTTACCAACTGACTTCTCTATTATCTGTTCCAGAATTTTCCCAGGAATTTATGTCAGAGAGCCTCTTGATGCAGGTGAAAAAGAAAAGTGCAAAAGTTGGCTTGAAACTCAACATTAAGAAAACTAAGATCATGGCATCCGGTCCTATCACTTCCTGGCAAATGGAAAGGGAAGAAATGGAGGTAGTGACAGATTTTATTTTCCTGGGCTCCAAGATCACCGCAGACAGGGACTGCAGCCAAGAAATTAAAAGACACTTGCTCCTGGGGAGGAAAGCTATGGCAAATCTAGACAGCATACTAAAAAGCAGAGACATCATCCTGCCAACAAAAGTGCGTATACTCAAGGCTATGGTTTTCCCAGTTGCAATGTATGGCTGTGAAAGCTGGACCATAAGGAAGGCTGAGCGCCGAAGGATTGAGGCTTTTGAATTATGGTGCTGGAGAAGATGCTTGCGAGTCCCTTGGACTGCAAGGAGATCAAACCAGTCAGTCTTCAAGGAGATCAATCCTCACTTCTCTTTAGAAGGCCAGATACTGAAGATGAAACTCAAATACTTTGGCCACCTAATGAGAAGGAAGGACTCCCTGGAAAAGAGCCTAACACTGGGAACAATCGACGGCAAAAGGAGAAGGGGATGGCAGAGGATGAGATGGCTAGATGGAGTCATTGAAGCAGTCGGTGTGGGCTTAAGTGGACTTGGGGGATGGTGGAGGACAGGAAGGCCTGGAGGAAAGTTGTCCATGGGATCGTGATGGGACGGACACAACTTCGCAACTAGAAGCAACAACAAAACTGCTCTATAGATTCCTTTTTGAAGTTAGAAACAACTTTAGCCCTCATGCAGTCATCTAGCACTGCCCTTGATGATTTCTCAAAGATAATAGACTATGGTTCTGAGAGTTTGTTGGCCAGTTCCTTTATTGCTTCAGGATGTAACTCATCCAGCCCTGAAGATGTGAATTTAACCATTTGTTTCTTTAACTCCAGCTTCAATCTTAACCCTTTGGTTTGTACTTCATTTCTGCCAGGGAGGTCATAGATCTGTTTTTGTGAAAAGACTGAGCCAAAGTAGAAATTGAACACTTCAGCTTTTTCTTCATTATCTGTTACCAATTTTGTCACTGAGAATTTGAACCACATTTGTTTTCTCTGTCATTTACTGTCAACATACCTGAAACAACAACATGCCTTTCTGTTGATTTTCAGATCCCTTGCTAGCCTCAGCTCATTCTCAGTTTTAGTCTTCCTGATGTCAGGATGCAGGCCAGTGAGCAGGGGTGCCAGTGGGCGCAGGCTGGTGAGGCAGCAGGGGCAGGCGTGCGACGAGGTGGCAGCGAGTGCACACACAGTGAGGCAGCAGTTTGCTTGCTCAGAGATCTCCAAGCGAGTCCAAAATTATCTCCGAGCAAGCAAGCCTGATCAAATTCGCAGATGATACTAAAATGGGGGGAGTGGCCACAACTGAGGAGCAGGTACTCCAGATCCAAAAGGATCTGGACAGACTATGGAAGCGGGCAGGAGACAACAGGATGGTGTTTAATGTGGTCTTCCACCTGGGGCATACAAATGGGTGCCGTAAGTACAGGTTAGGGGGCAAGTGGCTGGAGAGTAGCACTTGTGAAAGGAATCTTGTGGCTCTGGTTTACTGCAAGCTAAACATGAGTCAGCAGTGTGACGCAGCAGTCAAGAGGGCAAACGCCACCCTTGGTTGCATAGCCAGAAGCATGGCTTCTAGACTGAGAGAGGTATTACTGCCACTCTATATGACTCTGATGCGCCTGCAACTGGAGCATTGTGTTCATTTCTGGGCCCCTCATTACAGGAAGGATACAGCCAGGTTAGAGTCAGTGCAGTGTAGGGCCACAAGGATGGCGGCCAGATTGCAGGGAAAGCAATGAGGTGAGACTGAGGGAACAGGGTCTTTTCAGCCTGGAGAAGAGGAGACTCCAAAGGGATCTGTTGGCAACATATAGGTATGTGAGGGGATTTCACACGGAGGTGGGTAGAGACCTGTTCTCCCCTGCAGAGAAGGGCAGGACGTGCTCCAACAGAGCCAAACTCAAGGAACCAAGATTCAATTTGGATGCCAGGAAGTACTTCCTGACAGTTAGGACCCCATGGGTATGGAATGGGCTTCGATGGGAGGTGGTTGAAGCCCCATCGGTGAGGATGTTCACATGGTAGACATGGTAGGCATGTTGTGAGAGGAGCCAGCTAGAGCAGGGGGTCAGACTAGATGGCCCGGGAGGCCCCTTCTGACTTGCTCTGTTTCTATGTTTCCTTCCTCCACTTTCTGTGAAAGAAAGTTATCCAGCACGCAGGACAAGAATTTCTTGGAGGGGCTACTTTTGGCAGAATTTGTCTCCCAACAGATGTTGGGATAATTGAGGTGCCCCATTACTACTACATCACACTCCCTTGAAATAATGACAATTTGGTTAACAAAAATGTGATCCTCGTCTTCTCCATGATTAGGTGGTTGGTAGCAGACTCTGAATAGCATGCATGTTCCTTGTATTCCTTGACACATTTATTTTGATAAAGATGCTTTCAATCAAGGTATCAGGCTCAATTTCCTATACTTCCATGCAAGGATAAACATTTTTAACATAGCGTGCAACTCCACCTCCTTTCTTATTTCTTCTATCCTTTTTGAACAAATTAAATGAAATCTATATTGGAAGAATTACTTAGAGTATGACCAACTGCAGTGGGGACTCTGCTTGCACAAGCATCTCATGTAGCATGCCAAACATTTGATGGAGAGACCAAAAAACAAATGACTGGAAAACCTAGATAAGTGGAACTCCACTGTAGAAGTTGTAATCTCATTAGATGCCCAGGACAAACATGTAATTCATTTAAAAGTATCAAGTGGACAGGAACGGTTTTCATGCCCCATCTTGAAAATGTGTCTTTAGCCAATCCCATTTCACTTGGGCACCACAATACAAACTGCTGGATACCATTATGTAAGACCACCCACTGTTTCAAGATCCTCTCTAATACTTGGGAAACCGCTGCTTCAAAGTATAATTGCCTATAGACTTTGCCTAAAGACTTTGCTGTAGATCCACTCAAAGGGCTAACCAAAAAAGTTAGTAAGAGCTGCACTAATATGAGTGTACAAAACAGATTTAAAATCTGAAAAGGCAACAAAGAATTAATTCACTATAAAGAGGATACAGAGAACAGTACTGAAACAAATGTTATTTGGTTTAATATTAGCAGCATGAAAATGCTGTTAATGCGGGAGAGTAACACATAGTCTTTAGAGAATTCAAAGAGCTCTTCCCTCCCACCTCATTCCAGAGGCAGTAGCTTGGTGTCTCATAATGCATAATCTGGCTTTCAAAAGCTGTGGAAAAAGGAACAATTGCATGATTTTAAAAACACACATCTTCCATTTGCCAGCAGATGGGGCTGTGTGCCTCCAAATTAGCTTGTGTAAGATATGCATAGTGCTAAGATTGGCTTTGCAAAAGCTTATTACCATGCACCAAATGTACATATGCGTGTATGCACTTGCAAGATTTGAAAACACATCTCTGTTGTTCCCTTTTCATCCTCACAAAGGAAATGTGAAACAGCATAAAGCATATTTGATAACAACGGGTTATTAAGATAAATGTGGTATTTTCAATTTGTTAGTATTCTCCAGCAAACTTTTACCCTACTTTTCAACAAATCTTCACTGTGATTTTTGAGAAATAAAAATGGATTGAGTTAAACAAAAACTACTTTAAAATCAGGTGATTCAGTAACAAAGTCTGCTACCATAAATGGTCTTTGTTTAACTGAACAAAACAGGACTAAAGCAGCTAATGTGTAAATAGGCATTTCAGCATTCCAGCTGCCAAAAAAAAGACTCTTTGACCCCAAGAATGGGAGCTAATCTCTTGAGATTATAGAGGGTATCATTTCCAGAGTTTTACCTTTTCAAAATGTATAGACAGAAAGACCCCAATCATGTGACATTTTCTAATAGGCTACAACAGTTCCGGCCTTACCGTCTGTCATACTGATAAAGAAGGACAACCCTTCTTGGGGTCCCATTTTCAGAGGCATTCCCATTCCAGATTTTCTCCAATTAAACATGTCCAGGGCCTTCTCATCACCACTCACTGCAGCTTTGGCTAGTTGTACCAAGTCCCTGAAGGCAAAAACAAAGCATATTATTTCTGGCTATCTTCTTAGTTTAACTTTCTAATTGAGAAGAAAACAGATAAGAATTTCCCACCACCAAAAGCAGCAGCCAGCTACCAAAAAAAAAAAAAAAGGTGTCTCACTTCAAGCACAGAACAGAAATGGCCGTAATTTTACAAGCATGATTTCCAGCATTAGAATTTTCCCCAGTATGGAAAGAACTGAAGGTGATATGTGGCAAAGAAACACCAGGTGAACAAAGTCATTTGATTCTGGACTAGTGTCCTACCAAAAGTTCTGCATGGACACTTTTCAGCATGTTTGCAAGGATAAGGGACAAAAAGAGGTGGTAAAAAATGTTTCAGCCTTGAGTGGGCTGAAGAACTTAAAAAAATGAGTGGTGGATGGATTTGCATTTATTGTTCAGCAGCACAGGCATATTTCTTCCCTTTTCTTTCTTGCATTTCTTTCTCCAAGTCTCCCAAGACTTCTCCTCTCCTAGAAGGATGAAGAAGCTCATCCAGTGAAAATACAGAGGACGCAGACGTGACACTTGCCTCCCACTCCACACTGGATGTCCATAAGCCTCCAAGTTGAGGCATCCTGACAGGATTGTGCCCTGAGACAGGGATTTAAAGGCAACTAAATATGCAGTAGGATGTACAAGAATAACTAACGATGATCAATAACAGGGCAAAAAGATTAGTGATGGGACGCTGAAAACAGAGGGGGGAAATCAGAATCACAGAAACACAAAAAGCTTGGAGCTAAGTGATAGTTAATTCCTAGAAGGGATTAAGAGGCAGACAGACAAGACTGGAAAAAAGTACAATGGGATGATGGAAAGAGAAGTTGGGAAAATATACGAACAAACAGTATTAAGTGTTAACAGGGCACTCAAATGACATTTGGATATAACACAGACACTGAGGAAATTAGCAGGTCTGATTCCAATGTAATTTATATTCCTTAAAATACAGAAAATTCTGCCAGAAATCTGTCCAGTATTGTCTACTTACTCGCCCGGAGGGGGTGGCCGGAAGATAGAGTAATTGAGAGGTTTTCCATACTCATGTTTGAGTAAAGGGGGGCCTTGAACTCTACCCCGCTGGTCCATCCTCCATACCACCAAAACGCCAAGCTATAAAAGTTACAAAATATATGAATGTAGATTGAATAATGTTTTATTACTGGCATCTTATACTGTGAATTGTACTTTAGGACTGCCTGGAGTGTGTTAGTACATGTTTTTATTTATTCGCTATTTTCCTCATCTTTGTTTAGACAAGCAAGTTATAAATTTTTTGCAACAATGACCACATAGAGGGCCAATTTTCACTCATCCTGTGTTATTGTCCAGCTTTTCTGCCATGTACCAAGACAGTTACACACATGCCACTAGTTTGTGCCAAACTCAGTGTGGATCAGTTTTTGTCATTCCATAGTGGAACAACTGACAGGCTACCCTTGCAAAACCTAATTCATCACAGTGTAATACATAAGAATCTTTGTCTGATAAATACAGCTATAAAGTCATTGCAGGCTGACTGAAAATTGCAGCTGCCATGTCGTAGGAATCATGAATAGGTCCTAAAGAGTCAAACTATTCAAGCTACATGAACAATAAAATTCTCTTGTTCAATGATCACATTTTATCTAATCACTTCCATATTTTAAAAATAGTCAAGCAAAAATCTTCTGTCCATCTAAAGTGGATTTATCAATCTTCATCTCCATTTTAGGTCAGCTGGTTACTCTATCTTCTTGAAGGATGGATTCTATCCCATTCCAGCTCACAAAGAGAAAGACAAATAACTTTTAAATGCACAATAAAAGCATGACTTTTTTAAAATGCACAAAAGAGTCAGCATTTGCTCCCTAACTACTAAAAAAAAAAATCACACCTCCTCAAGAGACAGGCCATGGCAATAAACACCTCTGGAGAAGATACAGTGGGTGCACTTAGAACTGACTTACAGTGCAGCCCAGTACAGAATTGCTTGGAATCATATCTCATTATATTCATTGGGAGTTATTTCAGGAAAAGCATGTACAGGACTGTGAACTTACAGCAGAAATTCAAGGCCAAACCAAACATTTTAAAAGCTATTAACAGCAGTTGCAGTGGAAGAATTCAGATCATGTCTGTGATGATTGGGGAGAATTTTTTAAAGCATGATCTCTTTGGGCCATTTCCCCTATTAAAAAGATGGTATTAATATGGATATATTTTCCAGGCAATTCCAATTATGGATATCTCATGTCACCTGGTTCAGCCCTCAAGTTTCTGTCATTTCATTTTGCAGATGCAATTTATACAGAGAAGGCATTTTAATGGTGACAAAACAGAACAACTAAGTAATGGAAAAACACCAGGGTTTTTTTTTTTCCTTTCCAAGAAAATGGGGAAAAGGTCTGTATGAGACCTTCCTGAACTGTTATTTGGATGCTTCTCATCAGACAAGGAGCATGTAACACAGAACATGAAGGAGGACAGCAAGTGATGTCACTTCTATTGGGCATGCAGAAAGTGTTTTACACTGGCACTATGATTTTTCACATCAACAGTGTTCCCTGAAAACAAACAAACACTGATCAGACATAATGAAGCAGATGATCCAACACCTAGAAAATGGCCTGCATGGAAACATCTTAAGGCATTCTATACTATATGGAGCTTTCCCATTTATATCAGTATAGCTGGCTGCAATCTCACAGCACACATAGCCAAGTACAGTTTTACGGCAAGAGAATTGTCTATAATTGTACATAATTATAAAATCAATACAGTAAGCTAGAAAAGTAATCATGGATATGATTATCTGCTGCAGACTGTGTTAGTCCACCTCCAATCTTATTTAATTAGTGTAGTGACAGAGGGAGGAGGACTGGCCAGGTAAAGGGAATGTGGGACACTGCATTGATTGGTTCTGTTCCTCCTTGGAGGACCATCTCCAGAAGGTGGTGCTTCGGGAATATTGTTCAGTCCTGTGCATTCTCCAGCATGAGTTCCTCAGGGGCCTATTCTGTCCCCCATGCTATTTATCAGCTACATGGAACTGCTGAGGGATCATCTGGAGTTGCCATCAGTATGCAGATGACACTCAGCTCTATTTCTCCTTTTCATTGTCAGCAAGTGAGGCTGTGGATGTGCTAAACAGTGGGCTGGATGAGAGTCAACAAACTGACAAAGCTGAGATGCTGTTGGTGGATGGTTCCTCTGACTGGATGGGGGATGTTCAACCTGTTCCAGATGGGGTTGCACTCCCCCGAAGGGGCAGGTTCATGGACTGGGAGTGCTCCTTCACACGTGCTTGTCATTTGAGGCTCAGGAGGCACTGGGGGGTCAGAGTGCCTTCTACCAGCTTTGGCTGATGGCCCAGCTGTGCCCACACCTGGACAGGGATAACCTGGTTTCAGTAATCTATACTCTGGTAATCTCTACATTACTGTAATGCACTCTACATGGGGCTGTCCTTGAAGACAGTTCAGAAGCTGCAGCTGGTGCAAAATGCGGCATCCAGACTAAGAACCAGGACTCATAGGTTTGGTTCTGGCCCGTCTGTATGCTTCCAAGCCCAATTTACAGGTTTTAACCTATGCAGCACTACACAGCTTAGGATCATGATACCTGTTGGAACACTTCTTCCAACTCAGATCTACCTGGACACTACACTCAACCTCTGGGGCCTTCCTCCAAGTGCCAATCTCACAAGAGACTTGGAGGGTGGCAACTTGGAGAAGGTGTTTTTCTGTAATCCCCCCCCCCCCAGCCCCAATCTTTGGAACAACCGCCTTGCTGTGGTCAGCCTGGAGCCAAATTTGCCGTTTTTTCAATGCCCAGTCAAGACAGACCTCTATGCAGAGGTCTTTAATGATGCCCTTGGTTGTCCAGGAGCCTGAGGGGATTATTCTGGTGCTGCTGCTTCTTGCCAGGTCTTCTTCTTTTTATTGTATTATAATTGATTTCTAAATGATTTTAAATTAATTTTAAATTCTCTTAACATTGTTATTTTATGTTATTTGTATTGTATTTTATTGTGTTGCTTTATACATCATTGTATAAATGATGGCATTGTATAAATGCCTAGAGAGCTTCAGCTACTGGGGGGTATAGAAATGGAATCAATACTAATAAATAATAAACCTCCTGCAGCTTTACAGCCTTTCTGGTCTCCTGGTTACTCAGAACTCCTTCATCAGCCCTTATACCAGTGCATGGCTGTTACCATCCCCACCCTCAATCACATTCTGCAGAAAATGCCTTTAAGCTTTTATGTTACATAAACAGGCAGACAGAAAGAATACCTATTAAATTTTATGTTCAACACAGAAGGGTTTGCATTTTGTTACTTACTTTGTCTGCAGAAACTAGACGGGTGCCATTAGTACTCCAATTGAGGACTGTAATATCAGCGTTGTGGTTAGAGGGGACTGCATGATGCTCCTTGTCTTGCTTGTTTACTACCACCACATCCCCCATCTCACAGCCCACTGCCAGTATCAGTTTGGATGGATGCCAGTTGAGGCAAGTGGCCCGGAAATTTCTTTCCAAATGTGCCTCAGACACATACTCTCCCTGGAAAAGATGCGACACAAATAACTTCAGCATTTTTGTGAGCCTTCTGAAAATTCAAACTCTGTCTCCCCTTGAAACAAAACTGCGCTGTACCTTAAGAGTGCATCTGTGATCCCATCAGGTGGGATGCTAAAAGTACTTGCAGGAAAAATTGTTGAGAAAAGCCTGTCACTTTGCTCTTATGGGCTACGTTTAGAATCACAGAATAGTAGAGTTGGAAGGGGTCAATAAGCCCGATGGGTTCAACCCCCTGCTTACTGCAGGGCTCCAAGTTAAAGTGGTGGGCATGTCATTCCTGCCTCCTGCAAAAACTTAACAGGGAATTGGAGAACCACATCCCTTATTGCCTGTCTGCCATGGAAAACTGGTAGCTTCCTTCCTCCTCTATTAGTTATTGGCAAGAGGCAGCAGGAAGGCACAACAGGAACTTTTCACGAATGTGCAGTTTGCAATGGAAACAAACTCATCTCTACTATCCTCCATGGAGAAGAAAATGGAGGCAGCTTCCATCTTACATATAGTGATTACATATAAAGCTCCAGGAGTGCCTTGTTGTTTCTGCAAAATCTTAACTGAGGTGGGGGATGACCTTTTCTCCTATATTTGACATCTGGAGGAGACCACAGCAGGGTCAGCTCAGCAGCAAAGACTTCTCTCTTCCTGGAGTTCTCTGTACATACCATAGGATTCAAAGAAGCAAGCAAAGAAGGAAAGAAAGGGGGAGGAACACAGTGAAAAGATAAGCAATGGTTTGTTTAGTAAACCAGATCAAAATTGTTATCCACTAGTTGAGCCAACTGCCTTCTTGTTCCTTGGATATGGCCACTGAGGGAGGTGGTTCTGAGAGACCACAAATAAAATGGCAATTGGCTTGCATTCCTGTTCATTCCTTTCTCCTTTGGTTTACAAGTTTGCAGGCAAGGACTGCTTTTTCTAATTGCTGCAGAATCTAGAAAACCTTTTAATTAATAATAGTAACAATAATAGCAGGAGAGTATTCAATCACAAGGCAAAAGCAAAACAAAAAACAAAACAAAACAAAACAAAAAAAAAACCAGGTCACTTTTGAAACACTCACCTGTTCTGGAAAAATATCCACACTGCCGCCCGAGTTTGAATTGATGGATGCAACTGCCAAAAATGGCTGGCAGTGGTGCCAAGCTATATGGGAATGAGGTCCACGGGACTGAAGAGCTTCTAGCTGGTGATCAATGTACACAGCCATGATGAATGTTCAAATATCTACAATACAAATAAATAACTCCTAGCCAAGTAGCTGAAAATAAGACAAAAGATGGAATGATGCTATTTATATTAAAGCGAGAGTAGGCAACCTCTAGCCCTTGCCCTAATTTCATGCAATCCCTGGGTTCATCTTAAAAAAACCTCTGCATGTGATCAATTCAGGCCTCCAATGGTGTGAACGGTTCCTTCCCTGGAATACCACTGAGTGAGAAAAATAGGAGAGAGAGAAAGGAGTAACAGAAAAAAGTGACAGAAAATAATGGGAAAAGAGCCAACCCACCTACTTTTGGCTCTGGCCTTCCTACCTCTGGCTGCATCCCCACTCAGCACTGACATGCAGACTCACAGATCAGTGCTAAATTATTTGAATTCCTGCAGATTTCTTTGACAACAATTGTGTATTGTATTCTACTAATTATGGTGAATTGTGGGACTGAGATAATAGGTAGTAAAGTAATAGAATAATTCAAAGCAAGGATTTGAGAGAAACTAAACAAGAGTGAGTACAGAACACTAATCATCTGTTAGAGATAATGGATTAGCATGAACAGCTCAGAGTTAAGATGAGTGGCTTTTTAAAAACATTTTATCATTGTAACACCTGAAAATTCTATCCATAATAAAAATTTTAAAAATTGTATCCATAATTTGTCCTATCTACAAGAACTTTGTCTTGAGTATCTTACTTATGAGATAATGTGATCAGGTTTTAGAAAATTCTCATGCAAATTGTGCACTGAAGGAAAAGATTCTCTCTCCAGACAAGTTTCACGGGATACAAAATAAGATACAAAGATATAAAAACATTAAAACAGCAACATATCAAAGAGTAGCATAACAACTGAACCCTGGTGAAAAAGCACACAGTTGACCGTTTGTTAAAGAGGTCTTCTCACTTCAGCAGAAAGTAATCTCAGTCCTGAAATTTATGGCAAACTTGATTTGAGAAAGAACTGAGTTACAGGAGTGTGTTCTGAGTCCTGTGAGACACAACTTAGTCCTGCTGTGCAATTACGTTTTTATTTTATTAAAGAGTTCACAGGAGCAAAATTAAAGTTTCCGAACACCTACTATCAGTCTTCCTTGATGCAGATTATTTGGTACAATTTCCAAACGCAGATTAGTTGGTACAATTGTAAAGGCAGTGCTGAGTTCCAGCACCATAGAAAAACTGACTACTTAGTCAAAGGTCAAGGTTTTGTTTTTTGCTTTGTTACTAGCTTGCTAAGAGGCTAAAAGCCCTAGGCTTCCCTTCACGGGCAACATAGAAACACAGGATTCCAGCTTTTCAGCAGACTACTTTAAAAATACGCAGGCATCTTGAATTTATAGCAGAATTGTACGGATATCTACCAACTTTAATGGGGTTTATTTCCAGGTAAATGTGCACAGGACTGCAGCCCTGGGAAACATAAAGTGGTGAAACTGTCCACTGTTGTCAATTAAAGATCTTCCAGATGTTGCAAGTTATTAGTTTATGAGGTCTGTAGCACCTTCAAGCCTAACATATTTTTGTGACATAATCTATTCATGGACAAGAGATTCACTTCATCTACAAAACCTAATCCCATATTAAACCCCTTAGTCCAGAGGTTGCCAATACAGACACCTCCAATGGCACCCATAAAACGACCCATTCCACCAGTAACACCCAATTTTTAAATTCTAATTTCTAATATGTATACATGGATTCATGGAAAATGCATAGAACTTTCTAGCAAGTATATATAAGCTTCAACAAAATAAGACCAAATACCCAAAGAGGTATCTATTTGAAGCTAGCTTCTATATGCCATCAGGCAATTCACAGCATTGTGGGAGTGGAGTGTTTATCTAATTTTGCCATATCTATCTTTTAGCTGTCAAAAGGGTACAGCAAATCTATTTCCCCTTCCATTTACTTATTTAAAACATTAGTATGCTGCCTAATGTGCCACAGCACCTCTGGGTGGCTCACAATCATAAGATAAAAACCACAATAAAAAAAACTAATTACATCAATTAAAAAATACAAAACTAATAAAATACAAAACGAACCCTAATTTCCATGAAGCAGATAATTAATTTTAAAATGAGTATATATTGGTGAATATTAAAGATGATTTCAGTACAAAACTTATCAATAGAATATGTTCCTCCCATAAAACTGATTCAGCTGGTTTGCAATCTCACAGAAGCATATACCACTAAAAACATCATCAGATGAATCTCACTTAAAGTCAGCCAATATTTCAAAAAGACTTCAATGAACAATAAATCTCATTACAGCACTAAATAATTCTTCAGTTGTATTAGGGATTTATGCTGTACATCTCAAAACAATTCCCATTTGTTGGGAATTTTCTTTGTTTTCTTTGTTGCCAACAAAGAAAGCAATGATTAAACCCCCCCCCCCAATAGGAGTTCAGCAAACATTGCCTCACAGCCAAAAAACAGAGACACCTTGAAATGAACCTCAACAAATAACCTGAATAAATAGATAAGTTGGTACTGGAGATGTATTCTATGAAGTACCTCAGTTCAAGCCATTTCAGGCTTTAAATGGAAGTATGCTACCCATGGCGAGGCATCCGCCTTAGTTGATTCTGGGTATCATGAACCATAAACCCACCGGGTATCTTTGGGTAACCCTCAGTCTAACCTAACTCACAGAGTTGTGAGGATAAAATAGAGGAGGGAGATTATGTCAACCACTTTGGATTTCTTTCAGGAAAAATGTGGGACATAAATTTAATAAATAAGCAAAAAACCTGTTGGCAATTTTTTAAAAAATTTGTAATTTTGCAGATAGGAAGGAAGCAGTTGCATATACATTAATGAATTGTGTATCCATTAACAGAGTTGATGCTTCTGTTCTGAATTGGGCCTTTAGGTATATGCCTTCTAACCATATAGAAGGCATATAACTAAATATATATGCCTTCCCACCCCTTACGATCGGCAGCTGATGCCCTCCTCCGGGAACCCTCTGTGAAAGAATTAAGGAGGGTGAGTACCCGGAGGAGGGCTTTCTCTGCGGTGGCGCCCAATCTATGGAATGCACTCCCCAGAGAGGCTCGCCTGGCGCCATCATTATTTGCTTTTTGGCACCAGGCAAAGACCTTTTTATTTAAGAAATATTTTAATTGTTAAATTTTATATTTTATTATTGTTGTCATATTTATATATTTGTATTTTATCTTAGATTTTGAGATGGGCCAGTTTTAGATTGTGTATTGCTTTTAAAAGATATTTTTCTGTTTGTTGTTAGCCGCCCCGAGGCTTGTTTGCAAGGGGGTGGCGTATAAATATGTCAAATAAATAAATAAATAAATAAAAAGAGTTGTTCATTGTAATGCTTTTATTGCTAAATAAGTTTTCATATTGTTGTCTTTTGATATTCCGTGTGGTCATATTTTATTTGTTCTGTATGATGGTACAGTATTGTTGGCTGCTGTGGGCTTCCTTTTGGAGGGATAAGTGGGATATAAACAAACAGGGATGATTGCAGGATTTCCTGCCTTAAGTGCCAAATAAAGCGACCATACCCACCAACTATGCCACTCAACAGGAGCCGTTTGCTGTTTAATGGGCTAGGAAGGCTGATCTGTAGACTTTGGGCTGCATGACAGAAATTTGTCTGGTGAAGGAGGACTTTACCTTCATGCTATCATCATGCCAAAGACAATTTCTACCAACTGAATTCCTATTTGGGACTTAAAGCTGTTAAAACACAAAAAACAGACAAAAAATAGCCAGCAGCCTTGAAACACGATTTACTATTGGCACTACTCTTGTATGTAGATCCCAACTTTTGTTCTTGCAAGCAACATGAAGTGGGTTATATCATCCTCATCATCTTCTTTTCATCCTCACAACAACCCTATGAGGTATGTTAGACCGAGTCAAGCTGTACAGCGTGAGTAGGGGAATAAAACCAGGGTCTCCCAAGCCCCAGACCAGTGGTATAGCCACTGTCATACTCTATTCAGGGTATGAGGCTAGAATACTTTTGCAGTGCCCAACGCATCACAGACCCTTCTCTTCCTGTCACTGGTATGACCATAACTGAGTGACAGCCATATCTATGTATGTCTGGGACATATCTGCTCTTTTAACTGACCTAGGGTTTTTTTGAAATTGTTTCAGTTTTTAACTGCTTTAAGTTCTATAATGGGATTGTGTGATTTTATTTATTTATCTATTTAGCAAACTTATTTATTTATGATGCTATTGTATACCAATTATTTTGCCTTTTATTATCTATTTTATTATTGAACATATTATGGATTGTTTTGAACCACTCAGAAAGCTTTTGCTGTTGGGCAGTATAGAAATTAATAATTCAATAATAATAATAATAATAATAATTTACCTTTCTGTACTGCCCATAGCCAAAGTTTTCTGGTTGAAGGTCTCGTTTACAACAAAGTATAAAAACAATAAAATACAACAGCTAAAACGTTAACAAAAAAGAAAAATTAAAATAGCATAAAAACATTAAAAGCAATAAAAAGAGAATAAAAAGACCAAGTCAAGAATAAAAGGCACCTAGATAATCATGTCAGGCCCCTGAATGACTGCTGAGTCTTTCAACAACTCCACAAAATGGCCGGTCTTAACCTGGGGCCAAAAAGATGGCAAATTTGGTGCCAGGTATACCCCAGTAGGGAAGCTGCTCCAAAGATGGGGGAACCACCACGGAAAAAGCCCTCCCCCTAGCTGCCACCCTCCAAGCGTCTTGAGGGGCTGGCAATAGGAGGAAGGCCCCAAAGGATCAACTGAAAATAGGAGCAATATTGGATAAAACCCATAGACATCAGCACCACAAGCAAGTAGCTGAAGATTAGCACAAAACTACTACAAACGCTCAATTGCTAGTAAAGATCATGGGGGCAGAGGACTTTCACTCCGTTAAAAATTAGGTGCAGCATACCTGGGGTTGGTGTTAAAGAGCAAGCTCTGGGACACCTGCCATACCCAGGGCCTTTTATCACCATACCCTGACTCAACTGTTGCCAGGGAAGACTGGAACCTCCCAGACCTGCAAGCCACCGTCATCAATCCCATTCACACACCTGCCTTAGAAGGTAGTGCAGGACCAGTGGGAACTGAGGAATAATAAATCGGCTGAAGGCGTGCTGCCAGCTCACCACTCAAAAAGCCGATAACAACCTGCTCATATTAGCAGGACACACACACACACAGCAAACAGAGGCACACATGTGAAGGAACGCTGTGCTCTTAAAAATCCTAGGGCTGGGAGGAGTGATTTCTAACCACACCAGTCAAAGCGTATTTACTGGTAAGGAAATTAATTCAAAAGGATGAGCCTTCATTTCCCACCTGGGGACAGGCTAGAAAAGGTGGTTTATTCCAGCCTGTCTTAAATCACCCAGAAAGCTTTAATAATAAAACATACGCATGGCCGCCAACACAACTTATATTGCATTTGTACTGAAAATCGTGACTTGCGAGTCCGAAGGGGCCTCCCGGGCCATCTAGTCTGACCCCCGGCTGCAGCCGGCTCCGCTCACGACATGCCCACCATGTGCATCTCCGGCCTATCCCTGAAAAGGACGCCTTTCCTCAGGATCTCCCAGTGAGCCCTTGGGATGAGACCCCATTCCTAGGCGGCGAGGTTGGTGGGGACCTCCGATAAGGCCGCGCGGGTAGAAGCGCCCCACTGGTGGGAATTCCCTTCCTTTTCCCCACAGGAATGACTCACCTGCGCCCTCAGCACACCACGAACATCGCTGAAACAGCCTCCTCAGGACCGACGCGCTCCTCCGGCCACCTCCGTGGCCCCAACGCGGAAAGCGCTCGCAGCAGGGACTGGCCCGAGGCCTCCTCCAGCCGCCGCCCGAGGAACTATCCAGAAAAGCAAGGGCAGTGACTCCCCTTCCCCCAGGTAAGTCAGCCCCCGACTCGCGCAGCGCCGCCTCGGCCGGTAAGGCGAGAGCGGCCTGGCGGGCCCCGAACGCCCGCTCCAGCGGAGGCTTCGCGTTACCCTTGACAACGGCCGGCACCCCCGGCTACGGAAATACCCGAAGCGATGGCCGAACAGACACGGCGTCTCCCGAACGAACGGACTGTTTTACGGAAAGTCCCGAACGCTGCCTCTTAGGATCGGGCTGATGCAGAAGAAAGCAAACGGAAGATCACTCTCCTCTGAAATGTACCGTTTCTGGTTCTTGGTGGGGAATCTGATTAAAGTTCTGCATGAGAAGGTTCCTACTTGAAGGAGGTTAGCATTTCAGAGGAGACGGGTTCAGCCTACTTTTCTCTTTGTGTGCAAAAAATAGTGTGGACTTTTCTTATGGTATGTCGTCCTCGTTACTTGGGGTGGTAGTTGTTTGTTCTTTCGCGTTTACAAAGCACCCTGAGGAAATCAACTAAATAAAGAAATGGACCGTAACTCAAGGACAGAGCACATGGTTTGCATATAGAAGGTTCCAGGTTCTATTCTGGGCGCCTGCTAGTAGAACTGGGAAAGTTCAACTGCGGTGAAAACAATGCTGAGTTATTACTAAATGCTGGTTTGCAATAAGACGGCTTCCATGTTCCCAACACATCACTTGCTCCCGACTACTGGAGTAATACCGCAGCACCTCCTCGCAAGCGTTTACCACTTGATTCTCCTGAACCGAAGATAAAGTGGTCCTTTAATTTTAGTCCTGTCCGCCAACAGCCGCGGATCTGAAAACTCTTTGCAATGAATTAGTGAAAGCAAGCATTCTGTGGTAAACCACTGAATTCCCAAGCACAGAGTGTGAAGCTAATGCTCGCAAGCAATATTTGTGTTAATTTTATGGCAACTTTATTCTGTTAATTATTTTAAGCAGAGTGTTACGCAAATAGCAAATAATCTTAGCAAACCTTTGAGACTAAGGGTGCAATCCTATGCACGTTTATACAACGTGGCTGCCTGGGGCATGACGGGAGTTTTATTCGAATGGAATCCTATCCACGTTTAGACATTTATTATTGCACAAGCTTTTCTAGAGTCGAATCCACATTACATTAGACGGATGCACAACAAATTTGTTAGCTTTTACAGCACAATCCTATTCCGGTCTATTCAAAAAGAAATCCCACGGCGACCAATAGTGCTTTCTCCCAGGAAAGCAGGATTGCAGCCTTAAAAGCGCCACAACTAAGAACAACACATCGTGCATCTGAAGGGGGACTCTCTCGTTCACACTATCGAAGCTAAATACATAAGATATAAGTTGCGGACCTATGCAAGTTTAGATAGAAAAAGTGTAGGAGTTTTTTCTGCAGAAGTATGCATAGGATTGGACCTTTAATCTTATAGTAAATGAAAAGCGGTTACTTCGGAGCAGTCATGCAGACAAAGGATTGTCCTCTAACAGATTACAAGTTGTGCAACTTCAGTGCTGATTGGGGCATGTTGGCAGTTATAGGACTTTTCTTCCTTCTAAATATGCATAAGATAGTACCGTTAATCTTTAAAAAGCCACAAGTCTCTTTGCAGACATCGTTGCCACAGATTCCCCAGCGGCATTCCTTCTAGCCTCCAACGCCATCTCCACTTGCCAATCAAAGAAGGAACCTGCCAATGAAAATCTGGGAAAAGCACCACCAGCTCCTCCTCTTAACGTCATCACTCGTCTCAAGCCAATGAGGAATTACCTCGAACACTTCGACCCCTCTCCCGCCCTCTAACACGTTTTGCTTCCTCCTCCTTCGAATATAGCCTCTTAGCTCCGCCCCCGTCATTGGTCCCATTCACGCCTAGTGTCATCTGCCGCGCGCAGCACCTTGATTGGTCACCTTTGCCTCCACAGCCTACACGCTCACTTTGGCTGGCCAATGAAGCGGTTTGTTTGGGGTCCGTAGAAGGCGTGGCTCGTCCGCGCGCCCAGCGTGGTCCGTTGATTTCTCTCGTCGTCTCGTCCCCGACCCTTTCCTTCCCGCCCCTTCGCTGAGCACGGAGACGAGGCGGAAGCGGAAGAAGCCCTTATCAGTCTTTCGCGTCCGAGGAAAGCAAAAACGGAAGGAGTGACAGTCCAAGCGGCAGGGAAAACTTCTTTGGGGTGGTGTTGGAAGAATTGGAACGATTTGGGGGCTGCTGGAATCTGGTACCGGCGCTGCAACGGTGCCTCCATGCATCAGGTAGGATTTGGGCCTAAGTGATCTAAGTGAAGCAAAGGATCTCCCCTCGCCACCATTTTCCAGGATGTACATATGCCCGGAAGACCGTGAAGTGCAACGCTCAGCACTCTAACTGAGGAATAAAATGTCCTGAGATTAGTGAAGGCATTGGGGAAGCGGATCTTAGAAAGAAATGTTTAGATCTTGCATTTAAAAGGATTCGAGAGCGGGAGAAAAGTTGGCGGAATAGCTTAGTGGAGAAGTTATGTTGGGGGAATCAGTTAGAATATAATTATTGTGCGGTCGCATTTTGGTAGGAATAACGTGAAACTTGAACATTGCCGTTTAGGAAAATAATTGGGATGAAATGCAAGAAAGTGAGAGGGCGTGCTATTTCGGATAAAGTCAGCTCTGCCATGACGCCTTTGCGGAGGGAGGATGGTGCACCAACTTCTGTTCGATTCAGGAATATTGAAACTGACATTCGGTCCTTTTCAGTTTCCTATTTCTGATGCTGGATCTTTAATCAATCATTTGCAGTTGCGCTGAATATTGCAAACTTGTGGTAGTCTGGCAACATCATGGAATAATGTTAAATAAAAATGAAAGATTTTCCAATGTCTGATGATCTTTGCCCATTTGGCTGGACACCTGCCTTATTTATATTGACCAATCTCATATGTGGATAATAATTATACTACTGTATGTCTTTTAATTTGTCAGAAAGAGATGGTGGTTGTTTTTACAAACCCAATAAAATATTGACATGTCGTTACCACATGCAATCAAACATTTGGTTCCTTGTGATGTTTTCTAGAGAATAAATTTAACTAAAATCACAGGGCTAGCTTCTGTATAAACTTATTTAATAGAGGTGGAAATAAGGAAGGAGCGATCTGTGCTTGGCAAGGTCCCCTAATCTAGCAAAACCATTATGGAAAGATTACCTGGAACCTGAAGTGTGGTGACCATTTTGAACTGTGCTGAACCTTTAACCAGAGATTTGAGATTGTTGTTGCTGATGGTTATCTTTTTGATGATGACTGAATTTTGGTTAGTGTTGTGAGAAAGAAATAGTATTTCATATAGACTAGCTTGATCCCATGCCTGTTTATGCAAAAATAAGTCTCACTGATTTCAGAATGACTTTTAAATGTGTACAGGGTTATGCACTAGTGTGGCATCAAAAGGTGACTTACTTGGAAATTTTTAAAATCTTTGCCATGTGTACAAAAGCCCCCCCCCCAAAAAAAGCTTTTAATTGTCAGAAGTCCTCTCTATATAAATATAACTTTGCACATGCATTATTTCTGATATGTTTGTGTTTACAAATGAGAGCAGAAGATACTTTAAGTATTGAATAAATATTTTGTCCCAAGTGATGTAATTATAACAACAAGGATTTCAGTAGCATCAGGATTCACTACATTGATTTGTATGCCATTTGCAGCTCTGACACTTTATTTAGGGAATGGCTTGGTGGGGTGCATGGTTTGGTGGGGAGTTCTTTTGAACCTGAGAAGTGAGTGAAAAGTAATTCCAAATGCTAAAAGTTGGTGGTGTACCATTCCCTCCCCTCCAAAAAAGTAATTGCCTTTGGGAATTCTAAATATGCTCTTTAGCATTAAAAAAAATCAAATCAAGGCAAACCCAGGAATAACACTCCCATTTTATTTCAAATGCGAAATAGAACCAAACGTTGATAAGAGTCAGTGGTGCGGATGTGGAATTTGGGAGTCTGGGACAAAAGAGTAAAAGGATTCTGTTGTTTGTTCCGTTGGAAAGCCCTGCCGTAGCGGTGGGGAGAAAGCAGCAGTTTTTCGAGGGAATCGGAAAGGTGCTTAGCAATTTGGGGGTGGGTGGGCGGGTGGGGGAGTTGGAAATCTTTGTAGCCTTGGCCAGTCCCAGTCCTAGAGAGCGAGCGAGAGAGAGAGAGACACTCGCTTGCACAGAGCGAGAGAGAGAGAGGAGAGAGAGGGAGAGGAGGAGAAGCTGCCGCTTGCTTGCTGCATCTAGGAATATGAATTCCCCCCCCTCAGTAGGTCGGATCGCCTCGGCTCCATGGTGAGGAGAAAGAAGAGCCCCCCTGGCCCAGAGGACCCACACAATGGGTAGGATGGGGCGGGGGAGAGTCACTTTTAGGGGCCTCCGCTCGCTCTTTCTGCTGGCCTCTCCCCGCGAGGGTGGTTTTCTTCTGCTCGTCGTCGTCGTCCTCCTCCTCCTCTCCTCTCCGCGGCTGTCGAGCGCTTTCCAAACGCCCGACTTTTGCCTCGGCGTTTTCCGGCCAAGGGCGCCCCGAATCCCCCCGCAGAAGGGGCCAGCGGCCGCCCGGCGGGGCCGGCTATCCTTTGGAGGGGTTTCTGGCCCGCTGCGCCCTTCTGCTTCCTTCAGCACAGGTTGCTGGGTCGGGACAAGCCGACGAAAGGGGATTTAGTAACAAACAACGGCGGCCATGTTGAGGCGAATTTCTGCAGCTAAACTTCTCCCCTCGGAAGGCAGGCTGTGTGGGGGGCGGCTTTTCCGTGCTTCGTGGCGGGGGTCCCTGAGCTGACTTTGTGCACCCCTCCCTCCCCACTTTGTCTCCTGCTTTCTTCTCCCCACCGCTCTTTCTACCAACCCTCCTCTTCCTCCTCGCAGGATGACAGTGAAGCTGGGCGACAGCAGCGGCACCAGCACCACCAGCACCAGCACCACCGCCCCGGAGGAAGGCTTGAGGAAGCTGGGCAAGCGAGCGGGGGAAGAGGAGCCCCTGGAAGAAGGGACAGGCGACGGGGGACGAGTGCCCGTTCCGGGCGGCAGCACAAAGAAAGACCAGGCGATCATCCAGAGCAACGACCCAGACGGGGGCCCCTCCTCGGCCTCCTCGGCTTTACCCCCGGCCCCCTCCTCGGTCCAGCCGGCCCACAGTCACGACCAGCATCATTTCCTTAGGTCCAGTGTCAGACCTCAGAGCAAGAGGCTAAGGAAGGATTCCCAGGCATCCTGTGCAGTCGGAGGAGGCAGCAGCAACACTGCCGCCGCCGCCTCCGCTGCTGCAAAAGGCAAAGGTACAGTATCGATCATTTTGGTCACTGGCTGCTGGCACATGCATGGACCCACACACACAGAAGGGGGTATGATCTGTGGGACGAGGGATGCTCTCTAAGGCCCTGAGGGTTTTGTCCCTGTAAGTGTTGCTCTCTTTTTCGTCTTGTTCTTCCACCAGCCCCTCCTTTGCGTTCAAAGGTTTATATTGCTTATCTCTTGTATGCATGGTCTGCATGTGTGCATGCTAAATGAGAGCATTTTTATGGTTGGTGGTTATTATTAAAGGTGATCTTTAACTTCCTAAATGCAATCCACTTTAAAGGCCTCAGTTAATCTTTTTGGTTTGGGCTAACAAATTGGAACTGGAGGTGTATGCACCTGACTTGTTGGCATAAAACATTCCTTGGTGTATTAATGTTGTTGTTATCCAACAATGGCTCTTGTTGAAACATTATTTGGGATGCTAATCATAATAGAAGATTGGCTGTTGATTGGGGCAGGTTGGAAGTGCCCACTGTGTAAGTATTTTGAACATTCTGCCTTGTGCTGTTGTGAACTGTTGGAAGTATCTTGAACCTTTCTGAGCTAGAATTAAGTTTTTACTTAAATAGTAATATTTTGGTTATTCTTTTAGAGTATGGATTGTTAAACAAATTCTTGTCCTTGAATGTTTACAATAATTACTCATTGGCATATAACCCCCATGCTGAGCTCATTAGGAGGCATTTCTAGATAATCCCCAGTATCAGCATTTGACTAGGCTATCGTTCTATAGTACTTCTGCTTATTGATTGCATCCCAGCATATATTTCATCACTTACTTGCCTTTATAAGCAAACAGAACTGTTTAAGACTTTTTAAAAAATGGTCATCACTGGGCCACTTCATTAAAAATATTCCCCCTTAATTCTTCCAATAAAGACCTTGAAGGATATATTTGTGATGAATAATGATAATACTACTGTGTAGAAGTGTAGCTGGCCAAAGCCAACCACCACCCATGCTGAAAGAGTTTTTGTCAATGAGAGTTACAGAATCAAGATGCCTAAAAGTATTAAAAATCATCAATGACATTGATGGGAAACCTGGTGTCAAATCAGATTTTCATACTCTAGAGGATTGATCCCTGTGTTACCTCATTACATGATAACTTCTAATCTAGTTTACTAAAAATGTTGTACAGGTTAGTGCAGGCAAGATCTTAGATCCACCACCCTTAGTGAAGTGTAGATCATTAAAAAAACCCATATGCGTTGACTGGGACAACTCAGTAAGTGGTGCTAGAGGGACAGTGGGTCAGCTACAGAATACAATTTTAGTGATTTGGTATATTTCACTATTTGTGCTGTTTTTTAAGCACATGTGTCCACATAACTCCCATCACCTCAGTGAAATCTGGCTTCAGTCTGGCATGCACTATGACTAGTTGCATCTCATAAGCTTATTCCCACCTGTGTTAAAAGAAACACCCTGCCTGTTTCCTGAGAACTAGATCTGCAATGGCTGCTTTGCTTTGAATTGAGACATACGATTTTTATGTGCGTGTTTTGATCTAATTGGTAAATGTATTTAATGGTGCAAGGGTTTGTTTAGATGTGAGGAGAGTCCTAAATTTCCCAGCCTGCTTCAGTGAGCATGGCAGGTTGAAAGGATGCTGGAAGTTGTATGGCTTCCTTTCTGACTAAACAAGGATAGAATTGCACACTTAAGTGAGAAGAAAAAAACCTGGGAGGATTCAGCAATGTTCTGAGCTCTAATTTTTAATGATAGCTAGGAATTTAGGAAACTGCCTTATACTAGGCCCGGCTGTTTGTCCTTCTAGTTCAGCATTATCTCCTCTGACTGTGTGTTCCTGCATTCTGGGCAAAAGACTCTCATATCACTGCACATTTGATCCTTCTGGACATGCCAGAGAATGAACCTTGGAACTTCTACATCAAAGCATAAGCTCTGGCCCTTTACATGGATTTTTAAAATTGTATTGGGCACAATTTAACAAACATCTATTGCAGAAGCTGTATTAAAAGGCACAGACATTCTATAAAAAGGTATCTGTAGCTGCGCGAATCTGGTAGTTGAAAAATGGATAGGATAGGCATACAGGGAGCTGAAGGCTTCAAACTGTGGAAGAGACACATAGCATTTTCAACTCCTTACCTCTTCAGCAGTGGCAAAAAAAAAGCTTCAAAATGTCTTCTTAAATATATGAATCTACTCATCAATTAAACTATGTTTATTATGATTTTAAATGGTTAACAGAGGAGCACACATTGGCCAATCTTTAACAACCAGTTCCATTTCAAGTATTAGATACGGCAAAATTGCAAGGTTAGCTGTGGCACAGATGCTTTCAAACCAACGTGTCCTATTATTTCAATTTTTATTGTATACCTGACATCACCCCAATTTTTTAAAATTATTGTTGAAAGACACTACAATATATATTGAGATTTTGCAGTTCGATTAAATTATAGTATGAACTTCTGACAGATAAGAGTACCTTGTGAAAAGCTACCAAAGAAATTTATGTTGATCAGTTTGTCAATTCAGAACTGACCTTTTGCTTTCCCCAAAAGGTGTCCATTACTTACTTATTAACCTGTTATGATTTCTGATTTCCAACATTTTTCTTTGTTTGTGGTGTACCTCATAGAATCATGCATGTTGTAGGCAAAATAGAACTGGATGGTATTTACCAGAGTTCTTCAGAATTCTCGCTTTGCGCTTGTGTTTTGGGCGGAACACTCCTGTGTTGCATTAGCACCACAGAAGAATTGTTTGGGGAAAATCATCTCACGTGGTTCTTTAGGGAATGCTCCTTTCAAAACTCATGGAAATGCCTTCTGGGAATGTTCAAGAGAGGTGTCAGGAGATAAATTAACAACATGCTTGTTAACCCTACTATTTAATTTTAGATTGTTGCTAGTTATAGCCCATTGACTTGAGCTAGCTTCTGTCTTTGTACTGAAGAACTGCGCAGTGATGTGCTTTTGTGATTTTACAGATCGGTTCAGGCAACTTGCCTCATACTCAGGGTTTAAGCATCCAAAATATCACCACTGTTCTGCTTTGGCAGCTCCTTTTCTTCTTTGTATTTTCTTTAAGATTTTAGTGTGGGAATATTCTCTTTCAGTGGCTAAATATTTAATACACTTTACATATTCCCCCAGAGAAGCAGTGAGGGGGGTCGGACTGCACAATTACCCGCAGTCATAGATTGTGTGTAAGTTGTTGTTGGACTATCGGTTGCTGTTGAAGTATAGTTGTGCTTTCTAAGTCCACTGTGCTAAAAAACAGGGGCTTATTAACTATAAACAACACATGAAGAGAACCCATGCTTTGTTGGGTTGTAAACTGCCGATTGTTCATGTTGGTTAGTACAGCTGGGCTCAGACAATGCAACAGCCCACATTTCGATACCAATCCACAATCCCTTGACAAGACACACAAACCTTGTTGTGTTTTCTGAACTCAGCCAATGGGTAGACCACCCTGTTTTGCTTTTGCCATCTCCAGTTGGAAAGTTTTCCCATTCTTCCCCATACCTGCCTGCCTTTATTTCTGATAACTGCAACCATTTCTGTGCCATGTGCATTTAGTGCCCTGCTGTCTTCAACTGCCTGAGTTGTTTCATTTGTTGAGGCTTTCTCTTCCCCACACTCCCTCTCTGATGCAGTTTTCACTCCACACCAGCCCCCTGCTTTCTGATTCCTTGGCAGCAGTTACCCCTGTACTTCAGAGGACCTGCTTTCTTACCCTCCTCCAGCTTCAGATACAGAAGTTTAGCACACAAAGGCTTACTCCACACACTCCCATCCTGCAGTCCAGCTTCTTGAGCAGCATTTCTATTGAAGCCTCCTCCTTTTTCTGCTGTGTAACACCTGTAACAGTACCAACCCTATTTTGCTCAAGAAGACCCAATACGTAACAACACCAAGGAAGAGCTGTATTGAGAAGCAATAGCTGTTGGTAGCATCTATTGCTACTGTAAGAAATGAAATGAAGATGCCATGGGATGGATGAATGAATGGGGAGACTCATTTGGCCACCTTGGTAACTTGGAGTTGTCCTTAAGAAGTATGTCTCTCCTTGACTTAAATGTTCTGTAGGGTGCAGCAAACAATATCTGATACAAAGTCCAGAAGCGTGCAGAAGGAGTTTCACTGTGTCTTGGGTGTGTAGCACAGCCATGATTGTACTTAAATTTCTGTCTGGCTGTTCAGTTTGACTGAAAGACAAAGTTGAAGAGCAAAGACCTAGTTTCTTGGAATGAGGGGGTATGCATGGAGATAATTTACTATATTATGGCCAGTGAAGAATTCGCCTGTGGCTAGCTTGTCTACCAAAGTTCCAGAAGATAGCTGGGTCACAGTTTCTCCCTGAAAGGCCTGTGCAAACATCCATAAATCATTATTTAGAGTCCATAGGTGCTTGGAGGACCATGACAGGAAAGCATGTATGGCTGTAGACCTTCTCATGCCATCTTAGAAAAGCGAAAATGTGCATGTGCAAGGAAGTCAGGTCCCCCACTGCCTGAGAAATCCCAGTTCACAGAGCAACTGTACAATCTTTCCCTCATCCCCCACCTATATGATGCAAGTGAGGTAGAGCTTGTTCAGAATGTGCACTGTGTCTCTGAAGATTTTATATGCAGGTTGAAACCGAGTTTGCACAAGGTCAGCTGGAATCTGTTTTTACTGATACAGATGGCTGCATTATTGTGTCTGAATGGTGGATGGTAGGCCCAATTTCTGTGCCATGATTTCATATGTGGCCAAGGACATGGAAAACTTGCCCTGAAAACTAGCATTGTTCCCAGTGTCCATATCCATTGATGTCCGCATGGTTTTGGTGTGTGCAAGCAACTTGCATCAGATGGCGCATTTGTCTGCAGGGAGTTCTTCCATCACAGGAGCAGCAAATCTTGTGTCATGGCGCACTCCCACAGAGGCAGGCATTTTCATATACTGCAGATCATTGTGGCTTCCCATACTAGCCTAAAAAAGCTTATATAAACCTGCTTTACCCCTTCACCACTTGCAATGTACAGGTGCAGCAGAGCCATTAGGGAATACAGTCAGGTGTCATACAGAATCACTCTGGTCATCATGGTCATCGCTAAGAACTTTTTGAGCAGTGTTGGTCACAGCAGAAATGAGCACTTTTTCTTCTATGACTCCCTTTAGATTAAAGGACAATGGTAGATGCAGCCACTGATGCAGCTGCTGAGAAAGGGAAAACTGAAGAAAAGGGGGTTGTTGAAGCAGAGGCAAAGACATGGGAAATCAGGACTTTATACCGAGTTGGCTATTTTGGGCCCTGTCAGGCGGGCTGTGGGTGCTAATATAATTAGTATAGTAAATCGAACAGCAAGGAATGTGGGGTGGTCTGGTGCAACCTGCAAACCACAGTCTCTGGCCTGCGTAGCTTATAAGCTGCAGCAAACAGGTCTTGGTTCATAAACCAAGTTGGGCATTTGTTCTGCTACAAGTACCTGTGGAGGTTTAGCTGCCAATTCTCAACAAGTCGGACTACCACTTCATCAAGAATGCAGTTATTGGGCATTGAACAAAGAGGTAGGCACAGGCAGAGAGACTGAAGGAATAGCAATAACTGTTTCTGACCACATGAGTAGTGATCCTGGTTCTTGTCCCCTGCATGTGCACACGCAGAACACAGCATTCCAGTCATACCACAATAGGTGTTAACACACCTTGGAGCCTAAGGCATTGGCAGGTAATCCTGAACTTGAAAGAAGTCACTATGTTTCCCCAGTACTACAGACATTCATGGCTCCAGAAATGAAAGTGAACCATCACAAGAACCCATTTGGTGATCTGCATGCTGATAGAATGCCTAGGGCACAACGGTGTAGCATTTTGCAGCCTTCAACTGCCCTTGAAAGCACAGCTGGTAAAACAACTGTGTTAATTTTTATCAAAATACAGATTGAAGGGGGAAAGGCGAATGTTATGTCCTTGGGGAAAGAAGTGTGATAGGCTTAAGAGAGTTTCTGAGCTTTGCATGTTTTGTATTATGATTTTCCTCTTCTGTCTAAACCTCAGCTGAAGATTCTGTTTGGCCATGAGTACGCCACAAACATTGCTCTGATGCTGGGCATCCTTCCGCCAACTCTTGCAGTGGTGCAGCTGCTTTCTCTGTGCTACAGGGTCAGGGCAACCAGTGGATCCAGTGTAGAGCTCATTGGAAAGTCAAGTGGGCCAGGGCCCTATTCACAAGGAAGAGGAACAGGATTACGGAGATGAAGAAACAGCTGCACTGGCACTTACAGAGCTTGTGCTTGGTGGCCTTTCACTGCTGCTTGCAAAGCTACAGTCACGTTTCAAAGCCTCTCAGCGCTGTCATTCATTCCTGCATTGCATGATCAAAGGTGAAGTGCCATGACTTTGCCCACTGACATACTCATACTCTTAGCTATTGTCTAAGTCAATCGGATAGCCAGAAGATGCTTGCTGAGCCTTACGTTCCCGCACATGAATTAATTACTCAATCAACTTATTTATTTTTTGAAAAAACATGTCAGTAATGCTAACCAAGCCCCTTGTCAGTCACACCAAGTGGGCTTTATGCTAGTTGGGGATGTGTACCACACCACTGGTTAGTAACAGCTCCTGCTCTATTGGTTCTTTCCTCGATCTTCTGGGCTCTTCGGCTACCAGTCTTCATTCTTCTACTGACTCCTCAGATTGCACTTCCTTAGGTACTGCAGTAGCCCGTTCCTCTTCCCTCCTGCCTCTTCTCTGGGAGAGTTAGTAAAGGAGGAGTAGCTGGGCTCTGTAAAGAGGTATGCCAAGTTGAGGGCTGCAGGCAGTCAGGAAGAAGTGCCCCCTTCTAGATGGTTTCCCAGCTCTTCGGTAGTTCTCTGGGACTGAGTGAATGCATCATAAGCACTGTGAAAACGGCAGTTCTTATCTGTAAAAGGTATCACACTCATTTCCTTTTGAGTGCGCAGATTTTTGGTCTCCATCTTAACAGTTTATGGAATGGAATTACTGCATAATTCTGAACAAGCAGTGACGATCTTGGATGGGACCACTGCAAATGTTCACCAAGATGCTTGCTAACTGTTCAGCACCAAGAGCACTGGAAGATGGAAAGCTGTATCTAATTGGCATATTTATTGCAAGACTTTAATATTTGTGTAACTGTTTTGGACACCAAACAGTAGGCCTATCTTATCTTAACAGTTGTGAGTGGGCCAGTCAGCTGCAGTGATTCAAGAGATTCTTCATACCCTATGGCCTCCATGTGAAGGCTGTCAAAAATATGTGGGTGGCAAGCTCTTCCAAGCTGCTGCAACACTTGGGAACATGGATCAACCTACATGTATGACCCTCCCTCCCAGCTCGACATGACATTGGCATCATGGGTGTGGAGAACCTTCATGCACTTAAGTATTGGGCACCCGAAAAGCAGGCTTGCACCTTTTACAAGTAACACGTGCCATATCTCCACCTGGAGGAAGTTTCCAGCAGCCTCCATGTAGGGATCGGAAGGTTTAAATGAGCTCTGACAACTTGTTGTATGTGCAGTGATCTTCCTCAACAAATGTTTGTTTGGCCTGAGCAGTGAAGTATGCAGTCCTAACTATTTCCAGGAAGTAAGTCCTGTTAAAATCTGGGACTTACTCTCAGTTAAACTTATTTGAGGGTGGATGCCAGTAATATTCCTGCAATATTTCTTTTCATTTGTTCCACAGATGTATAATGATAAAGAGTCACATTGAAGAAGTTTGTTCTCTTTATCGTGCTGCTTCATATTTCATGTAGGCCATTAATTCTACTGAGACTGGAAATTTTAGGTTTTCACTCACCCTCTTAAAAGTATCTCAAGGCATTTGGAAAGAAGAAGGGTCTTTCCTCCTTGTGGTCAAGAAATGGCTCAGTTAAGCCTGTTATTCCAGCTCAATGGTTGCTTCCCATGGGGCTAAGATGTGGGGCCTGTGGGCCACATGTGCCTTTCAGTCTAACTTTATTTGGGGTGGCAGAGGGCTGTGCAGTTCTCTAGTTGACTTTTCTCATAATAGCTTTTCATAGAAGGTTTTTCTCATTGCAACATAGAATGTGAATAAGGTCCGCTAGCAGAAGTGGGCAGGTTTCTTCCCAAGGGTCATAGACCCATTTGACACAAAATCTTGTTCATTTTACACACTTGGGCAATGTCAAAAGGCAGTATTTTGTAATTTTGCAGCCATTCTGTCATACAGAAGTTTTACATGTGAAACTTGTTAGCATGTTTCTCTCTAGATTCTGTCTCTGCTTTAAGGAATTGAGTATTTTCAAGGGCTGTGAAGTGGTACAATGGAAACAAACCATCTATTTCAAATAGAGAATTCAAAGTGGTAGAAATAATTGTATATTATAATCAAAGCAAGATTAAAAAGCAGTTCTTTGAGATAGAACTGGTAGTTTAAAATGTGGCATCAGCTGAGAATAGTTTTAACCTGAAACCCAGTTTCATTTCAGCCTGATGTTCTGTTTTGTTTTCCCGTCTCATGAACCACATATCAATTTTCCAGAACTCATTTGTAATAGCATTTGGAATCCCCCCTTCTTTAGCTGTTGGTGATAGAAAATTCAGGAACTCAAGCACTGTACTTAGTGGGTAAATGACTATCCTGCTTTCTGAACATCAGATCCTCAAGGAAGTTTGAGAAGCATTTATATTGCTAAGGTTTTTGAATACCTCCTGTGAACAAAACTTGGCTATGAATAGAGAATTTCATATTGGAAAATATGTAGTGGTGGTCTTGTTTCCTAAAGGTGCAGATAATGGTGGAGCCTCCTCTGTCACTTCATCAGGAATCCCTCCCAGCACCCCAGCTGGCAGTTCAAAAACTGCTACAAGAAACCTGGGCTCCTCAGCTGGAGAAAAGGAAGAAGGCAAGAAAGTTAGACGTCAGTGGGAATCATGGAGCACAGAGGACAAGAATACCTTCTTTGAGGGCCTGTATGAGGTGGGTGTGTCTAGCAGCTTTCAATCTCCATATACTCCTGTGTTCCAGAGATGGTTACTTGCTATATTTTCGGCTTAAGGTGTCTAATTCTGTTAGATAGTTGAATATTATAAGTAGTAAACAAATGCACTTGATTTGTTTTTTAGCTAAATTATTTGAAACTTACATGTTTAACTCTCTGCTCCTGCCCCAACTCCTTCAAGTATATTGTGCAGCAGATGGACTGTAATTCACAAGTGGTTGTTTTAGGGTTATTTGCAGTATGCTGCCTTGTACCTCCAGAGATCTCTACTAGAACCTAATCTGCCTAATCCTGCATATTGGGGGTGGCATTCATGAGGACAGGAGTGGGAAGCAGGGGGCGGAAATGGTTGGGCGGTGGTGGCAGTTTTAGCACTACAGGACTCTGAAATGGCCAAATGTCACTACTTCAGGCCCTTTCACTGCCCTATAGCTGATACAGGTCTAGATTTAGCATGCAAACAAGCTAAATTTAACCCTTGCAAACCTCCAGTTTTTAGGGGTTCTTAAAAATTCTGGGCACAGGGATACTGCAAGGAGGAGGTGGCCCGAGGCTCCAAAATGTACCCTGGACCTTCTGTAGCTGCCTACCCCTGCATTTTGGTGTGAGTCTTGGAGATTTTGCATACATACTCACTTTTTATAGCCCCTACCGAATTCATAGTACCTTAACAGTGATTTGTAGTAAGCCAGACCATCTAGCCTTCAATACCTTCTGGGAAAAGGTTTTGCCCAAGTGTATGAACGTCCTGCTGCTCACTCCTCGTATCTCTGGTCCAGTGTTCTTTTTCAGTTTGTGTGGTACATTTGCTTTTTCAGCATGGGAAGGACTTTGAAGCAATTCAAAACAACATTGCCCTGAAGTATAAGAAGAAAAGCAAGCCAGCAAGCATGGTGAAGAACAAGGAGCAGGTTCGGCATTTCTACTATCGCACCTGGCACAAGATTTCCAAGTACATTGACTTTGATAATGGTGAGCATACTATGGCTGATGTAACTAGGCTGCAGCATAATATCCACTGACATACAGCCTGTGGAATTGAAAAAGGAATCATCTCAAGGCATGTCCTGGAGCATGGTCCTCATGCTGAAGTTAAGCAGTGCTTGCTGGGGAGACCGTCTGGAAATCCATTTTCCAAGATAGAAGAAAGGCAGACTATAAATGTAATAACAACATTAAAGTGTTTGCATGGGGGAGTGGGGTTCTGCACTGATTCATTGTGTCTGATGATTGTGAGACGTGTGGCACCTTCGTGTACCCACACGGAGCAACATGTGGCAGACGAGGATGCATAGCAATGCCACGCAGCATAGTACTCTGTTTCCTTGCGTTTTGCTTGCCACATTGCCAGTCTGACACTTCAGTGAAGAACTAGCAGTCGGGAATCAGGCATACCCTAAACCCACATGCCCTCCAGATGTTTTGGACTACAGCTGCCACGATTCCTGACCATTGGCCACACTTGCTGAGACTGATGGGACTTGTCCATCTGAAAGTATCAGATTGGAGAAGGCTGCCTTAAACTAAGTTGTCCAATGTACAGTTAGATAACTCTTAGTATAATTGCTATTATAATTTGTTTAAATTGTTGTATACTGCCCTGGCATCCTTTCAGTGATGTGCAGTTAAGTATTTTAACAAAAATAAATAATTGATATTGCCCTATTCTCTATGTAGATATAAAAAACAAAACCTTCAGTTAGCAGAAACATCATTAAAACAAATTGTTCTGAAATGCAATAGCAGAGAAGGGTTGGCAAACCTGAACTGGGGAATGTCTTCCGAAAGCCTTGACCTAAGTTCATTCATAGATTGAATTAAGTTGCTTCACAGGGCCTGGAATATAGAGGCATGGCCTTTGAATACTGAATCCATCCTTGAACACAAACCATGAGGTCCAAGGAGCACAGGGGCGCAGGAGAGTTCTGTGTGAGAAAATCAGTATTTGCATCAAGAATATTTTGGAAGCATTCTCTCCTGTGACTTCCAGTGTAAAACAGGGTACTGGAAATACATTGGCTTTTCAGATTACAGCATATGTTTTATTAACTGCAGGAAAATCTTGTGTCTTGCCAATTACATTTAAATCAGAGTTGATATTTATTTCATGTTTTCCAAGAATTATTAAATAAGGGTGTGTTCTGCGTTTACTGGCTTAATAATACTGTATGGGAATACTGTTTTTCTTTTCCCTTAACACCTGTGGTTTTCTTTCTTTTCATTGCAGTGTTTTCTCAAGGGCTGAAAAAATCCTCCCTGGAGCTGTATGGCTTAATTTGTTATGGGGAGCTAAGAAAGAAGATTGGGGGCTGTAAGTATACAGTATTTAAATGCCATGAAATCAGAACTGGACTTTCTCTGTGTTGTTATGGAAAACCACTTTTACATTCTCACAAGATGTTTCCAGTGCCCCTTTATATTGCAGTACAGCTTTCTTCAAGTAGCTTTCTGTAGGTGAGGGTTTTGGAGGGGGGGGGGTTGCGCGCGCGCGCGCGCTCTCTCTCTCTCTCTCTCTCTCTCTCTCTCTGTGTTTTGCTTCATGTGAGAGAAATTTTCAAATATAATCTGTAGTTTATTCTTTCATGCAGAGCATGATACAGTCAAACAGAAAATAAGCAAGGAAGCATCTGTTATTTTGTTGGTATAATTCACATACAGCGAGAAATCTACTTGTTCTTCCTTAACAGAAGAATAATAAATGTCATGTATATACGATATGTCCACTCTGCAAAATAAGAAACTGGGTATTTGTCTTCAGATTTAGTTTATAAAAAATAAAATGTACTCCACCTATCTAATTTTTTAACTCTGTCAACATCACACTTTTGTTTGTCTGGTCTGAATGAATGCCTTGATTTGATTTGATTTTTTCTTCTTCTCTGCATTCTAGCCACAATTAGTTGTCATGTCGTGACAGCCAAAGTCACTTCTTGTTAATGGCAGGTTCATATGAATGTCTATTTGAGAAAATTCTCTGTACATGGAAGGAAGGTTACTACATTATTTCGTGCAATGTTTTATTTTACATTCTGTGACATATCACAGCAGGATATTTATTTTTGCACACTGGACTCTTTCCTTAGTCTAGCTGTCAATTTCTATTTTATTGCATTAATAACGACCTTTCTTCCAGGAAGCTCACACTGGCATATGCTTTTTTGTTCCAATGTGCCTTTTTATCCTTTCAGCAATTTTGTCAGGTAGGTTAGGCTGAGACATAATGACAATGTTTATGACTGAACTGGAATTGAACCTGGGTCTTTCAAATTTTAGTCTGAGCCACAATATCAGCTAACTGTTGCCCTACATCCTTTTGTGGATTCAGTCACAGAAAGACAAAGCTGGGCTGTCCCACCTTTCCATCCAGATTATTCAAAGAATTTTCACAAGCTCCATGTAGTGGTAAAATATGTGCATTCTTTCCAACAAAATATAACTTCTCCCTGGCATACACATGTAGTTTTAGGCAAATTTACATAGGGACTTTTGACTTCCAATTGCCCTTCTTTTGCTAAACCTACCTTTGCTGTCTCAGTTCACACAATCAAAACAAACCACTGTGTCTTAACTTGATCCCTGGTGTATACCCAGTACCAGTTTCCTAATTACTGTTACCTAGCTGTTACTTGTCTCATTGTCCAAACTCAGGCAGAATGGCTTACTGTGTGGAAACAATCCTCAAACAACTGATGGTCTCTTGTAGGGTTATTTAAGAGTTGTTTCTTCAACAAGCAAGTATGACATTCAGGATTGGTTAATAAGAATACCTGTACCTGGATGGGTAATTATGGAAATGGTGCCAAATATGTTCCAAGGATTAAACAATCCATGATGGTATCTTTTATTTAGTTAGCTATTATATCTGATTTGTAAGCCATCCTGAGATGCCATGCATAAGGGATGGCATATAAATGTTTTAAATAAATATCTCACCGTTTTTCCTTCCAAGAAACTCAAGGCAGCTTACATAATTCTTCTCCCAGTCTTCACAAGAATCCTGTTGAGCTGGGAGTCTGTGATTAGCCCAAGTCACCCAGTGAGCTCCATGGCCAAGATTGCCTGGATCCCAGTCCTGTACCCTGTGAAGGAACATGAGTGAAACATAATAAGCCAGTATCTTTCAATGTTGCTGGGGAAATAGGAATTCCCTGCCAAATTGCCATGTTGGGTATACATTTGCAGGCAGACTATCCTGCATCAAGGCATCAGTATTGTGAGCCTTCCACAATACTGTGCTGCCTTGGTAACAGAGATCCGTATGTGATGTTCAAGATCTTTTTGCTAATGCCATAACAGCATATTTACAGTGGGAAATCTTGAGCATTACAATGGAGATAAAGTTCAGTCTTTTAATCTACAAATTGAAATGTGATTTATTGTATTGGGCTGGATTGTCTTACACATGGACCAGACACATTGGAGAGATTGTTGAGTCCATATGGTGGCAGTGCCAGCCCCTTTATCACATGGGCTCTCTTTTATTTCTTTCTTATTTGTGTACATCTCATCCCACCACTGCCTATTGATCATCACACCCTCTTTCAAAAATCCTTCCTCCTCCCGTCCTTCCTTCTAGAATGGATATATTTCAGGTATTTATAGGGAGATTAATTATTTCTTATTTCTTTAGTCAGAGTGTGTCTCAGATGGGGTATTTGAGGACCTCTGCTAGGGTAGGCATATCATGCATGTGGTTAATTGGTTTTTATGTGTGCATTTTCTCAAATAGCTTCAGAAAATTCACATTATAGGATGTTAATCAAAATGATCTACTCATAAGAAACTGCAAACATGAGAATATAAGAAGAGCCCTGCTGGATCAGATTAACTTCCATCTAGTCCAAAGTTCTGTTCTCATAGTTGCTGCCCCTGGGATATCCATGAGCTGCACACAAACAGCACAAGTGCAACCTGAGCGACAAGTATATGCAGGCATACTGTCCATGACACTGTGGGTAACATATAACCATCTGGACTTATTAGTCATTGATCCTTCGTGAAATTGTCCAAGCCCCATTTAAAGCTAACCACATTAAGGTCCATATGTTGGTTGTTTCTTGTCCTGCCAGGTGTCATTTCTAAAATACTGTCTGTTTTGTTTTTCTCTTTTAATTAAAGGCATGGATGACAAAAATGCAGCAAAACTTAATGAGCTTATCCAGGTTGGGTACGTATTTTTCTTTGAACACAAAATAGATCATTGATTGTTGGGCTTTCCAGAGCACTAAGGAAATGATTTTATAAAGCAACTAAACAGTGTAATCCATAATTCAAAATAAGTGTGGGCAATGCATGCCCCCTACCGCCCTCTGTGGCTTCTACCACACCGATGATAAACAAAGAGACATAGAGATTTGCCATCAGAATACAAACAGCTTTAGAACAAGCTAAATGTGTCTGTCTAAGCCTTTGTAGCAGTTTGCTCCTTTTTTTTTTTTTTTTTTGGCTGCTGCTAGCTGAAACAGAAATGCAACCCACAGGGACTCCAGGTCAGCTTCCAGTCCACTTGAAATTGTCCATCCCTAATTTAGAACAAATACTTTGGACTTTGACTGTTGTTTTAAAAAATGCAGGCTTTCACTCCAAGCAGGAAAAGAGGAATAGCTCCTAAGCAGTCACATTGTCTCAAGAATGAAACGCCACACTATTGAAGAACAATATAGAACTTGCAGGTGCCACATGGCTGGTTCTATACAACTGCAGTGGGCAAATCGTCCTCACGTCATCAGCTGTAATACGAAGGTCACCTCCTATTTCTGCTGCTCACTCTATTGCAACATTGTTCTGCTTATCCTTTGAGATTGTGCTTTGTACTTATTGCAAGCACTGAGTTAATATACATTGGCCCCTTTTCATCATTTCCAGTTTTTGAATCTCCCTTTTTTCCCTTCCTTCCTTATAAGGCAAGTTAATAGGACATTCGTTAGAGTTTGTGATTGCACCTGGTTTAGCCAGTGGTGTGAGATGTGGAGTCATTTGTTGCAAAATGGGGTCTTCTAAGAGCCCCTCTGTGGATGTTGGCTACTGGTTCACAGCATGTTCCAGAATGCTGACTTAATTCAAACATGATGCACAGGCACTTTTAGCCTGCCTGCAATTAATTCCTCTTCATGGTAATAAACTCCGTCAAAGTGCGTATACATAGTTGGCAGAAGGTTCACATAGAACAGGGTTTGGATTGCTTGGGAGCTGTTTAAATCCCTTGGGAAAATTTCATGCACAACCAGAAGTGCAAGCGAAGAATAGTCCTGCTGGGTCTGCCTCAAGATCCAGTGCAGAGGAGTGGGCCATGTGTGGCCTTCTTGTGTGCCTTGGTTTACACCTCCCATCAACCCTCACCATTGGCTGGATCAGACAAGGGTTGTAGGCCAAACGTTGCCTTCCCCGGTCTATCTTCCCGAGCATTCTTTTTCAAAGAGTGGCCAGCCAGATTCTTGTGGAAGCCGGCCAGCTGGACACAAAGGCAACAGCCCTCCCCTATTTGGCCCCAGTAAGTGACGTTTTAAGCCTTTGAAACTATGAACACGGAGGTCCCATTTTTCTGTCATGGTTAGGCTGGACTGAATTGGTAAGAGACGGGGAGAACATTGCTGTCACTTTTCTGTGCCATGAACTTTGCTACCTGCACTGACAGTGGTTTCATAAACCTAGCATGTGGGCTGCTACAGGATCCACACAGCAGATGTCATGTGGGTTTTAGGGCTCCAGCGTGCTGAATCAGAAGAATGCGTGCTTATTGTCAGTGACAATATGGAGAAAAAAACAGCACTGTGGGCATTGTACCACGGAGTATTTATTTATTTCATTTTAAATATTTAAACCCCGCCCTATATGCAAAAGCGTCTCAGGGCGGCTTACAAAAATCAAAGCAAACAATCCGACAAACCAGCAATAATTAAATAAATAGTTAAATATGCACATGAAGCCAATAACATTTCACAAATGGAGGAAAATCGAAACAAAATCAAAAATAGAAGCAGAATCAAAAACCAAAAAGCAACTGTGAATTTAAAACCTGATTAAAATTCCTAACATTTAAAATTGAGGGCAAATAAAAGAATATTTTTACCTGGTGCCAAAAAGAATATCAAGTAGGCTCCAGGCGAACCTCTCTGGGGAGCTCATTCCATAGTTGTGGTCTCACATACAACAGCAGCCTATATAATGTGGGGATTTGCATACTTCAGAAAGTTGCTGCGTTGCTTGTGCCTTCAGTTGTCCCACTCTTGTTGACATTTCTAGGGCTACAACTGTCCGCTACAAAGGGAGGAATCTTCGCATCAAAGCACCAATGTGCAGGGCGCTTAAAAAACTCTGTGATCCAGACGGTATGTAAGAGACCTCAGGAGGGAAAGGAGGTTGGGACATATTTTCAGGAAACACCCTGAAAATCTCTGGGTCAGGTCACATAACCGAAGAGTACAATGAGGTTGTGGCCTAAGTGAAACCAGGCCCAGTTTGGCATGTGCTGAAATAGTCATGTGGTCACCTGAGTTATTAGCTGAATGAGTATCCCTTATTTGTAAGCACCTTGAGTTTGCCAGATTGAAAGGTGATGCAAAAAATAAGCAGGCTTTGAGTTTGTTGAGGAACCTGTTACCTTATTTTTCTTGAGCATAGATGTTTGCCTACCCACAGCCTGTGTTCCTTAGCATTCCAGCTTTCATATGTACTAGCCCTCAGGGACAACATAATTTGTCTGCTGCTTCTACTTTTAAAGCACGTGCATGAAGATACAGACGCGCACACAGAATTTGTAGTGTTGCTAGCAGACAATCTGCTGTCATCCCTACTCTTGTACCATATGCACTATTCTTAAAATACTCTGCACCAGTACTCTAATTGGGAATAACGTTTTTGTCCTTGTGTTTACATTTTCTCAGACCATAAGCATTTCTTAAAGTGTTAATCCCCATAGATGTTTCTCCTCTTTCACAGCTTCCAGTTCAATAATTTTACATCCCCAGCCAAGCAAACTGGCACATTTGCAGTTAGCACAACCATTCCCCCTTGTTTTGCCTCCTTGCCATTTTAATAGGGCTCCTCTGCCTGGCCTCTCCTTACACTCTAGAAGGGCATCAGACTCTCTTCTTAACCCTCAATTTTTGATGTATACAGTGTATGGTGATGGCCTAGGAAACTTTTAATTTTTACCGGCACCCTCAAGGTTGAATTGTTTGTACCAATAGAAACCACCTCTTCAGCCTGCTTGGCTTGTTCTCAGTGCATCAAGGAGAGTTGCAACAACCCAAGATACCACATTCTTGAAACTTAATTTCTCCCCACCTTTAGTTTCATTTATGGAAAAAATAAGTGTGCTGCATTGTTACCACAGCTTTACTTAAAGCATTTTTCTTGCTTTTTCCTCAGGCATTAGTGATGAGGAGGATCAGAAGCCAGTGCGTCTTCCGCTGAAGGTCCCTGTGGAGCTGCAACCACGGAATAATCATGCATGGGCCCGTGTGCAGAGCCTGGCCCAGAATCCACGTCTCAGGTACCCTAGAGCAGGAGCCTCAGTATGGATGAGTGGGTGTGACTCTGGAACTAAAAGTTGGTTTCTTGATCGCAGACAATACTACGAGGAGTCATCAGTATGACTAAGAGAAGAACTAGGATTTTATGGGACTGTGTGAACTATTCTGGTCTCTGCTAATAGACCATTTCTGATTATTCACTCTCCTTCCAGAAGGACCAGAATCCAAATGACCACATGTTCTGAGTCCCTGTGATAGCATCCTCATCTTCATTAATACTAACTGTATATATTTTTTCCTCTCACCAGTGAATTAGACATTAGAGGGGTTCACTCCCTGATTTTGTGTGCATTTTCATGTGTAACAGAAAAAGATGGAATTACATTTCCTATGCCAGGAGGGCATAACCTCCCTCGTGGGTTGCCAGCATTGCCTTCCCCTCCACCACCTGCACTTGCTACTCCCTCCTCCAGAGATTCTCATACGTGCATACGTCCCCTCCTGCCCCCACTCTCACATACTGCTGGGGTGTCTGTCTGCGCATGCGTGAGAGTGCTCAGACGTGGCCCCTGACTTCCAGGCTTCAGGGCTGAGGAGATTATGTGCCCCTGGTTTATTCTATGACTTGTGTAATACAGTATTACTGCGCTACCATTTGCTGACTCCTCTACTGTATTCTTTCCTACACGGCTTTCCAGAATGATTGTGGAGCTGCATCGTAAGGTGTCTAGCCTCATTGAGTTCCTGAAACAGAAGTGGGCTCTCCATGAAGTGCGTATTGTATCCTTTTTTTCCTTGCTCAGAAGTTTGTCTCCATTCAACGTTTTTCTTGTATGTTCTTGGATAGAACCTTCACCTAACTGGCCCTGAAGTTCTTGAAGCCAGTAGCATTGATTTTATCCTATTTATTTATTTAATTGATTTATATGCTGTCCAATTAGCCATAGGCTCACTGGATGACTTACAATCTAAGAATAAAATACCAACCATACAATAAAATAATATCAATAAAATTTATCCTCCCCACCCCTGTTTAGCACATGTAGTGTGTCAGTCAAATGCCATTTAATAGCTACAGATTTGCTTTCTTGAATGGGGACAGTTAGGGGGATTATAAAGAGGCTTTATCTCCTTTTGAAATCACACTGTAATCCTTAATGTCCCATATTTAGCGTAAAACACTAGCAGAAAGGCAACTACAAGATGCCAGGAATTCTGATGCAAGTGGCAGCTATTCTGAGGAAAAAGTGATGCTTCATCTCTTCCCAGGGGAGAACTGTACACTGACACCTCTGCCTGGCGTTGCCAGGGTTGTCCACTCCAAAGCTTTCTGTACAGTGCATTGGCAGGAATCTGGCAGGTGCAAGCAGAATACGAAGGACTCTCATTTACTGCCACCTGCCCAAATCCTGGGCATACAGAGTGGCCAGGGGACAGCCAGAGGACAGGTGAAATACCCTCGGGGAACAGAAGTCAGGAGTGGGCCCCGGGCAGAGAGCACTACAGAAGCAAACAGGAACACTCAGTCCACACTTGATGCAACTGCAAACACTGAGGACTGCTCCCCAGAGGCTGGGCTTGTGGAAGGAGCATTGCCAAGTCTTAGCATTGTGCACAGTCTTGATAAACCCCCTTCTGGGCTTCAGGACCCAGGTGGGAGTCTGGAGAAGCCAACGCTCACAGCCTGTGGTGCTGAGGGGAGGGACGCTCCGGCCATCGCCCCAGCGACTGGGACCTCTTCCAGCAGCACAAACTGTGACTGCGGCAGCATCCCCCCTGATTTGGAGGAACTCTCCTTGCTTGACCCATTTCCTCGGTACATGAAGTCCTGCCAGGACCTCATTGTCCCAGAGAAGTGTCTCTGTGTAGACAGGCCAAACGGGAAAGCTTTTGCCTTGCCGGAGAGCTCCCCTCCCAGGAAGCTTTTGCCTGGTGGCACAGAGGCTGATCTCCTCAGTCCCACATGGCTGGCAAGAGGTGAAGCATTGCCTGGCTGTGGCCCATCCAGATCTGAAACTCAGGCCCTCCATTGCTGTGGACCACCGACAGAATCCTACACAAAGGAGCTATCTGATGCAGCCATGGAGGACTCTCAGGAGAAGCTCAACACCTCACTGCCGCCACCACAGCCACCTCAGGGACAATTGGTCACAAAGTCTCTCAAGGATGACCCAAGCCGCCTTGCGCAGCAGGTCAGAGAGGAGGGATGGAGCCTGCGGACCTCCGAGAGCCTTACTTTGGCTGAAGTCTACCTCATGATGGGCAAGCCGAACAAGTTGCAGCTAGAGTATGACTGGCTGTCTGTCTTGGAGCCGGAAACCCAGGATAGTGGAGAGCAGATGCCTGAATCGAAATCTGTTTCTCCATCAGCTGCCTGTCACAAGCAGAGACTCCTCAACTGCCTCTTAAAACTCATTTCCACTGAAGTGAACCCCAAACCAGTAAGTATAATTTGGACTCATGTTCAGAGCTATTGCCCTCCAGCTGAATACTATATGTATGTATGTTTAAATCCAGAGAAAAGTCTTTTTTTTTTTTTTTTAGACAAATGCTCCTTTTCCATCTTGCCCAACTATCCAGAGCTATTGCAGGCTTCCTCTAATCACTGGGTGTATCTGAATATTGTGCAAGTGTATCTCCTAATCACCAAGTAGGCAGAACAGGGACAATCAACCTTCACTACAAACAGCTTGTGTGTGTGCATGGGCGAGTGTATACACTCAGGCTGGAATCTTCCAGATACTTGGAAGTAAATGACAAAGCACTTTGGAATGAGGAACTTAGGTCTGGGTGATCATGCACAGGATTGAGCTTCAAGAACTAATCATTTGTGCATGGGCGGTGATTCAACCCCTGGCTAACAGGAAGGGATGAACACAAAGAGATAAGAGCAGATAGTCCGCTTTTTGTAGTTAGGCTGGAAAGAAACAAAACTGCTATCCATGCTTGCAAAGCAAGCAGCTTCTGTATGCTGAAAGCTGACTCTAGTCTTGGGCATGTGCAGTGGATTTCTTATTTTAGTTTGTTAAAGAAGCTGCTTATCCCATGGGAACATGATATATATCAAAGTCTCTAGAATTGGACTGAGCATCTTGTAGGCCAAAACATCTGAAGGGCCTTAAGTCTTGTCAGGCATTACCAGCATAGTCAGTGCTGAGGGGAGTAGCACAAATTGCCCACCTCCGCTGTAGATGAGCACCTGACTGTATGGGAGCAATACCTAGTCACCAGTGGCAACCAAGGAACCTATCGGTGGCAAGTCTCAAGTTGAATCTGCTGATGAGCTGGCTCCCTCTAATGTCAGTTAACACCACATTTTAATTGTGGATGTCGCAATTGAAGGAGGTGCTTATTTTTTAATCTTTTCCATTCTTTTTATGTTCTATTATTGGGTTTATGTGAAAATATTCAGTATCTTTTCTGCAATGTTTGTTTAATATTATGTATCATTATAGAGCTATTAGAAGTGATTCTTGTTGGCCAAGAGTAGTCAGCATTTTGGGGTTGGAAGGCTGTGTTGACTACCCACTAGAACCCTTCAGGGTCTGCAGCCCTCCCTCTCCTGCCAGCAGTTGTTGCTGAAATCCCAGCAGAACTGTGTCCCCAAACCCTGATTCTGCAGAAAATGAAGATGTGTAAGAGGTGTCATGCCTATGTGCCTTCTCCCTCTGCAGAGATTACTGCAACAGCAATGGCAATGCCAGGGGATGCACAAATAGTCATGCAGATTGAAAGTACTCATAGGCCTCATGTAGGCTGCCCACTTCTGCTTGTCAAGATGATGCTAAGTAGCATTGCTCCAGTGCTCTGGATGTGATCTTAGCTGCTCAGGATCTCTCATCATTAGCAGGGAGGACACGGAGCTTGGATAGTACGGTGGTCTGTGTCAAAGCACTATGTGTGCTTCTATTTATTATATTTATACCCTGCCTTTTTCCCTCCAAAGAACTGAAGGCAGCTCACTTAATTCTCCTTCTCATCTCCATCTTATCCTCACAACAACAACCAGGTGGGGTAGGCTGGGCTGAGAGTCTGTGGCTGGCCCAAAGTCACCCATGGCTGAGTGGGGACTAAAACCCAAATCTCCCACTCCCACATTCAACCATTACATCACACTGGCTTTCTTTGGAGTAACTACTTGCATGCTTTGCATTACAAAGAACTCTGCATCAACGGCAAGGCAAAAGTATCTGGTTTGTGCCAAGTGTGTATTTCTTCAACTAATGTTTATCTGTTGAAAGCTTCTCTTGGGAGGGGAGGGGAGGGGAGGGCAATTACACACAAGTTTTGCATGTGTAGATTCCCCAGTTGTCCGGGGCAATCTTTTCTTTCTTCCAGCATAAAGCTGTTGAGATTCAACCATTTCTCTTCCCTCTCAGACCCCTGAAATGAACTCTGTTGCAACATCCCCTATAAAGCCCATTCAAGAGGAGCATGCCCTCACCCCTCCTGGGAAGGTGATTGCCATCAGCACCAGGAGTCCAGGCTGCGCACGCAATCAGCCTGCCTTTCACAAGAAGACCTTTTCCCCCAGTGCCACTTCCAGCTCCTCAGGTAAGTCCCCCATGAAGAGAAGCAGGCCCTGTGTAGTGCAGCAATGCTGTCCAAATTCTGGGCATGGTTTGGTGTTTTTGGAAGCAGTGTAAATGGGGCCACAGAAACATGTAGGGCTTTATAAGTCAAAACCGGAACATGACAGGGGAGACTCAAAAGCAATGCTGATGGAACAAAATAGGAGGTTATACAGTTTGATGCATCCATCCCAGATAACAGTCTGACAGCCATATTCTGAACCAGTTGAAATTCATTAGCTGGTTTTAGGCAGAGTGTGCATTTCTGTAATATGATCTGGAATGAACTAAAGCAGAGTTGCCTATGGAGCCTGGGGTACTTCAAGGGGCAGGGCATAACTACCAAGGAGTACACATGGTTATTTCCAATCTCCAGGAATGCAAGCAACAGGAAGTTCAGCTGTTCTTCCAAGCACTGACCAAATCTCATTTTCCATGCTGAGAGTGTCATGGAACTTAGTGCTTCTCTCAGCCTGGAGGAAGACAGACTGAACAATGTGATGTCTGTGGATGTGGCTATGCTGACTGATGCCATCTAGCTGTGAAGAGCTAATTGAAGCCACTCACTCAATGCCCAACAGTGGTTCTGCACTCCTGCAAAAGGGCATGTGTGACTGCAGAGTTTTTCCCCTCTATAGGCTATATAATTGCTACCTTTGACTATAAACTGAACAGTTTAATACTGGTATCAGCAATGGTGATAGTATGTTCTGATATTAACTGGGCTATTTCTTCAGCCCAGTATTCTATACGTAAGTGTGTGTCATAGTAATAAAAATATGGAAATGAGATTCTGCAGGAAGCAGAGTAGAGCTGGGGACAGTTGAAGTTAGAATCCTAAATTACTGCAGTCCGAATACACACTTAACTTGCAGCTTGTGGCTCGTGCTCATTTTAAGAGCAAGTTCACAGAATGATGCTCGGCATTATTTCATGAAGACTTACTATCAGGTTACTCTGTGGAAATGGTCCTTTGTCTCCAAGCATTTCTCCAGTGTGGACATTGTAATTGTCATTAGATCAGTACTTGTGTTTTGATTGCATCCTACTAGGTTTGAGAAACCCCTCTAGACCCCTCTTGGTGGCTGGTCCATCAAGTTCCGGAAGTGCTGATGCAGATGGGGGCCTCTTTGCTGTCCCCACAACTCTCCCACCCAACAGCAGACATGGGAAGCTTTTCTTGCAAAGCAAAGAAACAGAGTTGTCATTCCGGCAGCGCTTGGATACAATCAGTGTAAGTTTATCCAGGTGTATGTGGTACTTCAAAGCTGGAGAGCTATGGTAGGCAGATGTCATGAGGTGAGGGCGGGGCCCTGATATCATCTAGTCCCCAGCTCAAGAGCCATCCAGACTTCTTCCTGCAGTTGAGAACCAAGCTTTACCTCTCCTGCTAGGGAGAGCTGCATCCAGGAAAACTGACCCGGCTGAGGGCCAGCAGAGTGAACATTCCTCCAATTGGCTTCGTTGCACATGGGCTTTCCTCCAATTGACATCTTAGGTGGCTTTACCTGTTCCATGCCTTCCACGCTGGAGAGGATACAGAGCGAACAAAGCTGTTAGCTCACTGCTCATCCTCTTGCTTTGGGACCAGAGTGGTGTGCTAAGGGAAATCCCTGCTTTTGCCAGTTGCTTACTGAAGATGCCAATGGACATTTCTTTCTAGTGTCCTGGGAGTGGGGCTTTGCGAGGGAGAGGAGTCCCACCTTGAGGTATCATGAGTTGGACTGGGGGTCAAACAGATTTCCCTGTCCATGCTGTAAAATGTGCAAACATCACTAAGATGCTGGTAAAACCTGCAAAAAGAAACCCTAGCAAATGAAGTCAGACTCCCAAGTCACACTGGCAGTTTTTAAGAATTCTGTATTTCTTTAAATATTTTAACTTCCTCAGTGGTTTTTCAAATAGCTAGAAGACCTGGGAGTTAGGTTGAACAGAGCTTGGGAAATATTTTGATGCAGGGACTTAGTGGGAGTTCTGATCCAGGAGGGAACAAACCCATTCCATGGCGCTGGTTTTTTTACCATTTCTTCATCAATGAAGGAGGGTATCCTGATGGTCTTCCATTCAGCCCAAACAGAAAAGCATGCAGCCTGAAGTAAGCATCCTTCCTTCTGGGGGGAGGAGCTTTTTGCCCCACTCCCTTCCAAAGTTCTTGTTCTGCAGCAACAAGGTCTCTTCATATCTCTTGCTCTGTCTGCTTACTAGCATTTTGGACTGTAGACTTTTTACTTCCCTTCCCTGAATCAGGCAACATCTGCAGAATATAATACATTAAAGCAACACATCCCTGGCAGCCTAGATCTTCTAGAGGTTCCTTCAGGTGGGTGGCAAAGTAATAAGCTCATGCTGGATAAGCTGAATAATGTGTGTTGCCATTTGTTTCTCTCTAGATGCAATCCGATTTCTTCTTGCCAAAGCCAAGGAAACTGCGTAGCAGACACCTGCGGAAGCCATTAGTAGTGCAGGTCAGAGAAAATGGTTACCTGAAATGGTTGTGTCACATGTTGAATAGGCCCCATTAACTGCTTCCTTGGAACTTTTGTCCCCTCCCCATTGAGATAAGACAAATTTAATGGTCTGTTACTATGCCACTTTCTGCTTTCTATTGTGCAAGCATTGCCAGGAATGCTCAGCTAGGACTGACTGTCCCAACAATGTTATGAACAATTTCAAATAGGTATTTTAAATAGGATATGTGCAAACACACAAGAAACCAGCCTTGGATACGTTTTGGTGTAATTAGATGAGACAAGTTCAAGTGTGAGTGCAAGAACTTCACAAAACTGTGCTCTTCTCATGTTCTCTTTGCTGATACCTCTTAAAGGCGTGCACCTTCAGCCATCCTCTAATGCAGGGGTGGGCAACACACCACCTTATTTCAGAAGTTCACAAATGTTTGGCAAAAGTGATTGTTCCACCTTCCAGAAGCTTGTTGAGTAAGAAGAAGAGGGAGCAGGGAAAGAGAAGGGGGTATTATACAGAGACCCTAACAGACTACTCCTAAGGGAATGGGGCTTTCCAAAACAAACACACATTTCTCAGTCTGGTCTAGTGAGTGTGATGAAAAATGTAATGTTTATAGCAAACATGAGAAATGGTAACTGTATCTTACAGAGAATTTATCTCTCACTGAAGACCTCATTTGTACTTCCTTTCTCCCTCAGAGGACACTGCTTCCCAGGCCATCTGGAAATCCCTCCCAGCATGTCTGTTCCTTCTCCATCTTATCCAACTCTTCCATTACAGGTGAGCTGCAACGGTTGTACCTTCTCTGCAGCTTTCCAGGAAAGAACTGGAATGTAGAGCAAGACCAGTGGGATGGTGATTTTTGACCACTCTTCCACTAAAATTAATATGCTCACTAAGGAGCATTCCTGTACCTGTGGAGCATTGTCTTATTGCACTCACCATCCCTGTGTCAGTTTCTTTCTTCCTTGTACATGTGCATCATACCCCTCCACTGAAGAACTTCATATTCTACTCAGAAATGCTGTTCTGGGCAATAAGTTCCATAGACCCCTGAGGATCGTCACCCTTAGCAAACATGCTTCAAACCCTGCTACCCTGTGAAGTGGGTTAGGGTAAAGGATGTGAGAAGATGCTCAAGTCTACCCCAGAAAAGTGCAGATCTAGAGAGCTTTAAAATATATACTACTTTGACCCTCCATTTCCATTCGTAGACTTCCTCTTCATGCCAAAAGACACTTGTGGATGGAAGCATTGAAACAGGAATCACATTTGATATGACAGTAACTAGGAAACTTGACTCAGGCTTTTCATAATTGTTCATGTGAAGCTGATAAATTTGTAGTGAATGAGTTTGCTTTTCAACTTTCTTGTATTTCCTTGAATTTTGCTGCATCACAATGTTGCAATGAGGCTGGTTCCAGATTTCTCATACTTTGAGTGGGGCTTAAGTTAGTCATAAATAAGACTAAGTGTGGATCAAACCCAGTGTTTCTTACACCCTAGTGCTAAGTAAGGTGTGTCCAGAAAGTAATGAGAATGAAGTTACTACACTTGAGAAGGGCTCTGTGAAGGGAGAAGCTGGCCAAGGCCACTTGGGGTGGGGTGCCAGGTGGGCGTCAGGACAGTGATCAGTTGCATTCCAGCCCTGCCAGAGTCGAGACATTCTTTTGTGTGACACCCTGTTCAAGTGCCTCATATCAAGACTAGTGGAAGTGAGTTTGGAACAGCGGCACACGATAACATTTTGTGTGAAATTGGGTAAAAGTGCATCAGAAACTTTGGAAATGGTGAGGAAAGCTTATGGAGAAGCTGTGCTATCATCTGCACAAGTGTACCGATGCCACAAGGTCTTCAAGGAAGGAGGAGAAGGTGTTGAAGATGAACAACCATCAGGACACCTCTCATCAAAAAAGAACAGAGTGTGGATGCAGTCAGTTCTGTTTCAACTGTGATCGATGGTTCACTATAAGAATAATTGCAGAGGAAACAGGAATTACCAAGTCAATTGTTCATGAAATCGTGACTCGGGATTTGAACGTGAGAAAAGTGTGTGCAAAACTTGATCTAAAGAACTTGTCACCTCATCAGAAGGAACACCATCAACTCGTTTTCCAAGACCTGTTGGCCCGTTTGGAAAGAGAACCTGGTTTTTTGAGTCAGAGATGAATCCTGGGTGTTTGAGTATGAACCCAAGACAAAGAAACAAAGTTCAGAATGGGATATAACCTCGTCTCCTCGCCCCAAGAAAGCTCAAATGAGCTTTAATCCAGCATTCTGCTTGTACAATGGCCAACTAGATGCCTGTGGCAAAGCCCACAAACCAGATGTTGTTGCACGAATCCAGCAAGAATTGCTAAACAATTCTTACATAACTCTAAAACAGTCTATGGGCTACATGAGGGTCATATGGCACAACAGCCTACATGGGGTGATTGCATATTCAAAATGGTGGCTGCACTCAGCCTGTATGCTCCACATTCTTCCCATAGGTTAAAGAACCTCCAGTGGGCTGTCTTCTGACCAGCTCTAACATTTAGCCATCTTGACGAATGACTATTGATACTCAGCTTTCTCAGTGATCCCCAGTAAAGAATTTGCCTTCTTCAGACCAGCTGCAAACTGTGACATCATTCTTGGTTTCTTTCAGTGGGAAGAGACTTCTCCAGTTTCGGCTCTGCCTGATCCAGCTCTTCAAGTCTTTGTTACCATGCTAGCAGTCAGTTTCTGCATTCTCTTTACCTAGCAGTTTATGTGGCCCTGATGAATGCAGCTTCTGTCTCTGAAAAGAGAGCTGTAGCTACCAGGTTTCTTCTTAATAAAACTAAAACAAAAAAGCCTTCCCTACTTTTGACAGTTTTTTTGATTTCTTAATACTTCTTCATTCTTAGGAAGAGGATCTTTTCGGCCAATCCAGTCATCGCTTACAAAAGCTGCTGTGTCCCGCCCCATCGTTCCCAAGATTCTTCCTGCTCAAGCTACCAACCATCTGTCTAGTAGGTTTCTTAGCAGAAAAATAAAAAAATCAGGGTATTAGCAGTGAAATGTGCTAGCTGTGAAGGAGGATGCAGTATTACACATTTTATAACTATGTCTTTTGTTTTGCACCCTCCATTAGATATCCTGTTAAGATCTAAGATTAGATATCCTGTAAAGTAAACAAAGATTACATGTTAGCCTAAACCATTTTGAGCAAGAACTTAGATCAATCACCAGCCAGTATGTCCAGTGGGAGTTGCATTTCAACATATCTGGAGGTCCCAGGTTGGGGAAGGCAGATGACTTAGATCTTTAGGGTCAGATTATTTTAAAAAGTGATACACCTTTAAGTAGAAGCTATAGGGATGGAGTTTTAAATTATTATTTAAATGGAGAAAAAGACTAGAATTGGATTAATACTGAATTGGTGGTAGAATAAAGAGCGCTCTTGTAACATTGTCACTAAGGGGTTTTTGTAGGACTTGATATGCTAGGACATTACCTAAAGCCAGACTTTCATAAGACTTTCTTCTTAAAATCTCACTGTTCTCTCTCCAAAGGTGCTATTGATTTGGCCGCCAAAAGTGCTGGTATTATTCCTGGCAGTCCATTACCTGTTTTGGCCACAGAAGGTTTGTCAGGTGTTTCCCCACTGTCACCGGATGCAGTGACTGCTGTGGCCACAGTTCAAGATTCAACATTGGCGCATCAGAACACAGGCACCATATCTACTGTAGCGGTCAGTTTGCTCTTCCTGTTGAATCTTGCTACAGTTTATTGTGTCTTGTAACTTGCAACAAGGGCAGATAACCTGAGCATGGCCTTCAGGTGTTTTAGATTACTCTTCCCATCAACCCAGCAAAACATCATGTGACAGCCCTGCTCCACCCCTGTAAATTCAAAGCTGTGGCTTCCTTTATGAAGTCAATCCACTTCAAATTTAGTCTTCCTTTTCTTCTTCTGCCTTTGAGTTTCCCTAGTATGATTATCTTCTTAGATTAGTGTTGCCTTCCCATGATGTGCCCAAAGTATGACAACCTCAGTTTTGTCATTTTTGTTTCCAGGGAAAGTTCTGATCTGAACCTACTTGTTCATATTTCTGTCAGTTCAGAATATCCACAAAGCTATCCTCTGACACCAAGTTTCAGAAACATCAATTTTCTTCCTATCAGCTTTCTTCACTGCCCAGCTTTCACACCCATAAATAATGATTGGAAATACAATAGTGTGGATATCCTGGCCTTGGTCTCCAGTTAAGATAATCCAGGGCTTTAGTAAATTGAAATGGTGGACTTGAGTATCTTGGGCACTGTAGATTTCATTTCATCACCAGATATATCCTCCATAGTAGCAGTGGAGCAGGTGTGTGACAGATTTCCTCTCCAAGCTTTTATTAGATCTCTCATCTTGACATCTCACTTTGTTGTCCTCTGTTGCATTTTCCAGGATTCAAGCAGTGAATGTCGGGTTCCATTCCTTGGCCTACCATCACGTTCTGAGCAAGAAGCAATCCCTGATGGGTTCCAGGTAGAGTATGAGCTTCTTAACCAACATTTACTAGACCTTAACAGTGACCTTCAGATAAGCAAACCTTATGGTGGATCCAGACAAGCACAGGTTGGTGGGGGTGGTAGATTGTGCTGCATGACAGTGCTTTGTGGGGAATCAAAATTCAAGCTTTCTGGTGCTGCTTTTCAAAAATGTTTATTGTGCAACCCGTTGTAGCCAAAAAGAAAAGATACATCAGTAAGATAACCATCTACTTGTCTGCAGCCCAGCTCCACAGCAAGAAATCTATTCCAATTTTTTTTTTGTTATCCTATTGAAGGATAGGGGCATAAAACAGCTAGGCATGTACATTTTTCCAATCCCCATCTGAGTGACACATGCATTCTTACCACATTATTGGCTAGCAGTAACACAACCATCTTAGTTTTGCTATGTGATTCTCCCTCCGGGTACTGGGTGCCCTCCTTGCTAACTCCTAGAAGGCAGGTTTTTTTAAAAAGGAAGGTTTTGACCAGGGTTGGAGTAGGAAGCATGCCTCTCATGGGAAGGTAGGTCATTCAGAATATGATGATGGTGGATAAATAGGTATTCTAAAGGGGGGGCGGGTTAAGGTATAGAGAAGAAAGTAGTAAGAGGAGAAAGGATAAGCCACTGCTGAAAACATACTGTAATTTACCGTGAACCTGGATGTGTGGGTTGCAAGAAATCTTTGAGTAAATTAGGTAAATCAAGAAAATTGGTGCCATCTGAACCCAGCATCATAGTGTGCTTAGATTTGAGGGGTCTTATTTTAATCATTACCTTGAGCAAGAGAAGTAAGAGAACTTAGGTGGCAGTGCTTACTGTTGTCCTGAGCCTGGTTTTGTGTGTCTCCCATTGATTGGCCTCTCTTTTCTATCTGCAAAATGGGAAAATGATGGCAATAATGTGGCTCTGTGGGACTAGAAAAAGGAATGGGGGTGCACAATTTACGAGGGCTGTAGCCTAGTGGTAGGGACATGCTTTGCATGCAAAAGATTCAGTCTGTTGCATCTCCAGGTAGACAACACTGAGCCTGATGGTCAGTCATCTAATTCAGTATAAGGAAGCTTCTTGGATAGCTGTTGGGCTGGCAGGCTGTTGTACTTACAACAGAATGCTAGTGCAGCCATTTTAGAAAATGTATACAAATAATAATATTATTACCACCACAGGGAACACCAGTCCTTTCTCTATCAGAACTACCCAAAACCTCTCTCCAGAATGGTCTCTCCGCACCACCACTTCCCTCGTCTGAGGCTTCCAGTACCCGTCTGTCTCCTCCAAATGTCTCTGCTCTACTGGATATCTCTCTTCCTGGACCCCCTGAGGATGTTTTGTCTCAGGGAGAGCCTGCTACTCAGATCAGTGATTCTATCATTGAAATAGCTATCAGCTCTGGTCAATATGGTAAGAGACAAAACAAAGCTAAATAGCTATCAAACATCCAAAATATCACCATGTTCTTGTTTGACAGCTGATCCTTTTCACCTTTGTATTCTTTTTAGGATTTTAATGTAGGAATATTCTCTTCAGATTTTATACCTTTTACAGAGTCCCTTGCAGAGGCAGTGTCAGGGTCCAGACAGCACAATAAATGCACAATCAAAAGTTGAGTATGGGTTGCTGCTGAAATGTGGGTTGTTACGTTGTTTGTGCCATGAGGTTTACTAACCATGAACAACCCATGAAGAGAGCACATGGTTTTTTGTTAGGTTGTGAACTGTGGGTTGTCCATGGTTAAGACACCATGATTTGCTACTATGTTAGAGTTCAGACAATACGATAAGCCACGTTTGAGTAAAAAGCCACAGTTCAGCAACAACCCATACTCTTCAGTGCAAATTATGGTTGAACCCAGCCATTGTTTGCTTATATCACTATTTATACCTCACTCAAAGCAGCTTACAAAATATTAAAAACATAAGTACAACAAATATCGCATCATCATCATAACAATACTTCAAGCACATCTGTTTATTTATTAGATGTATATCCCACCTTTTTTCTTTTAAAGACGTCATAGGAGCTTACATCCTCCTGCTCTCAATTTTATCCCCAACCCTGTGAGGTACGTTGTGCTGAGTCTTACTGGCCTAAAGTTACCCAGTTGGTTCCATGGCTGAGTGGAGACTAGAACTCAGATTGCCTGAATCTCAGCCCCATGCTCTTTACTACTATACCACACTGACATTAACAAGCTAAATATAGCAGAAAAAGAAGCCCAAACTAATAATCAGTAATTTAATTAAGAAACAGTGGAATCAAATGGTGTTTAACGGGAAATGCATTCACTTGCTACTGGCTCATAGAGGAAGATTACATAGCCTTTTTGGGCAGGGTGCTTGACATACAGGGCACTTCCAGAAAAAGCCCTCTTAATTCTTTGGATTTAAGAATGCAAACATTCTTAATATAATTCCATTTTGATTGTGTTTATAGATCATGTTCATATTTTTGAGAGCCCTCCCCAGGTCAAGGGATGAGTGGGAATTGTTTAGGCCTCTGAGTATACAAGAGATACAATTGAGTAATTTAAGGAATTGTGTGGTATAGCCCTTCATGCAGCTCTGCCACCTTAAAAAGCACAGTTATTCTGAACAAATATCTTCCCACCTGTCTACATGAAAAACTTACAGTATCAGATGTATGAGAATATTCTAAAATAGTGGTGCTTTTGAACAAGCTATCCCCAATATATATTCCCTGATTAGGTGGAGGATTGAACCAAACTCATTGAATTTGTGTTGGGGTGAGCTTGTGACTAGTGATGCTTAATTATTATTTCCAATTCCACTTGGAAATAATGACAGGTTAGAGGACACGTTTCTGGGAGGTGCTGCACTAGGGAGAGACTGTAAGAACAAATGTATAAAATGAAGAATTGTTTCATGAATGGTTGCAATGTTAGTCATCTTTGCAAGCAGGTAAATATAGGATAACTATTGCTCCACTCTGATCATGAGGACATAATTTGGACCTATACTTCCTGTGTGGGACACATTACACAGCTGACTGGATCACATCTGGAAAGAAGAAATTTCTTCTTTCCCAGGTAGTAACACCTCCTTAAGGATGTGAACCCTGGCTGTTTCATCACACACTGAATCATACTATTCGTGTCATTTCCTTTTACAGGTGAAAATGTTTCTCTGTCCCCAGCAAAGCTAAATGGCAGTGACAGCTCCAAAAGTCTTCCATCTCCCTCCTGCAGCCCTCAGCAGAACTGGATTGCCTCTCCCAGCCATGATCCCCAGTGGTACCCCAACGATTCCACAGACTCTTCTCTCAGCAGCTTATTTTGTGAGTGCTTGTATGGGAAGTTAAAGATTGAGATGGTTGGCATTACTGGACTTGCACTGCCCTTCTTCCTTCCTGTCCGTGCAGGGCTTGTCAATTCTGCCTATTGTCAAAGCCCATGTCAGGGCTCCTTGTTGAAAACTGGAAAACCTATCTGATTTCATCTGTCTTAATTAAATGTGATGAACAAAGTTTATAAATATTCTGTTTATGAACATGGGTGGACATCACACAAGAATTGTGCTGATCCATAATCACTATGGTAGGCTACAGAATTAGCAGGGCCACATGTGACATAATTTAAAAACATACATAAATTGTATGTTTTTAATTCTTGTTAACTGCCTGGACAGCCTCAACTATTAGGCAGTATAAAAATGAAATGAATAGATTATTCTTGGAATGTTCTGCAAGGTACAGCTTTGCAGTATTGTCCTTCCTTTCCTTCTTTACTTCCAGCCCAATTCTGTTTTTCTCAGCTATGACATTTTGATACTTAATTGTGCACTTAGCAGTACATACCCACATGCATTCTTTAAATTAATGAAAAGACTACAATTGGTCTGTGTAAATTCTGCACACTCAGAATCTAAATGATGCTCCTAGAAAATGCACATTCTGAAAGCTGAGCACACTGGTATTTATTTAGTGAATGCAGCCTATCTTGCTGTAGACATTAAGGTTTTGTTTTTTCCCTCAATAAAAAATGAGATAACTACAATATCAAATTTTGTAAACTATACTATGTCTGCTAATTCCATTTTCTTCAATATGCTGGGCATGGGATAATGGGATATATAGTCCTAGAATATCCAGAAGACACTGGCTTGGGGAAAGCTGTACTAGTGTATATTCAAAATGAATTACATTTCTTCTTTGTAGTCTCTGCATCACACATATGAGCTCTGCACACGTGTGGAGCCTGTTTGGGAAGATTCCATAGCTAAGATTTGCTCAGCGGGATCTCCTCCCTGGCCTCAGTCAGGCATGAGGGAAGGATTCCTGTGCAATATTCCGTTCATCATCTGCATAGTGGGTGGATCAGGAAGTTCCTCCTCTGCTCTCCATAGCTACCTACTTGCCTTCATTTTTTCTCTACCCCTTTCTAGTAGCCTCTACTAAAGTTTTTCATCTCCTTTCCTTCATGCAATTTACTTCCACCCTACAAAATCTTCAAAAATATACCCACCTGCTTTCTATCTCCCCTCTCTCCTTATCCCTTCTCTCTTTCCACTCCACAATGGTGCTCAAACCTTCAGTTTAGGAGCAGTGGTGGCAAGCTGCCCCCAACCAATGGCCCCTTCTGTATTTTCTGCTTGGAGCAGAGCCATGTGGTGGAAGCCTGCTGCCATTGCCAAGCCTTCACCAGGCAGGCAAGGAAACACCAGGCCAACTGCCTGAAGGCTGAACTGTAGAGTGGGTCCCCCACAGCCAGCTGAGCATACCAGCACACCTCTACCTCAGAAGCCTCACCTCCTTCTTTGATATTACAAACTGCAGCCATAGGACCCTCAGAGGCTCCAACTGACTCCAGAATCCAAATCACAAAGTGAAGAAACTTGTGAAAAAGGTGAAAGCCATCAAGATGTTGGGTGCATCCAAAACAAAGGACCACAATAAATCCATCAAGAGCATGAGAAGGTGCTCCCTGCTGGTACTTCACATGCTCTCGACTTTGAGCTACAGACTGACACGGCATGTCATCCCTGCGCTCTGCACTGAGACGACCTGGTGACACCCCAGTACCAATACACAGTGATGCACCAACTACCTCAGAGGAGGAGACGGAGGAGATATGGGAAGCCTCACCCCCAACGCTTGAATATGCACCCTTTATCACTTTAGATCCAAGATGTGCCACACCTCCATCACCGATCCTGTGTGAGGCTGTGGCTGACTGCCACACTTTTGGCCCCACTCATTGCTGTCTTGACTGGCCACTTCCCCCACACAGAAATGAATACGATGTGAAGGACTTGTACCAAGTGAATCAGCCCTGACTGCCTAATAGACAACCTGCACAAGGACCTTGAGCCCATCCTAGAAGCTGCCCTAAAACTGGCCATGAGACTATCCTACTGTGCAAAGGGAAAAGCCTTCACTGGCTTTGCAGCACGACATGGATTCAAGCCCATCAACTGCCTGATACAGCAGGTTCTCTTATTTTCCAGTGGCCTCCATCTGTGTCCACAATCTCATCATTCCATGCACCAATAAAAGGGCTTTCTGCCTTCTCCCACTTCTCACATGCCAGTTTCAAGGGTTTCAAGAACCTCACTCCTTGAACATGGCCTCCAACACAGCCTGGAGGCTCTCCCATCATCCTCCAGACCCTCACAAAAATGCCATTTGAGCCTATGACCACCAAAGACTTTACAGTTAACATCATGGAAGACTGCCTTCCTGGTGTCGATCACTTTGGCCTGCTGAGCCAGCGACCTGACCACCCTATGGGTTGATCTGCTGTACCTCATCTTCCACAGGGATAAAACTGCTCCTCCCTGACCCTGCTTTCCTCCCAAAACTATTCCCTCCTCCCGTCTCAACAAAGAATATAATCCTATTGGCCGTCACTTCACAGTTGGACCCAACTGAGTTGGCACTACAGTCTCTTGATGTCTGAAGCTCCCTAGCCTTTTTCAAATTCAAGACAGAGTCCCTTTGTCACTCCCAGAGGCTGTTCATGTGCTGTGGTGCCATAAACAAGGGTCTACCTGTCTCCTCATAGCAGCTAGGAGGATGGTCGTGAGGACCATCTCCCTGGACTACAAATTTGCTGGACTTCAACCCTCAGGATCATTAGGGGCCCACTCTGCACCTGCAACATCAACCTCCACATTACTCCAAGCCAGCATTTCTCTGTTCAACCTCTGAAAAGCTGCCAGATGTTTGAACCCATCAAACCTTGGTAAGGCACTACTGTCTCAGCTTCTGAGCTAGAGCTGATTGTGCCTTCAGTGAAGAGATGATCCTCTTACCCAGCCCTTCAAGAAAGACACCACCTGCTTCTATGAGATAAGCTCACCAGTCTTACGTGTGATGCACAGAGACCACAAAGAAGAAAGTAAGGTTGCTTACCTGTAACTTGGTTTCTTCGAGTGGTCACCTGTGCATTCACACAAACCCACCCTTCATCCCATCTTCAGTGTCATCTTCAGGCAGCACAGCTGTCTATATTGGGGTCCAAGCAGGTCCAATGGCCCACTCTTCTCACATTTATTTATTTATTTTATTTATTAGAAAAATTTCTATGCCGCCCCTTGCCAGCTAGCCTCGGGGCGGCTTACAGCAGGTCCATATAATACAAAAATACAAACATGAAATTGCAGCACAGGAAGGGCCCAGGAAGGGATTTTCACCAAGCAAATCTTAGCTATGGAATCTTTCCAAACAGGCTCCACTCATCACAGAGTCCATTACCTCTCAAAGAACAATATGTAGTTGCAGGTAAGCAATTTTACTTTACTGCTTTTGCAGAAGAGACAAGTTTTTTTTAACTCAATTAAATTAGATATGGGTTAAGTAAAATGCATCTCAATGTATTGGAAGGTGGAAACATAGCTTGTAAGAAGCTCCTATACTGTTTCTTTCACAAGCCTAATAATGAAAATCCAGAGTGACTTGCTTGATCATTTTGTTTTACAGCAAGTTTCCTGTCACCAGAGAAGGGCCGGAAAATGCTGCCAACTTCCGTTAGTAACACGAGCAGCACCTCCTTATTGGGGCCCAGTCTGCTAGACGGGAACTCACGGGACTCTTTTGTGTCTCGGTCACTGGCAGATGTAGCTGAGGTATGTCCATGCTTCACCCACTTCATGCTGTTTAGCCTTCAGGTGGAGATGTAGAAGGTTAGAGTCTCCTGATGGGAAGTGCAATTTCAAGACAATCCTCATTCCAAACAATCGAAGCATGCGGTTACTGCATTTTAGCTTTTGAAGGATAAAATTCACAAATCCCATTGCAAAGTCAATATCTTCAGTGTCTGGTCTGCATGTAATTGAAAAGACCTTATTTCTCAAAAATAACATTAGTTTGAGTGGTAGGAAAATGCAGGGTTCTTGTAACAGAAATGCTACCATCCTCAGGGGAGCCCTCTGGAACTTGCATAACAAATGAAGAATAGTTAGGACATTTATTGTAGTAAAAATGTCTAAGGAGTAGGACTTTTTCTGAATCGAACCCAGAATGAGTGCTGAACAAGGATCTCTAAGTCCACTTGCTTCTTCCTTCTTGTTGCTGAAGAGTGCATGGCAGGGATGAGTGACCATATGGATTCAATGTGTGACTGTGCCTTGCTATTTAATATTGTAAGCTGTCCAGAGATGAACCGTATTGGATGAGATAAAAATATCCTAATTAATAAATAAATATTTAGCAAACAGTTTAGAATTCCATTGATCTGTTTTTTTCCTCCATCAGTGGAGCAGCGTATTCTCTTCCTGCTTGTTCCAATAGACAAGTTTTCTGCAAATTCAGATGTAGAATTTTTATCCCTGTTGGTTGGCAAAGAAACTGTCTCAGTCATGCTGGATCTGCAGCAATGGGTCTTATAACAAATATCGTGCTGTCATCAGCCATTCTGTATGAATTTTGGCTGGATGCTAACTTTTCATCCAACCTTCTGTCAACATATAGCTCTTTTTTTCAGCTTTTAAGTGCCTTCTTCAGACACTTGACCCTGACTTTTCCAGTTAAACCTTCTTTACTTTTACATTCCTCTTAAACGTGTCTTGTCTTGGCTTAAGCCTTCAGGCAAGGCAAAGACATTTTGTCTTTTGTTAATCATTGTCCATTGAAGGTATAACTAACACAAGCTGGAGTCAAATGGTAAGTTCCAGAAAAGGGTGAGAGAGGGCCCTCCAGAAAGATCTTAGTAGAATGTCCCTATATGTCCCCCATACAAAAACCCTTATGTTGAAAGGTTGGAGACGAGTCCAATCCCAGAATTTCCTTATTTGTGGAAGAAATGGTCAGTTGGAAGAATTTTTGAACCTGTAAAATCCTTAGATTTTGCAGGGGTAAAAACCATGGAGTTCTTTCTAAATATGCCCATTTTTGCACTTTTTAAGATGAAAAAAGTATGTTAAAATTTGTCATTTCTTATATCAGTCACCTCCTTTGCTCTTGAAATTATCTCAGTTCAAGCATTATAGCTGTAATAAATAATGCAAAGTGATTTGAAAAGCAAATCTGCATCATCTTGGGATACAGTGTGGCCATACTCATTGCAGTGTCTAGCATTTATGTACTTTCACAGAGAACACCAAACCCAATCAGTGTGTTGTTAATCTGAGTATGACCTCAGTTCAGCTTCTTCAGCCCCTTGAAACTGTTCAAGCAAAGCTTGTATTGACAGTGAACAGAGTCAGAAATAATCTATGCTTCCACCTCTGTTTTGCTGATAGGTGGTAGATTCCCAGCTGGCTTGCATGATGAATGAGAACAGCATCGATTACATATCTCGTTTCAACGACCTTGCCCAGGAGTTATCAATACCTGAGCCAACCCGCCGGGAGATCCTTTTTGATGGAGGAGGTGGTGGGCCTCCCATTGGTGACCTCTCTCAGTGAGTGCATTCAACCAGCTGGCTGGTAGAAACCACTGAACTGGCTATAACCTGGAGAGGTGTGACATCATAGCTATGCAGCTGATACCTTTGTTGTCCTGGCTGGAGCATGCTTCGTGAGAAGATCAGTGTTTGTCTTCAACGATCTACAGTTCCTGGAATGTGCAATAGGCTAGGAACAATACAACTGGGAACAGTATTATAGGAAATGACATATGTGAGCTGGTGACAAGCAGAGTTTACAAGACAGCCCTGGATTTTATGCTCTGGTGTGGTCTGGGCAACAAATCCCACAAGCTATGTTTTTATACAGTGAACCAAAATCATTGTTGTGGTATCCACATTGAAGCGGGGAGGGGGGGGGGCTGGTTGTGATTTTGGTTTTTATGACTTTTACATTTTTTATTTTCATATACTAATGTCTAGATCTATTGTAGTTGGCACTGTTGACAAATCAGTCAACAAATCAGTCAAATTTATATTCTTTGCACTTTCCCTTCAGGCAGCAGATGATTCCACAACACTTTTACCAGATTCTTTTCACTTGCCCAAGTACATTAGCATTCCAGTCCAGCATGAAAAGCCCTGTGTCTGTTCTCACTTTACAAAAACCAATAGCATTTGAGGGTCCCCAGAAACAATCAATCTTTGAATGGTTTGAAACCTTGGCAAAGGGACTTGTAACTGCACTCCTAATTAAAAATTAAACATTTTTCTTTCCTATGGTATTCTTGGGAAATGTGTGCACATTTTCCCTTTTTAAATGCATACTTCATTGTCTTATTTTTGACAACTCCTAGAAAAAAACCTTTGCAGTACATTCTGCAGCAACAGCAAAATGCTAATACTTTAATCATGTCCTGGAAATGGAGCAAAGTGGGGTTAAAATCTCAGTTTTACTGGCTTCTTGCTACTCCCATGGTGAGCTTGCAGATTTGATATGAGGGCCACTCATCTTCATCATGGGTACAGAATACCCTTGCTTGAGTCTTTGACTTTGATTCTTAGTTTGATTTAGTGCCTAGACTTCAGTCAACCAAATATTTTTAATTTTTGCAATCTTGCATTCTCATTTCTTTTTCCTTGTGTAACAATTGAGTCAGCACCCAGTCCCTCTCCTGTAAATGGATTTCCATATGGCAATCCTAGTTTTTCTTCAACAACGTCTGCAAGTAAATTTGTATAAATGTCATTCTTTATAAAATACCATTTACTTAAGATGGGTAAATTGAATCCTTTCCTCAATGCTAATGGCATTGTTGTTTTAGAAACATGCTGTACTCTCTTGGAGGTAACCTTTCCCTCTTAAAAGTGTTTCTTAAAGCATTTGCTTGAAAATGTGACTTTGGAATCCTGTTCACATAGATTGGATATGCACACCAGAATGACTGACTGTGGCAAAGAAATAAAAAGTGCTGCCAGGCACTAGTGGCTTCTCTACTTCTGGGACCTGCTCTCCCTCCTGTTTAGACTTCTACTGTACTCTGTCTTTCAAAGGCAATCAAGCAGTCATTTAGTAGTGCTGTACATTCTGCCTGCATTCTAGTTGCAGAACTAAGAAGCCTCTCCTAGGTTCAAATGTAAATTACTTTTATACTTACAATCTTGAGTGGCTGAACCAACTGGCCATTAACAAGGCTAGAAAGCTAGCCACAGCACAAATGACAAGATGGGTAAATCAAAGTGAGAAAAGTATACTTCTGTGGGTTTTCATTTAAGCACAGCCACCCTCTGACATCATTGTTCCATCTTGATGAATAATCCCTTCTTCAAGAACTCCACTATAATCATTAAGGTACATAGGGTCTTTATTTCCGGCCAAAGCCATCCTTTACAGACCATGACACTGGGTATCATCGTAGTGGTCCAGTGGCTCTGAAGCCTCTAGAAAGCTTTTTGCCTTTGACAACAGGAAAGCCCTAGCATGAAATGCATTTTGCATGCAGTGGGGTCTTTGTTGGGCAGCAGTGGTGGTTTTGGATGTGTATTTAGCAACCACAGTGCCAGAACATATTAATTCTACTTGTCTGTTGTTTTTGCCAAAGTGTTTCAGATGGAGCCTGCTTTTTAATCACTGTTGTTCTGACACATTTGCAGTTCTGTCCCTCAGAAGACTTTTTATCTAACAACACATTTCATTCAAGTTTGGATTAGTCACTTTTAGTGATGCTAATGTGATTTTGCCATTTTGTTACAGATTTGTTTGTTTTTCAACTGAAATACTCAGACAATAATCTGTTTGGTTATTTAATATATTTCCCTTGCTTCCCTATTTCTACATAGATGGATTTAGCAGTAAGTTTGTAACATCCTGCACCTTCAGTGTGTTAGCATTACAGTTTCATAGGATCCACCAGTCAGGCCTCCGCCCTTTATGTTCTGAGAAATTATCTTTCTGCCACCAGTTTCCTCACTTCTGGCAAAGATAGGATGTGGGAAGAGCTATTAATATCAGTGATGAGATTAGCAGATCTTAATAACCTTTTGTTACCTAAGGCAGAATGGGAGCATCAATAAAAGTAGGCAACAGTTAGCAAAGGGCACGTCTTCATTACTAAATTCTGTAGTCTTATCTTAGGTCTAGTTTGTTAGAAATTATTTTTTGCATGCGAATGTGAACTTCCAAGTATTCACTAACCATTTTCTTTGTTTTTAAAAAAAAGATTTACAGTGACAAATCAGATGCATCAAATTTAGATCTAATTGCTGACAGAGTAATAATTTAGCTTTTTTCTCCTTTACAAACTTTCCCCCCATTTTTAGCGTTGTTGTCCTCAGAGCTTAAGACACTTGTAATTTGGCCTTTGTCATGCATATATTGCATCAAAGGACATTAACAAAGAAGGTTCTGCACTTGAAACTAATAATGCTGACTTCAATCAGTTATTTAGTATTGATGTTTCTTGATGAAACATTAATAGTATGCCCTCTTTGTAGACTGCTATTATTGACCCTACCTAAGCATCCAAATATTTGTGTTGACTGTATTGATGCCAAGGAAAATGCTTGCTACTTTAAATGCAGGAGTAATTTCAACCCCGCTGAATCAATAACAAACAATTTTTAAATTGCCACAAAGTAGATTTGAAATTTCTAAGTAACCTGCAGGCATGACTTACTCTGAACCAAATTGTCTGCTTGCCTTACTTCACATTTGCCTGAGGCATTGAGAAAAAGCTGACCTAGGATTAGCTGGTTTCCATTAATGCATTTGGTTCCTGAATAGCTTTATGTTTCAATATTCTTTTGATATCACATGGTTGGTAGATAAGCATGTTATAAATTTGTCTACTTGAAAGCATGTATACAGTGATAACAAAGATTTGTTGTAGTCCCATAGGACTGGGAATCATATAGCTATGTTTCTAGTCAAATGTAAAGCTTAAGAATTCAGACTAGAAAATGGAGTTGTTCACACAGCATAGCAGCCCACTGTTGTTTATTTACCCCACAGTGAAGCTGCCATTTTGAATAGCCAACCCTCACTTGAGGGTTGGCATATGTGAGGGTTAAATTTACCCTCACATAACCCAGTGCCCGTTGTAGGATTATGCAAGGGTTACTTAACCCACAGTTGACAAGTTCACACAACATGATGACCCCTGAGCAGATGTTGCGTATATAATTTGGTGCTGTGGCTCATCCTGGGTCCAAGATGAGCCATAGTTTGTTGTCCAAACTAGTCAGTATATCAGCCATCTTTTGAGTGCCTGTGTTAGATTGTGATAGCATCATCTTGCTTCCACACTGCATTTTGTTTGGCCAGTCAACTCACTCCCTAATCTTCTAGTTTTGTTTGTTTTTTATCACAGTGCCCTTTGAATTTAAATGCAAGAGCAAATTCCCTGTGAATTGTGTCCAACTCTACACAAAATATTTTTTGAAAAAGTTCTTTTAAGCTGGCATTGCATACACTCTTGATTATTGCTTTTTTATCTTTCTAGCCAGCTTAAATTACTTGCATTAAATCATACCTGCCAAGATGTCTTGTATACTAACTTGACAGATTCTTTGTGGAATTTTAGTATTGAATTTGGGGTTTGGGTTTTTTAAACATACACATGCACACGTGATATATACATACACAGATGTCAGATGCATTTGTAAGGAAAATACTGCACTTTTGAGTTACCAAACCCTTTTAAAAACTCCTCCTAACTTCTTGGTGAACTGTAAATGCTAAATAAGTGAAAACGTTTGCAAGCACTACAGCTGTGAGTTATCATTAGTTGCCAAAATGTGATAACTGGCTTTAGAGCTTGTGGATTTGGCAGCAGACTTCGTTGCTGTTTCTTTTAATAATAGTTAAGCCATATCATCTAAGGGTTTGTTTTGAGATGTGAATTTGTTTTATAGATTATATACATATAGTGTATGTATAAAGCAAGAATGCCTGTCCTTAACTGATTATTTTTTGTACCATATTGTAAATTATATTATTTATTCTTTACCAATTTTTGGAAAAAGACAAGGTGTTTGGGTTATTTAATATAATATACAAAAACTGTTAACTTCCTCTGTTTTCAATTTCCAGTTCAACTTGTAAAGTTGTTTTTATGACTGTGCATAAACACATACTAATCCTTCGTCTAATTATGTGTGATATTTGTACCCCCTTAAGTCATAATACCTTTACACTCAGCCCTTTCTCTGACTAGTCAAACGTTTTGCAGCATAGCACTTCCACATTATTGGTATCCTTTGGAAGGTGATTATTGGAGACTTACTGGCATTTGGAGTTTATTTAAAAACATACAGGTCGTGCAAAGGTAAAGCACATCTCAAAACAATTATATATACAATTGAAATTTATTGCTCCCATTGCTAGGAAAATAGCTAGTATTCTAAGATGCCCAATGAGCCTAAAAGCTCGATCTTTCTGTCCTCATTCTACCTCCAAACATCCTCAATGGGAGGGAGAAGAAAAGCTTGTCATATTTTCTAGCAACTGGAAAGTGGTCAGCAAAGTATTTTATATATATATGGCAACATGGAGCCTCTATTTTGCCTGTCCATAGAATATTCCAGGCAATAATTTTACTGAGTACTAGAGCTATCAAGCCTGATGAAAGTTCAGGAGAACTTGCTTATTTTGCCTTTTGTTCGGCATTAACAAGTTCTGCCCTTTTGAGCATTAGCCATTTTCCTCAGCTGCATGCTTAGCTATAGATAACTTCATTGTTCAGTCTGGACACTAAACAGGGTAGAGAACAATGCATTCAATCTATCCAAGCCTTCCTTCTGGCTTTTGTCCTGTGGGTGCTTGTCTTCTACCCGCAGAGTCAAGTTCAAGAGGACCATGAATGTGGTCCTCAGTGTGTTCAGAACCAAACTCTCAAGTCCTGATCTTGTCCCTCAGATCAGTAGAGAGTATTACTTCATTGCAAGAATTCACTCATGCCCATCTGAGCAAATAACAGATTTTAAAACTTTCAAATTTTTGTTAAATAGCCTGAGATTGTCAATTTCAGTTTAGGAAGGCTCTATAGAGTCTACACTCACCTAAAATACTTCCACACATGCACTAGGTTTTCCTGGGTTTCTCCTCTAGTTGCAGCACCTTATGCGGTCTTTCAGTCCTACCTTAATCTGAAAATAAAGTAGATTTAGAATGGGCAATCCATGTTCAAGTAATTTAAATATGAAATAATGCATTTCCTCTAGAAACGGGAAATAAGGCAAGTGAAGCCAATAGTGCAGTTTTCCATCTTTCAAGTCAACATGTTTTGTTGAATTGATGGGTTTTGAACATATATATATTCTGAAGAAATCTGCCAAAAAGAACCTTTAATTGGATTTATAATAATGGAAATGCATTTATGTTAAACTTGTCATTTAAAACAGTCTGTGTGTTCCTGTTCTAGTTTTTTAAAAATATCCTACAGTTAATGTTGGAGTAAATTCCCTTCTATTTATTGGTTATGGTGACAGGTGGCTACCACAAGTTTTTGAAATTTATCAGAGATGGAAGCTGACATTTTGTATTGTTTGAATTTATCCTAAATATCAGGCTAAAAAACCTCTCTGGAGTATATATGTTGCTTTAGAAACAGATATGCCTACTTATTTTCTTCCATGTAACCTCTTCAGTGTGAATATTTGCTTACTGCAAATACTGTTTACTGCAGAATGCTCCATAAGTGCCCAACTATTCCCAATTCAAGGAAATTTGAGTCTATTTCACTGCCCTAGAATTTCTCACCATTAGGTGGCAGTAGTTCACTTAGGTAACTTTAGACTCTGTACTTAATAATTTCTTGAACCCTCAGCCTTAATGTCTTGTGTGCTAATGAAAAAGCCAAGCTGGATGAGCCCAATGATCCATCCTGTCCACCAAGCCTAACAGTGGCAAGCCAGCTCTTGAGTACAAGAACTCTGCCTGCCCAAGCAGGAAGTAGCACATGGCCAAAAAAAGTACAAGCCACTGATAGTCTTCTCTGTTAAATTGTTCATGAATTTGCCAATTCCTTTTAAAGTCATCCAAATCAGTGGTCATACTACTTCCTGGGACACATTCCATAGTTTTAAGGTTGTGCTATGTGAAGTACTTCCTTTTATCTGTTCTGAATCTTCCACCAATCACCTTCATGGGGTAACCTGGCATTCTAGTATGGGAGAGGGAGAAAAATGTATTTGCTTTCCCTACACCATGCATCATTTTGAACACCTCTACCATGTCTTCCCTTACTTTCATTTTTCTAATCCCAAGTGTTGTAGCCATTTCTCAGAGAGGAATTGCTCCAACCTCTTCATCATTTTAGTTATCCTTCTCTGTACTTTCCCAGCTCAGTAATGTCCTCTTTCAGGTGCAGTGACCAGAACTGTGCAAAATACTCACAGTGCAGTGACATCAATGATTTCTATAAGGGCAATATGATCTTGGCCATTTTATATTCCATTCCTTTCCTAATTATGCCTAACAAGGAGATGGCCTTTTTCATAGCTACATAGTGGCTCAACATGTTCAAGCTGGCTGCCACACCCCTCTTCCTGCTCAGTAACTGCTAGCTCAGATTCCATCATCCTATCCTTGAAGCTGGTGTCTTTTTGCCCTGTTGCATGCATTACTTTATACTTTCTTACATTGAACTACATTTGCTATTTTAATGCCTATCCTCTTAACTTCAAGAAATCCATTTTGAGCTCACAATATCCTTTTAACCACCCTAAATCGTTTGGTGTCATCAGCAAACTTAGCCACTTCAGTGCTTACTCCCACTGCTTGTTTAGATGGTAAATGGAAATTACTTTAAAAAAACTGGTAGCCAGCCCTGCTGCTTTTGTAGGTTTTTGCCCATTTTATTGAATGAGGCCCTGGACTTCTGCCCCATCCCCCAAGTCCTGCCCTCAGTACATCACAGCTTGTAGGGATGTGTGGTTCATATTAAACATGTCTTACTGTCCAACAATGCTATAATGAAAGGTATCATCAAAAGTAGGATAGGAAGCAGCAGCTGAGTACTCTCATTGCTCCTGGATGCTGCTCCAGTGACAGCTGCCTTCCCTATTATCTATCAGTTGTAGTTACTTGTGATTTCAAAGGAAAGGGAAGCAGCAGCCCTTCCACTGAGTCCATGAGCTGCTGAACTCTGCAACTAAGAATTTAGTGCCTGAATTTTTTTTCTTTCATCTTCCCTTCCAATGTGCTTTTGTATCATGCCTTTCAGAATGTAAACTGTCTGCCTTAATTTTGTAGGCTTCTTTTGGAGGCCTTTTTGACTAAGGGGCAGGATAAATATGCCATCAATAAATAAAGTAATAACGGCTGAACATGAAGATGCTTGACATGTTTTAGCCATAGTGAAATCAACAGGACTTGAGACAGTCATGTCACGAGAGTAAAGATGCTGAAACCACAAGTAATTGTCATTGTAGAAAAATATACATCTGATGCAGAATTCTGATGTTATTGGAAACAACAATCTTTGGCTGGTTAAATATATATCTATGTAAAGAGGCCCACTAAATTTCCATAAAACATGAGAGAGATATAACAGAATACAGAATATCTGACTTCAGGTTACAAGTCTGTGAAGCCCAATTGGGCAGTGGTTTAACTTTTGCATTGGTGGCCCACATTTAATTTTTGTATCCATCCAAGTTCTAAGGAAATGGATCTGGCATCTATAAATAGCACCAATACTCTGCTTCAAAGGAATTCTAAAAGAAAATAGCAGGAGGATTCCAAAACACTTCACACTTCTGAGGTACAAAGGTGACAGTAATGATACCCATCATCCTGGATAGATGCCACAGAATATTTTTTGCTATAGATACTTACCTATTTCTAGCCTACCTATACTGCAACCATGAAGCAGGTAACTGCAGTTCTATCAGATCAGCATGCATCCACCCCTCCATGATGATGGTTTATAGCTGTATGTCTACTGCTGGGAGAGTAATTTCCAAACTGGAAATGTCTAAGGGGCAGCATTTATTATATTTTTATAGTGTCCTTCCTCCAAGAAGCTCAAAGTGACATTTAAGGTTCTCAATACCAGAACAAACTTGTGGAATAAGAGGGGGAGAGAGGCTGGTCCAAGACTGCCAATATGCCAAGCTGACTGGGGCATGCTGCGAATTGTAGGATCCTTTTCCTGTCCAAACAGGCACAGGGATGGCACCTTAAAGTGTTCCTCATAACCGTGGGTTATTTTGCTACCTTCATACACAAGTTGTAACATTATTGTAATTGGAAGTATTTTCTATGCAGCAATTTCATGATTATGTATTTTTCACTATTTTGAAAGCCATGTGGCATGTATTTTTATGTTTTGAAACACTGAAATGAATTCCCCTGTACATCCATTACTCTTTTAAAGATTAACTTGTTGCACTTATTGCAAAAGTTTATGCCATAATAAATTAGCCCAGTAACAAAAGTTGCAATCCTATCACATTTAAACAAGTGGGTAAGGTTGTTTTCCAACAACCCAAGAGACATCTCTACACATGGACATCACCAGACGGTCAACACAGAAATCAGATTGACTATGTGCTCTGCAGCCAAAGATGGAGAAGTTCTATACAGTCAGTAAAAACTAGACCAGGAGCTGACTGTGGCTCAGATCATGAGCTTCTGGTGACAAAATTTAGGCTTAAGTTGAAGAAAGTAGGGAAAAGCACTAGGCCACTCAGGTATGACCTAAATCATAATCCTGATGAATATACAGTAGAGGTGACAAATAGATTTAAGGAATTAAATCTGATAGACAGAGTGCCTGAAGAACTATGGACGGAGGTTCGCAACATTGTACAAGAGGCAGCAACTAAAACCATCCCAAAGAAAAAGAAAGGCAAGAAAGCAAAATGGCTGTCTGGGGAAGCTTTACAAATAGCTGAGGAAAGAAGGGAAGCGAAAGGCAAGGGAGAAAGAGAAAGATACAAACAATTGAATGCAGAATTCCAGAGAACAGCTAGAAGAGATAAGAATGCCTTCCTAAATGAACAGTGCAAAGAAATAGAAGAAAACAATAGAATAGGGAGGACCAGAGATCTCTTCAAGAAAATTAGAGATATGAAGGGAACATTTCATGCAAAGATGGGCATAATAAAGGACCAAAATGGCAGGGACCTAACAGAGGCAGAAGAGATTAAGAAGAGGTGGCAAGATTACACAGAAGAACTATACAAGAAAGAGCTTAACATCCCTGATAAGCACGATGGGGTGGTCACTGACCTCGAGCCAGACATCCTGGAATGTGAAGTGAAATGGGCCTTAGGAAGTCTGAGCAACAACAAAGCTAGTGGAGGTGACAGCATTCCAGCTGAGCTATTCAAAATCCTGAAAGACAATGCAGTTAAAGTGCTGCACTCAATATGCCAGCAAATTTGGAAAACTCAACAGTGGCTACAGGATTGGAAAAGGTCAGTTTACATTCCGATCCCCAAGAAGGGCAATGCCAAAGAATGTTCAAACTACCGCACCATTGCACTCATTTCGCATGCTAGCAAAGTGATGCTCAAAATCCTACAAGCTAGGCTCCAGCAGTATGTGGACCGAGAACTAGCAGAAGTACAGGCAGGATTTCGAAGAGGGAGAGGAACTAGAGATCAAATTGCCAACATACGCTGGATCATGGAGAAAGCTAGGGAGTTCCAGAAAAAGATCTACTTCTGCTTCATTGACTATGCTAAAGCCTTTGATTGTGTGGATCACAACAAATTGTGGCAAGTTCTTAAAGAGATGGGAGTACCAGACCATCTTATTTGTCTCTTGAGAAACCTATATGCAGGTCAAGAAGCAACAGTGAGAACCGGACACGGAACCACTGATTGGTTCAAAATTGAGAAAGGAGTTTGGCAAGGCTGTATACTGTCGCCCTGCCTATTTAACTTATATGCAGAGCACATCATGAGAAAGGCAGGGCTAGATGAATCACCAGTTGGAATTAAGATTGCTGGGAGAAATATCAACAACCTCAGATATGCAGATGATACCACTCTCATGGCAGAAAGTGAAAAGGAACTAAAGAGCCTCTTGATGCGGGTGAAGGAGGAGAGTGCAAAAGTTGGCTTGAAACTCAACATTAAGAAAACTAAGATCATGGCATCTGGTCCTCTCACTTCCTGGCAAATAGATGGGGAAGAAATGGAGGTAGTGACAGATTTTATTTTCCTGGGCTCCAAGATCACCGCAGACGGGGACTGCAGCCAAGAAATTAAAAGACGCTTGCTTCTGGGGAGGAAAGCTATGGGAACTCTAGATAGCATACTAAAAAGCAGAGACATCACCCTGCCAACAAAAGTGCGTATAGTCAAGGCTATGGTTTTCCCAGTTGCAATGTATGGCTGTGAAAGCTGGACAATAAGGAAGGCCGAGCGCAAAAGGATTGAGGCCTTTGAGTTGTGGTGCTGGAGGAGACTCCTGCGAGTCCCTTGGACCGCAAGGCGATCAAACCGGTCAGTCCTAGAGGAGATCAACCCTGACTGCTCTTTAGAAGGCCAGATAGTGAAGATGAAACTCAAAGACTTTGGCCACCTAATGAGAAGGAAGGACTCCCTGGAGAAGAGCCTGATGCTGGGAACAATAGATGGCAAAAGAAGAAAGGGACGGCAGAGGATGAGGTGGCTGGATGGAGTCACTGAGGCGGTTGGTGTGAGCTTGAGTGGACTCCGGGGGATGGTGGAGGACAGGAGGGCCTGGAGGAATGTTGTCCATGGGGTCGCGATGGGCCGGACATGACTTCGCGACTAACAACAACAACAAGGCAATTTATGGACCTCGAAGCTTCGTCTGGAAACTCTCATTTCCTGGCTATGGTTGATGGGAGTTGTAGGCCAAAAATCTAGAGTTGCATATCTCGGAAATATTTACTTGTTTGTTAGTCTCGAAGATGTCACAATACTGTTCAGGACCTGTTGGAATTGTAGGTCATTCTATCTAAAGCTGCAGAGATATCGCTCCCTAATTGTGTTCACGGTGCCCGAGAACAAAGAACAATAATAGGTGGCTCATTCGAAGGAGCTGGTTTTAAACCAGTGACGATAAATAATATGAAGTTTTAAAATCCCTCACCCTCTTGCCTCACGGAATTTTTCCCAGCTGACAACGCACGGAAAGCAGGCCACGGCCCTTTAAACCTTCTGCTCTCCCGCCTCCCATTTCACCCAATGAGCGCCAGAATTCTTTGGAGTGGCGGCCGCCCCTCCCAATAACCTGTGCAGAAAACGGAGGGCCCGCCTGCCCGCAGGCGTCACGCGCCTTTCTTTTTCTCTTTCTGTTCCCCGCCCCAGTCAAACCTTCCTCGCCCCTTGCCAGCTTGGGCGATTCACTCAGCCGCTACTGGCCTTTTGGATGAGTGGCGGTTTCAAAGGCCAATCGGCTTCCCGGGCTGCCCGAGCGCCCGGCCTGAGGGAGCCGCCGGCGCGTCGCCGCAACGGCGTTCCGAGCTGAGGGAACCGTTGCTGGTGCGCCTCGCGTCCCCGTCACCATGTTCCAGGGCCCCGAGACCGACGCGGCGAAACCCAGCTCCAGGTAACGCAGTCCGTCGGCGGGAGCGCTCCCGTTGCGAGGGCTTGGGACGAGGCGCCGGACTCCTGGGTCCCTCGCCTGGCTTCCCGCCCTTGCGCTGGAAGGACTGGCTCCGCGTGGGCAAAGCCGCCGGCGCTCCGGTGCCGCTCCGCACAGCGGGGGAAGCGGGGCAGCGGCGGCTGGAGTGTGTGCCTGCTTTACACATCAGTGCTCGCTGCAGCGGCTCCTAATTCGAGCTGAAGCGGCGCGTTTCTCGCGAAGGCTGGCTCCGCTTTGAGACGGGTGGCCTGCGTACAGGGCCAGTCCGGGCCGGGGCCTTCTCCGTCCCGCGGAACGAGCCTTTGCCGCAGCGTGGCGGCAACAGTTCTGTGTGGGCTGGCATGGGAGTAAGCCTGGTTAGCCTTAGCCAAAATGTATGGCCGTAGCACTCATCTTACTCTTTTTATACCTTGTTCGACCTCTTTCAACAGGAAGAAAGGTTAAGGGTGCTGTCCTGTTAGTTCAGACAAGAAAGCTCAGACTGGCTAGGGCTTGTACGGCTTGTTCTCCTATCCAGCATGTATGGGATTGCACCTTAAGTGACTAGCAGAAGTAATGTAGAATACACATAATTCAGCAGGCGAACAACACTACTTTGCAAGGCTACTTGAAGGGATCCCATTGATTCCGTATGGTGAAATGCCTGAGGAACTATGTCGAGGCAAAGGTAATCCCACGTAGTATTTTGACAAGTATTTATAAATTACAGGACTTTTGCCTGAGCAAAAGGAGGCAGCAGAGTTGCCTGGCATTATCCTTGTGGTTGGAGTAGTTTCTCTATGATGGAGGATTCTTCCTTCCTCTTCTCAGGTCTGACTATGCTAGGTCGGTAGAGTGAGTTGGCTCATGACAGCCTTCCCTCCAAGCTGGTGTCTGGTGTATCATATTGCTGCAATTGGTTCAAGTTATGGAGGACATGTGGAACAATTGCATGAAGTTACATATCCACAGATTGTTTGCTGCCAGTCCCTTGCTGTAGATTAACTTCAACTGATAGCTAAGATAAAGACTGAGAGAGGGGGTAGGTGTGCTTAATTTTTCTTCCTGTAACTGGAGACTATCGGTCGCTTTTCTGTTATGTGAAGAAGACTTAACATCTTCTAGGGATGTGCCCCTAGATGTTAAGATCCTATTAATAACTACCTTGGATAGACTTCTTAGTCCTTAGCTTCTTTGGAGCTCTTTTTCTGAGGGTTTTAGGAGTTCATGTCTTGCAATACTCCAGAACAGATTTTTGCTCTTGTTGACAGATCATATGCCTCTGCATATGTGGGTTTACCAGGCAGGGTCTCCAGTGTTAAAAAGCAGGGCTCCCTTTGACCTGTTCCAGTGTTTCTTTTTTTAGAAATGAAATGGTGGAAATGCTCAGTAAATCTCCATGGGGATGGCATTCCATAATATAAGTGTTGCCACTGAGAAGCCCTATGCCTTGTGTTTGTTTAACAGTTCAAGATAAAGCTGGAACAAGATTACAGTTATGTGTTGTAATTGTTAGAAACAGGACAAACGTTTGGCTGCTGTATTTTGGGCTAGTGGATACTTGAACTTTTTAAAAGGTACCCCTCTGCAGAGCATTACAGTAGTCTACTTTGGGCATAATGCATGGCTTACGGATGTGAGATGTATCCTGTCCAGGAAAGTCTGAAACATTAAAAAGTGCACCTGGGGAAAAGCCCTGGAGTACCTCCCCCCACTCCACACACACACACACACACACAGCTGTATATCTGCTAATTCAAAGGTAAATGCTTTCCCTGTTTGAAGTACATGCATTTGTTCTCCTCAAACACTAGAGTAACTGAACAGGAATGCACTTGCCTTTAAATGGTCTGGGACAGGTTTCAAGCTAGTCCAGTCCCATCTATTGCTGAAGATGGTAAAGAGCAACAGAGGTTTGTTTGTTTGTTTTTTGTCATTAGCAGATTGATGACTCTTCAACCCAAACTTCCTGAGAAATTCACAATTCACTCAGCAACTCCATACTTTTCAATAACTGCATGAGAAACTTTGCTGTTCCACCTTATGGCCCATGTGGTGGTACAGTCTCCCAGTATTACTTCTCTAAAAATGAATAGAGCCATTTTAAAACAGTGGTCTATAAAAATATCCTTGGTAGCTGGTCCAGAAAGATACCATAGTCTAAATTCAACTTTGTCAATGGGGTTTCACCACAGCCTTTTGCAGGAGCAAGGAAACCACATGTTTCCTCAAGGAATTTTGAATGTGTGTGTGTCAAATGTTGTCACACAGACTATGTTGTTGAGATGACTAGTGGTGCTCAAATGTTCTGGACAACATTCATGCAAAGTGTGCAGTGCAAATCCTCTCTGTGTGTACCGTGTCTGTCTTAAGCCAGGCACTCTCATGCCAGTGGTGCAATGCAAGTATATGCTGGAACTGTGCCTGCATGCTTACTTCAGTGATCTCAGTTCTGAATTGGTCAGCTCTTCAGTCAAGTGGTGTGTGTGTGTGTGTGAGTGTGTGTGAGAGAGAGAGAGCGAGAGCCCAATCTAGCAAACAGGAGGAATTGCCTTCATTATTTATCTCGGTGTTAAAGACAATAGAATTTTTGTCTCTAGACTTAATGTCTAGAGTCTTAATGTCTGTCTACAGTAAATGTACTGGAAAGGGTGAAACTTATAGAGAACAAATATCTAGAGAGGATCTAGTTTCTATTGCCTACATTAGCCTCTCTTTAACTGATCCTTAGAGCCAGTTTTGGCTAGCTAATATTTGAAGTATTTTTAAATTCTTAATGTTTTTAGCTATTGTATTTTATTGTTTTTATACTTCATTGTAAAACTGCCCAGAGCACTTTAGCTCTAGGCGGTATAGAAATGAAATAATAATAATAATAACCTGTCAAAAATAGATGCTTGTTAACAGGAGTTATTTAGAATAGAAGAATGAAGTGTCATTCTTCAAATAATAATATTTGAAGTAAATTAAATATATAAATATTGTACTGATCATGTTATTCTCATACCCAAACCTTAGGAACCTGGTTTTTGAGATTTTCTGTTAAGTATAAAAGGTTTGTTTTAGAGGCAGCGATTAAAAGTTGTATAGTTAAAGCAACATTCCCTAACAGTGATGCCTAATTGGGAAGCTTATTTAAAACTCTGGCAGTGTATGCCATAGATACAAAGTCATCTTAATGAAAGACATAGGTGGGATAACCTACATGATTCTAGTCACATGTAATGAAACTGATCATGACTTTGAACATCGATAATTGTCTGTCATCAAAATATGCATTAGATCATTTATTTTTCTAAGGAGTAAATTTTACATGCCAATTTTTTTAGAAAAGTTTTTCTTTTTTACTGTATTAGTAATCATTTAGGAGAAGTAAAAGCTGAGTAGAAATACATCAATACCCTGTGGTTAACATTTTATTCTTCATTCAAAATGAAAAATATTTAATCTATAAAAGTTTGATTTTTTTCTAATATTTTGGAATAGGGCCAAAAATGTTCATTGGGGAAACAATATTTTTCTGGTTCTCCTCCCCACAGGCCTTCACATCTCTATTTTCACCTTCAAAAATAAGTGATTCTTTCTTCCGTTCCAGTCCTTTTGGATGGACTGGATCATTCCATGGAGGTTGCAAGGCTAAAAGAAATGCCTTGTCTGTTTATATTGCTCATTCCATATATTGCTCATTCCATATATGCCCTCCCGCCCCTTACGATCGGAAGCTGATGCCCTCCTCCGGGAACCCTCCGTGAGGGAAATAAGGAGGGTGAGTACCCGGAGGAGGGCCTTCTCTGTGGTGGTGCTCCACTTATGGAATGCGCTCCCCAGAGAGGCTTGCCTGGCGCCGTCGTTATTTGTTTTTCGGCACCAGGCAAAGACCGTTTTATTTAAAAGTTATTTTAATTGCTAATTTATATTTATTATATTTATTGTATTTTTTGTACTTTTAATTCTTATCTCGAGATGGGCCAGTTTTTAAGTAGTTTTAGATACTGAAATTGTTTAATTTGTTTATTTGTTTGTTGTGAGCCGCCCCGAGGCTTGTCGGCAAGGGGGCGGCATATAAATATGCAAATAAATAAATAAATTCCTGCTGTAGGATTTAAACCAGGGGTTCCTAACCCCGGGGCTGCAGACCGGTACCAGTCCTTGGCCTGTTGCCAATGATCCGTACAGCAGGAGGTCAGCAGTGGGCAGGTGGGCAAAGCTTCCTCTGTAGATGTAATCTCCACAATTCCCCTCCTCCTTTCACTCACGGGCTGCCATGGCGCCAAGGCTCAAATGAAGAAGGTGGGATGTCAAAAGTCCTCTGACCCACCAAATCCAATCTTTTTCAAATGGGCTAAAGCTCCTCTGACAGATTATTTGTTTCTCCAGTGAGATGACATTGCGAGCTGCCCCATAACCAATAGTATCCAATAGCACATGTGGACTGTGGCTCGATCATGGGGCAGGTGCTCCAATAAAAAATGGTGGAACAACTGAGCCTTAGACCAATGGGAGCAGTGGATTGAGGTGAGGGGGGTGGGGTGGGGTGGGCCTATCCATTTTTTTCTGGTTTTTCCAATGAGAACACAAACCCTACTGCAGACGGCACATGTGAGGGATCTAGGTTGTGCGCTGCTTATGAGAATCCAATGCCTGATGATCTGAGGTGAAGCTGAGACAGTGAGCTGCACAATTATTTCATTATATATTACAATGTAATAATAGGAATGAAGTGCACAATAAATGTAATGTGCTTGAATTGTCCTAAAATTCTCCTCCCCTCAGTCCATGGAAAAATTATCTTCCATGAAACTAGTCCCTGGTGCCAAAAAGGTTGAGGACCACTGATTTGAACAATGATGAGCAGAGTTGATGTCTGATTTGTCACTGATGTTCTATAAAACAGGGTACTGAAACCCCCTGGGGGAGCCTCCAGCAATCTCTTTGGAAGCCCAGAAGAAGTTTCTGCCTCTCTCAGGCCACACAGAATGGCATCTAACATATTTGGAGGGGCTGAAGAATCTCAGAACTTCCCAAAGAGAACAAACCCTCCAGGTGAGAGATACCCTATTCTTAAGGAACACTGTGGACAGGTGTGACTAGTTCAGCACATAACAACATGTGATTCACTGTTACTGTTGTTCAGGATGTTTATATTTCACACAATTTCTTTTAGTTGGTAGGGCTACATCTAACTGTATTGTGGATTTCAGCCACCATTTTGCATAGAAAAGAAAAATGCCGCTGTGTTTGAACTGATACAGTGCTATCTTGTTAAACTGCAGCCTTAAATGTCTGCTCATGAGAGGAAAGTAATGTTTGTCAATTTGTACAAGCTTTGTTCAGATTATTCCTTGCAAGTGTGGTTTGCCAGTAAAGAGTACTCTGGTAAGGAGCAGGCAGATAGCACAGCTTGCAAAATATTTAGATATGAATCCTGCACTTTGATATTCTGGATATGCTTGTCTGCAGTGTGTGTTGCTAGATACTGTGATTGTGCTGCGTTTTTCTGCCACTGTTTTATATTACTTTATAAATAGTTATATTATTAATTGTTAAACTGTTGACTTGTTGTAAACTTGTTGAATTCCTCAGATAGGTGGGATGTTTACGTATATATGGTACTGTCTAGTTTGTTCAATACTAGCCTTTTAGGTTTTAAAGTGGCATTGGTCTTAATGTGAACATTGAGGTATGTCTGAGTCAGGTGGAGGAAGTATAAGCCTGTACTTGTATTCTCTTCATCATCTTCCTTTATTATGACCATAAGCAGTAAGGTAATCTTTCAATTATAGTTTCCAAACCACCTGACAATAAATGCTGGTTAGGCAGAAACAATTCCCAGTGTTTTGTCAGTGAGCACTTTTGCCAAAACATACTATATTTGTGTTCTGGTCAAGTTCTGGAACAGCAAGATGAGCCACAATATTTCTAGATGCACGTTCACTGACATCTTTGGAATAAATGGGTTCGAACAAAAGCTCTTGTAAGTTATGTCGGCACTTGTTATAGCCTTGTGTGACATCTGAGAACCAAATGCAACAAATCTATCTGAAGTTGTTCAGTGTATGATAAATATTTCCCTGAACAGTAGTAAAGTGTGCATGAAGTGGAATACAGTAAATAAGAACTTATGGTCAAAACACAACATGATATTTCAAATTAAACAACTTATTCCACCCTCCCAGTCAAATCATTAACAATTCAATAAATACAGCATACATGCTATTAGATAGCAAAATTATTAGGGTAACAGATCTTGTTCAAACCTTTCTGCTAGTGCTAGTCTTGTTTCACTTACAAGAGCCTCAGGAAGCCTAATTACAATTTAGATATCTTGGGGGCAGGTTTTTCTCACCTCAAATCACTTGTAAGGCAGCCTGGCAAAAGCAAGAGGGGAAAAGGAGGGGCAAGAAGGACTTTCAGCCTCCCAAGTCATTTAACTGCTACTGCTGGTCTTTAGGCACATTAGATCCCCTGCTTGATTGCTAATCTTTTAGGACAAAAGACATTCCAAGAGAAAACAGTAAATCTGAATCCATTTCACAACAAATTTAATGTTGATAATAGGCTTTCTTGGAGCTTCACAAAAACTTATTTGGAGATTATGGGGAAAAGGATCAGTTCCTTGTAACTGTCAAGTTTACTATTCTCTTTCAGGTGGAAAGGAGAGTGGCATTTTTGAGGGCAATAAGCCTAACCCTTCCCGTCAACTTACAAATCCACCTGGTGGAAAAACCAGCAATATCTTTGGATCTCCGCAGCCTGCCAGCACTACTAAAGCACATCCAAATAAGCCAAAGGTAACTGTCTTGTTGCTTTCACTCACTACTTTCAGTTTAAAAAAAAAGGTCATAAGGAAGTTCAGATTGCTGCAGGACAATTAATATAAAATGAAGCAACTATACATTCATCTTGGTTAGTGAAGTTGCTGAATTTGGAATTCCTGGGTACAGTCTTAGAAGTTCCTGGTACAATAAAAATAGCCGCCTTTCTGCTGCATCATGTTGAGTTAAAATTATACCACTGTGTATTGAAGAAATGTACTACAGTAAGTGATGGATATGGAGTCTAATCCCTTATAAGGAGCTGAAACCCTTCTGTTTCTCATATGGAGCTGAGTTGTCCCACATACACAGAAAGTGAAGAAATGCAAAGTACATGAGAGAAAAGCACCACCCTTAGCAGAAATAACCTATCTTTCGTGCTTGAAAGAAAATCCAGAATAGCTTGTGCGTGTGTTTTAAAAAGGCAATACATCCTTTGAAAGCTTTAAAATTGCTCTTTCTCCTTCCTTCCCTCCATTCCCCCACCACCCCCAGGATCATTCCAATATCTTGTTTGACAGAGGAGATTCACCACAGGAACCAAGATCAAAAGGTGAGCTTTGTAGTAAGCAGAGAAGTTCTAAAAGAAGGAATTTATATCTATATTGAATTGTATATCTATATTGAAGACTTTTAGGATACAGCCCTACTGGGTTGCTGCCTGGTAAGAGGAAATCTCTCATCCCAGAGGTTTCTGACTGTCTTGTGACCTGCAACACTTCTACTGGCAAGGCAGGAGGATCAACATAGGTATCCTATCATTTTAGCTTTACTTCTACATTTCCCACTAGGCAGGACCTTTAAGGCCATTTGGGGAAGTTGAGACTGAGGCTGGTGCTGGAAAGGCCATAGGACAGGGGTGGCCAGACTTGTTCAACAGAAGAGCTACACATGGAAATGTCAGATGTTTGAAAGCTGCAAGTGGGTGCTCATGGGTGGCGGCAGGAGGCGGTGAGTGGCAAGCAGGCACCCATGGGCAGTGAGCAGCAAGAGGGTGCCCAGGGCAGTGGGCTGGGAGCTGCAAAATAATTTCAAAGAACCACATGGAGCTCCTGAGCCTTGGTTTGGCCACCTCTGCCATAGGATTTTGTGTATCTTTCCCCTGATTTTTCAACTCCCTGCACACTATAGAATCTCTTTTACTGCAGAGATTACAAGCCCACAGAGCTTGCGTTTCTCTTTCAATTAGTCCTAATATCATAGTCATATTGATTTTCTCCCTTGTTTCTTCTTCCCTGTTTTCCAGTACACAGATTTATTTCTTTAAAGTCACAGAGAAAAGCCAGTTCTGAAACTTCATACTGTTTTTCTCCTTCATTTAATGTTTACTGAAATATATTAATTGTATATATTAAATGAAAATATTCTGAACACTTTAATTTACGATATGGAAATGTAATTCTTTTTGTGGCCCTCAGGTTCCATGTTGAAGTCCTCACATGGTCCTCAAGGTACAAAAAGTTGGACTGCCCTGTGCTAAGACATTCATTCTACTGTGTTGTCATGGACAAAACAATAACTTTCCTTGCTTTCTCTTTTGAGGAAGGAATAGATAGGATAGACAGTTGGGTATCCTATAGCTAAGATTGTTTAAGTTGTAGCAATATGAACAATGAGATATATGGTGAGGGGGATATAAGATGCAAGTGTAGATGGAAAAGGACCAGTGTTACATGTTTATACCTGCCAGTCCCTGTTAACAACCTGGCAGCTTTATTCTGGACCAGTTGAAGTATCCTGACAGTCTTCAAGGGCAGCCACACATAGAGCACGTTACAGTAGTTCATTTGGGAAGTTACCAGGGCATGGGTCACTGCCGCCAGGCACTGCCCATCCAAATAGGGCTGCAGTTGATGGAACAGCCGAAGCTGAAGGAAAGTGCTCTTCGCCACGGCCTCCAGCTGGGATTCCAGGGACAGCTCCGGATCGAAGAGCACTCCCAAACTGCGCACCCTATCCTTTAGGGGGACTGCAACCCTGTCCAGAACAGGGTTAGAAACACCTAACCGGGAGGCTAAACTGCCTACCAGCAGGACCTCCATCTTGTCTGGTAGGTACGTATGGCACCTATTCCTGAGTCCCAGGTGCAAACTTTGCACTTACCTGCATTGAACACCATCCTGTTGTCCCACACCCACTTCCTCAGTCTGTCTAGATCCTTTTGGATCTAGAGTGCTTGCTCCTCAGTTGTGACCATTGCTGCCACTTTGGTATTGTCTGCAAATTGGGTCAGCAGACTCCTCCAGGTCATTGATGAAGAGGTTGAACAGAACTGTTCCCACAACTGAGCCCTGGGGAACTCCCCTTGTCACCGGCTGCCATCCCGATGATTCCCTGCTGATAGTCACGATTCCCCGCCGAATGGGTCTTCTCATACCTATTAAAAGGCCTTTTTGTCCTGGTTGCTTGATTTAGACTTCTTGTATTTAGAAATAAGTCGATACATGTGTTCAATGCCATCTGCATGACCTACCATGCTTCTTTGTATTTGCATGAAACAGTCCATTCCCTGGGGGCCAGGCACCAAATTCAGCCAGTAGGATGCTTAGGGCTGGCAAGTGAAATATGCTATAAACATACTTGTAGTAAGACTGGTTGAACAAAAATAATGGTCACCTAACAACATGCCATCTTATGTAGCTACAGAAGACCAAAAACCACAGGTGGAAGGCATGAGTGAAAAAGGAGAGCTACAGAAGGAAAATGAAAATAGAGCCCTTCAGAAGGAGAGTACCAAAGAGCCTGAACCCAAGGTGGATGATCATGAGCCAAGGCTGGGACCACGACCACGGTCACACAACAAAGTGCTCAACCCCCCTGGAGGCAAATCCAGCATTGCATTTTATTAAGAAAAGCTGTTTCTCTTTTTCTTTAATGGAGTCAGCAAAGAAACATTTCCCATTTTCAAGGTCAGAATTAAAGGGCTAGCCTTCTTGTGCTGGGAGGAGGAGGCACTTAGTGGTTTAGTTTATTCAGTATGTGGCAGAAGTCAACTTGAGCATCTGTATTTTATTTTTTAAAAATGCAGATCAGATTCCTGAGAGAATCCTTTCAGCCTTACACTTCTGCTGCTTTCTGAAAATATGGGCAGTAGCACACATTCCAAGGCAGAATATTGCTTTCTTGATGTTCAGATTATGTAATACAGCTTTCTGCAGACATTAGCTTCGTTTGAAAGGGACAGAGGCCGGCCTAAACTTTTGACTGAAGGTCTGTCTGGACTGTGAACTAGAGCTCTCTCTGTCTGGTTGTACAAAATAGGATGGAAGGAAAACTTTACCAAGCAAGTGTATCTTAAGAGGAATTGTATTTGAAAGAATCAGATGTTCTTGTACAGTCTCAGAAGCCTTAACCTTGTAGTTTTCCCCATGTTTGTTTCTGGTTTGTTAAGAAAGATGCAAATTTGAATGAAGAAAAAAAATTTGCAGTCTCGTGTGGCACAGAATAATCTATTGTAGCATCTCTGCCCAAACCACTTTTTGTATAGTTAGGCCTTGAATACTATCCTTGGGGGTGGTTAAGAAGTTAGTGCTTTACACCATCATTAGCCTCCAAACAGAAGCTGCTGTGCTGGTGCTTGAAGGTTCTAACTTCCATTGTGCTCTTAACTGCCTCTATCCTACAAAAATGTCCAGTTTTGTGTATTCTCTGCTGACTCTGTTAGTCCATTTACATTCCTTCCTCTTTGGCCTTTGTTTGCCTTTGGCCACTTCTGCCTATCTTCTGGAAGTGGAATTGTCAGGTCCTTTTCACCCACACTCCACTAGGCAGCACCTTTACCTTGAACTACACTGGGTCAAGTTGCAGCTGCTGGGCTGCCCACTGTATTCTAGCCCACTTTTGTCCTCCCACTTCCGTCATAGAAGATTTAGAATCCTGTCGCTGATAGGTAGGAGAGGGGGAGGGGGAAATGGTGTAGGAACTACAGCCCTGTTCAAGGTTCAGGTAACATCTTCAGACAAGGACCTGTGGATCAAATCGGAAGGCATAGTTTACCCCTTCTGATTGTAGCTGTACGTTGTAGCTGCCTTAAGATTCTTTGTGTGTTATGTGTGTGTCCCTCTGTTTCTCCCCTCCTTCCCTCCAATTGCAGATGGTTCCAGGATTTTTGCAATGCAATTCTTGTGGTGCACACACTATTTAGATTTGTTTGCAATAATTTTGTCATTTCCTGTAATTACACTGTTGGTTTAGGATGGAAGAGACAAAACATGTCGTTCTTAGGATGGATCTTTCATGAATTGTATTGTAGGATTCATTATTTGTCAACATCAGGTGCTTAGACTGCGGTGGCTTGCCTCTTAACTCCATTATATGTGGGAATTCATCAGGCACACCAAAGACCTAGTGGCCTTCCTTACAGCAAAAAATTCAAGGGTGTTGCAATCTTGGTCCTGGAAAGCAAGCTCTGTGCCCAGTACTAAAGTAAACTTAAGAGTTCTATCCAACATTAGGTGAATGTGCGCCTTTTAGACCGAAATGTACCTTCTGTTGGAAGGGGATTAATTCTTCATTGCCAACTTTTTAACAATCTTTGCTTATAAGTGCCCCCCCCCCCACAACTGCCATGAGCCCGTGAATGTTTGGATATGAACGCTTGAGTCTTATGAGGAGTTGATTTTAAATGGAAAAACATGGACAGTTAGCCAAAGTTTGTTTCTCATACTATTTGTATTGTGTTTTTGGATGTCTTTCCTGCTAAGGTATCAAGCTTGAACTATCTGGGATTGATGTATTAAAAGGTGCATTTTCACCAGTGCCTGTTCTGGATAGCATTTTCCAGCTAAGCCTTAAATTATCACTGATTTAACTATTTGTGTGCCATTTTCCCCATGGAGTACTGTAGCTATCCAGAAACGTAAGGTTAGTTTTTATTCTTTCTGAATGGTGGTTGACAACCCCAAAATTTCAAATCATGTATTGTTCAATGAACAGCTGTGTTTTGATAGTTCATTATGGTGTAATTGATAGATCCTTAAGGCTCTGACTTAAAATGGTGTCCTGGTATGGTCCCATTAATTTTCATCCACTGATACTGGGAACATGCAATATCCAAATTTCCATTTAAAAAGAAGACAACCTTGTGGTGGACCATCTATGTACATGGTACTTCACTGAGTAATTTGCAACAAAAATGACAAGGCTCCTGTCCACAGAAGTTTGTAATCTAAATTCTGGATGAATGTAACTGTTTCTAGGCTGACAATGTTAGTTGAATACTGTGTGAAGGGGGACAATTGCCACTTTATTTCAAATGATTGTATATGCAATGGAGTCCCTTAATAAGTTTTTCTAGAGAGACGTTACAACGGTTGCTTTATAGCCTAAATCTGTTGAGGGGCACATCTTTTCCTTCAAACTCCTCCAACCTATTCTTTAGTTCAACCCCTAGATGCTATTCTTTCCCTGTAAACCCTACATATATTTCCCTAGCCTTTGTTTGTGTCACCATGGCAGATTTTTGATTATAAACTTGTTGGGCAAGGGACTTGTACTCTGTTAAGTGCTGTCTACTTTGACACCAGGTAAATAATAAATCTCATAAATGGTTTTCCATGCTATATTGCATGAGTTTTGATTCATATAAGCTTTCACTGCTGAAAGAAAGAAGCAAGGTCAATAAATCAGTTTATTTGTGTTATCCTCCAAAGTCCATGGACTATACTACATTGACTTCAAATTCTTTATTGTCTACTCAATTTCCCACAGCTTTGAACAGATATAGTATGAACAGTGCCTTTTCTCTGGATTTGCAATCGATATAGGGAAGCAAACAGGAAGACCTTTCTCTCTGTTGTAGTTCTTACTATCTCCTATACAGGATGTTTTTGTTCTAGTGAAATGCCTTTTAAGATTGACTTTGTATCATTTGTTAGGAAAGAAGAGTTCACTTTATCGGCGTCACCTCTATACCATCTGTTCTGTTCTCACATTAGTTGAAAAATAATAGCTGCCCTTCGAGACAATTGTCTAGTTGTCTGCAGATCTTTACTGATCTGATCCATCAAACGGATTAAGTGATAACCTTTTGTCTTGCCCCATATTTAAAACTGAACAGTGTTGCCATTATAATAATCATCCTGTGCCCTTCAGTGTTAGTCATGGTCAACTGACAACTGAAGAAACTTAAAGAAATAGTAAAATGTTGTAAGACATAGTTGGTCCTCTTTTTGTTCTACAAACTGAAGTAGAAAGTAAAAGCAACTATTTTCAGCATTCTGTTAATTTTGTTTCACAGTGGAATAGAAGTACTTGTTGATGTACTAGGTGTAATGGATGTGTTGAAGCAAGGAGAAATAACTGGAAATAGTTCTGAATAGAGTTGCATTTCAGTCAGTCATAGTTCCCTCTACATTCAGTAAGCTTTAACCCCAAACAAGTCTGGGATGTCAGTCTCAGTCCCAGTCAAGTTTCTTCCAAGCTTTTATGAATTCAGGTGATAACACACTGACTAATCTATCCATCTATAACTCAGAAACATGGTCCTGTAATTTTGAGTGATACATTTTCCCTAATCATATTACTAAATTCTACCACCACAAAGGCTACACAGTACTTGTAAGAGCTACTGCTTCCCCTGCTACTGGAGTATGTTTGTGTCATATTAAATTTGCATGGCATGATCTCCAGTTTTCGTAAGATAAACACTTTGAAGCACAGAGCTGACAGCAAACTTGCAACTGGATCAAATTATGCCGTTCTGATTCAATACAACCAATGCAACAGAGCTGTGCTTGACTTATTCCAAGAGTGTTCAACGGTACTTAGGGTAGGAGATGTGAGTATTCCATAACAGCCTTGCTAGATAGCTTCAAAGTGTACTACTTTCAAAAATGTCCTTCACTGTTTGTGTCAAAATGCATTATTTCTAAGAAATATGGAATGCCTCACCTACAGCTGTCAGTAGTCAACACTGTAATCATGCGCGCCTGTCTTCCAAAAAGCTCCAGCACAGTGAGGATTGCTGGCACAGTGACTGTTGCACTCAGTTCCTCACCCTTTGGTTGGATGAGTGAAGGAAATGGTGAAGAAAACTTGGGGGTCACGTTCTATTGTTGTCCAAAGCATTTATAAAGGTCAGTCAAGTATTAAAAACAAGTTGAAAAAAGGGCTGCAAGTAAGGGTACGCAAATTCTTAAAATGATAGCATTCATAATTGTAGAAAACTGCACCATAAAAAAGAGGTTCTGATGAGAAAATGTATGATCTGTCCTGCCAGTTTGCTAATCACCCTGAAACTATTATCGGGCTATTAATGGAACCAGGCTCTGTCATGTCATCTCCATACTGTTCAATAAGATGCTAAGTCTCACCTATTTCATCACACACCTTAGTCAAGATGTCAAGAGTAATGATTCTCAACACTCCAGAAATACAATTTGAGGGATAACTGTTCAGGTTCATTAACTAAAACACACACTTGTATAATTCAATACAATGAGATCTGGCAGATGGTGAATAGGTGGCTACTGTGCTGGTTGGTCTGAAGTAGCTTGGCAAGGTTTTTAAACTCCTAAAAATAATAGTAATAAGCATTGTATAAGTTAAGAAGAAATCATGGTCTGTAGTAAATTTGTACTTTCATACAGAGGTCATCCCACCTGCTCACAGGGTATAAGCTGTAATTGTCCTTGCCACCTTTTACAGCTGGGTTGTAACAGTGAACCTTAAATAAAACCCAAGGAAATCCCACAAGCCTAAAGTAAATCCACTCAAAATTTACAGGATTTCACACACAGTTAGCAGGTTGTCTTTGGTGATGAAAAAAGCGGGGAGGGCCCTTGGTGGAGCCAATTCCATGTGAAACATTTAAGTCTGCTCCCATGCAGGGTTTGACTTAGGCTTCCTGTTGGTTTGTCATTCTTCCCTTCTGAAGTCTTGAAAAGAGAGGCTGCATATTAATTCAGGCATGGGCTGGGAGTCACAATTCCAGAGAGCTTTCATAACTGTCCAGGAAAGGATAAGTCCCTGCTTCTCTTCACTAGAATCCCCAGGATGTGGCGAGGGCTTGGGAGGAGGAGTGTAGCTGATGACTAGCAGTAGCTAGCTGCTGCACCTAATCAAAAGTTGAATACCCTCTGATTATAAAATATTTTTTTCTTATCTGGTCTGCTTATTGTAACAGATTGCAGAGGTCAAGAGCAATTAATTGTGCATTTAAGAATCTGACACTGCAGTATAGCATTTAGTGCATACAAAATGGATTTGTTAAGCATCCCTCCCCACAAAGAATTAGAAAAGACTATATTTTGAAGACTTTGAGAACCAGTATAATCCAAGCAATTGTGTGAGTTTAAAGCACAAAGGCTTCCCTTTTCCCTTTCCCTAGTTACAAGCTAGAAAGTATTAGTGCCATGCCTCATGCTATTTGAAAAGACTAGAAAACACTTCCACTGTGTAAAGTACTACAGAAATTAATACTGCCATGGTACATGCACAGAGGTTTTAAACTTCAACCACTAGTAGAGCAAGAGCTTAGTGGTAGGTAAGACAGTAATATTTTATTTCCAGCAAAATACTGTGGCTGGAAAGTCCACACATATGGACAATTGCAAACTGTGAGGCACACACTCATGTCACTCAGTTGGAGAAGGTAAGGCCAACACCAATGGAACTAAATTTACATTGTTGTGCTCTGGTGTGAAAGCATATCAAATGCTGAACAGTCATTAAATATAGCTTTGCAAGCAATCTTTGGTGTGCAACACAGACAACCTCCATCACTCATGGCATTATTTTCACATGGAGTATATGTTTCCTCAAATGGGCATTGGTTCCCTACCAACTTACTGCAAGAAGGTCTGGGACTGATGCCAGTAGGTTTTCCTCCTGTACATGCTGCCATTTGTTGCTGATGCACCACATCCAGGTTCCAGAACAAGTCTGGCAAGACGTGATAGCATCACGAAAGGTGTTTTACGTGGTTCGGGGAGAACTGACTCATATAGGTGGAGAAACTGTTTTCCATATTTGCTCAGTTTGTATTTTTACTGTCTGCTGAGAATTTGCCCTAACAACGTTTGTGGTATTTTGCTGGTAAGGCAATCAGAATTGTAATGTGAAGCACCTCACCTTCAAGTATATGCCTGCACAAGCAGCAAAGGTGATGTGTCTCTGTCTCGCCATCACTGCATGCACAGGCATATGCTAACAGCCAATGCAGCAGAACAGCCAGTCAAGTTCTCCAAATGGCACCTTCCACACAAAAAAGTGGCAGGCATGGAGGAATCTCAGCATATGCAGAACTAATTGCACTTGGGGAAACAGTCAAAACCAACTTTGAACTTAGAAAAATGTTACGTGTAATGAAGAAACCTAAAAAAGGTGGTGCATGGAAACCTGAACCACATTGTAACCTTTTTATTGTAGGTTCCATTTGCTTTAATTGAAATCAAGTGTTGGCATATACTTGAGGTTTTTTGGTCTTTTCAAAACCGCTCAGACGATGCTGCGATCCCAAGCGCCAGTCTGAGAGAACAATTTCTCAAGTTCCCCAGGAGATAAAATTGGCTTGTGCTATACTTAGAATGGATATCTACTGTTCCTATGAGCACAAGTATTACTATAGCACCATTTATGCATATGACACTTTACAAAGAACAGGGCATTGCAATCTGAAATAGATACAGGGTAACAACAGAGGAAGGAAGAAAATATTTCTGTTACATACAGTTTGTTGTCACTAAGCCCGACTTGAGGGGCCATGGGATGAAGGCAAGGTAAGTTTTTGTGGAAGTGTTGTGGCTGTATAGAAGCATTCCTTGAGACAGTTCCAGGTTCAATGGGCAGGATAGGAAATGGGGCAGTAATAGAATATATAAAAATGCAGATGTACACTTTGAAATCCCATTGATGTGAGTAGAACCATCAGGTTGGTTTGAGTGTTGTTTCCCTGTGTGATTTGCAAGTGTTCACATGCAGACAGTTTCTACCTATGCAATGGAGCCAATAAGCTGGAAGGAAAAGAGTCCTACATTAACCATCTGTGTGACAGAAGGACTACTTCAACTATTTCAATGAAAACTACCTTCCTGTTAAGGCATTATTCCAAGACCAGAAAACCTAAAAACACCTTTAGGCTGCATTCCTATACACTTTCCTAAAAGCATACTTAAATTAAATGAACCAGACTTAAGCATGCCTAGAATTGTGCTGTTGAAGTAGTAGCTGCTTCCCTAAATGTGGACATTAAAGGCCTCCTTGGCAGGCCTTTAATTTTTTTAAAATTTAAATTTAAAAAATTATTTTAATTTTTTGGCAGACTGCAGGAATCTTCTGTAGTGTAATAAAATCATGTTCCTAATGTAAGCCCAGCATACATGTGTAAAACTGCCTTGAGAGGGATCTGTACATGTAAGTTTGGGCTTATATTCTATAATTTCCCTTATTAAACACAGGCAATGTTTTAGAAGAAAGAAATCCACTGGCACTTTGGGTTCTACCACATAGCTCCTGGGGAAGCTGCTTAGTTGATGGATCCTTCATCTTCCACCTCGTTGAGGAGTGGGGCTGCATCCACAGGCTGCCTGACCACTTGCTCTGTTGATGAGCGCTTCGTCAAGCGGTTCAGTGTTCCACCCTGGGCATTCATAAAAGCAGGAAATGAAACAAAATTGGAGTTATTTGGGGTGGTTGGACCTTTGTGCAAAGGCCACAGAATCCCACTGCCAGCAGGGAGTCAGTTGCCCAGAAGAGCCGTCAATCACAGTCCCATCTGGCCTACATGAGGAGGAGCCTACCTCCTTGTGGTAACTGCACCCACTGGCCTTGGTAAGAGGCCTCCAGGAGTGGGGTAGGGTGAGGGATACGGGAGGCAAGGATAGCAGCAAAACAAAGGTGCAGGGGAGAGGAGAAGGTGTGGGTTTCTTTATGTTGCTGAACTGCCAGCATAGCCAATGCTGAGTGATGGTGAGAGATGCAGTCCAAGAACACTATCTAAAGGAGCCCTTGCGTGCATATCTGCCCTCCCGTCCCTTGGGATCGGTGGCAGAGGCCCTTCTCTGGGAACCCTTTGTGAAAGATATTAGGAGGGTGAGTGCCCGGAGGAGGGCCTTCTCTGTGGTGGCGCCCCACCTATGGAATGCACTCCCCAGAGAGGTCCACCTGGCGCCGTCGGTATTTGTTTTTCGGCGCCAGGCCAAGACCTTTTTATTTAAAAGTTATTTTAATTGTTAATTATTGATTGTATTTACTGGGGTTTTATGCTTGCGCCGAGATGTTTCCGGATTTTTAATGGCTAATTTGTGATTGTTTGTTTATTTTGTAAGCCGCCCCGAGGTTTTTTGTGAATGGGGCGGCATAGAAAGTCTAAATAAATAAGAAAATAAATAAACAAACACCTGGTGAGTCACACATCCCATCCCTGCTTTGCCATCATGCTCCCATAACCTCGTCATCCTTGGTCATCCTACCAGCAAGAGAAGTTATAAGCCCCCTTACTGACAGATCAATCGCAGAAAAAAGTATAAACCTTTAAGTGATGCAACGATGGGAGAGAGGGGTAGAGGAATTGCCCCACTACCTACACACAGGAGCAGTAACAACTGTGGTAGCTACCACAGTTGTTGATAGGGCTTTGACCTATCATGAGTCAAAGAATGAATTCTATATTAAAACATCTGCCTTGCCTTGGCCTACAGCCCTTAGGCTTCCTCATGAAGAAACACTTTAGGAAGTGAAACCAATTCAAGAAACTCTTCCTCTTTCTAAACAGAAACTACCTTATTTTGAAAATGAAAAAATATATTAACAAGTTTTAATATTGTTTCCTATGTTTTTAACTGCAGCCAATGTGTGCTGGTAATTAATTTATGTTATATTTTATGTGATTTCATTTATGTAAGCCATCCTGAGGCTTTCGCAACAGGACAGCATATAAATATTCTAAATAAATAAATATTACATAAATTGCAGAATTAAGTTCATATGGGGCAGTTGCTCCAAAGAACAATTCTTACCTGCTTCTTATCCACTATGTTGAGGCTGACAGAAGCACAAATGCAAGCAACTGTGTTTGCCAGCATGAAGATCATCATCTGCTGCCAGCGCCATAAAGGAATCTTTAATTCACTGGTAAAGTCAAAGAAGAATTATATAGCAAGACAGAGAATGGGCAAAAATTTACATTCTCTCATACAACATGCACATAATGATATGGCAATACTGGTTATATAACCATGCCCTAAACTGGGTTCTGAGATTTAGGTTCTGGGTATTGGCAACACTTTCCCATGAAGAATTCAAAATTTCCCTATTCCAGTAGTCCTGAACCATTACCATGTGGACTGCTTTGTTTAATTTGAATATCTGCAAACCCCTTTCTCCCCATTCCAAGCAGATGTGACTTCACAGCCAAGTCGTTAGTTTGCTTGGACTTTTTTAGTACAGTGGTACCTTGAACTCAATCCATTTCACAACTCTGGTAATGGCCCAAACTGGTCGTGAGCCAAGTCAAATTTCCCCTTAAGGTTCAAAGTAAATAAGGTTAATCTGTTCTGTAACTAATTTTTTAATCACAGGGAAGACAGCATGATTGCGGGCGCGCTTGGGGGGGAGACGGGTGCAATCGTGGCCATCTCCCCCCTCAAGCATGATCACGGCCATCTCCCCCCACCTGAGCATGACCACGATCGTGCCCGTGCAGGGAAGTCGGGGGGGATTGCGACCTGAGGAAATTTTTTTTCTAAAATTTCTGTTCATGGCCCGATTTGGTCATGAATTGAGGTGTTCATGAGCCGAGGTAATACTGTAATTATTTGGCTAGCTTAATACAGGCATTCTAATACAGTTTTGGAACTTTCTTATTTACTGGCACAGCTGTTTGACAGTGTAGCAGAAGGAAGGAAGCTATTCTTACCTGGACTTTGTTCCCAGAATCTGTCCCACAATCACGTTGGAGACACCAATTCCAATCATCTGTACGGATGTTGCGAGACCCATGGCTGTTCCCAAGGTTGCCTGAGGGACCACGAGGGGGATAGAGGGCCACATACTAGCCTGACAGAAAGTGGTAGAAACAGAAATCACACCCTGTGTGACAGCAGGCAGTTTTCATCAAGTATGAAGAGCCAAGCTGCAAGACGTTTTGATAGGATTAGTCTGAGCCATAAAATAGCTGATACAAAGCATGCCCAAATTAATCTGATCTTACATATAAACTTTGCATATTTCTCAGATGAGAGCAACTCATCCGGAATCTTTCTCCTGAGTATGCTAACCTAACATCTGAGTTACAAGCTGACTCAATGTGTGTTGAACTGGTCTTCTAAATGGCTCGACGCAAGGAAATACAATGAAATAGTCAACAACCTAGTTCACACAGAACAATCCAGAGCATGGACTGAGTATGGGTTCTTCAATCCTGGAATTGTGCTGTGTGTGAACTTGGAACTATGAATTGTTAACTATGAATAACCCAGGAAGAAAACACATGATTTATTGCTGGGTTCTGAACTCTCAGTTATCTTTAGCTTTGTATTGTTCCATGTGAACCCAGAACTGGTTGTTTTCACCATGCTATAGAAATGCAGGAGCCAGTACTACAGTACCACAGATGCACTTGGGATACAGGCAGCAAGCAGACATCGGAGCAGGAAATTAAATAATCCACAGAATGCGGAAAAAAAGCATGTGTTTTGACTGTCTGGCACATAAATCACAGGTAAGCTCTGAATTGTCATTATGTCATATAATTACAACATAATATAATTATATATATATAATTATGTCAGTTGTCATATGTAAACCAGGTCAACACATGCTGACTTAAGCAAGTCAACAGCAGTCATGAGATGGTACTTATGGACACTGCATCAGGTTTCTCTAAGTCTTCAGGACTTGGATGAAGCATCTTATTGGAATAGTTGGGGTGGGGCAGATTTAGGGTTAGCCGCTTCCATCTGATTTATGGCAAACGTTTAATGTCAAAATACTGAATCCCACACTGGCATGTGACCTGAAATACGGGACTGCATGGGCTGGAGATCAAATCCTAATTAAGCAGAGTGTAGGTTTATCTTCAACCCTCTTCCAAACCCCCCTCTCTCAAACGGGAAACCTGGAACCATCCCTTGGTGCAGCTCTATTATGTGAAGGAAACAGCAGCAATCCAATAGATCTTCATTGCACAGAAACCCGCTATCCACCAATCTAGGGCATTTCCGTTGACTTACTGCTGCAAAGGAGTAGGTGATGCCCAACCAGATGGTGGAGACAAGCGGTGGAACAAACGTGAAAGCCAGGAGAGCAAATACAGGCAATGTCAGCACTGCGCAACCCACAGCAAATATACCTCGAAGTCCAACATAATCCTAGGCGAGAGAGGAAAAGTGAAGATCTATTTCAGACAAAATCAAGTCAATGAGGCTACTGGGACTGGCTACAGATGATCATGAGCCATTCTATTTATTTTTCTTTAATTAGTACATTTTTATACCACCCAGAAGCCAATATCTTTGGGTGGTTTATAAAGATTAAAAATCTTAAATACTACATGTGACAAAAACTATATGCATATATGAAAAACCAGACACCCCCAGAACAGATATATCCAAACCATTTTAACAAAAATTAAGAAATCCTACAGCCTGATTAAAAACGTCATTCTATCCTGTCGTATGCTGCAGTCTTAATCTGGCCCTAAATAGGAACAATGGCGGCACCAGGCAGTCCTCACTGAGGAGCCTCTTCCATAATTGGGCCACTATTTTGCTGGAGAAAAAAGGCCTCCTTTTTTCTCCAGCAACAATTTAGCAAGGTACATGGGGATTTCCAGTGGACAAAAGGCAGGTCCCTCTTGGTAAGGCCCTCACAATCAGGATCTGAAACAGCAGAGGAAGAAAAGGCAGGGCTATGGCTGTACGTAGCATGTTTGATTTGTAGGTAAGCCTGAAACCCAGAAGAGTTGCTGCCAGTCATAATCCACAATATGACCTGCACGCATCCACAGTCTGATTCAATATAAGGCAGCTCTCTACATTCCTAAACTCAAACTCTGTAGAAAGCATTTCAAGAAATGTTCCCCAAACCTTAAGCTCACATTTGTGCCAATTACTTACAATTAGTATGCCAACTACTGCAGAGAGAACAAGGGAGCTATCATAGACAGCTCCAGCGATATAAGCAGCTGCCTGTTGACTGTAGCCAGGATACTTATCTTGGATAAACTTGCTGGAAGAAACGGGGAGGTACCGGAGAGAAAAGTCCATTAGATTTCTGGATTCAGTGATTCTGCTACAAGCATTAGGACACAAAGATTTCCCTCTTCGTCCTTGTAAAAACAATTTTGTCTCTTCTGGCCTGCATTGCAATGTTTGCAGACAATGTTTTCTTTGTGCTGAGATAACACAAAGTCAAGCAAGACTGTATAGCCCAAGGGCACTTGAGGCTCACAGAGGTCTTTGGTCAATTTTGCTGTAACATACCAGACGTTCTCATACAGCAAACAATTCACCATCACTACTGGCATGGGTATGAGGTATAGGGATGCTCCAATGCTGAAGCCATCTGAAATTTGGTGGCTGGACACACAATGGAACATTCATAGTTGGTGCACTCAAATATGAAAACTCAGCCTAAGAAAGCTCTGCCTGGGTGAATCCTTTTCCTGCCTTTCAATGGGCAACTAAACTTGAGGATATCTGTACCTGGCTATAGATTATATACAATATTTTTTTCTGGAAACTGTTTAGCTGTAAAAAGGACTACCTATTTATTTTATTTATTTAGAAATTTATAGGCCGCCCCTTGCCACAAGACCGTTCCCCTAGTTAGAGGCAGTAACAACCACTGAACTTTTTGTGAGACATTCACACTTGGAACAATAGGGTTCCAGAGGCCATTCCCATTTGGATTAGGGGGTACGTTATTTCTGAAAATGTTTAAGTCATGTTGTGAGAGGGTGCTTTTGCGCTCATGCCCTGCCTGTGGGGTCAGCTGCTGGGTAAAGAGAACGCTGGACTAGATAAACCCGTGATCTGAGCCAGCAGCTCTCTTGTGTTTTGAACAAAACAAGAGAAAGCAGAGAACAGCCCAAGTGTCAGTGGGGCACTTTTTGAGTATGTTTCTAGCGACTTAGCTGGCAGACTTGTGGGACAGCAGGCGGCAAAGGTTCCTTCCATCGGACAGAGTAGAATGGGCAAGATGGGCCAAGTCGAGCCATCACAAGCAGACGTGATTCGGTCTGACGCCTTCAGCCTCCATGTCTCAGCCTTGCCTTGCCTTCACAGCCAAGCTCAATCACTCCCACCCCATCAATATTTCCATTTTGCTGATGTGGGGTGGGGGGAGAAACAGGGAGTTGGCCAAGGTCATACCATCCAAAGCAGTGGCAGGACAGCATCCGACCTCACAAAGTCCTTCCTTACTCAAGAAGGACGCCGACCCCTCCCTTTGGGGAAATTGTAATGAGTACACAAGACTGTGTGAGAGAACACACCTGCAAATTCTCAAACTTTAGCACAAGCAGAGCGAAATGCTTATTTTAATCTATGGGGAAAATCTGTGCAAATTTGGGATTTTTTTATTTTTTATTTTTGCAGACCTTTAACATTTGATGGCTGATTGTTTTGCACAATTTTTCCATTTGCACAAAACAAATGGAAATCACAAATCTGAGAACAAGCAGAGGAGAGATGAGCAGTGTGCTAATGTTGGAGCTTGCCAAAACTCCTCCAGCATCACTTGTTCACCCATTGCAGGGACAGTCCCAAATTACATGACAAAGGGGCAGATTTTCCCAACTGCCCTGTCAGAAAGATCCTTATAATTAATAATTAATGCTACATTAATGCTTTTTATTGATGTTTTTACAATTAAGCCACTTGGAAGGACTTTACCCTGAAATGTGCGACATAAATATCTGAAATAGATAGCAACTGGGGGAAACCATTTTATGCAAGCAGGTGACAAACATGCTTACAGCCTTTCTTAGCCGCTCAGTTTTGAAACCATCAATTATGGAGTGCGGAGGAAGAAGAGGAATGTAAGTGAGGGTGGCGAAAGTTAAACCTATACTGTGTCCTCAGCTAACCCTCAGGATAAGAGCCACTAAATCAGGACTGAGAGTGCAGGAAGCATAGAGACAATCTTCCTATGGCGGCAAAAGGACATTTGCCAAGGTCATTATGCACCTTCCTCTGTTGTGCACTTTGAGTCCCCATTTCCAAAGGGAATCTAAGAACCAGATGAAGGGGACAGGCAAAAGCTAAGTAGCCAGAGAGGATTCTCCCACCCAGCCAGTCCATGTTAGATGGTGCCATTTTGCCTGTGCTTCCCATATCTCTAACATTTGTGCTGCAATTCCTGCTTCATGCCAACATCAGCATTGGGTCCAGTTGCTAAAACTGCCACCACAGAACGATTTACCTGGCATCAGCCACAAAAGGGAAGACCCCATTGTAGAAGAACATGATGGTGAGAACCAGAAGCCAATAGCGAAGTGGTAGGTGTTGGACATCCTGAACCCGCTGCCAGTGAAGAGAGAGAAAGAATGTACATGACTTGTCCTCATGCAAAGCTCTCAAGTTTTAAGGCAGTTTAAGGGAAAAAAAGGTGGCATGCAATCTGTAGCCTGAGGCAATTGCACAGCCCAATGCAACATCGTAGTGTTGTTCTAAACCATCTCTAGAAATCCACACCACTATCAGTCAATTGTTTCTGCTACCAACTCCACGGATGAGAAACGTCAAGGGTCCTTACAGAAATGGACTCTTTTCTGTTCTCCAGCCAAACACTAATGCACCGAAGTTGCAAAACGAGGGGTAGCCTTACAAAGAAGATTCCATTTTATCCACTGCAGTGGAAACCAGAAACCAGGTCATAATGGACTCAAAAGCAGGGGTCCTGCTGGATTCATAAGGCTGCCCTAGGTAAGCTGAAAAGCTACTAGGAAAAGGAGACTAGGAATGTGATCAAAAGGTATCCAGGATCATAGGCTGTTCAAGTAATTCCTATCATCTCCTCTCTGCATGTACAGAAATTGGACTGCTGCAGCAGGAAGACTTTAGCTCAATGGCAGTAGCTCCCTCTCCTGGCCACCGATGCAGAATGACATTCTTGAGCTCAGCAAGCAAAGCTAACAATGTGGGGGGGGGGGGGAGCTAAGCCTACAGTGTGTGGTGCAGCTTCTGGCCCACATACCACTTTCTTGGACTCTTGCTGGATCATTCCATCCAAGCCCAGCTGCTTTGTGCCCACCTTGTCCAGTATGCTGACCACAATAGCCGAAATAAAGCCCAACACACATAGTACGGTACCTGTAAAGCAGAGAACTGATGAAACCTTACTGGGAATTTTTGACAAAGCATTACAGAAGAATTTGGTGGGATTCATTTTTGAGCCTAGGAAGAGAGCATCATTTATAGAAATTAAATAATAAAATAAGGTCCAGGGGTCAAAAAACCTCCCAACTTTTACTCAGCACGAAGCTGGGCGCAACTGGCAAGAAGTTTCTTATACACAAATGCTCTTACTGAGCCTTGAGACAAGCCAGTTTCAACTCCTTTGCGACTCCCCTCATTACAGGTTGAGCAACTCTGCTACCGCCAGAACAGATACTGGGAGGAGTGCAAGAGTCGTGCTGCTCATCACTAATGAGATCATGGCTTATCACCAATAGCATCACTACCACAGATCCCTGCAAGCTCATTCCAGACTACGAGTCAAATCACAATGGTCCAGCCTACTGGGAAACGAATCAGATTTCGCTCAACCTAATACTGAGAATTTGCACTGAATTTGGGGAAAGTGTGGTACTTCCGATGCAGAGCTGGTTCAAACGCACAGAGGAAACCTCCCTATACCAAGTTAGACCATTGACCGCCCAGGTCAGCACTGTTTACACCAAAGGTGCAGAACTACAGATCCTGGAGGAGTCCAAGTCTGGCCAAACCCTCTTCCATGATGCCACTGCTTTTCCCCTCATCACCCACAGTTGATGGGTTCCTGGGTTTTGTTCAGTGTTTCCTCCACCATAGAAGAACAGGGTTTTAATCTAACTCCTCATGTTTAGCTACTGGCAGTAAAAGTTTCAAAGTAAAATAAGCTGGCAGGGTTGTCTCCATGGATTGTGTCTTTGCCAACCAGCAGAATGCAGCCCTCAAAAGCTTCTTTGCTGTGTGGAATTCAGCCCGTATGCTAAACAAATGCAGCACACCTGGCCTAGACTGGCCAGTAGTGCCTCTCCAGAGATTTAGGCAGGAATCTCTCCAGTCCTACTTGGAGATGCTGCATGCAAACCATGTGCCCTTTCCCTGACACATATTTGCTGCAATGTAAACCAGTATGTTCTGGAAGGGCTCTTGCTCACATGACTCATTAAAAATATGAAGCAATCCAGTGCCAGTGCTCAAAGAGATACTCACCTCCCCAGAGAGTCCACTGGATACCATAGTGACTTTCAAACTGCTGGGTGAAGAAGAAGTTGAGGACACTCCCAAGCCGAGAGAAGGAAAGGGTTAGCCCAAAAGCCAGAGCCAGCTCCTTCCCCTTGAACCAAAAGGCAGTGATGCGGTTCTGCACAACTCAAAACGGGGGAGAGAGACCAGGGTTACTACGTGCATCATTGTGCATCCAGAAGGCCTGGGGGCCAAGAATGATGTTGCAGTGGAGTTGCCCCAGGAAGGCAAATGTTATGAATTGCATTAATTTTACATCCCATCTTTCTATAAAATGCTCAAAGCACAGAACTCTACGAATGGATAACACACAGTAGCTATGAGACATAAACACTGAACGAACATTAACAAAACAGAAAAATACTGCCGTTACAGGAAATAGTAACCTCTCATCTGGATTACTGAAACGTGTTCTATGCGGGGCTGCCCTTCAGAGGTTCTGAAACCTGAGCTGGTTAAAACTAAGGCAGCAAATGTGTGAACAGGGACTGGCTGATGTGTGCATATGATACCAGTACTTTCCTTGTGCACTGGCTCCTGAATCCAATCTTGATACTAATGTCCAAAGCTCTAAACAGCTGGAGGCAACTTAAGTGAGGCTTTCTTCCATAAATGCTTGGCCGGACTCTAAGACGGTCTTCTGGGACTGCCAAGGGAAGTTAGCTCCATGGTTCCTGAATATACGTCCTGTTCTGTTGTTGCACCCCAACTGGCAAATGAGATTCTCAGAGAAGTTTGCCTAGTGCCTAGCCCAGGGGTCGGCAACCCGCAGCTCCGGAGCCACACGTGGCTCTTGAACCCCTCTGCGCCGGCACAGCCGCTGATCTGCTCGAAGCTCCACTCAGGAACACAGCTAGTTAAGTAAATCAGCTAGTTAAGTAAATCACTACATTCCTCTGCTAAACAAGCATCCTGCAGGCTCTCATGTTACACAAAACGCTGCTGAAAAGATTCTCCTTGTCCCAATGTAATCTCCTTCATCTGCATGTTAAAAGTTGGGCTTGGGACCTGTCACAATTCACAGCACTTGATGGTTTATCTGCTAATCAGTCACTAAACACACCTATATCTCCCTCTGATCTGCTCCACTCCCCCAGGCCAACCATGGATAAATCGAAGAAAAGTTTCTGAAGAAAACCAAACTTTTAATGGTACATGGGTAGATTTATTTGCTTTTACTGCTGACGAACTTATGGGGTTTGCTGTTTAATGCATGCAGCCCTTTAGCACTGACATTGACTCTGCAGAAAGCTGTTCTCCTATTCAAAATATATGAAAGAAGTCCTACTAGTTTATAATGTGAGATTAAAAATAACAGTTTTTAGTGACTGAACAAGAGCTGCAGCTAAATCTTAATGACGATATAGATCTACGTCCTTGTTGTTTTAGGAGTTCAAAATGTTTTTGTTGCATGCAGAAATAAAAATTTGTTTTCTCTGTAGCAGTTCATTGATTTCATAAATGCAACACACTATAGCTTTTTTATACATAGCATAAAGGTAAAAAATGATATGTGCAGTGTTATCTTCATTTTAGATTCAAAAGGGTTTTGCAGCTCCCGGTGTTTTCTGTGGGAAATGGGTCCAAATGGCTCTTTGAATGTTAAAGGTTGCCGACCCCTTTCCAGTACCAAGTGAAAAGACATTTTCCTGGGCATTTTGGTTCCTCATATTCTGTTGGTGTTGCTTTAAATCTACTACTGTATTTTAAATCCTTGTTCTGCTGCCAGATTCTATTTTGATTTTATGCTTGCTATTTTATCTTGGAGTTCCAAACTTTTATATTGTATTTATTGTGTTGTATTTTATGGTTGTAACTGGCATGAACTGCCCAGAGAGAATTTGCTAAATAAAACAGGGGAAACACAACAGAATGTGTTGCACTCAGCAGTACAATATCTGCCTAGCGAATCCCATATCCCTTTCCATTTGATTCAAAGTCCCAAGATAAATGATGAAACAATTAAAATCCACAATAGTAAGCCAAATCTCCACATGCTTACTTAAAAAGAAACAAGCTGCCCACCAAAGCTCTCCAAGGAGCTTATCCACCACTAAGCCACGATGTGGGGAATACGTTCCCCAGTCATATTTGCATGGCACGGTGGCGCAGTGGTTTAAACCGCTGTGCTGCTGGGCTGGTTGATCGAAAGGTCGCCGGTTCGAATCTGCACACGGGGTGAGCTCCCATGCTCCGTCCCAGCTCCTGCCAACCTTGCAGTTTGAAAGCATGCAAATGCAAGTAGATAAAAAGGTACCACTTCGGTGGGCAAGTAACAGCGTTCCGCGCACTTCGGTGTTTAGTCATGCCGGCCACATGACCACGGAGACTGTCTGCGGACAAACGCTGGCTCCCTCGGCTAGGAAACGGAGATGAGCACCGCCCCCTAGAGTCAGGCATGACTGGACGTAACGTCAAGGGGAAACCTTTACCTTTACCTTTACCTAACACTGCTAACTTCCAGTTGATGAGCTGAAGCTATTTTATTCATCTAGGCATCGAGTAGCTCAGAGTTCCAACGCTTCTGCTCTTTCTTTTCTATTTGTACCAGGTTCCTATTTATTATTGCAACCCTAAATGGTTATCAAGACCCACACATGAGATTTCTCAAACATTAAGATCACTGTTAGAAGTTCTTTTCCAGGTGCTTCTGCCAGAAAAGGCATGGCAGGTGACAACACCTTCTTCGTGGTGGACTGGTGGTCCCAGTCCAACATTCTAAACACAACACCACTCTGACTGTTAAGAGCAAAGCACTCAGACCCTGGGCCTAGATGAAGAAATCTATCAATTTCAATTTCTGGTTTCTTTTTTTAAATCCCAAATTCTTTCGGTGCTATTTATGAAAAAAATTGTTAATTTTAGTGAGGACTTATTAAAAACCCCAAGCCAAATAAAATAATAGAAAAGCCAAATAAAATTCTCCTATATTTTTACCTCTTCCCCATCAACAATTATACCCTATAGTTTATTTAAATGTCCCTTTTGACTTTGCACACAATGTAAGCCAGGATTTAATTCATTCATTCCTATAACACCCAACAGCTGAAGTTCGCTGGGTTTAGGCAGGATTTAGTGCTATATCAAGACTGAGTGAAACCACAAACTCACATGTTCTTCCCGCCTTTGGAATGGCTGGGAGGAGAATTTAACCAGGAGTCAGTTTCCCTGCTCCCAATTCTTGACTTGCCTTTATGTATGAACAAGGATTTGTGGTTTAAAGCAAACCTGAGTTTGCAAAAAAAAATCCAGCAATTGACCAGATGGTTATGAACCACAATTCCTGGTTTGTTAACAAACCAGATATAGGGTAAAGCAAAATTGAACCCATGTCCTCCTTCCAGCTGTGCAGGAAGACAAAACGGGATAGAGGAGCAAACAAGTGCAAAGCTTCACATGTCCTCACAGAGATTTATTTGCATAGTGCTAAACCAGGATTTCGCAACACATCAAAAGTAGCTGTAGCCAAACAAATAAGATTCATTTCATTCCTTACTTGTTAGTGACCCGTTTCCAGAGCCAAACAGCAACCTGCCTGTCAGCATCAGTGGCAAGAGGTACGGCGTTCCTCTGAAGTGAGAGCCCAGAGCAAAAATGGATGACCCCAAAACAGTAAGGAAAGAGAAGAGAAAGACCCCAACTAGAAAGAGAAAGAGGAAAATGTATGTAAGACTAGAAGCAATTACTGTTTATCTTAGCACATAAATATAATTTAATCATTCTCAAGTCTTTTATACCATAATGAGCAGATGGACCAGTGATGAGGAAGAAAAATGAGCTGAAATTAAGCTTTCCCAAACTTACAGCGATTTCCTAGTTTATCAATCAAGAAGCCAGCCACGATCACCACCAGTGCATTGCTATGAGGAAGAAATGGAAACACAAGAGGGTTTTAAAAGTGAGTCTTTCCTGCTATTGATTTCCCCTTCCCCATATATAAAAGAGAGACTCACGTCCAGGCATAGATGGCATACAAAAGGTTGTATTCTTCAGGTGTCATCCCCAGACCTTCCACACAATCAGCTGACCCATTCTGTCTTGTGCCATTGTGATGTGTTCCATTGGGACAGGTTATATTCTGAATAACAAGTCAGAAACATGAATTCTAACAAGCACCAAATGGTCAGAGTAGAAGACATTCAGATTTAGCCAAATCCCAAATGCTTAACTATCTGCTTTCTGCAGATGGCTAGCATTTTTACGACACTGACCAACCTCAGTACTACGGGGGCAGGACAGCGGTACAAAACTTCATGCCCATAGACCAAAATTAGTTTGAATGGGGCCCATACTGGGGCTTCTGTGATTCTCCGGGTATCTACAACCACTTTCCTAAACCCCATTCTCTAATCTCAGCCAACTAGTGACTTCTCAGTTTTTCTGCAGTTTATCAGAAAACTGACGGCTTCTACAGCTGCACAGAAGTCTCAGGCCACAAAATCAGATGAGGGCCCTTTAGCACCTGGTTGGCTTTTCCAGGAAGAGTCTTATCAGCCTACACAAGACTTTGGCTTTAACTCTCTGTGGAGACATTTTCCTATTGTCTTAGCATAGACCTGGGCATTGTACGGCCCGCAGGCCACATCCGGCCCGATGGCTGACCCTGACAGGCCCGCATGAGGCCACTGGCAAATTCAAAGTCAACCTTACTATGTTAAGCGCTGGGAGATTACATATGTTGTAAATTTGCGCTATATAAGTAAAATTGAATTGAATTTATTGCTTTTCATGTAATGTTGTTAATGTTTTTGTGAATATTCATTAGTGTTGTTCTGTGCTCCACATTTTCATTGTATCATTGTAACGTTTAAGTTACTGTTTTTGTAGAGAGATATATTCAGCAGAGCTGTAAGTGTATTGGTCTGACCCTTAACAACTGTCAAAGTTTCTCATGTGGCCCCATAGGAAAATTAATTGCCCACCCCTGTCTTAGCAGGAGAAACTTCCGGCTAGTAGGACCCTTTGGAGCTATCCAAGGTTCTGCTTTCTACCTACTCTGACCTTGCTACCAGTTTCCTCAGCATACAACAGAACTAGACAGACCAAACCAAAATTCTCCTTCCTATACTCACCCTATTCCCAGATGACAGAAGTAAGGGATGGTTCAAATATTTCTGGGAAGGGCTTACTCAGAAGAGTGCTTGCATGGGTGAAACTCACCAGTGCACTTTCTGACTCCGGTGCTGCTGGCTGCCACTTTTTATTTCCCACAGTGGTGGCTTCCCAGTTTTTCTGCAGTGTATCCCCAGTCCAATAGACTGAAGTGCCTCTCCTGAAGTTTATTTACTAGCAGTAAGAGCTTTAAGATAAAATACACTGGTATCTTGGCTCCATCCCTTTTGCCTTTGCTCCCACCATCACTAACAGGATAGAGCACAGTCCTCAATAGCTTCTTTGAAACTGCATTTGGTCCTCAGGCTGAGAGAGAGTCAATACTTCTGAAGTCAGAGGCAGCAAGCCCTCAAGTACAAAAACTCCTGAAATATTGATTTTATTTTCATTCCACATCTAGGCCACCCCCTAACCTTGAGGCTCTCTGGGCAACTTACAAATGCTGGAACAGTATATAATACAATTGATAAAACAGTAAAATTAACAGATCACAACCATCTCACAAATAAAACCACGCACAGTATGATAAATACAACCAATATATTAACAGCCAAAATTAAATACATAGTCAGTAACAAAATATACATCATGAATTATACATCACCATGGTTGTTTAAATGATTGTAAGCCACCCTGAGATGCTATGCATAAGGGACAGCATACAGAAGTTTTAAATAAATAAGTAAATTAAATTAACCAAAAGCTTGTTTGACCAAAGAAGTTTTCACCTGGCTCCTAAAGAAAAGCAGAGTTGATGCCCGCCATATGTCCCTGGGGAGAGAATTCCAAAGTCTGGGTGCTCTTGCTGAAAATACCCCCCTCCTAGCCCTTCCCCCCTTGATCTCATGGGGGGGGAGTATTCAGAGGAGGAGTTCAGAGGAGGGGGAAACTCTAGTGTTGGAAACTCTACCAGAGATCTTGGGCTAAATGGTTCTGCTATTATCTATTCATGTTGTAAATTCTTACCCCCACTTCCCCACTCACACCAAATACAACATCAGGGCAGTTTCCCATAAAGCAATGCAAACACCATAAAATAACAGTATGTTTTTAAAAAATCAGCGAAATGTAGCAAATTTATATGTATTAGTCATATTTTTAAAAGCACATCTCCACTTAGTAAGCAAATGAGGCAATTTACAATACAACCATAGAAAGAGTATAAAAACAGTACCAGAAGGACCTGATTACAACAGCTCATCAAAAGTTTTCAAGCCTGGGAAAATAAGAGGCTTGTTTTCTAGACATCAAAGCAAGTTTCTTAATGCAATAGGCCAGATTGGAAGAAGTAGGTTCAATGGGCCAACAATCTCATGTACTACAATGTCAACTTGCATCAGTGGAGAATGCAGAGCTGGGTAGCTTTTATATTGGAAGTTAAAACAAAATTTAAAATTCTGCAATAAGATAGCCAAATCAGCTATTGGATCAGATGAAAGGAATAGTCAGATATGATCGTCTTCATGTTTAGAGAGCAGAAGTCATAAAAATCCCTGAATCCTCCAGCTCACAGAGGTCTTGGAAAAGGGAGAGTTTTTATCTTTCTCACAATAACAGAACCTGGCTCATCCAGTCAGCTACCTCTTTTCTCTGTCCCTTTTATTTCTATTCTTCCCTGCAAGTTAATAGATGAAAGATAGGTTGCTCTTGCCAGAGATCTGAACAGACTATATAAGGGTTACAACTAGTGCTTGATTCCAAGGCCACCACATACGGACTAGGCTATACAGTGTCATCCACAGAAACAGTCGTACATTTTAACAATATATTTGTTCTGGTTACAGAAAAAAACCATCCCCAAAAATAGCCTTGGTAGGTTCAGCTGCTCTCTTGTTTATTCTGCACAACTTGAAATGATTTGTACTCAGACACATTTTTCAAGCTGTGCCTGAAGGCTTCAGCACAATGACCTTTTGCAGAATATTGTGGGCCCTTTTCATCTAAACACTTACCCCTTGAAACTGCTCTTGCAAAACACTGGGGATATCAAAGCAGAAGTAAGAGCCAAATGTCAAGAGGCAATTGAAGAAAAGCACGAGGAACCTGTAGTAAACTGCAGAGGGAACAAAGGTACAAAAGAGATAGAAAAGGTTGCATGTGGCAATTTCCAGAACTGTATACCACAACTATATGGTACATGGAACAATTGACACCGACACCAAGATGCCCCATAACTGGCACACATACAGATTTTGCACCCTGCTGTACTTATGGGTGCACTCTGTTGCCTTTCTCAGACTGAGATCCCCACTTTCATGTGATTCATTGGTACAAAGGTGGGGAAAGATCACAAACAGGCACTTTGCATGGGAAATTTAGGCTTGCAGGATTGAGAGTTGGAGGCACTGCTTTGCGGTGGTTCCGCTCCTACCTCAATGGCCGATTCTAGAAGGTGGTGTTGAGGGACTATGGCTCTGAGCCATGGCAGCTATGCCATGGGGTACCACAGGGGTCCATTTTGTCCCCCCTGTTATTTAACATCTACATGAAACGACTGGGAGAGGTCATCAGGAGGTGTGGGCTGTGGAGTCATCAGTACGCTGATGATACCCAGCTCTACCTCTTGTTTTCAACCAATCCAGGTGAGGCAGTGGCTGTGCTGAACCGGTGCCTGGCCAAGGTAATGGGCTGGATGAGGGCCAATAAACTGAGGCTTAATCCAGACAAGGCAGAGGTCCTGTTGGTAGGTGGGTCAGGCTTCGGGATGGGGGACCTGGACCTTGTCCTGAACGGGGTTGCACTCCCTCTTAGGGACAGGGTTCGCAGCTTGGGAGTGCTCATCGACCCAGAGCTGACATTATTTTATTTATTTATTTAGCACACTTCTATGCCGCCCCATCGCTGAAGCCTCGGAGCGGCTCACATACATAAAAAATAATTCAGAATTAACAATACAATATTAAATAATTCAATATTAATAAATATAAAAATAATTTGAGTCACTCTGGCCAGAAATTAAAACTAATAAATAATGTTAACAATTAAAATAGCGTTTGAATAAAAAGGCCTTTGCCTGGCACCGAAAAACAAATAACGACAGCACCAGGCAGACCTCTCTGGGGAGCGCATTCCATAGGTTGGGTGCCACCGCAGAGAAAGCCCTCCTCTGAGTAGTCACCCTCCTAACTTCCTTCACAGAGGGTTCTCGGAGAAGGGCCTCTCCCACTGATCTCAAGGGGCGGGCGGGCAAGTACGGGCATAAGCGCTCCTTCAGGTAAACAGGGCCCAAGCCATTTAGGGCTTCATAGGTCATAACCAATACCTTGAATTGGGCCCAGACTTCAATGGGGAGCCAGTGTAGCTGACGAAGAACTGGGGTCATATGAGCATAACGCCCAGTCCCCGTCAGCAATGTGGCAGCTCTATTTTGAACCAATTGAAGTATCCAGACTGTTTTCAAGGGCAGCCCCACGTTGCAGAAGAAGCTCAAATAACAGCGGTGGCGAGGAGTGCTTTCCTTCAGCTTTGGCTGATCCATCAGCTGCATCCCTACCTGGAGAACGACTGCCTGGCGACTGTGACACATGCGTTGGTAACTTCCCGATTAGATTTCTGTAATGCGCTCTACATGGGGCTGCCCTTGAAGATGGTCCAGATACTTCAATTGGTGCAAAATAGAGCTGCCAGGTTGCTGACGGGGACTGGGCATTGTTCTCATATAACCCCAGTTCTCCGTCAGCTTCACTGGCTCCCCATTGAAGTCCGGGCCCAATTCAAGGTGTTGGTTTCACCTATAAAGCCCTCAACGGCTTGGGACCTGGTTATTTAAAGGAGCACTTGTGTCCATATATGCCCTCCCGCCCCTTGAGATCGGCGGAGGAGATCCTTCTCCGGGAGCCCTCTGTGAAGGATATTAGGAGGGTGACTACTCAGAGGAGGGCTTTCTCTGCGGTGGCGCCCCACCTATGGAATGCGCTCCCCAATGAGGTCTGCCTGGCGCTGTCGTTGTTTTTCGGCGTCAGGCTAAGACCTTTTTATTCAAACGATATTTTAAATGTTGATTACTGTTTTTAATTTATTGGTTTTAAATTATTGCCAAGATGCTCCAATATTTTTAATGTTACTTGATGTTTGTTTATTCTTCCTTGTAAGCCGCCCCGAGGCTTTCTGCAATGGCGACGGCATAAAAATGTTATAAATAAATAAAGTGCACACAATTACTGCAGATTTATTATGCATTTTTCTTAGATGTTTTATATACTTTTTTCTCCTGTGGGTTGATCTTGTTCTTCATTGAGCTGAGATACAATTAAGATCTCAACTAAATGAATTTAAATCCTGCAATCCAATGGGACCACAAAAGCAGATCTGGTAGATAACCAGCTTCTGAGAAAAACAGATAATGGAAGCTCTCCAAGATGCAAAGCTCAAAACACTCCCACCCCTCTAAATTACCCAGGAGATATTTAGAGCTATGGTAAACCGCCCCCAACACTTGGGAAATTAAGTGCAGAGGCTTACTTAGCTTCAAGTTTATCAGAAGTGAGCTGTTTTTAAATGCCAAATGAAAAAGGCTCTCTGCGAATGCGAAGAGGTAGCTTCTGACTGAGCATGTACAAAGAGCCTTCTCCCTTTTTTCAATGCACGGGACTAGCGGGACGAAGAGTACTTCCCAGGGAAGCTTTAGCCCCAGCACCGCTCAAGCACAGGAAAGAAGGCAGACAGAATGTACCGGGAACAGCCTCTGTCCGTCACGTGACTTAACGGCAGTCACATGACAGCAGCGGCCCGCACTCACCTTTCTCGGCCGCCGCCTCCGCCATGGCTCCCACTTCCGGCCACCTCCGCTTCGTACGGCCAGAGCCAGGCACCTGAGTCTCCGCCCACTGATCGGCCACGCCTCTCCTCGCGCACGGCACAGCCTGGCACCTCCGAGCACTGCCAGATTCCTGGCTCCGCCCCCTCCGTGTCGAGCCCGGTGCCTCGCTCACGCCACAAGCCCCGCCCACGACTTTTCGGAGTGACACCCATCTCCACCTCCTCCTCCACTTGCTCCTCCTACCGATCCCTTTTTCCTCTCGGCCACGCCCTCTTTTCCCAAAATTCTCGGCCTTTTTCTCCGCCCCCTGCCCTCGGGCTGAGGCACGCCCCGCCCTTAGAGAAGGCTGCTCTTGGTCACGCGCTGCTTGAGGCCTGTCAAACTCCTCCTAAGGAAGCCCCGCCCTCCTGGGCTGGGCTTTTCCCGCCTTAACTGGGGCGCGAGGAGCGGCAGATTTGTGGGTGGGTTAGGGCGGCTGAGGTAAAATGGGTAAATGTGGTCACCTTCAGGGATATTCCAACCCCTTTTCTGCTTTAATTTGTTTAAACCCTGCAGCCAGTTTAAAAAAAAGTAAAAAATTTAATACATATGCAAAAAATAAAACAATTTAAGGTACAATTCTACGCTTACAACTCCCGGTTCAAAAATATGCTGGGAGCAACGGACAGTTTTTCTGTCTTCGCATGCATAGGATTGTGTCCTAATATATTTTTTTCCCAATCTTGATTTAATTCCTCAGACTTCCCTTATTAGAACCTGCCTTGTTTCAAATCTTGCACACCAGAGTTTTTCTACATTTAAATATTTTCAGGTAGCCTGTTACACATTAAACCACCCTGTGACTAGGAAAAGATAGACCTGAATGAAACACAAAAGGTTGAGGGGGAAGATTATGAGAGGAAGAGATGTTGGAAACAAAGGGGAAATAAAGTAATCATGATGTTATCCTGTGTAAGTTTACTCATTGTTTGTTCAGGTGAATGCAAACACAACAACATGAAAGGCCAGCACAACCTCCCAAGCATAACCCAGAATTTCCTGGATCCCAGAATATCTCTTGAAAAGATTCTTATTTACATTTATTTATTTAACAAGTTTTATATACTGTTCACAGCTCGTGAACTTAGATCACTCCTCTCTTCAATGAGTACCTGAGGTGATGAGAAAATAAAGCACATTTTCACTATTCACTCAGAATCACAAAATAATAGAGCTGGAAGGAGCCAGAGGGCCATGAGGTCCAGCACCCTGCTCAGTGCAGGCCTCCCAGTTAAACCATCCTTCTTGGATGGCTGTCCAGTTACATCTTGAATGTCTAGTGTGGTAGAGCCCACAACTTGCCTAGGCAATTGGTTCCATTGTCCTACTGCTCTAAACAGTCAGGAAATTTCTCCTGATATCTAGCCGGAATTCTCTGTTTTGCTACAGAAAAAAATGTTTGCACACATTCACAATTCTATTGCTATTGTCAGTGCTGTTCTGAGATGGGAACCTATTTGACAGTGCTCGTGGCGTCATCAGTGATGACTAAGCCTATTCTTTCCAAAACCTAGATCATAGTGTGACTTTGACAAATTTTATTTATTTATTTAGGAGGCTTCTATGTCGTCCCATTCGCCGAAGCCTCAGGGCGGCTCACAATAATAAATAAATACACACAATATAAAAACATTTATTTCATGTATTTATTTCAAATCATTTCTTCAACGTTTAATGCTGTGCTTAAAAATTCTATAAAGTGTGAGCACTTTGTCACTCTACTACTCAAATTCAGGAATGCTCATATGGCAAATGTGGCAAATACAAAGTGGTAAATATAAGCATTCTCCCTGCCTTTTCTGTTGTTCTGCTATTTCAGTGAACTTTTTTTCTCCTCTCTGCATGTATACTGTTTCACTTTCCTGGAGCCTTGTCCCTGAGATCTGAGGATGCTTAGGAAGAAATAAAGACACCTGTGTCAAAGATGATATACAGTATAGTGAATGAAATGATGAAATATGAATGCAGAATATAAACAAACAGAAAGAACTCCCCTTTTCTGTGGCCATATTGGCAGGGGATGTTCCATTGGCCTCCAAAGCTGGCTGAGTGAGCAACACATCAGTTCCTCTCTGCCGATCAAGGACAAAAGACAACACCTCTCACTGTGGATTTTTTAAAGCTGCTCTGTCAATATGCACATAGTCTCTAACCCTTCTCCCTGAGAGATGGGGCATGTGCAAAGATGCTTCAGTGAGGCAAACAGTTTTGTTTTCATAGCATCTTATCTATATAAAGATTGGGAAAGGCAGCTTCAAAGCAATCATCTTTAGTGTTCTTATTTATTTATAACATTTGTATGCCACCCAATCATGCCAAAGAACCTCTGGGCAGCTCACAAACACAAGATAAAAACACAAGCCTTAGCATGGCTTCAAGAAACCATCCTGCCTTTGGAACCTAGGCAAGGTCACCATCCTACCAGTTGAACCTTAATAATCACTTCACCATCTTTCAGTAGACACCATATAATACTCTTCCAAAATCTAATTAATTCTCCCTCTCCAGTACAAGTTTCCTCTGATATCTTCCATACAAAGAGAACTGGTGTATAGCTATCCTCTGTAGCAAGGATGTTCCACCGTGAAAGTTTTATCTCTTTCTCACAAACACAAACATGTGCACACACAATATGAGAATGGGATAAAAAGACCCATGCGAGATCAGACCAGGGGTCCATCTAAGTCCAGCGTTCTGTGGCCAGCCAGCAAACCAGCCAACCAATCCACAAACAAAACGAGTGTAGCAGCACCCTCATACCCATATTCCCCAGCAAGTGGTCCACTGCCCCAGATACTCAAAGTAGAAAAAGCTATCAGGACTAGTAGTCATTGATAGCCTTCTCCTCCATGAATGTAGCTGTATAGGGGGATAGTGCAAATACAGATTTCACTGGTCTACAAGGAGAAAGCCTTGGAAATGAAAGTAGCTAAATTTTACTAGAATTGGGTCACTAGTAAAGGAAAATTAAGTCGTATTAATTGGCTCCAGTTTCCAAGATACAGTTTCGGGTCAAAATTGCATCAAAATGATTCAAAATTATGAGGGGGGGTGGTGTGTGTGATTATGCACCATAACTATTCTCCAAAATGTGATATAGCAATGAGAATGGTCATTTAGTTCACTCTGTGAAATTAGATGTGGTTTTGGAGGAGCATACAGTGGGCTAAAGTTTGGGTCTGCTGACATCGACAGCCCAGGATCAGCTGCATCCTGCTCATTGTCTTTATCATCATCTGAGTCTATCTATTTATTATTTATTTATTTGGAACACTTCTATACCGCCCCATTCGCAAAAGCCTCAGGGCGGCTTCCAATACAAATAAATAACTATACAAATACATAAAAATCTGGAGACATCCCGGCATAAATATAAAATCAATTAATAAATGCAATAATTAAAATAGCGTTTAAATAAAAAGGTCTTGGCCTGGCGTCGAAAAACAAATAACGACGGTGCCAGGCGGACCTCTCTGGGGAGCGCATTCCATAAGTGGGGCGCCATCACAGAGAAGACCCTCCTCCGAGTACTCATCCTCCTAATAGCTTTCATGGAGGGTTCCCGGAGAAGGGCCTCTGCCGCCGATCTCAAGGGACGGGAGGGCAGATATGGACGCAAGCGCTCCTTTAGATAACTAGGTCCCAAGCTGTTAAGTCTAGAGAGTAGGATTCTGCTGGATTTGGAATTGGCAAGTCCTCAGGTACAGGACACAGTGTGAATGGAATGTTTGGATTTTCCACGGTCCATTTCTTTTATCTTGAGATCCCTTTCGCAGTTGCGGGAACCATGCAAAAATAGCAGTTGCTACTATGATTGGTGAGTTCCTCCACACCACTGGGACTGCGAAAGGCTTTTTCCTCTTGTTTAGCCAATGACACAGATAAGTTGCACATGTAATGCAACAATAATGAGGGGCCCAGCTCTTGTTCTGATCCCCTATTTTGCATCCAAAATATAGGTGGGATGCCTTTTTTACCACTGCTATTATATTGCACTTTTGAGATGCGAATGTAACTTCAACACAAATGTAGCAGAAGTTATCTGCGTTGTTTACACAGTTTAGAGGCATCTTGGCTTCTGAGGGAAAATATCATGCAGCTGTTCCTTGGAAATGTTAGGCAATGACACTTTCACAAGCCACCAGATGTAACTGTATGATGTATAGGTCTGACCAAGACAAATGTACCTTGAAATAAAAGAACAATAAATTACAGTTAGGTAATTATCTTTAGTCTCAAAGTGAAGATAAATTAAAACACTTCCATGTGGTACCATTTTCATTATTCTACCATACTGTGTCATGAAGTTATGAGGCATCATAATCATCAGACACCTCCCTCCCTTGTAGGCAAATATTCTCACCTGTGTATAAATCTTTATTGTGAAATATCTTAAAAACTTTAACCAACCAGAACCTTTATCACCTGTTTTTTAATTCATCTAATCAAAATATGTAAGAATTTGCACATTTTATGTTGGAGGTCGATAATTTCCCAAAATTTGTAGATCAGTGTTTCCTAAGGTGAAATACAGTTTTCTGCACCATTGAGGAAGGCCTTGGGGCACAATCTGGAATGGATTATCCCTGAGTAGATTTACTGTCAGAATAAGACTTCCATGCAAGACTTGCCATGCAAGTCAAATGTCTTACAGGACTGTCCCTTCTCTCTTTATACTTTGGATGATTCAGGGCTATGTTGGTGTAGGATGTTCCTGCATTACAGACTCACCTTCCCAAACTTTCAACAAAGTTCCTAAAATATGGAATATAAGAAGTAGTCCAAGATTTACTTATAGACTGCTTTTCTTATGAATATATAAAAATCCAACTATTTATTCTGTCCATGTAATTATGCAATTTGTATAATTTAAACTTATTCTTTTCACTTATTGATTGTAATTGAATATTAGTATTACTTATGCTTTGTATCACTGCTATTAATCTTTGTAAATCACCCAGAGAGCGTTAACTATTAGGCAGCATAGAAAGGTAATAAAGACACGAAGAGCTACTCTGTTTTATACCTCTATTTATACTATCTAAGGGCACAATCCTATGCAAGTTTAGACAACTCCCAGCATGTCTCAGCCAGTCATACTGGCTTGGCAGTTTGCACATTATAAGCCTTTTTTTCTGTCTAAACTTGTATAGGATTGTGCTTTAAATAATGTTTGTATCTTATGCACTATTTTACTAATGACCTCTTCATTGTGAATGATGATTATTATTTTATTTTAATACTGGACTAAATACAATATGCCATTTACTATATTTTTATACTACCCAATAGCTGAAGCTCTCTACATTAGGTGATGTGATTATATCTTTGCTAATATGAAACAAGCATGTTGTTTATTATATCAATAGTGAGGCAGTACAAATTAATCAGGCCCTTTAAATGATAGAAACATGAGGTCCAGTTATGCATAAAACATTTTTAACCTATAAGTGGGGTGGGGAAAACAGGTGCATTAATAGTCTGTTAACTTGAATTCTTTCCCAAAAACATCTTCGTTGTGACTGCCTCTTTTTCTTATTGGAAATTCTCCATGCTATGATATGGCATTCTTCTGGAGATGAATGCAGTTTTCAGTGATTTGCTGTTTCATTCTGGCCTGATGAATCACACTACACATCTCTGGGCCAGAGTGGCCTCACCCAGGCTTGGGGGAGGAGGAGAAACAGCTGCAAATACAAGCCCTTCTCCTTCTGTCATTTCATGCATCAGTGTTCACAGGCTGAGAGAGCTCTAACTGGATTATGTCATAACTCTCCTTCCTGTGCCTGCATTGTTCCTTGTATCCACAGAAGCCTATTTAAGAAACCATGTCGAACTGCACATGAAGAAGGAAATACCGGGTTCCCAACAGCATTATTCCTTTCTAAATCATTCCAAAGCAGTGTGGACCAATACTCTTACAGGCAAGAAACAGCTTTCCATAAGAGTTGTCATAGCAGGGGAGCTGTCCAGCAAACCAAAAAGCCAGAAGCTTGCTAAGACAGCACGGGAGCTGTCCAGTCAGGTAGTTAAGAGTTCGGAGGAAGACAGCAGCATCTGATCGGAAGTGCTGCTACATGTGCAAGATCCAGACAACGACTGAAGGGTTTTTTAGTTAGTCTAGCAGTTTTACTCATTCCTGGCGCACTGCAGGGGCCAGTCCGGGTCACTGATTGTTTCAGTCAGCAATCTCTCTTCAGAAGAAACACTAGGAGCAGAAAGCCCTACACCACCATGTGTGCAGTCTAACATTGATTTCGACTCATTGATATTATTCTTCTCGGAATCAAGTGGATGATCTGAGGAAGCATGACCAGAACTGGGGTGTGAACTAAGCAAGGGGCAATTGGGTACAGAGCTGTTTTCCAAATTTCAGCAAGATCTGAGGCAGGGGTTTATTTGTGGACTGGCATTCCATGAACTATGGCTGTGGAACTTAAGACCCATAGGCCAGAACTTGAGAAACCCAAGCTTGTCCTTTGGGGTTTCACAGAAGGCCATAACCCCTCATCTTGGGCCAATCCCCTTTCTTTCAATTGCCTATTTAATGATGGTTTCCTGGCTTTTGTACTTTATCCCCATTTTAAATGGTTAAATTACAAATCTTTTGAGGCTTAATTATAGGTAGTAAAAGCTTTAAGCTTAAATATGGTGGCATTTTCAGTATTCAGGCTCTGTCCCTTTTGCCTTTGGCCTTGCTTACCACTGGAATGTGGCCTGCAAGAACTTCTCTAAAATTAATGTTGGCCTTCCACCTGTATGAGACACTACTGCCCTAGTCCCTACTTGGGAATGTCAACTCCCTTCCATCCTGGTGGAGACTGTGAGGCCCATGCTGGCATATGGAATCTTGATGTCTCAGCTGCTCTGAGGACAGGAACTGGGAGCTGATGACACAAGAAAATACATAACACTTCCCTACCATTTTATGTTGTAAATGCACAACTCATCCCAGCAGCTTTCAATCATCTCCTGCCCAACAAGACATCATCAAAACCAGAAGAGAAGCATTTTCAGGGAAAAATTTGTAGATGGGGAAAATTTAAGCACCATTCCCTCCTATCCCATATATATTTTGCCTGAAGTGATTCAGTAAGGGTCAGGCCTGACAAACAGAATAACGTCCTTGCAGCAAATTGCTGTGAGCCTGAGATTTTGATGGCTTATGTCTTCATTTGGATTTCTGCTATATATTCGGGTACTGGAGAATATTTATGAACTTTTAAAAAATCTTGCAAAGTATATGTAGAATATTTATTTTAAAAAATTGCTGGAAACTCAAGTGACAGAAAATGATGCATTGTACAACAGAAAATCATGCTTTCTGTGGTATATTGTATTCTTTCTCATTATTCCTGCTAGTCAAATCTCTCAGCAAAGGAGAAATATCTGAGCTAGATGGACCACCAGAAACTATAAAGCTGGGTATAAAACTATGGTATAAAATTGGTATAAATCTGTAAGGTCACCTTATGCTAGGCCATCTTCTTATGTTGTTAATGGTATTATTCTTACATGGTTAACTTAACTCTTTTCTTAATAATATTTTGCCCAAGGTGTAGATCATGACATGCATGTGCTTTCCGTGCTTTCCTCTTCCTTACAACCTTGTTAGGCTGTGAAATGTGGACTTAACCACAGCCTCCTGGTGAACACCCATGTTGAGCAGGGTCCAAGTCAGGTGTCCTTGTCCAAGTCTAACTCACACAACAGTGCATCACGTAGATACTCGTATAGCCAAGTGCCTGGCACTTTTTAGTCCAGTTCAAATTACTTTATTTGTTCCAGTCTATGATGTGAAGACAAACAATGCAGCCACTTGCTAAAGGAGAGCAGGTCATAGTCTAGTCAGTGCTTAGATGGGAAACTAACTTGAAACTTAATGTGTGCTGCCATGAGTACCATTGTGAATGAAGAGGCGGTACTGTGTTTCCCAGAAATTAAGACAGGGTCTTATATTAATTTTTGCTCCAAAAGACATATTAGGGCTTATTTTCAGGTGATGTCTTATTTTTTCTTGCAAAAGCCATAACATTCTTGCCCAGAGAGTCCTCCACAATTCCTTTCTTGTACTTGCCAGAATAGCTTTCTTTTTGCACTCATCTTGTCTGGGGGTCAAAACATTATTCCCTTTAAAATCTACCATTAAATCAAGTGTTAATTGAAGACTAACAAGACAGGAATGACAACACATGAGTACATTAAGTACATCCATTACAACCCACGATGTATTGAATTATGAATTATGTCTGTTCGTTATCAAGTGTGCACATTATTCATGTGTTGTGTCTGTACTCCGATTGGTCATTTGGCAATACGTAAGTCTCGAGTTCATCCGTTTACATAGATGTTTACCTCTTGTCCAAAGGCACCCGCTTGCGTATTTACAAATAATTATAATTTATATTATCATTTAACTATTAATGTCAATAATATTTATTTTTATATATTAATATTATTTTATAATTCAATAGGTCCATTGTGTGTTACAACGGACGTACTAAATGTGTCTGTCTGGCTGACCATCTTAACTGGGGCTTATTTTTTGGGTAGGGCTTATATTACAAGCATCCTGAAAAATCATGCTAGGGCTTATTTTCTGGTTAGGTCTTATTTCGGGGAAACAGGGTATATAGGTTTCCTGATACATTACAAAAACCTGTAAAGTCTGTTTGATAAGAGGATAGCTTATACCTCAGGAACAGTAACCTTTCTTTCTCCTTTAGTTTTCAGGGAGCCAGGAGTACCCAATCTTGTCTACCTTCAGCATTGTTATATTGTTTTACCAGGTTGCAGAACAGAGGAAAATCTTGGCAGCAGGGACAGGCCCACTCCGTAGGCTGTGTTGAGAGATCAAATCCACTTGACCCTTCCTTCAACTATCATGTAGCAGCTGCTGTTGTCAGTCTATCCAGCCACAGCAGAGAAAGAGGTAGAAACCAGAGGCCCTCCATCAGTTCCACTGAGAAACCAACTGCATTCAAGTCCTCCTGACTCTCAACTAGTCACCCAGCAGCAGCCATTTCACAGGCTGCAATAAGGAGTAGGGTGGAAGGCAGGCTCCACTTAGTCAACTTGGTGGAGAAACTAGGTCCTTCTAGCTCCTCTTCTCTCTTAATTGTTTCCATTCAAGCTGGTAATTATAATAACTTGTGCCTGTTTTCCTCCCCCGCATCCCCTTTTCCTTTAATGCAATTTCTTTTAGATGGTAAGCCTGTAGATAGGGAATGTCTTTGTTTCTGATCTTAAGTAAAATACTCTTAGTCTTTTCATCTGGAGAGCAAGTTAAAATGCTTAAAATCATATCTAGGATATGAAAGCTAGTTAGAAAGATCACTGAGATGCAGTCAAGCTATAGTAGTATTCTTAACACTGCATGAATATTTCCTCTCTTCAATTAGTACATTTATTTCTCCAGAAGGATATTAGGGGCAGTAAAAATTCTTTCAGTAAAAACACAAGAAGGAATGTATAAGCAAATGGAAAACAAAATTAATCAAGAGCTTTTCAGCACTGGGGCTGTAGTCAGCATGTTGATAATTAGCACAGTATTATATCAGCACAGAAAAATCTCCTGCAATAGTTATTGGAATAGTGCAATTAACATGTTACTGAAGAGCTCCCACAGAGTTTCCTTGTTTTGTAGGGCTAGGGAGGCATGGTATGTGGGATTCTATAAAAGAAAGGTCAGGAAAAGGTCTCAGCTACAACCAGAGTAAAAATTTGTAGGAATTTTACGATGATAACACATTGTCAGTTGTTTGAAGCTGCTTCAGCAGCTTGAGTTGAAGGTGGTCAAAGAGCAGAAGTTCAGAGTTATACTAGGAGTAAGAGCTGGGAAAGACAATAATCACTTTAAAACTCCCATCCCAAAAAGTAAAACTTTACAGTTCTTTGTGCTGAGAATAACCAATAGCCACCTTGGTGAGTCATACCATAACCCTGAACTCTTCAACACCAGTGGTGCTCACCCTCCAGGGCAGCTGTGCACAAGAATGGCAGACTCCCAGTTCTGGCCCTTGTTCCTCCCAACATCCTATCCATTGCTGCACTGACAAATAATGCAGGGTGAGTGATATGCAAGGGCCCCCATGCCCACACAACACTAGCAGCATTGTCCCAGTGCTGTGACCACTACCAAGACAATGAGTCTATATTTCTTCCTTGCGACAGATGCACAAGGAGCTATCACAGTAGGGAAAACATGATGGATCACAGTGACAGAGGAATGGCATGTCACTACACAGAAGAGCCCCTTTCTAAAGGTACATTTACACAGTGAGTTGTCCAAATATAATTAACCATATTGCCAAAATATTTGATTCTATCTCCTAGCAATGTGGATTTTTTTTAAAGTCCAGCAGCTCTTATATGCCTTATTTTGGCACTAAAAATGGCCTCCCAGCCCACAGTTTGCATACAGAAAATCCCAAGTTTCATCTCTGAAATGCCCAGGGTATGGTTGGAAAAACACCTGGCTAAGACCCTGGAAAGCTGCTGCCAGTCCATATAAACAGTACTAGGCTAGATGAAACAAGGGTCTAACTCACTCATAGGACAGCTCTCTGCCTGTGTTCCTACTTGATGCTGGTGCCTAGTTGTTAAAACATCTTTCCAACCCTGTCCAGAGGTGTTATTTAGAATATTTTAGTTGCTTTCTTTGCATACACAGACACATTAGTATTTTCATTTACTATGTTCATACGGAGTGCTTGAGAAGAGCAAGAAATAAACCCTACCATATTCTTTAACATAAATATAATAAACAATAATCCCACAAATGTTTTGACATCTAAACAGACAAGAAATCTGCAGTATGAAATCCATTGTAGAGAAACCTTTATGGATTCATCCCCAGCCTGGCACAGTTTTATCAGGTCAAAAAGTTTTCCCTTGACATTTCTTGTAGAATTTTGGCTCCCTGCATTTTTCTTTCTCCCTCCTCAGAACTGGGAAGCTCACATTACAACTCAGCCCAATCTTCTTAATGCCTCATTGATTAGCCATTAGGGATGCTGTGGGGAATGGATTATGTTGCATGATCCTGGACATATGGATGATTTCAGCGCCAGTTATTTCCAGAGAAGAGACTGAGAACCTCTCAACTGATCCTCTTGTTATTGTTGGTTCTTTTTCATTTTTTGCTGCTGCTGCTGCTGATTTTTGCTGTTAATTAATTAACATGAATGGGAACTACAGTGAGTTCATTTTAGAAATCACTGTAAAGTGTGAAACTACACAGTCCCCAGCAAAGGTGTGCTTGTGAATTCATGTTTACAGAAGCAATAGGAATACTAGAGAGGCTCCCTAGAGAGAACCAGAGGAGGGATGTGTGCTTAACCCTTCGCACACCTGCTGGTTTTTCTCCCACCTCCAACACAGCCAGTTGCTCTTCAGCAAGACATATTCTAGCTTTCTTAACCAGCTGGCATGGAGAAAAAGTCTTGTAGACATTTTCAGGAGATAATTGGAAAAGTCAAACACTCTCTCCTAAATGTCCTGTTTCCATTTTGCCTTACAAAGGAAGCATGTTCAGAAACGGATTTTTCCCTTGCAAATCTACTTGGTCACTCACTGAAAGAGAAGAAGAGGTAGATAATATTTTTAAGGAAACTTTTAGTATACAAAACCTTCCCAAAGTACTTCAGAAGATGAAAACACAAAAAACATTATAATTAATAAAAACAAGAGACAATAATCATACATTCTGCAGAAAAATAACTGTGCTCAAAACTATCATCATGATGTCCCTTAGAAAACAAAACTCCAGAGAAGGACATGAAAAAATGAATGAGTCTTGAAGGCTTTTCTCAAGTGATTGGGCTTGGTAAACTTCGATAGGAGGCACATTCCAGACACGTTGCAGAAAAAGTCTTGTTCTTTTTGTTCATCAACTGAACTGCATCGTGACCACCATACATTTGTATAGAATATACATGAATTATGCATTTCTTGTCCTTGCAACAATCCTGTACAGCAAGTCAATATTATTAACCCCTTCATATTGTAGACAGGGAAACTGAGGCTAAGAGTGGCTTTCCTAATGCCACTGAGTGAATCTATGACAGAGATGGGATTTGAACTAGGGATCTCATTACTCTCTTTATCCACTATGCCAAACCAGAAAATCTCTTAAAGCATATGCTATGGCTCTCTCTGTGTGTGTTTTAATGCAGTTGTTATAAGAAGTTGAATTCTAATTTAAAAGGAATACTTTTATTCCTTTCCCAACCCCCAAAGGAGATCGCAAGCCAATACTTGTGGTTTCTTTTCTCCTTCCTTGTCTAGTTGGACATATTTCCCTAAACATTCTATATAAGCAATTGGTTAATTATTGGCTAACTAAACATGGCTATTAAAATTATAGTTTCCATCTGATTCGCAAAACTTTACTGAAATATTTGCCTTGGTTTAGGATATCATTTAAGAAAATTAACGTATTATATAATATAATCTATATGGGAAGTGTATGAGCATTGGTGTCTAACAGGACAATATTTAAGTTTACTCAGAAGTTGACCCCACTGTGTTTAACTGAAGTTATTCCCCAGTATCATGGAAGAGTTGATGAAGAGGTACATCCCTCCCCCACTAATGTGGAACACAATCTGTGAAGGATTTATCTTGTAGAAGCTTCATTAATATGAACAGGAATTACCAAAGAGCGTGCAAATAAGAGGTTTCTGCAGGATAGGCAGCCAGGCCATCAGGTAAGCATAGGTAGTCTCCAACAGTATAAGCAAGAAGGGGAGAACAATACTGCTGCTCTTGCTGGTAATTGTGGGTAGTCACTTATTTATTTATTTAGCACACTTACCCTGATATTCTGTTTGCAAATATAATTACACATATATTGTAATCTCATTTATTTTGCATCATACAATTGTTTCTTAAGGAAAAAAAGCAAAAAGTGAGCTGGAAGAGGAAAACAAATGAGATTTGCCACTGGAGTGGCTATCACTGGTAATTACTTACCCTGACTCAGCACCAGCATTTCTTTGCAGATTTGAAAAACATATTTTATTGAGACTATCAAGTCCATACTATCACACTTATTCCATGTAATACAATTGTCTTGTCCTCTTAAAAAAACAAGCTGTAAGAGGAGAGCAAATAGATTTGCTATTGTTAGTTCCAATTACTTACTCCATCCCTATTTATAATTATTTAGCTTTTTAAAAGATATATTTTACGATTGTAAGGTGATACAGATTCTTTTTTCCATGTAATACATTTTTGTTTTCTATTAAAAATAAGTTCTTTTAAGTGTGTATGTCCTTATCTTCCTGTGAACATGTAGATGCCTAAAAACACACACAGATTACATAGGCACAACTTTATATTTTATTATAGAAATAAACCCACATCTGTTTCTAACACCAAAATTAGAATTAAAATTATTGTATTATAATCTCCTGATATTTTATTCCCCTTTCCAAAGCAATTAAATAACCATCATTCTGTCTTTTCACAGTAGTTTTCGCTAATCTTGCAGTGGAGCAAAAAATGTTCTTTTTGTGGACCTCTAGCACTATAATCCTTCTTTTATAATGCACGAAATATCCTGCATAAACATATGGACCATGTTTATCCTGATGGACATCAGGTCAGAAAACTAGCTGTCTCTAAACATGTTAAAAGTCCCTTCCGATCACCACTGAGTAATCAGGGATGCAATGCTAGAAGGCATTCCAGGTACGCTTGAGCCTCAGTGTCTCTCTGCAGGAGTGAACATTCTTTACTAAACTGTATGAGAAAAGGCAGGTTTTATAATAAAAGATTTTAGCAATTGGATTTTTGTCACTGGCTATAAAAAAATCTGGGTTTATGTGCAATACATTAATTCTGTGCTTTTGATTTTAATTACCCAGGTAGTATATGAATTATTTTAAGGTAGATTGTTTAGTGGATTTATCAAAATGTGTGTCTTATTTCTGACATTATTAGCAATTAGATTTGCAATCGAAGCACACAGGGTAAAATTCCATGCAAGTTTAGACGGGGAAAAAATCTAGAACTGCCAGCATTCTCCAGCCAGCCATGCTTCTGAGTACATATCCCTAGATTGCACTGCACTTGTCCAAGTTTTAGGCCATAGTCCTATACGCCCTTACCTGGGAATAATTCTATGTGTTAGACTGTGTCTAATTTGCAGAAGTTTTGGGATAGTGTGGCATAAAGTTACACCATTTGGGTACAGAGATTGTAGGCCATTTCTCAGTTCTACTTCAAATAAGAGTTTGGTAGCATTGACGGGCACTTATGATTCCCAGTTTGGAAATCTGGATTACAAATGCTTTATAATACCAAAATCCATACAGTGTCATTGCTTTACTAGGTCACTTAGGAGGCGAGATTGAAAGAGGTGGGCATGCTTAGCCTTGAGAAAAGAAGACTGAGGGGAGATATGATAGCACTGCTCAAACACTGAAAGGCTGTCACACGGAAGAGGGCGAGGATCTCTTCTCCAATCACCGCGGAGCGCAGGACATGGAATAACAGGCTTGAGTTACAGGAAGCCAGATTCTGGCTAAGTACAGTATCAGGAAAAATGTCCTGACTGTTACAGCAGTAGGGCAGTGGAACCAATGGCCCAGGGAGGTTGTGGGCTCCCCCACACTGGAGGCATTCAAGAGGCATTTGGACGGCCATCTGTGAGGGATGCTTTAATGTGCATCCCTGCACTGAGCAAGGAGTTGGACTCCATGGCTTTATAGGTCCCTTCCAACTCTCCTACTATTCTATGATTTTGCCTCAGAGGTCATCCCCTCGCCTAGGTATACAAGATGCTGAGCTCTCCTCCTGAAGCAAGTCGTTGCAAAAAAAGCAGGTGGAGGTGGGTAGAAGGGGATGCAGGCTGTTGCCATCAGGATGTCTGCAGAGTCACATTCTGAAGGTGAGCCGTGCAGAAATCCTTCAGCATCCAGTCAGCTTTTCCTCACCCCATCTGCTTTTGCTACCCCCTTGCCCGATAAAGCGCTCTGGAGATCTCGAAAACTTGCTCGCTTGCGGGTGCTCTTCCGATTTGGCTTAATCACGGCGCATCACTCCTACGGGCTTCGGAATCCCCCTGCTCGGCCTGCGCGATTTTGTCTTCTCGGCGGCGGCGGGTCTTTCCCCTCCTACCGCACATCGCCAGGCGCACTCGGCGCAGGACCGCGCGGCGAGGGAAGCGGCTCCCAGGCGGCACGGGAGGGATGCGCACCCGCGAGTCCCGCTCGTAACACCTCCTTCCCGCTTCTCCTCCCCCGGCCTCGCTTCCCTGCTTCCCGGCAAGCGCTCCTGCCGCCCGCAGCGTCCCTGGCGCTGGTGCGCCTGTGCGCGCAAGGCAGGCGGAGAGGCGACGCCGGCGACGGGAGTGGTCAGTGGCGCAGGGCAGGCGCGAGTGGGCAGAGCCGCGCGGCGGGCGAGCGCCGGGAAGGCGGAGACCGAGGCGGCAGCAGCAGCCGCAGCCGCAGCAGCAGCCGCCGCCGCAGCCGCGCCGCCGCCATCCAGCCATCCCTCCATCCCTCTTCGGCGAGCAGGTGCCGCGGCGGGAGCGCATCGGGAGCGGCGAGCGGCGAGCGGCGAGTGGCGGCGCCACGATGTTGGAGATCCAGCTGGACGATGGCGGCGTGGGGGGCTACCCGGGCGACGACTACTGCTCGGGCTCGGTGATGTCGGAGCGGGTGTCGGGCCTGGCCAACAGCATCTACCGCGAGTTCGAGCGCCTCATCCGCTGCTACGACGAGGAGGTGGTCAAAGAGCTGATGCCGCTGGTGGTGACCGTGCTGGAGAACCTCGACTCCGTGCTGACCGACAACCAGGAGCACGAGGTGGAGCTGGAGCTGCTGCGCGAGGACAACGAGCAGCTCCTCACCCAGTACGAGCGCGAGAAGGCGCTGCGCAAGCAGGCCGAGGAGGTGAGCGGGAGACGGAGGCCGGCCCGGCCCGGCCCGGCCCTGCGGAGGCCCAGGCCCGGCGGGAGGCAGGACGGGGCCCCCTGGCGGGGCGCGGGGCGCGGGGATCGGCCAGGCCCCGGCCAGCCGCGGGCGCAGGCCTCTTACTCGCGAGACGCCCCAGCGGCAGTGGGTTTGCTCTGGGATGAATGGCGTTTTCTGACGCTCGCCCCCCTAGGTTTGGCTGGTGTTGAGTGCAGTCTAAGATTCATCATTATCATCCTGAATTAATACAGTTTATTATGAATATTATTATTATTATTATTATTCCGCTCGTGTATGGGGCTCCTAGTGGCTTGCCATGCATACTCAACTCCGGCAATGTGAACTTAGATCATTTGCTGGGCCGGTAAGTTGCTGGTACCAAGTCAATTGTTTGTCTTGTCCTTGGATTAAAGAGAAAATAACAGGTGAAAAGGATGGAGGCCCTCACTCCAAATCAAAATGGGGGAAATGACCCTGAAATTGGGAATCTACGTTTCCTGAGTTAATGGAGGCTGTGTAGATGGTACTCATGGACCCCAGTTTTAGCATTTGAAAACATACCATAGCCCCCACCCTGAGCTGTAGGGGTGGAGTGAGGTGAAGTGGGAGTCCCATGAAGCATGGTGGGAACACACCATGTAGTCTGCTGTTTTAATCTGGTTTCCCCTCCTATCCTCTCTCCCAAGTAAGGAACATCTCTCCGCTCAAAATTCCACCGCCTGCCCTGTTGGCAGGGCAACCCAATCTGGGTGCCCATCATCTGGCTCTATTTCCCTTGCATCCTTGCTCCACACGGGATAATGCATCCACCTGAATCCCTGTTCCATTAGTCTTGGCAGCCAGCCAGATCCTGTTGCCTCCCCTGAAGTAATGCTTGTGCCTGGATGGGATATTCTGTCCCTAGACCACAGAAAGTCATGCTACCATCTTCTCACCACACTGCAGCTTAGTCTGGAAGCCTGTCTGTCGTCCCCCCGCCCATTTGCCCTCTCTAGATTTTAATTTTCAGAAGTTCAGCCCACCTTTTGGGCTCTTCCCTCCTCTCTTGTCCTCTCACTTGCCATTAAGGACTTGTCCACCATACTGTTAATGGCCTGGTGAAAGTAGAGAATGGATTATGCCTTGTTATTTCAGGCTGTTTTCCCCAGAGGTGCCAGCCTTTGCTGTATGTTCTAGCCACCATTGTGTGGTGCAAAGTGCCTGTGTGCATATGTGTGTGTGTGTGTGGGGGGGGGCATTTGTAAACATTGGAAGAGAAAGTGAGCCCTACATCTGTTTTATTGTATTGGTAGATTTTTTCAGTGGTTTGCAGAGTATCTGAAAGGGGTTCTGACTCACCCCCACTTTTAACAGTAGCAAAGATCGTAAAGGCTGCCCCCTGTCTAAGTCTGCTGAAATTAAGAGAGTTTGTGGGCAGGGCAGAGCAGTTGTGTGAAAATGATTGTAAGCTAAATTTTAGTACTGAAAATAATTTTGATTCCCAGCATGGGCTGAGGATTGCCCTAGTCTTTAATTTGATGTCTTGGTCTGCCTCCTAGAGCCATATTTTGCGTCTGGGTCCATTTGGTGGATTTCATGATTCTAGTTAAAAAACAGTCAGTCCTACAAACATGAAATCTGCTCACTCCTGGTTTGTGGGCAGAGGTAGTTGGGCATGAAATTTGGATGCACTAGTAGATCTCCAGATTGGATGCACTAGTAGATCTTGTGGTGAATGAGCATAAATTTCTGAGTCCAAGTTTTTCAACAACATCAATTAAATCATGCTTTTTCTCTGCTGCCCTAAATTGTACTGTTGAGATGAAGACCGTATGGTCATCAGGTGTAGATTTTTTGTGCTGGAGGACTGTGGGCACTACTTGGTTCTGTCATTCAAAGCCCAGTCATGAATCTTGGATTTCAAACTTTTAAGTATGTGTTCTTTGCATCAGTTTAAGGTTTGTTGATTTGGGGGTTCTAGTAAAAGAGAAAAAGCAGAAATCCTACAACTGGTCTCTGGGGTGAAGAACGTGTTCTTATGGACCAGAGACCTCTGGGCTTCTATCTGTCTCATAACAATTTCATTCTGCATGTCCACGGATTGGACAGAGTTGTTTGTTGCATTATTTTAGAACAGTGAGCTGGCTGGGTAAGTTTGTTTATTTTCTGTTAATGTTAATATGTTTCTATCCTGCCTTTTTCCCTTTTTGCAAGGAACACGAGGTAATTTGCACAGTCCTCCTCTCTAGTTTATCTTCACAACAAGATAGGTCAGGGACTAGCCAAAAGTCACCCAGGAGCTCCGTGGCAGAGTGAGAACTGGTATCCCAGTCCAGGACTCATAACCATTATACTACTTTGGCTCTGCCAGCTAAGCTGAGAGTTGTAGTCCAACAGTGTCGTTTGGAAGACTCCAGTGTGAAGAAGGACTGTTTTCAACAAATACATGTTTATTGTTTTTATCTGATGAAACCAAGTAGAGCTGGAGTACAGGAGATTTTTGTGCTGGGGATGCAGCCATGCTGGGGTGGTTAATTCTTTTCTTTTTGCCTCATCAGCCTTGGATGTCTCTTTCCCTTACATCAGTTGCCTCAGGATGTTCCTTCTGGCCCCTTGGGTGTCTGATGGCTGAGTCCAGTGTCATTGTCTTTACCTTTACCTGGCTAGGAACAGGACAGATAGCTGTGAACCATTTCATGAGAGGCTTCAAAGAGAATGAGAATTAACAAAACTGTGGCATATTTCTTTAAAAGTGCTTTCCACATTAATATGCTCTGCCAGCCAGTTAATCACAGTGATATTTATATGAATCCCTTAAGCCTGCCTAAATTAGAAACAAACCGTCAGATTTTTATCCCTGCCCATCTTCCCCCAAGAATGATGTCCTTCAATATGCTTGATGGTTGAAATGTTGCTTTTCCACTGGAGGAGAGAGTAAAGTCATAGCATCATGCGCCAGTCAAAGTTAAACTCAATGGGACTGCCCAGTACATATGTGTAGAATTGTGCTGTTAAAAGACCCACTGCTTTCAATGGGAGATAGTCAGAGGGTGCTTAACAGCACTGTCTCATTTTGAAGGAAATAGGCCTTTCTTACAAGTAAGTCTATTGGGGCCGCAATCTAACTGCTCCTGGTGAAATCATTGAGACTAAAATGTGCTGGGGTTTGGCTCCATTATAGCTCAAGTGTCTTCAAGCTTAGAAAAGAGGTGGTGAAAGATTAAAAATTAATGCAGGTAGGAGCTGCAGTTTGCTTTTTGGCAACTGTGTTTAAGCAAGCTATCTGTGCATTTTGCTGCCCAAAGGCATCTGTGACAATGGTAGCAGAAATACACAATGCACACACACTTCCCAAGATTGCCTGCTCTGACTGGCAGCTGCTCTTCAGAGTCAAAGGCCCTCTTTGCCAGCACCTGATCCTATGCTAAAAAGTGAAAAACCAAGGATTCATTGTTTAATTTAATTAATTTATTATATTTTCAGTTTGCCCAGTACACCTCCCCCCCCCCCCCCCGTCTCTCTCTCTGTCTCTGGCCTGAAACATACTCACTGATGGAAGAAAGTCTATGTCTAAAAGCAAACCAGTAGCTTTTAGCCACTAATGAGGAAGTGTTCGTCTTTTGCCAGAGCAGTACTGAGGGATTAAACTTCAGAACCCTGTTAGCTGGTATCCTTCTGTGAAGATGTATCCTATGCTTAGGAAGCTGCCATTTATTACATTGGGCTGCATGTCCATCTGGTCCAGAATTGTCTACTCTGGCTGCCAGCTATTCTCTAGGGTTTCAGGGGGAAAGAGTTTTTTCCTGTTATTTAGGGATGTAACGGTTTAGTTCTTTTTGTTCCATCATCTGCCCGTTAGCAGAATTGCAGTGTAGAATTCTGTCTTTCTGCCTGCCTGCCTGCCTGCCTTCCATCCTATCACTATTCTCTCTTCCTTCACATGCATGAGCACACAGTAGGGCTACTCTGTACCTGCACTAATGTGCATTGCTATGACTATGCATCTGTGCCTGTCCCCAGCAAGAGTTTTAAAAAAATAGTCCTCAGCTCTGCAAAGCCTGCAGGACTCGGAAAAAGCTGGTCTGCTGCAAAATTTCCATTCATTTGAATCCTCCAGATTTCTCCGCCTTCTGACCATTACCTGATCCTTGTAGCTGGAGATGCCACGATTGAACCAAGAACTTCTGCAGGCAAACCTGTGCTCTGCCAAAGGATTCTGGTCCCTCTCCAAATAGAAACTTGTTGAGCGCTGTAACCTACATCAGCCCAGCAGGGAGGATCTGTCCAATGTTGAGGCTGCTGCAGTAAAGTTTTCTTTTTGTTGCCAGTGTCTAAATAATAGACAATAATCAGCTGCGGGAGGAAAAACCCATTTCCAATTTCTAAGTAGCATCAGATTGATTAGGAGTGTGGGTGACCAAGCAGTTCAGATTTATCTATCTTTAGATACTGAATATATATCAGTATCTTGTGGCTACTTTGCATTTTTTCTGTGTATGCGCTTAACCTTGCATTTTCATTGCCTAACTGATGCTAAACTACACTTGGCATTTCTGCTGCCCTTAGTCTTTCTGCAGTACTTTCTGTACTGAAAATCTTGACAGCCCATGAAAAACTTTGCATTCAGATTTCATTGTGGTGTTTTCAGGCTGCCTTGCTTGAATTACTTGATTCAAGTAATTAGAGAATAGATGACTGACACAGAGTTTACAAGCAGGACCTGCAGTGGTGCAGAGTGGAATGCTCTTGCTGCCAGCCAGCCTGACATGCCTGTTCAAAGATATCCCATGCCACTCTCCCTGGTTTTCTGCATTCCCTCAACAGGCATTAAATACGCTGAATTCCTTTTGGGATGGTTTGAGCTTATGTATGCTTTTTTTTTTTCCCCCTAAAAAATTTTGGGGGCACTTTTGCAGATCTGCCTCCCTTTTGTGCATGGGTGATTCCGTTTTCCCTACAGTAGTACTCAGGGAATGGGTCACTTACTAGTATAACTGCCTTCCCCTGGTGTCTTCCGTATATTTCCAGTTATAGTGCTGAGGATTCCCAACCATTGTCCATGATGACTAGGGCTGATGGGAATTGAAATCCATGGAGTTTATTAAGTTGGGGAATGCCGGTAGGTTGCAATAAGCCATGCAGTACATGGGGAATATAGGTAAAGGTAAATTGTTTGCCATTTCCCACAAAATTGGGGTAATCTAATGAAGTTGATGGGAAATGAAGTTTCTTTTTCAGGACTGGCAAAAGAACGTGTTACCACAGCTGACCCCAGCCTGGTACCCTCAAGATGCATTTGAATAGCACCTCTCCCAAAAGGAATCTGCCTGGGCAATTTGAGGCCTTCCCTCTGAACACCACCTCCAAGGGAGGATTGAAAGGTGATAACAAGGGCCTTCTCACTGGTGGCTCCCCAATTGTGGAATGCTTTCTCTACTGAGACAAACCTGGTGTCAGTATTGTCATATTTTGGTGCCTGGCTAAGACTGCCTTCTAGTCCCAGGCATTTAATGGCATATGATGGGTCATTTATTTGGTAAAATAGGCTACTGCAGTGCCCATATGTGCGGCTGCCCTTGGAAACAGTCTGGAAACTTCAGTTGGTGCAGAACAAGGCAGCTCTGGGATTGGGACAGGTCAATGTGCCCACATAAGCCCTGTTCTTTATCAACTGCACTGGCTACCAATGGATGTCTGAGCCCACCTCAAGGTGCTTACTTATAAAGCCCTTAAGGGCTTAGGACCTGGGTATCTTAAGGAACTCCTCTTCCCATGTATACCTACCCAAACCCTACGATCTTCAACCAAGGTCCTTCTCCAAGAGCCACCTTTAAAGGAAGCAAGGAAGATGGCTATGAGGGGAAGGGCCTTCAGTAGCGGCACCCCAGTTGCGAAACCAGCTCTCCAGGGAGGTATGCCTTGTAGAGACTCTATCCATTTTGGTGCTTGGTCAGAACCTTTTATTTTGCCACTATTTAACTGTTAATTAGAGGTGTGATTTTATACTGTTTTTTGTCTACAATGGTTCAATATGCTATTATTTTATTCTTTGTTAAGTTTTTGGTTTTTGTGTATTTTTGTATGAATTTTATGTATAATTGTTACATTGTTTTAATGCTTATTACCATTTGTAAACTGTCATGAGAGCAATGTGCTGAGAGGACAGTATATAAAATTTTTTAATTAATGTCAGCTATTTTGAACAGGTCTAGTGCTGAATTTGTTTATTGAAATGGTTTTTTAGTTGTTCAAATTATTTTAAATTATGTATGTCAAACATGTTGTCCTATGGTTTATTGTAATTCTGTATCTGTGCATTGTAATTTTTTGAATTGTAGCGTGAGCTAGTGTGGGATAGTGGTTAGAGGGCTGGCCTGAAACTTGGAAAACCAGACCAAGTCTCCACTCCTGTTTTATCTTCACAACACCCCTGTGAAGTAGGTTAGGCTGAGAGTCAGTAACTGGCCCAGAGTTGTCAAGTGAGCTTCATGGCCGAGTGGCCATTAGAATCTGGATCTCCTGAGTCCCAGTCCAGCACTCTTAACCACTAAGCTATGGGAGCTCCAAGTATTAGTAACTATGCCTTAGACACCTTTTAGCCTTGGAGAATGGGAGGTGTATATGCAGTAGCTGGGAAACCCCCAGATAATTGGTTGGCAAAAGGCGTAGCACTTGGAGGAAAGGGCATGTCCTCCTGGCATCCTGGAGATGGGCACCTCCAGTGGGTTGGCTTGAGCCTGAGGTTCAACACCACCACTCTGGAATTGACAGTCCTGGGTTACATGGTTATATATTCTGATCTACAATAAAACAGATTTCTCTGATTCTATTCATCCCAGTGTGGATTGATTGGTGTTACACAAAATTGTGCTGTTTACTTGGAATGCATCTATTGATGTCTATCAATAGATGTATTCCAACCTATCTTGGAATGCATCTATCTATCGGTGACTGGCTCATATCATATGAGCTTACCCTTCAAAGATGCCACACACACATAGTGATGCCTAAACAAGCCATGTTACACAATTCCCAGTGGCCTCCCTTTGCTGGCAGGAGAGGGCAGCCCAAGGATGCCGTTCTCTTGGGACAGTCCAGAATGCGGGTTGCAGAGTGCCCGATCAGAATGTTCCCCCAAGTGAAAAAATGCAGAGCTTCAGGAAAGCTTGCAGTCTGAGGAGAAGCATTTTTGCAGAACACATCAGGAGGTGCTCTAGCCAAGGTCATGGTGGCTGTTCTTGCCATGGCAGCCATTTTGTGAGAGCACCCCCCTCCCCGCTCTCTCAAACTCCAAATGTGTCCACTAATTAAAAGAATTGAGGACCATGAACTAGCAATGGCCAAGAGCTCTCCAGAGTTGACAGCTGTATTTCACCTTTGAGCAATGGCCTGTCTCCAAGGGATTGCTTTCTAACCCCACCTTCTCTTTACGTGGCTAATTTTTTAACAGCTCTGAAAATTCCTTTATGTGGCATTCATCTGATACATGACACACAAGAACCTTCCTGTCTAGAATTTGCTCTCTGCTACCTGTAGATGTTTTGTGAAGGTTTTAAAGCGTCTTTTCTTACATTTTTGCACTTCATTTGCCAAGGTGGGCCTCTGCAGTTCTTGATTCCTGACCTTGGCCATGTATGTTCTACTGCTGCTTTCAAAAAAATAAAATACCCCAAATGAACCAACATTTACAGTCTCAGTGCAGCCCGATCTAATGTATGTCTCCTCAAAAAACAAGTTACACTGGGTTCATTGGGGGTTTCTCCCATTGTGTGCCCTCCGCAGTTCTACCCCAGCCTATTATCCTCCAAATGTTTGGGCTACTGCTTCCATCAACCCCAGCCAGCATAGCTAATGGGAAGGGATGATGGAAGTCATAGTCTAAAACATCCAGAAGGTGCCAGGGTATGGAAGGTTGGTGTGTAACATTACAGTCTTAAAGTCAGTTTGCCTAGCTCCCTGATCTTGGTGTAATCCCACTGGGTCAGTAGCACTGTGCATAAGTAACGTTCGGCAGTACAAGTGAACAAATTTAACTTGAGCAGATCCTGTTGTGTTCATGTTAGTACAAGTTGTGGAAGAAAGAACTGAGATTGGATTTTATTCTATTTCTTTTAGTACTTTAAATTGGCTACAGTTATGATTGGAATGGAGGTACTGGAGTCGGCAGGGGGTTTAACCTTTTCTAACTGCAATATTCTTTCTAGGCTAAATCTCCTCCCAGCCATCAGAATTAACTCCCCTGAAAGAATGATAGAGATACTTCTGTTGTGCCTTTCTCCCCCACCCATGGCTTCCAATTCTGGTCATGTTCATTTTGTCTCTCAGTCCCTAAATTTGAAAGGTTTGTTCTTTGTGTGCTGGGATGTGGAAGTTAACTGGTTCTTAAGAACAAGCATGAAGGGCAAAACTTTAGAAAAAGTAATAGGCCATCTTACTCTCCTAATGTTAGCAGTGTGTAGGACCAGAATGAACATTTTAAAGTCAGATAGAAAAAGGGGACCTCTTCTATCTTACAGTTTCTGCTACAGACTTTCTTAAGCTGCTGTTCTTTAGATGTACTGGCTAAGGATGACAGGACACAGCGATTGAGAGGCACATCTGAGAAAGCCGGACTGGTCGAAATAGGAAGCTGCCTTATCCTGCAGACCAGACCAGATCCTCCTGAGCCTTATATGGCTTGGTTTTCAGATCCCTTGGCAACATGGTCACCATCTTCTGTGCGTGTCCCAGTGTGTCAAAATGAGGAGCCCAGAAGTGGGTGTAATGGATAGCATCCAGCTGTGCATTCTGCGAGCACAAAGGATGCTGTCCGAGCAGCAACTCGGTTTTGAACGGAGGTTTTGCCACGGAGAAGAATCCAGCCAAATTTGCATTTGAGCAACCACGATGATGCAAGCATTTGGGCAATCAGTTGCACAGAAGTTTGTGCAGCCCATTGTGCAGTCCTGTGCAGCAGACACATTTGTCAGAGCTCCACTAGTGCTACTGAATTTGTGGAATGAGATTGCTAGAGACAACCTCTTGTGCCAGATGTGGCCAAACCAATGTGCAATAGAGTAGAAATGTGACTTAACGCGACTTAGAGTTGCTTTAGCCTTTTGAGCAGCTGCATCATCCTACTAGCTCTTGTTTAACTTGTTGTTTGTGGTTTCAAATGTGAGGAAAAAACAACCCAGTGATTTTAAAGAATTTAAATGTAAGCAGTGTGACACATAGCAAATTCGAGGATAGTTGCAGTGATAACAAGGGCAGTCAGAACAAAGCTGGCATCCGTGCTAAAAGCTTTTAATTACTTGGTTTGTAATTGCAGTCAGTAGGCCATACCATCTCATTGGAGGGTACAATGGAGAGATACTGCAAGTGAGATTAATCTAATGGTAAATGCTGCTTCATACCTTTGGCTTAGCATGTTATATTTAATTTCATTATGGTTTTTGAGAATTTGGGCTTTTCGCTATTAGAACTGAGGCAAATAGTGTTAAGAACACCATTATGGCTGTGGTGTATCTTAACAGGCTGTGCACCTGGAAATGTACCAAGAATATGTGTCTAAAGCCAGTGGTATCCTTTGAAGGCTGAATGGGCAGTGGGGTTTAACCTCAGAGATCAGACTTAAGCTTGTTTATGTCTTTTGAAGGAGGGGTTGGAACATGGGAGATCTGAATCTGAATCTCATATCTGCCATAGCCCCTTTGGCACTGGTTAAATTGCTCTGCTTCCATTTCTCTCCTTTAGCAAGGCAATAATAACCAAGGTTGAAGGAGGGAATTAAATCAATATCCTGTACCCAAAGTCATTGCATTATTGCTTAGAAGGGACTCTGTATGCAAATTAATAACGTAATGTTTGAATGTTTGCTTCTTTAGTACAATATATTCACCTGGTATCGGTGGGGTAGAGGGACGAAGATCAGTAAAGTCTTTAGTTTTCTCCTAAAATGTTGAACAAATTTGTTGGCCTCTGTTTTTGTTTTGGAAAGTTTAAATTCTTAAACAGTGTCGAATGGCATGTGCTTGCATATTTGAAATTGTATTGTCTAGTTTTATGATAGAATAACTAATGCAAAAAATGGAATTTATGCTTCTTTTCATGAGCCTCTCCATGCCTTTAACACCTCGGAGGTGAGTAAATTCAAGCATTTGTTCAGGTAATGCAGTTCTCTTGCAGAACTATAGCGCCTGTATCACTGCAGGTGACAAGAATTACACATCAACAAACCACACCCATCCCTACTCCTGTCACCAGGGCCTGCCCACCAGGGCAAAGCGAGGAGGCCTGCCTCAGGGCACCAGTTTTGGATGCCATGAAATGGCAGCTGCTGGATATTTCATTTTTTATTCCTGCCAGGAAGATGCGCTTATGGATCTTATGCCAGAACAACCTGACCAACCTTACGTAATATGCATATTGATTGCACTGAGATTTGGGCAATACTTCCTGCTCAACCTCAGGCTTCCAAAAGTCTTGGGTCAGCTGTGCTTGTCACAGCATCTGATCAAAGTTCACAGCTGTCCTCTCATTGCTCTGCTTATTTTTTCCCATGCAGAAATTTATTGAATTTGAAGATGCACTGGAACAGGAGAAGAAAGAACTGCAGATACAGGTTGAGCATCTGGAATTTCAAACACGACAACTGGAGCTGAAGACCAAAAACTATGCAGACCAGAGTAAGTGGGAAAGCCATGTGCCTCCTGACGGGAAATTCCTGTGTGAATCAGGCTAATTTGCATAGGGGTATGTGCATCAGGAAATGTCCAGGTATTCTAGAGAGTGCTGTACCCTTTCACTTGTGTTTGGTAAATAGTAAAGTGTGTGTGTGTAACATTTGGTTTGATTTTATCTTTGGTCCTAATCAGCCATCTCCAACCTGGTTCCTTCCAGATGTTGTGAGCTGCAATTCCCAGGATTTCTGACCATTGGTCATGTTGGCTGGGGTTGATCGGAATTGATATCCAAGACATTTGGAGAGCACCTGTTTGTCTTGAGATACTCAAGAGGAAAAAAAATTAAAGCACACTAACCATGTAGTCCTATGACCAGCCTCCTTGATGCACCTAAGCCTCCAAACCTATAGATGTATGTGCATCCTATGTCCAAGATGAGACACATCTCACACTGGAGATTTTCTCTAGATGGCTGTTTCAGCTGTCTAGCTTAACTGCTGGTGCAGGAAGGAAGCTGGATTTTTGATTGGAACTGGCATGATTTCATGGCCCCAGCCTTCCCCTTCCAGTGACCCCGGCACACCCGTTTTTCCTGCCTCCAAAGCCCTCTTGCAACCTATAGGAAGCAGCTGGTATGCATCTTTATGCACCAGCTGCAACTGGGGCAGGGAGGGGAGTTGACCATTGGAGTCCTGCGACTTCAGAGATGAAATGCTGAAGAATCCTGTGGCCTCCCAGACAATGTCAGTCTGCCATAGGATTGTACCCTTAAAATGATTTCATGAAGTGCTGTATCATATAGACTTCTTATTGGAATATTTGCAAAAATGTAAAGGCAATTTGATATACTGGTTTATACTGGTTTATGCCAGAAATAAAAACTACAGTACTGAAAACTGTTGACAGTCTAATACATGTTGGGTGTTGTGAACTGTTCATAAAGTGCTGATCCCATATATCTAAATTTGGAAACTGCAAAGCTTGCCTAATACTGTGTTTGCTTTTGGAATCCATTCATTGTTACTAATGAACTTAAGAAATGGATTCTGAACCACTGGAAATTTAAGCATTGGCAAAGTATCTGCCCTGCATCTCTCCATGTTCATAAGTTGGCTGTCAGATTGAACAAGTTGTGTTGAATTCGTTGGGGCTTACCAGTCTGTATAGTTAATTGATGGCTGAGCATCTGTACCTCTAATAGGCTTTGGTGGTCCAATGAATGAACCTGTGTCTCAGCTATGGTTTAGCCTTTTCAGAAAATCTTGGGGACAGTATCCCAAGATGTGATGGGTGAAGAGGGTACCCTCAGAAGCTGTCTTGTATCAAGTCAGCTAGCTTGTCCATCTGTCCCAGTATTGCCTCTTCTGGCCAGCAGCATCTGTCCAAGGTTTCTGGTCTGGAGGTGGACCATAGCACATGTGTAGACCACGTATCTTGCATGCAAATGGCGCCAGGTTCAGTTCCTGGCAGCTGTAGGTAAGTGTGAAAAAGACAGCTTCATGAAACTCTGCTAGATAGACCAAGGGTCTCCATGAGATTACTTCCTATGTTCCGGGCAGGGTTTCTGCTCTTCCTAACTAAATGAAACAGTTGAGGCCTGTACCTGCACATGAGAATGGAGGTCCAAGAAAAGAATGGGATTCAGTTCTGAGTAGATGGATAAAGGACTAAGCTCTACTAAAGGGGTGGGAAATCAGATGCCCTCCAGATATCTAGGACTATAACTACATTCGCACCAGCCTATCAACATGGGTAATAGAAATGTGGGAATGGTAGTTCAGAATGTCTGGATGGTACCAAGTTTCTATTAATTCCATTCCATTCTTGATGGACCAAGTGTTTGACTGTGTATGAAGCAATTTCCTACTAGAGATGTGAAGACCTGGGGAAAAATTGGGGATTTTTGTTACAGAAATAACCCTGCTCTCCATTTTTTCTGGGGGGACAAGGAGGTAATTGTAGTTAAATCGAAGGGCTTCTGGACAGAATTTCACCCATCCAAGGCATTGTGTGGATAATTTCTGGTAAGAAAAGATGAAAGAAGGAGAGTAAAAACACAGGAGGGATGCAAACTGAAGTGGAAAAAAACACCATTTGGGGGGGGAAAAACACCATGAATGGGGCAGGACAATTGCATAATAAAAACACCCTCAGGTTAATTAATCTGTGGTAAAAGGGATCAATTTGGCAATTATGTTCTCATTTCTTATTGGAGATTTTTCTGGGGGGAGAGCATTGCTTTCCTTCTGGAATTGATAGATCAATTTCTCTTTCTCCTCCCCACCCATTCCTATTTCTCCCACTCCCTCAATGAACAGTTTCCAGATTGGAGGAGCGGGAATCAGAAATGAAGAAAGAGTACAATGCCCTTCACCAGCGCCACACAGAGGTATCTCATCATCTTTTCTGTGTGTAAAGAGTGGACGCCAACCTTATGCAACCTCCAGATGTGTTGCACTAGAATGCCCAGCATACCCAGCCAGCATGACGGATGAGCATTGTAATATAACCCATCTGGAGGGGACCAGGTACAGGTTGGGGAAGGCTGCTGTTTATGCAAGTCTGGAGACAGACTGAAGAATGCCACATGTGTGATTTTTCGGATGCCTCAGAAGATGCCTCAGTCACTTTCATATTCCGACGCAGATGTGAATCTTTGTGTCATCAAGGCACATAAATGCTTGAGAGCAGGAATTAGTTTCTTGATACCTGCACTTTGGACAAAATATCTATCAATCTGCCTTATCGAAAACATTTTCATGTTCTCCTGAAAAATCCTTGCAGAGAAGCTTACAGTTATGTAGAAGCAGATAGTCCTCACCCTTGGTCTTACTGTCTAAAAGGCAGAATGTAAAATAAATTAAGATTGGGAGGGTGGAGAACAAAAAGCACATTCCAGGCACTAGTTGCTGCTTTTCAGTGGCGTGCACATGACACCAAAGAGACCAGTGCCAGAGCCAGTCCCCTGCCACAGATTCCTAGGAATTGGAGTGTGAGGAAGTTCAAGGGGCAGCTCCACATATTTGGAAGGCGCACATGCTGTGGTATGAAGGAATGGGGGAACCTGTGGCCCTCTGGATGTTACTGTGTTGGAGTATCACTCCCATCAGCCTCCATCCATCATCCCAGTGACATTTGAAAGGCTGCATATTCTTAAGCCCCACCATAGGGGAGCTACAGTGTTGTCAGTTGTTTTGTTCTCCAGAGAAATGGCTTGCTTCAAACAAAAGGGCTAAAAAAGAAAATGATGGGGGTGGTCATTTAAAAGACAGGGATGTCAAAACTCTTTTGGCTTGAGGGCCAAATTCCATTTCAAAGAGGTTCTCAGCTTCTACATCCCACTGGTGGGCAGAGCAGGTGGCAAAAGGCAGAGGGGGCCAAAGCCAGGAAGTCACCCAAGAGATGCTTGAGAAAGGAGGGTGAGACCTGGGAAAGGGAGTGTGGTCGTTTGGTGAACCTTGAAGCACCAAGTTTGCCCCTGGGCTTGTGGTGCTGCAGCTCTGCTCTAAGGTGCTCTGGGTTGATGGTAATGTTCTCTCTCTCTCTCTCTCTCTCGCTCTCGCTCTCGCTCTCGCTCTCGCTCTCGCTCTCGCTTGCTCTTGCTCTTTTGCAGATGATCCAAACTTACGTGGAACACATTGAGCGATCCAAGATGCAGCAGGTTGCTGGAAATAGCCAAAATGAGAGTGGTTTACCTGGGAGAAGGTAAGGATGCATCTTGGTTTTGTTCCAGAGAGAATGTAGGTGCTCTCTGCGAACTGTCTGTTGCAGGACAGCAGGGAATTCAGAGAATTAACCCAATCTTCCGTCAGCCCTTGTATGTGCTCTCCAAGTGACTGAAAGGAGTACGGATTGGCCTGATGATGGATGAGGGAATTAAGGAGAGATGTTTGGTGCCAATCTGGCTCTATGGTCCCATGCCTGTCAAAGAATTGAAAAGTGGTGGGGGAGGGTACAATTCAAAGCAAGGGAGTGATGGGAAGGACTGCTTCTCCCATCATAGCCTCCCTCCCTCCAGATGTTTCTCTCTCTAATGCAGCAGATCCTGAACCATCACTAGCAGAGGATTACAGGGAAGAATGCAGCAGGCAGAAGAAGGATTAAGCACCAACTCCTACTAGCCCGTTCTCTCCTCCAAATTCCATTTCCCTTTTCTATCATTCTGCAGCTCTTCAGGCTCCAGGGCCTGAGTTCCCATTATATACCTGTCTGCTGACTTGGCAGCCTTTGCTCTGTGCCCCACAATGGACCACTAGCCATACTCACTGCTGCAAAAAAGCAATGGGGAAAGCAAAAGATGTGGCGTTTTCCCACAAAGCAGTGCTAATGTGTTTCAGACATGTAGGTCCTTCTGCAGGGAAATGCAGTGTGACCAGATTCCATAATGTTCTCGAGTGTCTTGACCTTGCTCTAACATAAAGTTGTTTCCACTTGGGATTCACACACATAGTACCATGTTTCCCCAAAAATAAGACCGGGTCTTATATTAATTTTTGCTCCAAAAGGGCTTTTTAGGGCTTATTTTCAGGTGATGTCTTATTTTTTCCTTACGAAAGCTGTAAGATTCTTGCCCTGAGAGCCCTCCACGATTCTTTTCTTGTCCTCATCTGAATAGCTCTTTCTTTTTGCACCCATCTTGCATTTTGCATCCATGCATTAAGTATGTCCGTTACAACACACGATTATTCATGCATTGTGGCTGTACTCTAATTGGTTATTCGGCAATAAGTCTCACGTTCATCTGTTTACATAAGCATTTACCTCTCATCCAAAGGTGGCTACTTCAGTATTTACAAATACTTAATTATAATGTATATTATCATTTATTTTAAGTATCAATGTCAATCATATTATTTATTTATATTTAATTATATATTAAGATTATTATTTTATAATTCAATACATATGTTGTGTGTTGCAATGGACATACTACCGTATTTCCCCATCCATCTGGCTGACGATCTTAACTGGGGCTTATTTTTGGGGTAGGATTTATATTACTAGCATCCTGAAAAATCATGCTAGGGCTTAATTTCTGGTTAGGTTTTATTTTTGGGGAAACATGGCAGCTTGACTTCTCCCTGGTCCAGTTTAACACAAGAGACTGGAGTTTATAGAGCAGGCATGATTGAATTTGGTCACACTGAACTTCCCCAAAGAAGGAGCTATGTGAGTTCTGAAATCTGTCAGAACTGTTTGTTTCACTTATTCCATTGGTTTTCTGGCATCCTTTGTGTGGTTTCTCACTTTACTGAGTACAGATGAATTGCTGAGCAGCTCTCTAGACCCATATTTCTTCTGCTGGTGAGTGGGGACCCAACACTAGTTTGTATTAAAGTTGATTTAAACTTGTTTGCAGCAGTGGTACCACCACCATCAATTTTGTTTTGTTAAGAATTTAACTGCAAATACAAAAAATGAGAAAAGAAGAAAAGGAGACATTGGAGAATGGGATGGAGATAGCAGAAGAGAATTTTCAGGCAGCACAAATTAAAACATGGAGAATGAAAGAAGACACCTAGCAGTTTCATGTTAAATTTTGGCGCTAGAGATGAGACCATTGTCCAGTGCAGCAAAATACTTTTAATTTACTGCTTCCCTTAAATCAAACTTCCCTAAGCTGTTCCTTCTGGTTGTTTTGGTTTAGTACCACCCATCAGTACCACCCAACATGGCCAATGGTCAGGTGGGTGATGAGGTTTGTAGTTCAAAGCACCTGGAAGGATTGCTTTTAACAGAAGCTGGGCTTTTTAGTGACCAGCAGAAGGTATTTCTAAATCAAGATTGCCAGAGGCCATGATGTGGCAATAATATTGCTCCTTCTTCGCCTCCCCTGCCTATTGCTTACTCAGTGGGACATAATAAGGCTTAATTAATTAATTAAAAACATTTCTATGCCGCCCATTCACAAAGAGCCTCGAGGCGGCTTAGAATGATTCCGGCCAGAAAACTGCCTTCCACTGGCTAAAGCCAAATGAAGCCTTATCCAGTGGATGAGAACAGGAGGGGCATGTGCTTGACAAAGAGAAATGAAAAGTTGTGTTGGGCCAACAGGTTGTTGAGGTAAGGGAGACAGCCACACCAGTACCTTCCTCTGGATTGGACAAGTTACCAGTGTTCACTGAGTCCCTCTTGGTGCTTGTGGGGATTTGCTTCCTAGGAAGAGAGAAGGCTACGCTTGGGCAACCTTCCCTGAAGGAGGGTTGTCTTCTTGTGAGTCTTCTATGAAGAAGCTACAGCCAGGAGCCTTGTTCCTTCAACCCTGGCTGTGCATTTTGTGCCTCTGGCTGCACCCTTGTGGCACCATGTGCTTCTCCCCTCTCCTATCCATATGGCTTCTTGTGTGTGTTCTTCTGCTTGGCTTCTTGAGAGCCCAGAACATGTTGCACACTTAGTAAGAATGTGTGTGCATGCAAGAGGGAGGGAGGGAGAGAGAGAGAATGCATCTTGCAACTCCCTAGATGATTTGTGGGTGGTGTTGTGTTTTTTTGGTGTTCTTGCAGGAACTGGGCATTGTACATTCTTTGTGACTTGCTTCCACTGATGCCTGTTTGTGTGAACTCATGACACTGGCTGCAATTGTTCCTCCTAGTTTTTGCACTGGTCTAGATGTATGTGCAGGTTCCTTTTTGTACATAAAGCTGCTTATTGCAGAAAGACGGGTAGTTCTCCTACATGTGCACAGCTATGGCTCAGTGTTCAATTGTGGAAAGCTTATCTCAATGGAGACAGTGCAGTATAAAAGTCAGGGGAGACTTCTACACATCCTGCCCTTCCTATTCATCCCAACCTTGCTGCAGTAAAGAGAGGTGGAAAAGGAAGCCATCTGGGTGAGCAGAACCAAATTTCCTAGGAATATTTTAAAAAACCATATGCAACACCCTTCCTGAAGCTGATGCCTGCCAGCTGTGTTGGACTACAGTTCTCATCATTCCCAGCCAGCATGGGCCAAAGCAGGCCTGGGCAGTCAGATACTCTCTGGATGCATTGGGGCTACACCTCCCATAAACACTGGTGGCTACGGCAGATGAAGGTTGTAGTCTAAAACCTGGGCAGTGCCAGGTTGCTCATTATTACCCTCCAGGCCATGAAAGAGGCAGGTTTGATGCAAGAGAGTGGCTAAGTCCGGTGCAGTTAACTCCAAAGTGGGGTGGCATCAGAGGGCCAATCACCCTTTGGGTGTGCAGCAAGGGCGTGTGGCCTTTGTACTGGTCCATGAGAGGGATATGTAGAGTCCTCTCGGGTGAGAGGATACAGTCTTTGGAGAGTTGTAAGTGGTCATTGAAAGGAGCCTTGAGCAGGGCTGGGAATCGGCAGGCTGGGTCCAGGAGGTGGTGAATGCTTCCTTGAGAGATGGAGTGATCCAAGCCACTATCAAAGAAGTGGTGGCAGGATCACCCCCGAAGAAGCGTGCCAAGACCTGGGAGCGCTTTCAAATGATCCGTTTGTTCCTGACATCTCCTTTCTGCCCGCTTGCTCTGCCTGCAATGGCATTGCTGATCCTTTGTCCAAGTGCAACCCTGATGCCAGTCCCTCCACCCTCCCAATCAGCTGGTGGAGGAAAGGGAAGGACTTTATTTTGTGTTTGGGCCCCTCAAGTGCCCACAGCACCTGCCAGGATGAAGGCAGAACAAGCCTCCACTTCCCCATTTGCACCCACTGGAGTGGGAAGTGAGATGGGAGCTGACTTGCCTTTGCCATCCCATAAGCACAGGCGTCTTTCCCCTTCCTTCCCCCAATTATCTGGGGTTGGCAGTGTTATATTTTCCCTGGAACTAAAGAGAAGCAACTTGAGACCTGGCATAAGGCTAGGGGTAAGACCTCAGTTCCGCCCAACAGCTGAAGCTTTTAGGCACTGAGCAGCGATTAAATAACTATTAAGACTATTAAATAAAATGCAAACTAAAACAATTAAAATATAAAGGTACACAAAACATTTGAAACTACATTTTAGCATCTTAAAACAAAGGTCTGCTAGACCTGCTGAAAAAACAACTGATAATTCCCTCCTTCCTGTGTGCTTTTTGGAGTCAGTAAAAAGATCCGGTGGCAAAAAGATAGGAAGGTGGGTCAGGTGGGAGTCGCAGGAAGATTATTCTATAATTTGGGGGCTGCCACAGAGATGGCGCTCTTTGTGTCTCAGCCCTGGTTTCAGCCCCACAGATTCACTGTAGTTGTATATGGCTCCTACACATTCAATTTTGCCTATTTTTGGTGTTAAAGTGGAAGAACTGAACGACATCTCTGCAGTGTGTGGTCCAGTCAGGGAGAGAGAGGGGCTGGGTGGGATGCAAAATGTGTGCCCATGTGGGGTCAAATGCCCTGTCCTTTTTGTCTTTGGCCCTGTCTTTGGCCATGCCCCCACTAGAAGTCCCCCCCCCCACATAAAGACCTTCTCTGGAGTAGAATTCAGACATTCACGAGGCCCAGCACCCCTTACTTAAAGATGCAAGCACCATCTCAGGTTGAGGGGTGAGCTACTTAGATACAATTGTCTGTATCTATCATTGGGCCTTCCAGACTTCCCTGCATGTTTATGAGACTGGGCATTGATGTCTTCATCTCTGCTCAAGCGAGCATTTGTGTGAGCACATAATTGTGTGTGTGTGTGTGTTTGTGCTTGCATGATCTTTGCACTCTAATGGGTGTTCTCTTGTCTTGCTTCTTGTGCTGTTGCCTCTCTCTTGTGTTTGCTGCTCTGTTTGTCACGTCAGTCACCGCCAGTCATGGAGGAAAAGGTAATTTGGGGGGAATCTGTAAATGTTGGGGGGGTGGGCACTGTTGACAGATGAGGTTCTTTTTTGGTGTTATTTATTTCTTATATCCCACCTTTGTCCCATCGTGCAACTCAAGGTGGTCATCCACAGCCACCGATTTTGTATCTACATGGGCTGAATGGGGGCGGCGGGGGGGGGAATCAGAGGTAGGAACATCTGTTTCCTCATTTGCAAAGACCTGGCTGAAAGGTTCCCAAATCACATCAGGTAGAACATATGTTTAACCATGGACAAGGTCTGGAGTTCAAATGGGACCTGGAGACCATAGCCAGTGGCAGCCCCCTCCCCAGTGCCCCTCTGGTCCATCCACACCAGTCCAGTGGAATGAAAAGATAAAATCTCAGGGTTTTAAAAACTATATCAAGCTATTTATTTGGAGTAGCCCAGTGCATCTTGTCCTGATATGATATTTATGGGCCTTCTTTCAGGGATAAAACAAAAGCAGAAACAGAGAAATTGGATAAGTAGACCTTTTTGAAATAAAGCAGGTTAAAATAATTACATTATTCTAATTATCACTCAGCAGTCATGCAAGTTTATGCTCATTCAGTATTTCTAAAAATGCTTGCAGTGATCTCTGAAAAAAAGATACATCCCTAAGATTAATCGTGGAACTAGTGACATGTTCCTTATATAGTAGTTTAAATATCTCTGATTCCATGGAAACAGCTGAATGTACATATATATTACACAGAACTGAAACACATTGGGCTACTTCAACAAATAAAACAAGCTCTTTCCCAACATCTTGACAGTTCATACCTTCATTCTATTCCGTTATTTTAGCTCTATGGCGTGAGCCCCATCCGTGCTAGTACCTGCTGTAGGCGTTCCTTCCCTCTCATTGTCTGAGGTCTAGGCTTACAGAGTAGCCACAAGCAAGGCTAGGAAAGTTCCATTTGAAATGCCCCCCAGTGTCCCGAAGCCGCATTCACAGCAGCACTGTGGGCAGCTGCAGTGGCAAGTGTTTCATGTGTGCCTAGCACAGATGGTTGGTCTGTCCTGCCTGCCACTGCTAATAAGCCATGACCCGCTTGGTTGTAAGTTATTCACAGTGCCCCCAAGGAATGCTTCTTCGGGGTGTTGCGAGTAATGGCAGCGGTGGGTGTGTGGTTTGTCGTTGCCAGCCATAGGTTTTCGGCCTGCTGGCACTGCTAATGGTAAGCATACTGAAGAGGGGAGTGTTGGTGCTGAGCAGGGCCAGCAGAGGCCACTGTACTAGGAGGGTCCCTCACACGAGAGCTTGCCCTGGTTCAAAGCCAGATGACGCTACTGGGATGTGTCCATTAGGGTCGAGCGGAGTGTCCTGAGACCAGCTTTTCCCAGCTCGTGCTCCCCAGCTGTGTTAGACTTAAGCTGAGGCTGGCTGGGGCAGGTTGAGAGTTGCCGTCTTACACAGCTGGAGGGTAACAGGTGTGGAAAGGCTGCCTTTGTAAGTAAAATTTCAGAGGATTCCTGAAATCTGGACCCCTAGCTTTGAAAAGAGTTCTGGTTGGGAAGGGGACAGTGTGAGAGGACTACAGCTCAGCAGAAGAACAACTGCTCTCTATGCTGAAATTCCTGGGCTCAGTTCCGAATATCTCCAGGTCAGGCTAAGAAAAGCTGCTGCCCGAAATCCCAGAGAGATCTCACCAGTTAGCATTTGACTATACAGGGGCTAAATAGGGTTTGTCTTGACATTAATTAGTTATATTTATATTTCACTTTTCTTTCCTGAAGGAACCCAAGGCAGGTTACATAATCTCCCTCCTCCTTTGCACTTTATCCTCACAACTACCCTATGGGATAGGTTACAGTAAGAGTCAGTGACTGGCCCCAAGTCCTCTAGTGAGCTTCAAGAACCCAGGTATGCAGAGTCCCGGGGCCCTGTGCTCTTAACTGCTACACCACACTGGTAGTCAAGTGTAAGTCTGCTTCCTACGCATCATATATTTCGTATTGTGGCTTCCATGGTGGAAGCTTGGAATGGGTGAAATCGCAGTTCTCCCTTACATGTGGAGAATTGGAGTTCCTTGCAGGGTGCCTGCCTGGAGCCCAGCTTTTTTCTTTTCCCTTTCATTTTTGACATGAGAACACAAGAAGGACCCCAGTGGATCAGACAAAGGGCCTGTCTAGTTCAGCCTGCCATCCCAGCATAGTCCAGCATGGCCATCCTGGTGCCTTCAGAAAGAATCCCACAGTCCCTACTATTTAATCCCTTCCCATTTCCACTAACTGGTATTCAGAGGGAGGTCAGGTTCAGTTTAAGGGTGATGGCTAAGAAACACCCTCCATAATAAATAAATAATTCCATAAAAATAAGGCCAAACCGCATATTTCATTCACTGTGCTGGTGGGGTTACATCTGTCCGTAGATTGTACTTAGCAGCTGTCCTCCCTCCCAGCCTAAGCAGACATATCTGCTCTTCAGTGCAGATGGAAGGGATAAATCCCCTCAGTCTGTCTCTCTCACATTTTCTTACTAGCCCAGGGAAGAAAGGGGCTATTGGTGTTGAGGAGAGTTGTAGGGCCAGAAGCAGATTTAGTCATATATAGAACAGATTCTCTGAAATCAGTGACATCTGGGTTAGTCATGGCTATGGAGGTATAAATCAGCCAAACGTGATATAAGGTCTCTGAGCTCCATCTCAAAACTCAAAACTTCTTTTCCACATGTGTTTTTCCACATGTCCACATCAGTTGTGCCTGTCTCTGAAATGGATATTCTTCTCCCATTGATGGAAGTGTATTAAGGTGCATGTTTCATATGTACACATGCTGTCAAGTGCAGGTTTTTTGGTCCACGGATCATATTACAAGCACAGAAATATACAGAGTTCAGATTTCCTCTGAATCTGTGTTTTGTCCAGAAAGTGTGGAGTGGGTAAATACTGTTCAAAAGTGAACTGAAATGAATTTCTGATACATCCCTAGTCATGACTAAACGAAGAACCATCTATTTCAGTGGCTCTAAGTTTGACCAAGTCTGGATTGTGCCTGTATTCAGGTTGTGCATGTACTGTGTTTTCCAGATGTAGATTGGATCGAGATTAGTTCATGTATAATTAAACACAAAACAATCCACAAGAGCCATGCATAATAAAGATGGTAATATACTGCACCATTCCTGTGGCAGTTCATCAATTAAAACTCTTCTAGGATATGGGTAGCCAAAGTTTTGGGGCCATGGGCTCATTTGCAAATTTGAGGACCTGTCCTTGGCACTGTCACAAAAAGTACACCATGGGAGGCATGGCAGTCACCTGCCCATAAGACTGATTGCAAGGCACAGGTAGGGGTCTAAACAGTGCAACAGTTCCAGATACTGGTAAGAAAATGTGTTTTTCAAAAATGTTAAAGAGGATATCAAGAAAGGCATATGGTGTGGCAGTGGAGCCCATGAGGGCTCTATTGCTGACCCTGGTCTAAAACATACACAAGTTTCAGATAAGCACAAAATGTACCAATAGGTCAATTAATAAAGAACAACAACATATTTTTATGCAAACTTTCCTTTCTGCAGTCCAGGTTAAGAATCCCAACAATGAAATACCTTGTCCAAATGAAAACAAAAACAAAGCACACTCAGAGGAGAAGAAGCGAAGATACTCATAATCCTGACAAAATTGGCTTGCCCTTAGCTGCAGCTCTCAACCAAGCTAGACATAGAAACATAGAAACATAGAAACAGAGCGAGTCAGAAGGGGCCTCCTGGGCCATCTAGTCTGACCTCCGGCACCAGCCGGCTCCGCTCATGACATGCCCACCATGTGCATGTCCAGCCTATCTTTGAACACCCTCACCGATGGGGCCTCAACGACCTCCCGTGGAAGCCCATTCCACACCCTCGGGGTCCTAACTGTCAGGATGTGCTTCCTGGCATCCAAATTGAACCTTGGCTCCCTGAGCTTTGCTCCATTGGAGCGCGTCCTGCCTTCCTCTGCAGGGGAGAACAGGCCTCTCCCCATCTCCATGTGACACCCCCTCACATACCTGTATGTTGCCAACATATCCCCTCTGAGTCTCCTCTTCTCTAGGCTGAAGAGACCCAGTTCCCTCAGTCTCGCCTCATACCCCATCCCCTGCAAACCAGCCACCATCCTTGTGGCCCTACGCTGCACTGACTCCAATCTGGCTATATCCTTTCTGTAATGAGGGCCCAAAACTGAACACAATACTCCAGTTGCGGGCGCACCAGAGTCATGTAGAGTGGTAGTAATACCTCTCTTGATCTAGAAGCCACACTTCTGGCTATGCAGCCAAGGGTGGCATTCGCCCTCTTGACCACCGCATCACACTGCTGACTCATGTTTAGCCTGCGGTCAACAGGTACCCCGAGGTCCCTTTCACAAGTGCTGCTCTCCAGCCACTTGTCCCCTAACCTGTACTTATGACAGCTATTCCTATGCCCCAAGTGCAAGACCTTGCACTTCTCCACATTGAACGCCATCCTGTTGTCTCCTGCCCACTTCCATAGTCTGTCCAGATCCTTTTGGATCTGGTGTATCTGCTCCTCAGTTGTGGCCACTGCTCCAGTTTTAGTGTCGTCTGCGAATTTGATCAGCAGACTGTTCACCCCTTCTTCCATGTCGTTAATGAAAAGATTAAACAGGATCGGCCCCAGGACAGAGCCCTGGGGGACCCCGCTTGTCACTGGCTGCCATCCCGACGATTCCCCGCTAATGGTTACCTTCTGCTTTCGGTCAGTCAGCCATGCCCTAATCCACCGGACAGTGCTTTGGTGTATCCCAAAACTCCTCAGTTTCTCCACCAGGATATCATGGGGCACTTTGTCAAAGGCCTTGCTGAAATCCAGGTATACCACATCCACTGCATCCCCTCCATCTAGCCATCTTGAAACCTTGTCATAGAATTCCACAAGGTTTGTCTGGCAGGACCTGTTTCTGCGGAAGCCGTGTTGTGTGGCTGTCAGCCTCCCTTCCCTATCTAGCATCACTAGATCTCTCTCTATTATGAGCCTTTCCATTGTTTTTCCTACAATGGACGTAAGGCTAACCGGTCTATAATTCCCCATGTCCTTCCTACTACCCTTTTTGAAAATTGGGACCACCGATGCCACCCTCCAGTCCTCTGGAACTTCACCCGTTCTCCACGAGGCCTCAAAAATGAAGGCCAGCGGGCGTGAGAGAACCCCTGCCAACTCTCTAAGTACTCTCGGGTGTGACCCGTCAGGGCCTGGCGCCTTTGTAATGTCCAATGCCCTGAGGAGCCCCTCGACTTCAAGGGGGGTGACTCTAATCTCTGCCCCTAAGTCCCCAGCCTCATCCAATCTCCTATACGGATATCCCCCGTCCTGCTTTGGGGAGAACACAGAGGCAAAATAGTCATTTAGCATCTGTGCCTGTTCCCTCATGTCAGTCACTGGATCTCCTTCCTCCTTATTTAGTGGTCCCACCACTTGTCTCCCCTTCCTTTTCCTATTTACATGCTGGAAGAAGCCGTTTTTGTTGCTCTTGATATTCTTGGCAAGTCTCAGCTCATAATCAGCCTTAGCCTTGCGAAGAATCCTTCTGCAACGGGCCTCCTCCTCCCGGTATACCCTTTTGTCTATTTCCCCCAGTACCCATTTCCTATGGAGGTTCCTCTTTCGTCTAATCCCCCTAACCACCTCCTTTCACATCCATGGCGGCACTCTCCTCCGCCTCCCCACCTTACTGACTAGAGGTATCTTCAGGGCTTGCGCCTGCAAAACCTCCCTTTTGAGTGCCATCCACCCCTCCTCAACTCGCTTACCTTCCAGTAACCTATCCCAGGAGACTTTCCCCAGTCTGGCCTTCAGTTGGCCAAAGTTGGCCCTCTTGAAGTCCCAGCTTCTAGTGCTCGCCCTGCTGCACGGTCCCAGTCCCCTGATCTCAAAGCAAAGGATGGAGTGATCACTCGCATCCAGAGCTCCCCTAATCTGTACTTCATCTATCAGCTCCTCCCTATTGGTCAAGACCAAGTCCAGGATGTTTCCCCCCCTCGTCGCCTCTCGGACCCTCTGTGTGAAAAACCCACCCTCTAGAGCTTCTAGGAAGCGACGTGACCTGGCTGTCACCGCCGAGTGAGTCTCCCAAGTAATATCCGGGAGATTGAAATCCCCCATAATTACTGTGTCTCTCCCCCGAGATATCCTTAGAATCTGGCCTGTCAGGACATCATCCAGGGTCTCAAGTTGACCTGGAGGGCGATAACATACCCCCACTGTCAGGTCTCTTTCCCTGTCAAAACCCCTAAGTTTCACCCAGACTGCCTCTACCGAATCCCCATCTGTGCTGCACTCTATCTCACTGCATCCTATCCCTTCCCTGACATATAAAGCCACACCCCCACCTCTCTTTCCCTTCCTGTCCTTTCTAAAAAGGTGATACCCTTCTATGTTCACATTCCAGACTTGCCTTTCATCCCACCAAGTTTCTGTGATTCCCACCAGATCATACCCTCCTATTCCCAGGAGAGCTTCAAGCTCTTCCTGCTTACTATCCATGCTCCTAGCATGGGTGTACATGCACCTCAAGTCCTTCCCACCGCTTCCTTTCCTTGAAGTTCCCAGCCTCCTCCTTCCTCCCATCCTCCCTGGTACCTGGCCTCTCTCTGTAGGAGTCCTGTCAGTCCCTGCAGTATCTCTAAAGCCCTGCTCCCAGAGCCCCGATCCTCCCCTCACACTTGTCCAGTGCAGATACGTTACTGGGGGACCTGACCCCCCCCCCCGGCTCAGTTTAAAGTCTTCCGGAAGAAGCTTGCTAGGGCATCTCCAAAGGACCTTTTCCCCATCCTCGTGAGGTGTAACACGTCCCTTGCCAGAAGTCCATTGGCAAGAAAACGAGTGCCGTGGTCGAGGAACCCGAAGCGTTCCTTCAGGCACCACATCCTAAGCCAGTCATTCACCTCGGAGGCCCTCCTGTCCCTTCCTGGCCCAAATCCCTGGACAGGTAAGATTGACGAGAAGGCCACTTGGGGCCTTCAGCTCCCTGAGTTTCTTCCCCAAGGCCGAAAAGTCCCTGGTGATCCCGACCACCCCCTGCCTGGCCACGTCGTTTGTGCCCACATGGATCACCAGGAGTGGCTGGTGACCCCCGGAGCGAACAAGACGCTCCACTCTGTCCTTCACGTGCCGGATGCGTGCGCCCGGCAGGCAGCAAACCTCCCTTGTCTCAAGGCTGGGGCGGCACACTGCCGCCTCAGTGCCCCTCAGCAGGGAGTCCCCAACAACTATCACCCGCTGCCATACCTTCTCGGTGCTGGTGGGCAGCCGTGCCCTGGTCCTCGCCTCTCCTGCAGCGGCCCCCTTGCCTCCTGATGTCCCAGGCTGGGGGTCCTGCTGGTCCCCTGAGGCCTCCTCAGCCCCAGCCTCCCCAAGTGGAGAGAACCTGTTTCCCAGCTCCAGATTGGTGCCAGGAGAAGGCCGTGCTGGCCTCCTCCTCCTGTGGGTGACATACCTCCATGTCTCCGCAGCTGCTCCTCCCGTGGTCTCTCCCTCAGCCCTCTGTCGAGAGGGGGGCTGCTCTGGGGGGGCCCGGAGAGCTCTCTCGGCCCTCAGGCACCTCACCTCCTCCTCTAGCAGGGTCACCATCATGCACCGAGGGCAAGTGTATCCCTGCCTCTCCTGGGGGAGAAGGGCGAACATGTCGCAGCTCTCGCAGCGGACAGCAACACCCGTGACTCCCGCCAAGGCCATCTCCTGGTCTGCCATCGGTAGCCCTTCCGAGACCTTACCTTGGTCCCCTGTCTTGTAAGTCCTGCAGTTCCTCTCACTCTCCCAGTTCTCCCAGGCAAAAACCCCACTTGCACACACACACAAGGAGAAAATAAACTTAAATTTAAATTGAAAGAAAAAAAAAAAAGCACAAGAAAGCAAAACAAAACAAAAACACACAAACAAAACAAAAAACAAACAAACAATTAAACAAACGACCTCTGTGTCTCAGGGAAGGGAGTCCCTGGACCGCCCGGACCGCAGCTCAGGGACGCAGATGAGGGACGCCGCCCGAGCTGGGCCTGCTCAGTCCCTCAGGCCAGTGGCCCTGCCCCCTGCTTCCCCCTGGCTGCTCTAGCTCTCTGGCCCACCCCCTCCCTCTGCTGCTCCTGGACCTCTGCTCCCACCTGCCCAGCTCCTACCTTGCCTGTGCCAGTCCCCTGGCCACTCAGCGCTCTCTCCCAGCCTGTGCCTCTGCTGCTCTGCCGCTCTGCCAAGAGGCCAGAGCCAAAAAGCCAAGAGGCCAGAGCCAAAAAGATGTATCAGATGTATCTCCTTATACAAACAGCCCAAACTGTCTTGGATATGACCCCACCCTGCCCATGGGATTCCACTTTTAGTAGCTTTCATCCCAGGGCAAACAGCAACTTGCAGGTCGATGTCAGGATGTACATGTGGGGAGCATTAATGTCCTTTCCACATGTGCCTGTGGCCTTGGATCGCCTTCCTGAATTGGCCATTGCTTCAAACACATAAGCACATAAATACTCAACAGGTAAATGTGAACCTGCATTTAAGTTAAACAGCGATTTTGCTCTAATTATACCTTCAATGACGAACTACTTTGTTTTTCTTGAGTCTTTAGGTGACCAGTTCATTCGGTGATGATGGACTGCAGTCTTGTGCAAGGCAAAGAAAATAGCCGCTTTCTCCCCTTGTTTTATGCTTATTTTAGCTAGACGCAGTAGAACAAAACCTTGGGTTCCTAAGCAAGGATGGCTGTCATCAAAGCTCCTAGGAATGTGCTTTTTGTTTCCCACCCACCAGCAAATCCTCCCTTCTAGTACTTGACATGACTCCTCATTCTTCAAGGAGTTTGAGCATGGCTCACCAGCCTCCTTCTCTGTGTCCCCAGGGCCTTGAGTTCCATGCAAGGCCTGCTTGGAATGGCTTCTCAGCTGCATCCCTGGGGAAACACTTTTTTCTGTGTGCAGCAGAAGCAGCAATCCATTTGGGGAACAACGGGGAAAAGGCTTCAGGCAACATGCCAACACTTGTTCGGGCATCCAGTCAGTAAAGCTTGGATGAAGTAATGGTGCCAACACGAGCATGGAGGCTTTCTTCCCTCCCTGTTTGATCCACACTAGAGGAAGAGGATTGTGCAAGCTGGTGGCCTGCCCCCTCCCCTGCCACTGATTTTCAGGGAAGTTTCCAGGGAAGAGTGTCATATAGTCTTGAAAAATATCAGTGGGACTTGGCATGTTTGTAGAAATGAGGTAGAAAGTAAGGTTCAGCTTCAGTTCCATGCAGACAGACACACACATGTGTATGCAAATCTATCAGCTTCCCCTATTAAGAGAAAATGACAGATGGAGGAAGAAAATCCACTTCCCTTGCAGGTACATAGATAAAACATCCGCCCACAGTGCATAGTTAAGCAATGGAATTTGTTAATCACAAAATGTAGTGATGGCCACCAATTTAGCTTGCTTGAAAAGGGGATTGAGTAGATGGTTGGAGAAGACTCCGTTTCCGCTAGTCCCAATGGCTCTCTGCCGCTCGTAGTATTGGAGGCAGTATGCCCATCAGGTGGCGCACCTGTCCTACCTGTGGCCTTTCTGCAGGCATCTGGTTGGCCGCTGTGTGAAAAGCATGCTGGGCCAGCTGGGCCTTTGGTCTGATCCTGCAAGGCCGTCTTGTGTTTTGAAGGACACGGAACAGTGGGCAAGGTCAACGTCATTGCTCAGGACTATGCCACTCCCCACTCGTTCCTCTATTGTATGGGGCTTTGCTCACAAAATGGTAGCCTGGGAGAGTAGCATGTAGGATGCATCACGGAGTGGCGCACATGGTCCTCCTCTCCTTTCCATTCCTCATGGCAGACCAGTCAGGGAGGTCAGGCTGAGGGAGACACAGGGCCTTCCAGTGGAGTTTCAAGGTTGAGCAAGGACTTGCATCCAGGCCCTGTTTCCTGCTTTCTCCAGTCCTTGCCCGCAGTTTAGTTGCTCGGTCACGCTGACTCTGCTTAAACCCCAGGATTCTGCTTAAACTCTAGAAAAACACCTGTGGCAATGCTGCATTGTGCAGCATGGAGTAACCACACTGATCTGAATTCTTTAGCTGGGTTTTTGATAACTTAGTCCACCTTTTTGCTAATTTGCATGAACTTACTTTGGTTCTACTAGGAAGGGGTGTAGCTCAGTAGCGAATCACACACTCTGCGTGCAAAAGTTTCCTGATTCAATTCCCCGAATGCCTAGTTATGGCTGAGAAGGACTTCTGTCTGCCACCCTAAAGAGACATGGGCCAGTCACTGTAGGCAGTAGTGACTGAAATAGTGTAACTGCAAAGGTTTCAGCAGGCACTCACATGCTCAAGTTGCCTTTCCACACCCCAGGCAGCAGCCTTCCCCAACCTGGTGCCCTTCAGATGTTTTGTACTGCAACTCCTAGCGTTGGCCATGCTGACTAGGGGCTGATGAGAGTTGGAATCCAAAACAGCTGGGGGCAATAGGTTGAGGAAGGTTGCCCCAGAGACTAGAAATTTGGGTAGTTCTTCTATAAAATGGAACAACTCGTTCTGGGATCTTACAGTCTCTGCTTCTGAGGAAGCATGTGCACACGGCCCTGCTTATGACTCTTGCACATACCACCTGGTAAAAAATAACTAGGGGAGGTTCCACTGTTACTTGGGTTCCTTTCAGCACCAAATATATCCCCAGAAGCCTGCGGACGGTGATTGTGGGGAATATAAACAACCGTGCTGGCCGCACATTATTCGCCTTGTTTTGCTTTCGCCATTTCGAAGTTCTGATGGATTCTCTCCCATCTTTCTCTTCTTTTTCTTCTCTCTCTCTCTCTGCTGTCTCTTGCTCTAGCATGAAGAGGCGTCCCAATTCTTTGAACATCCCCCTCACAGATGACATGGTACGTGGGCAGGTGGGGGCCAAGATCGCCCCCACAGTGGACCACTGGCACCTGAGTGACCTCGGCCAGCTGCAGTCCAACTCCGGCTACAAGGTTTTTTTTTACACCGCCATGGAAATGAGGCCTTCCTGGCCTACTTGTCAAATGGCATCTCCATCAGAACAGCAGGACCTCTGTGTGTCTGTAACCCTTTGCAGCCTCTCTATGCTTTGTTTAGCTTAGCTTTGCCAGTGCAGGGCATCCTTTTCCTCAGCCGATTTTATGGCCCGATACAGCAACACACATTCTCCTATCGCTTGTCAGGGTCTGTGTGCTTAGGGTACAATCCTGTGCACTTTTAGGCAGGAGAAAAGGCCTACGACTCCTAGCAGGTCCCAGACAGCCCCTCATGCCAGCCTGTAAAAGCTTCCCAGCAGGTGTAGCAAGGAGCTTCCGTTCGGATGGGTCCCGGGTTTCAGGGAGGTGCTCCCCATCTCCTTGGTACTGGTGCTGCCCCTGCACATGGTCTGCTTGGTCATTGTCCTGTCGTCCCAGAGATCACTGCTGTCAGCTGAGGACCCACCTCTGCCAACAATTTCCTTTGTGCAGCTTCGGCAGCTACCTTAAGCCGTGTCCACTGTTGTGGGGCGTGCCTGCATGTCGAGCTGCTGTGGGATGGGGTTTGGAGCTGCGAAATGTGCAGGCCGACATGATGCCCTTGTTTCTCAGGCTTCCCATAGCTGGCCAGCAGCTCTCCATAGGAAAGTCTGTCATCGAAAGGGGCATAAATCCATTTAATGAAATGTATAACTTATGCCCGGAGGAAGGCCCCCACTGTGAAACTGAATGTTCTGCAGCAACTCAGTCACTGATGGCCCCTTTGCCTTGGGCGTGTACTTCTAATTTGCTCCTGTTACACTCCTGAACACGATCAATATCCAAGCTCTGCTAGGACAACTTGACTCTCACTGATGGCAGTACATCAGATCCTTTAAGAGGCATGTGGCTGCAAAGGGTTAAGTGGCCATCATTTCACAGCCTTCATCATCATCCTGCTGTCCTTCTTTTGGTGTGTGTGTTTCAGTGGTGAAATTCTAGCTGCAATTGTAGTGCAAGAACATCCAAGACTGAAGTCAGGGAGATCTTTGTGGGCCATAAAGCAGTAGCTGTTCTTTAAATGGGCAGCGGGGAAAGCCAAGAGTTAGCAGCTGGGATTGGGTGGAGATGTCAAGAGTGTTGCAAGAAAAGAAGACAACCTTTCTGCCATGGATAGTTCATGGTTGTCCCTGGAAAAAAGGGTATATGATTAGCTGGTCGCACTGCAGTCTTGTCCACTACAAAGACAGCTGAAGGTTGGCCATGCTCCCTCCAAGTGGGCCTTACAGAGGCTGGTTATTGCAAAACCCTCCCAGATTTCTAAAGAGGAACAATGGGGATAGAGCTGCAGAAATACAGTGTGGTACCAGAAAGCTATGTATAGATAAGAATATCCTAATAACAACAATTAATATAGGTGATTGTGTATATATTTAATTCTATATAACAAACAATATTAGTTATATGGAAAATGAAGAACAGGCTCAGTTCAGACTCTCTTGCGGCCTTATGACAGCTGTCCCTAATCTGGTGCCTCCCAGATGTGTTGGACTACAGTCCCTATTGTCCCCAGCCATGCTGGCTGGGAGCAATGGTCCACCATGTCTGGAAGAATGCTGTGGGGGTGGGGGATGGGGAATCTCTCTGCTTCTCAGTGCTTGTATATGGTTGGAGGATAGAGTCTGCGTTTTCTTTTCAGCTTGTTACCTGACTGAGGTCTCTTCCCTTTTGCTGTTCCTCCCAAATACACAGAACAAAAGAAGGGTTTTTTTTTGTTGTTTTTTACACTCAGTTCACTTCAATGGGATGAGAGTGAACGGGCTGCCTTAGCCGTTGTCCTTCGATTTCCCCCACCCCAGGCATGCACTGGAACTGTCCATCAAGCCTGGAGATGGTTGGCCTGTGCATTTCCCAACAGTGAAATCCCATTCTCTTGATCCTTGCTAAGCAGGGTACGTGCCTTATTGAGCATGTACTTGGCATGAGTGCTGCTGGTACACCAGGTGGGGCATATGCATTGTGCCCATCTTGCCATTCCAGGTTTCTTTCTTTCTTTCTTTCTTTCTTTCTTTCTTTCTTTCTTTCTTTCTTTCTTTCTTTCTTTCTTTCTTTTTCTTTCTTTCTTTCTTTCTTTCTTTCTTTCTTTCTTTCTTTTAGAGTCCTGCCTGATATCCCACTGATGGAGCCTTGGCAGAATCCTTCTGGCTCATTTGCTGTGATGAGCATGCCCAGCATTCAGTCCTAGTTGAAGTCTGATTTTGCTTCCTAGTGAGAGTCAGTGTAGGGCAGTGAGTAGAGCGTTTTGGTTCCATCTGGTGGTTGGTGCCTCCTGACAGATGGCTCCTAGTGCTGCCAGTCAGAAGGCATAATACAGACATGGGGGTTTCCCCTTTTTCATGGGTTTTATGTGGTAGGTGGAAGAAGTGTTGGGGGAAAACAGGAGAATTGCAGGTGGAAGGCAGTGTCTGGACACTCACATTCCATATAACCCTCGCATGTGCAAGGAGGTGTCCAGAAGTACATGCAGCTTTAATATCTTGTTTCGGTATAATGAACTTCCTTAAGCATTCTGATTTATCTTGCACAACAACTCTGTGATGTAGGCTAGGCCTGGTACCACTTGTTTGCTTTGCTTCATGGGATTTGAATATCATAGTCGTAAAAAATTGGAGGACATCCAACATCCTAGGATGTAGGGGGACTCAGAAACTTTTATTCCTCAAAGTAGTTCCAAAGAATAAATCTTGCTTTTCCTGCATCCTGGGATTTGTTCTCTGTTTTCCATAAAGCTTTGCTAAACCAGTGGTGGGCAACCTGCCACACTCAGACCTAGTTTCAAAAGTCTTTGTTAAGAGGCCAGTTCAGACCACCAGCAAGTGTTACCTGCCTCTTCTCCTGCAGTTTGTGAGGCAGTGAGAACGATGGAAAAGTGGGGAGAGGGCGGATTGAAAGGGCAGGAAAGAAGCTGCCTCCACGTTTGTCTCCAGCCCTGTCCACTGCTAGTGTTGCCCCTGCCCAGTGTCTGCATGCAGTCCCCATAGGTTACCCTATAAGGGAATGTTACCCTTAGCAGCCCTATGGTCCAGCAGTTGTTCATTTTGTAGCTGCCATGATGAGCTTCCTAGCACATCGCAATCATGCATCATATTACAGGGGTGGGGAACCACAGGCCAAATCTGGCCCTCCTGGGCTCCAACTTTGGCATTTCAGGATTACCTAGGTGGCCGCATTACCTTTTCCTGTGCTTACCTCCTTTCCATTGTCCAGTAATCACTATGTGCTTTTCCAGTTTTTCAACAGTTCTCTCCCTGCTCCCCATTCTAAACAGTTGTAATCCCCCTCCTAAGATGAGTTACTGACAGTAAGAGCCATAAGCTCTTGAAATGTGCTACACGTTTTAGCTGTGCCCCATTTTCCTTGGGTCTTTACCCTCTACTGGCACGGAGCTTCTCCAAATTGAATTAGTTCCTTGGGATGAGAGTGGTTCCCCAACCCTGATGCTACGGGGCAGCCACCAAGGCAGCAAATGAAACAATTAACCGATATATATGGATGACTTTTCTTTCCCACGCCTGTCTCTTCCCCTCCCCTCCTGCTCAAACAACCTTGTGTCCCAGTGCCCACCAGATGAGATGTCAGAATCTGGGCAGTCCTCTGCAGCTGCCACGCCAAGCACCACCGGCACCAAGTCCAACACACCCACCTCGTCCGTGCCCTCGGCTGCTGTCACCCCCTTGAATGAGAGCCTTCAGCCTGTGAATGATTACATCACATCAAAGAACAACAAGAGATCACGGGAGAAGCGGAACAGCCGGAACATGGAAGTCCAGGTTGCCCAGGAGACAAGGAACGTGAGCATAGGTATAGGGACTGATGGGCCTTTCTGCTTTACCGGCTTCCTAAAATTTTTGGCCATATCATACTGAAAACAATCCTTCATCCCATATTCCCAAGGCTCCAAGGATTGTGTGGATTCCACATGAGCACAGCATTTCTAGATGATTATTATCATTCCGATTATTACACTGCATTTATAGTGCACCTTTTAACTTCTTGCAAGGAACCCAAGATGGCTGATGTAGTTTTCCTCTCCTCCATTTTTATCTTTTCAACAATTACCCTGTGAGGTAGACTAGGCTGAAAGTCTGTGACTGGCCCAAAGTCACCCAGTGAGCTTCATGGTCAAAGTGCGACTAGAACCTGGGTCTCCTGAGTCCTGGTCTAGCACTGCAAGCAGGCAGGTAAATAGGTGACCCAGTACATTTATTTATTTATTTATTTATTTATTTAAATATTTATATGCCGCCCCTTGCAACAGCCTCGGGGCGGCTCACAATACAAAAAAAAAATACAATATTAAAAACATATACAATATTTAAAAACTGGCCCATCTCAGGTTAAATATAAAAACATACAACAAAAATAAATAACAAATTTAAATTAATCTTAAATTAAACATAAATTAAACATAAACATAAATTAAACATAATATTAACAATTAAAATATTGTCTAAATAAAAAGGTCTTCGCCTGGCGCCGAAAAGCAATAACGACGGCACCAGGCGAGCCTCTCTGGGGAGCGCATTCCACAAATGGGGCACCACCGCCGAAAAGGCCCTCCTCCGGGTACTCACCCTCCTAATATCTCGTACGGAGGGTTCCTGGAGGAGAGCCTCTGCCACTGATCGTAAGGGGCGGGAGGGCATATATGGTCGTAGGCGCTCCTTTAGGTAACCAGGGCCCAAGCCGTTTAGGGCCTTATAGGTAAGAACCAACACCTTGAATTGGGCCCGGACTTCAATGGGAAGCCAGTGGAGCTGACGGAGAACTGGGGTGATGTGAGAACCACGCCCAGTCCCCGTCAGTACCCCGGCAGCTCTATTTTACACCAGTTGAAGTATCCGGACCATCTTCAAGGGAAGCCCCACGTAGAGTGCGTTACAATAATCCAACTGGGAAGTCACCAACGCATGTGTCACCGTCGCCAGGCAATCGAGCTCCAGGAAGGGACGCAGTTGATGTATCAGCCGAAGCTGTTGGAAGGCGCTCCTCGCCACTGCTGACACTTGAGCCGTCAAGGTCAGCTCTGGGTCGAGGAGCACTCCCAAGCTGCGGACCCTGTCTTTCAGAGGGAGTGCAACCCCATTCAAGACTAGGGTCAGGTCCCCTACACTGTAGCCCGACCCACCTACCAACAGGACCTCCGTCTTGTCTGGATTGAGCCTCAGTTTATTGGCCCTCATCCAGCCCATTACCTCGGCCAGGCACCGGTTCAGCACAGCCACCGCCTCACCTGGATCGGTGGAAAACGAGAGGTAGAGCTGGGTATCATCCGCATACTGATGATTCCGCAGCCCACACCTCCTGATGACCTCCCCCAGCGGTTTCATGTAGGTGTTAAAAAGCAAGGGGGACAAAATGGAACCCTGCGGAACCCCATGGCATAACTGCCATGGCGCAGAGCCATAGTCCCCCAGCACCACCTTCTGGTATCGGCCATTGAGATAGGAGTGGAACCACTGCAAAGCAGTGCCTCCAACCCCCAATCCCGCCAGCCTATCCAGAAGGATACCATGGTCGATGGTATCGAAAGCCGCTGAGATGTCAAGGAGGACTAACAGGGACGCACTCCCCCTGTCCCTCTCCCTGCACAGGTCATCGTACAGGGCGACCAAGGCGGATTCAGTGCTGTATCCAGGTCTGAAGCCGGACTGAAATGGGTCCAGATAATCAGTTTCCTCCAAGAGTGCCTGGAGTTGTCCCACCACCACCCGCTCCAGCACCTTACCCAAAAACGGGATGTTGGCCACCGGTCTATAATTGGTGACCACCTCTGGATCCAGGGAAGCCTTCTTTAGGACTGGCCGGACTACTGCCTCCTTTAAGGGGGCCGGCACCCGGCCATCTCTCAAAGAGGCGTTGACCATCTCCAAGATCCAGGGTTCAATCCCGTCCTTGGCGCTCTTTAATAGCCAAGATGGGCACGGGTCCAGTAAACAGGTGGTTGAGCGTACCGATCCAAGCACCTTGTCCACATCATCGGGCCGCAAAAACTGAAATTCATCCAATAACGAGGGACAAGCAGGCATGGTTGGTCCCTCCCCAAAAGAATCTGTAAGAGTGGAGTGGAATCAGAGCAGCTTTCTCCTGGAAATGCGTGGCGAACTCGTCACAGCGGGCTTTCGAGGGTGGCACCAGATCTTTATCGGGGCCAGGTTTTGTCAACCCCTGCACCACCCGAAAAATCTCCACCGGATGGCATTGCAAGGAGGCAATGGACGCGGAGAAGAATCGCTTCTTCGCCACCCTCACCGCCACAGCATAGGCTCGATAGTGTGCTCTAAGATGTGTTCGGTCGGACTCATCACGTGATTTCCTCCACCTGCGCTCTAGCCGTCTCCCAACCCGCTTCATTGCCCGTAATTCCGATGTATACCAGGGAGACGAACGGGCTCTGCCAGGTTGGAGAGGGCGCTTGGGAGCGATCATGTCGATGGCCCTGGCTTAAAATCTGCTCATCTGCACAGAACCAGGTGAAATATCTTGCCCGTTTTATTTTTTCATTTGCAGCATTTGTAAACTTCTCGATTTCTCAACAGATTCTGGAGCAATGATAGAAAAAATAAAATGGGTAAAAATAAAAAAGGTGCATTAGAACAGGATAGCATTAGAACCATGACTGGTCAGTAAGGAAAGTTTCCTGAAACAGACATCTTTATTAGGTCCTAAAAAACTAAAAAAGAGCCTGCATGACTACCAGAGGCGGAGCGCTCCAGAGAAATGTGGGTTCTTCTTGTGGATTTCACAGGCTTATGTGGAACCACCAGGTGCATGTCCTCCGTGACCGGGCAGGTTGGTAAGAGAGAAGAGATTCTCTCAGGTATCCCGGTCCCAAACTGTTTTGGGCTTTGTATGCTAGTATCAGAACCTTAAACTTGGTCTGAGAGCAATTAAGCAGCCAGTGCAGTTCCTTTGGCAATGGAGCTGCATGTTGCACGTTTTCCTCTCCACATGTCAGGGACTTTGCAAACATCAGTTCACAGAAGTATGGAAAACGGAGGTGAGAAGGGTACAGTTTCTAGGGATATCCTTGCTGCAGTCTCCAAAGAAACAGTGAAGCCCTGCATCTGAACTTAGCTGATCTTTGAGGGGTATCCCCATGGAAACAATATCTGAATAATGAGGCTACTGCATTATCAAGAGCAAGAAGACCTCACCGTGCTTTTATTGCTTTCCTGCTATGTGCAGTACTAGAACTCATTCATTCATTTCTTTACCACATTTCTGAGACCAACCAAAGATTTTTAAAAATTTCAGAACATAAAACCCATTATTAAAGTAAAATGTAAAGCAATTTTAAAAACTGGAACTACTTTAAAAGCTAATTGCATTGAGAGTAGGATTGAGAGTGGTGTATGGATTGGATGCACTCCACCTGTTAAAGATCCTTCAGTGGTTGTGTGGAAGCAGATTCTGAATCAGATGAAGAGGAGGGGCCAGAATGAAAGGTGAAACGCCACATCCAGTGGACTAGGGATGAATTACAACTCAGGCAGCGCCAGATCCTGTGGGAAGAGTTTAATGAGCAAGCTGAGATGGGCGTGTGCATGGAACTAACAAGAACTAAACACTGACCGCATTTCTCAGATGGTTTGCATAGGGAACAATCGTATGCATGTCTTGAAAGGAAAAGGTCCCCAGTTCCCAGCATACCCCAGTTTTCTTAGGCTTACAGCCTTATTTATTTAAAAATGCCTTGCCTGCTTTTCATTGTAATATAATCAGAAACATTGTACAAACAGAAAACGAAATACAGCATTGCGAAAAATAATCAGATGAAAAAAGAATAACAGATAAACAACCATTTATGTGATGCAGCAAGAGAAACATTCTGTCAAAACAACAGGTCTTTAGCTGGCACCAAAAGATTGCAAGGCTTGGCATCAACGCTATGTGGGAGGCAGTGTGGTGTAGTGGTTGGGAGCAGGGGTCTGGGATTCAGGCAATGTGGGTTTGAGTCCTCACTCGGCCATGGAGCCAAGTGGGTGACTTGGGGCAAGTCACAGACTCTCTAGCCAACCTACTTAACGGGGTTGTTGTGGGAATAAGACTAAGAGGAGGAGGGGAAGAATTATGTAAGCCACTTTGAGTTCTTTAAAAAAGAAAAAGGGGGTGGGATATAAATCTAATAAATGAATAAATAGGAGTAGGGAGGGAGTTTTACTGACTAGGTGTTTGTTCTTGAGAATGCTCTCTCTCCCTCAGGTTGCCACGTACTGAACTCTAGGCAAATCTGGTACTGTCAGAATGGCATCCCCACTTGGCCTTGTCTGGGCAGGTACATAAGGGAGGGGGCCCTTTATCAGAGAAGTGAGTCCTAAGCCTTGTAGGGGCTTACATGCTAAGCATAAGCACGCTCGACTTGGCTTAGTAGCCCGGCAGTGCAGCCGGTGGCATCGGCAACCAGTGTAATCCCTTCAGAATTGGCATGCCTTGTTCCTGTTAGGCCAGCTTTTCGGCAGCAGCAAACACCCTCCTTAGTAGTGGAGACACAGATGCCCTTCCCCATCCCAAAGGTCCTTTGGCTTCTCCAAATGCAAATCCTTGCTGCATGTTCCATCATACAGGAATGGGCAGCAGTGATGAGGGGTCAGATTTTCAAGATATCGACTCTACCCCGGAGCTGGACATGTGTCAGGATCCTCGGCTAGAGCGCACTGGAAACAGGTGGGAGTGCTTTTGTCACAGCCAGTTGGGAGTTGGTGCAACCTGCCTTTGATGGACCATGAAGGGCCTGATTATATATGAGGAAGCCACAGTCATGCCACTTTTCAAGTAAACGCTTTCGCAGGAAACTATAGTTTGGGACAGGGAAATGGTGGGAAAGCGGGGGTAGTATGCTTTGTGTCTGTGGCATATTTCCTTCTTGCAACAAGCTCTTTTTCTTCCCTTTGGGACAATCTTGCTAATATAGCACCATTGCATATGTCCAGTATTTTACAAACTGAAATAGACATGACTTTAAAGAGAAGTGAAGAGGTTTTATGTACAGCTAGTCCAGTTTTATCCACACTTTTAGCCCTAAAACATTCATTTAAAATACCAGATGATCATAGAATCATATACCAGTAGAGCTGGAAGGGGCCTATAAGGCCATCAGAATCAGCTCCCTGCTCGATGCAAGAGCACCAATTAAAGTTGTTTCAGTTCCCTCCTGAATGCCTCCCTGCTCATTTTTCTCATACAGGGAAATGTTGGTGACTGAAGTTGTATGATCTAAGCAGGAAACTTGCTGTTCCTCTTGTAATGTTCAGTGTTACATTCTAGGAATAGACTATATTATAAGATGGCTCAGCACATGTGGAGAACTCCATTTATTGTTGTTTTGGGTGAAATGATGGATTTGTGAAATGTTGTTTTGGGTGAAATGATTTGCAATCCTGGTGAAGGGAAATGAAATATTGCCAGACACAACATTTCTGTGGTTTTTCTCCTTACACAACAGCCCCACACAGGGGATCGTGAACAAAGCCTTCGGTATCAACACCGACTCCTTATATACTGAACTTACTGAAGTGGGCTCGGAGGCTATCGGGGACGTGGATGAAGGCGCTGACCTGCTAGGTAAATGATGCTTAAAGAGTGTGGCTTTGATGGGTTTTTTAGCTTGTTTATCTTCACAACAGTCCTTTGAGTTGAGTGATAATGACTTGGGAAATGGGTTAAAGGAGGTTCCACTCCTGTGTTGGACTACCACACCAAGGCTGGCTGGGGGATTCTGGGAGAGATAGTCCTACACGTTTAGAGGGCATGAGGTTGGAGGAGGCTGCTTGAGATTATTTCAGTGTTTCAGGCTCAGAGATGAGGAAGAGACTAGTGCTCAAAAAAAGATTGCGTTCAACCTATGATTCTATATTACCTGTCCTAACAAAAGTTGAAACCTGTGAAGAATAAAAGGCACTTACTTAGTAGGGCTGTGTGTACACAATAGCATTCTCTGATCTGCCTCAATTATGCAGCTTAAAGCATAGTTGCATAATTTATTCCTCATTGACCAAGTTAATTAACCTAATTGGTTCCTTCCCAGTGCAAAGACTGGGGAAGAGCTACACTAAGCACTGCTGCCTCCCTGTCCTCAGGAGATAGGATGCTGAGAGTCCTACTCATCCTACATTTGGACTTTGGGGATTCCCCAGGGATTGCCTACACCAATCATCCCCAGCCATTCTTATGGATGTTGTGTGTGCTTCAACTCAGCCTTGAGCCTTCAGGAACATGGCTAATAGTTGGGAACACAAGACCTTGCAGTCTAAAACTTCCACTGGCACCAACTCACCCCACCCCAATCATAATTCGGAAGGTTCAAAAACACAAAAGTGAACTTTTAAGCAAGTTGAATTCTGTGATCACATTCCTATCCTATGTGTTATCTCCCCTTACACATAGCCTTACTCAGCAGAGGTCTGGCTATTAAAAAGGTTCAAGGCAAAGGCATAAGAAGCAACAGGGAAGTCAATTCATGCATTAACGGCCTAAGAACTAAAATGCAGAACTATCAAAGCAAGTCAGCCTTAATTAGCTTCCTTTGCCTTTGCCTCTCAGTTCCTTGCCACGTGGAGTTCTCTTGTGCACTCAAGCTCAAACTCTTAACCACAGATTTATTCTCCCTCCCCTGTAACATTCTCACCTGGCAGTGCTGTGCCGTATCACAATGTTTATTTTATCATTATTTCACATTAATTTTATACCCTTTCTCTTCATTGGAATGCTCAAGTCAGTGAACCAAATCAGTGTTGCCAAAACCGATAAGACCATTCAATAAAAACTGCAGGTGGGACTGAGTCCTCACAGCACACTGAGTTTTATGTCCCATTTGTGGATGAATTTAGAATTGTGGGGCCTTTCTCTGAGTTTTGTTTTTGAGGGGACAAGAACCTAACAGAACCATTATGTTTTATTTGAGGGGGTGGGGATGGAGAATGCTCAAAATTTAGCAGTTTTGGGTATCTTCTTTTTCTTTTTTCATGTGCCTGTCAGAGGTGGCCATGTTGGTGTGGTGACTTCCAGTTCCCCACCAGCATCCCAACCACAGTAATGCTGCCTCTGGGACATTATTTTGCAAGTAAAGGTGGTGCCTGGCTCACTGAAAGGAGAGAAGGCCGCCCATTGTCTCAGCTAGTAGCGAGACACCCTCCTCAAACAGGTTCCTCCACTGTGGTGGCAAACTTTACCCCTCGGAAGCTCAGAGAAAGGGTCCCCAGTTGCGTGGGCTCAGATTCTTCAGCTCTGTTTGCTCAAAATATTTAGGACGAAACAATTTATGAAACGGAAATGCTTAAAGCAATAGAGGGAATTTAATCAGCCGAGATGCATGCACGATTAATTTCTCACCATTCCTCCGACAGCTCCTTTTCAAGTACAGCAACCTTTGGCTAATAATGCCTATCAGTACAGTCTGTTATTAGGATAGGAATTGTAGGCCAAAGGTTTTCCACCCCGTTAGAAAGACTGGACTACCCAGATCTCACCTTGCAGGTGAATGGGGCAGACAACATGGCGGAACAGACACAACTCTTTAGTTTGGTCCCGCTGTGGACTAATAACTCAGAAGGGCCGGGTAACTAGCCACCTAAGGACTGCTGGGTGGCAAGTGGGGTGGTTGGGAAACCAGTTAGTTTTGTTTCTAGGTGGCTCAGCTACCCTCAAGCGTAATCCTTTCTTTCCCTCAGCTAAGAGGGTATTTTTAGTGACAGCAGGGGAACCCAGGGAAGAATGCACAAGTTGGTAAGTTCTGGCACACCACCTTTTTGCGAGGAGTGGAGATCAGTTCAGAGCTTAGTGTTGTATAGGTCACACTAGCTTGCTCCGGTTGTGGACCACCAAGCTGAGCACAACCCACCAGCAACGCCTGGTGAGTCTCGGGTTGTGCCATTGCATGCTCTAATGGATGTGGACACTGCTAAGAGCGGTCTTCCCCCTAGCTGGTACCCTCCAGATGGGCTGACCACAGACTTCATCAAAATGGAGAAAGACTCCCCCACCCCCACCCCAGAAAGGATCTCGCCTTGTAGTTTTACTGGAAAGCACTGTAGGAAAACGTGAGGCATGGCATCAAAACCGAGGTTAAGTTAGGGTTTCTAGAATAGCCTCTACCCTCCTCACCTGTATTTTCATCTGAAAAACTGACCCTCCTGCCCCACATTCCTAAATGTCCCCTCCGTAGTTTCATGCTGTTTGCAGTCATGGTGGGTCCTATTTCATGCCTATTGACATTGAAATGGCAAAATCATGGTTACTTTCTTTTGTTTTATTAAAAAAAAATCCTGAATTTTTTATTTTGTTGGTTTTGATCACTGATGGACTGTTTCTTTTTCCCCACTCCTCCCCCCTCCTGTCTCTCTCTGCTTCGCTGGACATGGCCCATAGGGGAGTTTTCAGGTGTGTATCTCTCCTCTGTTCAGATTCCTTGTTTGTTTCTTTTCCCCCCCCTTTCCCCTTTCTCGAATTTGAAAGTGAGTGACGCGTGAGATACGTGTATACACATGTGATACTCCCCTGCTCTTGTCCAATCACAGTTAGCTTTGCGGACATGGTCCCGCTTTTCCCATGTTTGATTGGCTTGCATGACAGAGGTCCCAGACCCAGTAGAACATTCTCTGCTTTTTGCTCACATGTCTGCTGCATCATGGTAAAGCTTTTTCTTTCTGGCTTTCTGCAGCCTCGCTCCACTCTGCCTATTTGGACCTTTCCCTCTTTTTGGGGCCTGGGGTGGGAGCTGGGGAAACCTGCTGTTGATTTATGTCTTCCTCCGGGGTAGAAAGTTTTTGTGTGGAGAAGACCCAAGCTCTGACAGAGGTTCCTTCATCTTACAGGTTCCAGTTATTGATCCTTTTCCTCCCTCAGAGGGACTTACTTGCAGGCCTGGCAAAAGGTTTAAGGTTCATGGCTAGCAGGATGGGAATCAGCCTTCAGTTCTCACAGGTGATAAGTTTCCAAGTGCTTGAGACCATTGGACAGAGGTCTAGCCAGAGAGGATCCTTTCTAGATGACTGAAGTGGAAATGCTTAATTAGTTGGGTTCCTCAGATGTTGTCTGACTACAGCTCCCAACAACCCCAGCCAGAAATGGCCAGTGGTTGAGGATAATGTGAGTTATGCACCAACAACATTTAGGAGATTAGTGATTTGGAACCACCTCAAAAACTGTGCTAACCAGATGACCTGAAGCATAGTTCTGGCCATAAACAGAAGGGGAAAAACACGACACACATGGGGACTAGACAAATGGGAACTACATGAATGTGTTGATTCCTGACATATTTTAGGATATTCTCTTTATCAAAGTAAAGCTCTTCCAGAAGTTCTTCACAACTGAGGTGCTGAGGCAGGTACCATTTTGACGGCTTCTTTTCCATCTCACTGATGTTGGAACCAACTCACTTGGATCTTTTTTTCATTTCTTTGCTTTGTGGACTTTGCAGCTGTTTGGAACTTCATTGTTATGTGTCCATTTACAATCACTTCATCTCAGCAATGGAAAAAGTTACTGAAAAGAGCAGTCAGGATTATGAAGGGATTAATGTTCTTCTCTCTGTGAGCATTAATTTTAGATGCAAAGTTTGGGAGGACAATAACAAGAAAGGTGGATAGAGCTAGAGGTTAACTTTCACTCATAACGGTAGGACTTTGAGGCTGCAATTGAATGCTCATTGAAAGCAATGAGACTTCTGAGTAGACACATTTGCATTGCTCAGTGAATCAATCAGTGACATTGATGGGCTGTGGTACTGAGCATACCCAATGGGTGTAGAAAGTTAACTGTCTTTTTTGCATTGTTAATGGTGCAGAACTGGAAAAACAGGAGGGTAAAGATTGGAATGGAGAATGCTAGAAGAAGCCATGACTGGCTGCATGGCCAGAAACATTTGCTTTACGCTGCAACATTTTCTTGCAGGCCCCATATAGTAGCCAGAATGGTGAAATGGCGATTCTGTGTTCAAGGGCAGAATGGAGGAATTGAATAGCAGTGGCTTGAGGGGATGTGACACCATGTCTGTCTGTTTCTGAGAAAGTCCAGCTGGCCACACTGGGAAGAAGTTTGTTCCAGAGCAAGTTGGTTGCGCTTAAGGCCTCATTAAAATCTGCTGGACTTCAGTTAGTTGGGATGTAACTTTCCTACTTCGACTGCAGTGTGGATTTTCTCCGGATTCAGTTAGATGAACTCTTGCTTCAATCCAGCAGGGATGTTCTTACGTTATAACTCTGAATTAATACTAGATCTTGGTATCTATCTAATGCAAGGTATGCCATTGGATAACAAGATCCATCATTCCTGACTCTTGACCATGTTGATTGGGGCTGATGGAGGCTGGAGTTGGGGTTCCCCACTCTGTCATAATGGAACAGGGTGGGAATACCCTTTCCTGAGGAGGGTAGCCAAGCTTTTCAACCACTGAGGGGTGGTGTGCCGTTCACACGCAGCAACTCATGATGAGTTTTCTGCACTTGGAGGTGCAAAACAGGAGAAAAGGTATGTGTTGTGCTGAATTGACAACCAAGATGTGGATTGTCATGCTTCCTGCGGACAGCAGATGTGATGGTAGATCTTTCAACTGGTGGCATAGGTCAGCACAAGGATCCGGGAGGACACGTAAGCGGTGAGTCAGGGAGGCTGCCTTGCTGCCAGTTGCATTCAGTACACAGATGTGGAGCAAGAGCTGAGAGTCCGATGCAGGAGATGGGAGTATTTCCGGACAGCTGCCAGTTGGAAGGCATCATGCAGCTCTTTTGTCCTTCTTTCCGTAACAGATTTTCTGTGGACTGCAAAAAGAGGGGAGACGTTATGGGAAAACACAGAAAGTTTTCAGATGGAAGCCAAACATTCCTTGGATTGCTGTAAAACTCTGTGAATGAGGCAGAGCTCTTTCACAATAGAAGCCTCTTTGTCACCCAGGAAAGCTGCTGGCCTGACCTGGAAGCCTTTGTAGGCCTTCCGAGTCAGAGGGTCATCCGTGGGTCACTTCAGTGAGCTGAGCCAAGGAAGACATTACTGGCCACGGGAGGCTCAGGCCTTTAACCCCAGTGGGTTCTCAGTTTTCGTTCCAGCAGCTTCTGGCTAGCACTGAGAGGCAATGTTGTAAAGGAAGCTTGTTTTAGAGAGTTTTCCTTCTCTAGGACACTCCATACCTGTGTTTTCAGTGCCTTCTGTGCTCCGCTTTTACAGTAAAGCCATGGAAGTTTATTCCCTTTTTGGGGCAATGGCTGATATCTGTGATAATACTTGACAAGTGTGGTATTGAATGTGTTGATTATAGAAAAAAGAGCCAGAGACTCCTAAAGATCAGTCAGGGTCACTCTTCAGTCATATTAGTCCAGGTGGTAGAATTAGCCACTGTGGGAAGCTGGAAGTTCCACTGGCTGGACCCTTGGTGTGACCCAGCAGCGTTCTTCCTATGCTTAGCTTGAAAGTATCGGGGGAAGATCTTGAGGGCAGACAGCACAGATGTGACCTGACAGCTTTCCAGAGGTGCTTCAAATCATGCAGTGGGCAGGGGGCGGGGGCTGCCTGTGGCAAGAGTGAGGAACCTGCTGCCTTCCATCTCACTTCAGAAGTCCTCTGCAATGACCTACTCGCAACAGCAAGCCAATTCTTCCTGGGCAGCTTGCTGGACGTAGTCCAAGAGAGGGAGACAAGGAGGCTGCAGTGAAAAAAGAGAGAAAAGGGGGTGACAGGAAGAGGGAGAGCAGGGCGGTGGAGGGAGAGGGCAGAGAGGGAGGGGGAGCGCTCCCACCCTCTGTCGACTTCGGTTTGCCTCTGAGGGAATGCAGTCTGTGCATAATGATGTTTCCCCAACTCCTGGTTGCGACCTTGATGGTTATTCCACCCATACCAGTCCTCTGCTAATCCAGCATGACCGGGAACACTGGGCTAAGCTGGGATGACCTTTCCCTTATGGCCCACTGCTTCCCTGTGCCAAATACCGTCAGTGTGGCAAAGGTGTCACGTAACTCTGGTCTGAATAAGGGCATCCTGGTTGTTCCCAACCCCATTTTTAATAGTCCTCCCAGGACAGAGCTTAGTTTTCCCCACAAATGGAATGACATTCCCACCCCTTTAAGCTTGTTCTGTGGCCTGAGGAGTGACTGAAAAGTGGCGGAGGACTTGCCATTCTTTAACTGGATTGCAAGATGGTTTGGCTGGTTTGGCCACTGATGAGTGCGTATCATCGTAGGTGGGTATGCACATGGCTCTCACCACCAAAAAGGAGCATACAGTCTTCTTCCCTCCCGGGAGTGGGGCCTCTCTGGGATTCTCCTGGTAAGGCCAGAAGTGAAGATCATGGTTTCCATGTGGAAGTTGATAATGGCCATTTCAGGAATGTTAACAGTGTCACATGACTTCTTTTTTTAGCAGCATCTTCCATGAACGACATACTCACCTGTGAGAAAAATGGGGGTAGCATTGGGTTGAATCCAAAAGCACCCTTCCTTAATTAAAGGAGCATTTCAGGAAACTTGGGAGTTTTTCTTTTTGAAGAAAGAAACTGTTGGTTGCAACCCAATGAAAATGGGGTATGTGATACCTTTCGGTTGTTGTTGTTTCTTTATTCAGTGTGAATCCAGGATGGCTCTCCAGTAGACAGCACACTGCTGATGAAAACATCCAGCAAAGAGGACTTTCCTGGCAGTAGCTTCTTTCAAAATTAGAAGGGGGTCCTCCAACAATCCTCTCAGCTCCAAATTTTACCTCCTTCTCCTTCTTTTCTTCCCCTCTTTAACTATGGATGCTGTCATTCTGGCTACCCTTTCATAAAAGGTCATTTTTCCACAAGGGTAGAGAACAGTGATGGGACCAAAACTAGCTACTACATCCATTTATTTCAAAAACAGAGACTTTCTTCCATGTTAAGCTGGATTCAAGAGGGCAGAGAGACACCAGGCTTGCTGCTGCAGAACTGATCTTTGCACACATACATGCTAAGAGAACATCACCGTTTGCCGTTTACTGATTTGTATTTAATGGCTGCTTTTTCTCTTTCTCTTCTTTTCTTTCCCCCTTTTCTCTTCTTTGCCCCAACCTTTTTCTATACCTCTGCCCCTCCCCTCCTCTTTTTTCATATGGAATGACTTTCATAGTACGGGATGATTTCTTTGGTAAGGCGAAGGCCATTTTTAAACATATGGGTGTTCCCTGTCCTCCTTTTTGTTAGCATCTTGTCATCCTTTCAGCCACCCCTCACCCCTGGGATTTCTTGGGACTTTGCATTTTGTTTTGTTCCTGTGATGGTGATGAAGTTGCTTTGTGGAAGAGAAGTAGCTCTTTCTTCAATTGCCATCTTTTGGGAAAAACTTTCTTCTGTTTGAGGATGTAGATGATTATCCACTTTGATGTTTCAAGCAGCTCACAAATGCAGTTTTGAGGGACGTGACCATGTTTCGCTGTCCCTGGTAATTTATTCTGGGAACACTAAACAAAAATCCTACCCAGGCACCTGTGATAGAAAATGTCTACACAGTCGACACCATTGCTATTCATTTAGCTAAAAATGGGAGTAAGACTGTAGCCTTTTAGACGTACAGTCCAAAGCACTGTTTTTGATGCTTCAAAGCCCTGATTTCAGAAACCATCCTGTATTCCAAAGCAGCCTTTTCTCCCTATTTTTCTACAGGGGTCAAGTATTTGCTCATGGCGGCATCACCCCAAAGTAGTATCGGGGTGACTTTATCATGTCCATTTTGTTTGTTTGTTTCAAATCTTAACCCTGGAATGTTTTATATGCATTTATATTAGTATATTGTAAGTGATTTATTTATTTATTGGATTTATATGCTGCTACAGTAGCCCACATCTCTGCACAGCGCACAATATAAACCACACCATCCTTAAATTCAATCACATTAAATCACCATATTCAAAACATATTAACAATATAATCCACATATAAAAATATATCAAATTAAAATATAATATAAAACAATTCAAACTAAAATCTACTAAAACCAACATGGGGTGAAACCAGTTAGCTATTAAAATCCATTGTTAAACTAACAGGAGAAAAGGTGAGTCTTTGCCTGGCGCTGAAATGCGAACAGCATTGCTGCCAGGCACACCTCTCTGTGGAGCCTATTCCAGAGGGGGGAGCAACTGCTGAGAAGCCCCTTCTTCTAGCCAGCACCCCCCTCACCTCCCTAGGGGATGGCTCCCTGACAAGGACCTCCTGGCTCCATCTTGATGGACAGATAGGGGTATATGGGAGCAGACGATCCTTTGGGTGCCCAGGACCCAAGTCATTTAGAGCTTTACATGCAAGTACAAGCACTTTAATTTGTGTCCAGACTTCCACTGGTAGCCAGTATAGTTGGCATAGACTGGTCTGATATGGGCTTGCAGACTATTTCTTGTCAACAATTGCGCAGCCCTACTTTGAACCAGCGTTCAGAGTGTCTTCAAAGGCAGCGCCACTTAAAGCTATGCTACGATAATCCGATCGGGATGTTGCCAGGGTGAGGGTGACTGTGGCTGGGCTTTGTCTATCAAGATATAGCCATGACTGGTAAATTAACCGCAGTTGGAGGAAGGGGCTCCTGGCCACCAAGTCCACCTGAGACTTGAGGCTGTGGACCCTGCCCTTTAAGGGGACCATGACCCAACCAGGACAGGGTATAGAGGCTATTCAGCCCATCCGACTCACTGCCCACTCCCATCTTGTCTGGATCGAGCCTTGGTCTATTGGCCCTCATCCAGTCCATTATTGAGCTCAGGCACCAGTTCAGGACAGACACCCACAACCCAGCCAACCTGTCCAGAGGGACACCATGTTTGATGGTGCTGAAAGCCAGTGAGAGATCCAGGAGAACCAACAGGGTCATGCTCGCCCTGTCTCTTTTAGAATATTTAGCAGGTCGGATGTAACAGACTGGGATTCGCCTGAAGATAATGGATGACTCTTGGTGGCCTGGCAGAAGTTTCCACTTCCCAAATGCTTCACGAATAGCATCCATGAAAGGCTGCCCCTTCCAGGTTAGGCTGTTGGAATCCCTGATCTGTAGAAATGTGTATCCAGGGCCACCCTCAGGGGACGATACCTTTGCAGACTTGCCAAGGCCCACGTCCCATGTGGGATCTGCACTTCTGACGGATCTGCTCCAAATTCTCTTTGCTGTCACTGCCTCTGCACCTCTGAGCACATCAGTGGCGAGGAGTCAGGAGGTGACGCAGTATCTTCTAGTTGCACACTGACAGATTCCAGGGAGGGCAACGTGCAGTCCATGGGCCATGAACACCCTCCCAGCCCGTTCCGCACCCTCAGCCTGACTCCACTGCTGCCGAATTGGCCATTGCAGTGATGGAAACATAAAGACATGATTTCGCAAGGATATGAGGCTCAAGGGAAATCCACTCTGTAAAAAAAACCCCAAACCAAAACCTAGAAATGCAGAAGGTGTATGATCCCCAGGTAACTTTGTTTTCTTGCCAGATCATTCAGGGGTGGAGCTGTTGCTTCCTCTGCAGCAAATCTGTCAGCAGTGGCTGGGGAGAGGGTAGCTTTCCAGTTCCCAGAAGTAGCCCATACCTAATTTATACAGGCAGCTCACCACAATGTGTGATTTGTGGGATACGTTAAATAATTGGCTGTACTCCCTGAGTGATAATTTTGCCCCTTCTGCTTCTGCGATTGACTTGTCATCCTTCATACAATTTTAAGCCAAACTTTATCATCTTAAGGGCCAGCACCTTGCTGACAAAGTGAGGTTGATTGTCCCGATCCTGTGCCCTGTACCAACCTGATGCAGATTGTCAGTTAATTATATTTTTAAATATAATGTGTAGACTTGGGATAATATTCCATTACTTTAAAAATAGTGATGTCTGAGTCAGTTACTCTGTAATGCATCTTCTGGGTATTGGTGATTTGGATACAGTATTGGAAAATTCCCTGAGGTTCTTTTGATCAGGCACCAAAATATGATAATTGGTACTTAATATGAGAAATATTTGACCCTATCCCACCCTGCTCCCAATCTTGCTAGCAAATCAGAGGTGCTAGTTAAACCTCTGCCTCTCCCCTCTGATACCCGGCCCTTTCATACATTATGCTGTTAGGTATACATTTATTTCAAGAAATGTAATGTAGGAATGCGACCAGCATGCCGGCACATTAATTGGGCTGCTAGGATTGGCTGCAGTTCCTTGCTGAGTCTTCCTAATCTGGGTTTGCCACCATGTGTGAAATAGCCTATAGTTTGTACCAGGCTGGAGTTTTTAATCTCCCATTTCAGTTCAAGGTCTGACTTTTTGTGCTAAGCCCTAATTGAAATGGCCTGCAGACGACTTGCTGTCTGAAACATCAGAAGGGATTCATCTCTTCATGCCCTGTTGGCCGGTGTAATGGGGTTTCTCTCTCTCTTTTCTCTTGCTTTTCTAAAACACTGCCGCTTCATTTCTGTTCTTGCTGGGGGACTTCCCTCTGCCATCATCCGCCCATATCATCTCATTTTGGGAAGAAGGTCTGTGTGCCGCCCCCGTGTGTCGTGACATGTTCTCACTCCTTGTATGCCGCCATGATTCCTGTTTTCAACTTTTCATTTGTCCTGAGTGCGTTCTTCATTGTCCTGCTAAAAGTGACCTTAAACAAACAGCAAAAAAAAAAAAAAAATGTTTCTCTACACAGTGTGAAGTGGAAGGGAGCTTGGGATGTAGAAAGGGGTGCAGGTGCTAGCGGCAGTGTTAGGATGAGAAGGACTTTTTAAAATACCTTGACATGAGAGGGAAAATCTCATCTCCCTGCATTGAATGCTCAGTGTTTAAGAGAGGCTGCCCTTAATTTGGCATGGCCTTCCCCATGAGTTTGCTGATGGAGTGGGGATTTAAGTTCTGCTCAAAGTGGTGCCATCTGTCCACTCACACCCCCTTGGCTCTTTTCTGCTGTCAATCCTACATTAACAACATTCACACACACACAGCCTGACAAGGGCACTTTCTACCATGAAATCCTGCAGATGCTTACTTGGAACTCAGTCGTGTTTTCTAGATGGGATTTGAATGCTCCTATGCCATCATGGCAGTAACCCACAAAAGTTAAGGAATCTCAGAAGTTCATCAGGAGATAAAGCCATACTGTTGCTGAATGAGTTTTAGGGACTTCCAGTGGAGCAGCATAGCGCCAATAGCTTTCTGATAAACAGGAACGGCTCCAGGAAGACAGGAATGAGATTATACAAATGTTGATCCATGAAATGAAAAGAACACAGCATCAGTGCGTGGTGTGCTTTGCCACCTCTTTCAGCATCTGCCAGTGAAACAGGGCTGGGAAGCGCATCATGCAGTGAGATGACACAGGAGAAGCGGTGCTGCAAGTTGCTGGAGGGGGATGCCTCTCGAGGTGCATCCTTCTGTGGCATGCCCATGTCAAACAAAATACAAAATGCTGTGCTAATGTAGACTCCTGGATCTTACGAATTGGTCCAGAATAGTCGGGGTGAACAACATCAGGCTAGATGAACATACAGACAGACTTAAGGTCTAAGGTGGCTTGATCAACTGTCTCCCCAGAGACTAGGTAGAAAACTTTGGATGTCACAGGGACAGGAAACTTGGGGCTTTGCTGGTGCTGTGTGCAGTGCAACTCCCACCAGCCCTAGCCAGCACACTGAGTGCAAAGGGAAGATGGGAGTTGCAGGCCCATCATGCCTGGGTGACCACACTGGGCTAATCTGATGCTTAAATTCGAAAGCATTACCCTGTGTGTTGTGCTTCATACATTTTTTCCTGCCTCTCCTCTGAGGAGCACAGATTACACAAAGGGCCTTTTCCTGCATCTTCCTAACAATGCTGTGAAGTAGGCTAACTGGTTAAGCAGAGATTTGAGACTTGGCCTCCTGAACCTGGTAATCTAACTAGGACATTGCTGGCTGAGCAGGATTTGGAACTGTGTTTGTGATATAGGTTACATGGTTGAATCCCAATTGAAGGCAAGAAAGATGGCCCAAATTTCAGGAGTTGTATTAATTGGTCCTTGTCTATATTCTCCACATAATGGAGTTAGATCTAGGAATAACCTTTGAGCGTAGCTGTCTCGTCTGCCCCTAACTCTGGGAGACATCTTTGTACTGGAGTGAATGGAGATGTTTCTACACATTCTGTTATTTGCTTCTTCTCTATGACTTCAGGTGGGCAGGGGGCTCTTTGCACTGTGCAGCAAAACATACCCTTGCAGGCTCTTGAACCAGGACGCTGCCTGTCCTAAATAAGGAGAATTGGCTAGTGAAACACCAGAATTTGTCTTTCTGAAGGGTACGGTGCAAAATTCTATGGCTTCTTTTACTATTTTTTCTTTTCCATCCCTCCAGGGATGGGCAAGGAAGTTGGGAATCTGTTGATGGAGAACACGCAGCTGCTGGAAACTAAGTAAGACACCAGCCTCTCCTCTCAAAATACTTTTCTTATTGGCATATATTGTGCATATCCCTAATCTTTGCAGACATATTGGCAGAGGAGATCTGTATGTTGTGGTTTTACTCATTCACCATTTTCCACAGAACATTGGAGTGAGCAGATGGGTCCCACTTCTGTACAGTCCAGAAGAAGTAATATTCAGGTTACCCCTGATACTGCAAAATTGAGCTTTATCACATTGCATTGAGAAGGTTTAATTAGCATTAATTTCATTTCAGCACCTCCAACAGCCAAAGCTCTCTGGGCAATTCATAGCAATTCTCAAAACACAGTTATAATAATGAAGCATAAAAACAGATACAATGAATGCAACATAAAGTTTCAATAGCCAGAATTTAAAATATTTCAACACCCAAAACAATTTCAGTAATAAACCCCTTATCCTTTTAAAACAGCTGCTATGCCCCACCATATGCTATGAAAGGCCTGGAAGCAGAGGGCAATCTTAATATGACACTGAAAAGATGATTGGTACGATTGGTACTAGACAGACCTCTGTGTGAAGATCATCCCACAATTGGGGGGCCACCACTGAGAAGGCCTTTTTCCTTGCTGCCACCTTCTGAGTCTCCCTTAGAGGCAGCGCTTGAAGGAAGGCCTCAGATGGAGATCATAATGCCCAGGCAGATTGAGGTCAGGTGACATTAAAACGATCTACATAAGTTGTTTAGGCTGGAGAGCAACCCTGGTTTCTAAGCATCTGCACAACTTCTCTTGAGCACACTGCCTGCTCCATTCTGTTCAGATACCTAATTTGCAACCTTGTCCTGGTCTCAGACAGGGAAATGCTTGCCCTGGAGAGTGTGCTTTGGCGGCATCTTCCTCTCAGGTTGATAGTTCAGTCCCCATGATCGGAGGCAGAAGACAGCACAGTGTCAAGTTTGCTGGGGTGATCTCAGCAATTTGGGGGGCAAGGAGCCTTCTCCTCGCTTGCACCTGTCTTGTTTATTTACATAATCCTTGACCATTACCCTCTCTGGCTGAGCAAAGGGGAATTGTGATTCAGCACCCCCCAGAATTAATTGTGATTATATATTTCTTTTTGGATGAGAAATTGCTTATTCCCCCTGACCATTCCTCTTGGTAGACATTTCCCAAAAACTCTTATGCCGAGGGCCAGCTCCACATGTTGCCTTCCAGACTAAAGACTTTGCTGTTTCTGTTTGCTTTTCACTGCCCCTAAGAAATGCTTTGAATATTGTGAAGAATGATTTGATCGCCAAGGTAGACCAGCTCACTGGGGAGCAGGAAGTGTTGAAAGGAGAGCTGGAGGCAGCAAAGCAGACAAAAACCAAGATGGAAGCCAGAATCAAGGAACTCGAAGAGGAGTTGAAAAGGTGAGTTTCTGATTCTGCCGGAGAGATCTTTCAGTGTGAAATCCAAAGATGAGCTCTCTGAGACTAAAACAGACACAACAGCCTTGATTAGAACCTCTAACATTCAAAAAGCAGCCTTAAAATGTTAATGTTATTCTATGTTGTTTATCTTCTTTGTAAGCCACCCCAAGGCTTTCTGCGATGGGGGCGGCATAAAAATGCTATCCATCCATCCATCCATCCATCCATCCATCTAGATAGATGGAGTAAGTAAGTAAGTAAGTGGCCATGGAGTGCCCATAATTTTGACTGCAGCATGTAGGAAACCCACAAGTAGAACAAGAGTGGAGCAAGAACCTCCTACTCAGGTTCACCAGCAACAGATAAGAAGGTTAAGAAGAGCCCTGGTGGATCACATGACATGTCCATCTAGGTTTACCATCCTGTTTCCCTGTGCTGGCCAACCAGATACTCCAGAGAATCTTTCAGGAACCAGTCTTCATTCCTCTCCTGCCCATTCCCAGCAGGTCAGGACAAAATGCTTCTAGCAACTGGACAGCTAGGCTGGTTTTGTGATGCAAAAGAAGGGTATTGCAGAAGTCCAGTTATGAAAGAGACCTGCAGAGTTAGAACATCCGCCGTTAGTGCAGTGAGACCAAAGGGCAAACTGAATTGCCTCTCTTCCTCTCTCAACCAAAAGGTGTTCAGAGTGCTCATGCTACTTGTGGTTCAATCAGCAGGCACATCTGACACTATTCAGTTGGACCGGCCATTTAATCTGATGCTGTACATCAGCATTATCATGCTAAGTTGCCCCCATCCAATTTCATTGGTCCAGTAGGGTTTCCCACAGGTCTGGCTCTCATGGCTCTCAAGATAAGGCCTCTTGGCTTATCTCTGGGTCTACTGGCATTTCCACCAAGAATTTCAGTCTGGCCTCTTCTTCCAGTTCTGATTCTTCCTAGGAAGGCTGTATGTTGGAAGAAGTAGGCCTAGTCCCTACAGAAGCCCCAAGCAGAGTACGAGTACAAGGTCACCTTCCTGTTTGTTTCCCTGACCTTCTGCCTGTGACCTTGGAGTGCGCATATAACTCCATCTGGGTTCCTAGCCATTGATATTTTATCTGCCCTGAATTTGTCTAATCTAGTTTTGAAGCTGTCCAAATGGTGGGGTGAGTAAAAATAAGACTGAAGGATTATAGTATTTTCCTATGCAGCTGGATCTTTTTTGGGGTGTGGGGGCATTTTTGTAGCTGCTTGGGCAACAGTAGTGTGTGCTACATCACTTCTTCACACAGTTCTGCTCCCTCTGCTGCCCTGTAGCCCTGCTGTGCTGGATGAAGGAGAATGACCAGTGACTGACAGCCCATGGATCAAATCCATTCCCCTGGGAGGTACTTCTGGCACACCTTTCTTTGCAGCATGTCTTTGTAAGCAGAACTACTAGCTGATCAGAGACTCAGGGCTGCTTATTTGGGCCAGTCAGTGCCACCCAGTGAGTGCAACCCTGGAACCTGCTTTGCTTGAAGCCCTTTCCTCTTTTCCAGGGTGAAATCAGAGGTGATCGTTGCGAGGCGAGAGCCGAAAGAAGAGGTGGAGGATGTAAGCAGCTATCTCTGTACAGAATTGGTATATTACATTATTAAAATGCCTGGGGAAGGAGGGACTTGTTTTTGGGGTGGGGGTCTTCCTAATTTACTTAGCCTTTGGGGTGGCAGGTATCCGGGGGCAGCTTGTTGTATTTGAGTATCGGCATGCTCAGGGCTACCAGTTTCAGGGTGTGTTCACATGAATATTGGAATAGGCCAAAGGTTTCACTGCAAGTCATTACTGTGTGCAGTTAACTTTGTAGTGAAATGCAAAGCTGAAAATGTTAGGGAGTCTGTGGTGCCAATGAGGCAGCTTTCCTGGGGTGAATAGAAGTCTCCTGGCACTGGAGAAAGATTAATTCACTTGCACCCACACCGCAGCTGCTTTTACAAGGCAGGCAAGCTGCACAATGCATACATGCAGTGCTGTCATGCTGTATCATCTGAAGTCTAGCATGTCATGGTACAGGGTTCAGAAGCAAAAAGCTTGCCTTAGCTGCAGCTAAACTGATAGTTCTGTTTTGGAATGTGTGCCTCTCTAGATGTTGGTGGACTTCAGCTCCCATCATTTCTCACCACTGGCTGTGCTGCCTAGGTCTGATGGAAGATGTGGTCTGTCGGTCTTTGGATGGGTTCTACATTCCCTACCTCTGCTGTAGGGACCTGAAGCCTTCCAGGGAGATAACATTCTAGGTGTAGGCATGGCTTTTCATGTTGTCTGAACCTACCTGAGATAACAAACCATGGTTTGTTAATGCAGCTGGGTTCAGATAACATGATAACCCATGTTTCAAGAGTAACCCCTGGCTTATCAAGCCATATTCAACCCTTGAGTGTGGGTTATCGTGTTGTCTGAACCCACTTATTAACCTTCTCCTAAAGAAGTACATGCTTCAGATCCATACTCTAGAAGTAACTGCATCTGCCCAAATTTATCTGCGTAAATTTCCAAAAGCAAGACAGCTGCTGTTTCAATCTCGGCCTCCTATTTTATAGGGCCATGAGCTACCCTGCAGCTCTCTCACTCCTAAATCATGGACTTCCACAGTCCCTCATATCTAGAGCAGAAGTAGAAGTTGGCAGATTATTTGGCTCGAATTAGGGAGCAGGGGACCTTGAAGAGCCTTTTGCCCCCTCCACTTTTATTTGGTGCCGGCAGCAAAACGGCAGCAGTAACGCTTGCCACTGATGACAGGTTCCTTTCCCAGGAAGCGCTGCTCCTTGCTGCTGCCCTCACTGGGTGGCTGCAGAGCAAGAAGCTACGCATCCTGTCTTTGCTCTAGCATCTTCTGGGTAGGAAGGAGCTGGGAAGGAAAGCGATGCCAGCCACCAGTGGGAAGTGCGAATGCCATTGCTGCTAAGTGGAACCAACACTCCATGCTCAATCAAGTCTCCACCCCCCACTTCACTGAAAGGTCCCCTAATGCTGTACCCTGCTAAAGGGGAGTGGTTATTTCAGCTCAACTCCTTCCATACCTGCCCTTCAGCTACCAAACAGTGCTTCCTCCGGCCTCCAGAGCCTTTGGCACTTAGCTGTTCGGGCAGATGCGAGGGGCCACATTTCGATCTTGTCCTTCTCTCCCTGCTGCCCAGTGGTCAGTGGGATCTCCCTCAGGGGACCATGCAGATGATGAGTGTGACCAGGTAAGCTTGGTTGCCCACCACTTGTGTTCCTGGACCGCTTTGTGGAGAACTGCCTGGAGTGCCTCTCTCAGTGCTGACTTGCTAATATGGTTGACATACCCATAGTGGTCCCATTACTTCAGACCCCAAATTGCTTTCTTTAATGCAGTGTAGGAAGAAGGCAGGCATAATATGGGCTGAATGTATTACTGCCTTTCTGATGACACACATACTATTCTTTTCTGGAGAACCCAGTTTTGCAAATTTTCAGCTTATTTTATGCAAAAGCAGGGTGTGGTAGCCTTCTGTTGGGTTGCAGCTATGAAGTCCCCGACAGTCCTTCCACAACGTTGGTCCTGGAGCAATTCTGCCTGAGAGAGCCTCTGGGCAGCTGGTTTGCCACTGTGTATACAGAGTGCTGGATTAGATGGACCTTTGGTCTGATCCAGCAGGCCTTTCCTTATGTTCTGATCTTCACTTTTGCTCTCTTTCCAAATATTGCACTGCTTCCAAATTAGATTGCTCTGTGTTGTATTCCATTTTTCTGTGCCTGAGATTAATATGCGTTTACTAACCCATATTAACATGTCACTGCAGAAGCAGGCTGTGTAGATCTGAATCCAACCCAATCTTGAAGGCTTGTAGAAATACTCTCTTTTTGCTCAATCCCTCTCCTCCAGATGTGATCTTCCCCTTCCTTCATGTGATTGCAGCTAGGTTCTCCTTGGCTAGAATTGAGAAACATCTGGAGTAGGGATTGCAGAAGATATCCAGACTAAGCTAACCTTTATGCCTTTAGTCTCCTGGCTTCGCTCTGTACTAACCTCCGTCCCCTTCCGTTTTCTACTGGTTGAAGCCATCCTCCTCCCCCCTGCAGGACAACATCCCAATTGCTCAGCGGCGGAGGTTCACCCGTGTGGAGATGGCCCGGGTCTTGATGGAGCGCAACCAGTACAAAGAAAGGTTGATGGAGCTGCAGGAGGCGGTCCGGTGGACAGAGATGATCAGGTGAGAGTGGAGTTCTTATGGTTAGGATGTCCATCATTATTCTTCACTGCAAGGACTTGGGAGCAAGAAAGACAGAAAAATGTGAACTCTTCCTTTTGGAAATGCTAAATTCAAATATTCCTGAGGTCAGTTCCCTGATGAATGAAGGCCAGTGACTTTGTTATTGGTGTAAACAAATGTAATTGTCCCAAATCAGCCTCTTTGCTGCTGCTGTTGTCCATGCACTGATGGAGTGGAAGAAGTGCTGTCGCTCTGTTGTATATGCTGTTTATGAATCCTTTGTTCTCTGTGTCCACAGAGCCTCCCGGGAGCACCCTTCTGTCCAGGAGAAAAAGAAATCGACCATTTGGCAATTGTGAGTAAGCTGCTTGCTTGAGAGGAGTCCAAAGCAGAAAGTTGTGTGTTGTGAAGCGCTTACCACAGGCAGCTGCTGGAGGCATGGTAGTTCTGCCGGTGCGCTTTTCGTGGCTGAAGCTTGCTCATCCCATTCAGAGACAAGGGATGTGAGGAGGAGAAACAGCCCTGCTCATTTCACCACCTCAGGATGGATCCTCATAACCGCCTCGTTCTGCTGCATGGAGCAGCTGTGGCACAGTCGCCATCATGATGGCTAGCCAGTGTGGTGTAGTGGGTAAGAGCTTGGGACTGGGACTCAGGCGATCCAGGTTCTAGTCCCCGCTCAGCCATGGAGCCAACTGGGTGACTTTGGGCCAGTCACAGACTCTCAGCCCAACCTACCTCACAGGGTTGTTGTGAGGATAAGATGGAGGAGGAGAATGATGTAAGCTGCCTTGAGCTCTTTGTAGGGAAAAGGCAGGATATAAATCGGGAAATAAATAAATGAATGAATGAATGAATGAATGAATGATGGCTGTTGGGCTGGAGAAATGGGCCAGGAGGGGGCCTGCAAGCAGTTCCTCCTCGCTTGCATTCCACCTGCAGTTATGCCCCACCCTAGCATCAGGGACACGGCAGGTTTTGCAGTTACACAACGGCATCCCCAACTGTTTATTTTTCCCACAGGACTACAATAGGTGTGATATGGGAGAAACGTGATAGGGCCTCCTGCCATTAAGGATTTGCGTTTTTGTTTTTCTAACTAGCAGTCCCATCCAGCTGTTTTGAAAAAGGGAAATTTGGCACAGTGCGGGATGGTGTTTAATAACCCCTTTCCCCCCTGTCGCTTCCTCCATCTGACTCATGCCCCTGTCCCTTGATCTAAGTCAGCCTTCCAGTCACCTGGTGCCCTCCAGATGTCTTGGACTGCAATTCCCACTGTTTCAAGCCTGTAACGACTTGCAGTCCAAGGCATCTGGAGGGCACCAGGTTGGGAGTTTGCAAATGCAGTTCTTCTGACTACTAGCTTTATTATGCTGATAGGAATGAGGAGCAAATTAACCATGGCTCTAAGGTACAAATTAAGCATGCTGCAGAAATCAGTAACGAATGAAACAAAGTTAGTTAGTTAGTCAGCATGCTAGTTAATTAGTATATTATGGGAAAGTGGCTCAAAAGCCCAGCCATTTCTCTCACTGAAGTTGCGTAGGATTGTGCCCTTAACTGACTCCCTCTTCTCAATGGACACCTCACTCGGGACGCAGTCACACTCATGCTGCCCTGATCAGGCCTGCCCTGGCTTCCCACAGCACTTAAGGCTAGCTGACTCTTCCACTTCCCTGCTTCGGAGCCTTTGGTGTTTCAGCTGAGAGTGCCACCACTTCCTCCTCATCAGAATCAGACTCATTCCCATGCCCCTTGAAGGCTGTTTTGCAACGGTGTTAGGGCCAACAACAATGACAATAAGAGCTTCACAAAGTGTCTTTATTTTTTATTTCATGTAAAACCTTACCTCTTACCAAAAAAATGGTGCTGTTACCAACAATAATAAGTCCACGAGTTTCTCAGTAAATCTAATTAAAACAATAATTGAAGTGATTCAGGCAATTACAAAAAATGTAGCCAAAACAGTTTAAAAAATAGAATTCAACGCATCTTGGCTTCTTTCTTTCTCTCCAGCTTTAGCCGCCTGTTCAGCTCCTCCTCCAGCCCCCCGCCAGCCAAACGGAGTTACCCATCAGTGAATATACACTACAAATCTCCCACAGCGGCTGGCTTCAGCCAACGTCGCAGCCACACCATGTGCCAGATCTCTGCTGGGAGCCGCACCCTGGAGTTCTTCCCGGATGAGTGAGTTATCACCCCATTTACTTCATGTTTCTGTTGTGCCTTTGCTTAGTTGCTCAGTGAGAAACCAAAACTATATCTTAAAAGTGTGAGCTGACTGAATTTTGGCAAAGCAATGCCTGTTCCACAATTAGCTGGGCTTTCATTGTAATTATTTTATATTTCTTGATGATGTTTATTTTAAAAAATTATATCCCACCCTTCATCATGATAGATTCCAGGGTGATGTACAAAATGTAAAAAAGGAACAATATAATAAGACACATCAACCAAAAGAAGAAACATGGGTTGTTTTGGTTTGTTAATATTTATTTATGATCTGCACTATAAAAGACAGAATACATTTGTCAAAGAAGGAAGCAAGACCTCCATGATGCTTTTAAGTAATCCACAATTAAACACACACACACATATATTTGAGATTTTTAGACAAGGTTCAACCAGATTAAACTATTTCCTATTACAACCTCCTGTTTCATCCAGCATGTTTCTGGTGGGCATCAATTTCAGTCAATCATAGAGAAGAAATTGTGGAATCAGGTTGGAGAACTTGTATGTCTCCCCATGTGGTTGGAGGATAACTCCCATCATCCCTGTGCATTGACCCTGAGCCCTGAATAGGAGCATTCGTATTAAGAGGGGAAAATACACTGTCACATTTTGTTGTAGGCACGGTTTCTTTCAGTAATCAACAAACTCTTGCCAATTTTGTTTTGATTTGAGTTGATTTGATTGCTGTTCCACCCAGGAGCTGAAGCTCACTGTTGTAACTCCGGTAGTAAAGGAAGATTTGTTTTGATTCCCACAAGAGCTGAGGTTTCTCCTATGCACACACAGCACCTCAGAGGGAATTTCATGTTGATTCTATGTTTCTTTGATCTTGTGTTGCAGCTTTGTTTCTGCTTGGACTGTACATTCTAACCGGACTTTTCTCTTTCTTTCTGCCACCATGGCCTAGCTTCTTTAACCACCTGCCTCCTGTTTCTAACTGAAGATTGCTTCTTTCCTCAGTGACTGTACATCCTCTGCTCGGCGCGAGCAGAAACGGGAGCAGTACCGCCAAGTCCGGGAGCATGTGCGGAATGACGACGGCCGTTTGCAGGCTTGCGGGTGGAGCCTTCCTGCCAAGTACAAGCAGGTAGGGGATCACCTTGCTGCACGGAGCCAATCACATGGGCAGTCAGGAGAACCATCCCGCTGGAGAGGCTCAGTGGAGCAAGGGTGTAAAGCGTCAGGCCTGGTGGCTGATGCGGCGCCCTTGGAACCCTCGGGAGGCCCTTCAGCCACCAGCTGATCATTTGGTTGGTTTCTGAGCTTTTGTGTAGGTTTCTTTCAGCTCCATTCTAAAAGGATGGTGTGTAAGTAAGTAATTAAGCTAAAACAGGCTGGTCCTTTGCCCCCCACCCCCTGGAAACGCAGCCCTTAAGAGCTTCCCTTAGGCTGAAAGCAGTACAGTGCCCTTGAAGTAGAGAGACAAATTCTTCCCTTTATTTACTCATTCCTTTGTTGATTAAATGTGGCCCTTATCATTTCTTGGGGTTAGGTTGCAACCTTGGAAAAAAACACACAGCAGAAATGTCTTCCTTTCTTTTTATTTCATGTGCCATATTGATACCGTTTCCTATCAACATGTATCCTCTGGGTGGCTTACTGAACCAAGAACAAAATGAAATGTTAAGCTACAACACAGTAATTTCAAATGAAGGATAAAATGCTTCCTTTTTTAGCAAAAGAAAAATAAGACCTTTTTGCAGCTCAGCCCTTTCAAAGTTACCACCTTTTTTTAACCTTAAGTTGTTTTAAAGGACCGAGTGAATGAAAAGGTCTTTGTCACTGGAAAGGCTATAAAGGCTGGATACCTAAAGGAATGCCTGCTTCCATATTGGCCCTCCCGCCCCTTGAGATCAGTGGCAGAGGCCCTCCTTCGGGAACCCTCCGTGAAAGATATTAGGAGGGTGAGTACCCGGAGGAGGGCCTTCTCTGTGGTGGCGCCCCACCTGTGGAATGCGCTCCCCAGAGAGGTCCGCCTGGTGCCGTCATTATTTGTTTTTCGGCGCCAGGCCAAGACCTTTTTATTTAAACAATATTTTCACAACTGTTAATATTAATTTATTGGTTTTAATTCTACAGCCAGGGTGAATCTGGATTTTATGTGTACTATTTATATGTTTTGTATTGGAAGCCGTCCCGAGGCTCATGCGAATAGGATGGCATACAAAAACTCCAAATGAGAGAGAGAGAGAGAGAGAGGGAGAGAGAGAGGGAGGGAGGGAGAGAGAAGGCACCAGATGAACCTCTGTGGAAAGCCTTGCAGAGGTGGAAGAGAGAGGATTATCCTTCCTCCAGCAGCCTGTTGCATTTCTGTGCTGGGTGCAGAGGAGGGACTGAGTTGTCTCCCCACTACCAGCCTACACACTTGCTCCCACGCCTTTTGCTGTCACCAAGATCTACCAGGCTGGTGTTCACAAGCAAAATTGCTCTTAAGACTTCAGTGGCATTTCTGTTACCAAATGTTCTGTCTCATTTTCAAATTAAGACATAAGTGCATAGCAAAAAGTACATATATCTATGTAAAAAATTTTAAGAGTGTTGTGTGAGCAGATTAGGTGGGTGCCTGCGGGGGCTCCTCCCCTGAAACACATTGGGAAGACAATCTTAAAAAGTGCTGAAATGGAAATTTAACTTTCCATAACACCTACAGAGTGATGACAGAGCCGAATTTGGTTTTGCAAGCAAGTTAAATTTGTCCATTTTAGTGTTCACATAGTCAGCACTAAAATGCATAGTGCATTTTGTTTGTGAAATTTTTAAAAACTAGGACAAGGCAAGGACCTGATGGGGGACACACTCCTGGCAGGAGTGTGGGTGTGTGGGTGTGTATACACATGTGAAATTATTTCTTCTGATGATCCTCCTTGGTAAGCAGCATGAGAGTCAAGATGGACCTTTGGTTTGCCCCAGTAGGAGTTTTTTGTGTAATTTGGTAACTTGAAATCATATCTACATCCCCTCCAACAGTTGAGTCCCAATGGTGGCCAAGAGGACAACCGGATGAAGAATGTCCCAGTGCCGGTGTATTGCCGCCCTCTGGTGGAGAAGGACCCAACCATGAAGGTAAATCCCAAGGACATGCAAGAATTTCCAGTTTAGCAGAAATGCCTGCTGGGGCCTGCAATGCATTGCACAGTCAGGATATGATTCCTCCATTCAACCTGGTTTTGCTCACGTTGTGCATGACATTGACTGCCTCCCCTGCTCATTTACCCAGCGGCATGGGCAAGGGAAAGCCTAAATGGGAACAGTTGCCATGTGGGCAGAGGTGCTCCAGTATCTGGGATCATCCTACGGCAGTCATGGGCGGAAGGTAGATTTCCTGGCAGATTTCCAAGCAGATTTCTAGGGGATCAGCAGTAATTTCCAAGTCTCGGATTCATACTTGTAGCAACAAAATACATCCCCTTTTCAGAAAAAGAAAAAAAAAAAACCACTGGAATGAAGACAGCTTGTGTTCCACAGAGTTTGTTTTTGTGTGGAAGGACTGTGAGTTTTGCTCAAGCTCCAATGCTCAGAACAAATTCCTGGGCTCAGAATTCTTTCATTCAAAGGTTATGTCTTTTGTACCAGGTTGATGGATATCAAGAGTTTTAATAAAAATGAAATGCATTCCACAAGCCTGAAAGGAACCCGCTCCTGGCCTAAGGCAACAGTGGGCAAGTTGAAATCTTATGCAGCTCACAGCCTAATTCCATGCAGTTCTTAGCCTTGCATCAGAAGTTGATGGGATAGTGGAAGGAGGAAGCGAGGCAGAAGAAAATGAGAAGGAGACAAGGGTGGTTGAAAGAAAGCTGGCCTTGCCCAGTTTGTGCTCTGGCTTCACCCACTTCCAGCATGTTATTTCCTGCAGGTGACCCCCATGGGAGTGCAGCTCTTGAGAGAGAATGAAAATGAGTACCTCTGCTTTAGGAAAATCTTGCAACCAGTGCAGGAGTAGAGTGGGCAGACAGATCTCCAGGTCTTTGGGATTTCAACTCCTGCATTTTAAAACCACTGTCTATGCTAGCAGGGGCTTCTGAGAGTTGAAACACCTAACATCTGGAGATCTACATTCTGCTACCCTTGCCCTCATGAGTTACTCTGTTAGACAGAAGTGTATTCATTCATCTGTATGTTCTGACACCGACAAGCTGGTTTTCTTAGTGGAAATGAGATGAAAAGCATGGGAGTTAAAGAACTCCAAGCATTTGCGTTGACTTTCTGATGTGTACCATTGCTCTTTGTTTTAGCAGTCCTGGGTTTGAGAGGCATTTTATTTATTTTATTTTTTATTTATTTTTGGATTTATATCCTGCCTTTTTCCTACAAAGGGCTCAAGGCAGCTTACATCTCCTCCTCCATCTTATCCCCACAACAACAACCCTGTGAGGTAGGTTGGGCTGAGAGTCTGTGACTGGCCCAAAGTCACCCACTTGGCTCCATGGCTGAGCGGGGACTAGCATGGGACTGAGTCCCAGTCCCATGCTCTTAACCACTACACCGCACTGGCTCTCATGACAATATCTTCATATATTATTGGAATCAGTAGAGTTTGGTAGCTTCATTGTCGGCAAAGATGTGTCCACAGTGGGATGATGTGTCCATTCTACCCACCCTGGCTTGGCTTGACACCATAAATAGTCCTTAAAAGCTCAGACTAAAACCCACAACTGTCTCACTGATGTTACAGCCACCAGCCCCAGCTTACTGGAGTGACTTTTTGGGGTCTGCACTGAATCCCTTTCTCTGCATTTTTAGTTATGGTGTGCCGCTGGTGTCAACCTGACTGGCTGGAAGCCTGTGGAAGCAGAGACTGGTAATGGACAGAAGCCAGATCCAGGCTGCGACCCTCTGACCTGTGACAGAGAAGTAGAAGGCGAGAGCTGCAAGAGTAACCACGCATCTCCAGAAAAGAAAAAGGTTGGGAAGGAAAATGGTTTGTTTTTCTCATCTCCTGCAGAAATGGTTAGATATCCTGACCTGAGCTGTTCGTCATAGACTGCATAGGCAAAAAAGCATACTTAAAGTGCACGTGATACATTTCAGGGCCCCTTAGTTCTCTTCTGTCAATGAACGCCTTTTGAATAAGCGCAGGGAGGCATTTGTGGTTTTTCAGGAAGTGTCAGTGGGGAATGTACTGGCTGCCACTTGGGCAGCACGGAGAGAAGCTAGAACAGAGTGGGAACCAGAGTGAATACCGCATGGTGGGCTTCCATTGGTCTCGGTTTCTGGGGGATTTGGCCAGGAATTCACCAGGTGGTTTGTAGTGAACTGTTATTGCTCGGATGGACTTCCTCATCCGGAAAATGCCAATTATGATCCCATTCCGAGCTGGGAGCCCCAGAATGTATGTGTGAAGTTCAGCCAGAGTCAGGAAATATTCACAGAGAGCAGAGCTGGGTAGAGGGTCAAACTGCCTGTTACGTATGAGTGTCCTCTGCATGGGGCTTTTAACCTGCCACTATCTAGGCTACTGGATTCAGAATGGAATCAAAACCAGCTCCTTGACACATGATTTTTCCTGAGGGTTTTCTTTTTCTGCTTTGCTCTATGTCCCATTACTCAACCACAAGGTGGTGTTGCAGTAGAACCGAGAAAATACAGGAGCTTCTCATTCTTTATTTATTAAATTTGTTTGAAGATCGCCCATTAACATCACACTCTCTGGGTGGCCATTTCAATAAAATTACCAATAAGTAAGATGATACAGTTAAAATAAAAAGATAAATAGCATATAAATAACAAGAATAAAGAATAAAGCTTAAGTTCATGAATTAAAACTGGTGCAAATCAATGCAAAAATAGAAACATAGAAACAGAGCGAGTCAGAAGGGGTCTCCCGGGCCATCTAGTCTGACCTCCGGCACCAGCCGGCTCCGCTCATGACATGCCCACCATGTGCATGTCCAGCCTGTCTTTGAACACCCTCACCGATGGGGCCTCAACGACCTCCCGTGGAAGCCCATTCCACGCCCTCGGGGTCCTAACTGTCAGGAAGTGCTTCCTGGCATCCAAATTGAACCTTGGCTCCCTGAGCTTTGCTCCATTGGAGCGCATCCTGCCTTCCTCTGCAGGGGAGAACAGGCCTCTACCCATCTCCATGTGACACCCCCTCACATACCTGTATGTTGCCAACATATCCCCTCTGAGTCTCCTCTTCTCTAAGCTGAAGAGACCCAGTTCCCTCAGTCTTGCCTCATACGGCATCCCCTGCAAACCAGCCACCATCCTTGTGGCCCTACGCTGCACTGACTCCAACCTGGCTGTATCCTTTCTGTAATGAGGGGCCCAAAACTGAACACAATACTCCAGTTGCGGGTGCACCAGAGTCGTGTAGAGTGGTAGTAATACCTCTCTTGATCTAGAAGCCACACTTCTGGCCATGCAACCAAGGGTGGCATTCGCCCTCTTGACCACCGCATCACACTGCTGACTCATGTTTAGCCTGCAATCAACCAGCACCCCGAGGTCCCTTTCACAAGTGCTGTTCTTCAGCCACTTGTCACCTAACCTGTACTTATGACAGCTATTCCTATGCCCCAAGTGCAAGACCTTGCACTTATCCACATTGAACGCCATCCTGTTGTCTCCTGCCCACTTCCATAGTCTGTCCAGATCCTTTTGGATCTGGTGTATCTGCTCCTGAGTTGTGGCCACTGCTCCAGTTTTAGTGTCGTCTGCGAATTTGATCAGCAGACTGTTCACCCCTTCTTCCATGTCGTTAATGAAAAGATTAAACAGGATTGGCCCCAGGACAGAGCCCTGGGGGACCCCGCTTGTCACTGGCTGCCATCCCGACAATTCCCCGCTAATGGTTACCTTCTGCTTTCGGTCAGTCAACCATGCCCTAATCCACCGGACAGTGCTTTGGTGTATCCCAAAACTCCTCAGTTTCTCCACCAGGATATCATGGGGCACTTTGTCAAAGGCCTTGCTGAAATCCAGGTATACCACATCCACTGCATCCCCTCCATCTAGCCATCTTGAAACCTTGTCATAGAATTCCACAAGGTTTGTCTGGCAGGACCTGTTTTTGCGGAAGCCGTGTTGTGTGGCTGTCAGCCTCCCTTCCCTATCTAGCATCACTAGATCTCTTATGAGCCTTTCTATTGTTTTTCCTACAATGGACGTAAGGCTAACCGGTCTATAATTCCCCATGTCCTTCCTACTACCCTTTTTGAAAATTGGGACCACCGATGCCACTCTCCAGTCCTCTGGAACTTCACCCGTTCTCCATGAGGCCTCAAAAATGGAGGCCAGCGGGCGTGAGAGAACCCCTGCCAACTCTCTAAGTACTCTCGGGTGTAACCCATCAGGGCCTGGCACCTTTGTAATGTCCAATGCCCTGAGGAGCCCCTCGACTTCAAGGGGGGTGACTCTAATCTCTGCCCCTAAGTCCCCAGCCTCATCTAATCTCCTATACGGATATCCCCCATCCTGCTTTGGGGAGAACACAGAGGCAAAATATTCATTTAGCATCTGTGCCTGTTCTCTCATGTCAGTCACTGGATCTCCTTCCTCCTTATTTAGTGGTCCCACCACTTGTCTCCCCTTCCTTTTCCTATTTACATGCTGAAAGAAGCCCTTTTTGTTGCTCTTGATATTCTTGGCAAGTCTCAGCTCATAATCAGCCTTAGCCTTGCGAAGAATCCTTCTGCAACGGGCCTCCTCCTCCCGGTATACCCTTTTGTCTATTTCCCCCAGTACCCATTTCCTATGGAGGCTCCTCTTTCGTCTAATCCCCCTAACCACCTCCTTTCACATCCATGGCGGCACTCTCCTCCGCCTCCCCACCTTACTGACTAGAGGTATCTTCAGGGCTTGCGCCTGCAAAACCTCCCTTTTGAGTGCCATCCACCCCTCCTCAACTCGCTTACCTTCCAGTAACCTATCCCAGGAGACTTTCCCCAGTCTGGCCTTCAGTTGGCCAAAGTTGGCCCTCTTGAAGTCCCAGCTTCTAGTGCTCGCCCTGCTGCACGGTCCCAGTCCCCTGATCTCAAAGCAAAGGATGGAGTGATCACTCGCATCCAGAGCTCCCCTAATCTGTACTTCATCTATCAGTCCTCCCTATTGGTCAAGACCAAGTCCAGGATGTTTCCCCCCCTCATCGCCTCTCGGACCCTCTGTGTGAAAAACCCACCCTCTAGAGCTTCTAGGAAGCGACGTGACCTGGCTGTCACCGCCGAGTGAGTCTCCCAAGTAATATCCGGGAGATTGAAATCCCCCATAATTACTGTGTCTCTCCCCCGAGATATCCTTAGAATCTGGCCTGTCAGGACATCATCCAGGGTCTCAAGTTGACCTGGAGGGCGATAACATACCCCCACTGTCAGGTCTCTTTCCCTGTCAAAACCCCTAAGTTTCACCCAGACTGCCTCTACCGAATCCCCATCTGTGCTGCATTCTATCTCACTGCATCCTATCCCTTCCCTGACATATAAAGCCATGCCCCCACCTCTCTTTCCCTTCCTGTCCTTTCTAAAAAGGTGATACCCTTCTATGTTCACATTCCAGACTTGCCTTTCATCCCACCAAGTTTCTGTGATTCCCACCAGATCATACCCTCCTATTCCCAGGAGAGCTTCAAGCTCTTCCTGCTTATTACCCATGCTCCTAGCATTGGTGTACATGCACCTCAACTCCTTCCCACTGCTTCCTTTCCTTGGAGTGCCCAGCATCCTCCTTCCTCCCATCCTCCCTGGCACCTGGCCCCTCTCTGTAGAAGTCCTGTCAGTCCCTGCAGTATCTCTAAAACCCTGCTCCCAGAGCCCCGATCCTCCCTGCACACTTGTCCAGTGCAGACATGTTACTGGGGGGCCTGAACCCACCCCCCACTGGCTCAGTTTAAAGTCTTCCGGATGAAGCTCGCTAGAGCATCTCCAAAGGACCTTTTCCCCATCCTCGTGAGGTGTAACCCATCCCTTGCCAGAAGTCCATTGGCAAGAAAACGAGTGCCGTGGTCGAGGAACCCGAAGCGTTCCTTCTGGCACCACATCCTAAGCCAGTCATTCACCTCGGAGGCCCTCCTGTCCCTTCCTGGCCCAAATCCCCGGACAGGTAAGATTGACGAGAAGGCCACTTGGGGCCTTCAGCTCCCTGAGTTTCTTCCCCAAGGCCGAAAAGTCCCTGGTGATCCCGACCACCCCCTGCCTGGCCATGTCGTTTGTGCCCACATGGATCACCAGGAGTGGCTGGTGACTCCCGGAGCGAACAAGACACTCCACTCTGTCCTTCACATGCCGGATGTGTGCGCCCGGCAGGCAGCAAACCTCCCTTGTCTCAAGGCTGGGGCGGCACACCGCCGCCTCAGTGCCCCTCAGCAGGGAGTCCCCAACAACTATCACCCGCTGCCGTACCTTCTCGGTGCTGGTGGGCAGCCGTGCCCTGGTCCTCGCCTCTCCTGCAGCGGCCCCCTTGCCTCCTGATGTCCCAGGCTGGGGGTCCTGCTGGTCCCCTGAGGCCTCCTCAGCCCCAGCCTCCCCAAGTGGAGAGAACCTGTTTCCCAGCTCCAGATTGGTGCCAGGAGAAGGCCGTGCTGGCCTCCTCCTCCTGTGGGTGACATACCTCCATGTCTCCGCAGCTGCTCCTCCCGTGGTCTCTCCCTCAGCCCTCTGTCGAGAGGGGGGCTGCTCTGGGGGGGCCCGGAGAGCTCTCTCGGCCCTCAGGCACCTCACCTCCTCCTCTAGCAGGGTCACCATCATGCACCGAGGGCAAGTGTATCCCTGCCTCTCCTGGGGGAGAAGGGCGAACATGTCGCAGCTCTCGCATCGGACAGCAACACCCGTGACTCCCGCCAAGGCCATCTCCTGGTCTGCCATCGGTAGCCCTTCCGAGACCTTACCTTGGTCCCCTGTCTTGTAAGTCCTGCAGTTCCTCTCACTCTCCCAGTTCTCCCAGGCAAAAACCCCACTTGCACACACACACAAGGAGAAAATAAACTTAAATTTAAATTGAAAGAAAAAAAAAGCACAACAAAGCAAAGCAAAGTGCAAACAAAACAAAACAAAACAAAAACACACAAACAAAACAAAAAACAAACAAACAATCAAACAAACAACCTCTGTGTCTCAGGGAAGGGAGTCCCTGGACCGTCCGGACTGCAGCTCAGGGACGCAGACAAGGGACACCGCCCTTGACGTGCCGCACCTGAGCTCGGCCTCCTCAGTCCCTCAGGCCAGTGGCCCTGCCCCCTGCTTCCCCCTGGCTGCTCTAGCTCTCTGGCCACCCCCTCCCTCTCTGCTGCTCCTGGACCTCTGCTCCCACCTGCCCAGCTCCTACCTTGCCTTCGCCAGTCCCCTAGCCACTCAGCGCTCTCTCCCAGCCTGTGCCTCTGCTGCTCTGCCACTCTACCAAGATCTAAGTGGAGCCATAGGTGTGCCGGAAAAGAAGTTTTAGGCAGGCACCTAAAGCTCAGCAGAGTAGGAGCCTGACAAATCTCTGATGGCAATGCATACTTGGGTGCCACCACAGAAAAGTCCCTTCCTTCTTGCAACCTCCCACTAACCTCTTAGGGGAAGGTTAGTCCTGTTCTCCCCTGCAGAGGAAGGCAGGATGCACCCCAACGGAGCAAAGCTCAGGGAACCGAGGTTCAAACTGGATGCCAGGAAGCACTTCCTGACAGTTAGGACCCTGAGGGTGTGGAATGGGCTTCCACGAGAGGTGGTTGAGGCCCCATTGGTGAGGGTGTTCAAGGACAGGCTGGACATGCACATGGTAGGCATGCCATGAGCGGAGCCGGCTGGAGCTGGGGGTCAGACTAGATGGCCCGGGAGACCCCTTCTGACTCGCTCTGTTTCTATGTTTCTAACTCGTAGGAAGGCCTGCTTTGATAACCTTCCATGATGGGCAGAAATATATGGAGTAAGGCACACCCTAACATAATGTGGTCCTACCTAAGCTGTTTAGGGCTTTATATGTTGTAGTGAAGCCCTTGAATTCAGCCCAGACTGAACAGTCAGCCAATGCAATGGATGCAGGAGAGGTGTAACATGTTTATAAGAACTAGTCCTTATTAGCAGCTGTGCTGTTCTGTTCTGGATCATTTGAAGAGTCCAGGCTGTTTTCAAGGGAAGCCCCATGTATAGTGCATTGCAGTAGTCCAATCTGGAGGTTACAGTTCTAGTTCGTTCATTCTGGTTCTTTCCACCACTGCAAAATCAGGGCACATTTTCCTTGATCTAAGAAAAGAGCTGTGGAAATGGTTGCGGAGCATAGGAGGGGCCCTGGAGGATGATGCTATGCCGTAAGGCACCCGCAAACTACCATAAGTAAGGAATCATGAGCACTCGGTACAGGCCTTATATAGAGGAGCCCATAAACCTAAGAGCTGGAAGGGGGGCTGTCATCCAACCCTTTGCATGGTGCAAGCTTTGCAACGTGGGATGCAGCTACGGGATCCCTGGCAGGTGGCCATTTGGCCTTTGCTCAGATACCTCCATCACCCTCTCCTGAGGTGGTCCAGTTATGTAGCATGCAAAGCCAAGGTTCCATGGTGGAGCCTGAGCATGTCGTTATGCATGTGCCTGCTGCAGAATGCTTGCAGCTCTGATTCTCTCTTTCCCCTCTGCCTTCTCACTTCTTTGCAGGCCAAAGAGCTGCACGAGATGGATGCTACGTCCAGCAGGGTATGGATTCTCACAAGCACCTTGTCTACAAGCAAAGTGGTGATCATCGATGCCAACCAGCCTGGCACAGTGGTGGATCATTTCACCGTCTGCAATGCCCACGTACTTTGCATCTCCAGCATCCCAGGTAAGTGAAAACAGGGCCAGGGATGACTTCAGCTCCTGCAGTGCTGGGGCTTTGTTTTTGTTTAAGGGGCTCCGTGGGGCTCCAAGCCCCACCTACCTAGGATCCCAATCCATCCTTCTGAGAGGCCCAGTTACACCCGTTTCCTTGCTCAGTAATTGATTGTTTGCCGGTTTTTGTACGGTTCCCTCCCTGCCCCCAGCACTATTCTAAAAAGTTCAAATACTTCTTTTGAGACTTTGTTGCTGACAAAAAGAACTTTATGTTAAAACATTAAGGAGGAATGGTTGAAATTAGAGTCCTGCACTGAGCAGGTTGTTGGATCTGATGACCCTCTAGCCCCTTCCAACTCGACTAGTCTATGATTCTAGGTTCTGTATGCTGTTATGTTTGGACGTACCTGTTTTCCCTTCTGCTCCAGCAAACACTGCAATGTGGTTCTTGAGAATGTCTCTGAAATTCCATTCAGCTGCTGAGCTAGAAGAGGTTCATCAACTATCTGCTAGAGTTTTAAATGTTTGCTTCTTGTCCTGACCTTAACCAGATTGGGGCACAGCTCAGTCAGGATGCCCATGAACTTGGAGGTTTGCAGAGATCCTGTGCATGTTAAGAGAAGTGCGGAAGAGAAGGTTGCCTCTGCCCATCTCCCACCATGGAAAGCACTCAGCCATTTTAAGTGTTTGGCCTTGGAGTTGGTGGGAGGGAATGTGAGGCACCACAAAAATACTTCCAATGCTGATGGAGCCTATTTCCTCCCCGTCTCACACCCAAAAACCTTCTTCCAGGGCCACTCAGAGGTCAGAGAAACATAGAAACATAGAAACAGAGCGAGTCAGAAGGGTCTCCCAGGCCATCTAGTCTGACCCCCGGCTCCAGCTGGCTCCACTCACGACATGCCCACCATGTGCATGCCCAGTCTATCCTTGAACACCCACACCGATGGGGCCTCAATGACCTCTCATGGAAGCCCATTCCACACCCTCGGGGTCCTAACTGTCAGGAAGTGCTTCCTGGCATCCAAATGGAACCTGGGTTCCCTGAGCTTTGCTCCGTTGGAGCGCATCCTGCCTTCCTCTGCAGGGGAGAACAAGTCTCTACCCATCTCCATGTGACATCCCCTCGCATACCTGTATGTGGCCAACAGATCCCCTCTGAGTCTCCTCTTCTCCAGGCTGAAGAGACCCAGTTCCTTCAGTCTTGTCTCAGACCCCATCCCCTGCAAACTGGCCACCAACCTTGTGACCCTACGCTGCACTGACTCAAACCTGGCTATATCCTTCCTGTGATGAGGGGCCCAAAACTGAGCACAATACTCCAGTTGCGGGTGCACCAGAGTCATGTAGAGTGGTAGTAATACCTCTCTCGATCTAGAAGCCACACTTCTGGCTGTGCAACCAAGGGTGGCGTTCGCCCTCTTGACCACTGCATCACTGCAGAGTTGAGACAGCATATAGCTACTGGGTAAGTGGCCATAGGAGTGCACTGTAAGATGCTCTTTCAAGAATAAGGGAAGAAGGAAAGAGAGTGAAATTGGATAGGTAACATTAAAAAAATTTAAACAGTTTGCTCCCTATGTAACTGACAAGAGACACCCTTTTTTTCCTTATAGAATTTTTCAGAATAACATCAGCACTCATGTGCTGCACTTAAGAGTTAGTTTATTTACGGTCTTTTGGATCATTCAAAAATTCTAAAAATGGCTACTATATCCCACTAAGAATGTCAGTTTCCACTTGCCCTCTTTATACCTAAAGATATTTAGTGAGTTTCTCCATTAGTGGAGGGTTCTAAATTTTGTTTTCATATGATAGGAAACGGCTTCTGAGAGTACACAGAGAGCATTTAATATTGTAGAACTAACCCTCTGGAACATCTTACCAGTTGACACTGCACAGGCCCTCAGAGTTCTGACATTCAGACATTTTCGGAAAACTCATCCGTGACTACTAGCCTTGCTGGCCAAGTGCTTCCTCCTTTACCAGAGGTGGCCTGCCTGCATGCACCAATTGCCGAGGAGCTTGAGCAGCCAGAGGTCTTGTACCCATCCTGCTGGAGGAAACTGGTGGGCAACTGGTCTGCCATCATGTGTTAGACTAGATGGACTATTGGTCTGATCCAGCAGAGCTGTTCTTATGTTCTTAGCTCTTCACGTGGGCTTTCCCTGAAGTGTGAAACAGCCAGCTGTGTTTTGTAGCACAGAGCAAAGTGTGCCGTTTTATAGCTGATAAATGCATGTTGTGTGGTTTTCTTACTATATTTATTGTTGTTTCTATGTCCTTCAGTTTTATGTTTGCTACTTTGATACCTTTATGGGAAAGTGATAGAAACATTTCACTAATAAAGATAATAAATCAAGGCACAACCTTGTGCATGTTTAAACAGGAAAAAAGCCTGCAGCTCCCTTGTAGACTTTTTCCTTGTCTAAACATGTGTAAGATGGCACCCTAAATAAATCTAACCTGGTATTGTCAACACTGACCGGCAGAAGCCCTTCAGAACTTCAGGCAGGGATTGCCGCGGTTCGAACTTGGCATCTTCTGCATGTACAGCTGGTGCTCTGTCACTGAGCTTTGGTCCCGACCTAGCAGCATCTCTCACCTTTTCCATTTATTTATTTATTTATTTATTTATTTATTTATTTATTTATTTAAAGTTTTTATATGCCATCCCCTTGCTATATAGCCTCGGGATGGCTCACAGAAATAAATTTTTTGCAGCTGCCTGTGACACCGACTACCCTCCCGGAGAAATCTTCCTGGAAGGGGATGTGAACCCCGAAGAGTCCTCGGGAACGGATGGTGTTCTGGCAGGCATCACCCTGGTGGGCTGTGCGACCCGGTGCAATATACCCAGCAGCAGCTGCTCCTCCCGTGGAGATACCCCCGTCCTGGATAAAGGGCAGAGTATGTCTCGCAACCAGGGGCCATTTTGGGCTTTGCTTGTTAGTGTATTTGTCTTAAAGATTTTTAATCAAGTGATCTCAAATTCAGCTGTACGGGGCAAAGGCAGATCAGGCAGATGGATCCAGTAGAGAATGAAATCAAGATGTTTAAAAATCACTGTCACGAATACACTCCTTTCCTTGTATGGAAGTGGTCAGAGAGTTGTTAACTCTCAGATTTCTGCTGCTGCCCCCAGGAAGGTTAATCCCAATCTTTTCACTTATCCCTTCCCACTGTAAGGTGCCGGAGCTTTAAGGCTCCTTCGTTGGACTTTGTGGTCCTGAGGATGAGACACTGATAACCAAACAGCCTATGACTCTGAGTTAACTATCAACAAAATAAAACTTTGTTTTTGTACAATAAGTGTGGTGGTTTCAAGATGTTCAGCAACTTATTTCCTCAGCAAATAAAACACTGTGTGATGATAACTTCTAAGTGAGGTATCTCACTCGTTCCCCTCACAGCCCTCACATACGCATTCCATCTCTCACCGCTTTCCCGTACTTATTTTTTACCTTTTCTGCTTCTTAGGTGAGGTTCCTGCAGTAAGTAATGGCAAGATAAATCAGTCCCAGTCCACTGAGGAAGCCACAGAAGCCACAGAGGTGCCAGAGAATGGTGTGAACGAAGCAGAGCCAGCCCACATCCGGACAGGCCCGCTGACTGAACACGTCTTTACAGATCCGACCCCAGCCCAGGCTCCTGTGAGGCAGAGCAGGTGGGGAAATGTTGCTTAGAGCCTCTTCTCCTCATATTTTCTGAAGAGTCCCATTAATTCTAGGAAGCTTACTGGAACTGACTTGATGGAAAATTGGATTTGCACATGGAATGCAGGTTTCAGTTTAAATTTTGAGAATTTTGCCGACTTTTGAGATGTACTGAGGCTTGGCATTTGGGGTGCTATCTGAAAGGTCTGCTGGGTGATTTGGGCCTGCTTACTCCTGAGTAGACGTGCAGAGGCTTGTCTTGCTTGCTTCTGTGTAATCTTAAAATGGGTTGCAAAACGCACACAGTTTGGTCCTAGCTGCTCTTTGGTCTTTGAGCCTGGCCACAGATGGACTGCAGGTCTCCAGACCTTTCCCAGTTGAATTTGGCCTTTGTCCTGCCTTAAAGGCTTCAGTGTGGTGCTAATAGCAGAGATAAAAGGGTCTTTAACCTACTCTTGATTCCAGTGTGGCCATGCTGACGTTAGCAGCCTGTTCTCTTTCTTCAGGCCACATCCCCCCATAGTGATTTGTTAGGGCCTGAAGCCAGTGGGTTACCTGACATCTTTAGTTAAAGGATCAGGTAGCAGGTGATCAGGAAAATCCTCCTCTGCCAGCCAGAGTAGACAGTCTTGGATTAGTTGGACAAATAATCCAGCCTAGAAGAAAGCAACGTCATAAAACCTTCTTTCCAACAGCGAGAATGGACAGCTAAAGATGGAGTCAAGCACCACAGCCCAGGACCAAGAGGCAAACGGCAACGCAGCTGGCGCTACCACTAGTGCTGCCCCCACCATGTGGCTCGGAGCACAGAATGGCTGGTACGACTTTCGGGCCTGCAGTGGTGGCTTAGGGGCCTGTCATAAGGCACGGGTTGCAAGTCTCCAGGGACGGAGGTTTGAACACAGCATGGCACAAACGACTGAAGGAAAGGTAGAACCAAGAGCTGGGTTCAGAGGAGAACAAAGTTCACTTGGTTGGGCATAAGAGTGGCAAACTAATGGTGGATCACCTCTTGGGTCTTTGAGTGGAATCTGCCTGCCATCTGTAGTCAGGAGGTGGGAGAGGAGCTGACGCTCTGGATCCTGGGAATGCTGGGAGCCTCAGCCTCAGACCTTTCCCATCCACCTTCTTGTCCGTGTTCCCAAACCTGCTTTGGAAGTTCCCTTGACTGCCCGGAAATGTGCAAGCCCTGCCTTATAGAGCAGTTTGGTACAGACCTTGGGGAGCATCCTAGCAGCCTAAACCATCTTTTCTCTAGGCTGTATGTGCACTCGGCCGTCTCAAACTGGAAGAAGTGCCTGCACTCAATCAAGCTGAAGGACTCTGTGCTGAGCTTGGTGTAAGTATGGAGTTACCAACCTGTGTGTGGGCCTGCACAAGTTCGCCTTTTTTAAAGTACCCCTGCGACTCAGAGGGTGGTGCTGCTGCTTAGGAGTAGAGCACATGTGTGGCACATGGATGATCCCAGGATGAATCCCTTTGCCAGCGCTGTGCCGCAGTGACCGTGATGGATGGACTTGGAGGATCCAGGCGACTTGGGCCAGTCAGTGCCTCTGCGCCTAACCCTACCCTGCAGGTTTGTTGTGAGGACAGACTGGAGAGGAGGACAGCTTTGTAACCCCCTTTGGATGCCTTGCAAGGGAATAAAAGGCAGGATGTAAATGTGGTGTAATAGGATTGTGTGAGGAGCCCTTCAGATCCTGTGGAAGTGTTGCCAGTCAACACACACAACTTCTGAGCTAGATGGTCTAATCACCTGGCCTGGAAGGAGGCTGCTTCCCATGTTCTGAAGTCAGTCCCATATAAGGAACTTCTTTACTAAAAATCCTACATTACTTAAACTGTGCCAAGCAGGAGAAACTGCACTTGTGTTTGCATTGTACGCATAATTCACTCTACTAGACGTGTAAGGACACAGGTGGGCCAGACTTCTTTAACCTCATCCCTTCCCCTTGTATTGGGCTGCAGCTCCAACACACCTGGAGGGCAACAGGTTAGGAAAGGCTGACACAGCCTGCTCCAGCCCTGTGTCTTGAAGCAGTGGGGATCCTGTCCACTCCCACCTGCTCTCATCACAGCTGCTGACATTCTCAGTACCCTTGTGCACAGTCTTAGGGGCAGAAGCCTGCATGCATGCGTGTTTTAAGCTGAATGATTAGGGCTGCGTGATGCCAATCTACCAGCCTGCATCCTGTGGGTGTATGACGCAGTTCTGTAGAATTACGGAGTGCTCACACTCCTGTGCATGTTGCTTCTCAGGAGCTGTTACTGCCTTGCTTTGAAGCTGCTTTCCCCCTCCCTTGTACATTTAGGCACGTGAAAGGGCGTGTCCTCGTGGCCCTGGCTGATGGAACTCTAGCAATATTCCATCGGGGAGAAGGTAAGTTGCGGCTTCCTAGAAAACGATGCAGCTTTCCTCCGAAATGTAGAGAGATCTTCCATTAGGATTTTGGAAATCTGTACTTGGGGGAGTCAAAGGGAAAAGCTGTCGTTTGTGCATGGCACACAACCGGCAGAACTTAGAAAGAAACTCGGGAAATCCTAGTTTAGGCTATGTTAGGTAATACCGCTTCCTACTTCTTCCTGATCCAGCATATATTCCAAGAAGATGCAGGACTTGCCCCACCCACCTAGCATATCTGGCCACATCTAGCATCCCTGTGTGTTGGCACAGAAGTGAAATGTTTATGATCCCTGCATGCAAAATCCCATGTCTATCATGCCAGATTGCGGCATAGCAAGGCGGTGTCCTGCATCCCTCCATGCTTAAGCTCTGGATGGGAAAGAAGGATTGCCCAGTCTGTCCCACCGCCTTCTAAGTTCAGAAGCTTGGAAGACTGAACCACTGTACTCCTTCGCAAGAGAGCCTCTTCCCTGACTAATTCAGTAATTAAACAGTCCTAGTTCTTTATTTGGCATGTTGGGCTGGCAGGGCAATCCCACGCTGTCCCAAAGGCTTGGGATAGGTGACAAAGTTTACAGTGTTCAAGAGATGAGTGTATTCCCCAGCAGCCTGTGGGAGGAGCTCAAGCTTCCTGAACTCCAATGGGGAATTTCTGGGGGCTGGATTGGGCTCACAGCCAGTGGAGACCAGTGACCCCAGTGTCAGTGCAGCAGTGCATCCATCCAGTCGGATGTTTTAGGAAGCAGTCTTAAACCCGCCCCAAATAGGTTCAGAACCAGGAATAGCACCTCTCAAGGTCAAGTGGAAGTCCCATGTGGTTGCATCACCCATCAGCCACAGCTGCCTGTGCTGAGATGCTCTAGTGGTCACACAGTTCCCTCCTGCTCATCTGCTTGCCTCCCCTGTTTGTTCCTTCCTAGATGGGCAGTGGGACCTGAGCAACTACCACCTCATGGACCTGGGCCACACGCACCATTCCATACGCTGCATGGCTGTGGTGTATGACCGAGTCTGGTGTGGCTACAAGAACAAAATTCACGTCATCCAGCCCAAGACAATGCAGATCGAGGTATGCCGAGGGCGGGCGTGAGTGAGCCTGCCCTGTGGGTGCAGGAATTCAGGAGGGCATGGTGAATCGCTTCACTGCCGTTCTCAGGGTTTTATTGTCCCAGGTACTTTGCCTGCTGTCTGCTATCAGAGAGGTAGTGCACCCCATTTGTGGTCCAGTTTGGACTTCAGAGGAGCTGTCCTTGGTAGGGAATTCCACCACAGGCCTGGTTCAGAACTATGGGCAGCCCCCATGTGCTCTGGCATGGATATGCCACTCCACTGATTGGGAGACACCAGTCTCTGCTGATTTTAGGGTTGAAAGGGTTAAGCAATGTGCTAATTAACAACGGATTGGGTAGCACGAGCCAATTTTAATCAAAGGGGCCATATTTTCATTGCCAAGGCTGTGATATATGTGCATGGGCATTCAGGAGTACGCGAGTCACTCCCTCCGAGCTCAGTGATTATTATTACATTACTTTTATATCCCGCCTTTTTTCCTCTTGCAAGCATCCCCAGGAGGTTTATGTGACCCCTTTGCTCTCAATTTCACCCTCACAACAACCCTTTGAATTAGGTCAAGCTGAAAGTCAGTGACAGGTCCAGGATCAGCCGCTGAGCTTCCTGGTGAGTGGGACTTAGAAGCCAGATTTCCTGAGTCTCAGTCCAGCACGGCAACCATGGCGCCACATTGGTTCTCTTTATGAGTCACAAGCTGGAGTGATCAGCATAAAATACCTAAATAAAGGTGACTACTGACTGTTTCCATTTTACAGGTGAAGAACACTGAGGCTGAGAGTAGTAACTCAAGGCCAGAACGTTTAATATCTATAGGTTTTAATTGTGCAGCCAGGGTGTTTCCAGATTTTAATTGTATTTTGCATTATTTCATATCATGTTTATTATGTGAGCCGTCCCGAGGTTATAAGCTGTGAGCCGCCCCGAGGCTAGTTGGCAAGGGGCGGCATAGAAGTTTTTCTAATAAATAAATAAAATAAATAAGCGATGGGACGGCATACAAAAACTCTAAACAAACAAACAAACAAACAGGACTGCACCTCATGCCAAATACACAGGTACTATGTAAGCCTCTTATGGAAGCTATTCTATGACCAGGGGCTGAAAAGGCTTTCTCCTTAGTGGTCATACATCATACCTCATCTAATGAAGAAACTTGGAGAAGGGCCTTTGAACAGGGTCTTAAGGTCCGCATGGGTGCAGATGACAAGCTAATGATTTTTCAGTCAGTTGACAATTTTCAGAATGTTGCAAAGCACAGTTGACTCAATGGTGATGAGATGCAGGTTTATGACTTGTGGGTCATTACGGGCTTCATAGCTTCACCCCTCAGTTCAAACACTGTCCCTGTTTTGGGGCCTAGATATTGAACTTAGAACCCGAACCCCTAATTGTACATCAGGGTGGTGTGAGTTGGTGACCCGCAAGAGCTGCGGATTGGATCCCCTGGCCTTCTTGGCCGTTTCCAATTCTTACTATTCTAAGATTCTATCATCATTCTCTGTATGAAATTCCTGCCTGGTGCTCCGGAGGGGAGGTACTGCCTAAAAGTAAATTCAGCCTCTCCCAGAAAACTCTGAAAGTGGACATGAATGCCAGGAATGCCAATTTAAGTTTTCCTCTCTGTGCTTGTTGCAGAAGTCCTTTGATGCCCACCCCCGCCGGGAGAGCCAGATCCGGCAGCTGGCCTGGATTGGTGATGGCGTCTGGGTTTCCATCCGCCTGGACTCCACACTGAGGCTCTACCATGCTCACAGCCATCAGCATCTCCAGGACGTAGACATTGAGCCGTACGTCAGCAAAATGCTCGGTAAATGATGCAGAACTGAAAGCCACACACCCTTTGGAGCCTTCCTTGGTTCATCCGCCCCCCGCCCACCCAGGCTTTCCCCTTGTTGACATGGCATTCCCTCTCAGAGAGCCATCACTCCTTTCAATCTTTCTGGCTTCTTTCAGTGGCCTCATGAAGCCTGCTGCATTCAGCGGTCAACCACCCACTTTGCATGTACAAAGTCTCAGGCTAAGTTTCCAGCATCTCCCAGCAGAACTGGGAAAGGCTGCAGTCAAAGCCTGGAGAGTCACTTAAGCTCAGCTGTATCTGGCCCTCTGGGGTTCCCCAGAAGGCCACAGCCTCTTCACTTTCCCCCGAACGCTAATCATTTGGTGGTTTTCTAGGCTTTGCGCTATTTTTCTTCCATTTTAATAGGTTCAAATGCTTCCCCTAAGGTTGGCTGAATGGTAAGATTGAGTGAATGAGGGAACCAAGGTTCAATTTAGATGCCAGGAAGCACATCCTGACAGTTAGGACCCTGAGGGTGTGGAATGGGCTTCCACGGGAGGTGGTTGAGGCCCCATCGGTGAGGGTGTTCAAGGATAGGCTGGACATGCACATGGTGGGCATGTCATGAGCTGAGCCAGCTGGAGCCTGGGGTCAGACTAGATGGCCTGGGAGGCCCCTTCCGACTCACTTTGTTTCTATGTTTGCATGTTTCTACGTAGAGTTTGCCACTAAAACTGGCTGGTATTTCTTGTATGTGGAACCTGATCCTTTTGTTTTCATGTCCATCCCCCTTTACCTTCATTTACTTTCAGCCGCTGCTGGAATGTAGCCCTGGAGAGCTTCCCTGAAATGTAATTTGGCCCTTGGTCTGGTGCAGACAATACTGAACAAGCTGGACCAGGGCTCCCACTTGGTCTAAGGGCGTAGCCTATATGCCTAATCCCCATTGCCTACTGAAACCAGCTTGTGTATTCAGAACTGAATTTGCTGAACTGAATATGTATATATTACTGCCCCAGTATATTATAGGAGGCCTTCTATATTGTAAAACAGAATGTGTATTTTCTTCCTTTGTTTATCCTTGTCTTGCTGATGCTTCATCCTCACCCATTCATTCTCACACCGAGTTTTTAGATTGTAAGTTCCTCTGGGGAGACACCCTTCTCCGTTACAAGCAAAATTAAAGAGCTAACTCATTCCCTTTGTTTACTCTCTTCAGGCTGTCAGTGCCATTAGATAAGAAACCAGAACAGTTTTGTCCACATGTAAAAGGGAGGAATCAGTAGGTTGGGGCTGGTGCAGAGCATCTTAGTACCCTCTCTTTCCTTCAGCCTTAAACACAAAAACTCTTCTTTAAATCCCAGGCTTTTATTATGCTAAACCTCAAATGACTGAAGCTGGCTGTTGGTTTCAGATTAAGTATTTTACAGCTATTAATAGTGGAGGAAATAAACAGTGTGAGGTTTCTATAGAATCAGATTGCTAATGCAGTAAAACCCCAACTGAAAGTTGATTTCAGGGTAATTAGAATTCATTAGCATCTTCCCATCCCGTAGAACTGAAATCCCCAAAACCAAACCTCTGAGGCAGTTCCTCGTTTCGCAGAGCCAACCCCTGAGGGCTTCTCACTGCACACCATCGGCCATCCGTCTTTAATTGATTTGGATCTGTCATGCCCGTTCCTCCTTCCCACTCCTTTTCAGAAAGGCTCTGGTTTCCTCTCATACCTATTCCTGTTCCTCTGTTCTGTCATCGGTTCTTCATTCTCCATTCCCCCTCTTCCTCTTCAACTAAATCAGCTCCTGCTTGAAAATAATTATTACTGCTACTGTTCCATTGAGTTCCGTCAGGGGTCCTCAGCTTCTTTTGACTTATGGGCACATTTTGGAATTTAAGGAATATTGGCTCCCATGGAGATTGTGGCTAGTCACATAATGACTGCTGTGAGCGCCTGGCTAAGTGAGTCCAAAGTGAGCTAATGAGTGCAGCAGGGCACCGAGAGAGGCCAGAGGCTGAAGGAGAGACAGGGAACTAAAGGAGGGGAACTGGCAGCACCAGAGGCTGGGAGAAGCAGCAGGGTGCCAAGAGGGGAGACTGAGCAAGGAGGCAGAGGAGCCCTGAGCCAAAGAGATGTGCACAAGGGGATTGTGAGGCTGGGAGGCAGGGAAGTAGCAAGGCAGAAGGGAGTAGGAAGAGTAAGAGCAAGGCTAAGAGCTAGAAAGGGAGAGAAAGCAGACTGCCCCATCATTTCCCTTGGATTTTTATCAAAAAATACAGCAAAGAGTTTCATGGAGCCCTTGGCAGCACCTGTGAGCACCATGGCTGGGAACTCCATGTTACATGATTTTGACCAAACGTGTTTGCGTCTGTCATTCAGGAACTGGAAAGCTGGGCTTCTCCTTTGTGCGGATTACAGCCTTACTCATCGCTGGCAATCGGCTCTGGGTAGGAACAGGCAATGGAGTCGTCATTTCCATCCCTTTGACTGAGAGTAAGTGGTCTTCACACTTTATGCAGGCGTCTGGTTTCCTTTTCTCCTCTGTAGGTGCTAAAGATACACTCTTTGAAACTGGTTATTCCCCCTTTTCCTCCCCATTAAAAAGACATGGATGCCCAATTTCTGTTTCTAGGCTCATGTCAAGGCGCTGGGCTTAACCTTTAAAGCCTATACCAACTTTGGACATCTAAAAAATTGCCTTACCCATATATACAGACCTGCTTATTTGCCAGTATCTACCTTGGGGATACTTCTGGAGGGCTTCTTGTTAACATGAGTGAGGTTGGTCTGTACTAGAGACGGGGCCTTCTCGGTGGTTTCCCCAAGTCTTTGAAACACATTTATTTATTTAACTTTTATCCCACCTAATAGTTGAAGCTCTCTTCTAGCAGACTTACACCTTGTCCCTTCTACTGAGAATCTAGTAGTCTACTCAAGCATATCATGGAATAGTAGAGTTGGAAGGGGCCTATAAAGCCATGGAGCCCAACTCCTTCCTCAGTGCAGGACTGCAAGTTAAAGCATCTCTGACTGACAGATGGCTGTCCAACTGCCTCTCGAATGCTTCCAGTGCAGGGGAGCCCACAACCTCCCTGGGTCCTTGCAGTATTGCTCTAGCGGTCAGGGCATTTTCCCTGATACTTACCCAGAATCTGGCTTCCCGTCACTCAAGCCTGTTATTCCATGTCCTGCACTCTGGGACAATTGAGAAGAGATCCTCGCCCCATTCTGTGTGACAGCCTTGAAATATTTGAACAGTGCTATCACATCTCCCCTTTTCAAGGCTAAACATGCCCAGTTCTTCCAGTCCCTGCTCATAGGGCTTTGTTTCCAGTTCCTGGATCATCCTTGTTGCCCTCCTCTGAACCCTTTCCAGCTTGTCTGCAACCGTGATGTCAAGGCTGCCTTTCATTGAGATGATCAGTTATGTGGGCAGAGCAGCTTCATAAAGTAATTCTGGATGTCTGCTCTGCTGTGATCACTTTAAGTAGGGATGTTGCTAGGCACTTAAAAGATTTGGGGGCATACATCTGCATAAACTTTGCATATGTTGATTTATATCTATATATGCAAATCTAGAAATGATTACTAGATTTAAATTCAATAGGAGGCAAATCCATCCAATTCATTTCTTATACAGTGCATCCATCATTTCTTATACAAATGCTCTTAAATGAAATAAAATCTACAATTAATGTGCATCCTGCTCCAGATCAGTGGAGAAGGGACTTTTCCACCAAGCTTATTTGTTATTAAAGGACATATTTTTGGAGGGAGTTGGGGGCTTGCAGCATGTTTGGGAGGGGAGAGATAGCCCTTCCCTTGCCAGCTGTAATCCCCCCTGAAAATTGTTCCCCTGCATGGCAGTTAAGCAAAGGGAAAAACCTTCCATTGGCACCAGGGACACTCAGGACCTGGGGAATCCGTTTCATGCCAGGCCCTCGTGGGCCCCTGTCAAGCAAAGGCCCTGGTTTGGGAGGTCCTGCCTTGGTGGCACATGATGTACATGCCCATAGGCCTAGGCTCAGTCCATGGCACATCTGCCAAGACCAGTAACTGAAAGGGAATCTGGCCTTCTGGCTAAAAGAGATTGGGCATCCTGGAATAGACAGTCCTAGATGAGATGGAGAAACTAGACTTGACTCGATAGGAGGTGGCTGACTTCAGTCCTAATCGGTAGAAAAACCTAGAGGGAAGGGCATGATGACCGGCTGCAGTTTGGGGTTGGAGTGCATGCTGCGAGTTCAGAAGGCTCCAGTTAGCTCCTCACGAGTAGCCGGGCTGGGCAGGGCCTCTCTCTGCATACAGACTTTGGAAAGCCACTGCTGGTTCGGGTAGATGGTGCTGGGCTAAGGCAAACAACAGTCTGACCTGGACTATGGCAGCCTCCCCTGTTCTCCAGGGATAATGTGGCATATGCAGCCATAATGAGAGCCAGTGTGACGTAGTGGTGAAGAGCGTGGGACTGGGACTCGGGCGACCTGGGTTCGAGTCCCCACTCAGCCATGGAGCCAGTTAACTGAGTGACTCTGGGCCAGTCACAGCCTCTCAGCCCAACCTACCTCACAGGGTGGTTGTTGTTGTGAGGATAAGATGGAGGAGGAGATGTAAGCTGCCTTGAGCCCTTTGTAGGAAAAAGGCAGGATATAAATCGGAAAACAAACAAACAAACAAACCAGCAAAGCCAGTTTGCTGTGTTTCAGGTGTCTGATCTCACTGGTTTCCAGTGTGATGCATCCTCCTGCCCTTTAGGGGGCTTGTGTACATCGGGAGGACTCACGAGGGAACGGGCTGGGTCCCAGGCATTGCCAATGGCCTACCACGCCTAGTCGTGCACTCTGGAAATGCAAAGCAGCACTTTGGGTAGACACTGTCCTAACCCACTACTGATATATTATTTATAATCAAGTCTCTCATCTTTACAGTCTGCACTGTTGTACTTTCTTCTTCTTCTTCTTCTTTTTGTTTTTGTAAATGCACAAAATACTAGGATACTGTTTTGGCCAGTAACTGTGGTTTCCTTCTCTCCTTCAACCCGTGGTCTCTTTTTCCATGTTCTCCTTTGCGCTCCCGCTGCTTTCCTCTGCCTAGCCGTAGTCCTCCACCGAGGTCAGCTGCTTGGGCTCAGGGGTAAGTCCTAGACTTCCTTCCTCTTAGATTCCAATTGCTATCTTGTACCTGACCATTGATCTTTCCACACGCTCCTCCAGCCCTTAATCCAGCCACCCATTTCTCTCCCTCAAGTTACTTACTTACCCACCTCTTCTTTGCAGGCAAAAATTACCAAGAAGTGTAGTAACTGAAGCATTTTGTGAATCTGTGTGTGGATGTGTCTGAACACACAATTCTTCAGACACCTAATGCGGTTTTCCTGCTCTTGGTGTTTTGCACTGAGACAGCAGTGTTGCAACATGTGGCCATATGTGTCCTTTTTGATTTAACATATTCTTCCTCCTGTTATCAGGATACTGTCTGTTCATGAAGCAAAACTCCCCTGTGACACTATCCGCCTGCCACTTCCATGGCGTTCTTTACTCACATGCAGGCCATATTTTGTATGACATTTTTCATGCATGCTTGAACTCACTACTTTTCTTTCGTGGGGAAGGTGGGTATTTAGAAAATGTCCTAAGTCTGGATTAAGGCCTGGCATCAGTGTCTCAATAAAATTAGTGTTGCGATTTGCTTCTGAAGGTACTCTTTGCATATGTAACAACTGGGGTGGGTGATTTTTGGCAGCTCCATGGTCTGAACGGCAAGGACATGGTCTGCCCTCAGCTGATGTTCCCCAGCATACAAGTGACCAGTTGAAACAGGCTTTTAAAAAATGTGAATTATACAACATACGATTCACAGAGAATGAGAAATTCTTATTAAACAAATATTAAGCCTGTGACACTGATATGCCATGTATCATTTTCTTGCTTGTTTCCCATGTGTGTTTGTCTTCTCTGCTTGATCTCAGCCAATAAGACGTCCCCGACATCAGGAGAAGGGAACCGCCCTGGTGGCGTCATTCATGTGTATGGCAGTGACGATGGTAGTGACAAGTCCAGCAGCAGCTTCATCCCGTACTGCTCCATGGCGCAAGCCCAGCTTTGCTTCCACGGTCATCGTGATGCGGTCAAATTCTTTGTCTCTGTGCCTGGTAAGCAGCGTGTCTGCGGGTCTCAGGGGCTACAGTAATACAGTGCAGTGTGATGCCAAGTAGATTCTTGCAAAGTGTGTGTGTTTGTGAAGATGGTGAGGGAGATCTTGCCCTTCCTGGCTTGTCGAGGTCCAATTTATGTAGGCTCTAACGGGCTTAAGTTTCTGTCCTCTACCAGAGCTTTTCCAGCTGGTCTGTGGACCACTGATGGTTGATAAACTCCATTCACATGACTTGCGGAAAAGGGTGTAAAACAACGGAGGGTATTTAACACTGAATCATTCTTATAATAGATATAGAGGTCCTTCTGAACTCCAGAGGTGGGGCTCTGGACAGGCTAGCAAGAGGTTATTTCTGGTCTGCTGGTGTTTGGAGGGAAGCCCTTGCTCCTTGCTGGGGAAGAAGAACAGAGCAGCACCTAAAGCTAGACAGCTGGATGGGGAACCCCTCTGGTTTGAACTGACAGCTTCTTCAGAAGCGACAGTGAATATTTGCTGAAGTGCAGGAGGGTCATTTTCCTGCCTTTAAAAAAATAAAAGAAGAAAATCTAATGCTGCTTGCCATCTGAGAAAGCTTCTTGGAAAATACAGGACAGCGAGGATTAGATGCTGATGTTGTGTGGATGTCCTGCAGAAGATAAGCGAATGAAGCACGATGATTCCATAATAAATCCCAAGTGTAGAAGCATTGGAGGCTCACAAGGATGGAGTACAAGGGAATAGTAATAGTAATAATAATACAGAAATCATTAAAACGTATATAGAATCAAAGAACAGTAGAGTTGGAAGTGGCCAGAGGGCCATCAGGTCCAACCCCCTGCTCAGTGCAGGACTCAAAGTTAGACCATCCTTGTGCTCATTTCGGCAGCACATATACTAAAATTGGAACGATTAGCATGGCCCCTGTGCAAGGATGACACGCAAATTCATGAAGTGCTCCATGTTTTTACACAGACATATTTTGTAATTAAGATTTTAACCTTCTGGGTTTGGTATTTTTTTGAACGAAAGACTATAAACTATATTATGTATCTTGTAATAAAAATGGTTGCATCTGGGAAAAAAAAGGTAGGCCATCCCTCTCAGATGGTTATCCGGTCGCATCTTGAATGCCACTAGTGCGGAAGAGCTCACCACCTCCCTAGGTATTGGTTTCCATTGTTGTACTGTCAGGAAGCACTTCCTGATGTTCATCTGGAATTTGGCTTGCTGTAACGTAAACCAGTTATCCTGTGCCCTGTACTCTGGGGATGATTGAGAAGAGCCTGGTCTTTTATGTGTGAAAACCTTTCAAGTACTTGTTGAATGCTATCGTATCTCCCCTCAGTCTTCTGTTCTTGAAGCTAAACATGCCCATTTCTTTCAATCTCTCCTCATAGGGCTTGAGTTCCAGTCCCTGCATCATCCTTGTTACCCTCCTCTGAACCCTTTCCAACTTGCCTGCATCTGTCTTAAAATGTGCTGCCCAGAACTGGACAAAGAACTCTGGATGAGGCCTAACTAAGTGCTGAGTAGAGGGGAACCAATACTTCATATGATTTGGAAGTGATACTTCTATTAATGCAGCCTAAAATAGCACTTGCCCTTTTGCAGCCACATCACATTGTTGGCACATATTCAACTTGTGATCTACAGCATTTCCAAGATCCTTTTCCCTTGCAATATTATTGAGCCAAGTATTCTCCTTGTAGCAGTTCATTTGCATTCTTTTTCCTAGGTGCCGAACTTGGCACTTGTCATTATTAAATTTCATTGTTGTTTTCAGTCCAGTGCTCCAACTTATCAAGTCACCTTGAATCTTGTTTCTGTCTTCCAGGCTACTGGGGACCCTACCCAGTTTTGTGTCGTCTGTAAATTTGATAATCATTTCCTTCTTCATCTAAATCATTAATAAAAATATTGAAGAGCACTGGGCCCAGGACTGAACCCTATGGACTCCCATTTGTTACCTCTTCTCTGTTTGAGAAGGTGCCATTGCTGAGCAGTCTTTGAGTCCAATTCTGTAACCAGCTGTGGATCCACCAAATCATTGTTCCTTCTAGTCCATTTTGAGCTAGTCTGCAAATCAGGATATCATGGGGCACTTTGTCAAAAGCTTTGCTGCAGTCAGGATATCCTGTCTCCACAGCATTCCATGAAGTCAGTTACCCAATCAAAAAATGAGATCAGATTAGCCTGGCAGGATTTGTTCTTGAGAAATCTGTGTTGGCTTCCAGTAATCGCCGCTTTTAAGGTGTTTGCAGACTGGCTGCCTTATAATCTGCTCCAGAATTTTCCCAGGGGTTGATGTTACACTGACTTATTTGTAGTTCTAGGTTCTTCATTTGTTTCCCTTTCTTGAAGACAGGGGCAGATTTGCCTTCTTCAATCCACTGGCATCTCCCCTGTCCTCCAAGATTTCTCAAAGATTTCTCAGTGGTTTTGAGAGTTCTTCCACCAGCTGCTTAATGACTAGGTTGTTCATTGAGCCCTGGAGATTTGGACTCATTCAAGATGATCCTTGACTATTTGCCTTGATCTTGAGCTACCGTTCTGCTCGGCTTGTACTCCCCCTTTATCATGAAGGTCATAGATCTTTCGGGAGAAGGCTGAGACAAAGCCTCCTTGAGCACCTCTGCCTTTTCTTTGGCAACAGTTATCACTTTGCCGTCCACATTGAATAGCTGAACCCCCATTTCTTTCCCGTCTTTTACTGTAGGCATATCTGAGGAAGGCTTTTTTTTTTTTTTTTTGCTTTTAGCATCCCTCACTAGCCTCAGTTCATTCCTAGCTTTATCCTTCCTGACACCATGCCTAAAATTCTGTGATACCTACCTATATTCTTCCATTGTAGCCTTGCCTTCTTTCCACTTTGGTTACATGTCCTTTTTTGTTTTCAGAAAGATCTCTAAGCTTTTTGTGAAGCTTCTTCTGTTGTCTTCTTTTTCCTTGTTGGAATTGCTTGTGCCTTCAGCATTTCCTTTTTAAAAAAATTCCCACCCATCTTGGATGCCTTTTCTCATTTGAGCTGCTTGCTCTGGGACTTTGCTTATCGTTGTTCCGAGTGTATTAAAATTTACTTTAAAAAAATCCAGGATATGTGATTGGTTGCACTTGGCTTTTGCCTCCTTTAGAATCAAGCATTTAAGTAGGAGATGGTCACTGTACCCCAGAGTTCTCGTATCTGCCACTGTGTTTGCTCGAATCAAGTCAAAGATAGTTGTTCATCTAGTTCTTCCTCCACTTTCTGTTGGAGAAAGTTATTAGCAACATATGTGAGGAATGTCTTGGAAGGCAGAATTTGTCTCCCAACAGATATTGGAGAAATTGAGGTCCCCTATAACTATGACATCATGTCTCCTCAAAATTTGCTTTTCAAAAGTTCCATCCTCGTCTTCTCTTTGCCTGGGTGGTAAGTAACAGACTTCAGTCACTGTGTTCCTTTTATTCCCTGCTCCATTTATATTAATCCAGTTGCTTTTGATGTGGCTGCTAAGCTCCAGTAGGATTCAATTTAAAGCCCCCCCCCCCCCAAACTTCTGCATGCTGTGGCCAAACACATTCTTTCCAGTCCTTGTAAGGTGCAGCCTATCCCTTATCAGCACTCCATTGGGACCACGTGAGCAATGCCTCTCTTCAGAGCCAGGCATCTACCTGGAGTATTTTTCTCCCCCTTATCTGTTCATCTTCCAAGAACTTGGAAGGATTGAAAAGAAAATTATCCAGGCCCCACAGCTCTAGACTGTCCTCCCTAACGCTTCCAAGTTCAACATGATTTCTTTAAAGCCCTGCTTGGCAGCGTTGTTTGTTCCCACATGTGTAAAAAGGAAGGGATACGTGTCAGTGGGCTATATGAGCCTTCGCAATCTTTCAGTTATACCACCAATCTGCCCTCCAGGGAGGCAGCATACTTGATGTCCTGGCATACATGTGCTTCCATCACATGCAACAGGGAGTCTCCCACAACACCCCTCTCTTCGTGTTCTTGCAAGCTTTGGTATTATTGCCACCACTTGGTTGACCTTGAGCCTCTTGTTCAGTGTCGTGCAGGATGGCTTGCATTTCTTCTACAGCAGGCTGGCCTCCAGTCTCATCCTCGAGTAACTGAAAGTGGCTCCATAATTCCACTGCTTCCATTAGTGCAGTGTGTTTTCTAGTTCTTCCGCTCTGAATTGTGACTCTTTTCCAGGAAGCTTCCTCCTCATTTTCCCTTCCCTCAGGATCATCTTCTGCCTCAGCTTGCTGTTGCACTTGGAGCTTCTCAGCAGTTGGAGTGCCACTGCTTGGTCTAAAAACTCTTCATCCCCTCTTATTCCCTTGAGGGTGGGTGCTTGCTCCTCTTACCTTCTCTTCCAACAGGGCTATTTAGCTTGCACTTGCCGTACGTGTCGACCATGTTGACCGCAGGCAGAAAAACAACCATTGCACAGACCTTGCCGGTCACTACCACGGGGGAGTCTTCTCGGTCTGTGCTTTCTGCTACCTTTTTGATTCTAGCTTGTCGGGCCTGTTGTAATAACCAGGCTTTCTTCATCATGGTCTCTGTGCATCACACATATGGGTACTGCACCTGCGGAGTGCCTGTATTCGGGAAGATTCTCTCAGCTAGTAACAGTTTTTGGCGGGAACTCCACTCCCCCACCCGCTCGTATAACTGGGCAGAGTCCCTGCCCTCTTGCTAGTCCGCTTTCAACCGCCGTTCACTGTGCCTCAGCACGTTCTCTCATTGTTTTCAATTTCCCTCACAAACTTCTACTTTGCACTTACCTTTATCTTCTTATCCTAAATCCCTTACAAGGCCTTGCTACCCTAACCTTTATCACAGCCTTAAACCCTCCGCACACCCTCCCCTTTCCCCCTCCCCTCAACACATTCCCCCCACCCCAATAGTAGTAGTAATCATGATCACCATCATCATACCCTTCTATCGTCTCTCTTTACCTTTATTTCTTATTTCTTCTTGATGATGCACCGTTCTGCTTTTAGAAGGTGTGGCCAGTGTGGAGCGAAGATGCTGTCTATGGACACGTACTTGCTCTGCTTGCTCTGTCTCAGTGAAAGACGTTGCGTGGACAAATGTGTTCATTGTCAAGCCTTCACCAAACAGGCTCACAAGAACCGAGAAAATCACCTCAAGAAAGTCCTACGGGATAGGGCTTCATTTGTGATGAAGGAGGCGACCACGGCTCAACCTGCTGGCCCTTCCACCTCCGAAGGAAGCTTTCTTATCTTCCCTGAGTGTTCGCAACACAGTCCTACCTGTAAATGGGAGTGGGGTTGGGGTGGGGGAGTTACGGATCTCCCCACTGACACCCCCAGCCGAGCTCTGCCATCAAACTCCTGTCAGCTCTCCCTGTTTGCCTGCTTTCTGGGAGCTTGGTTGCTTGTATCCAGTAATCCCTAGACCAACTGGGACAGCTTGCAATCTGCTTGGCTAGGAGTCAGGAACCAGAATGAATCTCCCCACCCATATAGTGTGTTTAAACATTCAGTGTGCTTCGTGTGCATTATATGGGTTCGTGCTTTGCAAAAACACGGCAAGGCATGTCAGTGCCATTACCTCCCCGTACTGCAGATTGAAAGAATATGGCTGGCCTGAGGCTACACAGGAAGTTCACAGTGAATGTGAGATTCAAGCTGTGAGTCCCTTGAGATGCTGCTCAGTCTCGGAGCCACTCTGCTCCTCAGCCCACCACACTTCGGGTGTCCTCTAGCCATGCGGTCAGAGATTCCTTGGTGAATCACCCTTTACACGTTTTGGATTCTTCCAGGGAATGTTCTTGCGACACTAAATGGGAGTGTGCTAGACAGTCCCTCCGAGAACCCCAGCACGGCCACAATCGAGGCGGAGGGGCAGAAGCTGAAGAACGTCCTGGTTTTGAGTGGTGGCGAAGGCTACATCGATTTCCGGATTGGTGAGTTCTTTTATGTGCGCTCATCTTCTAGAGCAGCAGAGCAGGCAGAAGAGAGACGGGGATGGCTGAGCGATTTTCAGGAGATCTGCAAGGGTTCCTGACTCCCAAGAGTGAACCCCAGCAAGAACAGAAGGGGCCTCCTTCACGCATTCTCTGTCTCTCACATACACACATTTAGAAGGCGTGGGAAACAAAAACCATGAAAACACCACACAGTTGCTGGCTGGGTGACAGGAGGCAGCCCCCCTGTGGAACCCAAGAGGGCCCCTACGCCGGCTGCATTTGGGATTCAGGCTTGCGTTTTAGCATCCCTCTTGTTAGGATAACAATAATGATACACTACTGCAGTGTGCATTCCACACAACCATGCAATATGCAAAGGGCCATTGCAAAGTAGTGTTAAAATCAGTCCATGCGGTTCATTATGTGGAGGGACCTACTTCATGCATCCAGTGAAAGCATCCTCACGCTTCCAGTTCCGTCCCCTTCTACCCTGTTCATTGTCCAAGTTTTCCCAACAGGAGATGGAGAAGATGATGAGACGGAGGAAAATGCTGGAGATGCCGCCCAGGTCAAACCGGTGCTTTCCAAGGCCGAACGAAGCCACATCATTGTGTGGCAAGTTTCCTACATCCCGGAATGAGCGTCCTCCTCTTTCTTTTTCTGCCAGTGTAACTTTCTTCCCCCACCAATCCCCAAACTCCCTGAATGCCAAGATGTACATACAGAACTCCTGCATTATTCCTTCTGCTGGAAAACCCAACCCAGATGATGGAAACAGCTCCTGCACCAGACAGACATTCCCCTCCTCCAGCTCAGCTCCAGCTTGCAGCTTTCATCTTGGGCCTTTACACCTTTTGGACTGGCTGGCCTGCTGTCAGCCCTCTCAAGGGGGAGAACTAGGAGAGCAAAGCGCAGTGGATCGACTGTCAGAGTGCATGGAAGAAGGGACTTGGCTTGGAAGGACTGGATGAGGCTTCAAAGACTGCCCCCTCCCGCCTTCCCTCACTTGCCTGCATGGGGAACAAATACCTCTCCAGACGCTTGCTAGTTTATCTCCTTTTGCCACTAAAGAAGCAGCACTGATGGCACGCGCCAGTCAACAAGCCAGCACAGAGAGAAGATTGCTTCCAAGAGAAGAAAGCAAGGTTCCTCTCCTGTCTTTTTACTACAGCTCTCCATGTTGCAGATTAGGCTGGGGTACTCTAAGCAGTCAGGACCAGGCTTAAGAATCTGAAATACGTGCTGAACGGGTCTGCACACATGTTCAGGAGGGTGGTGAAGGGTTTTCGGTGGAGAAGTCAGTAGCCAAAGAATGCGCCAAAGACGTGGTGGGAATCTGTCACTGGAGCTGTTTATCTCTGAACTTGGGGGTAGATTTCGGATGGAAGACCTTCTTTGGGGCTGTTCTGAGCTCGTTGGAGGAAGGGCAGAATTTGAACAAAACAAATAATCATCCAGACAAGAGGTTCGGGATGACAGCCCCAGCAGGAGATCTGAAAGTGGGATGATCTCCCCTTTGTACGAATAAGTGGTGTACTGACAGAGGCGGCAGCAGGTGGGTTGAAAGAGAGCAGCCAAGAAAGATTTGAGGGGGTGTCTTTGCTCTTGAGGCTGCTGCAAAGCATCATGTTTTTTGTTAGAGCTGGCTTGGGTGGTCCTCTGGACGGGGCCAAACTGAGGTGTGGGCACTGCATGTAGCCCTCAGAGAGCTCAAATGTATCTTGCAGGCCATTCAGGAAAGAAGCATGGTCAAGGCAGAGGCTCTTGGCCCTCCTGTTCCCCCTGATGCATGTTGAAGCTAGGAGTAGGGAGCTGATGGTGGGAAGACGGCGTGGGACTCAGGAGATGAAACTGTGGGGCAGGAGGGAGATGTTGGCTCCTTGTAAGTGGCTTGCAGAAGCAGTGAGAAGGGAAGCAAGAGACTCAGAGGGTCTAGAATAGTCCAGAAAGGGTATTGTGGGAGAAAAGTTGGAAGTGGAACTACTCGTAAGAGGTGAGGTATTGCAGGCAGTTCCAAGACTGGTTAACTCAGCTATCCTTCCCCACTTCATCTAGAAACAGGGATAGACTCAGATGTTCAGTGTTGCAGCCTCTTGGGCTCCAGTAGTGCTGCCAGCTTTAAACTTCCTTTGAATCTCACTCGTTAAATGTGGCAGCCAGAGTTCCCCACTGAGATTAGTAGGCTTCCTAAGGAGTCCATCAACCTGACAGTTCTTGTCGGGTGAAAGGTGGAATCAGCCAGGTATCTCATTCCTTGCATTGGTGTAATGAATGGAGTTCGCTGTGATGATCCCTGCAGAAATGGGTGCTGCCTTTTTTGCATTCCTCCTGCCCCCAGGTAGTCCTACTCGTGCCTGTTTTTCTTTCCGTAGCATTTATGTAACCAGTCCCATGGACTGTTGGCTTTCGTGTTGTTCTTTCTGCCCCGGTTTTGGGGTTCATGGGCATTGGCTGTGGTGCCATCAGAAAGTCTCTCGAGTTAGAACTCTGCTCTGCTCTACAAACGCTCGTGCTGCAGCAAGCCATACTTTCTCTAGGGCAGACTCTGCCATGGCACAAGTTTAGGAGCCAGTGGTATTCTGAAATGGTCGGCGGTGCAGATCCATCCAGAATTCATTGGCAGAGCACGTCCATTGCAGGTAGATGCACTCCGTTCCCACTGCTGGTATCTCCAGGTGAAAAGTAGCAGGCTGAACACGCAGAGCTTGGCCAGGATGGAACACTGGCCTAAGCTGGAGGAGGACTGCTGGCTTCCTGCGTCTGTCTCTGACAGGATTTTGAACGTTATCATTCCGAGTCTCCAGATTCCCTGCCGTCCTCGGTGTTAGCGCTTGCCCTCCTGGACCAACGTGGGCATCCATTGAGCTCAAAGTGGTGCCTTGCTCTGGCATGGCAGCAGACGTTTGGGCCCCGTCAACCCTTAAGCAGTGGGTTAGGCCTTCTCCATGTCAAGAGCAAGAAGGGAATGAGGCTTCCTCGCTCAGAGGACCAGCACACGCGTGCCCCTTTCCAGACCAAGACAGTACGAATCAAGAGCACTGTCCGGATGGAGCAGACCGGAGGCGGAGGACTGGGGCCCAAGGTGGGCAGCCAGCGGTTTATCTGTGTGCCCCACCAAGCCCAGGCACACAGTATCCCTCCCGGGGGAACGGATCGATGCATATCAGTCCATCAAGTGAAGAGGCATCATGCTGCCTGCCCCCTCTTGCTCTTGAACTAAGATGCCCCCCACCACACACACAGAAGATCTGCAGAGCCAAGGCGGAAGCAGTATTTGTCATGCTACGTGGGCTTGTGCGTGCTTTGCCCCCCTTTCTACTGCATTTCTCCACAAGGAATTATAGGTGGAGCCTGAACTTATACATGGGGCAGGGGGCCATGAAGGAGGGGATGGCCGGGGAGCTGCCACTGCCCTTCTCCCTACGCCGCGTCCTCTGCTTGGCGTGGCCACTTTGCTCTACCTCCTGGGAGAGCTAGTAAAGGTGTGTTCGCCTGTCCCACTGCTGCTGCCACCCAGGTGCCCTTCCCACAGGCTACAAAGCAGGGCACGGAGCAGGTGTAGCCGCTCCTCTGGCCCTCGAAAGCCAGAGATGCCAGCTGGCCCGGGACTCCTGGGCACATCCCGGCTTAAGGCATGCATGAAGCAGCTTTTCCAGTGCTTCAGCTGGTGGTAAAAGACCAGAACCGGGGCAAGGAGGAAAGGAGGGCGTGTAGAGTGCCCAAGCAACAGGAGACAGGATTGGATCAGGAGTGGCATTCTTGGAAGGAAGTGATCAGCTTCCTCCTCCTCCGCAGGATTCCTTGCTTCTGCACCAAGGCCTGCTGAGCCTCTGCAGCAATTGCTAGGGTGCAGGAGTATGTGCACTTCCGCCAGCCCAGTTACATGTGCCTAAATCTGGACTCAACCCAGGGAGAGGGAGGGAGAGGCAGGTGGGTGAGCAGAGCCTCTGCAGCGAGTCACAAGGCTGCTGCAGTCCTGCTGTGTGGTTGATCCAAGGATACTAGGATACTCCGTGCCACAGTTTCAGCTAGTCTATCCGTTGCCAAAAAAACAGGCGGAGAGATCCTGATTGCTCTCAGAAACTCACCTAGGTTAAAACAGGGCTGTGCGGGCAGTAGACCTATCAAGTTTACAACGCCTCTGTTTTCCAGCATGTATTAGTCAAAACAGCACTCTCTTGCCTTGCCTGACTACATATATGCCTGAAGAACATTTAGCAGTGTGAAGATTGCTTTCTGTAAAAAGAAGCACATGTCCCATGGGGATTGGGGGGAGGGGAGGGGGTGGGACAGCGGAGCAGAACAGCCCCAGAGCACTGGGATTGCCCTGTTTGCTGGCAGCTGCGCCTGCAAGGTGGAAGCTGATCGACTGAACACACACCTCCCCACTGCATCTCCACTGTGATGTATGTAAAGTTAACTTGTATGTTATAAAAGGGTTTTTTAGAAATGTGTCTTAAGGCCTGTAAACTCCGCCATTTTGGTCTGAAGTTGTAAAGAGATTGCTGTACGAAAGAAAAAAAGTCAACACTCTCCTATGCTTTTTGTCCCCTCTGTGCTATCAAACAAATCAAAACTATATCTGTTCTATATGTAATAAAGACATTGTTAACATCACAGGGACTAGTGCATTGGTGAGTGCACCAAAAAGGCATTTTTGAATAGCTACTGCCAAGTACAAATTGCACCTTTCCAAGTGTTTTGTTGGAATGCACGTGAGCAGGACCTTGCCACAAGATGCTGGAGTGCCGGATGCTTCTCTTTGGTGTCTCAGCCAGCCGTACCTTCTTTCACAATACTCCCATTTCCTCATTCAGCAGTCTGTGATGCTGCACATGCTCAGTGGTTGTTGGCCCATGTTCAGGTCTTTGTGTACCCTCAAATTCTTTTTCCTAGAGTTTTTCCCTACTTCCGGAAATTCCAAGCATGTGGAAATTTCCCTCTTGTTACTCAGCAACTATGTCTTGGTTCTGCATAGCGATGTGTCCTAATTCAGGACTTTAGTTTGCTGTTAATGTCTGTGATGTCGGTTACAATTATTTGAGTCTTTGCAGCCAGTACACCAGCATAAGGTTATCCATTCCCATCTCAACCCCCAGATGCAGTCAGAATCATAGAGTTGGGGAGTACCTCAAAGGTCATCTAGTCTATCCCCTTGCTGGTGTAAGAATTTGCTGCTACAGAATCCTTAGTAAGTGGCTGTCCAACCTCCTCTCAAAAGAATCTACCAGCCCCTGGGCCCTTCCTGCTGAAGCAACGGAAAATCATTTTGGCCATTTGTCTTTGTGAGAGACCATCAACATGGGTGAAGATGGTTCGCCTATCACCTTGAATCATCTCTTTCGTCAAAGCATACCCAACAGCCCCTAATGGGACATCTCTTAGAAGTCAAAAAGTATTAAAGCTGGTCTTTCCAAAATTTATTTTACAAAAAGCAAACGCACAGCCCATCTCTTAAAAAGTAGCTCTGTATCTACTTAGAGATTCCAACAAGCCTTCTTGGAAAGATATTTGCGGGTACAGTAATGCGAAGTTGGACGGAGGACCCGGAAAGCTGCAGAAAAGGCGCAGGCCACGATAATGCATCAGACAAGCCCCACGCTAGCAGGGCATCACGGTGCCCCCTGTTCTGAGCAAACCATGTGGCCGCTGCTTTGCCTCCCTCCCTGCCCAGGAGCCCAGACCCAGGCACTCGGTTGCAACGGGACATCAGCTTCCTGCTGGGAGCTGTGTGAGCCCTGCCTTTTCAACCTCTGCTCTTTCCCAACCCCCAGAGAAAATTAGAACAGCACACAACACCCCCGACATTCACCCCAAAAACCACAGAGAAGATGATTGTTGCAGCAGGGAGAGTGGGGGACAGTGACAGAACATCCATGAAAAATGCATTCGACAAAACATGAGTGGACTGAAATTCCTCTGGCGTGTTCCTTTCTCCATTCATAAGCAGAGGCGCCTCCTTAATATTGCACTAAAAAGCTACAGCAGCCTTCCTCAGCCAGGTGTGTTGGCACTACAACTCCCATCATTCCAGCCAGCATGTGTAGTCCCAACACATCAGGAGGGTGCCAGACTGGGGAAGCCTGTGTTACAGTAACTGAGGGGGGATGGAGAGAATTAATTGCTCCTTTCAAACTGACACGATCCGTTCTTTTCGGTCTAGAGTCAGCTTCCCTTCCCTTCTCACCCACTCAAAAAAGGACAAAAGCTCGAGCCCTGTGAGAGCCTGCAGAAGCTCAGATGCAAATGGATTGCGTCCAGTGCCAGCGGAAGGAGCCGTGTTTCTGTCGCCACTTTCTTTACTCATAAATCCAGTGCTCTGTGCTGTCCTCCCAGCAAGTCACCTCCTCGGTGTGGAACCAGAGCGCAATCTCTCGCTGGGCGCTCTCTACCGAATCGCTCCCATGAATCACGTTCCTGTGGCATAAGAAACCTGATCTGCAGGTGCATGTATTTAGGAGGGGATGTGGCCCAGTACTGGGAGGTGGTACCTGAGGTTTCGTATTGCTGCACCCTTGGGGTTGTGCGAGGAGCTAAGCTGTATCCTGGGGTGTAGCTTTGCACAGAGAAGGTCCCATGTTCAAACCCCAGCATGTCCAGGTGGGGCTGGGCAGTCCCTGGAGGGCCAGGGCCGGCCCGTTGTAGGCTGACAGAGAACTCTTTCCTGGGATGCAGCTTAGTGGCAAAGAGCACCCTGTGCATACAGGAAGTCCCATGTCCAATTCCTGGCATCTCCAGGTTGGGCTGAGGGGGATCCCTGCCTGTCAGAACCCGCAGAGCTTCTGCCAGCAAGTGACCTACTATAAGGCAGGCTGATCTGTACAGAACACGGGAGACAGAGACCAGGGTCACCATGTCTGGCCTAGAGAAGAAGGTGACAATAGGAAAGCAGAGGTACAAGCCCAGGGAGGCTCTTGTCACCTGAGCTGGTGCTGACCTGGCCTGTTAGTGACACCAGTCCTGCATGCTGGCACCTCTCGCCTTCTGGAAGAGAGGCTCCCTCATCAAGGCAAACCAACAGCTTCCACTCACTTGCCAACCTCGATGCAGAAGTCTCCTCGGATTGTGCCGGGCTTGGCATCTGCGGGGCTCGTTTCTCCGATGATCATGCGCGCCATCTTCACGACTTCCAGTCCCTGCCAGACCTGCACCAGCATCAAGATAAAGGCCCCTGAAGGCAGCTGCAGAGCAGAGCGCGGCTCTGTTGGCCCTGCTCCCACTCCATGCCTTACTCACCATGGCCACCACCGGACCTGAGCTCATGTATTTCACGAGGCGGTTGTAGAAGGGCCGTTGGCTCAGAGCACTGTAGTGCTCTTTCAACAAGTCTTCGGAAGCCTGCTCAGAAATAGATCCAATCAACATTCTCTTCAGGGTAGAGATTATTTATCTTGTGCATAGGCCAGGATTCAGGAGAAATTCAGTTTCTCTGAATCCCACAAAATAATTTCAGAAAATATGCCTGTGCATTAGCTAAGAACAGAGTGGTCCAACTTCTCATACCTTGAGGGCCGCATGAGGACACAGAACCTGAAGCCCGCAAATGAATTATATTTCCATATGGAAAATTAAGGTGGTTGCAATGTATTTAATTTAATATACACAAATATATTTAATAGGGCATTAAGTGAGGGAGAATGTATTTTAAGATGACATTAGGACTACCTAAATGAAAAGGAAAACTTTGTGGCCCCCAAATCACAAGCACCTGCTCCTCCCTCCACAGCCCAAGCTCCATGGCTGCTCCTCTGGGGTGGCCCATCCCTTTCTTCCCTGTTTCTCCTGCCCAGAAACCCTCCCAGGTGACCCCGGCCCTTCCTCCCTTCTTGGAAAAGGCTGCTGAGCCTCCTGTACTTGTGCAATGACCTTGCCCCAAGCATGCAGCGCTCACTCCTGCTGATGAATGCAAAGGTACTCAGCTCCTGAGCACCTTTGCACTCATCAGTGCGCCACGAGCGCTTGTGAAGCCGCCAGCCCAGCCCGCTGTCTTCCTGAGGCTGGCGGCCTCGGGAGAGCTCGCCGCAATCATGGAATGGGGGCTCCAGGTAGCCACAGAACAAGGCCTCGGGGGCCACATGAGGCCTGCAGGCCACATGTTGGAACACCCGAGCTAAGAATATTGGGACAGTGCCCATCCCTTAAGGGTGGCAACTGAGGGAAGGGCCTTCTTGCTAGTGTCCCCCTGACTGTAGAGCACTCGCTCGGGCACTTGATCTGCTGTTATTTCGACAACAGGCCAAGTCCCTTCTATGTCCAGGACTTCTAGTTATTTATATATGATTTTACAGCGCTTTAAAAAAATTGTCCTGCTTTCAAGGCACAATCCGATGCATGTTTAAGCGCGGAAAAGTCCCACAACTGCCAGCATGCTCCAGCGAGCTGCTGGGTCAGCCAGGCCCTTTTAAGACCAGCCATGCCCCTTAGCGTGTAACGATTTGCAGTCCTTTCTTCATGGGTTTTTGGTGTGCATGTGCATGCGTGTTGTAACCCACTCGAAGGACAGAAAGATCAGAAATCTCAGTGATCCTGCAATTCAGTGATTCCAAGGTCAGGGTATTAGTTGGCTGCTATCAGAGAGCCCTGTGGGGTGTGTGCAGTTTCCAATCTCCAGGCGCAGAGCGTTCCACAAGAAGGGGAAAGGGTTGAGTGACTTTTTTGCATGGGGAGGGACCACTGCTGGGATGAAACACCCTTGCTGTCTATGCCGATGCTCCCGGCCTCCACCGCAGGCACCTCCCATTACAGTGATTGAGAGCTGGCAATGGAGAAAGTGGACGCAATGTTAGAGCCCCCCCCCGCCCCCGCCCCAGACAGGACCTGATGCGCTGCTGCATGGGAGGTTGTCCATTACGGGGAAGACCCTCCAGCCCTCTCCCCTTACCTGCATGAGCTTCATTGCCACCAGTTTGAAGCCTTTCTTCTCAAAGCGCTGGATGATCTCGCCAACCAAATGCCGCTGCACCCCATCCGGCTTGATGGCAAGGAAGGTGCGCTCACGCACCCCGGTGAAAGCTGCACATGGGGAAGGGGTGGTGAGGGAGCTCAGCGCTAGGGGCCCGGGTTTGACCCCTGGCACCTTCAGGAAGGGCTGGAAAAGCGCTCGCCCGATAGCCTGGAGAGCTCCCTGCAGGTTCTTGAGAGGACAGAGGGGAGGAGCGCCGCCGCGAGAGCATCTTAAAGGACAAACGGGACACAGCAGCAACTCCAGTCCCTGGAGGGGCCTGCACGAACCATCGCCCTGCCCCTGGAGGCGCGAGAGGGGAAGCAGCGCTAGTGCGGGGCCGGGACCGGCTTAGGGAAGGCGGGCGGGGCGATGCTTCCAGAAACAAGCGAGGGCTGCTCCGGCGCTGCCCCGGCTGGGAAAGCGGGGAGCGGGGAGGTGTCCTGCAGAGGGGCGCGGCCCCTGCCCAGCACTCACTCACCCGCTTGGAAGATGCTGGCGAGCACGGCCAGGAAGAAGAGCATGCTGGCGGCGAGAGCGGCGGCGGGAAGGGAAAGCCATGCAGCCAGGACAAGCCAAGGGGGAGCGCGCACGCAAGCCGGGGAGCGACCGGGAGCGCGCACGCTGCCGCCCCCGCCGAGGGCCGGCGCAGCAGAGGCGGCGCCCCAGGTGCTTTCAGCCGAAGGCGGGGAGGCCGCTGGTCTTGACGGCTCTGCGCCGCCTCCCGCGTGAACAGGAATGTGCCTCTGTGCACCAGTTGCTGGGGAACATGGGTGGGGGGGTCTGTTGCGCTCATGACCTGCGTGTGGGCTCCTGTGGACAGCTGCTTATTGGGATGATTTTGACTTCATCGCACTTACATCCCGCCGTTTTCCCTCTTTCGAGGAACCCGAGAAGGCTCGCAGAGTTCTCCTTCGCTCCCTTTTTAGCCTCACAACAGCCCTGCGAGCTAGGCGGGCTGAGAGTGGCAGGCTGGCCCGAAGCCTCCCAGTTGGCCCCATGGCCGAGTGGGGACCACAAGCCGGATCTCCGAGTCCCCGGCCCGACACTCGCCACCACGCCGCAGTGGCTGGGTTCTGTATGAAAGGGATGCTGGACCAGGTCGGCCCATCAGCATCCTCGTGTTCTTAAGAAAGCTGTCCTGCAAGCTCGGCACTGCCGCATAGAAGCCAGTGGAGTATGAAATTCTGCATGCAAAAACATTTTGACTGGAAGAAGCGGGAGGGGGTTGTGGGTCCAAACCAGCCTCAGCCTCCCCTCCAACCTGAAATAACAGCAATATGGGCTATACAGCAGGGCCGCTGCAAGCCCCTCTGCCGCAGCCCCTCCTTCCTCCATCGGCTACGCGAGGATAATAAAGAGCATCTGCAGAGCGACGTTTAACAGAATTTATTTATTTATTTATTTATTTAAACAACTTATATGCCGCCCCATCGCATGAGCCTCGGGGCGGCTTACAATCATTAAAATTGCATATAAAGTACAAAAAAATTCATAAATACATTAAATAAAATAGAATAGAATAGAATTCTTAAGAGATCCGTGGTTTCTATATTTTCCCTGTCTTTATGGCGTGGCTTTCTCCAATCTATAGCGTTGTGGAAGGGACAAGAGTAGACCCTCACGCCATGATCACACTCCGTGCTTCCCAGGAACGGGCTTTCGCCACGGAGGCGCCAAGGGGTAGAACGGCGCGCTCGCGGGATCGAGTCCAAGCGGAAGTCGAGCCTTGGGTGCCGCTCTATGCGGCGGGCTCGCTGGTTTGAGGGGCCTCGGCCGTTTCCGCTTCCTGCCGCAAGTGGCTCGGCGGAGTTGCCGCTGGAGCGGCGCTTGGCGGCGTCGGATCATGGCGGCGTCGGTGCAGCTGGACCACGAAAACCAGATCTTCCTGGATCTCTTTCACCAGGACGGGCTGGTCATCTGCGCCCGGGGGCTGGGCATCGACCGCCTCCTCATGCGCTTCCTCCGCCTCTACTGCGAACCAACTAGGCTGGTGCTCGTCCTGAACACCAGCCCTGCAGAGGAGGTAAGGGAGGAGCTGCCTCCTCGAGCTGCCTGGCGGGTTGTTTATATTTGTACGGAAGCTGAGGCAGCTCACAGACCCTCCTCCTGGCCCCCCGCCCCACCCCATTTTATCCCCACAAGAGCCCTGTTGAGGTATGTTAGGCTGAGAGGCAGGGACTGGCCCAGAGTCACCCAGGGGTCTTCATGGCAGTGAACCCGGATTTCCCCAGTCCCGGTCCAGCACTCTAACCACTACGCACTGGCCTTCACATTTTTCGTTTTTATTCTGGTCTTCTTCCAGGGAGCTTAGGGCAACATGTAGGTGCTGTGTCCCACCTACCCATTCCATCTACACTACGTCCTTATGAGGTAGGTTAAGCAGAAATTCTGAGGGGATTCACAGGATCGCAGGAGGGGGTGGTTTATTTCCCCCACTACACGTGGTGGGGAATTTGCAGAATGCCCCTGCTGGCGTGACTTGCTGTGACTTGCTGTGTTGTGCAAACTCAGCAAGGATTGCTTGATGGCCACAACAACAAGCCACCAAGGCCTCATGTGCTGTTTTAAGATTCTGGGATTTTATTTATTTATTTATTTATTTATTTAATGTCCCACCTTTTTTGCTTTCAAGGCAGTTTACATAATTCTCACAACAACCCTGTGAGGGAGGCTGGGCTGAAATTCTGTGACTGGCCCAAAGTCATCCTGTGAGCTCCATGGCTGAGTGAGGACTGGAACCCAGATTGCCTGAATTCCAGGCCTGCATTCTTAACCACTTAACTATAGTAGCGACCCACCATTGTTTGGTTCCCACAACATGGCCAGCAACACTAAATATGCAAACCTTCCCAGCAGGCATGGTGGGAAAATGAAGCTGCCACAGCTTGCTTGTATTTCTCCTTCCACAATCTTAGAAACAGGTCTCTGTGTGTGGTCCACTAGCGCTCACCCCAGTGACTAAGTGGGAATTTAGGCCTACAGTAGTGCAGTCCCTCGCTCCATCTGCTGTGCTACACTGGATTGTGAATGCGGCTTGAGCTCATACCCTCTGTTAGGGGCCCCAGAACCTTGCATGGATGTGATATGGTGGACTGTCACCAGCATAGAAGTGCTCGGAGGGCGGGGTGGAGCCAGAGTCCCTGGAGAACCAAACAGTTTAGTCCCACTGAGTCCAGCAGAGCTGGGTGCAGGAGCACTCGAGTCCTTTGCCTTCAGCAGGCAGCAGCCTCAGCCCTATTAGCATCTTTCTGTGAGAGACCTCTCAGTCAGGAGGCTGGGAAAACCTGGCTAAGCCCTTCTGGAGTCCAGCCTCCACAGCAGACTAGACCGTGTGGAACTAGTTAGACCAGCTGTTGGGGAGAACTGCAGCGTTGCAAGGTGAAGGAACTGGGCCCGCTCTTCCCACAAAAGGGGTGTGAAGGGATGTGGGATCAGATTCTGAATCGGGGGAGGAGGGTTTCGAATTGCAGCTGAAGTGCCGAGGCAGCGACCTTGAGATACACCAGGCGGTCACTGAGCACCAGAGTTTCAGATACTGTGGGAAAGTCACCTACCCACAGGAACTCCACCAGCAGGACATGTGGGCTACAACACCCCCCCACCACCACCCATGTTCCTGAGCAACTGGTGTACACAGTCACTCTCCCTCTGATGCTAGAAGTAGCACCCAGCCTTCAGCAGCCGCTGATGTCGCGATCTAAACACACACAGAACTAACAGGTAGCCATCAGCACTGCTAGCCACGTTAGCCTTCTCCTCTTTGAGTGTGCTCAGTCCCCTTTCAAAGCCAGCCAGACTTAGTGGCCTTCATGACATCTTGTGTCCTCCATGGTTTACCTCTATGACCTATAAAGAAATACCTCCTTTGTTCTGTCCTGCATTGTGCTGCTTTTAGTAGGAGAACAGTGATGAAAACTTTTAGTACCACGTGGGTAACAAGTGGGGTCTGCCAACCAAGTGTTGTCGCACGGAGTGCCCTTGTCCGTCCAGCCACGCTGTTTTCCAGGATTCCATGCTGCATTTCCCTCCCTGCTGGTTTTCTGGCTCTCACTCAGGCACTCAGTTTGCTGTGGCTAATAAGCCTGTTGAGTCCTTGCTGGATGGCTCTACGTCCACACGTCTTGCTGGTTACCTGGAACTTGCTGACACCCCCCCCCCCCATATTCTCTCTCATGTGGATGGTGCGTTTTTGGCTGCATGTGGGTCAGTAGCTTTCTGGCACGCAGCCCTAAACAGGAATGAAGAAGCCACGCTGCATCACTGATGTTTACTTCTGAATAAGCACATTATTGGATTATGTTGTGAATATGGATGTCTTTGCTATAAAATTCTTAAGCTGTGAGCTGATACATATTCACCTGGAAGCAAGTCTCACTGAATGTAATGGATCTGCTGAGTAGACGTGCATAGGATTGCACTGCTTCGTATGACTTTTTCTACAAATATTTCTAACTTACCTTTTTTGCATTGTGTTGATTCTGAGTCACTTTTATTTGCTTTAGGAGTTTTTTATTGACCAGTTAAAGATGGACAATGTTGCTCATCTTCCTCGGCGTGTTACAAATGAAATTGCAAGCAACAGTCGCTATGAAGTTTACACTCAGGGGGGTGTCATTTTTGCAACCAGTCGAATTCTGGTGGTGGATTTTCTGACAGACAGAATTCCTTCAGATCTTATCACAGGTAAGAAGCTTAGACAAGTGAACCATTTTTCTCTTTTCATCTGTGTACATAATTTGAGTCTGGATTGAAAAAAAAAATCCTGTGGCCATTGTTCCCTTGTGTCAAGTAGCCCACTTTTTTGCAGATTTAAAATATCTCATTGTCTATTAAAAATTATATCATTCCCTCTTACAGGTCATTCCCACTAGAGGGCAGCACTACATAAGGCCTCAGTCAAATATTATGCTGAGTAAGCTACAGAGGGGTGATCATGCCATACAAGAGTCTTTGGCATTTCACCTGTGTGGCGATGGGGCTCCCCTCGTGCCTTACGCTGAGAGGTAGCGGCTCCATTCAGGCAACACAACAAGCCCATGATGGGTGCAACATGTTGCCGCATTGTGGCTTGGGTACATGTTGCCGCATTGTGGCTTGCTGTGTTGCGTGAACCCAGCCTGCTGCCAAGCCTACTTTGAACTGGGCTGCTGGTATGAATATTTTTGGCAGGTGGAACCGGGAACGGACTTTTGTGAGAAAAGGTTGAGCTTGGTCCTAATACTGAAAGCATGCTCTTGGTCTGAGGCATATGCCCCAAAGCATTCTGCTCTTTCATATTAATAATATTTTCATTTCTGTACAGCCCAATAGCTGAAACTCCCTGGATGGTTCATAGTAGTTAATACAATAAAATACTGTAACATTTCCAAAATACAAAATATGAAAACCAGCCACAGTATAGAAATACAGTATAGAAATGTAATATAGTAATATTAGGTTTATGGAGATCAAGGTTGAAATCTCCAGTCAGGTTCCAGTCCTACACTTCAGCTTTTCCCAAACTGGTATCCTCCAGATTTTTTGGATTCCATCTGCCCTCAGTATGAGTCAGGCGTTCTTGGAGCTGCAGTCCTAAATGTGTGTGAACTGCCCAGAGAGCTTCGGCTGCTGGGAGGTATAGATATTAAATAAATTATACACATTTGGAAGGCAGCTGTTTGCGGGAGACAGCTATACCTACTGAACTCAGCTACTTCAGAGTAAACCTGCACAGCCATTATTAACTTATCTGGGTGATCATAGCCCAGCAACCTACCTCTCAGGGCTGTTGTGAAAGCGCACTTTATCTGCATTTTCATTCCACTCTAGTTTGATCTATTTGGGGTTATTTACAGAATTTGCTGCCACAGGATATGGTGGAGACTTGTTTAGATTAGGAGAAACCGGATTCATGAAGGAGAAAATGAGCTGCGGCAGAGAGATGAACAAGTGGCATCTCTAAGCTAGATCACTGCAGTGCACTCAGTGTGGGGCTGATCTTGAAGACTGTTTGGAATCTGCAGCTTGTGCAGAAAGCATTGGCTGGAATAACAACAGCGGCAAAGTTGTTAAGAGTGCAGGACTGGGACTCAGGTGATCTGGGCTCAAGTTCCCACTGAAGCCATGGAGCCAACTGGGTGACTTGGGGCCAGTCACAGACTCTCAGCCCAACCTACCTCACAGGGTCACTGTTGTGGGGATAAGACAGAGAGCAGGAGGAAGAGAACGATGTGAGTTGCTTTGAATTTGTTGTCAGGAAAAAGCAGGATATAAATCTTATTAGATAAAATAAATGGTGCCAGGCAGTCTCAGCATGTCACACCAATTCTGTCCCAGTTGCACTGGCTGCTTACATGCTTCTAAGCCCAGTTCAAGGTTCCAGCTTTGGCTTATAAAGCCTCCACCCCTTGGGACCACAAGACTGGATGGAATGCCTCTCCTTACTGCTTTCTGCCTGGACACCAAGGTCAAGGCCAGGGCTGCCTCTGACTGCCACCTCCAAGGGATGCTCGGATGGTGGCAACAAGGAGAAGGCCTTTCAGTGCCGCGCCCCATCCTCTTATGGAACGAGCTCCCCACTGAGGCCTGCCTGGTGCCAGCGTCGCCTTTCAGCACCAGGTGAAGACTGGGTTCTGCAGCAGGGCACTTAATGAGTTGACGGGTGCTTGTTCGTTACTAAACAGGTCCTGAAATTTCCTTTGGTTAAATTACTGTAATTTCTGAATCTGTTTTACATTTTGTCTGGTGAGCTTATTTTTATGATACTTTAATATACTTTAATATGGTGTGTTTTACTATATTTTTAATGTGCTATTTTGAACGTTTTATTTTTTGGTACTTTACCAGTCAACTTTTAAGCTTAGTTCTAATATTGCATCTTAACTTGATTCAATTGCAATCGCTGTGTTTTTATCGTCTTGTGGTTTTGGGTTGTGGGGGTGGTTTGATTTTGTTTTGTCCGTTTTTAACTTTTGTTAACTGCTCAGAAAGCCTCAGCTATTGGGCGGTATAAAAATGAAATAATTTTTTAAAAACTGGCCATGAGAGTGAAACTGAACCTTCATAACGATCTTCTGGGGGCAGGGGAGGATGTGCGCTTTACAGCCCACTTCTGGGCTCTCCAGCAGATCTGCTTGTCCAGTGCAGAAAGCAGGTTGCTGCAGTAGATGAACGTTTGCTCTGATCTCAGTCCGAGGGGCCTAATATCTGAGCGGACGTGCCAAAGACTGCACTGTTGCTGTGTTCCAAGAATGTTCCTATAAATAAAGTTTGAAGTTCCAAGCTTTTCCTCTTCTTTACAGACAAGCAGCACATTTTAAAGTGTGCCACTATTTTCTAGAGCAGTAGAAAAGGCAGTGACAGAGGAATTAAATGAGGGTTGATGGTTTCCTCTTTGAACCTGCCGGAGGACAGTCCAAATGTGTCCCATTCTTTAATCAGGACAACCTTGGAAACTCCTAACACTGCTGCAAAACATCATGTCCTGTCTTGCATGGTTTGGCTGATTGTGCTTTGTTTTTCCCTCCTCTGCTATGGCCTGGATTTATTCGTGCTGCTCTGCCAGGGATTTTGGTTTACAAAGCTCACAGAATCATTGAGTCCTGCCAAGAAGCCTTTATCTTGCGACTCTATCGGCAGAAGAACAATCAGGGTTTCGTCAAAGCCTTCACGGACAATGCGGTCGCCTTCAGCACTGGCTTTTGTCATGTGGAAAGGGTGATGAGGAATCTCTTTGTGCGGAAGCTTTACCTCTGGCCACGGTAAGGTGTCTGGCGCAGCGCTTGGCCAGGTGGATGCATCGCAGGTGGGGCCTACCTTTAAGCCTCATAGTTGGCCGCAGTGACTTACGGAGCTGGCTCTCTGTGGCAGGCCATAAGAATGAGAAGCCCCAGTTTAGCATTCGGCCATAATGCCAAACTGTGGTTCATCAGAACTGCAACCTGCCAGTCTTCTCACGGCAGCGCTGGAGTAGAGGAGAAAATGGGCAGTGTGAGGAGGTTCGGGTCGTTTCTGGCATGATAAACCATGGTTATGGTGATGTCTGAACCCAGCCAGGAGGATAAAGTTGATCAGAGGCTTTTAACCACAGTATGCAAAAGTAGAACCTCTGTGATCAGTGGCACTGTACCCCTGACTCACTTGATGTGAGGAATCAACAGAAAGTGTGTGTGTGGGGGGGGGGGCACAGCAGTCTTGGCTGTGAAGCGACATTCAGGTGCACAAAGGTCTCCACAAAGAAACCTCAGCGTTTTAATGTGTACATTGAATGTGTACATTGCCTTTCAACCCTTGCAGAATGTATGGGGTAAATCAGGAGGAGAACGGTAAAATTGCCCATGGTTTGGAGGAAGAGATTTATGTTCTTTTCTGCCTGTTATCTCGGCAGGGTTATAATCCCGCACACTCACAGTGCTGATGCTGCATCAGACCATCTAGCTGCGGTTGCAGGTGCTACCAGCACTGGGGAAAGCAGTGAATGTATCCAAACCGTACCATGTCGTAATCCATTATTGGGCGTGGGAGCCCCGGGTAAAACAGACAGGCCAGGCTGGGACGCTCATGGCTGGATGCACATTCTGCCTAGTCTTAAGTGTGTGTGGGGAGGGGCAGCTACTGAGAAAGCCTGCGCCTCCGCTTTCACGTCACACATCCTGTTGGTTGTGGAGTGACCGAGGTGATCTCCTTGGCAAGTCATGGGAAGCCTGGGTGAATGTGGGAGAAGCTGGGCTTGGCACAAAAAGGGGGAAGAGAAGGGATGGTGTTGACAAGGGTGCAGACCGCTCTTTGCTGTGGAGACTGTCCCAAGGGAGAGATGAAGGGCCAGGAGATCGCTGGGAGGGCCAGCTGTTTTAGCTGTCAGAAGGCTGTGGGTTCAGCTCCAGGAATCTCCATTTGCAAGTTGGCTGGGAAGGCCCTCTGTGGACCGCATGGGCCCAGAGGGGCACACATTTGGGCTTGATCGGAGGCGGCTTCCTCCCTTCCGTCCTCCGTGCTCGCCACTGGTGCGGCTTCACCGGAGCCTCCTTGCTCTGAGGCACCGTGCGCTCGATCGCTCTCCCTCGCTCTCCTCCAGGTTCCATGCCGTGGTGCACTCCTTTCTAGAGCAGCACAAGCCTGAAGTGGTGGAGATGCGCATCACCTTGACCCCAGCCATGCGTGCCATTCAGAGCGCCATCCTGGACATCCTCAACGCTTGCTTGAGAGAACTGAAGCACTGCAACCCTGCCCTGGAGGCAGAGGATTTGTCACTCGAAAATGCGATTGGGAAGGCTTTTGACAAGGTACCGAATTCTCATTGCTTTCAGTGCCGGGGGGGGGGGGGCGGTCCCTCTGCAGTTTGTGGCATCTCATACCTTAGCTGAGGCACCACTTTTGATTATAGCCGCTGTTCCGTAAAGAGCCTAGCAAGGACCCTACGGTCTCAGATCAAGGGCCTATCAAGTCCCCTGCCCTGTTTCCAGCAGCGGCCATCGAGTTGCCCTGTGACATAGGATACGAAAGTTGGAAGCTTTCCACAATGCCTTGTGTGGAAAAGTGGAGAGAGAGACCCTTTTCTTCTTCTCCCGTAACACTGAATCTGGGATCATCCCGTGAAGCTGATTGGTGGTGGGAGGTTTAGCAGAGGCCAGTGGAAGTCCTCCTTCACACACGTATCGTTAAACTATGGAATTTGATGCCATGCGATGACTGCCAATCTGGGTGGCTTTAAAAGGGGGTTGGACAGATTCATGGAGAAGCAGGCTAGCTGTGGCTACTAGCCGTGCTGGCCATGTGCTCCCTCCTTCACCTGAGGTGGCCTGCCTGCTTGCACCTGTTACTGAGGAGCTGGGCAGGCCAGGGGTCTTGCACCCCTCCTGCTGGAGGGTGCCTGTGGGCAGCTGGTTTGCCACCACGTGTACAGAGTGCTGGGCGAGGTGGAGCTTTGGGCCAATCCAGCAGGGTGGTTCTTACATTCTAATTTGCCCTCTCCTGCTGTAAATCTCCAGCTTGAGGTGGCAGGAGGTACACTACTCTTGACGTGGAAGTATGCCATTCTAGAACATGGAGGCTATTAGCCATGGCGAAAACCTTCTTATTTTCCTAGTAGTTTAACAATTAATTGGTTTTATCCTTGTTTTTATCACTATTTGTAGATGTAGCGTGCTGTGTGTTGTTGCTGTTACAGTTTTTCCCCTTGTAAGCCGTCCAGAGGCTTTTTTTTAGTAATGGACAGCTTTAAAAAAATAAATAAAATAGTAGGGACATAACTGGACTGCTACTGGATCAGATGTCCCAGAGCATGGCCTGAAGGCATATGAGGCAGCTACATTGCTGAAATCATGCCATCCTGGGCCTGGCTGGTGATTGGATAGGAACTGCATGTAGCCACCATGAGTTCTGTGATGCCAGAAAGGTGGGATTTAAATGTAATAGGTCAGAGCAAGCGTCCCTGTTCCAGCATCTGGTTCTGCACACCGGCAGAACATGAAGTTCACCGGCAGAACATGAAGGCCAGCTCCTTTAGTGCCCCCCCCCCACTGGTGTTCCAGGGACGGCTGCCTATGCTAAATCAGACCATGGGAGTGTGTGGACCACCTCTGGGTTTCCAGAACTTAATTAGGATGGTGGTGCGGCTTGCGCCAGCTCGAGTGCCTTGCAGGGAAGGTGGGCCATGCAGCAGTTATGCGTCCTGGTGAAAGCGCCTCTTGTCTCCATCTATCTGTGGATCCACTCTCCGGGTCGTGCATCTGTTCGGTGTCTTTTCTTTTTTCTTTTCTTTTTGGAACAAGAAAGCACAGCCCTTTTTATATTTATCTTTTGGCAAAGGCTCTTTCTTAAGCATCCAAGGCACAACCTAGCAGAAGTTCTCTGATTGAAATCCCCCCCGCCCCCGCCAGCTGTGTTTTGTTTAGGAGAGGGAAGTCTACTATCATTGTTACTATTTTTTAAAAGGAGAACTCAGACATCTGTAAATAGTTGAGCTATGCTTTTACATGAAATAATGTTTCATTAGTTCTCCAAGTCTCTGGCACGTTTATCATAAGCTTGTTAACAATGAAATAAACCTTCATTTGTTTGGTCATCATGTGCCAGGATCATAAGATTCTTGGAATTGTTCCTTGTGGATACCTATACATATATATATATGCATATATTTGCAGTAAACAGGCTTAGTGTAATGAACCGGAAAGCTGGGGGTGGGAGGGGGGTAATCCCAGTGGAACCAGGCATGGCTGTAAATGACCAAGACAGAGGGAAGCTGGGCACCCATTTTGTAATCACTGCAGAGGAGCCACTTGGACAAGGATGGAAACAGTGCAGGGTCAGGAAAGGGTGGCAGAGCTGTGGGATGCTCTCATGTGGTCAGGCCTGAGCATGGATCACGTGCTAAGCGGGTTTGGGATGAGGGAGGAATTAGTTGTCAGACGGTCTGCTCTGGGCAAGGCAGCAGCCGGGGAAGGTAAGCCAGAAGTAGGGCAGATCCTGCACAGCGGAGTGGAGCTGCTTGTCTTGTCGAGCAGGCCTGGAGACCAGCGCGTTCTAGGGCCAGTGGGCAGGGATTGGTTCTTGGTAGTCAGCTGACTGAGTGCTCCATCAGGCAGATACCGCCGCCTGAAAGGCACCTCCAAACGCCGAGCCCTGTGCACCCGAACGGTGTGCATCAGAGATGCTGGAGAGAGCCGCCTCAGCCTGGCCGCAGGGAGTCGTGACTGGAGACTTCTCAGTCAGCTTGCAGATGCTTGTGCGAAGCTCATCTGCCCCAGGCACCTTGTGCATTGGCAGCGATGAAAAGAGCAGGCTCACGTGTTAATGGGCACAGATTGTTTCCTTTGAAATCATCAGGGTTATTTCTCCACTCATCAGAACTCTTCATTGGCCAATGAAGTAACAGGTGCAGGTATGAATGAAAGAGGTGGGGTAGTGAGACGGGGGGAAGGAAGAACGAACAGAAAGTTCTCAGTAAGGGTCAAGTGAGCCAGCATTTGATCCAGCAGCTTTCTCTTACACCCTATGCAGCCCTTCTCTTCCCCAGAGACCCTTCTGTGGTCCTGCATGGCCGCTCTGGGCGATGCTGTGAAGGATGGGATGCAAGTCTGACACATCATATTGCGATCATTCAGTTGCATTCATGAGAACAATACTTTTCAAGACATGCCATCCAGGATCTGGGGCTCTAAACCTGCTAGAGCTCAGGAAGGCTACTGAAGTCTGAGTCCACATTCTCACGGCGCCTGCTAGCAGTTCTTTCCAATGTTGTATTTCTAGACAATTCGTCACTATCTAGATCCTCTTTGGCACCAGCTTGGAGCGAAAACAAAATCCTTGGTGCAAGACTTGAAGGTCCTCCGTACTTTGCTGCAGTACTTGACTCAGTATGACTGCGTCACTTTCCTCAACCTTTTGGAGTCTTTAAGAGCATCAGAAAAAGCCTTTGGTCAGAATTCAGGTATGAACTGCGTAGCATTTTAAAAATTCAATTGGCAGGGCTGTAAAGAGTGAAGTTCTAATTTAAAAACAATAACAGCATCATGCAAACACTCCCAAATGTTTTCAGCCAGCCATAAGGGCTGTAGGATTGAATGACAGTGAAGTGTCTTGAGCCTCCCACTTAACTTCTGTTTCTTGAAACGATGCAGCGTTCACACCAAAAACCTGACTTGCTGTTTCATCTTAGGTCAGTTACATAAGAATAACTTAGCCAGCAGAGCAATACACGTAGACAAATCTGCAGAGCTGAGCTTTGCTCTGGTTCTCATTTTTTCCACTTGCAATTCGGTGGTTTCTCTTTTCTGCATTGGAATGTGGTTTTTTTTTTTTTTTCATCTGCAGAACAATTCATTCAGATTTTTGTTGGCATTTTAAAACGCCACAGTGCATTTTAAAAATGCCCCCATTTTTGTCTGCACCTTTGCAAGCATGCTCATTATTCAAGGGCAATTTGTAAATAAACAAAGCCGCTATTGTCCATTCGTTTCGAAAAATCCCCATCTTTGTATGCATTTTTAAAGTGGCTGGGTCTGCCTGAGAGGTGTGTCTTGTCACTGTGCCAGAGAGGGGGAATGTGCCATGTAAAGGAGAGCCTTGAAGGCACTGCACTGTCTTCCTGCTCACTCTTGGGCCAGGTTAAGGTGCTGCTACTAGTGCACGAGGCCCTTAACATCTTGGGACCAGGATTTCTGAGGCACAGCTCCTCCTCTGCCAGCCTGCCCGATGCCGTAGGGCACTGGGGGATATTCCGGTGGTTCCACATAGGCCTGCAGTCAGCCTGGAGTCCGAGAGAAGAGCCCTCTGTGTGGTGCTCCGTTCCTACAGAATTCCCTGCCCCAGGAAGTCAGGCAGGCCCCAGCATTGTGCTGTTTTCAGTGCCTGCAGAAAACATCTTGGTTCCAGGAAGCCTTTCTTGCTGACAAGCTATGGGTCTCATGTCACTTGATGTTAATGCATTGGCTTGTTCTTTTATCTGTTTTAGCTTTTTACTGTTCGCTGTTCCACAATCTGTCTAGAGATTTAGCAATGTACAAATTCAGGAAATAGATAACACAGAAATTGCATGCACTGTTCAATTAACCAAGAAGTTAATTGCTTTTGTTCTTCAAAATGATCCTGTTACTTATGTGCTTTAATCAGTTTTAATTCAGTATATTTAAAATGATAGCAACTGCTTCAAGAGAGAAGATTCTCTTGGATGGAAGGAAAGGGGCTAACGTAGGAGGTATTTGCAATCACATCAATGAATCTTTTTCTCTTTTGCTCTTTTTCCATCTCCTAGGTTGGCTTTTTCTTGATTCTAGTACATCAATGTTCCTAAATGCTCGGGCTAGAGTTTATCGCCTGTCAGATGACAAAGCAAGTAAAAAAACCCCCACTTCTGAAAAAGCAGATGAAAAGGTAGAAAAAGGTATGACAAAAATCTTTTGCTGTATATCAGAAGAATACATATGACTTTTCCTGTGTTTGGGTCGTTGATATCAGGCTGTCCGTGCGCATGATGGACTGACCACCTGCTACATTATTACATGGTCAGTACATGTTCCCCATGGAAGAGAAAATGAAAAGACTCTGAAGTTGAGCTCTACACCAGCAGTTCATAAAATTCTCATAATTGCTAACTACTGTAAATCCTGTGGAAACATTCCATAAATAACCTCACATCCTGAATAGCTTATAGTAAGTTAGATTTGAAGGCTGCAAGTGTCTCGGGATGGCTTATAAGAAAAAGAAAAGAAAAAACCGCAAAAAATATGAAACGAAAAAAGGTACTGCATCCAACCTCAATAATAGAACCCAGAATAAAACCAGTTAAACATTAAAATGCTGGGAAAATAAAAAAGGTTTTGCCTAACACCAAAAATAAAGCAACAGCACCCAAACCTCCCTGGGGAACTAATTCCAGAGTTGGGGTGCCACCGCCGAAAAGACCCTTCTCCAGGTAACTCCCTCCTAACCTTCAAGGAGGGCTCCCGGAGAAGGACCTCGGCCTCAGACCTCAAGGGACAGGCGGGCGCACAGGGAAGAAGGTACTCCTTTAGGTAACCAGGACCCAAGCTATTTAGGGTTGTATAGGTCATTACCAGCACCATTACCAGCATTAAATTGGGCCTAGACTTCAATTGGCAGCCCATGTAAATGGTATAGAACTGGCATTATATGAGAGTACCTGCTGGTCCCCGTTAATGAAGCACTGCTCAGAGCTATCACACCAAACCATGATTAAGGACACTTTAGCAATGAGTTAAGTTTTAGGAAATGTCTGAATGACAAACCATGGTTTGTGACTGGCCCACAAACTAGAATCAGAAATCATGTGGTTTCAGCAAAGCATGGCTTTGGCTAAAGATTTTGTGTAATGGCATTAAGGAGAGGTGGATATCACTTGGTGGCAGAGTGTATATCCCAGGGCAATGCTTGATGGTTTAGCTCTCCACACAAAATCTACATGTAGTATGTTTGGAAGGCTACGTGGTGGCTTGGGTTCAAAGCCACAAGCCACACTGTGATACCTGTGCTCTACATTTGTCTGTGTTCAATAGTTGTCAGACTGACTGCCTGCCTTTCATCCATCCCAGAAAGGTGGTATGATTTTCCCTTTTTTCTGCCTTTCCTGTCTTTCCAGAGCAGAAAAGGGAATTGGTCCTGGAAAGCAACCCGAAGTGGGAGGCTCTTACAGAAGTGCTGAAGGAGATCAAAACGGAGAATGCCAATAGTGAAGCGTTGGGTGGGCCAGGTGAGAGAGGCAGGGGCTCAGAGCCAGGTATATTCGATGAATTTGTCTTCCTCATTCAAATATAAAATGAAAACTTGGCCTTAACTTTTCTTTAGCCTTTATTCCATCACTTAAGATAAAATTAATAATTGGCATATAGTTTTTCTTCCGCTGGAAAGAAGATTTTGAGAAAATGCTAGAAGTTTGTGTCAGCGAGAGTTGTTTCAAAGCCTTGCAAAGCGGTGGCTCCTCCATTTTTGGCGGGCTTTAAGCAAGGCTTGGATGGGCACCTAACAGGGATGCTGCAGCAACAGAATTGCCTGTGCTGGCAGCAGGTTAGAGTAGGATGACCTTGGAGTTCCTTTGCAGCTCTGTGATGATCCTGCAGCATAGCAGAGGGGCAGGCTCTACATATCTTTCAACAACAGCAACAGGATCAGATCAGGGGAAACAATACAGGTAAACATTATTTCTAAGCTTACTGTTCCAAACCATGACAAAGATGTTCCATCTTTCAATTAATCTCTCATCAAACCAGTGTTCTTCTGTAGCACTTATATGATGAGCCAATTTCATCATCATTGCCACATACCAGGCGCTGAAAAAAACAGGTAATACTCTTTTTTTCCAAATGAAGCTATGAACATCTTTTGCTATGGTTAAAAGATTAATTGCCACATCCACCTTTTCCACACAATCTTTTAAAAAGTGAGTATCCTAAGAGATACTCACTGGAAGAATATTGTTATGGTGCTGTTACGGTTTTTGTTTTCTTGGTTTTTTTGTTCCAGAGACTTTTTTTTACTAATGGATGGCATAGAAAAACTATACATGTGTACATACGACTATCTCCTGTTATCTGCTCAGTATTAAACACAGATTCCAATAAAAATTAATGTTAATACAGTGCCCCAAACATGCAGGGCTAATGTTCTTATGTAGAACAGAGCTTAGGAGTGATGAGAGCAAAACTGTGCCCTCTTCCCATACTGCCTTTTACTGCTTTGAGCGTAGCTGGAGAGGAAGAGTGCTTCAGACAATAAGCATGCAATCTGGAGGCAGAGAAACATTTTCTCCTTGCTGCCTTGCTGCTTGTCATATACACACATTTTCTCTGTCTCTTTATAGATGAGTGGGGCAGCCACAGAAAGCACCCATTTCGCCCAGAATTTCTAGTGTGCCATGTGCTTCTAGAACCTACTGTTTTGTGAAGATGTAGGGACCATAAACCCATCTTCTCACCCCTCCTCCACACACACATTTCCCACAGTAACCTGTGTAAGTGGTTCTTTAGGATTTTATTATAAGTTCTGGAAAGTGGCTTTCTTAAATACCCAAGAAAGCTTACACACAAACCCCAAAACTGCCTAACAAGTTAATCTGTGGGATGTTGAGGAACAGCCATAGAGCCTTTTTTCTTAGGTCTTCGAACAAAAATAGGTTCTCAGAGCAGCTTAAAATACCAGTAATAAGACAGTCCTTAACCCCTCTGGCTTCTATCTAGAAGACATGACATTAAGGAAAAAGAGATGGAGAGGAACAAGGAAGAACACAAACTTAAGTGCTTAAGATTCATGCTTAATCATGAAATTTTGCACAAAGTTATGGAGCTGGGTGTGAGCTCAACCAAAGACCTGCTTCTCCCTGTGTCAGTTTTGCCAGTTTCAGCAAGTTGCAGGAGGTAGAAGCAACATCAGCTGGAGCACCATCTGGGCATGATGGATGTTCAAGCCTTGAATATTAAAAGTGTCCATTCAGGTGTGGACGGAGTCAACTTGGGTGGAGCATTCACTTGCTGAAGACTATAGTGAATGGTAGCAGAAAGTCGAGTCAGGATCTCCTGGAAGGTGTCTGATTGATTTGAGGTAGATCATCCATGGTTTCCGGCTCCGATTTGCCTCCCAAAAGGAACAGCTTGGCTAAATGGGAATGCTTGCGGGGGAGCCAGGAGTGCACAAAAGGACTTGTGAGCTGGATTCTGGTACCGATTTCCAGTTATGGAGCATAAAAGCATGCCGTTCCTTAATTTGTAGCATCTGTCTGCCTGAGTCACTGTTGTACTCCTGGCTCTGATGGGTGCACCTCAAGGATCTAGGCAAAAACAAAAGAGATCCTCAGAACCTGAATTCTCCCACTCCTGAATTGGGTTGATCAAAAACCTCCCCTCTACTTGTTGCACAAAGGAGGAAAGGATTCAAGAGGGCTGGGAGGAAAGAAGATGCCCTTTTCCTTTCCCATTCTTTAGAACCGGCTCCCCCCATTATAGCATCCCCCCATAGAAATGGAAAGGATCTCAGAGAGGTCACCTAGTCTAACGCCCTGCTAATACAGGAAATATTCCTGATAGGTGGCTCTCCAGACTGCTTAAAGGCCTCCAAAAAGGGAAGTCCATCACTTGCGCTACTCTTCATACTGATCTGTCAAAATCCTCTTTCCAGCAATACAGTGGAAGAGAGAAGCTCTGTTTTCCTGCCACCCCCTTGGCCTCAAAGGCTCTTTCTTGTCCCAGGCTGGCTGGAACCCTGTAAGGGAGTGTGGATGCGCAGCCCGCATGTCCTTGTCTGTCCTGGCTTTATTCTTGGCTACGTCTGGGACACCCTTGGGTGTCCTTTGTACTTTAATCCTAGCACCTCTTTCTGGATTGCAGGGCGAGTGCTCATTTGTGCCAGTGATGACCGCACTTGTGCCCAGCTCAAGGAGTATGTCACCACCGGGGCCGAAGCTTTTTTACTGAGGCTTTACAACAAAATCTTTGAGAAGTCCAAGGAATCTGGAGTACCCTGCCAGAGGGACAGGCAAGCAGCCAAGGGCCAGGGCAGCAGTGCCCGAGAACCTCAGGCCAAAAGGGCCAAAACAGAGTCCGCCAAGCCACGTAAGAAGAGGAAGAAGCCAGAGCTGACCCTGACCCAAATGCTGGCCAAAGAGGAGCAGGAGAATATCGCGGAGGAGCAAGAAGACGCGGAGGGGTTGAGCAGCGGCCAAGAGAGCGGTACTGAAACCAAACCTGAGGACCTCCAGCTGAACCCGTCTCTCCCAGATGCCTATTATGGGATCTTAAAGGAGCCGCTGACAGTGCTCCACCCACTAAACGGCTGCGGGGATCCGTACGCCCTCACGCGGGTCTTGCAGGAAGTGGAGCCACGATACGTGGTGCTGTATGATGCGGAGCTCACTTTTGTTCGTCAGCTGGAAATTTACAAGGCCAGCAGGCCTGGGAAGCCTTTGAGGTACGCTCGGCTTGAGTGGGGAGCCCCCCAAAAGAAATGGTCGGCTCTGTGTGCACCCAGGCTGCTGAATGCACTGTGTGTGAAGCATGGCTGTGTGGCTTTTGCCGCCCCCCACGGCTGTTTTGGTTTATAGTCCTCATCTGCTCTGTCTGGTGGAGCCAAGGATGAAGGACCTTGGGAGCTGCAGGATAAAACACCTGAAAGATCACAGCTGGTACAGCCCTGACTCAAGTCCACTCTGCCTAACGGTAGGAATGACCCTGCCAGTTCCCTTCAATGGCACATCAGCAACAGAAGACGCTGGCTATATAGAGCCAGGCCTTCTTTATTCGCACTACTCCAGTGTGGTCTATTCTGCCCGAGTCTCTAGAAATCTTTCCTGCCGCCTACTCTGTAAGGGGCGGCTCCATGCCAGAGCATGTGCTCTGTATGGAGCAGTCCTCAGTTTAACCCTGAAATGTCCAGGAAAAATGCCTGCCCGAATCCCTGCGGAGCTGCTGCCTGTCTGTCTCGAGAATACTGGGCTGGGTGGACTACAGGCCTGAGTCATGATCCTGGACTCCGTGATTCGTCTTTCAGCTGGGGACGGACGCGGCGGACTGCTCTGCCACTCAGCTGTGTTCCTCCCCAGCTGGCACACCTGGGAGAAGGATCCTTGCCCAGCCTGGCCTTCTCCATGACATGCTAGGTAGATTTCTATGTTGAGGGCATTTTTAGAGGGTATACAGCAGGACTCTGTGATGTGTGAGCCCCCTTGTGCAGTCTGAAATGGCACGTCCAGACGAGGGTTTACTTAACTGCCTCAGCAAGGACTAGCTGCATGACTTGTCATGGTGCGCTCAAACGAAGCATTTGCTTTTCTGTGTAGTTGCTTTTTACCTTGCCTAGCAGACTGTGGAATCAATTTATATCTATGCCTATAAACTATGCCTTGTTGTTGTTGTTAGTTGCAAAGTCGCGTCTGACCTATTAATCAATTCAATCTCAGTCAGTCAAATGGACCTAATATGTCCTTAAAAGACAATCACCACCTCTGTTTGAAGGCAAATATTTTTAAGATCCAGGGCTCATTAATAGAGAATACTCTTTTTATGGGCTGGGGGCAGATTTTTAAACAGCCAGATCGAGAAGGCTGTGATTTTCAAAAAGGTACAGCTACATCACCTTGGTCAAGAACAGAAAAATGGCCAAGCGGCAGCTATTCTGGGATGCACAGTCTTCTGGGTTTGGACAAGATCTGTGTCTTTTCCCTTGCAGGGTCTATTTCCTTATCTATGGAGGTTCAGCAGAAGAACAGCGCTACCTTACGACACTAAGGAAAGAAAAAGAAGCTTTTGAGAAACTCATTCGGTAACGTGCAGCACCGGGCATAGCTGCCATTTACATTCTCACGGTGCCCCAACCTATAGTATCACTCCGAGGCTTTGTGGGGAAATGAAAAGACAGGCTAGTCCCAGATAGCCAGTACTGCTCAGGCTGCTGGGCCGGAGAGCAAAATTAAAGCGAGGCCTGATGTTAAAGCCGCAGCACCTGTGCACGAAGATGCTGAGTGCTGATGCTGGTTCTGTGACAGCAAATAATGGGCTGCAGCACAGTCTTCCTCCTCTTCAAGCTTGGCAAAATTGTACTGGCGATTCTCACAAACGGACTGCTAGAGCATCCACATTTCCAAAAAGATTTCTAGCCATTTGAAAGGCTGGGAAACCCCATCGCGCATCTCCTTGTTGCTATGCAGATCTGAAGCCTGGTGTCTTTCATTCCTCCTCTCTCAACGTCTTCCCTCCCACCCACCCCCTCGTGTGTTTCCAAGGTAGCAAACTTATGTAAGAAGCTGAATACCATGGAGAATGGTCACAGAATGCTATAATTAAAAATACAGCGCTTGTAAAGAGGAACGGTTTATTTATACCCAAAAGCAAAGAAGAACTGAGCACAGAGCCCTAGAAACTAGTACAGTTGGGAGTGGACTGGGGCAGAACATTTTTCCCTAAGAGACTTCTCTCCAAAATGGCAGTCGTCATCCCACCAGCTTGAAATAGTGCAGAACATTGTATAGCCGTAGCTGTTTCCAGACTGGATATGTAGACCTGGAAGCCACTACCTTGCTGAAATTAAGCAGATCCAAATCTGGACAAATTTTTACTTATGTTATTTATTCCTGCAAAGAACTCAGGGTGGCGTATACATGTTTCTTTCTTTCCCTGTTTTATGCCCATAACAGTCTTATAACAGGAGGTGATATAAGATGCTTATGGCCAAGTGGTGATTTGAATCTTGTTCTCCTTGGTGCTAGCTCAGCACTTGACCCGCTACATCACAGTGTCTTTTCGTCATATAACAAAAGCTCTGCCGGTTCAATAGCTTTCTGCCATGGTCATTCCCCAATCACTGGTCATTTGGAATCTGGATGATCTATAGTCATCAGGGAAACCATATCCTCTATGAATTTGCCTGCCTGGAGGGGAGACCACCTAGGAAAGCTCTTCCGTCTATGCTGGTGTCTGGAGTTACATCACAGAAGAAGTACGCGATATAAAGTGAATTAATATTTAGTTTCTCAGCTTGCATGGGGAGCGGAAGGTGGTGTCAATTCCAAGCACAACTATAGCCCAATCATCCCCAAACCATTGCCCACTGGCCATGTTGGTCTTCAAGTTCCATAATTCCCAGCCAACAGCCAAGGCCCTGCTGGCTAGGGATGATGGAGCTTCTAGTCTAACATGGCTAAATGGCACCGACTTGCCTAGGGCTGCTGTAGCTGCTTCTCCAGCTCTAGGATAGGACATTTCACCGCTTGCACACCAACCCTGGTGTTTAGTTAGAAGGAAGAGAGTTCAAACCGGCACATTTATGATCACTTTCTCCTGCCTCCCATTCCTAGAGAGAAGGCCAGTATGGTGATTCCTGAAGAACGAGATGGAAGAAGCCAAACCAACTTGGATCTCGCAAGAGATGTGGCTTCAGCTGCTGTGCCCATGGACACCCGCAAAGCAGGTTTGTTGCCGAGAACTTGGGACTGGATCTTTTCATTCATAATCCACCTTGCGTTGGATTTGCCCAGAGCTTTGGTGTAATAACTATGTGCTTGGCCCACTCTCCCTTAGACATGGGCTGTAGCTCAGTGATAAGGCACAGGGAACGCGGAGCTGAGGATAGGAAAGGTCCTCGTCTGCTTCGGGCGGGGGAAAGCAGGGCCGGTCAGACCAGGCAGCCCTGGGCTGGACACACCTCGAGCATGTGCTGGTATCACGCAGCTTCCCCTGCCTGTTGGTGCAGGAGCTACTTCTTCGAAGAGTTGCTTGCATCCATTGGCTTGATTGAGCCTACGATTGAAATGGTGATGAGGTAGAATCACCGGAAGTTCTAGAGAAGAGCATGTCCCTTCATGCAGTTTTAAATATTTCTGTTTCATCTTCCCATTAAGGTAACTTACAAGATGGTGAATGAGTGGTAACAGCCACCTAATGAGCCAGGCAGATTAAAAGCAGGCTTCTTGTTGTTTATAAACTTTTTATCCAGTTGTTCCGCCAAGAAATTGAAAAAAAACCAGGCATGATTTTCTCCCCCTACCAGATTTTACACTCACACCAAGATCGTGCTATAGATCAGGTTGAGAGTCCAGCCCGTTTCACAGTGGCCTACTAGGTACCCGTGGAAGCACAAGTGCTCTGGTCAGGGGACGCTTTCCCTGCTCTAGTTTTGCTCCTTGTTCTTTAAGTAGAGATGTCCATGATAAAACGCCAGCCTTCCTCAGGCAAAGCAAATGCTGGACTGCGGGCCGTGGGCCCTTCCTGCCATGCAAACGTCTTGTAAAACCTCAGCCTGTGGAATGTAGACATGGCACAGAAGTTCCTTACTTCATGCGAAGACCTCAGTGACACTGTTCAGTCTTCAGTAATAGCATCAGTGTAGGTTAGCCTTCTGGCCAACAGAGGATTTAGCTTCACCCATCCGAGTCCAGCCTTGCCGCCTGTTTACCTTGAAGCTTGCTGAATTGATTTATACTGTCCCCCAACAATCTCACAACTTCTTATCAGGTGGCCAGGAACAGAAAGTGGTGCAGCAAAGCATCGTTGTAGACATGCGTGAATTTCGTAGTGAGCTTCCGTCTTTGATTCATCGTCGGGGCATCGACATAGAACCGGTGACCTTGGAAGTGGGTGACTACATCCTCACACCTGACATTTGTGTGGAGCGGAAGAGCATCAGTGATCTGATTGGCTCCCTGAACAACGGCAGGCTTTACGCACAGTGTGTCTCCATGACCCGGTACTACAAGCGGCCCATCCTCCTTATCGAGTTTGACCCCAGCAAATCCTTCTCCCTCATTCCTCGGGCTTCCCTCCATCAGGAGATCTCCAGCAATGACATTACGTCCAAGCTCGCCCTTCTGACCCTTCATTTCCCCCGGCTTCGGCTGCTGTGGTGCCCCTCTCCCCACGCCACTGCCGAATTGTTTGAGGAGCTGAAGCAGAACAGAGCTCAGCCGGATGCAGCCACAGCCATGGCGATCACGGCAGATTCAGAAATCCTTCCTGAATCGGACAAGTACAACCCTGGCCCCCAAGACTTCCTATTAAAAATGCCCGGTGTGAATGCCAAAAACTTCAGGGCTGTAATGAACAGTGTTAAGAGCATTGCAGAACTCGTCAGCCTTTCTCAGGACAAGTTGACTGAACTTCTGGGCAACTCTGCCAATGCTAAGCAACTCTATGATTTCATCCATTTACAGTTTACAGAAGCTGTTTCTCAAAGGAAAGCCAAAAGGTGATGTTAGGCCCTGGAGGGGCATCATATTGGAGTGCCTTGACTAACTGCTGCTCTACTTTGGGGCTGCTCTAAGGATTCGGACAAGCTGTTTGCTATGACTCTCCTGGAGCTGTACCAGTTTGGAATGCAGGTTAATATGTTTGAATGTTCTCCCATATCAGAAGCTCCTCCCTGTGGAAAACTAGCAGGTAAAAATTAAGGATGGCCTTCTCCTTGATGTGCTAGCTTTCTACATGCAGGGGTTTGTGTATCTTAATGTTTTTTCCAAGTCTGTTTTATCCCCATTTGCAATATCCTTTTCCAAGATGCAACAATTGACACTGAAAAGAACTATGAAGCTTTGGGAGTTTTGTTTTTTCTAGAAACTTTAATTGAAGTATTCTATAATTATTTGATAAGGCAGGTGTAAAATCAGTGAATAAATGCATGGCTAATACTTTTTTCACCCACATGCTGTCCCCCCACCCCCATGCTTTATTTAGCACAAGGGAAGATTTTTTTCCTTCCACTTCTTAAATTGTTTTGGAACTTACATAACAGGCAAGTGCTGCAATGAATCTTAAATTAATAGCTGCATCCTGCAGTTCAAGGTTGCCTGAAGGAAGTGAGAGGAGAGCTCACTGCCTGGTACCATGTCACCTTTGCATGGTTACAGTGCATTCAAAAGTCAAACAATGCTGCCACCATCGGCTCGAGGGACTTCAAAAGGTCATGAATTCATACCATGAATGGCTTGATGTTTTGTGCCCAAAAGAACTCAGGGCATCCCAGAGCACAAAAAGCATGGCAGAACAATGCTAATAATGTAGCCTGTATCACTAGTAATTTATTTTAAACCTTTTTACTGTGCTTTTCAGGGCAAAATCCTCACAAGGCAGATAACAGTTGGTAATTTAAAAAAACAAAAAGGTAAGAAATAATACCGGAAACTTAAACATGCAACATTTTAGAATATGCAGTGGTGCCTTGTAGTTCAAACAACTCTAACTTCAAACTATCCAGAGATCAAAGGCTAAAGTTGAGATAAAACCACTCCAAACTGCGAACAATGCTTCTATGTTTAAACTGCACATGCAGTGAAAAAATGTGGTTGGTGCATAAAAGTTACCTGTTGTGCACAAGTCATCTCTCGCTGCGAAACTTCTCTTTCGTAATGCTTGTGCATTTTCAGTGCTTTTTTCACATTTTTTGGTTCTATTACTGGCATGGCCATTGTAAGATTGTTTTGTGTTGTATGTTTTCAAGCTTTAATTAATTTGGCATGTCATTGTGTTACTTTTACCTTAAATTATGCATGTTTGCTGTTTTAAGTTTATCGAAACTGGTATTGTTTAGGGTCTGGGAACAGATTAATTCACTTTCCATCATTTTTAAAGGGGAAAATTGATTTGGATTTCAAGTGATTCAGAGTTTGAACTGCCTCCTGGAACAAATTAAGTTCGAAGTACAAGGTACCACTGAATATCCAATGGCGAGCATATAAACATTCCAGGAAATCCGAAACTGGGGGTGTACAACCTGTAGCTTCCAGGTTCAGGCGGTGTGGCCCACATGCTCGCCCTCACTGCTTCCAGTTTCCTTCCTTCCACACTAATTGTCATGACTCCATGCACAACTGCTAATGGCACACATGTTGTGATGCTGGTTGGGGTGCTGGGAGGGGACCTGCCACCTCACAGCAGTTGGTGGTGTTGTCTACGTGCTACTGATGGGGACGGCATCTGAGAAGCAAAGCCTGTGGGAGGAAACAAGCTTATACTTACCTACAGGGATCCCACAGCAACCAGGTATAAGCCTGTGATGTGGGTGGCAGGCCAAATAAGGCGAATGTCGGGACCAGGGTTAGGGTCAGTAGAGTGCTACAACAGGTTTGGTGGGCCAGAAGCAAGAGGTGTGCTTGTTTTCATCTTCCCGTTTAAGCCAGGGAGATGAAAGATCCAAGCAAACTCAGTCCAAAAGAGCAGAATCCAAAGGCCCAGCTCAGGAGCACCGTCCACAGGTCAATGGAAAGGTCAATTTCCGGGGAGACAGGCAGACTCGAGCAAGGCGAAGTCAGAGAAGATGCGTGAAGGTACCTGGGAATCAGAATCGGGTTGGAGGTAAGGATGGAAGCAGGAGCAGGTGGAACTGGGCAGGAGGCAAGGGCCAGGATGCAGGTGACGCAGGGAGCCAGAACACCAAGATGTCGCAGGGCAGTTCGTGTTGCTGCGGCAAAGAGCGGCAGTGCGGTGAGGCCGTTGACGCCAGTCCGCAGTTGCACGGCATCACTGCTCCTCTGTTGTTCCCTGCAAGCACTGTCAAAAGGGTTCCTAGTTCCGCAGGCTCTTGCAGGGCCCCTAATCCTGACACCCGGACTGCTGCTTCCATCACGGTAACATTGACACAGGAGCAGGGATGCCCACTGAAATGTCCTTTAGCGGAAGAGAATTGGCTTCTCCCGTGCGTGTGGGTGGGGTCCCTAGTGCCATCCCAGCACCCAAAATGGTTGCGTGCCCCTGAGCTAAGGGAAGCATCTAAAGGCCAGGACACATTGAGGCAGATCTCAGGGAAAGAGTCAACAGCGATGCAGTCCCCACTGCACCTGCTTATTGCTAACCCAATCGTACAACAGAGAAGGGCCTCTGAGGCTGCCCTTCAGGCTGGAAAGTTTCGTAGTGATGCACTGTTTCTAGGAGGGCCACTGAATAGGTGACTGAAAAAAGGGAAGTGCATCACTACAGAAGAGGGCATTAATTTACATAAAATAGGGATATAGAAACATAGAAACAGAGCGAGTCAGAAGGGGCCTCCTGGGCCATCTAGTCTGACCTCTGGCACCAGCCAGCTCCGCTCACAACATGCCCACCATGTGCATGTCCAGCCTGTCTTTGAACACCCTCACCGATGGGGCCTCAATGACCTCTCGTGGAAGCCCATCCCACGCCCTCGGGGTCCTGACTGTCAGGAAGTGCTTCCTGGCATCCAAATGGAACCTGGGTTCCCTGAGCTTTGCTCCATTGGAGCGCGTCCTCCAATATGCTGACTTGCGTGTATAAATGTGGAAATAATTACTATTTTAAATATAAATCGAGCACGTGTTACTACAGCAGTGAAAACTACGACTGGGTGATCTGCATGCCTGGTTAGTTTGCTATCTAGAGGCTAACTGTTTATGAGCCACTGTGCCCCCTTTTGATAGGTTCTTCATCATTAAATTGGAGTTGGGCTAGGCTGCTCTAGAGGATGACTTCAGATAGTTGACTAATATAGATAGAACCCTAACCCTCTCAGAATGTGGGTGAGAAGCATCATGCAGGTCATTTAATATTTTGACTGGAGATGGGCTTCCTGGAAAACTGCACAAATTACGGCTCCACTTAGTTTGGAGCTTCCTGAATCATCTTGGGGGTTTTGCATACAAACCAGAATACAAAATGTCAGCTATTGCCTATGAGCCTGTTATTAAATATTTAATTCTTGGATCTACTGAAGCAAACTCTTAAGACAGACAAGGTTTTTTTTTAATTCAAAACATTACTTATCTGTCAGATATTTTGGCTTTTGTAGAAACCGAGCAAAAATGTAAACTTGGAAGTCAAAAGCTATTCTGCTACAGCTTGAACATATTATTAGCTGGGTATTTCTGTGGATTTTTAAAATTATGCTGCAATAATCTAGTATTTCTACATTTTTCCAGTACCCTACAAACATGAAGAGTTCTCCTTGTTCAAAAGGATGTTTTAAATACTTGTATTAAAGGAATTTTAAAGGAATTTTCACTTACTATGCTCCAGTTTGTGTCTGTAGGAAAGTTAATTTTCTGTCCTTTTTTCCTATATGGCTTTTCAGAGAAAATGAGTGGAAACGTGTTTCTGAAGAATACAAGTGAGGAAAATCTGAAATGAGAAATGAATACTATAATTTCCTGCACAGCTATGTTTTGCATTTCACTGTGGTCAGTCTGGCACAAGGGAACTGTCATGTTCTGCTAAGAGGCTAGTAGTGCAATTCAATCCTTGTCTGGTGAGAAGCTAAGTCCCATTGAGTTCAGCGGCATTGACTCTCAAGCGTAAGTCAGCTGCAACCCACTTACCTGAGAGTATGTATTATTGAATTCAATTGGACTTCTCAATAAACATGCATAAGATTGCACAATAAATAATTCTCATTGCCTTGTGAAGGTCAGGCTTAAACAAGGGCTGCTAATACTGCTCCCTCTTTCTTCCCATCTCCACAGGGATGGATGCATGACAAATGGACAGGATGATGTCACCTAAGAATAGTAGCTGGCACATCAGAAAGGCCAAAGAAAAAGGGGAACAGGAAAAGCATTGTGCTACAGCCGTCCACATTTCTGAATCCAAAAGGAAAAATCTTGACAGGTCTGAAGGAAGGTCTATTTAAATATAGACCAGCTTTGCCATCAAAAGGAATTATGCTCTTTCGGTTCCAAAATAGACAACCTTTCAAAAGGGGGTGGGGACAGGTGGGGGGTAGTGGAGGAAGCTTCTGTTGCCAGCATTGTAGAATTCCAAATGTGTTGGAGTGGCAGTCCAATGCATCTGTAGGCTGCCTCTTTTGATATCCCAGCAGGGCCTTCTGTTTCAACAAAAAGGTGTTACCACAGCAGTGCAACAGTCCTGTTAACTATAAAAGAGCAGCAGAATAGCTGGGATAAAAATATTCCTAAGAGAAGATTGGTTAGCTAAGCCACTATAAAACTAGCTAACCCATTGCCCTGATTCCCGAGAGGCTGTGGAGTAATCAGACTCTAAATAAGTGGTGCTTGTTATTGTCGTTAGGACTTCCGACCTGCCAGTATTTTATGCCAGTTTCCTTCCTACTTGTCCTCACCATCATACTCCAGTAAAGAACTTGTCATATTTCCAGCAGATCTCCTGGCATTGTTTCCCAACTGCTTGTGGATTGCCACTTCCCTTTAAAGCAAGGACACACAAACGATGATCCCCAGACTTGGGGGGTGGCCATCTCTACAGAATCCCTCCGCGATCTAGTAATTGTGTAATCGTTTTCAAAACTGGAATATGCATTTGATAATAATGAATACAACCATGTCTTCTGCCTCTGCACCTTTATCTGCTCTGCCTGTGCTGGAATTGATGCTTAGCCCACTGCCCTTGAGTAAATTGTGACATTTACTCCTAATTGTCAAGGTAGATGAAATGGCAGCATTCCCAACACAGGTGCATCAAATCTAGGCAATGCAAGATGAGCATGATTCAAGTTTAACTTTGGTCAAAGTAAGAAGCCAAACAGCTCCATTTTCTTGCTTTTGCCCTCAGATCACTGAGCTCTAGTCTTCTCTCTCTTGGCAGGTCACAGGAATTCCCCCATTGGGGAAAAAGTACATCCAAGGATATGCTGTGGCTGGAAATGGGTAGTACTGGGTGGATATACTCACACGCACTTGCCAGCCCCTTTCTGTGCATGTTTACTTGGATGTAAGTCTTCCGCCTCACTGTTCTCCAGTGAAAACAGCGAGCTCCGAAACTGGGGGACGGGGGGATGGAACGAAGTAGCCTGGAACAGGGCACAGCTGTCTGGCTCTAACACTGAGCAGGACCACTCCATGCCGTAACAATTTGTTCCAGATCCCACTTGTATGGTTTTAGTCTTCAATATGTGTTATGAAATTCAGTGAGGTTTCCTTCCTGTGGTATAGGAAGAGGCTGCACAAAGTGCTTAGGAAGAACCTCAGAGAGAAAGTACTATGGGGTTTTTTTTTAAGCACTTGCTCTTAGCAAGAGGCTGCTGATCCTCAGAAAAGGACTGTTGTTCAAAGATGAAGGGGAAAACTGTGCTTCATTTTGCAGTTATCATTAATAGCCAGCGACTCTGAGATGCTCTTAAAAATTACCTCATTATTTATTCTGGGTATGCTCTGCAAATAAAACAAACAGTTTCTATATATAAAGTGGAATTGTGCTTAGCTTACGTTTCCAGGCGTCATCTGCACAGATACAGGCATAGTCTCACATTACCAGCACAGAAAGCACTCTTGCTTTTGTGTAAGAACTGTTGTCAGCTTAAGGCAGCTTTGCCAGTGAAATTTCTGAGAAGTGACTCCTGTGGATGACAAGGCATGCAGAGATGTATTTTTATTAATTAATTTATTTTTAGGGAGTGATTATGTTTGGTTGGCTCAAAGGAATGCCTGTGAACTACAGTGTTGTATAGCTACTTTGCTAGTGCTGATTAGATGATGGAAGCAGAGAGAGAGAGAGAGAGAGGGAGGGCCTGGCCTGGCCTGGCCTGGAATACCTTAACAGAAACTGCAAGATAAAGTTTTTCACAATGTAGGGAAAAAAACGTATAGGGTTCATAAGGATGGGATGTTGCTGTTCCTTAAAAAAAAAAAAAAAAAACCCATCCCGCTACTGAGCTAGTACCAGTCACCATCTTGGTTTTTCCCTCAATCTTTTTGAGGAGAAAAATGGCCATTGAAGTGGAAAAGCTGTACTAGATTATTTTTTTTTGTTCAAGCATCTCCCTTCACCCTCCAGCCCTGCATCGCAATCAGGGCAGGCACTGTGTTTGTGCAGTGGCTGTCCTGCTCCTCCTTCCTTATGCACAATGCTCTGGAAAGGCATTCTCATGCCTTGAGAGGAAAATCAAGATGGCAGCTGTAAACCACTTGGCTCCATAGTGATTTGACCACTCCCACCCTTAAAGAGGCATCCACAGCCTCCAGGACCCCAGGGTGCATCCCCCCCCCCCCGGCCTTACCTTAAATGGCCAGCCATGAGCATACAGAATGTCTTCACTCACAACCTGCAAAATGTGATTCTTTTATGCAATCGTTTGTGTTTGTTATTAATCTATTTTATTTGTTGTATTTGTTATTCACTCTATAAACTACAATTCTCACAGTTTGTACAAGAAATGTATAAAACAAGATTAAAACAACCTAAGGAAGTAAAGCAAAACAAAAAAAAACAGCTCATAGTCATAATAGTAAACTTGATGTTAACATTATGTTTTAAAGGCCTGGGATTAAAAAGAATTTCAACCTGGTGCCAACTGGACATTAAAATGGGCATCATGTGAACCTCTTTCAGGAGAAAACTCCACAAATGGGAGGCTACCACCAAAGTGGTTTTGTTTCTTGTAGCCTCTCTTCAGGTTTCAGATTAAAGGCGGACTTGGAGGAGGTCATTTACTGATCATCTTAGTGCATTTTAGGTAGCTAAAAATGAGAATTCCTTTTAAATACCATGGTCCTTTTAAAAATGGAGGTAGAGCTTTATGGTTCAAAACCAGTTAGATGTGGGAGATTGCACTTCAAACTGACCTGAACACATTATGGTAGAGTCACCACATACCCACTTGTTAAGTGGAAGACTAGAACTGGGCACAGGCACTAGAGGTCTAATCCATTTTTCTCTTACCTAGCAATTCCCCCAATACTTATATTTATTTATTTATATTGCAATTTATATCCTGCCTTTTTCCTATAAAGGGCTCAAGGCAGCTTACATCATCTCTCCGCCTCCATCATATCCCCACAACAACAACCCTGTGAGGTAGGTTGGGCTGAGAGTCTGTGACTGGCCCAAAGTCACCCAGTTAGCTCCATGGCTGAGCGGGGACTAGAACCCAGATTGTCTGAGTCCCAGTTCCACGCCCTTAACCACTACACCACACTGGCTCTACACCACACTCGCTCTTAACCACTACACCACACTGTGCTGACCCATGGTCTAAGCCTCTGACCCATTAGTCTAAACCTCTGCAGCTCTCCTTGGCTGGTCACACAACAGGTCTTCCAGGCACATTGTCTTAAGGATTTTAAAGTGAATAAACATCAGTCTACTATACACTGCATTTTCCCTGTTGTTTGGGACATTAAGCCATCCAGTTGCTGAGTCAGGCCTGAATCTCTCTGTAAGGGAAAACTCTCCAGAGTCTGCAGAAGGTCACTAGAAACGGGCATTAAAGTAGTAAAAGCTCACTTATTGATTTATTGAGTTAATACGTTTCTCTAGGTGTTTTATAGTGACAACAATAATAATGCTACAAATAAAACCAACAATGTAAATTTAATAAGCATGCCAATACATCATTAAGTATAGGAGCCCAAACTGTATTTCAGGGACTAGGATAATAAAACACAGATGTATAAATGTTATTTTAAAAGAGTTTTAAAAAAATTAAAAGGCCCGGGAGAACAGAACTCTCTTGGTCTGGCCGTGAAAAGATAGAGTATAAGGCAAGTTTCCCCTGGGAGAACATTCTAGAGCTGGGGACCACCACCATAAAAGGCCTTTTTCTTGTTACTACCCTCTTGAGTCTGAGAATGTGCAGACTCTGAAGCTGATCTCAAGGTATGGGAGGGGAGGAGGTATTTCCATGAGAAATCAAGGTCCCAAGGCATTTTGAGCTTTATAAGTCAAAATCAGCACTTTGAATTGGACCCAGAAATCACTTGGAAACCAATGCAGATTTATTTATTTTATATATTTATTTGGAGTTTTTGTATGCCGTCCCATTCGCATAAGCCTCAGGACGGTTTCCAGATGAGAGAGGCCTGGTGTGATAATGGTCATAGCACCTTTCTTCTTTCTTCCACTAGTCAGATGGACCCTTACTTTCTCTCTTCCCAATGGTATTGATGTTTTGCCCACTTGTTCAGTCTGGCACCAATCTGGATGCCTTTTCAACCCTTGTATTCACCCTCCATCTGGCTCATGATGTTTTCTACTGTTGCTGTTTTATGGTGTATTTTTATGTGATTGGCTGCTTTATCCCTTTCAGATTTATGTCAGCTGCTCTGAGCAGCTTTGGTTTAAAGAAAACAATGTAGAGTTTTTCTACATAAATTAGGTATCTTCTCCCAGCTGAATAAAGGGACATGCATGTAGTGCTCTTATTCTCATTCCAAAAATGACCTCCAATACTACATGTTATTGAAGGCTTTTCTCCATCTGGTACATGCTGTATTTATTCTGCAAAAGCTGAGTCTTCCATTAATTTAAAAGCCAAGAGGATGTTTGTTCTTTGGGACAAAGACATACCAGAAAATAACAGTCCTAAATATATCAAAAATACATGACATACTTTCTTAATTGCAGGATGTGAAGGTATGATCTGTGATCTATTAGAAAGAGTCCAGAGGAAGGCAGCAAAAATGATCCAGGTTTGGAAGCACTGCCCTATGAGAAGAGACTGAGAAAACTGGGCATGTTCAGCCTTGAGAAGAGAAGACTGAGGGGGAACATTATATCACTCTTAAGTACCTCAAAGGCTGTCACAAAAAGGAAGGCCAAGATCTCTTACTGATACTACAGTGCAGGATAGAGTAATCAGTTCGAGTTGTGATAGCTCCAATTCAGGCTAAATATCAGGAAAAGTTTCCTCACTGTCAGAGCAATACTACAGTGGAACCAGTTGCCTGGAGAGGCCATGGGCTCTCCCACACTTTGTTGTTAGTTGCAAAGTCATGTCTGACCCATCGTGACCTCATGGACAACACTCCTCCAGGCCTTCCTGTCCTCCACCATCCCCTAAGTCCACTTAAGCCCACACCAACTGCTTCAGTGACTCCATTTGGCCACCTCATCCTCTGCCGTCCCCTTCTTCCTTTGCCATCTATTGTTCCCAGCATTAGACTCTTCTCCAGGGAGTCCTTCCTTCTCATTAGTGGCCAAAGTATTTGAGTTTCATCTTCAGGATCTGGCCTTCTAAAGAGCAATCAGAGTTGATCTCCTCTAGGACTGACCGGTTTGATCGCCTTACGGTCCAAGGGACTCACAGGAGTCTCCTCCAGCACTACAACTCAAAGGCCTCAATCCTTTTGTGCTCAGCCTTCCTTATGGTCCAGCTTTCACAGCCTTACATTGCAACTGGGAAAACCATAGCCTTGACTATACGCACTTTTGTTGGCAGGGTGATGTCTCTGCTTTTTAGTATGCTGTCTAGATTTGCCATAGCTTTCCTCCCCAGGAGCAAGCGTCTTTTAATTTCTTGGCTGCAGTCCCCATCTGCGGTGATCTTGGAGCCCAGGAAAATAAAATCTGTCGCTATCTCCATTTCTTCCCCATCTATTTGCCAGGAAGTGAGAGGACTGGATGCCATGATCTTAGTTTTCTTAATGTTGAGTTTCAAGCCAACTTTTGCGCTCTCCTCCTTCACCCACATCAAGAGGCTCTTTAGTTCCTTTTCACTTTCTGCCATGAGAGTGGTATCATCTGCATATCTGAGGTTGTTGATATTTCTCCCAGCAATCTTAATTCCAACTGGTGATTCATCTAGCCCCGCCTTTCTCATGATGTGCTCTGCATATAAGTTAAATAGGCAGGGCGACAGTATACAGCCTTGCCGAACTCCTTTCTCAATTTTGAACCAATCAGTGGTTCCATGTCCAGTTCTCACTGTTGCTTCTTGACCTGCATATAGGTTTCTCAAGAGACAAATAAGATGGTCTGGTATTCCCATCTCTTTAAGAACTTGCCACAATTTGTTGTGATCCACACAATCAAAGGCTTTAGCATAGTCAATGAAGCAGAAGTAGATGTTTTTCTGGAACTCCCTAGCTTTCTCCATGATCCAGCATATGTTGGCAATTTGATCTCTAGTTCCTCTCCCTCTTCGAAATCCTGCTTGTACTTCTGGTAGTTTGCAGTCCACATACTGCTGGAGCCTAGCTTGTAGGATTTTGAGCATCACTTTGCTAGCATGTGAAATGAGTGCAATGATGCGGTAGTTTGAACATTCTTTGGCATTGCCCTTCTTTGGGATCGGAATGTAAACTGACCTTTTCCAATCCTGTGGCCACTGTTGAGTCTTCCAAATTTGCTGGCATATTGCATGTAGCACTTTTACTGCATCGTCTTTCAGGATTTTGAATAGCTCAACTGGAATACTGTCACCTCCATTAGCTTTGTTGTTGCTCAGACTTCCTAAGGCCCATTTGACTTCACATTCCAGGATGTCTGGCTCGAGGTCAGTGACCACCCCATCGTGGTTATAAGGGACATTAAGCTCTTTCTTGTATAGTTCTTCTGTATAATCTTGCCACCTCTTCTTCCTCTGTTAGGTCCCTGCCATTTCGGTCCTTTATCATGCCCATCTTTGCATGAAATGTTCCCTTCATATCTCCAATTTTCTTGAAGAGATCGCTGGTCCTCCCTATTCTATTGTTTTCTTCTATTTCTTTGCACTGTTCATTTAAGAAGGCATTCTTATCTCTTCTAGCTGTTCTCTGGAATTCTGCATTCAATTGTTTGTATCTTTCTCTTTCTCCCTTGCCTTTCGCTTCCCTTCTTTCCTCAGCTATTTATAAAGCTTCCTCAGACAGCCATTTTGCTTTCTTGCATTTCTTTTTCTTTGGAATGGTTTTATTTGCTACCTCTTGTACAATGTTGCGAACCTCCGTCCATAGTTCTTCAGGCACTGTCCTTAAATCCTTCAGGCACTGTCCTTCAGATCTAAGTCCTTAAATCTATTTGTCACCTCTATTGTATATTCATCAAGGATATGATTTAGGTCATACCTGAGTGGCCTAGTGCTTTTCCCTATTTCAACTTAAGCCTAAATTTTGCAACCAGAAGCTCATGATCAGAGCCACAGTCAGCTCCTGGTCTAGTTTTTACTGACTGTATAGAACTTCTCCATCTTTGGCTGCAGAGCACATAATCTGATTTCTGTGTTGACCATCTGGGAATGTCCATGTGTAGAGTCGTCTCTTGGGTTGTTGGAAAAGAGTGTTTGCTATGACCATCATATTCTCTTGACAAAATTCTACCAGCCTGTGCCCTGCTTCATTTTGTACTCTAAGGCCAAACTTGCCTGTTATTCCGGTTATCTTTTGGCTTCCTACTTGAGCATTCCAATCCCCCATGATGATAAGGACATCATTTTTTGGAGTTAATTCTAGAAGGTGCTATAGGCCTTCATAGAACTGGTCAACTTCAGCATCTTCAGCACCAGTGGTTGGGGCATAGACTTGGACTATTGTGATGTTGAATGGTTTGCCTTGGATTCGAACTGAGATCATTCTGTCATTTTGGAGATTGTATTCCAGTACTGCTTTTCCTACTCTTTTATTGACTATGAAGGCTACTCCATTTCTTCTGAGGTGTTCTTGCCCGCAATAGTATACCTGATGGTCATCTGAATTAAATTCACCCATTCCTGTCCATTTTAGTTCACTGATTCCTAAGATGTCGATGTTCAGTCTTGTCATCTCTTGTTTGACCACATCCACCTTGCCTTGATTCATGGATCTTACATTCCAGGTTCCTATGGAATATAGATCTTTGCAGCATTGGACTCTCCGTTCACCACCAGATACATCAGCAACTGAGTGTCGTTTCGGCTTTGACCCAGTCGCTTCATTCTTTCTGGCGCTACTAGTACTAGCCCTCTGCTCTTCCCCAGTAGCATAGGGGCTCATCTTCCAGCATCATATCTTTTCGCCTGTTGGTACTGTCCATGGGGTTTTCTTGGCAAAGATACTGGAGTGGGTTGCCATTTCCTTCTCTAGTGGATCACGTTTTGTCAGAGCTCTCTGCTATGACCTGTCCGTCTTGGGTGACCCTGCACGGCATAGCTCATAGCTTTATTGAGCTACACAAGTCCCTTTGCCACGACAAGGCAGTGATACATGAAAGAGTCTCCCACACTAGAGACATTCAAAAAGAAACTGGACAGCCATCTGAGTGAGATGGTGTGACTTGGTGTCCTGCAACAGCAGGGTGTTGGACTTGATGGCCTTCATGGCCCCTTCCAACTCTTCTTCTTCTATGATCTGCTCAATTTGCCAGGCACTGCCTCTCAGTCCAACCTACCCTCACAGGGTTGCTGTTGTGAGGATAAAACTGAGCGATGTAAGTCGCTTTGGGTTCCTCCCAGGAGGAAAAAGGTGGGATATAAATGCAGTGTGGTGGTGGTGGTGGTGATGTATTATAATTGAAGTTATATTTAAATTGACTATTATGTGAAATGTTTGAACACTACATTTTTGGAGAAAGAGCATCATCTGTTAAATTGACTGTGGCTGAGGGGTTGAGGCTGACCAGTTTGAGGTCTATGTATGAAAAAAGGTACTTTTAGAGATGGAGACAGAACAGACGGAGAATGATAAAGATGAAAGTAGCTGGGGGCACTTCTCTGGAGAACTGAGGTGGGACAGTAGGTTTTCTACTAAATAAACACAAATATTATAAAACATAAAAGCTTTTCTACACAAGGGTATTTCTTGAGCACATGACACTGTAGGCATACCATAAGCCGAGTCAGCCGGAGCCGGGGGTCAGACTAGATAGCTTGGGAGACCCTTCTGACTTACTGTTTCCATGTTTCCAGTTTCTATGATTCCTTAGTCACAGACATTTACGGGATCTTTAGACAACATTGTGAACCTCCAATTTTGTTTTTAAAACTTTTTTTTGAGCAGGTAAGTTACTTTCCTATACAATTGCAGTATTCTGCTGTAGCACACAGCATGGTCTACAGGTTATGTAGTGGAAAAGCAGGAAACAAATTCTCTTTATGTAGAGCAGGAATCACAGTTTTGAGATAAAAGTTCAAGTAGATACAGCAATTAACAGGCTTTTGTAAAGAAGCTTTAAATTTCCAGTAAACTCTCCTCCTAAAGGAAGTTAAGATCAGATAAGCACTGCCCTTAGAGAATGCTTTGGGAAGTGCAGAACTGGCAACAATGGTCTTTTACTCAAAGAAATTAATCTTCATTTTTTACTTCTATCGCCTTTATTTATTTTAGAACATTATAGACTGTTTCCCCATATAAAAATCCTGATGCAGTTTACAACAAATTATAAAACATCGTCATAAATGCACAACATTCAGAATGCAATCATATATCCCCTCAATATACTTGTAGACTAAGGTGCATCCATAGCCCCAAATGAAGTGCTGCTGTGGTGACCTCCATCACTGCCACACCCTGTGCCCTAATTTTTTGCTTGTTGGTTGCTTTTGAATGTCTAGATGGAGGGCTTGGGAGAGGGAGGGAAAGAAGCTGGGATACCGATAGGAATTGGCTTGAGCTCTGGGCCCTACCCTCTCCTCGCCTCCAGCACACCCCTTTTTCTCTCTTTCAAGGAATGTCTTTGAAGAAGCAGCAGATCTAAGTAGATCAGAGCGGTGCAGGTTTGGCATGGAAAGTTGGGAATGGTTGGGAATGACCAGGGTGCACAAGTAGGTGTTTAATAATGGTCGAAAACACATGATTGTCAGAGTCAGATGTATCAAGGGAGGAGGTCATTTCAGAGGGAGGATGCCACGACAATGCAGGCCAATAGCCTTGTTCCTGCTCCACAGGGCCCTGCAATGTGGTCCAGACCAAAAGGCCTCCCCTGAAGATCTAGTGGACCTAATAGGTTTCTGCTCCCACACAACATATTTGTACATAAAAGATACACAAGGTCATTATCTTTGGCAAGAAGGAGAACATGTGAGTGCTCATTTTACTATCTAATTAGTAAGGTTATTTTTACAAGCCTAAAAAGATATTTTAGAGCAAAGCATTCATGTAACATTTTTCCATTCCAAGCTTATTTTTTTTTCTTTTTTCCAGTCTAAGATCTAATAATGTACCTTTTATTTTGTTTTTGGTAACCAAGATTGCACATTCTCTTTTGAGAAGCCCATTTGGTTGTGCAATGAAGTTAAGATGTTTTCTTATGATTATTTTTGGACAAGCACAATTGTTAGGGATTTAAAGGAGAATTAATTGTAAGACATTGTTTACAGAAAGGTTAACTGATCTGGCCTTGCTCTTCTGGGCATTCTGTCAAACTTCTGCATAGAATTTGTCAGTATTACTAATACTTCAACTGAATCTTCCATCAGAAATATGCTGCTTTGGGATTCTTTGGTCTGAAACTGATTTGCAAGTAGAGCTCTGCAACAAAATGTGGAAGCCTAACCCAGCCTGTAACAGGATTTCATTTGTTCAGGGCATCAGGTAGCCCAAAATGAGCTTTGTAATACTGTTGATCTTGCAGAGAGCCAGAGTGTTCAGCTGGTGAGATTTGAATTTATTATTCATTAAAAAGCTTTGCTATACTGTCCTTCACCTTGAGTCCCAGGACAGTGACTCTAGTCCCCACTTGGTCATGAAGCCCACTGGGTGCCTTTGGGCCAGTCATGGGCTCCCTGCCTGACCTACCTCACAGGGCTGTTGTTGTGAGGAGGCATAAGAATGTAAGTTACATTGTGTTCCTTGCAGAAAGGGGGCAGGATATAAATATTTTCTTTTTCATCTTCCTAAAACATCCCCCCACCATGCTATAGAGTGCTAACCTCCTGGAACACAAACCCCCTGACCATATATATTGTTGATCTTCAGCATACCACAAGCTTTTGGGGGCTCTAGTAGGACAATGTCCTCTCTTCCTTGGATTTTTATTTCGTTCACTGTCTCTTTCAAGATCCAGTGGGTGTGAGCTTGGGTGGACTCCGAGGGCTGGTGGAGGACAGGAGACCCTGGAGGAATGTTGTCATGGGGTCGCGATGAGTCGGGCACGACTTTGCGACAAGGGCTGAGCTGCCCTCAGCCACTGAAGTCTAGTGCACCTTTACACAGAAGTAAGTCTTGGTGGGCTTCACGGGGTTTCTTCCCAGCGCTGTGTGCATGCAAACGCAGCCCAAATTCCTTCATGCTGCCGGATTTTCCCTTCCTGTAGATTCAGACCCTGCCCCATCTCCACTCTTTCCCTTGGAGCGCAAGAAAGCGCTCGCCACTGAAAGCCACGAAGAAGTCCAAGGTTTTAGCACCGCTGTGATTTTACAAGCACCTTGCAAAGCCCTAAAGGCTCAACCTCATGCGTGCTGTTTTCACTCTGCTTGAACGATCAGCACCCCCATTGAGGGGGAAAAGTGGGGGTCCTCCAGTCGCCAACAGCACGGTTCAGCGGCTGCCAAGCGTACGGCCCCCGTCTCAGAAGACGTCGCCAACATGTTTCTCTTCACACGACTTGGGCCAACCCGCCTCAAAAAAAGAAAAGGAAAATAGCGAAGGCAGCGGGAAGACGGTGGGAAAATACCCGGATGGAGGAGGCCGAAGAGAAGGCGCCTGAGGCGCAGCCCCCTCAACTCCCCCCCTCCCCTTGTTCGAGCGTGAAGAAAACCCAGCGGCCAACGGCTCGGGCGCGAGCGGCCTGCGTGCGTGCGCGCGCGCCCTTGTCGCGCTTGGGTGCAGAACAGAAGCCCAATCAGGCGGGGGCGCGCGCGCAGCGACTCGCTCACTTTCGCGCGCGCTCCCTCTCACTCCCCCCCCCCACGCCGCTTCCCCCGCCCCTCATCTTCGCCGCCACCGCTACTCCTTAACACACACCCGAGTTGCGAAGTCTCGCCGCCAAAGCTCGCGAGAGGACATGCCCGCGGTAGCCGCGTCCAGAGAGGGTGAGTGAGGGGCGGACTTCTAGTTCGCGACGGTTGGGGCGGTTTTGCTCGGGGAGGGGAGAGGCTGAAGGAAGAGGACTGTAGATCGCCAGCTCGGCGTGGGAGACGAGAGTTTCCCCTCTTCGCCGCCCGTGGCAGCATTGGCTCGAGGCGAGCGCCGGTGCGAGGAGGTGGGGGAACTTTCCGCCGCCCGCCCCTCGGTCGGGGTTGGTTAGACGAGCGAGCGCAGATTTTTACCTCAGGGTCTTGAGGGGGTGGGGCTTCCAGGAGGCTGATAACTCCCCGAGGCCCCTCCCCACAAGTGGCTGCATTCAAGGCGCTAGGGGTCAGTGAGGAATGTGCATGTGTGGGTGCTCGCGCTGGGATACAACCTGCAGGGTCTTGGGCAATAGGACAGGGTTTTGGGAGGACAAAAAGGGGCGGAGCTACGTGGCTCCTTTTCCAAAATGCAGTGAGGCTGAATAGGATAGACAGAATGTTTTAGGTGTAACGTTTGGTTTTCGTTTTGGAGATGATAATCATTAAATTTGTAATCTGCTTGATCTGGAAGCTTAGGAATAGTAACACGATTTTAAGCATGCATAGTAAAAATTGTTTTTATAATGCTGGTACTTGGCTTTTATAGTAACAGTACTTAACTAGTGTAGTACAGTGGTTACTGGTACAAGCCTATGTCTGTTTAGATAAAGTACTGAAATTTCCATGCTGGCTCAGGCATGCTGGGTTTGTAAGACTTTTTGTCCCTGCCTAAACATACATAGAAATGTACCCTTAAGCTGTCGGACTAGGAGTAGGAAGATCCAGGTTTAACCCCCCCTGCCCCCCCATGTAAAACTTGCTGGGTGATCCTTGGGTAAGCTACACAGTCTTGGCCTATCCTACTTCACAGGGTTGTTGTGAGGATGATATGGGGAGCTGGAGGTCTATCTGTTTGAGCACTTGGAGCATAAATTTTTAATGCATATTTAGCATTCAGAGGCCTTCATCTGTGGAGAGCAAGTGTGATCTAATTGATCATGGGATGTGTGTGTTTGAGGTTAGGGTCAGAATGTGTGTTTCTTCTCATGAAGCTTGCTAGGTGACCTAGGGCAGTCATTCTTTTTCTTGACTTGTACCATGTCAGAGGTGAAAACCCCATGAAATTGGGTTTTTGTAGCAGGCCTAAAGAAAGGAGATGGATTAATTATCACAGCAATCATTGCAAAAGCTCTGTAGGTTGGTGTATGTGTGTGTGTGGATGGATGAAGGGTAGTCCACACGTAACACCAAATTGTAATTTTGTGCTGGGTGAAGGAGTGCAAAATGTGCTGTGAGTCCCTCCATGTAACCCAGTTTGCAGCAAACCATAGTGTATCATTTCATCTGAATCATTAAACAAGGGTTTGCAATTGCCCTTCCAACTGGGTTTGAACAGATTAGATTGGATGGGGAAGAGGTGCATGATCACATGACTCCTCTCTCTTGTTCACTTAATTCTGACTTGTGGTTTGGCATTGCATCTAGCAAGCCAAGTAGTGGATTCATAGCTGCTTGTGTTCATAGCTGCCTTATTTTCATTCATATAGCCAAAGAGAATTCTTGTTTTTACTTGCCTTCCAACACTTGTGCTCTGGATCACTATAACATCTATAGACCTAGGAAACTGAGGTTGGCTGCCTCAAAGAGGCTTTCTTTAGGCAGCAGTCCTAGACACACCCGGGAGTAAGTTGCATTGACCTGGTTCATAAAAAACTACAAGCCAGAAATGGGTTGAGTGTGGACTGCTGTTTAAACATGGCGTATTTGTACATCTGGATTCACACAGCACAACAACCCACAATTCAGTTCCTCTTGCTGATCTTGTGTGAACCTAGGCATTATTTCTGAGTAGACATGCATAAGATTGTACTGCAGTATTTATAATCTGCAGTAAGGGGTGCACTTTTAATATGTTATATGTGTGAGAGTCTTAAGATACAATCCTACACATATTTAGACAGGAAAAAGGTCTACAACTCCCAGCATGCTTCAACCAGCATGCAAGTTGTAGGCTTTTTTCATGTCTAAACACATGTTGAATTGTGTACTTAAAGTTTTAGGTAATGCACTTTTGTGTTAATTATTAAAACTTTTATGATATGCCTGTTAATGTTTATGTGGATGGGCTGAGATTGAGCTAGGATTGGTGGTGGGATAGACTCTGTGACATTGTTTCCAATTGTTCTTTTCTTCAAAGGTCTGTGTACTTTAAAATATAGGTATATATCTTTTATGACACTTTGTTTTAGTTGACAAACAGCTTTTGTTTGCATTTTAAAACCAAGACTTGGAATAAAAATGAAGGGTAAATGAACATATTTCTACAGGAGCCAAAATAAATTATGAATATATTTCTATAGGAGCCAAAAGAAATTATAGGGATAACTTGACCCTCTCATGACTTGTAAGCTTGGCCCGTTATAAGAAAATACCTTCACATTTCTGCTGGAATGTTTTCTCAAAATCTTTAATTTCTTATACTTTTCAGCTTTTTTCTGTTTGTTACTTTAGTAACCCATCTTTCTATACTACTGCTTAAAAGTTAACAATAAAATCTATTCTAAGAAATAAAGTAATAAGCAATATGCAACTATAAAATTATATTAAAATGTCAGCCAGTCTATACTACTGTTGACAGAGTAGGTATTTTGATACCAGAGTCTGCCACAGACTCCTGTGTCTGTTGCTGGTAAGCAGCTTTTCAGGTTTGGCAGCTGTATACAAGCAAGTACAGGCCTACTACCTACCACCCAGATGGAAGCATCATTACCTAGAATGGTGGTTGCATTTTGAGTTTCAGGATATGAAAAGTTGTATGGTAATGATGGGTTCACACTGATGCCTATATCTATTTATATCAAGGAAAAAGTTAATTGGATTGTTTAACTGGTTGCATTTGTCTTTCTTGAACTTCTTTAAACATTATGTAACATGTAATAATATTTTGTTATCTTCAAGTTTGTGGAACTTAAATTTCATCTGGTCACTCATTTTCCTGGTATTAATCTTTGCATGCTTCCTGTGCATGCTCACTTTTTTTCTTGAAGGAGAGTGGTTATCAGTTCATCTTAAAATCATGCTGAATTTGTACAGTTTTACCGGTTCACCTATAACTGAAGTGTATTTGAATAAATTAACTCTTTCTAGTAGGAAAAATGCTTTATATAAAATAGGACATCAGAAAAAGCTAGCAGAATCTGTGGTGTATTAACAAAATATGTATGCATTTGTGTAGTACATCATACAATTTTAAAAGGCAGTGAGCTCTTATAAAGGAAGAGGCAGGCGGGATGCTAGCCAGGGAGAACATCATTGTGGGATTTGCCCACACAAGTAATGGGAATATTTATATATCTTCTAATGAGATGCTGTATTCTGCACAACCAGAGTGGCACATTGAGTACAAGTAGTGTTCTAGACTGTCAGTAAAAAGACACTTAAGAGCTTTTACAGAGCACATGAAAATGGGTGTGTATAAATATTCTAAATCAGTCACAGAATTTCTGTTTTGTATACATTTATCCTAGGCCTTAATGAAGGCTTCCTGCCAGCAAGACTTAAATTCCTGGTTGGTCCAAACAGCTTTCACAAATACCTGCATTTTGTTTTAATATCCCTTTTTTGGCCCTTCGCCCTGTTGTGGTGGTTTGCAGCTTAGCTAATTCGTTCACTGAGTGGACAGACTAATGTGTTGCTGAACCTTTGAAACAGCTTATCAGATGGTAAACTTTTCTCTGGGCTATGCCACTTTGACTTTAGGAGTATAAACAATTGAATTTTTCTCTGTTTTAAAGAAATCACTTCATACAAAAAACTAGATGTAAGTTTGAAGGGTTCTAACCATGGCTTTTCTTTAATATGCTGGTTTTTTATGTGTAAGCATTTTTTTAATGGTATATCCCATCACAGCAGTCTGATATGGTTGAGATTTGTGTTTGTTGTCTTATAAGGATTGTACTGTAAGGATTAACAGAGCAGTCTTTAACTTAGCTCCTGCCTATGTGGAATGATCCAGAGTTAGGGATGTAAATGGAGTTTTTGAGAGGTGGAGACTTCCTCTCCAAAATGATATATTTAATTTCATTTCTGTTGGCCTTAAAGAATGAAGACAAGACCCTCCCTCACCCCATGGTGGCCTGTTATCAGAGCTCCGGATACAGTGCTCCACTGCCCCCAAGTTTTTAGATTGATTTGCAAGTTTTCAGAGTAAACCTAGGATTGTTGCATGCAGGATTACTATAGTTAATGTAATCTTATACTCACTGGCTTTTCTCCTTTACAACTCTTCTAAATAAGGTTGTCCTTACTTAATCTTTTTCTTTATGCTGTTTGTAAATCCTTGTGTTATTTGCAAACTGGTTGAGCATGTTCTCACTTCTTTTTCCAAATTATGTAAAATGATGATGAATAGTGGAATACCTTAGTGGAATGCAGCTTGCTACTTTAATAACATTTGTCTTCTGGGATACAAGGGCCAAAAAGGCTTCTTTCTTCAGCATAAAAAATTAAAATTATAATGTTATTTTCAAGATAGAGCTGATAATAAAGATGTGTATTCTATACTATCAGAAATATAAAGATGGCTCTATTCTGAAACTACATGCTCATGAATAGTTATATTAAAATTGAAGTGATGTAAGCTTGTGGCAAGTGATGTAGGCTTGTGGCAAGGGGCGGCCTATAAATTTCCAAATAAATAAATAAATAAATAAATAAAGAAAGAAAGAAAGAAAGAAAGAAAGAAAGAAAGAAAGCTGTTCTAATGAAGAGTGCAAGCAAATCAGACATGGTTAACAAATGTTAATATATGTTCTTCACTGTCATTGTAAGAGGTATTATGGGTGCTTTTCCATTAACATTGCTTTCCTACTTAGAACATACATTTCCTAACTTGAATACAGCTCTTATTTATGAATGCATTGCTACACTGAAGTTTGATACTTCATAAGATTTTTTTAACATTTTAAATTCAACTGTAATCATTTATTTGGCCTTTGTTTATTTTCACATATATGGTATAAACAAAGAAAGCTAACTTATACTAAGATTTCTTTAGAGAATGAAGCTAATTAAACTTTTGTTTAGAACTGGGCATCATGCAGAGAAGTAAGTATAGTTGAATATTCAACCATTTGTTGCTAGTAATTGTTTTTGTTCTGTAATAAAAATTGGGAAATAGTGTTGTCATGTACGCTAAAAGTTGACTCCAGGTAGGGATTCACCCCATCTAAACTAAGAGTTGATTTTAGATAAGGATTCTGATACTTCCTATGTGGCATTAAACTCACAAATGCTGTTCCTTGTTTTCTAGAAACCTGTGCACACTACAATATAAGAGGGCAATATAAAATTCCTCCCTTCTATCAGCCTAAATTGTAGGGGGATTCAGTAGAATATATAAGAGAACATGGATGCTTTATTAACCATCTGATACTCAATTCATTCTTATCTACCTGGACCTGTTGTATAAGAGGGTAGAGAATCAATGTTGTATATGCAGGAAATCCTTAATACTTCTACTTGAGTGTAGCCATTGATTAGCTGGGAAATTTATGTATGCACCATGAATAAGAGTTACAACATAGTTGGGCTAGTCTTTTGATCTTATGACATTTATTAGTTTGTATGAGATTTGAAAAGTACACAAAAAGTTAAGATGCCCAATGTTTTATACACAGTGTTTGATACTTTGTGTATTTGGACAAAGATCAAGAAAATTAAATTGTTGAAGTAGAGCAGTCACTAGAAGCTAACCAGCAGCTATCCTCAGATGACCTGATACTCATTTTCAAATGAGTTTGTCCTGTACATTGAAATACTTTGAAGCTTGGGCTTACATCCAGTATCCATGTTGTCTATTAAAGGAGTTGTTTGACATAAATCAGTCCTTGGACACACAAAGGTATTTTCTCAGGGTTTCATTGTACATTCTGACTTGTACGCGTATATAGCCCTCTGGCATATGCATGTATCACTGTGCGGAATTGTCTGTGCCCGCAGCTGACAATTTTCATTGGGAATGTGAAAAGAAAATATTGCTTCTACTTGTATAGTCACATATGTTTGGTATTTAAATGTTTATTAAGTAAGCCATGCTTACTGTCTGTCCTATGTTTAATTCCAGACAGAAACAGCATAGCAGGAACAAACTTAAAATTCTGATAATGCAGTCCTGTACAGTTAATGCAATATTCATTTTTAGTGACCTAGCAAGATGTGTTGTGTGGAGATTGTAGTACCATGCAATGTTCTAACTAACCAGAACTCCTTTAAATCTTTTCCATGAACTCAGTTGAAACAGAGAAGCTGGATATTCTCCAGCTGCACAAGGATCAGAAACATAATAGGTTTTTTGTATATAAAAAAGTTAAAATACTGTTTTAGATTTTGTTTTTTGTGATTTTTCATTTTTCAGATATACATTGAATGTGTTGAAACAGAGAGTTAAGGACACACTAAGTGGTTAGTATTGAGGTGAGTAATTTTCAATATCTGCATGCATTAGGGTCCTCAATATAATATTTCAAAAAGTATTGTAGATTAGAAAGTGGAATTTGTGGTATCTGTCAGATTTACCAACCTTCTACAGGACATGCATAACTTTCTTTCATCTGTTTATCTTGAGATCATCCTTTGATACTGCTACAGTTTCCAATGTTTGCTTCTGTGGTCTCAGATGGAATATACATACAATGGCATAGTTAGAATTTGTATTGTTTTTCTTAGTTTCCCCCATTTTCTCATATGACAGAAATAATTGAAGTTTGCCACTTGATCGAATTTCTTAGATCCAAAAATTTTCCCATATATGGAAACAGCACTTCTGCTTACACACAGGGTATACCTGTCAGCTCTCCCCATCTGCAGCCTCAGGCCCCAGCTTCTTTAAGGATAGAGGAGACTGGTACTGCAGCCCCTCTGCATTTCAATATATGTTTCAACATGTTTCATAATTCTGTTTTCAACTATTAGAGCAGTTTTACATTTTATTGAATGTGACTTAAATGCATTTCTAATTCAAAGCATCTAATCAAATGAGTATTTTAAAAGATCCATGAAAAGGGATTTGCACTTATTAAAATCAAGGTTTGTATACTAACTGTGTCTCTTGAAGTAACTGATGGATTAGAAAATGACATCTTACTGCTTTGGAATTAAGACATATATTCATATTCATAGTACTTCAAATATCTTTCAGTTCTGCTTAGATTTAGATTTTGTTTAGAATGCAATCCATACATGTCTACTCAGAAGTAAGTCTTGCTGAGTTCAGTGAGGCATATTCACAGGTAAGTGGGTGTAGGATTGCAATCTAAGTCTGGGTAACACCAACATACAACATAGTAATTATTCAATAAAAAGTACAATTTAAAATTACATATTCAGAAAAAACATTTATCACTGTATATTGTTTTGTATCATAATGCTTTACCATGTATCAGCCACACTTGTACATTGTTCCACAGAACTGAAAGGCTTCTCGCCTATACTGGTCTACAAATTTTGGGAAATTATCGACCTCTGAGATAAAACATACTAATTCTTACATATTTTGATTAGATGAATTAGAAAACAGGCGATAAAGGTGCTGGTTGGCTAAAGTTTTCAAGATATTTCACAGTAAATATTTATACACAGGCAAGTATATTTGCCTACAAGGAGGGAGATGTCTGATGATCATGATGCCTCGTAACTTCTCGACAAAGCACGGTAGAACAATGAAAATGGTACCACATGGAAGAGTATAAATTTATCTTCACTTTGAGACTAAAGATTATTACCTTACTGTAATTTATTGTTCTTTTATTGCAAGGTACATTTGTCTTGCTCAGATCTATGCATCATACAGTTACATCTGGTGGCTTGTGAAAGTGTCATTGCCTAACATTTCCAAGGAACAGTTGCGTGACATTTTCCCTCAGAAGCCAAGATGCCTCTAAACTGCAAACAACGCAGATAACTTCTGCTACGTTTGTGTTGATGTTACATTTGCATCTCAAAAGTACAGTATGACGGCGGTGGTAAAAAAGGCATCCCACCTATATTTTGGATACAGAATAGGGATCAGGACAAGAATTGGGCCCCTCATTATTGTTGCATTACTTGTGCAAATTCTCTGCATCATTGGCTAAACAAGGAGAAAAAGTCCATGCCTTTTGCAGTCCCAATGATGTGGAGGGAACCCACCAATCATAGTAGTGACTGCTATTTTTGCATGGTTCCCCCAATTAAAAACCAATAGATGAATTGAAAGTTATGTTATTGGTATCAATAAAAATATAAATTTATAATGATTGGTGTGGCACCATTCTCATTGCTATATCACATTTTGCAGAAAAGTTATAGAGCATAATCACACATCCCACTCCTAATTTTGAATTATTTTGATCCAGTTTTGACCTGAAACTATCTTGGAAACTGGAGTCAATTAAGGACTTAATTTTCCTTTATTAGTGACCCAATTCTGGTAAAATTTAGCTACTTTCATTTCCAAGGTTTTCTCCTTGTAGTCCAGTGCTATTGAAGAACATTTACTCTATAGAAAAGTATGTTTAATTTAGGTTTTGTTGTCACTTGCTTCTTTTGGAGTAAGGCTTTACAAATAAACTAGACTTTTCTTATAATCAGATACAGAACATAACTGAAGTATCTTACTCTTGGCAGTAGTCAGGGTTAAAAACTGAAACAGGTTCCATAAATGCAAGAGGGTTTTGGGATGGTTTGGTCAAACAGCAGCTCCCCCACCTCCCAGCCACATAGGAAAATTAGTTTTGAAACTTAAAGGTGCAATTCTTTACCCACTTACCTGGAGGTAATCACCTTTGAACTCAGTGGAACTTACTTCTAAGGAGATAAGCATAGTATCATGCTGTAATTTGTGATATGGCATGGAATTCACCTGCTTAAATGAAAAAAATAATTTAGCTGGGATGGAGCAAGTCCCTTGCATGGCTAACTAGCTCTTTGGATCTGGAGAGGTGGGTTTTAAAAGCTTGGCACAGACTTTATTCTCTGTATTAATCTTAAGAATAATATTAATGCATTTTGCCCATACTTCTAAAATCTGATAATTGACAACAATATTATTGCTACAGTTAACAAAACAAAACATCAGGTTTGTCTCATCAGCTGTGAGGACAAACTTATCTGGAAGTAGATTTGAAAATTGAAAGAAGCAGCAGTTCCTACATTCAGTAGATCATAAATGTAGATAAAACAATGCAAGACCAAATGGAATAATTTCATATTATTGAATTTAGGCCTGCACCTGATTCATATGATACAATTATGGGATGGTAGCTGCTAAAATGGAACCATGTTCCATACTGAAATGGAACTAGTCCATATGGGAAGTTGCTTGTGTTGTAGTAACTCTTTTCTATGAGGTGTAGAATTGATATGATTAAAATTGTTGTCAGCATACAACAAGCCACATGACATAAATAGCTTTCTGTTCTTGTGCCCTTCCTTCAGTGTTAGTTCACTGTAAATGGGATTAATGAATTGATCCTTATTGCCTATAAACAAAGCAAATCAAGAGATCTTTATAAATAAAGATAATGGGATTAATGCTCTGAGATAGTGATTAACACATTCCTAGTAGTCAGTTCTACTGGATGACCTGCTTTAGAATGAATATTTTTAAGATCAAGGTGCTAATGTAATGGATATAAAGAAGATTGACTTGTGTGCTTGCTTCATACCATTCATATAATATGAAATAGTAGTAAAATCAAGAGATCCTGTGAATTTTAAGTGCATTGTGATTTTCTGTTCCTGTGGGGCAATTCTTATAACTGTTCTTATCAAAAGTGTTTTCAGTCTCTAACACTAAGTTAGTAAATAAAATCTAGTTCCTTGTGTAGCATTTATTAGTTGTAAAATCAGAATAGACCTATAAGAGAAGTACATTGGTTTGTAGGCTAAAGATTAAACCCTTCCCCTACCAGCTCATAATGAATTAGAGATGAAAACTGACAGTATAACACCAGTAATGGGGTTAATATTTACATTTGTATCACTCTTGACATGAAAAATAGATTTTAAAAATATGTTTTATCAAGATTCTTTCTAGTGTTCAGAAAATATGTGTAAGATTAACAATGTAGACTGACCACAGAGGTCAGTGTTTTCACATTTCAAATGATTTCCAATTTATTTTCACAATGGAATACTCTACTCCTTACTAAATATAGGCAATGTTCACTTATTTACCTGAGAATATAATAAGAATATCTTCTTATTCTAATATAATAAGAATATCATTTTGTATTGTTAGGTTGCTAGATTTTGTAAGAATCATAGAATAATAGAATTGGAAGGGGCCAGAGCAGGGGTCTTCAGACTTTTTCTCCAGGGGACCAGTTGAAAGGTGCCAGTGCTGGGCGCAGGCTGGAAAGGTGGTGCCGGCGGGCCAGTGCGGGGACGGGGCACGCGGTGAGAGGAGGCGAGGCATGGGCAAGGGTACACATACACCGCAAGGTGGGTGCACAAGGCAGTGGCTTGCTCGTTTGGAGATTGTTTTCTCTGAGTGAGCAAAACTGCTGCCTCCCCATGTGCTGGGCAAGGTGGGCAGTGGGTCCAAATGGGCATGGCGGGCCAGATAAATGGGCATGGCAGGCCGGATCCAGCCCCCGGGCCGTAGTTTGAGGACCCATGGGCCAGAGGGTCCAACCACCTGCTCGTACAGGACTGCAAGTTAGACCATCCCTCTCAGATGGCTGTTCAGTTGCATCTTGAATGCCTTTAGTGTGGGAAAATCCACAACCTCCCTAGGTATTTGGTTCCATTGTTATACTGCTCTAACAGTCATGCATTTTTTTTCCTGAAATCTAGCTGGAATCTGACTTCCTGTACCTTGAGCACTTGAGCCTTCTTTGTGATAGGATAGCACCCTTCAAGTACTTGAAAAACTATCTCCCTTCAGTCTTCTCTTGAGGCTAAACATGCCTAGTTCTTTCAATCTCTTCTCATAGGGCTTTGTTTCCAGTCCCTGGATTATCCTTATTGCCCGTCTCTGAACCCTTTTCAACTTGTCTGCATCTTTCTTAAACTAGTTCCTTGTGTTCTGGTACCCAAAACCAGGCAAAGTACTCCAGATGAGACCTAACCAGTGCCGTGTAAAGGGAAACTAGTACTTTATAGTATCTGGAAGTGATACTTTTATTAATGCAGCCTAAAATAGCACTTCCCTTTTATGCACCCATTTCTCCTTGTTGAATTACATTGAGGTTGTGATCTACAATAATTTCAGGAACCTTCTCACTTGAAGTACTGTTGAACCATGTATTTAATTTAATAAAACATTTCTGTCCCGCCTCCCATTAAATGTCTCAAGACGGCTTACAGAAGATAGATGGTATTCTCCATCTTGTAATAATTCATTTGGTTTATTTTTCCTAGGTGCAGAACTTGGCATTTGTTCTATTTGAATTTCATTCTGTTGTTTTCAGCCCACTGCTCCAGCCTATCAAGATCACCTTGAATATTCTTTCTCTCTTCCACAGTTTCAGCTCTCTCACCTAGTTTTGTGTTATCTGCAAATCTGATCATCGTTCCTGCATTTCCTCATCCAAATCATTAATAAAAACGTTGAAGAGCCCTAGGCCCAGAGCTGAACCTTGCAGTACCCCATTTGTTACCTCTCCCCCATTTGAGAAGGTGCCATGGATGAGCACTCTTTGAATCTGATTCTGTAGCCAACTGTGGATCCGCCTTATCATTATTCCATCTAACCCACTTTTAGCTAGTTTGCTAAGCAGGATATCATAGGAGACTTTGTCAAAACCTTTGCTGAAGTCAAGATAGATTATGTACACAGCATTCCCACAGTGTAGGGAGGTTACCCTATCAAAAAATGAGATCAGATTAGTCTGGCAGGATTTCTTCTTGAGAAATCCATGTTGGCTTCTAGTAGTTTTCAAGGTGTTTGCAGACTGACTATAATCTGCTACAGAATTTTCCTAGTGATTGATGTCAGACTGGCTGGTCTGTAGTCCCAGGTTCTCTTCCTCCCCTTTCTTGAAGATAGGGACAACATTAGCCCTTCGCCAGTCATCTGGCACTGTGGTTTCTCAGAGATAATGGACAATAGTTTTGAGAGTTCTTCAACCAGCTCTATGGTGGATTCATCGAGCCCTGGAGATTTAAACTCATCAACTCAATTAGATGGTCCTTGACCACTTGACTCTCAATCTTGAGCTTGATTCTGCTCCTTCAGCTTGTACTTCCTTTGTCAGGAAGGTCATAGATTATTATTATTTTTTTTTAGAGAAGACTGAGCCAATGTAGAAATCGAGCACTTCTGCCTTTTCTCTTTCCTTTACTGTGAACATATCTGAAGAAGGCATTTTTGTTGCATTTTGCATCCCTCACTAGCCCCATTCCTATCTTTAGCCTTCTTGACTCCATCGCTGTAATTCTCTGCTACCTACCTGTATTCTTTCTTTGTAGCTTGACCTTCTTTTCACTTCTGTTACTTTTAGATCATCTCTCACCTTTTTGGGAAGCTATGTGGGATTCTTCTGTTGTCTTCTAACCCTTTTCGCTGTTAGAATTGCTTCTAATTGTGCCTTTAGAATTTTCTTTTTAAAAAATTGCTAACTATCTTGGACTCTTTTTCTCATTAGAGTCACTTTATGAAAATTGTCTTTTGTAAAATCCAGGATATGTGATTGGCTACACTTGGCTTTTGCTTCCTGTAGACTCAAGAATGCAAGTATAGCACGATCCCTTCCCTCAGAGTTCTCGCAGATGCTACTTTGCCCACTTGGTCTTCCCTCTGGGTTAGAAGAAAGTTAAGGATAACTAGTTCCCTTGCTCCTCCTCCTACTTTCTGTTGGAGGAAGTTATCAGCAACAGGTGTTAGGACTCTCTTAGAGGGCCATGTTTGGCAGAATTTGTTTCCCAAGAGTTATCAGGGAAATTGAAGTTCCCCACAACAAGGACATCATGCCTCCTTGAAACACTGACCATTTGCTTTTCAAAAGTTTCACCCATATTTCCTCCTTGATTGAGTGGCTGGTAATAAATTCTAAACACATTCTGCCTTTTATTCCTTACTCCATTTGTAGTAATCCAGATGCTCAGTAGGGCTACTAAGCTCATCCTATTGTATTTCTGTGCAGATATATGTATCTCTAAGATATATTACAACTCCACCCCCCCCTTTCTGTTCTTTCCATTCTTTTTGAACAGGTTATATCATTCAGTTGTTGAATTCCAGTCATGAGAGTCATCCCATCAAGTTTCAGGTCTATCTATCAGGTCATATTTGCCTGCCTGTACTAACAGTTCAAGTTCATGCTGTTCATTTTCCATACTCTGGGCATTAGTTTATAGACATTGAAAACCACAATGCTTTATACTCTAGCTTCCTTTCTACATTTTTGGAAGACTATTGTTGGATGCTGTTGGAACTGCTCTTTCTGTTGTAGTGCATAAGCCTTTGTCTGTTATTACACCCAGCTGTACTTTCCTGGAGTATTCAATCTAAAGCTCTCCTGAAAAATGTCTTTATGTTGTGGCCAAATGCATTCTTTTCAGTTCTTGTAAGGTGCGACCCATCCCTTTCCAAGCCTCATCAGTTGTGTTAATCCTCTAAATCCTTTACCAGCCCCCTGCTCACCAGCATCCTATAGTGAGGAGCCATAGCTCAGTGGTAGAACACGTACTTTGGAAGTAGAAGGTCCCTGGTTCATTGCCTGGGATCTCCAGGTATAGCTGGAAAGGCCTCAGTTTGAAATCCTAAAGAACACCTGTCAGTCATTGTGGACAATGCTGAGCTTGAGACCAAGGGCAGCTTCATATGACTATCTCTGAATATATTTTAAAATATATATTTTGGTAACATAGAAACATAGAAACATAGAAACAGAGCGAGTCAGAAGGGGCCTCCTGGGCCATCTAGTCTGACCTCCGGCACCAGCCAGCTCCGCTCATGACATGCCCACCATGTGCATGTCCAGCCTATCTTTGAACACCCTCACTGATGGGGCCTCAACGACCTCCCGTGGAAGCCCATTCCACGCCCTCGGGGTCCTAACTGTCAGGAAGTGCTTCCTGGCATCCAAATTGAACCTTGGCTCCCTGAGCTTTGCTCCATTGGAGCGCGTCCTGCTTTCCTCTGCAGGGGAGAACAGGCCTCTCCCCATCTCCATGTGACACCCCCTCACATACCTGTATGTTGCCAACATATCCCCTCTGAGTCTCCTCTTCTCCAGGCTGAAGAGACCTAGTTCCCTCAGTCTCTCCTCATATGGCTTCCCCTGCAAACCAGCCACCATCCTTGTGGCCCTACGCTGCACTGACTCCAACCTGGCTATATCCTTTCTGTAATGAGGGGCCCAAAACTGAACACAATACTCCAGTTGCGGGCGCACCAGAGTCATGTAGAGTGGTAGTAATACCTCTCTTGATCTAGAAGCCACACTTCTGGCCATGCAACCAAGGGTGGCATTCGCCCTCTTGACCACCGCATCACACTGCTGACTCATGTTTAGCCTGCAGTCAACCAGCACCTCGAGGTCCCTTTCACAAGTGCTGCTCTCCAGCCACTTGTCCCCTAACCTGTACTTATGACAGCTATTCCTATGCCCCAAGTGCAAGACCTTGCACTTCTCCACATTGAACGCCATCCTGTTGTCTCCTGCCCACTTCCATAGTCTGTCCAGATCCTTTTGGATCTGGTGTATCTGCTCCTCAGTTGTGGCCACTGCTCCAGTTTTAGTGTCGTCTGCGAATTTGATCAGCAGACTGTTCACCCCTTCTTCCATGTCGTTAATGAAAAGATTAAACAGGATCGGCCCCAGGACAGAGCCCTGGGGGACCCCGCTTGTCACTGGCTGCCATCCCGACGATTCCCCGCTATGAACATCACTTCATAGAGCCTTCAGAGCAGCAAAAAACCTATTATAAAAATAAAATTATATCAGTTGTAACTTTAAAAAGAAACATTTAATTAAAAAAACCCCTAATATCAGTAGCAAAACAAAATATTAAAAAGTATTGATTTTTATCCCACCCTTTATCTTATTGCAATGAACAAGGTGGCTTATGACTTCAGTGTACTGAGAGGTGCATACTGATGGAAGTGTTCTTTAATATAATAAAACCTAGGCCATTTTGAATATCTTAAAGGTGAAGAAAGTTGAATTGTGCTGAGAAACTTTATATGCTCTCAGTAAATCTCAGTCTTGCTAAGAAACAGACTATTGCGTTTTGGGCAGTCTTCAGATGTAGCCCCATATAGAACATGTTACAGTAGTCTAGCCAAGGCATGAGCATTACCAGGTACATATAATAGTAGCCAGGCATTTGTTGATGAGAAACCAGCTTCAGTTGGTAAAATTTTTATTTATTTATTTATTTATTTATTTATTTATTTATTTAAATATTTGTATGCCGCCCCTTGCAGCAGCCTCGGGGCGGCTCACAACCACTAAAAAACATATACAATATTCTCATCTCCAGGTTAAATTTAAAACCATACAACATAAATAAATAAATCATTAAATAATAATCTTAAATTAGAAAAAAAATAACATTTAAAATACTGTCTAAATAAAAAGGTCTTTGCCTGGCGCCGAAAAGCAAATAACGACGGTGCCAGGCGAGCCTCTCTGGGGAGTGCATTCCACAGATGGGGCGCCACCTCAGAGAAAGCCCTCCTCCGGATACTCACCCTCCTGATATCTCGCACGGAGGGTTCCCGGAGGAGAGCCTCTGCTGCTGATCGTAAGGGGCGGGAGGGCATATATGGTCGCAGGCGCTCCTTTAGGTAACCAGGACCCAAGCCGTTTAGGGCTTTATAGGTAAGAACCAACACCTTGAATTGGGCCCGGACTTCAATGGGGAGCCAGTGGAGCTGACGGAGAACTGGGGTGATATGAGAACCACGCCCAGTCCCCGTCAGTACCCTGGCAGCTCTATTTTGCACCAATTGAAGTATCCGGACCGTCTTCAAGGGAAGCCCCACGTAGAGCGCGTTACAGTAATCCAGCCGGGAAGTCACCAACGCATGTGTCACCGTTGCCAGGCAATCGAACTCCAGGAAGGGACGCAGCTGATGTATCAGCTGAAGCTGATGGAAAGCGCTCCTCGCCACTGTTGACACTTGAACAGTCAAGGTCAGCTCCGGGTCGAGGAGCACTCCCAAGCTGCGGACCCTGTCTTTCAGAGGGAGTGCAACCCCATTCAAGACTAGGGTCAGGTCCCCTACACTGTAGCCCGACCCACCTACCAACGGGACCTCTGTCTTGTCTGGATTGAGCTTCAGTTTATTGGCCCTCATCCAGCCCATTACCTCGGCCAGGCACCGGTTCAGCACAGCCACCGCCTCACCTGAATCGGTAGAAAACGAGAGGTAGAGCTGGGTATCATCAGCGTACTGATGATTCCGCAGCCCACACCTCCTGATGACCTCCCCCAGCGGTTTCATGTAGATGTTAATGGAACCCTGCGGAACCCCATGGCATAACTGCCATGGCGCAGAGCCATAGTCCCCCAGCACCACCTTCTGGTATCGGCCATTGAGATAGGAGTGGAACCACTGCAAAGCAGTGCCTCCAACCCCCAATCCCGCCAGCCTCTCCAGAAGGATACCATGGTCGATGGTATCGAAAACCGCTGAGATGTCAAGGAGGACTAACAGGGACGCACTCCCCCTGTCCCTCTCCCTGCATAGGTCATCATACAGGGCGACCAAGGCGGATTCAGTGCCAAAGCCGGGTCTGAAGCCGGACTGAAATGGGTCCAGATAATCAGTTTCCTCCAAGAGTGCCTGGAGTTGTCCCGCCACCACCCGCTCCAGCACCTTACCCAGGAACGGGATGTTGGCCACCGGTCTATAGTTGGTGACCACCTCTGGATCCAGGGAAGCCTTCTTTAGGACTGGCCGGACTACCGCCTCCTTTAAGGGGGCCGGCACCCAGCCGTCTCTCAAAGAGGTGTTGACCACCTCCAAGATCCAGGGCTCAATCCCGTCCTTGGCGTTCTTTAGTAGCCAAGATGGGCACGGGTCCAGTAAACAGGTGGTTGAGCGTACCGATCCAAGCACCTTGTCCACATCATCAGGCCGCAAAAACTGAAATTCATCCAATAACGAGGGACAAGCTGGCATGGTTGGTCCCTCCCCAAAAGAATCTGTATCAAGAGTGGAGTCCAGCTCATGACGAATCAGAGCAACTTTCTCCTGGAAATGCGTGGCGAACTCGTCACAGCGGGCTTTCGAGGGTGGCACCAGATCTTTGTCGGGGCCAGGTTTTATCAGCCCCTGCACCACCCGAAAAATCTCCACCGGACGGCATTGCAAGGAGGCAATGGACGCGGAGAAGAATCGCTTCTTTGCCGCCCTCACCGCCACAGCATAGGCTCGATAGTGTGCTCTAAGATGTGTTCGGTCGGACTCATCACGTTACAATGTTCTTGTAATAGCAGTCAGGTGAGTCCAAGAACATTACAGAGTCCAGAAGGGAACTCCAAACTGCATATGATTCTTCTGGGGAAGTATAGCCTCAATTAAAATAGGGGACCTCAACTCCCAGACAAAGTTAGCCTAGCCTGTTTCCAACTTGGCAGGACTGAGCTTCATTTAAACTTTGTTCTGCTTTATTTGCTTTAAGGCTGATCCCAGCCACTGTTTACAACTTCTGCCTTCTCACCTGGTAATGTTGAAAATCAGAAATAGGGCTGAAATTAGCATACTAATAGAAACATAGAAACTGAGTCAGTCAGATGGAGTCTCCCAGGCCATCTAGTCTGACCCCTGACTCCAGCAGGGAAAATGCTCTACCTCCCAACTGACCTTGGATCAGGTGAGGAGCTAGGATTGGCAGGTCTTGGGGTCCGTGTGTATATGAATTGTATATACATGTACATGTGTGAACAGTGCATGTGAGGCCAATAATAGATTATGAATTTACAGTGTCTGTGTGTGAATAATGTTCAAGGCTGTGTGTGTAAATTGGTGTTGCATATTTGTAGAAGTTGACCTTGACCACTTCAAATCTAGCATATTCATCACTGGTGTGGGTGGTGGTAATCTGGCCCTTGCACAAGAAAAGGAGCCTTAACCTTCACCTGCACTAACCTGGCCAGCCTATCCTGACTTAGTAAAGTCATTTTGTTATCCCAGATTTTAAAAATAAGCAAAAGTTTTCAGTGATCCACAGTGGAAATTCATCCAGGCAAACACAATACGTAGAGACTGGGGCAGCTCTTGCAAGAGGGCTTAATGTAAGTTAAAGTAGTTGTGTGCATTCCTCCCACCCCACCTCCCATATTACAAAGTGCCTCTCAGTCAGGTTGAATTTGATCAGAATGTAAGCCAGTTGCTTCTTACCATTTGAAAAACTTCCACTTGTACAACACTGTATAGATGTAGAGGCACTGAACAAATAAGATGTCACTGTTTCCATCACCATAGGCTTCAAATGTGCAGTTAAATTTATTTCACTATCTCTGCCATTCTCACGACTGATTCATTGTTCTCTGTGCCTTGAAAAACATGACTCAAGCTCCACAGTTAAACCATCACAAAGATACCATATCCTGTATTCTCTGGCTGAGTCAACTCTCACTTCTGGAGGCTGGCTCAGGCTTTTGACAGGAAGTCAGTGTGAGTGGATGGGATCATTAGAATCACACTAAATCCTTTCAGTTTGGTGGAGGGAGCATCAGCCAACCATCCTTTCATAGACCTAGAGTCAGTATAATATCCATTCTCATAAAGTAATAATCTATTTAGGACTGAAATAATAATTGTGGCAACTGCTCATAGATCACAAGCAGCATGCTGAGAGTAAAACATCATCATTCCAGAAAATTGTCTGCTGCATAACTTGGGCTTGGTAAACACAGAAGCAGGTGTAAAGTGGTACTACGAAGTTGGGAGGCTGCAGCATGGTTTTGGCTACTCAAAACCCAGGCTGAGCCCTTACCTATAGTCTGCAAGGTTGATCACTCCATTCCCTGTCTCTCAGATCTAACAATAGATGCAAATACTTTAATATAGGTGGCTTGCCCCATCGAATACTGGTTTTTAAAATCAAATCAAAATTTGTGGTTGTAAGAGGCCTTGAATGCTGTTTTTCTTGATAGAAATGTGGTATACCAATAAAGTGAATAAACCCAATTGGGAATATTTTGTTCCTCCAATTTAACTACCAAGGTTTCAATAAAGTATGCATGATTGGTACCTTTATCCAAGATGGTCTTGTTCTGTTGGCAGCTGAAACAGTATTGCAGAGTTCTAGTGGTAGGCTCAGTGAGCAGCCAGATACACCCCAATAATTTCCAGAGTTGACTATACAACAAGGAGGAGGGATAGTTCTCAGTGTTTTAATCCTATTTTCTATGCTGCCCTCTATCAATGTATTGCACTTCCAAATGGACATGTATACCTTCTCTGTATCAAGCTGCCAAAAGCATATAGTGATGAGCTACCACTGCAAAACAAACATAATTGCACTTAAAAAGTCTGGTTTGTAGACCTAATACTCTTACTAACCTCATATGAAGGTACCATAGAAAAACCCTTCAGCTCTTTCCTGGAAACCTTGTGTTTCTTTTTTTATCTCTGTTAACAAAGTATATGGCCCTGATTCCAGTACCAGGTGACACTCTCAAGGTAGGAATCATTCTTCCTTAACATTAGTCAAGGAGTCAAGCAGTATAGATAGGTTTCTCTGGTGGCCTCCCATTTAAACACCTAGATAGGTTTAGCTTCAGTAAGGTGGATGCATCACATGTATGTAGATTATCATGTTCTTGCCCCCTCCAGGATAATGTCCCCTGCTGTTGCGGCCTCCAACAATAATCCTGGTTTGAGTTGGCTCTTTCCCTCCAAATATGAGAGAAATAACCCACTGGAGTGCTAAATAGCTGGTGCCCTTAAGCCGTCAAGCTGTTGAATATTGCAGATTGCAATACACATGCACACACAAAATAATAAGACTTAAATCCTTTGACTCTGGAACTCGTGTTTGCATTTATGCACTCATTTGCCAAAATGAATGTGGAACTGGTTTCAGGATATTAATACTTGGACATCTGACAAACCATTTGAAAATCAGATTAACTCTAGGCTCAGTGCCAAGAGTATGAGTGAGGGCCTCTAGTTTTGCTACCCCGTAGAGTTTGAATACATTGTGAAACCCAAACAAACCTTAAGTGAAACAAAGGCCTTGTTCCATATTTAATAATAATTATAATTATAATTTGAAAAGTGATTTCATAAACCCAAATGTTTTAATAAGTCCTTTTAGTGAAAGTTGGCCAATTTTGTATTTTCTCTTAATGTCTAATATTAGAAACAAACTGCACAATTAGTTTTGAAGCATATGTTTAAATTGAAAGTTACTTTTTAAAAAAGAATGGCTCCAAAATAACTTTTTAAAACTTAGCCTCTATTTTTCTTGCCATGTATAAAATGTTGTAATCAGAGCTTAAACTTAAAATGAGGAGTGCTGGGGGTCAAGCCTGCCTGGATGTTCTAATTTCTAACCTAGAAATCCTTTCTGCTAATCCGAAATATGTAGCTCTAAGCTAAAAATTCAGAATTGCTTTCTGCACTTGAATAGGAGTTTTAAAATACAGTGTATACTTCAGTGATGGCACTTGAGATTTCACTTCTGGAACTTGGATCTATCTCTGATACCCATCGACGTGAAGGAATGATTCCCTAGTGTTTTCCCGTGAGTTTTGTTTGTAAGTCCATGGCTTCCAACTCCACACTTAGTACATGTCTTTTCTCAGTGTCTACTGTGGTGTGTCATATGGTGGCATCCTGGGCATGCTGACGCGGAAGAAACTCCTGTTCTGCTCAGCTAAAGGCTAAATGCACTTTAGGGAAATCTAAAGCCTGCAGTGCTAAATGTACTTTCCAGGAAGTTAGGTCCTATTGAACATAGTACGTATTCTGAGTAAAATATGCACTTTGTTACCATTTATTTCCAGTTTTTCAAGGACTCTATTCAGCTGAAATCAGGGTAGAGATAAGTAACCTAATTTAACAGTTTCTTTATTTTAGGAGTGAAGTGCCCATAGAATATTGGAGGTGTTAAATTTGTCTACATTCATGCACATTTTTTTTGCTGGAAAAATTGCAACTCCATAAGTTAGCAAGAAGTAATCACTGGATTTGTTTCTGAGTAAATATGTTCGGGATTGAGCTATCCATGCATGCTTGCACGCGCGCAGGCATGCACATACATACTTGCTTACTTAACTTAAAAAAGCTCTTAAGGAATGCAGTAAGCAACGAAAATAATTCCAAAACAAAAAATGCAGAAATCCAAAAAGTTGGAGCAGCAGAGAATGCCAACCAATTATGCACAAGACAACAAAGCATAGGAACCAACAAAGCATAGGAACCAGAAAGCAACAAACAGAACAAAAAGATTCTTCCACTGCCCTCATGCTGCCATTAGCAAATGGGCCAAGCAGATTTCCCAGGGCAAGGTATTCCCAAACTGGGACATGGTGTTGCAGTTGTGTCTTTCTTGTGGGTTTTTAGTGGACAGCCAGTTGGCCACTGTATGGAGAGAATGCTTGACTAGATGGATGCTAGGTCTGATCCAGCATGGCTGTTCTTACTTTCCTAAGATTCCGTCCTGTGTTCTGGCCTGTTGAGTCTCAGATATTAGGATGTGCAACAGGATCATTCCCAGTCACTGGGAGAGTGAGAATATAGTAGGAAGTAGCAGGATATAATAGGAACTATTGTTGACGTACCCTTGTCTGAAGCCATTTAGAGTGCCTGAGAGCTTCTTTTTCATGTTCAGTGCAGGCTCTTTGTGGAGATCTTACTTCTGTTGCCTAAGGTTAGTTAGGCCTCCTTAGTTGTAGCACCTAGACTCATAATGCCATCTCTACCTGACCTCTGATTGGCAGAGTTGGCCATACTTTTCTGGCATGCTTTTAACTAAATTAGTGTTTAGTGGTATGTTTTTGATATTTTAAACTGCTGCTATTATTTAGGTGATGGATACACTACAGCTGTTGTCTCCTTTTATTCTGTGAGCTGCCCTTTGTGTACTTTTGTCACAGGGGATGGGGTGTACATTTGTGTAAGAAATATCAAATGGAATTTTAGACTAAACTAAGGAAATAAATGACACTGTCTTTCAGTTGTATCTTATGTATATCTGCTTCTGATGTTCACTGAATTTCCTGATGGGGTTTATTTGCATGCTACAATTACTTAGTATTTATTTATTTATAATTGAATTTATAATCCGCTTAACCAATAATCCACCAGGACTCTGTAAGCAGATTTACAAAACTCATAAAAACAAACAGTGACAAGAAAAACAATATACACAACATAACAATCAACCAAAACAAACAACCACCATCAGGAGACACAAACTACACCAATATGCAATTAAACCACAAACCACAACATACATAATAATAAATACAGTATAAGTGTACAGTATACAGCTGAGAGCTTAACCTGAGAGTTAAAAACAATTAAAATCTAGAACATACCAATATTTATCAGATTATCTGGCTCCATTTCAGTTGGGTTTCAGGCCTGGATTTGGGATGGAGACTGTGCAATAACCTTTGCTGGGAGAGAGACAGGGCGAACATGACCCTGTTCATTCTCCTGGATCTCTCACTGGCTTTCAGCACCATCAAACATGATATCCTTCTGGACAGGTTGGCTGGGTTGTGGGTGTCTGTCCTGAACTGGTGCCTGAGCTCAATAATGGACTGGATGAGGGCCAATAGACCAAGGCTCGATCCAGACAAGATGGGAGTGGGCGGTGAGTCGGATGGGTTGAATGGCCTCTATACCCTGTCTTGTATTGTATTCTTATCCCAGTAAACTTTCCTACTGCTACAAATGTATTTTGGGAAAGTGTCCACTTTGACTTTTTAAAAGTGTTTACTACAAAAATTTATTAAAGCTTTCAAAAAGCTTTGGTTCTCATCTGTAGATAACTGATCACAACAGGTTGCACATAACAGGAAAATAGATAAATATTTCCCATCTATCTTGTGAAAGATGTGGATTTTCATTCCCATATCTGCAGTGTGCATTGAGTTCTCTTTGAATGTTTCTCATCCTGTCAGCAGATATATTTCTGAATTATCGAAGAAGATTGTTGCATGGAACCCTTCTTTGACACAGGAGTCTACCTTGGTGAATTGGACTGCTTATACAAACACAGAGAGATGTTAAAATACAGAAATTCCCCTTGCACCCTTTAAAACACTTGAGAGAGAATATTTTCAATTGTTGTCAAGGCTCTGTTACCATAGATGCATTTCTGAAATAAATAGTGTTGCTTAGTGCAGCATGAAACCCACAAATTCTGCCTTGAGTGGCCTGTCACTTCAAAAGAGTCAAGGGGTGCGTTCATGAAGGGTTACCACTGTCTTCAATAGGGTCATGTTGGTGTCTGTGTGCTTTAACCACAGATGTTTAAGAGGATGTCACTTCTGCCAGGTAAATTCTTATTTTAAACTATATGTATACCCTCCTTTCAGTCCTCTCTCATGTCCCCACCAAATGCACCTCTGATAGCTGTGGTACTGAGAAAAGAGCCTCCCCAAAGATCTGAAATCCCAGGCAGGCTTGGATGAGAGAAGGCAGTCTTTCAGGTTGCTTGATCCCAAGCTATGGAGGGCTTTGAATTGCATCCAGCACCAGGCAGGTAGCTAGTGAAGTCATCTTTTTCTTGTAGGTGGCTCTTGTCAACCGATTGTTCATAGCTTTCTGGACCAGCTGAAGTTTTTGAACAGTTTTCAAAAGCAACCCCATGTTGCAAGAATTACTGTCGTCCATCCCTAAGCCATGGTTCACCTTGGCCAGATCAGACCTCTCTAGAAACAATGGCAGTTGCTGCACCAGACCATCTGTACAAGCACAGTCCTGGCCACTGTCAAAATCTGGGCATCTACGGTGTACACTGTGCGCCTCATGTGCTGGTTTACCCATCTGATCACCACACCACCAGCTAATAGCGGAGTTTTTCATTTGCTTTTTAAAAAATATAGGTGTGAAAAACATTTTTAGTGCTAACAATTGTTAGGGCAACTCTAGTGATTTTAAGAGAAATGTGTGCCATTGTTCATTTCCCCAGTTATGGAGCTTGCCAGTGGTGGAGTTTGGAAGTGTAAAGGGTATAGTTATTCAACACTCTGGAATGTTTTTATCTCTTGATCATTTAGAAAGACTTTTATAATGGACAGCTTTGGTTCTTTGGAAACAAAGAGCTGTTTCTCATGCCTTTGACAGAATATTAATCTCAGAAGAGGAGTGTGCCAGAACTGGTGGTGTGATAGTGTGAGGTTACCAAATTTTTGCGGAAGCAGATAGAACATAGGAGGGGGCATACTGTTAAAAATGTAAGGTCTTAAGTGTTCAGGAAAATGTTAGATAAATCTGTATCAGAAAATGTTTTAGAAGTGCTCTTTCTGGCTGTTGCTGTGTTTAAGTATAGGAAAAATACACTGTACATTATTTTTAAGAGACACAAATACCAGATTCAAGAGATATACAGGCAACTGTAATTGTGAACTTAGTTGTTATTTTGGTTTCCAAGGAAGCCCAATCTTAGGAGTTTCATCAGTTGCAAACTGAAAGTAATTGCAGTGTTATAAATCACCATGCCAAAAAAGTGTGGGAAGTGTATTTTCTTGGTTTGAAGTATTAATCACTGCCTGTATTAATAAACTGGAGAGCTATCATGCTGACACACTAGGTGGCAAAACTGGAGAGAGAACAGTTCTTAAAGAGCAGCAGGAGAACAATGTAAACTGCTTTGAGTTCTTTAACAGAAGAAGGTGGGATATAAATCAAATAAATAAAAGATAAGCCGGTGTTTTAAAACAAAAACAATTTCTTCTTTCCCAGCTTCCCAGAACCTGGGAGGTGTGTTTAAAGAGTATGTCTGTGTGCTGTCCTCAGGTTGCTAAGGAGTGGTGGCAGCCGAAAAATGGCATGGATGCAAGCAAGGATACTTCTGAGCTGTAAAACAGCTGCCTTCTCTCTTTCATCCTTGCTGGCATTGTGTGCATTTGCTGCATTTGTCCCCTGTGCCCAAGACTCTGTAATCTTAGGGACAGTAAAAGGGAGCAAGCTCTCTCCCCCTCCCCCTCCCCATGCATATGAGGTAGCTGGAAAGCTACTGTTCCAGCATCCCCTCTTGAACTTGGAAGCACCAGGTAGAAGCAAAGGAACCACTGCTGATCTTTCCAGTCTGCATTTTGCTCAAGATGGGCCTTTTCTGGTGGAGCAGAGGGGCTGTAGCTTCTGAAACCCATGATATGGAAGCTTGAGCTGGGCACTTTCTTCGTTCTCACAGGCTGTGGTAGAGTTTGCCATGCTGTAGTCTTTGCTGAAAAATGATTTCTATTCCAGATAAATATTTGATTTTCAATATCTCTGGACACAAAGTACCACTGTTCTTAAAACAAAGTAGTATCATTATTTTAGAATAAATGTTTTTCATTCATAGAAGTTCCGGTACAGAAGAGAGTCTCAAAAAGCAGCTGGAAAAGTGGTTTGTTGTACACATAGGAAACAAACCTGGACTTCCTTCCTCTGTAGTTTGATTTTAATGTTTTCCTTGCTTTGTTTGGTGCAAGGAGTTGCTGGACATGAATAAACAGAGGAGCACCTGCAGGTTGGTCATAAATGGAAATGTCTTGATAGCTAAACATAACAATGAAATCATAAATAAATTCAAGCTGCTTCAGTAAATGTCAGCCACCATTAAGAAAACATATTAGCATCACTATAGAGGATCTGAGGTGTGGGAGGGGAAAAGAATTGTAAGAGAATATTGATTTAAGAAATTTAAGATTGGTCTTATGACAATTAAGTGACTAACTCCTTGTTAATTATACTCCACTTTGTCACACTAACAACTAAGGGTGCAGTCCTGCACATGTTTAGGCAGAAACCGTCCTCCAATTCCTAGCATGCCCCAGCTGGTATTGCTGGCTAGAAGGTATTAGCTGTAGGTCTTTTTTTCTGTCTAAATATGCATAGAATCATACCCTTCATGACTCTTGCTTTGTTAGAGGTACCAGCTCATTTTTTTTCACACTCCCCACTGCTGGCCCAGTTCAGATGCAATAGCAAGCCATGTATGAAATCCTGGTTTGTTAACTATGCTTTCCCATAGTGCAGCTCTCCATATTAGGATGAAATATGAAAATATATCTTGTTGCATAAAGGAACCAAAGGCTTATATTTGCCCAAAGGAGAAGCAGAGGAGCACTCAGACCTAAAGTTTGTCTCTGTTTTTACATGAAAGAAGAAACCATAATTTGTCATCAGAACTGGACAATGGTTATCTACTTCCTACTTGCAATGGAGAAAATAGCTTGTTTCGCAACCTTTTTCTTAAGTTACACAGAGGACTTTGGCTATTTAAAATGCCACTTCTAGCCTGCCAGTTCTTTCGGAGGTGGGGTAAGCAACCTATGACACCCCCCCCCCCCAATATTTTGGCCTACAGCATTTATCATTTCTAGCTAGCATAGCCAATGGTGAGGGTACTTGTAGGCCAAAAAACCTGCATGATCACAGGTTTTCACCCCTCCTTTAAAGAGCTTTTAGGATAAAAATACTAAACTTTTTATGTTCCTTTTTTCTAAGCAGATGCTTATTGTGCCCATGCACATAGGATTATTAAAGCACCTTATGGAGGAATGGTGCCAATTTAATTGGGCATTGTGTGCAGGCATTCTGAGTGTATTTGTTTAACTGAATGTATTTGTTTAGTAAAGATGACTGGGCCTCATAGAATATTGGTGGTCATCCATATTTGGATTTGGAAGGACTTGATATCATGGATAAATTACCATGTTCTATTGAAAGCTTGACACAAACTCTGATTTTGTTTATTTATTTTACCGTTCCCCCATGTCCTTCATGCATAATGTCTGGTTTTTCTTCTGTTATTGGGCTGGATTGGAAAAATCCATGTCTATTTCTGGTATCAAGGAATTTTAAATATTAATTCAAATGCAGACATGGCATCTTTAAAACATTCAGCCTGGTGCCTAAGAATGCCTTCTACGCATGAGAATTAGAAACTTGTTACAAACAAATACTGAATGCTTACTTTCTTTGGAATATGTAAGAGCTGGTTGTTCTTTCTTGCAGGAAATATTTTGGAATTTACAGCATTGTCATTGATTTCCCTGCTTGGCCATCCAGTTTTTCACATCCCCTTTGTGAACATAACTCTTGTCATGTTTTGTATGCTGCTAATTGGATGCTAATTTCTAAAAAGAGCAATATTTGTTTTGCATAATTTTTCCTGTTCAAAAAAAATTCCTATCCTCCTATAATGGTCGCTCTTTTTATATTACATGTAACCATAGTAATGAGAATTAAGAGCAACTGTTGCTAGGTACCATGCTTCTATTCCCTGGCTTAAGTAAGCCTTTTTATATAAAGTAATACATGTAACAGAAAAAGCAAATAAGTATCTGTATCCATCTATCTCTATACTCACACACACACACACACTCTTTGACATTTCAGCTGCAGGATATTTGAAAATACATCTCAAATGTGGTTAATTTGCTTTTTAAAAAGAGTTTAATTTTGGTTTTGTCCACAGTTTAATTCCAAATGGCTAGTGTTACGTTCTTGATTTCAAACACATTTATTTACAAATCCCATTGATTTTAGTAGACTTTAGTTCCACATGCAGGTATTCAGTTAAAAGAAATTTGTCTTGTTGATGAATATAGTTCTGTAGCTACTAAGATAGCAATTTGCATTTGTGTAAGATTTTTATTAGGAATTTTGTTCTGAAATGACTCTTCTAATTATATATCTATTTTAATGAGCATGTGGGAGTTTGGGGAATGTATAATGTCACAGAATAGGAGTATGACAAGCTATGCTTTCTAAAAGCTAATTATTAAGCAATGAGCAACTACAGTATTGTAAATTTGTTTGAATCCAAAAACCACTTCTCAATTTTTCTCTCTGTGTAAATGCAGTTAGCCACACCGGTCTCTGAATGCTTCATTTGATTATTCATAATGTTCAAAGAAGTAAATGTCTGGATCAAGGAACTGACATTACTAAAATCTGCTTTCCTTCTCCACTTCCAACCTCATATGAGTTATACAACAAAATGGCAACTAAATCAAGCACGTATAAATACATTTTTAGGATTTCCCCCCTGCCAGAATTTGGAATTCTTCTTTGTGGCCTCTGTGCATCACACATATGGGCTCTGTGCCTGCACGGAGCCTGTTGTCAGGAAGATTTACCAGCCAAGAGTATTTTCTTAGCAGGAACTACTCCTCCCCCCCACAGTTCCTAGGACAAAAGGGGAGAAGTTCCCACCCACTCCCTTGGTTCTTCTTTGACCGCCTTCACTGGGGCTGCAGGAAGTTCATCTTTGTTTTATCCTGTTTGGCTTTGAGCGTTCTCTTATTTCTCCTTTTTCCTCTTTACTATAAGAACTCCATTTTTTCTCTCTCTGATCTTGCTCTCAACCTCTCTTACTGTACATATTTGTTCTACCCTCTACAACCCTGCTTTTTCTCCCATGCTATTACAACCTCCCTTTTCCTTCTCTAAATTCTCCTGTACTGTATCTCTGAATTACCAATGGCATTGAAGGCAGCATTTTGTAAACATGTGAGATGTGGCAGCCACATTCCATCAATGGATAACCTTTCTCTGCCTGCTTTGTCTGAGTGCGGAGCATCAGGTGGACCAGTGCCCTCACTGTATGGCTTTTACCAAACAAACCAGGAAACACCATGTGAACTGCCTCTGTGCAAACCTCTGGAGGCTGTTGATGTCCTCAAACCATGGGAGTCTCTGTTGTCAACTCCAAGGAGATCCCTGAGTTTTAAGAAAGCCAAAAAAGCTAGCTAAAAGGGCCAAGGAGGCCAAAATGGCAGATCCTCTGGTGCAAAGTGTAAAAAGCACCCTATGGGACAACTCAGCCTAAGCCAAAAATAAACCATGGGCTGAACCAGCCCTACCAGCACTGTTCAGACTAACACCCTAGCCTATTTTGGCATCAGTTTCAGAAGGGGAAATCCAGAACTCTCTACCTCCTCCATAAGCTCTATCTCCTGCTGGCTTTCCTCCTTGCCACCCACACCCAGAGTTTCCTGTGTGACGACTTACCATTGCAAGACTTGAGCATTCAAGAGGCTGTTCCTGATTGCTGTGCTTGGACTGGGACAGACGGTCTGCCTACTTCATTCTCTGATGCACCAGGCTCCCTACAATCCATGGGGCTACACCCCCATACCAAACCCTTCTGTGACCCTCAGTACAGAGCTGACTGTCCCTATCTGACTTGGGAACTCAAACCTTAAAATAGTGGGAAAATAAAAAGGAAAGAAATAAAGTGTTGGCACCAGGCAGACCTCTCTGGGGAGGGTATTCCATAACCAGGGCACCACCACAGAGAAGGCCCTTCTCCAGGTAGCCACCCTCCTAATCTTCAAGGAGGGGTCCTGAAGAAGGACCTCCACCCCAGATCTTAAGGGGCAGGTAGGCACATAAGGGGACACTCCTTCAGATATCCAGGTACTAAACATAATGTTACTTTCCATCCACAAGGGAATGTAGTCTAAGGAAAAAGTTCCTTGGCCATTCTTTGAGGTATTGCAAGATTAGTTGTTTTTAAAAAATACAGTAGGCTTATTCAAAAGAAAAACTGTTTGAGTTTGGCTTGCGTAATTAATAAAGATGACCAGGAAGATACAGATTACGTAACAGCAGCCTTTCCCAACCTGGTTCTCAACAGTTATTTTTGACTACAAATCCCACCATTCCTGACAATTGACCGTGCTGGCTGGGACTGATGGGAATTTAAAAGAAAATCTGGAAGGCGCTAGGTTGGGAAAGGCTGACTTGCACAATACCCTTTTGCCATGTATTTACACATGTTACATGGTAATGTTTTACTTTCATCTGGGCAGGATATTAAAAATGACAAAGCAACACCGATGTGAGAGAGCTTAACTTGGTGGATCCTGAATTGCATCTGTGCTGTTTTATTTTACACTGTTACACTAGAAGTGTACTGCTAATGCATTCAAATGAGTCTTCCTTAAACAAAAGATGACCAGAAGTTCTGTGTTGCATTTTGTTCAGTTGCAATCCTTGTGAAATCAGGGCCATGGAAGTACATCTGAATATTATTGGTACTCATTCGTGACCTAGGCAACAAAGATAAAAAGAACATTTGACTGAAGAGAAGAAAGTAAGCAAGACTTAAAAATGAAAAAAAAAAGCTTTAGAAGGATAAATGAGTCACAGATGTACAGAGAGAAAGGCTTTGCAAATGATACACCCACAGAATCTATCATAAGTAACATTTAACTTTATTTCCTATTAATATGAGTTTTGAAAAATTATGTAAGAATTTGAAAAAGCTCACTCTTAACTTGAAGGGAGGTTATGAAAGAGGGTGTACAACCAGAATATTCCACTGTGGGCATATAGAAGGTTTTCCTAATGAACATGCTGATAATATGAGGCGCTATTTAGTTTTCATAGCTGGACAACTGTTATGGTAAAAAGACATGTTTCAAAACTAAAAATGTTATGGAGACAGATTGTGAAAAATATCATCAGTTATTTTTTTCTGCCTTGGTGTGTCTGTAGATTGAAAGGAAAAAAGGGTACTTTTAGGTCTCCGTGCTTCTTCCACAAAACTTTCACGTTTGTCTTTTCTTCTGTCTACACTTGGTGGTATGTCTCCTGTGTCTTGTACCCCTTATGGAGAAGGGAAGAAAATGGAATTAGGCAAGCTCAATTCCAGCAATCCAGTTCGAAATTGTGGAAGAAATAAATAACAGCCCCATCAGTATAGATGCTTGCCAGGCAGACGATGAATTTAACTGCAGTATTAAATTATTTTTTAAACCTGGTATGGCCCTCTTCACACATGATATTATGCTTGATATCCTGTTTTAATAAGCCAGAATATCTGTGTACAGTAGGCACTCACTTAAACCCCTTTTCATTTCTTTTTCCTTTCATTCAAGTTGTAAAACATGGCTTCTCATTGCTTGTGAACTGAGAAAACTAGTTAACTACTATCTGACAAACTAGAATTTGTAAACCAATTCAAACCCTGCTTTAAAGTTGATTTTCAATCTTGGCTTGTTTGGCTGCAGTTAACCAGAGTTCCTGATTCTCGTGTAATGGAAATTTTTGTCCAGTGTTTTTTTTTTTTTTTTTTAGGATATTTATATGCCATCCTTTGCAAAAGCCTCAGGACGGCTTACAAAGATAAAACACAAATATTACCAAACATAAATTATCAACCCACTGGCTGCGGTTAAAATATAATGGTAAAAATACAATATTAAAACTTATTAAAATGTTGATCAAATAAAAAGGTCTTAACCTGGCGCCGAAAACATACAATGACAGCACCAGGTGGGCTCTGGGGAGCGCATTCCATAGACGGGGCGCCACCGCAGGGAAGGCCCTCCTCCAGGTACTCTGTCTCCTAATATCTTTCACAGAGGGTTCCTGGAGGAGGGCCTCTGCTGACGATCTCAGGGGGCGGGAGGGCAAATAAGTGTTGAATCCTGACTTGCTTTCCCATTTGTGGAGAAGAAGGAAAAGTGGGGGCAAATAGGCTGATTTATTAAGCCAGGCTGTGCAAATACAGACAATGTGACAGAGCTGGGCAGCGTTGCTTTTTGTTGTTATGTGTATTTCTGAAACCCAGAGAAACCTGTTCCAAACTGACTGTGCCTTCTTCATAACTGACCTGTATCTGTGAAGCCATATTGTCAAGCAAAATATAAATATATATCTGTTATCTTTTCTGTAAGGATTCTAACCTTACATCAGTAAGCCCACAAATAATGTTGCTATACTTCTTAAATATGTTCTTGCCTTCATCTCTATTCTGTGATAGTCTACATAGCACATACCACGAGTTTTATCTAGTTATCATTAGTTTCTGTGCAGTCTCTATAGAAATGTATTTGATCTAGAGTGGTATGGGCTTCTGGTGGTAACTGTGTTCATTTATCAGATTATGGTACCTGTGGAAAATGGGACATTTGGGGGTTAGCTTTAACTTTCTATGTGGAAGCATCACATTGTGGGCTAATGTGTTGTCTTCCTGACAGCAAATTATATGGTCAAATTCATGGACCTTTCTTTTTCTTTCTTTTTTTTCTTTCTGTTAAGAGTGGTGAAATGGCAGAGGATCTGAAGAGGAAGCCCTTCCTTCCGTCCTTCCGTCCTTCCGTCCTTGCCTGCCTGCCTGCCTGCCACTTTCTTGCATCAAATTCCTTGTGGGGGGGGGGGGCTGGGGAGTATGCATTTGAAAAGCTGTTTGGAGTAGGGAAACAGCAAGTCAGAAAAGTGCTGCTCCACTGCTTGCTTTCAGACACGTCACAAAAAGGGCTGCAATTGCAGGTATTAGTGTGGTACATAGTTTGTGTTTGAGTCAGTGTCTGCAACAGACAGCATCATTGAGCAGGGGAGACTTCTCATATCAGACAGGCGGACATACGCTCTTGTGAACTTGTGAAAGATGGGAGTTTATTTAAACAGGAAAGAAAGACACATATTTGCATATTCCCAAAGCACTGAAGAAAAAAGTGGTAGTGAATGAGAAGGGCTAGCTCCTGGAGAGTGGACAAAGCCAGCGTAAGGGGTCTAGATTGGTTCTGTTGCAAAGGCTCTTAGATTACATGCCAGAACCCACTGAAGGATGGAGGGGGAAAGAGGGGGAGAACAAGCCACAGCAAATCGAATTGTCAAGCATACCGTGGATTGTTCGGTGTACAGGTAGCCTACTGTGGCTTAATTGCAGGGTGGCTTGTCATGATATGCAAACCTGCCCACTGATTTTTTCAAATTAGTTATGTGCTTCATGCAGTGGCAGCATCAAAACTAGTGAGCCTTTTCTATTTCAGGTCCCTGGGGACATTGCCTGAGTAAAGAGTATAGATACCTGATACAGCTCTGGTTCCCATGACATTAGCTTTCCATATAATTAGCTTTGAAAACATTTTGTTTTTTTAAATAGGCACTTCAATTCTTCTTGGAATAACTTGAGTTGAAAGGAAAACGCAAGTTTTCTTACCATCACCTCAGAAATGGACACATGCAGATCCAAAGACAAAGAGAGATAATTCCTTCACCCACAAAAACTGTTCCTTTCCCAGTTATATCTATTTAATCCATGTTTTCTGTACTAAAGAGCTTGAACTTTTGTTTCCTTTTAAGGGAAAATATAGTTTTGTTTATTCTGAGTTATTGCATCTACTTGCAGTTTTCTAATGCTTTGCATCTACTTCTTTTTGCTGACTGAAGAATGCTGGAAGGTGTAGGACTTTTTTTCCTTTCAAAGCATGCATTGAGTTTCACCTTCAGTGACAATGCATCTGAAGTGAATTACTAGGCAAACTATGTGGTATATCACAGAATCAAGAATGTTGTGTAATCACATATAAGGGTATACTTGAGGATTTCCTGTTAAGGTTGTACATCTTCCACAAGATCAAAGCTGTACTTGAGCTCTTCAGTGAACATTTGAACCAGCACATTTTTTAAAATTCTTCCTGCATGTGTTTGCAATATTGAACATATGTAGAGAGAGGGATTTGTATCCCATTAAAATAGATGCTTTTGCTAAGCTGCCTCCTTTCAACAGATTCCTAGCCTCAACATTACTATTATATCACTAGAGTTTATTTTTAATTAGTAAAACTTAGTGAAGGCCAAGAACTCCATGTTCTGTCAAGACTGAACTGTCTGTATTATGTTTGTAGGAGGTCCTCCCACTGGATTGTGGAGGAGGCATGCCAGCAAAGCTGTTCAAGAAGAAAAATGGCAGTATTGATGCCCTGTAGATAAACACTGTTCTTTCAGAGCTGACTGTTAATGGCAGTAATACAATTTATTTTGAACTGAGACTTGACTATGTATGTGGTGTTGGCCATTAAATTTTAATATGAAATGAAGCAGTTTGATAATTAGATATAAATGCAAGATCTACATATGCAATTCTTGCACAAGGTATTAATCTGAACAATGGTTATCTGCTAATATCAAATGTCAGATAATATCTGCTGATATCCACCATTAGCAGTACTGCCTGGGATCTGTGTTTAACTCATAATGACATACCAAAAGAAGGATTGTGAATACAACAGTGGTCATTTAAATGGTTGTAGGAAGTTGCTAAAATTAAGTGGTCTGAGCTATGCATACTTAGCTAGGTATGCTATGTATTAATTGGCCTATCAGTTTAGATATAGGCAGCCAACAAATGGGGTGGTGCTGCATGTACTTGCTGTGTTTTAAAAGGCCTTTACATTTTCCTCTGATAGTAATCTTATGAACAAGGAAGTCATCTTACAGAAATATCTTGCTCCTTTATTAGCATTTATTACACTGACCACCAGTTGCTATTTCTGTAGTGCTATCAGTGGTGGTTTACAATAAAGGGACAAGATCTCATCCCAAGGAACGTAGAGTATAAAATTTAACACAAGGGGGAGACAACAGGGATTTGGAGGCATGGGTGAACAGGAAGAATATGCATTTCTATTGATTATGCTTATTTACTATGCTATGGCAAATCTAGATAGCTATGGCAAATCTAGATAGCATACTAAAAAGCAGAGACATCACCCTGCCAACAAAAGTGCGTATAGTCAAGGCTATGGTTTTCCCAGTTGCAATGTATGGCTGTGAAAGCTGGACAATAAGGAAGGCCGAGCGCAAAAGGATTGAGGCCTTTGAGTTGTGGTGCTGGAGGAGACTCCTGCGAGTGCCTTGGACCGCAAGGTGATCAAACCAGTCAGTCCTAGAGGAGATCAACCCTGACTGCTCTTTAGAAGGCCAGATAGTGAAGATGAAACTGAAATACTTTGGCCACCTAATGAGAAGGAAGGACTCCCTGGAGAAGAGTCTAATGCTGGGAACAATAGATGGCAAAAGAAGAAGGGGACGGCAGAGGATGAGGTGGCTGGATGGAGTCATTGAGGCGGTTGGTGTGAGCTTGAGTGGACTCCAGGGGATGGTGGAGGACAGGAGGGCCTGGAGGAATGTTGTCCATGGGGTCGCGATGGGTCGGACACGACTTTGCGACTAACAACAACAACACAGTGCAGTATGGGGACAAGGAGCTTGGGGCAAAGGCTTCACTGTAAAGGTTGGTTTGCAAAGAAGTTTGAAGGATGTAAGAGAGGAGTTATTTGGGTATAAAGGATAGTGAGTGAAAGAAAAGGCAGTAATTTCCAATTGCAGGTGACTTTTAGACTGTTAGGGTTGGTAGAGCAGAAAGCAAAAGTCACAGGAGAGGATGTTTTCTGGATATAAGAGTAGGGAGGTGAGAGGTACAAGACATGAATGTCTTTGAAGGTTAGGATGAAGAGCTTGAACTGGATCTGAGTATAGTTCAATATTAGCAAGTGATAACTTTTTAAAATCAGTTCTATCAACTGCTGTCACTAAACCATGCTCCATTGTTAATATCTCCAGCTGTCTGAACACAATGGAACACTTGGGGACAGTGGATCCAGAAGATGATTCAGGATCATTACCACGCCTTGCACCTAGTCCTCACAGTGAAGCAGTTGCTCATGAATTTCAGGAACTCTCCTTGCAACCCAGCCAGTATTTGCCACCCCTCAATGAAAGGAAGAATGGTGAGTACAAGACATGGATCGCTACATTTTTACCTAATCCTCTCAGTGGTCTGGTTTTATGCACAATGGCAAGATGAATGACTGAGTTTATTTTAGTAACATTGCAAAATTTGTGTGTCATATTTGTGCATATTTGACTGTTTTGAAATAACAAATGTAATGTCCCTTTAGTGCTAGCATAATATATTTGGGCAATCTGATGAACACACCACATTTCCGAAATATGAATATTTTGTTTTGCAGTTTCAAATTCTATTTTAACTTGGAGCTGTGAATTCGAAATACCTCGTGGCCCCTCAGATGCTGTCTAGTAGTCATAGAATCCTTTCCTCTGTGGATGCTAGTCAATTTTATCTCTTCCTTTGCTGTTTCCTTTGGCTAGAAGACAGAAGATTCTAATCAGGGCATGTCTGGTCTGAAAACCAAACTTGTTTCCATTTGGTGTGGTCTTCATTCTTTGCACTTCTTTGGCAAAGCACACATTTGCATGTGGTCATTTGCTGCTCTTACTGGACCCCTGTAGAATTTTTTTCCTGTGTCTGCTTGCAGCTGTGTTATTCTGGGACATCAGGACTTACTTTAGAGATACCTAACTACGATGTTTGATTTCCAGAATGAGAATTGTGCTGCACTGACAGTAAACTCAAATGTTGCTTTTTCAAAATTCTTATATTTCTTATCATGGAGGCAACATGGAAAGAAATGATCATAAAAGATTCCGCCTTCTAAAGCACAAACTATATACAACACTTCTTTGCTATCATTTTTCTGCCTAGGTCTTTCAGTGCTTCTTAACCTGACCAACACTGTTGGTTGTTCAGTTTTAATTTGCAAATTTCAAGTTTTAACTTGGCTTGTGATTTTTATGTGCTGTTTGACCATTGGTCTCTGCCTATTTGCTATAATGTTAAGATTTGTTCTAATACTAAATGCTTCAGCCACCTTGAAAATTCTTAAGGAACATAAATTCCTTAAATAAACAAACACTAAAAATGTTTGCATTGAGAAGCAGAAGCAAGGGAGAAGAAATTTCCTTCTTTAATACAACAGTTTTCTCCGTCATAACGCTATTCTGTGACTGTACCAATTTAACAAAAAATGTTGGTATTTAAATATACATACAGCATTTCAGAATCCCAAGGTTTGTGAGGAAGAGCCTTGTGTGGTGGTAGAATGATTTCACTGTTTGGTCCAGAGGAAACCCTAACATGGGAAATTCATGTCCTATTGAAAGTAATGCAGTGTAGATAGGTAGCATCTGCATTACTGATCCTGGCACAGAAACATCATCCCTGGGTCAAGACTGGCATCTTTCATCATCTGGACTTGAGCTTTGCTGTGTGTCTGCAGCAATGCTTAGAAATGAGTAAGAGGAGCCATGACAGAGGTGTTTAAAAGAATGCATGGTGTGAAGAGGGAGACATTTTTCTTCCTCTCCCATAACATTTGGACCTGGAGTCATCCCATGAACCTGATTGGTGGAAGGTTTAGGACAGATAAAAGGAAGTACTTCTTCACATAGCATATTGTTAACCTATGGAACTTCCGTGGGAAGTGGTGATGGTCACTAAACTGGATGGCTTTAAAGGGGGATTGGACAAATTCATGAGGGTGGAGGCTGTCAATGGCTACTATCCTTGTGGGCTAATGAGCTTCCTGCTTTCCCAGAGGTGGTATGCTTAAATACAGCAGTGGCTGAGGAGCTGGGCAGGCGGAGGTCTTGCACCCCTCCTGCTGGAGGGATCCTGTGGGCAGCAAGTTTGTCACCATGTGTATGGAGTGCTGGACTAGTTGAACCTTTGGCCTGATCCAGTATGGCTTTTCGTAACTAGACAGACAAACACCTGTGTTAAGAGTACCATAACTGTAACCCTGAACAGTTTTATGAAGATAATGTCTGACTGAATTACAGGGTACTTACTTGTGAGTGAATAAATGTAGGGTCATGTTGTAGATGTAGCAGTTCTGTGGCCTTCTGCTCTTCAGCATAAGGAAGGTGCTATGGTGGTTTTGCTAACAAGGCCATTCAGACCTTAAAAGTGGATGCCTAGATTTTATATCATCTTATTGGCAACTTACCCTAAACGGATGGGATTTCTTCCAGCATTTTCTTCATCCTAGACTTGAGGCAGGTTTTTGTTGTAACCTCTTTGCAGTCTCAAATGGATTATTCACCCTCTACTTGTTGTGACTTGACTTTGCAGTTCTCAATTGAGAATTGACGGGGAGGTGGGGAACATGCCTTCCAAATGTTAATGAAGGCACCAATGTTCATACAATGCCATATTTTCTTTGATCGTATGTGGGTCAAACAGCAGTAAATTTCAGCTTTATAAAATAGCTGCTTTGTACATTCAGAAGTCAGTTCCTTTATGTTTGTTTCCCCATTTTGTTGAGGTTTTGTTCTGACAAGAATCTTTCCATATCTTAATATGATTGTGGTAACAGCTGTGGCACGAATTAGTGCTGTTCATGAAAGTGGTGGAACATTCCCTCCATAGTTGCAATACTCAAGAAGATGTTTTCAGAAGCAAGTTAATGGACAGTCAGCCTTAATGATAACTTTTAAGATAAGTTCTTGATGGATTAATTTTTAGGCTAAACAAGAGTTACATGCCATTAATGGTGACACAAAAAAACAATAGAAAATGCAGCTACAAGAACAGTGAAAACAAACTAAAAATCATGAGGACTGCCTTTTCCTATATAACTCTGCCTTTTTACTAGAACAAACATGCAGGTATTCTTAAATATTCATGCATTTAAGCATGCATGAGACTGTACCTTTAGTTATTTTGGGCCCATTATGCATTTTTTGCAATTGTATGGAGCTGACTTTTATTGAGTTCAATAGCAGTTGTGCTGTTTTAAATTAAATTTGTACTGTTAATTTGAATTTGAATCTTATTTTTATATAATGAGTTCTCTTAAATACTTTGAAGAAAGGTATAAAATAAGCTATTAAGATTATTTTTATTTTCATTTCATGGTAAATATATAAGCTGCTTCCACAGGTGGTGTCATTATACACATATAGATAATAGTAACAAGCTCAGGTGATCATGCATCTATCATTTTGAAAATAAATAGAGCCAACCAAAATATGGTGATGATACTTGGTTGATTCTTGCAAAGATTATAAGCTTGTACATTAAAAAATTGAGGGGAAACCCTAAATCACATTCCCACTGAAGACGAATATGTGAGGTCTCATAATATACAGAATATTGACTTATGGGTTAAAGAAAAAATGGAGTGTGATGAATAGGAGGAGATATGGCTCATAGCAAATTTCCCTGCAAGGGGAGGGGACAAGTTTGCGTGGGGCCAGAGAAAAATATTCTCCACCCGTCTGTCACCCTCCTGAAACTGCACTCCTTGCTCCCTCTGCCCTGGTGCCGGTATGATTGGAGCTGTAACTGGAGTACTCCTCACAGGAGGTAGGGATATGTTGGATCATATTGGTCCTACTTTCAGCCAGTTTAGAATTTATGTGTCCTTCTTTCCCCCATTCTTTGGAGGGAATCACTTGGAATGTGTACCGTTTCAACAACTGCAGAGGTCAGAAGAGATTGCATGAAATATTGTACCGTTGTGCTGTACTTTCATTGTTCTAGTTCTTCTTGGGATCCAATCCAAGCTTAAATGCCAGGTGTAAATATTCCATAAAGTCTAGGCAAACTTTCATTGGGATTCTCTGAATACATCCGCTCTTGCCCCTATAAGCTGTTTCATCTGTCATTCTGGGTTTCTCTCCTGTATGAGAGAAAGTAGCAATGTTAGCATGTTGGTAGCCTCAGTGACATCACCCCGTTTACTTTGCTTCTATGTTTATGGTTGTGCGGCATCTTTTCAGGATAGCTGAGCAGGGGCAGTGAAGTATGCGCTGAGGTATTCAAACACCTCTATCATTTCTACTAATCATACCTACTTGAGTGCAGTGGGTTATGATTATGACAGTGATCAGCCATGTAGTATTTTTCTTCAGGAATGCATGTTAAGGGTTCATCTTTCTGCTCAGGAAGCTTAATATATAAATGGATATAGGCCTAAGAGGCAGCAGGAAATCTTATGGCCTCTGAGCTATTTATTGTACATATGAATATACCATATTTTTTGCTCTATAAGACTCACTTTTTTCCCCCTCAAAAGTAAGGAAAAATGTCTGTGCATCTTATAGAGCGAATATGTGTGTGCAGTAAGTCTGTCAGATGTGCAGCCCATGGGGAAGTGATGGGGAATGTGCCTGTGATTATGTGCCCATTAGATTCAGAATATTTTTTTCTTGTTTTCCTCCTCTAAAAACTAGGTGCGTCTTATGGTCAGGTGCGTCTTATAGAGCAAAAAATACGGTAAACCAAGTGTTAGTAAAAATCAACCCTTTAGAAATGAATTGCCTCTGAACACTTTCATTAAAAAGCTTTCAGTACTCATCCTGAGTTTTAATTCTGAAAGACTGTAATTGATAATATAAGCTTTTGGTCTGTATCTGGTCACAGAGATATTTTAGATAGCCTACAGATGTTCCTAAAACTCCTGCTTCCGTTTAAAATAACTGACTTTTACCCTCATGACTTAAGATGCAGTTCCATCCTGACATTTTTTCTGAATGGCTTTGAGCTGCCATGCTGTGCAGGCCTGCCCATGAATTTATTGAAGGGACCAGTAAATTCTTTGGGTGAAACCCCCTTCTTAATATAGGATACCAAATTAAAGCATCCCCTACAGATGGTTTTTCAGCTGCATCTTGAATTCCTCCAATGTACAAGAGCCCACAACCTCCCTAGGTAATTGATTTCATTGTTGTATTGCTCCAACAGGAAGTTTTTCCTGATGTTTAGCCAGAATCTGGCTTCCTGTAACTGGAGCCCATTATTTCAGTTCATGTACTTTGGAACGATCAAAAAGATATTCCACCCCTTTTCTGCATGGCAACCTTTCAAGTACTTGGAAGAGTGCTATCATATCATACTTCAGCCTTCTCAAGGCAAAACATGCTAATTTCTATCAGTATTTCAGCTCATTTCTTTCTTCGCAGGGTTTTGTTTCTAGTTTTTGACCATCTTTGTTGCCATCCTCTGAACCTTTTCCAAATGTTCTGTATCTTTTAAAAATTGTGGTGCCCAGAACTGGAGATAGTACACAAGATGAGACCTTACAAGTCCCTGATTTGTAGCCATACCACATTGTTGACTTATGTTCAGCTTGTGATTTACAACAGTTCCAAGATCCTTCCTATTTGTAGTGTTGTTGATCCAAGTGCCCACCCATCTTGGAACTGTGCATTTGTTTTCCTTTTCTTAGGTGCAGTTTCTGTATTGTTATGCGCCATCAAGTCGTCTCCAGTTTATGGCAATCCTATGAATGAATGTGCTCCAAAACATCCGGTTCTAGAGAGTCCTGCTCAGCTCTCCTAACTCAAGGCTGCAACTTCCTTTACAAAATTGATCTATCTCATATTGGTTGTCGTCTGCTGCTGCCTTGGACTTTCCATTGCAAAGTTGCTATCTCAGTGAGTCTTGCCTTCTCATGATGTGTCCAAAGTACAATAGCCCCAGTTTCATTATTTTACCTCAAGGGCCTCTTCCTTAACAGAATCTAGCTTGAATGTCAGAGATTTCTCACTTTCTAAAAGGCAAAATTCTTGGTTGCAACGCCTTGAGCATCATTTTGATTTCCTGGGAAATTAGTGCAATGGTCCTATGATTCCTGCACTACTGTTTGGATCTCATTTCTTGGGAACTGGAATATTTGCTGATTGTTTCTAATTTGTGGGCCATTGCTCTGTTTTCGAAATTTCTTGGCATATTCTTGTTCGGATTTGAACCAATTCAGATTGCAACTTGGAATAGTTCTACTGTTACCCAGGCTCTTTTTCATAGGTATCCTCTTTGAAGGAGTTTATTGTATGTCTGTGCCTTTCATATACTACTTCCATATATTCTTTCCAACCTCTATCTTATTTTATCCTGGTCAGATAACGTATCTCCTTGTTTGTATTTTGGGATACATAATTATGGTTTGAATTTCCTGTTGATTTCTTGGATCTTCCAGGAGAGGTCCCTCATTTTTCCTCTTTTGTTGTTCTCTTCTATTTCTTTACACTAGCCATTGTCATAGTTCTTTTTGTCTCTATGTCACAGTTGCTGAAAAGTTGCATTCAGTGTTCTGACCTTATTTCTTTGTTTTTGTTTCTCACTTGTCCTTAGCATTTGTAAGTGTTCCTACAGTCATCCATCTAGGTTTTTTCTCTCTTTTTGTTACAGGAATTGTCTTTTGACATTCTTCCTTAAGGTTTCTGGTTTCAGTTTGCAGTTCTTTTGGTTCACAGTCAGTTGAATTCAGTAATGCAAATCTGTTCTTTCTATGGACTTCAAATTCCTCAGGAAAGTTATTGAAGTTGTATTTTGTCCCAATGCTTCTGTTAATGGTCTTTCTCACTTTTACTCCGATTTTTGACATTAACAGTTCATGGTCACGACCACCAGCTGATCCTGATCTTGTTTTGGTAGCAAGAATATAGCTTCTTCTCCCACAACAATGGGTTCAGCTTTGTTTCCTATATTTGCATTCTAGTCACCTATGATTAACAAGATGCCTTGTTTTTTATTATCAATTTCCTGTTGAAAGCCTCCATAAAAGATTTTTAATAGAAGAATTTGAATTTGACTTGGGAAGGTTGAGATTTTATACCAAACTGAATTTTAAAATGGAAATGTTGCATTGTAATGCAAATAAATTTAATATTAGATCCTAGGAGAATGGAATACCTTGTGGTATTTTATAATTCTGAAGGGTTTTCCCGCACAGTGGTTAATGTCTTAAGAAACATTGAACAGAGACTCTTCGGATGTATGAAATCTTTTTGATCTATTGCAAGAATTTCTATGTTATCTAAGAGATGACATATCTTGCAATATAAGAAATGAGAAGGCAAACTTTGTATATGCTGATTTCCCATTCAGGCTGCCCTTGTTGCTAGTACTGCCAGTTCCCACAATCTTTACATTCCCTGGGCATCAGTCAGTGTCTACAAGGAACAATTTTTGAATTTTAAAGCATGTGAAAAGACCCACAGGCCAGAACTCAGTGGTCTCTAGAGAGATGACCGCTGAAGTTGAGTCTCTTCTGGCATTTTCACAGGATACTTAAAGGGTTTCTGCAGAGTCATTCCATTTGGTAAACTTCGTCACTTTTACTGAGATTTATTATAGGCTTTGCCCCCTTTTTCTTAACAACAGAGTGCTGTTATTAAAGTGAGATAGTTGGTGAATAGCTTTTAGTGGCAGAAGTATGAGAAAACTTGTTTACAGATGCTAATCGGCAGTACCAAAAGAGACCATATATCTTAATGTGAATTTGTTTCTCAGTATATATTGTGACTAAATATTTAGCAGGAAATTAATGTAATTTAATGTTTATGATTTTAAAGTATTGTAGGAAAATAATTGCTAAGTGTAAGTCTTTAATACAGTATTTCCCTCTGACTAAGTTTGTAGTTTTTCTACAGTTTGGCGGTTTAGCACTGTTACTTGATAATGAAGATAAACTGTGGCTTCTTTATAGGAGAAAATAGTAACAAGGAAGAGTTCTCAATAACTTTTGTCTTTGTGCAGTACATAATTTGTATGTGAAATATGTTATTACTAATATGTTACTACTAATATGCAGGCCACATAGAGGTAAACATATTCCTATTTATAAAAATAGTTGCAAGGACTCCAAATGTATTGTGAATCAAGGGCCAAGCTTCCTTTTACCCTGAGGGGGTCACAATTTCATTTTTAAAATTAGCTTCAGGGAGAGTGCAATAAGGGTTGGGAAAGCAGCGTTTAAGGTGGTGTATTTTAAACCATTTCCCCACACTCAGACTATGGTCACAAGAGATTTCACCCCCCCACACACACACACACACACACACTGTTAACGGGTCTTTTGTCAAGTGCACTGTACTGGAAGAAAGGGCTTAATCCTTCTACTTTAACTCCCAGTTGGAATGTGGGTGGTATTAAAAAACATATTAATGTACAGTGTAGTTTAGTTTTAACCTGAAAGAGAAGCCCATTAAATGTGTCCCAATTCATTTCAGATGAGAAGCAATATACTAGTCTTGCTCTTGCTAGTCACAAAGTCACGTCTGATCCATTGTGACTCCATGGACAACATTCCTCCAGGCCTTCCTGTCCTCCACCATCCCTCAGAGTCCACTTAAGCTCCCACTGCCTGCTTCAGTGACTCCATCCAGCCACTTCATTCTCTGCCCTCCCCTTCTTCTTTTGCCATCAGTTATTCCCAGCATTAGGGTCTTCTCCAGTGAGTCCTTCCTTCTCATTAGGTGTCCAAAGTATTTGAGTTTCATCTTCAATATCTGGCCTTCTAATGAGCAGTCAGGGTTGATCTCCTCTAAGACTGACTGGTTTGATCTCTTTGCATGATGACCATGTGATGGTCATCTGAATTAAATTCCCCCATTCCTGTCCATTTTAGTTCACTGATTCCTAAGATGTTGATGTTCAGTCTTGTCATCTCATGTTGGACCATGTCCAGCTCACCTTGATTCATAGATCTTCCATTCCAGGATCCTATGGAATGTAGATCTTTGCAGCATTGGACTCTCCTTTCGCCACCAGATACATCAGCAACTGAATGTCCTTTCAGCTTTGACCCAGTCACTTCATTCTTTCTGACACTACCAATACTAGCCCTCTGCTCTTCCCCTGTAGCACATTGGACACTTTCCGACCTGAGGGGCTCATCTTCCAGTGTCAGATCATTTTGCCCTTTAGAATTTTCCATGGAGTTTTCATGGCAAGGGTACTGGAGTGGGTTGTCATTTCCTTCGCCAGTGGATCAGCTTTTGTCAGAGCTCTCTGCTATGACCTGTCCATCTTGGGTGCCCCTGCATGGCATAGTTCATAGCTTCATTGCGCTGCACAAGCCCCTTCGCCACAGCAAGGCAGTGATCCATGAAGGAGAATATACAAGTAGTGTTAACCTAAATAAAAAAGTATTAACCTACATAAAAACAGGTTTAGTATAAAATCTAAGGTGAGCCTTCTCACATGATTCTGTGATATTAAGCTGTAATCTCTGTGGTGGCATCTCAGGGGCAATAGGGTTGTCTGAATTCCCCCCTCCCAAGAGTAGATGGAGAATTCTGTCCTTAGGGAGATTTGACCATGGAAACCCTGTCTCAAATCTCCACAAAAAACTCCCACTGCCCCCAATCTCCTGAAAACTAGAACTCCACTGGGAAAAGATCCAAAGCCCTCTCAAACTCCAAACATGCCCTCAACGTGAGGAAGATTAATCTAGCCATAGAGCTGGCATAAATATTCTCCCCCATTGCAATGGCAGGAGTATAATTTTGCTTAAAAAGAGAGGAAAATGGGAGCAGACTCCTACCTCTCTTCTGCCCACATGAGCCCTGCAGGACTTTAGATGTGATTGTTCCTTTACCTTATGAGTTGCTGTCAGTGAAGAAATGAAGAAGGCATCACCAAAAATTGAATTATCTGTGCAATAATAATAATAATAATAATGCATACAGTCTAGAGAAAATTAGACATACTTAAAATCTGTTCACCTCTCTGTATGTTAATGCTGGAATTAGGTATTCCTACTTTTAAGGGATGCAGGTGGCACAGTGGTTAAACTGCTGTGCTGCTGTGCTGGTTGATTGAAAGGTCGCCAGTTCGAATGTGCACAACAGAGTGAGTTCCCATTGCTCTGTCCCAGCTCCTGCCAACCTTGCAGTTTGAAAGCATGCAAATGCAAGTAGATAAAAAGGTACCACTTCGGTGGGCAGGTAACAGCGTTCCGTGCACTTCGGTGTTTAGTCATGCCAGCCACATGACCACGGAGACTGTGGACAAACGCTGGCTCCCTCGGCTAGGAAATGGAGACGAGCACCACCCCCTAGAGTCAGACATGACTGGACTTTAATGTCAAGGGGAAACTTTATCCTTTTAACTTTTCTTTTGTTGTGCCTAATGTGATTAGAATATATTGTTAAACATTCTTTTCCTTTTCTTGATGAATATATATTGTGAAACATAGTTTTCTGAAAACTGATTCTATTCAAACTTTTGTTGTTATTCAAGATAGAAACAAGCATATGTTTACTGGAAATTTTACTTGTATTTGGGAGTATTTTGCTCTTAGGATATAGAAGTATTTATATATTACTAAGAAGTATAGAACCCCCAGCAGTATGAAACTGTATTTCATATGCAGGTTATTTATTATTTCCAGTTTGAAACTCCTCAAAGTTACAGTTCTGCACATAGCTTTGTTGGATCATATCCCATTGAATGCAGTAAGACTTACTTTTGAGTAACCCTGTATAGGATCATATTCTTGATCTTTTCTAGCTCTCTTAAGAAAAAAAATGAACTGATTAGTCTCATAGGGTTAGCTGAGAAAGTTATTTTATCTGTGTTTACAAGAAAGAAAGAGTTGGACTCTGTTTTATAGCTACTCTTTCCTTAATTTATGTTTTTGGTTTCTGTCACTTTGAAAGAACTAAAGAAAAAAAACCTGTTCAAGCTTGACATTATGAGGAGAAGCAGGATGGATCCCATAAGATAAGATCCAAGCAGTATTAGTGTTTTGTTTGTTCATCTACTTCATATTTAATGAGGCAATAAAATTGCCAACATATGTTCCTGATTTCATTTCTCATATCATGGATAGCTGAAACTGAGGTTAGCCATGCTCCCATAGTTCTAGACAGACAGGAATTGTTGAGATAACAGTGATGATGCATCACTTCCTATTCTGCATTTCTTGAGAGTTTATAATGGCAGTTTCTTATATATCCATGATGTTTCTGGAGGCTTGAGTCGGGCTGGGTGAAGGTAAATTATTTATAGGCCTGTGGGATAGTGAAGTTATAAAGAGAAGTAGCATATTGAATATAACTTCATTTAATGTCAAATAGTTAGTGATTTGTGAATTCCAGCCATAGAGTTAGTATTCTAAGTAATCCAGACTTTTAGTAAACTCAAAAGAGATTGCATCAATCTTATTTAATTCCAGCAGAAACCAGACATGCAAATTAAGATATTTTCTTGAAGAAATATGTAGCAGAGTATTCCAAAACTCTCACATATGTTCATAATTTTCAGGGCAGTTCACCAGTGCCACAAGTGTTCGTATTCCACAACCACATACAAAGAGCCTTTTACAATAAATTCTGGTCAATTTGCACAACACTTTTTCATAAAATTTCTTGCACCTACATTGACTCTATATAGGTCCAGGTGATATAACTTTGCCCTCAGTTTGTCCATTTGTAATGGTTACTGTTCAAACTGTATAGCCTGAGGATGTGGGCAGGATCCTTGGAGAGGTGAAATGTCCTATATACATGCTAGATCCTTGCCCTTCCTTGCTTACAAAAGCATCCAGTGGAGTGCAGAGTGGCTGAATGGGGAAAGGGAGTGGAGGCAAAGTATGTTTCCAGCTCTCCCTCTCGCTCAAATCTCCTTGCAACTCATTTAGTAGATAAGTTCTGTTCACTCTTCTTTGACAAGGTGCTGGAGGGTGTGGTGGTTTCTAAATCCAAGGGGTTTCTAGAGGAGCTAGATTACCATTTTGGTTTGGGATAAGGATGCGTTATGTGACAGAAATTGTTCTGTTTGTCTTGTTGGATGCTCTGTGCCAGGAGCTCAGCAGGAAGAGCATGTTCACGTTAGCTCTGCTAGAGTTCTCAGCAGTTTTAATGCTATCATTGATGGTCTTCCTTTAAGGTAGTTGTCTTGGTTGGGATTTGGAGGTACTATTTGATTGTGGTTCTGGCTCTTCTTGGAAAGGCATTTCAGATGATGGCTCTGGAGAACTGCTGTTCGGTGCCATAGCCATTGGCCTATGGACAACTTGTGGTTCTCCAGTTGTTTCAGCCTACTGTTCACATCAGCCCTAGCAAACATACCCAGTGGTGATATATGCGCTCCCCAGAGAGGCTCGTCTGGTGCCGTCGTTATCTGCTTTTCGGCGCCAGGCGAAGACCTTTTTATTTAGACAATATTTTAATTAATATTATTGTTAATTTATGTTTATGTTTAGGTTTAATTTATGCTTAACTTAAGTTTAATTTAAACTTGTTATTTATTTTTGTTGTATGTTTTTATATTTAACCTGAGATGGGCCAGTTTTTAAATATTGGATATGTTTTTGTATTGTGAGCCGCCCCGAGGCTGCTGCAAGGGGCGGCATATAAATATTTAAATAAATAAATATGGTGGGAGTTGTTGGCCAAAATATCAAGAGGGATACAAGTTGCCTACTCATGGCCTATATTGTCCCTCAGGATTTCATCTTGCCTGCATGCTATTTAACATATGCATGAAACTGATGGGAGATGTTTGCAGCTGTCAGGTCCGATATGCTGCTGACCCATCTAAGTCCAAGGATGCTGTTCTTTCTAAATTAGTGACTGATGTCGGTAATGGACAACTTGAAGATGAACAAAGTTTTATCCAGACAGTACAGAGGTACTGATGCTTCATCAGAAGGTTTATCAGGGAATTGAGATGCACCCTGCAGAAGTGTTTGCGTGCCACTATGGGCAATATGCTAACAGGACCTAGTGCTGGGGAAACTGGGTCTGACAAGGTGACACATGCTGTAGTTATATTATGTCTGTTAATGTGCTCTATATAGGGTTACTTTTGGAAGGTGTTTAGAAGCTTCAGCTGGCTCTTAATGCTGTAGGCAAACTGTAGATCAGCACTGGTTACATGGAACATGTGATTAACTTGTTAGAACTGCTTCCTTGGCTACCAGTCTGTTTCTAGGTACAATTCACTGTGTTGTTTATGACCTATAAAACTCAATATGGCTTTGGACCAAGGTACATAAAAACTGCATTTTTATTCAGGCAGCGTGGCATGTAAGACAAGTGGTTACTAACAGTCATTTTAACTGACTGCATTCTCTTTATTTTGTATTGCTTAGTCTTTAATTGTGTTTTGAAATTATATTTTTTGAATTTTTCATAAAAAATCTGTTCTTACCTTTATTTTATCATGATTAGCTGCCTCAAGCACCATTTTTGGTGGTGAGGCAGGATGTATGTTTAGTAAATAATTTGATGTGCCTATAATATGAGAGAAGGAATGCAGCCTGTGTTTACTTTGTTTCAGTCTGGCTGACTTTAAAGTCTTCCTCCATAAGAAATGGAGTTCATGGGCTTACTGAACAACTTTCCCTAACCTGATGTACTTCAAATGCTAATAAGTCCCAGCCAACATGGCCAATAGCCAGAAATGCTGGGAATTGTAGTCCAGACCATTTGAAGGGTACCAGTTCTGGGAAAGCTGATTGGTAACTCCATGAGCTCCATTCCTTGGGGAGGAAGACCATAAAGTCAACAATACTGAGGCAAAGCAAGCAAGGCCAGTCAAACTGATAAAAGGTGGAATTGATAACTATAGATAGTTGATGCTGTTTCCAGATTCTGCTCAAACTGATCAGCTTGTCAGTTTACCCTCTTTCTTTCAACTAAACTAGTTGTGTTTATTATCTACCAACTGAAGTAAAATGGTGCTGGCGCGGGGGATAACAAGGAGGCAGTGTCCAGGAACTTTTGCAACTATGTTAATGTGCCCTATGAATATGGAAATATACCTTATAACTACTAAATATATATGAGGCTATCCTTATATAGGCATGAACACTAGAAACCAGAAGTAATCATAGTCCAAAACTTGCCCCATTTTGTTCTCTAAAGAAAGCAGTCATTGCTGTAAGAACTGTTTCAATCATTTTATATAATTATTACAGCCTTGAAGTATTTAGCAACAGAAGCAAACATGTGGATTCATTTTTTAAACAAAAGGTTCCTGCCAAATGTTGTAATTTTAGAATAATTGGTTTGAAAGAAGTAAGATAAGATTTCACATATGGCGGATTTCATATAGATCAGAATTGTGCAATATCATGCTAACTTAGCAATAGCAAGTTAGCATGATATGGCAAACATCAATCCCTTTCTGGATCACTGGCTTGCTGTGTTTCCCTGTTAGCATACTAGTGTGTGGGTGAGTGGAGCAATTACAGGTTTAAACTTGCTTCAATCTCTGCTATCACACTGCCCAGCTCCCTCCCTCCCTCTGTGTGTGTGTGCCTGTCTCAGCATTGTTGGGTCCCTGTTGAGGCCCACATATAAGCAGGAGGGCCCATTGCTGCCCATGGTCATCCACTAGTTCCTTCCAAGTGGGTAAGCAGTGGCAAGAGCAAAAAGAAGGAGTGGAAACCTCAGCTTGTTCTCTTGCTCTGCATAGTTGTGTGTGTTCTGTTCAACAGGGTGAGGGAGGGTATCCCTCCCGCCAAGGCTATCTCCTCCCTCCTGGAAAAAAAATAAGAACTCTGGTGCTGACACTATCCAGCTTTATTGCCTTTGTCTGTATTCAGAGAGATTCACTTTGCAGTAAGTGAAGTAACGATTTCTTATCATTTGAGGCCAGTTTATATCCACGTTTGAATGGCTTTTAGGTAACATGTTAGATCTATGCATGTGAAGGTCTATTCAAGTGAAAAAAAATCAATTGATCCAAAGAAAGGCAGATAGCAAACAGCTTGACAATGTTTGATTAGTGTGCTCATAAGCAGGAAGCATATATATCCTATACTGACCATATAATCTTCGTCTGTCTGTCTGTCTGTCTGTCTGTCTATATATTTCCAGTTACAAGACTCTTCTATTGGCATCTTTATTTTAACACATAGCACAGAAGTTGAATGTTATATTTCTGAACAGTTCTGAGTAATTTTATCAGTGAGAACTTCTGAGTGAGTAGTTTTCCAGGAAATGTCGTAATTTCTCAATCAGCAGTTTCATCAGCTTTAGATGGGATAGTTGTTTCCCCTGATGCAACATGATAATCTCCCTTCATATTCTGTGTCTAAAACTTAAAACAAACTTTTATGTACAGTAGATCTTGTTGACAATGATGCAGGTTTCAGCTTCCTGTTCCACGTAGATGGCTTCTGCTGATTCTGTGACATGGAAGCAGCATCACGAGCAGACATAAGACAGCAGTGCCATCAAGATGCCAGCAGCAATTGCCACTGGCAGCATCATGTAGAGTTTGGCTTAGCGAGGTTTTAAAACATCATCTATTCTATTCTGAATTGTGTTTAGTCCCCATGAATCAAGTAATGGCAGTGTACCTCCTGTGTTACAACTGGATTATAGCTGCTCCCCTAAAGAAATCACCCTTTGACTGTAAGGATTGCAGGGATGACTTCTCAGGTGGCAAAGTGCTTGAGTGGATTATTCGCTGTGATACTGTAGGCAGTATCTGATGACATTATTTGGATCAATGCAGTTTTAGAACTGGGTTCAAAACTGAAACCTTTCTAATTGTCCAGATGAATTACCTGTACTGGGAGAAAAAAGGAGAGTGTGATGCTGACAATTTGCTTGGATTTTGACCACAGAACCACAGAAACTGTTTTCAGAACAGCTATGGGCTTCAGAATTGGAGGCACTAGAATCCAGCATTTTTGTCCTTATCTCAAAAGGCGGTGCTGGGAGGCTATTGTTCTGCCCCATTACATGTTTGATACTTCACAAGGCTATGTTTTGTTCTGTTCTGTTCACCATGCTGTTTAATGTTGCCATGAAACCACTGGATGTAGTCATTTGTAAATTTGGGGTGACTGGATGCAAATGGCATTTGGCTTTACTTCTCTTTCTCTTCAAATGTAGACAAGGCAATGAATATGTATCTTGATTCAGTAATAGGCCACATGAGAGCCAATAAACTGAACTCAGCAACTAGTTCCACATAATATGACAACCCATTGAGGGTGACAAGCCACAGTGGTTTGTTGTGCAAACCTGGACTGTTTCCCACAGGCTGGCTTGTTTGTTGGCAATATGCCACCTTGATAATCCATGGCTTGTTGTTGTTCTACCCATGATGGATTGTTGTATAATCTGGACAACTGATCACAAGTTCATTTGCTTGCTGCATATTTTTCCATCTTTAATCTTTCTTCTAGAGAGCTCAATTTCCCATCCTTTCTGGTGTCATAATTCATGATTTCTGGAGAATGTGGGGATGCTGTAATCAATGGCTTGTACAAACCCTAGATTTCTTTTTTTAAAAAGCTAGAAATGCAAGTTATAAATCTGGCTGATTATGTTTCCTGTCTGAAAATAATATGCAGCAGAAAATTGACAGTAGCAGAGAAAATTCAACTTTGTTGGCCAGAGACTATCAGCTTGCTTCTGTTCTTTCACAATTTTGACTGTTTCCCCCATTCTAGAAGATTAAAGTATTTTATATGGCTTATCCTCATCCCATTTGCTTTTGCAATTGCAGGAGAGGAAATAGGACCATGCCTACACTCTGACAATGTAAATGTGGTTTATAAGCTGGCCATTATTCAGCCCTCTACCACTTTAACAGACTTCTCCCTGATACCTATTTGGACTAGCTCTGCTATGTCACATTATCCACTCCCTGTTCTCTGCACAGACTTTCCTGACAGAGTATGCTGAAATCTAAAATAACATAAATGCATTTATAACACAGATCATTAAGCAATGCGTAACATGCAGGCACGCACACAACAAATACAGTAATTTGTTCTCTGAGACTGAGATGATTCATGATGGTGAGAGAAGAGGGAACAATGTGTTTCTCCTACAAATTTCCCCTAGAGTACTCACAGGAGGACCAAGAAGGTATATATGGAGGCCAGCAACTCACGAAGAGCCTGATGTCTGTTGGGCTCACTTCACTTGACAACTGGTGCACTATGGTTTATTGCCCACAATTCCTTGTTATGACATGCAAACATGGCCATTGTCTTGTATTTTCTCATTTTCAGTTCTATGAGGAGAGCTGCTTTCGTTGAAGAGTAAAAAAAATAAAATATCTCTATTTCATCCTTCCACACTCAAGATAATCTTTTTCTTTTCCTCTTTCCCTTTTGACTGATTTCTGTGCCTTAAATTAGTTAGATAAATGGCCTTAAATTAGTGTGTATCTGAAGTTATATTAAAGCTCTGTCCAGGATATTGCCGACATGCTATACAATTAATTTCATTTCTTGCCAGGATGGATAAAAATCAATGATTTTTTAAATGGATTTTTTCCTTAAATCAGATGTTTTGGTTAAATGATTTTTTAAAATTGGATTAAAAAAATAAAATGCTTTTTGAGGAAAAATCTATTCAAGATAGTTGCTTTATATGAGCAAATGCAAAGGATGATTAGGTTAAACCATCTTTTCCATTAAAGGAACATTGAGCATAAAAAATTAATTTATATTTGAAAACTGCTTGATCTGGATTTATTTTCAGTTTAACCCATATTTTGAAGAATTGTACCTCTGTGAAGTAGAAAGTAAAAACATGTTGGACTTGCACTGGTTGACTTCTTTGGAAAGCAGACCTTTAGTTTAATTGTTTGATAAGACTGCATACTTCTAACCTTAGAAGTTGAGAATTAACGTCCCAAGTCTTTGTATATTAGTGCAGTAGACTGAAAATTCTTAGGAAACTCGCCTCCTTTTCTTAAGTCTTTAGCTTTTTGCTGTTTGTTCTTTCTATGAACTCTTAGTCATTTTGACCAGGAACTAAGGAGTTAAATTAAGTTTTCCTAATTTGCTGACCATTTCAGGGCTCATAAGCTTGGATAAAAACTTGATTGGCTCATCTAAGTATGCCCTTTTTCATGAAAGCATTTTTCTGTAAGTGAAGAGACAAGGTTGTTGTTTCCCAGAATTGTTAAAAGTTCTTGGGAAACACTTGTGAATGGATAATTATTTTATGGAATCTCATCATCTTACTATTTTCAAAAGACTTGCTTGGATTGTGATGCATCTTCCTTCATTTGAAGTGCTTTTGGTTCCATTTTTTCTGTTCTCAACACATTTTGGCCTCACAGATTTTGTGTGCTTATTCACGTAAGTAAAATAGCTAGGATATTTTCTTTAACTATGTTTTAATTGACGTTTTGCATTTTCCCAGCAAAAATGTAGTTTTCCTTTGTGAAAATGTGTGTTAACACTTTTCCTAAAAACATTTTTTTCAGCTACTTGTGCTTTAGGGAAGACAGCTCAAGCAGTTCTGAAAAGCTGGCAGTCTTCTTGCACTGAGAAGCAGTTACAGAAATAGAGTATCTGCTATTGCTGTTATGCCAAATTTCCCATTAGGGCAGGGATAACTCCATTTGCCCAGGTGCCAAGTACTTTAGCAAATGATCCTGTTAGTGCTATTGCAGAAAATGTTCTTATTTCAAAAGTAAAAATTGGTGAGTAGGGAATCTTAAAAAAAAAAAAGCTCTTATTTACTCAAATTTTAATTTGAATGTTTACAAAGAAAAAGTTCATATACTCAAAAACAGTCATCCAAATGACTCAACATTAGCACATTATTAGGACAGCCGGATAGCATGTAATATTAAAAATTATTTCAACAGCAACATTTTCTGGTGTTCCTATTCTATGAAAAATCTAAACTGGCTTCTTGACACAATGGACAACATCATTTGAATTTAACTTTCACAACAGAAGTGTTCAATTTTTAACATTAAAATTCAGCAAAATAATTTTGCAGCTGAAAGCAGGACATTATACTGAAAAATCTTAGCCTTAAATGGCAGCCAGAGCTGGTTAATAGAACCCATTATAAAATTGCATTCTGAACATGATAATTATTCTGCAGAGATATTTGGAGAGATTAGATGAGAGAGATAATTTAGATCTGGACAGTCTTGCCAGAGGAAAGTATTGAAGTATGCATTCCTTGGATATAACCCTTCTGTGTTACTCTTCTCTGTCTATGTACGCAGATCAATAGAGATAACCTTATGAGGGGAAAAACTTGTTTCCATGGAGACATTGAACATATCCCTTGGAAATTCTGCCATAATTTTCCTGAGCAACTTTACTTTCGGGTTTTCTTTACTTACAATACTCTGTTCAGTACGACAATTGTAATTGTTTAGACTCAAGAGGTATACCTTACAATCACCTGAGCAATCTTTCATTTGATACAAAATTTACAGATAATTACAAGAATATTAAAAATTGAGATATTGTATTTGTAAACACTCCACTTGCTGCGTAGGTGTTTTTGTGTTATGAGTGGGTGATCCATGGTTTTAATGACTGTGAGTATACATCACTGTTCAGTGGCAGAGTTAATCCAGCTATTTGAATGTTCTGGGTAAAGGTAAAGGTTTCCCCTTGACATTAAGTCCAGTCATGCCTGACTCTAGGGGGTGGTGCTCATCTCCGTTTCCTAGCCGAGGGAGCCAGCGTTTGTCCGCAGAGTCTCTGTGGTCATGTGGCCGGCATGACTAAACACCGAAGTGCACGGAACGCTGTTACCTGCCCACCGAAGTGGTACCTCTTTATCTACTTGCATTTGCATGCTTTCAAACTACAAGGTTGGCAGGAGCTGGGACAGAGCAATGGGAACTCACTCTGTTGTGCAGATTTGAACTGGCGACCTTTCGATCAACCAGCACAGCAGTATAAACCACTGTGCCACCTGCAGTCCCACTTGAATGCTCTAGAATCACCTAAATTGGTGAAAGAATGAAGTTACAGAAATGTGGGCTACATTCATACATTGATTAGGGACTGCCAGCAGCTGCACATAAGCTAATCTGCTCTTTCTGCAGGTAAGGTAGTATATAATAAGAACATGAGGAAGGCCACAATCATCAGACCGATGATCCATCTAGGTCAGTGTTCTGTTCTCAGTGGATCTCTCCAGCAAGATATCAATACAACAGCTCCTCCTTGCCCAAGCTCCCCAGCAATTGGTGCATGCAGGCATACTGCCTCAGATACCCAAGGCAGCACATAGCCATCAGGATTAGTAGGCATTGACAGCCTTCTCTTCCATGAATTTGTTCAAACTCTTTTTGAAGCAATCCAAATTGGTGATCATCACTGCTTCCTATGGCAATGAATCCCATAGTTTAAGTATGCATAAAAAGTGTCCTAAACCTCCTACCAGCCATCTTCATGGGGTGACCCCACAATGGGATTCCGCTGTGTCTCTCTCTTTACTTTCTCTGCACCATGCATAATTTTCAACACCTCTGTCATGTCTCCCCTTACTTGACTTTTTCTGACAATCACTAGCTATTACAGCATGTTTCAGAGGAAATACTGAAATTTTTCCCTAAAAAAAAAAAACATTTTTTTCCCTAAGATGCTGCAAGCTTCCTGTCACATATCTTGCTTCAATATGAATGTTTGGGGAGGTAAATTTAAAAGTTTTGTCATCTTACACCTTTCTCAATGAGCCATCTCTTTGGAAAGGTAGTGTCAGACTTTTCTTTTTCTTAGCACTACTTGGTCTTGATAAGCTGGTGTTGTTGATCCAAAGACATCCTCATGCACCTGTCCTTAGGATTTTCCACATATCTGCAGAATTGTTACTTTGATAGGGCCCCCTACACCTAAGTTACTTGCCTTACAATCTCTACATGAAATAGTTCCATTGTCTTGCCAAGAAGAAGCAGTATGGCAAGTTAACTTCAACAGGTTGCTTCCCAAAGCAGGAGTGTCTCCAGCAGTGATCCAGCAGTGATCATCACTTATAGGCTAGCTGCTGCTGTGCAGTACAATTTAAAGTAGTCACCATGTGGGAGCTGTTGGTGTGTAGTTATCCTAAAGGGGCTTAGAGAATAAAGCTCCACTGGAAAGTTTAAAAGTGATGTAAACATTGCCTCCCTTGATGCGGTTTTTGAACAGTTTCACACACACACCTTCATAATAGTTCTTACTATTTATACTAATTCTGGAAACATTTCTCTTGTGCGTCTTGTTTCACATTAAAATGTGCTGGCAGACATGGCAGTAATCCTACTGGGATAAAAAATACCATTAGCTGTTCCAGAGATGCCCCTCTGGATGCATGCCTTAATGTGGTGAGGGGGTTTGAGAGTCTCAGAGAAGCCTAAAGTAATGCCATCAGGAGACCAGATTCTTTCATCAGTCTGGCCTCCCAGCAGGGTCATCTAAGGTGGAGTAGTCAAAGCTGAGACACCAGACTAAGATGCATCAATCCTCTGAAGGAGTAAAAGTCACATCATTAGAAGAGAAGAGCTATTTCTAATGGTGATGGGGCAGAGAAACTCCTGAGGGTCAGCTACTGCATAGCAGCAGTAGTTGAAGGCAACGCTGGTACAGAATCTTTCACAGACAACAACAGGGACTGTCAAACTAACTCTGGTTAGTACTGTGCAGAAGAAGGCAATGGTAAACCACTTCTGACTCTATCTTGCCTTGAAAACCCAAAGTTGAAACAATCCAAAGTGAAATAAGGGGTAGTGCCAGAAAATAAGATTCCTGTGTCAGAAGGCAATCAACTCCCTACTGTGGCAGAGCAGTGGTCAAGTATGAATGGTGTTATCACTAATGACCCAATTAGATCAAAACCAAAAATCTAGTGGCTGATATGCACAGAGGCAAACGAAAAGTCTGGTGCTGCTTATCTCATACAATAGGAACATCCAACATGAGAAGTATGAATCAAGGCAGATGGCAGACTGTAAAGCAAGAAATGGAATGGTTATACATCACAGTACTTTGTGTGAACAAACTAAACTGGATTTTCAGTCAGACAAGCACAAAGTGTTTTTTACTCTGGAAATGTCAAACTCAGAAGAAACAGAATGATTCTAACACTGGAGCAAAATGTAGCACAAGCAGGAGCAGACCTTACTATTGTGCAAAGTCTACCAAATCTTGGAAAAATTATCAACATAACCATAATTCAAATCTACACTCCAACAACAGATACAGAAGAAGAAATGGAAAACTTTTATGCAGGCATACAAGAGGAAATTGTTAACACAACAAACAAGACATCTTTATTATCATAGGTAACTGGAATACCGAAGTAGGAAACAAAGCAGAATCCATTGTTGTGGGAGAAGTTGGTCTAGAGATCAGAAACAAAGCAAGAGAACAACTCATAGAATTCAATAAAGCTAACATTCTGTTCACTGCAAATACATACCTCATGCAACCAATCAGATGCCTGTATACATGAACATCACTAGGTGGCCAATATAGAAATCAAATAGACAACAAGCAAAGAAGCAGCTATATTCTTGCTACCAAAACAAGACCAGGATCAGCTAGTGGTTGTGAGCATAAACTGTTAATGTCAAAAATCAGAGTAAAAGTGAGAAAGACCATTAACAGAAGCATTGGGACAAAATACAACTTCAGTAACTTTCCTGAGGAATTTGAAGTCCATGGAAAGAACAGATTTGCATTACTGAATTCAACTGACTGTGAACCAAAAGAACTGCAAACTGAAACCAGAAACCTTAAGGAAGAATGTCAAAAGACAATTTCTGTAACAAAAAGAGAGAGAAAACCTAGATGGATGATGGCAGGAACACTCACAATTGCTAAGGACAAGTGGGAAACAAAAACAAAGGTGAAAGAAATAAGGTCAGAACACTGAATGCAACTTTTCAGCAACTGTGACATAGAGACAAAAAGAACTATGACAATGGCTAGTGTAAAGAAATAGAAGAAAACAACAAATGAGGAAAAATGAGGGACCTCTCCTGGAAGACCCAAGAAATCAACAGGAAGTTCAAACCTTGACTATGAACCCTAAAATACAAACAAGGAGACACACTATCTGATCAGGAGGAAATAAAGAGAATTTGGAAAGAATATACAAAGGAATTATTCAGAAGGGAGTACAAGATGACACATTCCTGTGAAGAAGAATCCTATGAGGAAGAGCCTTCAGTGAAATAAAACGTGTTTTGAAGTCATGTCTGAACCATCGCGACCCCATGGACAACATTCCTCCAGGCCTTCCTGTCCTCCACCATCCCCCGAAGTCCACTTAAACTCACACCAAGTGCTTTCGTGACTCTATCTAGCCACCTCATCCTCTGCCGTCCCCTTCTCCTTTTGCTGTCAATTGTTCCCAGGCCTTCTAAAGAGCAGTCAGAGGTGAACTCCTCTAGGACTGTCCAGTTTGATTGCCTTGCAGTCCAAGGGACTCGCAGGACTCTCCTCCAGCACCACAATTCAAAGGCCTGAATTCTTTGGCGTTCAGCCTTCCTTATGGTCCAACTTTCACAGCCTTACATTGCATCTGGGAAAAGCATAGCCTTGACTGTACGCACTTTTGTTGGCAGGGTGATGTCTCTGCTTTTTAGTATGCTGTCTAGATTTGCCATAGCTTTCCTTCCAAGGAGCAAGCGTCTTTTAATTTCTTGGCTGCAGTCCCCATCTGCGGTGATCTTGGAGCCCAGGAAAATAAAATCTGTCACTACCTCCATTTCTTCCCCATCTATTTGCCAGGAAGTGATAGGACCGGACGCCATGGTCTTAGTTTTCTTAATGTTGAGTTTCAAGCCAACTTTTGCGCTCTCCTCCTTCACCGCATCAAGAGGCTTTTTAATTCCTCTTCACTTCCTCCATTAGAGTGGTATCATCTGCATAACTGAGGTTGTTGATATTTCTTCTGGCAATCTTAATTCCAACTGGTGATTCATTTAGCCCCGCATTTCTCATGATGTGTTCTGCATATAAGTTAAATAGGCAGGGCGACAGTATACAGCCTTGCCGAACTCCTTTCTCAATTTTGAACCAGTCAGTGGTTTCATGTCCTGTAGTGTAGCACTTTAACTGCATCATCGTGGTTATCAGGGACATTAAGCTCTTTCTTGTATAGTTCTTCTGTGTAATCTTGCCACTTCTTCTTAATCTCTTCTGCCTCTGTTAGGTCCCTGCCATTTTGGTCCTTTATCATGCCCATCTTTGCATGAAACGTTCCCTTCATATCTCCAATTTTCTTGAAGAGATCTCTGGTCCTCCTTATTCTATTGTTTTCTTCTATTTCTTTGCACTGTTCATTTAAGAAGGCATTCTTATCTCTTCTAGCTATTCTCTGGAATTCTGCATTCAATTGTTTGTATCTTTCTCTTTCTCCCTTGCCTTTCGCTTCCCTTCTTTTCTCAGCAATTTATAAAGCTTCCTCAGACAGCCATTTTGCTTTCTTCCATTTCTTTTTCTTTGGGATGGTTTTAGTTGCTACCTCTTGTACTCTGTCCATAGTTCTTCAGGCACTCTGTCTATCAGATCTAATTCCTTAAATCTATTTGTCACCTCTACTGTATATTCATCAGGGATATGATTTAGGTCATACCTGAGTGGCCTAGTGCTTTTCCCTACTGCAACAAGAAGCTCATGATCTGAGCCACAGTCAGCTCCTGGTCTAGTTTTTACTGACTGTATAGCGCTTCTCCATTTTTGGCTGCCGAGCACATACTCAATCTGATTTCTGTGTTGACCGTGTGCTGATGTCCATGTGTAGAGTCATCTCTTGGGTTGTTGGAAAAGAGTGTTTGCTATGGCCATTGTATTCTCTTGACAACATTCTGCCAGCCTGTGCTGTGCTTCATTTTGTACTCCAAGGCCAAACTTGCCTGTTATTCCGGTTATCTTTTGGCTTCCTACTTTAGCATTCCAATCCCCCATGATGATAAGGACATCATTTTTTGGAGTTAATTCTAGAAGGTGTTGCAGGCCTTCATAGAACCGGTCAACTTCAGCCTCCTCAGCACCAGTGGTTGGGGCATAGACTTGGAATACTGTGATGTTGAATGCTTTGCATTCTAAATCCCAGTAAAGGAGATGCAAAGGAGTGTACTAACTATAGGACCTCCTGTTTGAATTAATGTAACATGTTCTACATGGTTCAGAAACTCCAAAAGATTCAGAATAGGGCAGCACAGCTGTAAACAGAGACTGGCCCATGAGATCACATCATGCCATCTCTCTTTCAACTGCATTGGCTGCCAGTTGAAGTCTGGGCCCAATTTAAAGTGCTGCTTTTAGCATTTAAAGCCCTAAATGGCTTGGGACCAGATAATGTGAAGGAATGCCTGGTCCTGCATGTTCCTACCCAGCCTGTAAGATCATGCAGTGAGATCCTTCTCAGGGACCCCACCCCCGAAGGAATAAGGGGGTGACGACTAGGAGAAAGGCCTTTTCAGTAGTGGCACCCCATCTCTGGAACATGCTCCCCAGAGAAGTACATCTTGACACCATTTTTGCTTTCTTTTTGTTACCTTTTCGTTTTCCAGAAACTCGAATAGATAAATACAGTATTAAGGACTAAATCTTATCTATTTATTTATTGAATATATTTGAAGGCCACCCACTAGCATCATGCTCCCATTATTGTTGTTGCTCCTGCTGTGCTGTAAGCTAATTTTTTTATACTTGCTATAAGTTGTTAGTCCTATTATATTGGTTTTATTGTTTTACTGTTTTATCATTATTTTTTTGTTTATATGTTTTAAATTTGTAAACCATCCAAAGGGCCCATGGTCTATGGGATGGTATATACCGTATTTTTCGCTCTGTAAGACGCGCCTGACTATAAGATGCACCTAGTTTTTAGAGGAGGAAAACAAAAAAAAAAAAAAATATTCTGAATCAAATGGGCACATCATCACAGGCACATTCCCCATCACTTCCCCATGGGCTGCACATCTGACAGACTTACTGCACACACATATTCGCTCTATAAGACGCACAGACATTTCCCCTTACTTTTGAGGGGGGAAAAAGTGAGTCTTATAGAGCAAAAAATACGGTAAGTGTAATAAATAAATATTGTGCTAATTTCCCAGCAAGCAATGTGATACTCAAGGTGTTGCAGCCAAGACATTTATCCCGTATGGAGTGAGAATGCCTGACATTCAAACTAGATTCCAAAAAGAAAAAGGCACTTGAGTTCATATTGCAAATATACATTAGCACACTTAAGAATTTCACAAAAAGATCAGTCTGTGATTTATAGAGTACAGTAAAGCCTTTGATTGTGTGGAATATGAGAAGCTAAGTATAGCCCTGGATGGATTGAATCCATGAAGGAAACCATAGCCTGGATTTAGAAAAGCTAGGTGGGATTGTTGTGGACGGGACCTTTTGGAGGGTTTTCATTCAAGGGGTCACCATAAATTAGAGGTGACTTGATAGCATGTAACAACAACAGTGTATAATTTGGAAAAAATGGATGTGCTTCAGCATTTGATTGTCCTGATACCAAGCCTGTATCATGGACAAGAAGCTACTGTTAGGACAGAATATGGAAAAACCAAATGTTTCCTATAGGAAAAGACTTCAGACAAGGGTGTGTTTTATTCCCTATCTGTTGAATCCATATTCAGAACAGATTTTAAGGAAAGCTGGATTAGGATTAGAGGAAAAAGTGAAAGTTGACAGAAAATTCATCAATAAATTAAGATATGCAGATGATATCATATTACTCTCAAGAAAGCAACCATGACTTGAAGAAAGTGGAAAAGTGGGACTTCAGCTTAATGCCAAGTAAAAAAAAAAACATAACTACAGAAGAATTATACAACTTTAATGTCAAAAATGAAGCCAAAATTGTGGAAGATTTTGCATATATGACTCAATCATCTATTCAAATGGGGACTGTAGGGAAGAAAGCCGAAGATGACTGAGTCTTGGAAGGCCAGCAGTGAAGGAACTAGATTAGATTCTCAAGTGTAAACATGTTTAAGTGGAGACCAAGGCCAATATCATCCACACTGTTGTATTCTTAATGATAATGCATAGTCCAAAAGCTGGACAGAGGAGAAAGCTGACAGGAAGAAAATTGATGCATTCAAAACATGGTGCTGGAGGAGAGGTATGTGAGGACCTTGAATGGGCAGAAAAATAAATAAGTAGGTCCTAGATCAAATCAAGCCAGATCTTTCCCCAGAAGCAACAATTGTAAAACTGCAGCTGTCATATTTTGGGCATATCATGAGCAGTCAAGACTCACAGGTAGGCAGTCATAATAGGGCAAGTTGAAGGCAGAAGAAGATGAGGAAGACCAAATATGAGATGGCTCATTCTGTAAGGCCTTGAGTTTACAGGAGCTGAGCAGGATTTTGTCAAAGACAGGGCATTATGTTGTTCATTCATTCATAGGGTTGCCATAAATTGGAGACTGCTTGGGATCATGTTACAATGACATTTTGCAAAAGATTACTTTTTGTATAAGAAATTGTTTCTGCGAAGTGTAAAATTTAGTCACTTTCTAGGAAAGGGTATGGATAGTGTAACTTGTATGAAAAGTTAGAAATCCTTTTCATCCTCCCTTGGACTCCCTTTCATCAGTCCAAGGCTTTCTGTACTTTAACATAACTTACTCTTAAACAGATTACCATAGCATGCTATAGGGTTTGAAGCCAGAAGTACTGATTTGATCTTGAGACTGATTTAAGGTAACCCTGAAAGATTCACAATATGTCCATGCATCTTAAGGGTATCTGTTTTATACTGTCGGTGAATGGTTACACAACAGAGCAATTACTTGCCCTCCTAGACAGAAATAAAATTAGAATGATCTTTGAAGCAATGCATTGCTCATTTCTGCAGAGTGCTCTTTTCATTAATGGTCTTGAGGAACTGAATATAGAAGCAGTTGATAGTGGCTCCTTACAATGCTGGTTTATTCTGTTAAATGAAGAAAAAACGATTGTGTAGTTTTCTGAACTAACTATAAAATGTACACTTGCAGTATTACTTTCTGTGTAGTGAAAATCAGCCACTGACTGATGATTGGAAGACCACTGCATTCCTCAAAATTGTACATAATCTTGTGTCAGTAGAAGTTATAATGTTTCCTCTCTTCTGACTTGGATGGAAGGGAGAGTGAGACTGAATATAGATATGTGTTATGATATACATTTAATGTTTAGGAATAACAGATAAGTTATCTAAAATAACTAATGCTTCATTTTCTCTTTCAAATATGTGAGCCAACCAAATGTTTGTTTTTTCCTTTTAATGAATCTGTAAAAATAATAGTCTGGTGTAATTGTGTAAGAATACATTGACCCTGCCAAATTTGATATAGTTCCTTGGGGTATTTGTTTGTTTTTACTGCATTTGCCAGGAAGCTCGCTCACTCTCTCTCTCTCAATCTCTCTCTCTCTTTTGGCCAATCCTCCATTCACAGCAGTATGGATTGTTTCTTCTTCTCACGCTTAATAAATGATAGTTATACTGAAGCGATGGGAAAACTAAGTTGATTTATGAAACAGTTGGTGTTTTTGAACAGTAAAAAGATCACCATGGAAGAAAATGTATTGCAACATAAAGACTGACCTCACCCTGTTTGAATAGATGGATGAGATCATCTCAAGTCATATATTTGAAAAACATTATCGGTTGCCACCAGTTAGAAGTCATTTTTTCAGAGGTTATTGGAGAAGGAGGGGCTTTGATTAGGACTGCTCTTGCCTATGACCCATCCCTCAGCTCCCAACCTCTGTTTGAAATGTTACCACTTTACTCTGCTCTTGGTCACTTCCAAGCAGTAAGGCCAGATGTCACAGGATGGTGAGACAAGCTTGGTTTCCATTTTCTTACCTATCTAGAAGCATAAGCAGGAAAAGTAGCAAAGCATGTAAAGGAGTAAATCCATGGACTCATCAAAAGTACACAGTCAAACCTTAATTTTCAAATTAGAACACTTTATTGACGTTAAGAGTAGGAAATGAAGCAAAAGGAAGATCAAGAAGTTACAACAAGTTAAAAAAGCAACACAACATGTTCAAATTCTACATACCCTAACAATAGATTAGCTTGCATGAGAACAGCACAGATACCTTTTCTAATGTCCCAGAAGAGACCAGCTTTCATGGAGAATAATTCCTGTTTTGCCACCTGGAACTAGGAGAAGGATTGATGGGTGTTGGACCAGTCAGACATTACCGTGTGAGACTGGATGTACGTCTTAGGGATGTATAGGGACAGAGCAAGTCCAGCATTTGCACAGAGCATTACCTGGTGAGACTGTTTCTTCTAACAGTCTGGGAAGGTACAAGTAAAAGATGAGAACAAGTGAATTTCTAATCTACTGTTGAGAGACAAAACTGTCAGGGTTGAATTCTTACCTACCTCAGTTTGTAAAGAGACCCATCTACACTAAAGTGTTCTTATTGTTTGTTTGTTTACATGCGTTTCTAGGTCGCCTATAATTGCCACGGCCTTCCTCAGTAATATCTAATGTGTTGTTAGTATTTTCTGTGTGTGACAAAGATATGGCCCTACTTCAGCCTATATAGCAGCTAGTAATTTTTAATACCTAAATAGCCATGTAATCATATTGTTACAGGCAAGAAACATCTCCCTACCCACTAGATATGTAAGCCTGTCAAGACAGATAAAAATCAATGATTTTTTAAAAATAAAAAATTAGATTTTTCTATCTAGAAGATACTATCACAGATGCTTGGTTTTACGGTTCTCAGAACTGTGAATTTGTCTCTGCAGAGATCACATACCTCTTCTTTACAGCAAAAAATGCTGTAAAATAAACATGCAGGATTAAGAAAAAGACCGTAATCCCATTGTTCCTTTGCAAATTTCTGTACACAGAATCAACCCTTACCTCTTAAGTGCTAAGTTTCAAAAACTCCAATGAATAGAAGATGATTGTTCAGAGAATAGATCTGCACAAGAAGCTAAGTGTGCGGAGGAGGGGCAAACAGTACAAACGAAAGTGAAATCTTTTGAGCACAATATTCCACATGCCTTTGGATCTCATTGTGTATAGCTTATTCTTTCCCTGGAGGAGAAACCCTATACTGGCAGCAGTCCAAAAAAGAGACCCAGTTTGGGAATATTTTAATGAAGTTCCTTTACCAACGGGTAAGGCAGGCCTTATGTGGAAAACCATGATTTAAATCTAGGCTTACTGACTCATGATTTAAATCCCGATTTAAACCAAATCCACCCTGAAGCTTGCTGTAGTCCGCTAGCAAGCATGGGTATCTATGATCTAGCAAGTTTGTAACACAAGCATGACTGGAGCTTTCCCATTGTTATAGAACAATGTGTACTTTGGGTTCTTTGATTTCATAGTGAGCCAGCTACTTTTGCAGTTCCCTGGATCATGTTCATATCCTGTAGTTCACTTGTCTAGTCGCAGAATAATTTGTGTCTAGACCTTACACAGACCTGTCTTAAAACATGGAAGAGATTTTTTAAAGAAATAACAATAATATTTCTCTGTTTCTAATAAAATATGTCATTAGTTGCCAGTATGTCCTTCCTTATAGCTCAGAATGTTTTTTCCTTCCTTTAGACATGGTCTGTCTTGCTTTTAAAAGCCCATGGCTGTTAGAACTGCTTGTTGGTTCTGAGAGTATATCAAGGGGCTATTGCAAGATCTTTTTAGTAAGATAGAAGAAGGAGTAGTGGTAATGTGGGGATGGGCGTTGCCTTACTGGTTAATTCTCTTTCCCTCTTCTCCCAAGGGTCTTTCAGTAGAAAGCTAGACACTGCTTGTATGCTATTGCCACCTCCCTGAGGGAGACCAGTGTAAATCTGCTGCATATCCTCTTTACTTGGACTGGACCAGACATTCAGGGCCTAGGGTTCAAGAGCTGAAATTGATTTTGCATGAAACTGCAATGGACAAAGGGCAGGATAGCCACCTCACGTGATTTGGAGTAGGACTGCACCCTAGTTATGCTTTTGCTTGTGGCCTTGGCAGTGGGTTTATTGTTATGGCCTCTATTTAAAACTAGCATAGATGTAATGCTTGCCAATTCTTAACCATCAGGAAAGAGGCAGGAAAGGATTACATCAGCTGCCCACACCAGTTAGACTCCTACAATCAAATTAGGCCATTTATGTGGCAATTGCCCACTGGACAAAGTTGGAACAGGCAAGAATGGCACCAGGTGTCTGATGCTTTTCCAGCTGAATTCTTCCTTCCCCCACAGGCCTTCTACAACCAACTGTATTGTGGGAAGGGTCCTGATGACTTTTTGTGATTTAATACTATTTATTGTGCTGATGTTAATATATTTGGATGTTATTGATAAGCCAGTTTGGAAAGATGTATGTATTAATTGAGATATAAATAAATGTAGATCATTATTATTGTTTTAAGTATTAACATCTTCAAAAATTAACTATTATAGATACAACCCTGTCTGCTACTTGTGGGTCATATCATTACATATTTCCCTTTACAGTTTGTTACATCTGCACTAACATAAACATGACTTTGTTTTGAATGAACTGGTTATTACATTCACAGACCATTGAGAACTTTTGATATAAAGACTGAACTTATTTTAACTATGGTCCCCAGCCATGCAGATGTAATGTTGAGCCATTATTAAAGGGAGAGGAAGAGGGAACTAGTATGAGTTTTACATCTGTATTAGCTCAGTATCACTGGAAGACGTACTGAAGGAGAACATGAGAAGAAGATAACCAGGCCTTTTACAAAGCTGGATAATGTTGTTCAGAAGTAAATCATTAAATATGATCCAACATGCTTAAGGTTGCTGACTTTTTAAAATACAAATATGGTTACTGTATTTGTTGCTGGAAGGCTTTATTAAAAAAAATTTCTAGCTGGCCATTTTGAAGGTGAAAATGCAATCTTTGGTTGGCCCTTCCATTGGATTCTTGCCAGTAAGAATCCAATGGAAGGACCAACTGAAAATAATATTTCCATTCTTGCTAAGAGTACAGGCCTTAGCAACAGTGATAAACTACTCTTTATAACAAGAAGTTTCTACTCATGTTTACTCGATCTTGATAGGGTGAAGTCCATGGTGGTACTGGGCTTTTCTAAAAGATAGTTTCAGATATGCCAAGGTGATTTTGTCAGTGCAGCATAAGGAGTACCATCTTCTAAATGTGGTGGTTTGACTATATTGAGTATATAGCTGACAATTCTGTAGGTTAGCCAAACTGGATTACATTAGTTTGACTTACACAGTTTTGCTGGAGCTCATACGATGAACTAGGTAACGAAAAGCAGCATAGGAATTGCTTACAAAGTGGCAAAAAATTAGCTGACGCAGGAGCAGGAATGATTTCCTCTAGCCTCAAAAACTGACTCTGGTTGTGCCAAAGAATTTCAAGGGACCATTAAGGAAAACTGTTTCTCCTGTTGGATGGTTGACATTGAAGAGCTACTTTCAGTTCCTAATTGAAAAGATTAAAAAGCTACTAGCCTGATCAAAAAGCCTGTGGAGGAGGTGGCATTCTGGAGTGATTTAATGAGGGTAAGTGTTGCTGCACAAAGGAAGCAATTGAATTTTGCTACATTAGAAATGCTACATGGAATGAAAAAGGAGAGAGCAGTGGCAGCCATGTGCTTGTGAGTGAGGAGAACTGCAGCATTTATATTTCTTTGATAGTTATTTTATGCTAGTGAGATGCCCATTAAATGGTGGGAATAGATGCTGAAGCATAGTCACAAAGATAGGATATAACTAAGGATGCAGGTGAGTGTCTCCCAGGTTCTCGTCCTCAGTCACACCTGATTTTACTTCATCTTGACCCTCCTGCAGTTATCTCTGTTTAGGCACCCCTCCTTCCAGTATTGTTTATAGCCTGCCACCACCACTGGTCCTATTCCAGTTTTGCCTTCCTTGGCACGTACTCCTTCCATACCTCCTTTCTTAGGTTGCCTCCCCCCCTTCCATTCATTCTTACTCAGCTATAATCCACCCTTATGAATGCATGGCATGTGCATAGAATTTCTACTGTGGAGTAGAAATTGTAGAGCAGATTTCTTTGGGTGATGATGGTATGTCTGGTGAGGATGTATCTTTCCTTTCCTGCACCCTCACTCAATTGTACTTCCTTGCTGTTGCAGTATTGAGTTTGTCCAAGTTTGGATAATAACAATCCAACAAGAAATTTTCCTATTCTAGGCCTGTGGGAATGAATGGTTTTTCCCACTGTGACCATGTGTCTTCTCTGCAGAAGCCTTCTCTCTTCATGTGCAACAGTAGACCAAATTGGCTACCAGGATTTTAATTCATCAACAACAGAAAGTTTGTCAGCTACTGATTTGGGATGCACATAAGAATGGTTGAATTCATGCATTGACTGGTGATGTCACAAAACATTCAAAGGCTTCCCTCGCAGTTTGCTCTTAAATGGTTATCCTCCATGAAATCCTAGTTTCTTTACTTATTTTCTGTTTTCCAACTTTCTCTGTCCAAGTCAGCAAAATGGATTATGGGGAGAAAGCCTTTCCTGCTTATGGACACACAGAATGCTTTTACAGTCAATCTCTTAAAATGAGCATGTACTTTCAATCATGGTTGCTTTTTCACTGCCACCCCCTTTGTTTCTGATCCTACTGATAACTTCTTGTTGGTTGAGGACATGATACAAAACAAATACCAAGCAGCATAAAAATGCTTCCTCAGCCTGTGGCTGCAGAGAGAAAAAAGACAAGACCACAGTACCAATTTGTCATCTTAGGTATCGCCAAATGTTACTCCTTCCACTACTGCTGGGATTTATTTTTAACTGCTTGACTCAGTGTTTGTCAGATGATTCTGACCATCAAACAGCATATTAAATGCAGAGAAAGCTAGGGTGGCTGAAAAGGGGAGGGAGGAAGGAGGAGCTGTCTAGAGAAGGAGGTGGGATTTGGACACTCTCCACGTAGGCTCAGCCTTCCTTTCTCAGAGAGAGTTAAGCACTTCTAGCCATCTGAGTGTACTTTCAGGTCAAGCTGGGAAGTAAAGGGTAATGGCTGCTTTCAAATGCTTTAAAGACATAATTGCTCAATTATCGCTACATTGAGTGAAAGGAGCAGCGTACTGCTGGTTTGTAAATTGGTCTCTTTCCTATGCTGGATGCTGCCTTTCTAAAGGAGTCTCATCATGATCGATAGCTCCAAGAAGCAGCAGCAGGGTTTCCCAGAGATTTTATCTGTTGGAGATATTGAATCATTGAAAGAAAAGGAATGTCTTGACACGAACAACCAGAAAAGTCTTAAGGAAGGTCAGTTTTATGGTTTGGGACACATATGGGATGGCAAATGTACAGCATTGGGTCTTCTTTAAATATGCTGAGCTAGAATTGTAGTACTTTATGTGGATTGAATGTTAAGAAGTTAATCTGTGCAAAAGCAGTCTTGAATGTTAAAAAAGGGGTGGGTATATTGCTGTTCTCCCGTGCTTGTGCTTGAAGATTAATTAATTGTCCAGTGATACTTTGAAAGGAAATGCTCTGTACATGTTCACTCCAGTTCTCAGAACATGCTGTGATACATACTCCTGAAGGGTTTCCCCAGTTGAGGCCAAACAGGGAGAAGAGAATTAGAAATATTTTCATAGGATCTCATTCACAGTCACTACTGACCACCTCCAGCTTCTCTTGAGTAATGCAATTCTGCTTTGCCACATTTTTATATTCAGCAGCTATGTGTTGTAAAGCTTTGGGTTTGTCTCTTGTTAAATAGCTAATAGTACAATAAGACAAAATAAAGCTTGAACTTTCAGGGAACCTAATGAAGTCAAGAGACTATTTAGCATTCAACCTACTAACAAATATTAAAGAGGCATTACAGGATGTATCCAAAATATTATTCTGCCAGAAATGTATTTATTACCTGAATCAACATGTGTGTACATTTTACTGTTTTGAACTAAAGAGTATTACAATGTTGTGATTTATTTTGTCCTTTTCCATCTTTTTGGTACATGATGCCTGTCCTTGCTATATAGCATAACAGATGAAGTCTGACAACGCTTCTTTTCCACCCCACAGCCCCCACGAGCAATATCCTGCTTCCTTTTCATACATCAGCCCAGTTTTCCTTTCTGGATATACATAAGTGCTGTGCAGTATCTGGTAGCAAGCCAGAGAACACTGTTTGTTTCCTTTGATACAGAACTGGTACTTCCTTCAAACCAGAGCATGTTTTTCCTTCTGCACTAAATGAATATAAATGCAAGGAACAAAACTATGTTGGGAAACTGACAGTTCCATTGCAGTCCATGCTAGACATCAGTATCATTTAAGAAGAAAATGTTACATTTCCTCCCCTTCCTTCAGTTCCAACAATGAATGTTGATTTATGATGTTTTCAACTGTTACCTTCCTTAAAGACTATTTTTTTGAGTAATTGAAAAGCAGAACAAAAGTGGCATGCCTGAAATATAAATAGCTGTAGCTGAGAGTGAAACAACAGTTCTGTTTCTTACCACAAAATATAATCACTAATAAAAATGGTGATTAAGAAAAAGAAGGCATGCACTGGAAGCTGAATATGTGAGTGCCCATAAGCCCTCTTCATGACTTCAGTCATTTGTCTGAATTGGTTAAGCACAGGCACATCCACAGCTATTCCTGTGGTTGTGACCACTGAAAAAATGCAACAGTGATCATAGAAATGGCTGCCTATGCTCTTATTATATAACTTGGTTCATCCCAACATTCTGCCTTTTCAGGTGCAGCGCTATGGCTGTTCACATGTAGGGATGCTGGCATAAACCAGATGTCCTTGGGGTGGTTCATCCGATGGGCTTGCAGATGCAAGTCAGGTCTTCATCAGTCCAAGGCCTGCTCTTGAACTTGAGCCTTGCATTTGTTCAGCCTTTCTCTTCCCTCAATCAGTTTAGCATAGTGTGTATTTACATCTTGTCCTCACAATGATCCTACCTATGGGATAGGTTGAGCTTAGAAATGGTGACTGACACAAAGCCATCCACCGAGTTCCGTAACTGAGCATCTGCTGGTCCAGAAGGTGGTTTCTCAACTCCCTACCACAGCCAGACCAGCAGAACCTGTTTCTGTAGTATTATGCTTTAGGAGAACAAAGTGAGAAACAGATACGCTTTGGGCTGCACATATATGTGCTTTGTGTGGCATGTAGCTAAGAGACCGTCTCTCACCAATCCCATTTTTATTCATCTTTATCCATATTAAGAGCTCAGAGAAAAGTGCCCTCAGTGGCTGTCTCACACCCGTGGAACTGGTCTGAGCATTCTAAATCACTGTAGGCCAACTTTTAGCAGCCATGGGTATGAGCTGTTCAAGCATCTCTTCTTAATCAGATTCTGTTGGATATCTTATGAATGTTGCTTTTCAGTTGTAATCAGCCATGATTATTGAAAATGAGGCAGGCTACAAATCTGAATGAATTGCAACACAGGCTACTCTGCAGATTCAGCTGCTTACAGTTTAATGATAATTTCAATAGAAATACAATAGAAAATTTCCTGTGAGCTAATAGAGGTTTATCTAGAAACATACAGTTTAAAAAGGAAGAGCGTTATAATGGAAGAAATAGAATATGTAGGAGGTTGCATGTTCTAATATATCCCTGTTTGTTTTAATATTTTTACTGCTACAGTTCAGTTAATTATTTCCCCATCCTCAGCCTTGTATTGCCATTCTTCAGTTGAGGTTATTATCATCAAGCTTTCATTAAGCTTTCACATTCCTTAGATCCTTCTTAGCATTATCCGAATTGGATTTTTTAAAAATCAAATTATGGCTTAACTGGTTGAAAGAGATAACTTTTACCATGTAGTGGCAGTAACATGTTGAAGAGTCCAAAAAAGAAAGGAGTAAACATTGTTCTCGAATATTATGTTTACAAAGCCCATTTGAAGTTGAAGGTTTCTGATAAGTTAACACAAAATCTTATGTATCTGGGTTTAACAATTCTGGGTGAAGAATATCAGAATCAGTACATTGTATCAGCCATCTGTGGCTTAGCATCTACTGAAGTTATGTAAATAGTATGTAGATCAGCTTTGGGACTCCATTTTATAATAGTAAATTGTGGCCCTCAATGTGGTGAATAAGTTAGCCACTGCTGACTTGCTATCCTTTTATCTTTTCTTCTCCTGTTTTTTTCTTGCTGAATGGAGTGGGTGACATTTACTAATGTTAACATTCTTGCAAGTGTTATACATCTACATTACTATGAGACAAATCTTCTGGAAACAATATTTTTTAAAATGCTTTCCTAAAAATGTTCTACTTGCTTTTTTTTCTTTTTTTAACAACAATGCTAGAAAATTTCAAGGCTTATTGCCAGTTATGGTTCTGTACTACATTTTTACTGGGTGTGAAATAGTAACTATTAAGAAAGTACGATCAGCATAAAGTTACTGGGGATGTGGGTTCACTTATAAAGTTGAAATAGAATGATAACTCAATAAAATTGTGAGTTGGCATCTTCTTGTCATCTTTCTCCTTTAAATATTTTTGATGGAGCAGAAAGGAATTTTACAAAGAGCATTCATTAATGCATAAACCCTTGAGGATTTTGACAAAAACCTCAGGAATGTAGAAGGTGGAATATTCTTAGTATCAGGTGTCTTAGGTTAATCCATAAAGATGTTAACTCTTAGGAGTATCTTACAGAGTTGCAAAATATTTTGTTCCAAACATAATGATTTTGATTATTTATCTACCCTTTATCTATCTGTTGTTATACTGAATCCCACTTGAACCTTAGAAAGTCTACAGCCACTTTAAAAAGCCAATTAGCAATATGTTATTTCCTTATAATCTAAAGATATTTACAGTTATCCTTTTCAGGTTGTTGTAAAAATATAGTATTTGTTGCACAGAATTACAACATGCTCTGATTTTCAAAAGGAAACCACTATTATGGAATAAATATGGAAACCTCCCAGAGAACTTTAGTCATGGTCCAGTATAGAAAGTAAAATAATAACAATAATGGTAATACAGGAGAACTATTTTAGATAGCAAAGATTAATTGTGTTTTGTTTACAAGCAGTAAGTACTTCACTAGAATTTTGATGCATTCTTTTATTTAAAATATAATAAAAACTACAAAGCAGGCAATCACTCTAATTTCTTGTACTTTTCTAGTTGTAACAAAAAAACCAATGTTCAGCTAAAACTACAATTCCTGAGCGGTTTCTTTCATTGTTTTTATTTTTCCCTACTCTACTGTTTTAACTTTAGACAGTAAATATTGAGCTCAAATGCAATTGTCTTCTGTGCATTGTTTTGCTAAGTATGCATATGTTATAAATGGAACTAATGTTATCTACAAAAAGTGGATTACATGCCCTTTTAATTTGGGTTGAAATCTTGCCTATAATTATGAAACCAACTGGTAATAGTTGGAAGATGTTTGATTTTTCCTTCTAGCTACCACTTGCATTTTGGCAGTTAGTAATAATAAAAGATTCCTTCTAATTTTTAGTCAATGTCTGTATCTAAATACCCTTACAAGACCATGGCAGCTTTAATGGGTTGAAATTGACCATACTATCTTGCACCCAGCACCTTCTGATTTGGGAACATAACCACCGAAGGTGATAGTATGTTTCCCTAGCTTATATCTTCTACAAACAGTCAGAACATTGCTAATTATATTACACATCTTAGCTGGAGTAATATACCATTTTGCAATCATCTTAAAGGATAATTCTCTGATACTGTTTAAGGAGGATAGAATGGTGTGGAGTTTTAGACCATATTTTAAACCACATCGTTGCTTCTATTTGTGTTTCTGTGTCTTTAGACCAATCAGTGGTGTTACAGCGAGACCCCAATTGTTGTAGGGGTATTGAGGTGGCCACTTTTGACTATTTCCCTGTGAGATTTTTTGAGACTGCTATTAATTTGTGCAGAACTACTAGAGTCTTGAATCAAGTGGCTCTAATGTAAATGTTATGTTAGTAGCATCACTTCCTTCTCAGATCTGGATTAAATATCAGCTATTTAAAAATAAAATCTTTCCCCTTTTATAATTTAGCTAAATGTCACTACTTTATTTTTCCTTCCTAACATAGGAATCTGTGTCAGCTTGGTTCATAGAAAGCTTGTCTCCAAAATCAATGATATTTGCAGTGCTGTGACTTTATACCACTTTCCCAGATTGTCAGTGTTGAGGCTTTGTTCAGGTTGGTCTGGATTGGTTAAGGTCAATTATTATACTTCATCCACACAGCCTCTTCCAATAATTCTTCCTCTGTATATAACTTTTCTATTTGCTACCATTTTTGAACTTGATTCCTCTACAAGCAGGAAAGGCCCTCACAGGTGGTTACCATCATGCTATAGAGAAATGTCTGAAATGCTCAATCTGATTTGAGAGTATGAGCTTTGAAGTGTATTTGGTGCAATCTATGCTTTTTCCCTGTTCCCCAGCAAAATAATTAAGGCACATCTGCCACTTATTTGATTTGCTTGCTCAGTTATTGCATTTCTTTACCGTCTTTCTGAAGCCAATCAAGGTGATTTACAACACATTCAGAAAATAAAAACTATAGTCAAATAAAAATGTAGTAGACCTTCAAAACACCTTAGGAAAAATAACAGTTTAGAATGCCAAGTTAAAAAGATGTCTTAACCTCCTTCTTGAATGCAGACAGAGTGCTGGCTTATCACAGTTCCAAAGGGAGTATGTTCCAGAGTTAGAAATCACCACAGGAAAAAAGCTCAACTGGTTTTATTAATGAGGAGGTTCATACTGAGGTGGCTTCTCAGATAACCAAACCTGAAGCTATTTAGAGCCTTGAAGGTTAAAGCCAGCAACCTGAGTTGAACCACAAAACAATTAGCAATGAGTGTAGATCTTTCAGTATTTGGGTGATGTCTTAACAGAACCACATAACAGATAGCAGCCTTTGCATGAATAGAAGCCTCCTCAGATTTTTCAAAGGGAGGTCCATGTCGAGCACATTGTAGTGATGTAGCCAAACCATGGATAACTAACTTGACTTAGGGACAGTTGCAGCTGATGCATTAGATGCAGTTGTGCAAATGCACATCTCTTGCAGTGGCTTCCTGTAAATGTTAAATAACATAAAGGACAGACCTGTGGGACACTAGACCAAAAATCCCAATGCCAGATAGTAGACTCCCAATGCAACCTTCTGGATACAACCAGGCAGGAAGAACTGGAATCACAGAAATACAGTGTCCCAGGCCCCATCCTTGCCACATGGCCCAGACATATACTATGGTCATTGGTACTGAAAGTGAGCAAGACATGCAGAAGCACTAGTATGACTAGTTCCTATCCAGATCCTGGCATATGACATCCACTGAGATGACCAAAGAAGTGAATCCTGGGAGAAAACACAATCAAAATGGGATCAGATAATTAGTATCATTCAAATGTGTCTGGAGTTGCAATTTCACCAATTTAATAGGTTCTTTTGGACTAATAGAAGTAATATATGAAAATGGAACATCATTTTTTAAAATAATTATTATGTTTACCAATTGTACTTTCATTAGTCATGAAAGGTTTTTTTTCCAATTCTTTCTTGTCACTCTTTAGTTGTTCAATTATTTTAACATGGTGGTACAAGAGATCCTGATTATCAGAACTAAGATTGACCCTCAAACGCCACCCAGCATTTCTCACCTATGCATTGATATCGTATTGCTATTGCACTAGTGTTTCCTCCTGACTCTCTGGGAATATTTATAAGCAGTATCTCCAGTTTGAAATTTGACACCAAACTCTATGAAATGACCTTTAAAGCATGAATAACAAGGACTAGCAGTTTGTCACAGAAAAACAAAATCATCAGTAAATAAATTTTATACTGAACCTGACCATCTTCAGGTTATGAGCTGGTGGAATTACAGTATAGAGGGAAAGCATTTTAGTAAATGTTAATGATAAGGACATCTGTTTTAGAGTATCTTCTCTAGAATGCATTCCTAGATCATCATGTCCTATCTAACATCCCAGTCCACATAATAAAGGAAGTTCATTTTTGTAATACCATAGTACATTACTTCAGAAAGTAGCTAGTCATCATAATAGAAAATACTGTAGTTTTGACTTCTTAACTGGGCGCTCATGCACTAACAGCAGAATCTGAGGAGCAAATACATTTTGTACATTAAAAAATATGTTTCTTCTTTGAAGAGGCAAAGATACTATATTGGTAATGGTTGCTGCAGGTTTGGAAATGGGCTTCAGGATGGTCAGCAGTTGAGTGTTCTCACCCCAGGATAATGTTTTCTTCATTTCACTGATTAGGAGGGTGGAATTTTTCTTCCTGAGTCTATCAAGACAGATGGACTCAGATCATAAAGGATCTGACCATGAGACCCTTAGAAGCACTGCTCCATACTTTGGTCCACGTGATCTCAGTGGGGTAAACATGCTGCAACAAGTGCCAGGAGCCATTTGCTTAACTGTCAAGGTGCAGACAGTCCTTTGGTTATTTGATCATTGTTTCACCCTCCATCAAGCTATACCACCTGGGATTGGACAACATAGGAAACCACAGCCAGGTGGCTGATTAGGCAAACACCACCTGGCACCTGCCATAGCTTAAACAAGCCATCATGGCTTGTTTAACCCATAATAATTATACAAGCCAAGTTACTGAGTGAACAATTAACTCTTATTTTGAGACATATTATAAATGGATAATAGTTGTAAATGATTCTAGAACACTTGAATGAACCTGTTTGTTAAATACTATGAGAATTATTACTAGTGACATTCTCTTAAGCCACCGATCAATAACACCATTTCTTCTGACATTGCTCTTCCTTGAACACAGTAGTACTATGGAAACCAAAGAACACACTGTTATCTGGATATGTTACTTTGGAAGCATGGAAGATGAGTCATACAGAGTGAAAATCAACATGTTCCTTGGCTTTTTTGCAAGCTTGGATTGCAAACAATCAAAGGCATAATCAGTTTGTGCAATCTGATTTTGTAAATGTTGAATTTAATGGAATATAGATATTTCTAACATTTTCCTTTATTAAAAATATCCAATAATTTAGAAGAATACATTCTAAATTATTTAATAAACTATATATACCTGTATGCTGTATCTGACTATGCAGGGCTTAGTGTGGGAATCATAGTACAGTTGTAGGTTCTTCATTTGCATGCTTCCATTTAAAGGTTAGACTAACTGGACATTTAACTGGTAACGGAGAATTAAACAGAGCAGACTTGATTGAAAAAAACAAAACAAGGCCTACTGACTGAACATACCAAAAAAAACCTGCCTATGTCTTCTGAGATTACCGAACTCTGATCCACATCACCCTGTGACTTATTTGTGAATGGCATGAGGACTTTGGCAACTCCTAAGGTCATCAGAAGTGACTCTGGTGGTTGTTCCTGTACACACAGTGGGAACAACTGTATGCATGTGTGTAATTTTCTCATTCCCCTTCCTCCTGTTTGTGCTGGCCCTGGAGCATTCTGTGATCTGTGAGCACAAAAGTGAGTTTGCATATTCATAGCCTTTAAAGTGGCATCTTGCTTTCCCCTACTCTGCCTTGCCATGCTGCCTCAGAGCGCTCATTGGTCAGTGCAGCAGGAGCAGGGAAGATGTGAGATACCCTGGCTGGAGCAGTGAGGCTGGGAGAAGCCCTAACAACCACTCTGGGTGGACATTGATAGTGAGGCAGCTTGTTACATTCCACTTGCACATCTACCTCACCTTCTGTCTCCCCACACTCACACACATGCTCTCATGCACATACATGCTCTCATCTATACACACACAACCCTCTCCCATAGATCCTTCACAGCTGTCATCCTGAAGTGTAGTTAACAACAATAATTAGAAATCAGAAGCCCCTTTCATTGCCATCCTGGGAGAAGATCAGGCATGGAACCCAAGGAACATAGTTCAGCTAATTGACTAAATGCATTCCCTGAAATACCAGATTGTATATTTATAGGTTGCATATACTCCTGCCTTGATGGGTTAAGTTGTGGTAACCTGTGCACTTAGCAGGGATGCTTGCCTGATGCCTGTTTTCCTTTTTGGAAAATGGTGAAAAACTTTTTTCGTCCAGTGTGTTAGGATTTTGATTTATAAATGTTTTACTGCTGAATTTTTACCAATTTTATTTGAACTTTTTTTTTACTGTATATACTTTATTGAACTCACCTGTTATTAACTACACTCAGAGCCCATTGTAGTTAATAACATGTAAGTTGAAGAGCAGGGTAATAGACATGTGGTGAAAAGTGCAGGACTCCGTCAATCTGGATTTTAGTCCCCACCCAGCCATGGAGCTAACTGGGTGACTTTGGGCCAGTCACAGACCCTCTCACAGGGTTGTTGTGGGGATAAGATTAAGAGTAGGAAAAAGAGGAGGATGTACGCTATCTCAAGTTCCTTGAAAGGAAAAAAGTGAGATTTAAATATAATAAAAAGTTCCTAAGGGTGCAGTCCTATGTCCTCTAGACATCTTCTCTGAGGCAATAGAATTCTCTTGAATCCAAGTACCTAGATCCTAGGATCCTTGTGCTTGGTCTTTACAGGCTGAGTCCCTGCCTCACCCCTTTACAGCTAGTCCAGAATAAACCACATCAGCTATGCCCACCCCATAGTTACAACTGTTTCTCAGAGGGGTAAAAAGGCACATGCCAGGGGAAGGGGAGAAGGAGGCTGTGGGAGCAGTTATGCCAGTTCTGTCTGGCATCCTGACCTCTTTCCTTCCTTGTCCCTGGCACTAAATCTAGACAGCCATTGCAAGATGCACTTGGACGTTTTTGCTAAACCTCATGCTTGGCATTGGTTACTTGTAAGCCTCCAAGTTCAGAGCCTGTGAGCATCTACCAGGAGGTCAACAGGATTGTAAATAGAAATAAATGATGGGATAGGCACATATGTACATAGGATGCTACAGGATGTAGTGGCTTTGGTCCAAAGACTACCTTGATAATGAGTGTTAAAGCCAACAGGTATTCAGAGCTGTATCTAATGCTGATTAAAGCATACATGTCCCCTGTAAGTCAGAAAGCATTCTGACTTACAGACCTGAAGAAATACCTGGACAACTGCAGACTTTTTATATCTGGGTTCCCCCCACAAATAGACTTAAAAAGACAGTCTACATTAGAGAAATGTGTACATGCAGCTATACCACATTTTTAATTATGAAACAGTTGGGGTTGCACAGTCATTTTATAACTAGTCACACTGCAGCAAAGTAAATTTTAGATTGGAAACCAAGTACTCAGGATTTCCATACAAGTTTAATTCTATGAACTAGTGTTACCTAGGGCTATCTTTGTGTCTGGACAGGTGGGACAGATTTTTCTTCATGATTATGAGAGGACTAATCCTCCAGTTATGTGTTTCTTTTTAATTATTTTATACAGAATATTTATTTCCTTGCTTTCTACTTTAAAACTGAACTACTAACACAATAAATTTAACCCCCCCCCCAAAATAACTTAGAGATGAGCAGCACACAAATGCACATCCTACCCACTATCCTGATGGATGGATTTTTAATAGAACTGTGGAAAAAATATTCTCACTCTGTTTTAGAGTTTGTATTTTAAGAGAATGAGATTATAAAAATACAATCAAAAAACTCTCTGACTAATTGGAGATAATGAAAAAGACCAGTGTTATACTCTGTTTAACTTATTGGAAGGATATAATAGCTATTTAACAATGTGTATGTATTTTCTTTCCTTAGCTTAATTTTGATTTCATTCACTCTATATAGAGAATAGCCATTATTATATTGTTTGGGGCAAAACACTGGAGCCTGCACAAGGCTTGGCTTGTATTGAATTTCTGGCAAGGGCAAATGTTTTGCTAATCCACATGACAAATAGCATTTCTCCTTGTCTCATGGCATTTGTACTTTTGGCAGCAGCTGTTTTTACAACACACTGGTTCTTCCAATAGACTTCCAAGACATGAGATATATTCATACTTTATTGAGTCTGTACCATGTTATAAAATAATTACCAAAGCTTTCTAGCTTGTTCGCTGCATTCAGTAGGTAGCCTTCACAATAGCACACTAAATGTAAATGCTTGGCTCCGTGCCACAATTGAAATACTTGACATGCTCTTAACAGAAAATATTTATTTTTAAAGATGAGTTACTGTTTAGCATTAATTTGTTTTTGTTGGCAGATTTCATTTGCTGCCCTCTTAATGGAAGGACAAGTATTCAAAAGTTAAGGCAAAGGCTCAGCTTAAATTATTTGTTGTTTCAGATAGAAGTTATAAAAACAAATGTTAAAAGAATGTTTAAAATATTAATAAACATATAAAAGTCTTAAAAGTAATAAGGTAATTCCTTGTCCTTCTAGTCTAATAAACTACTGGATTCTACCTAGAGGTTTTAACCTTTGAGTGTAGATATAATCTTGAAGTCTTTCCTCTGTGATCCATTTCATTCAGTGACTTCATACCAATAAAGAACTGAACACTCTAACTTTGAATGTTCTGAGATAATATCTCAAATATTCTTCACAAATTCATCAAAGGATCATTTATCTCTTCTGGTCTGTTCAGTTTTCTTGTAATTGTAACAGAAAAGAAAAGTGAATAGATTCTCCTTTCTGTATTCTGATGGAATAATAAGTGGTCAACATTAAACAACTTGTCAAAGCTTCTTGTCAGTCGTTAACTTGGGTTATTATCACCTGTCTGTTCTTATCACCCATCTGTTCATGCTTATATTTTGTTGAATGGGGTAGCAGACATTTACTTATGGATCCAAACCTAACAGCCCTCTGTGGCATACATCAGTGGTGAGAAGCAGTGCTGGGGACTTGAGTTGAGCGACCTACTCCCAAGTCTGATTTCAGTTGCATTAGTGACTTGATTAGAACCAAACTTGGGAGCACCAAGCAAGTGACTCTACTCGACTCAAGATGTCTGTTGTTTTTACAACCAAGTTGCTTTTTGGCATGAAGGAGCTGCTGGGAGGGAGTGACAAGGGGATGGAGGAAGGAGGAGTGGGTTGCAATACAAATAGTCTCCAGGTTACATACTGCGTGGACACCATAAAACCTATATGACTATCTCTACTGAAAAGCCACATATATTTCTATGAAACTATGCAATGCATTTGGTGATATGTCATCAATGGGTGAGTAATTTCCTAGAAATATTCATGACTTTTTGTTCCACAGCATCAGCTTGAGTGTACCCAAACCAGTGTGTTTTGGGGCTCATGTAGGCCTCAAGGACGAAGCAGAACCATGCCAAAACAGTTTCTGGAAAGGGCAGAAGCAGAGGTGCCCAGATGACTTCTCCCTACTTCTGTGTTGTTGTTTTCCAGCTTGAAATCCTGTTTTTATTCATAACTTCCTAATCTATGAGGTAACATTAAGTGTAGATGGGAGCATCAGGAAGGTTACAACTTTACCATCACCACCTCCCTTTTTCTGTTAAAGTTGACTCTTGAGACGAGACCTGAGACTTCACTAGAAAATTCCTTGCAATGACTTGGATTGATTGATTGATTGATTTATTTATTATTACAAGCATTTATATACCGTCCTTCCACCAAGCACTCAGGACAGCTTACACAATATAAAATTACAATGTAAAACCTCAATTATTTAAACAATGTGAAACAACACATCATGAACTTAAAAGAAAAAAGAGGAAAAGAATAGAAATGTGACTGTGGAGAGAGAAAAAAGAAAAAGAATATAAAATAATAATAAAACATCTTAAAACATCTAAAGCCCTTGATTATCAAAATAATGGTTAAATAAAAGGTCTTTACCTGACACCGGAAGGAGTATAACGTTGGCACCAGGCAGACCTCTGTGGGGAGCAAATTTACTTGAAATTTACAAGGGCTTAAGACTTGAAGTAAAGGACTTGAACACATCACTGGGTGAGAAGGTAGAAGGATGCGCAAGTATAGATAGGGTCATTTTTTGTTACATTGTAATTATGTTTCAGCAATGGGACAGTATAGAAACTAATTAATTAATTATGAGAGGGAGATGTGAGTCAGAAAGGGTAAACTTCTTATGTTCTTCCCAGCCATGCAAAATTAGAGGTGGCTTATACCAACTTCTTCATTGTGCTCCTCACTGGACTTCAAGCTACATTAGGATTCGAAGTACAAGTAAGGACATTTGTACGGGTTGTAGCACCAGTTCCTTTCTGTTTAGATCCTGTGTAACCAATGTGCTGTGTGTATCTTCGAACATCTCTGGCAGCAGTCTCACTAATGATAGAAGGCCTCTCTGTTGCATTGTGGGATACTTTACCCTGAGTAGGGTTGAAGCACTGCCATGTAGAGTGAGCTATATAGCCACTGACAGGGATGCTCTAGGCAGTGCATTCACTAAGCATGGAAGTGCATTAGCCTTCTGTTCCTTGGAGTTTCTGGAACCTGACAAAGAGTTGGAAATTGCAGTGGTAGCTTTCATTTGCAAGATTTTGAATAAATATTCATTACAGGATGAGTTGTGTTCAATACAAGGATCTAGTTAAACTTTCAGAATTGTAAAAATGACTAGTCTGGAGATCATTTATAGAACCATAGAATAGTAGAGTTGGCTTACATGATGTCACTTGAAAAAGTACAAATTATCTATATGCCAACAATGGGTTCTTGATTAAGTTAGAGCAAAATTCAGAAAATAAGGTCCGTCTGAGTGGTGGCACAAATAATAGTTTTCTTTTACGTTTGCTCCCCAATTATCATTTATTATTTTGTCTCACCATCTCGATAAAGCATTAAGCTACATGAGTTTCCTGGCAAATTGTCATTTGTGCTTTTGGAGGAAGTGATGTGAAATAGACTCATTGCTGATAGCTTCATGGGAAGGTTTACTCATCATAGTAATCCTCCCTGGGGAAAAGCCATGGGAGATAGTTTGTTCTTTTACATTCTCTGTTTTGACAACCAGTGACAGCCCCTCTGAAGTGCCCAAGCAGCACATTAGGGAGACTGTCACTGAATGGGAGTCTCTTAAAAGAGTCGCCTTAGATTTGCACAGGACTGCATCTGAAAATCATGTCCACAGAAGAATTTCAGAACTTTACTGTTAATAATGAATAAATTGAAGTTATGAAAGAGTTCTCGTATCTTGGCTCAGTCGTCAATTTATAGGGAAACCACAAGCAAGACATTCGAAGAAGACTGGGACTTGGAAGGGAAGCAGTGAAGGAACTAGAAAAAAATCAGCAAGTGTAAGGATGTCTTACTGGAAACCAAGCTCAAGATCATCCAAACTATCATATTCCCAATCACAATCTATGAGTCTGAGAGCTGGACAGCGAAGGAAGCTGACAGGAAGAAAAATTATGTGTTTGAAACATGGTGCTGGAGAAGAGCTTTGCAAATACCCTGGACTGACAGAAAACCAAACAAGTAGTTTCTTGAAAAAAATCAAGTCAGAGCTTTTCCTACAAGCAAAAATGACAAAACTGAGCCTGTAATACTTTGACACATCCTGAGAAGGCAAGATTCCCTGAAGAAGACAGTCATGTTAAAGTTAAAGGCAGAAGACAAAAGGGCAGACCAAATATGAGATGGACTGAATCTGTACGGGAATCCACAGCCTTGGACTTGGGAGAGCAGAATGGAAATGTCATGGACAGGACATTTGGAGGGCTTTCATTCACAGGGTCAACATATGTTGGAGACCACTTGACAGCAAATCACACACACACACACACACACACACACACACACAGAACCTTGCACAATTTTGGGGAGGGGGTATATGTATATTTTATTTTTTACAGCCAGACTTGTGAAAGTTTTGAGGCATACATGGGCACATGACCAAAAAAGGGAAGCTTTGCCTTGGCAATGTTCTGGGGCTGGGATATGTGCTGTCTAAATGCAGCCAGTATTAGCACTGGACATTAACCCAGACAGTTATTTCCCCCTTTGCTTTCCCCTTACATATGTACAGTGGAGAAGGTTGTCCGGGTTTAGACAATACAAGAACCGATTGTGGGTGTAACAAACGATAGAACAGCCTATGGGATCTGAGGGTGGCTTCTTTGGAAAATCCCAGCTACAATGGGTAAAGCAGGCTGAGTTCAGATGACACAACCAACCAGCCATGGCTACTTATTCATGATGGATTGTTATTTTGTTTAAATCAAGTCATTGTATAATCATTTCAACCCTTTTCATTGACTATTATCCTTTCTAGAATATTATCCTTTATTTTCTAGAATTTAATTTGTAATAATTTCTTGATATCATATTGAAATCATTGTATTTTGTGTGCTTTTCAAAGGACACCTTACCCAGTGAAAGTTTATGTCCTTTAAAAATTAGTAAATAATTTTAGATAGTTAATAGTTTTGGTGATGGGGAGTCTCACAACATAACTAAGTTACTTCGAAAATGCACAAATTCCCTAATGTCTTATATTCATCTTTGAAATTCGCTGTGTTATTATTTTGTAGCTCTGTAATTGAATTTTCTTTTTTTATCCAAGCAAACATCCTTTATTTTGTGGACAGAGAACAAGCTATTACTCTACTGAACTATGAACTTTGCCTTTAAACTAATTCAGCAGGCAACTCATTTATTTTGATCATCTGGCAACAACTTTTGTTTTGTTTCTATATTTAAAAATGTAGAATGGAAACTTCATGTCCTAAAATTAGTCTTTTTTTTAATGTACATTCATAAGTTATCACAAAAGATGAGAAGCAGTAAATTTTATTATTACATGCATTTCCAAGCTTAAAGTATTTATATGGGGAGTGTGTCTTTATGCTTAGGTTAATTGCTTGCTTAAATTGCTTTTTTTTTTTTTTTGTAATTCTTATATCAAATCTCAAAGGGCAAATGTTAAGAAATAATTGTTTTGACAAAACAGAATCTACAGAATGGATGCATTTTAGGCTGCAATTCTAAGGCTGTCAGTTCAGCTAATAATAAAGAGACTTTATGAAACAATGGCCAAATACCATAGTTGTGCTCTCCATGGAGTATTCCCAGTCTTTTATTTCCTTAAAACAAGCAAGTTTCCTTGCCTGCTAAACATTTATAAACATCTGATTCTTTATGGCTATGCTTGAGAATTTTTAGTTTAACATCTCTTTAAGTTATTGATTTAGGCATGACACCGTCCCTCACAAATAAATTAGATTTAATAGTTTGTGATGCATTTGACTTGGAGTTGAGTGCAATTTAAAAAGCAAGCAAGGCCCCTGAAGGTATGAACTAGGAACATAGGAAGCTGCCTCATACTGAGTCGGACCACTGGCCGACTTAGCCAGCATGGTAGTTATGGGCTGGCAGCAAAGATTCTCCAGCATTTTGGACAAAGTTTTTCCTGCCCTGCCTGGCGAAGTCACGCGGGGGGGACCTGCCTGCAAAGCATGTCCTCTGCTTTTCCTGTTCAGTTTTTTAAGCAGTGAAGCATTAGTTCATCTTAGGCACCGTGAAAGAGACTCAGGGAACTTCTGTGCACCTGTGTCATTTTGCATGTGGAACCCACACAACTCTGTGTGTGTTTGATAACTCTGTAAGAAATTTGTATTGCGTTATCCAAGCTCTTCCTGATTGCTTCAGAAAGATAAGAATGGAAGAAGCAGGTGGATTAGCTCAAGTTGTTCAGTTTTGAGAAGAGGTAGTCTGACAGAATTTCTTCAGTAATAATGGGTAATTTGAAAATTTACAAGAGAACTTGTAAAGCAAGATTCCCTGAAATCACAAACCTATAGTGACAATTCCTTAATAACAATCCACAATTTTATATGGTGGGCTGGATCAGACCATTCCTATTCCTGATCCAGCCTTTAGGCATGGTAAAAAGCAAGTTTCCCTTTCCTTTCTACCCAGAATGCTTCCCTCCCCTCTGATTTCCAGAGAGCATTCAGTCAGACTAAAGACACTGTGTATGAAAATAAATTTTGCATGATCTCAGATCATACAAAGTTTCTAGCTGTCTCTGGAGCACTGCTGTGACCTGGGACTGCACATATGTGACTTTATGCAAATAGTGCCTATTTGATGTTATGATGCGGTATGGATCTCTGGAGACATTTGAAGTCCTGGACAGGAATGTTTTTAATCCCACCATTTAAGTGTTATAGACTTATTACAGGTGTTGACTGCTCCAGTCCAACTTGTGTTAAGTATTAAAATCACTACTCATGTTTGGTCCTATCCTTACAACCTTCCTGTCAAGCTAGTACTATAATCTGCATAATAAGATGGAGGCCTGAAAGAATAGTTCCTTCTCTGAGGTCATCCAATAAGATTCAACTCCCACTTTTATCAGCTAACTGAAGAGTCTCTTTATTTGGTTTGGAAGAAACCAATATGTAAAATGATGTAAGACACTCCTAAAGCATTTATTGTAATATCATTTTCTAGGAGAAATATAGTCCTGAGAGTTCAGCAATACTCCACAGCCTTCAAAATTAAATGTATAGATATATGTAATATCAACATTAAAATTACTGTGTTAACAGTAGAAAGGAGAATGTTCTGTTCATTTGGTTGAATTCTAGGAACTTAAAACATACGTAGAAACTGTTCTAACTATGGTTGCCTTTCTCACACAGAACGGAGAACCCTTGAAACATGGAGATGGAGAGGCTGATGATTGTGTAGTTATGCTCTGTGGGACATCTCTCTTGCACACTCTGCTTCCCAGAGAGCTCTCAAAAGCATGATTATGTGACCAAGTTAATTGGCACCTTTCGCCTCTCCTTTGCTCATGTGTACACTTGACAACCAGCTATTCTTTTGCCATTTTCATCAATAGTAATAATCACCGTGCAATATCAGGTTTTAATAACACTGAGGGAAGAACACCAATGGATAGGCAACAATTAATGTTAGATAGCACTAGTATCTGAAGGATGTATGTGAGAATACCCCTGAGGCAAAACATACCCTGCTGTTCCAGGAGTAATTGTAGGGCTTGTGGTGCTGGGTGTCATTTATCTGACCCAAGTGCCACATGCTGTCAAAAGTGACTGTTAATAAGAAGCTGGGTGCTACCTGTGAGAGCTTCATATTACTGCCTCTGGTGAAACTGTATTTCAAACTGTTCTTTTTACAGGCACCAGTTCTTCAATGCAGGATTGTAAAACTATGTATCATGACTTGTATTTAAAATTTGGATATAATCCCATCTCTTAAAATTTGGATATAATCCCCATTTGGATATAAATTCCACTGCGGGTTCTAATTAAGTATTGAACTGCAAGCTTATGTCTGGTTATGTCAGTGAGAATTCTGTATACCTGACTCACTGTCTTGCACTGATTTTGCTGTCTGTAAGACTGTGTTCCAGCTTATCAGATAATGATTTTCTTTTTTCTCTTGCCAGTTCTTCAGCTGAGGCTGCAGCAAAGACGGACAAGAGAACAGTTGGTGGACCAGGGAATCATGCCACGTAAGACTACTTTTCTTTTTCTGCAGAATGTACATAGAATATCCGGAAGTCTTGCTAAGGAGGAAAAGAAGTAATGACTAACCTTTAGGACCCATCAAAAAGCAAAGGGAGGATGACAACTGTGCATTTGTCTGTGAAAATAAGGGGAAATGGGAAAAATACTGTCTGGGTCTGCAAAATAGGAAAACTCATTATGGGTTCTCTTATCCTCTGAATTCAGCCCATTTTCCACAGGGTGGCTTATTTTGGGGGACAAAACGACTCTGACAACCCATGGCTTGTTTTAAGGGATGTTCATACTATGTTCATTGGTCATGACATCCATCCAGGAGAGTGATTTTACGATGGGTTGCAGGGTTAGCTAGTGAGCTGCTTGGTAAGAACAACAATCTTGCCCTTCTACTGGTGCCCAAGTAGCACCTTGGAGCAACCATTACTAGTTTGTCACCCTTTTCTTCTGATTGCAGACAATTGCACAACTGTGTTCGTGATTTTTTTTTTAAACCACTCTTTTAATCTTTTTGCAAGTGTTTCTTAGCAATGTAATTCTCTCAATTTTAGTTGTGGTATGGACTCTACTAAATGCTCTCTAATCACCTCTGCAAGTCTCCAGCTACTCCAGAAAAAAAGAGATATTAACTACTGCTTTTCTCAGCTTCTTTTTGGAGTACTTACTGCTACAGTTGCCATTGCTCCCTCAGAGTTCCCAAACAAGTGCAGACATATATACGCATTTAAGGACTGGGAAATAATTGGAAGGGAAATTTATGAAGACAGAAGAATGGAGGGGAAAATTGTGCACCTCCAGTAATTGCTGTGTTACTGCAGATGAGCAAATTTCCCCTCCACTTGCAGCCTGGTCATTAAATTTGCAAGTATTTCCCATGTTTTCAATCACTTTGCATGAGTGTGAAAGCTGGACAGTGAAGACAGCTGTCAGGAGGAAAATGTGTGCATTTGAAACATGGTGCTGGAGCAGAGCTTTGTGAATACTGTGGATTGACAGAGTGTCCTAGATCAAATTAAGACAGAACTTTCCCTGGAAGCAAGAAGGGTGAAAATTGGGCTGTCATACTTGGAGCACCTTATGAAAAAGTGCTTCCCCACTCACTGGGGAAGACAATAATGCTAGGGAAAGTCAAATTCAGAAGGGGACCATATATGAGATGACACAAATTCATAAAGGAAGCCACAGCCTTGAGTTAACAAGAGCTGAACTGGGCCATCAAGAAGTCATTTTGGAGTGCATTCAAATCCATAGGGTTGCCATAAGTCAGAGGCAACGTAAGAACATGTAGCAGCAGTGTATTTCCTACTCCCCAATGTGCAAATATTTCTGACAGTTTTAAAACAAAACCCTTACAAGTGACAGAACAGGATGGAGCAAATGAGGTGCTAGCGCCATCAGTATTTACACATCCCTGCCTACATGGGGCCTCATTCACTGAGCAACCTTCACCCCACTGAGCAACCTTCTCAGGGTATTTTTTTAGAACTGTCAAAGAACTGTTGTAACTGTACCAGCAAAAAGGCAAGGAGGAGTTCCCCTTTGTAGAGTAGCTGGAGACACAGTGAACTGTTGAAATATGGAGGGTGCTGAGAGTTCAACACATACAGTTAAGACATTTAGATTGCTAAGGGGGCAGTATTGTTTTCTCCCACACTTGTTATTTTACTACTTTTCAGCTATTTGGCAGTTAATCCCTGGCAACTCTGAGCAGTTGTAAGGGTTTGGAGCATGGGTGGTGGAGTATTAGATGGATGTACCAGGACTTAGGCAACTGGAGCAAAGGTGAAGCTTGTCCAGTATTCAATAACCAGTCTAGTAACAAATTCAAGTCATAATCCTCAACAGGCCAAAGTCAGAACAGTGGAAACAAAGCAATGTGTAGTCTGATAAGCAAGAATGGAGTTGGAGCAGGCCAGAAGTCAGGAACCAGTAAGGCAACACAACAAGGAGCAGGAGCAGGTACCAAGGGTCAGGAGCACAGGAATGGACCACAGCACACTGGAGGCAGCTCCAAGAAGTAAAAGCCAATTCTTAAATAGTATTTCCCCCAGGGTTCCCAGGGAGTACTCATGAAGACCCTGGCATCTGGAGCAGAATCTGGGACTGATCCTGCAAATACCAGGGTCGTTATGCTGGTGCTAGGATAGCAAATGGAACCCTGGAGCTGCCCAAATTCTGACGACAGTCTTGCCTTGTCATTTTTCCATGAATATTACCTTTTCCACTTTGTAGCTTCTTTTACAGGTAAAACATAGAAGAATGAACCAGCCAAGGCTACACATATCAGACAGCCTCAAGAATGTGCTTGCACATTTGTGAAAGGCAGGAAAAAACTACAAACACAGTTATGCAATTTTCAGAACCTGAAAAAATAAAATAAAAAAGACCACACCTTGATACTGCTAATTTTAAAAAATATATTCTCAAATGAAAAACGGCAGCAATTTTTCAGGGAGGAGGCAGGGAGGAGGAGACAGTCAGGTTCTAGTGCAAAGGACACTGGGATTCAAACCAGAGCCAGCTCAAAGACTGAGCAGGGGAGGAGGATGAGAACCATCCATAATAAACACAGTTGTCTGTCGGGTGTGCTGTGTGTTCTGCAAACAACAGACCCTGTGCAGCTTATTCTCAGGGTGCGACCTACAAGTGCGGCCACTGTGCTGCTATTTTTAAATACATAATTTACTTGAAATTATGGTTTAATTGGTAATTTAATAAGTAACTGATTGAATTCTAGCCACAGAGGTATTGCGATCATTGCTTATACAGTAAACTTAGCAGGCTTTATGGAAGTCAGTCTCATTGCTTCAGAAAGAAATGACCAAAACCCTTTGCTTCTTAGTGATATTTATAGGCCTGCACTGTTTCTTAAAGCTTTTTTAGTTGGATAGGTTCTAAAGGCTTTCTGCCACATGTGAAAGATTTATATGTAACACATGGTGAAGTGCTTCATGGCTGTCTTACACAAGCATAATAGAACTTTGCATGAGGAAAATGTTACTATAATTAATGCTCAGTAAACATGTAACTCCAAATCAAAATGTGGTATTCCATGAATGAACACTATGCTTACATGCTTTCCTTAACTCACCCCCTCCCTTTGTGCACTGCCCTTGGTCTTTTTTTTTTAATTGTTGCACTATGGTTTTGCTTTACATCCAAGCAGTCAAACTATGGTTTCTGTGAGCCTTGCAAGGCAAAGTTTGCTTTTGAGCCACAAGTCTCATGCAACCATAATTTTGGATGCAAATATGGTTTGACAAAAAACAAAGAAGTTAATAATCATACAGAAGTTGGAAGGAGGGGAGGAGTATATCTTATTCATGTAATGGCAGACATTTGGATTAACCCATTATTCTAGATGCACAAGCACATATATTTCTTTAGAATTTCCAGTTGGTGTTGCTATGCAATAAGTCAACTCCTGCATTGATGGTTACTTGTTTCAGTTCAGACTTATTATAAACAGCCCTTTTCCTTCTGCTTGTTGTGCTTCACATGCAAGCCCATATTCATGATACTAATTGACCTATTTGAAAGACAAATATTTGGTAGATTGTTTCTACTAGCTAGCAAATGTATTCTATCAACAAACATGAATGAGTGTAAGATGTCATTACTAGTATTTTCTCATAGCTTCATGTCATTCTTTTACTTCCCCATTGTAGCTTTGAAGAGCCCAGCTGCATTCCATGAGCAGATCAAGAGCTTGGAAAGAGCCCGGGTAAGGAATCAAGTTTAAACATGTTGCCTTATTCTTAACATACAATTGTATTTGGAAAGAGTAAGATACAGAAGACTTATGAAGCAAGTAAAAAGTTCTGGGTTATTATCCCCAGAACTAAATATAAGCAAAGTTAGTATGATTAGAGTACTAATGCTTTAACACATGTGCCCTGCTTGTGGGTTTCTCCTGAGCAGCTGGTTGGCCCTTGTGTGAACAGAATGCTGGACTGGATAGACCTTGGTTTGAGCCAGCAGGACTCTTCTTATTTTCTTAGGAGCCATCCAAAGTTAGGTGACCATATAGCAATTATCTTACATCCCCCTCCAGAGTGGCCCTAAGCTTTTGTAAAACTAGTGAATTGGATAAAGGTTTGCAGTCAGGTTTACAGCCATTTGAGACTTGACCTGATCATTCAAATATATTAGGAAGTACCCTAGCCACTCATTAACAGCAAAATGCAGTTTCTATTTATTCTTTTGGATTTTTTGTTGTTCATTTGTGACATCATCTCCAACATATGGTGACCCTATGAATGAAGGTCTTCCAGAATGTTCTATCCATGACATTCCTGCTCAGCTGTTCTGAATTTGCGGCTGTGGCTTCCTTTACAGAGTCAATTCATCTCTCTCTCATTTACATATTTGAATGTTTTAATATTCTATGGACGAATATGTATCAGGAGGATATAGGTACAATTGGAATTATTGGCGTGTTGCTAGGCCTGGGCTCATGAAGCTCAGCTCCAAATCAGTTTCCTATGGCCCCAGATCTATTTACCTCTATCCACTGGTGTTGGTGGGTGAGTTTTTTGTCAGCTAAATTTACATGCAGAGGAGAATTTTCAAGGAGATTGCTTTGTGGGTGGGGGTAGATTTAATACTTTTCATGTAGTATAGTATCCCCCAGCCCCTCTTTGCATGGGCATTAAGTGTAGGCAAAATAGATCCACTGATGCCAGTCAGATGCCTTTCTTTTTATCTCTTAAGATGGAAGTGATTTTCTGGGGGAATTACAGCAGGACACTGTGAAGGCCCAGAATCCTGCTTGTGCCTGGCAATTAAGATTGACCCCTAGTGTTGTAAGTTCTGAACAATGCCCCTGACTTTAGCCAGTGATCCAAGAAGCAAAACTGTTTCTTTTAAAATGGCAGCTGCTCAAGATAAATAATGTGATGATTACAACCAAGACTGTACCTGTGATCTTTGAAATCCCAGGCTTGAGGCATTTTTAGTTAAAGTAGCTGTTCGAACAGCCACCTGAACATCAAAACATTATTGCTAGTGTCTGCAAAAAACCACACCCTGAGCCTGTTAACACATCACAACAGCCTTTTGTAGGTTAACAGGGACTGTCACACTGTGTCTTCATCTCCATTTTTGCATGGTGCCTGGCTTGCCACTGCTTCTCATATTGAATCCAGGCAGCAGCAAGGGTTGTTTCATGCTCAGTCAGCATTCAGCTAACTTTGAAACAAGCCAGGGGTTCGTTGAGGATTGTTCAGTTCTCAGCCAAGCCCAGCTACCTGGGTTCACATAATACAGCAAGTTGGGTGCCATGCAAATACACCTGGAACAACAAGAACCCCCACAGGTAAATGAAGCCATGTGTTATGTGAGCCAGGTCAATTAGTTCTAATTATTTACCTAAGTAAAGTTTCCTGTACTGCATCTTACACTGCTTAGAAATGGAGGGGAGTGATGCAGCATAGTGGTTTGCTGTTCAAAGAAAAAAAATTCCAGTGGGTGCATGAGTACCCATGAATATGCCTAAAAGTTTTGAATCCTGATTATAACATGTTCTCTTCTGATGTAATATTGGCCTCCATCATGGATTAATTTCAGTTCAGTATTGCTTAGAGATGTTTAGGGAGAAGGAATGACTCACATTTCTGGTGAAAAAGAAGGTGTTATTGCAGGTTAATCTGCTCAATATAAGTGCACTAGAAAAATTGGTGCACTACACTACTCAGAAAATGACAGCACCATTAATTTCTTAAAAAATATCTGTTCAGATGTACTCTTAAATCTGCTGATGATAGCTGCTGTTCATTGTTAAATTCTAGCTCAGTTAGAATTAGAATTCCATCATTTATATTTTATCAACATCTTGCATCACTGGTTTGAAGAATTGGTTTGAAATATGTCACCTATAAAAAGTAATTTTTATGAGCTGGATCCTGGACTGTAAAATTTCAAGGGGAGAAGTCTGCATTTTATCCTTCACTGTGCGACCTGCTAAGAACCTAATGTTCTGTAGTATTCTCTTATGACCAAATAATAAATATAAAACAGAGTCTTGCAACAAATGGAACATATTGCAAAACGCTCAGATGTAACTTTTTTTTTTTTTTTTTTTTGAGCAAAGAATTTCAAGAGTTTGTTTCAGTGACAGACATCCATGAGGCATTATCTTCTGGAAGTAATTTCCTAAACATGTTTCTGTAAGATGGAAATATTTTGTGTGAATTACCAGTAACAGTGGCATGACTCTTTGTACATGTTTTTTTTCCCAGACTGAAAACTTCCTGAAGCACAAGATACGGAGTAGACCTGATCGATCAGAGTTAGTTAGAATGCACATTCTTGAAGGTGAGGATCATGATGTCCCATTTTCTCATTAAGACATAAAACCAAGGAACTATGATGTAGCAGAAGCTGAATAAATAATCCAAATGGATTAGATGAGAGATCTTACTTTTTAAAAATTTACTGTTAATATACATTGATAAAATCTCTTTGCCCAAATTAAGTGGAGGTTCCAAGCTGCAAAATTATTTTTGAATTCCCTGCATTCAGTCATGAAAATATAAAAACACCTTAATTTACCAGAATACTAAAATATACATCAAAGTTCAGACACTCAGAGATGTGCCAGCAATGACAGGGAGACTAACAGTGGGCTGGCTCACACCATTGCGCAGCTCCCTGCATCTTATTTAAGCCACAGTGGGCTGCAGTATGTACTGCAGTGTTTTCGAATATCCAGAGTGCCGTGGGCAGTTATCGTGCATTGTTGTATCATTCACATCTGGTGACAGTGGGTTGCTGATGTCACTGAAAAACAGCCTACAGCCTTAAAACAGCTTATGGCACATGCTGCAACTCACTATGCCTTAAATAAGTCCTGGTGGGTGTATTGATTGTGCAAACGGAGTCAGTGTATCTGTTAGATAAGATTTCCTTTTGCAGTACATTCCAGTAAAAATTGTGATCCTGATATTTGCATAAAGAGATCAGGATTATTCAAATTTTAGAGTTGGTACAATAAAGCAGATAGTTTCTTCTTGAATGTTGCATATGAACCCTGTTGCTGAGTTGGGATCAGACTGTGGCACTTAGTGTTTGGACCACAGTGATTCGATTACATTAGCAAGGTAAAAATGAGAAATGATTTGGTAAAACTTGAATTCTTAAGGTGTATATGATAAGTTTTATTTTAAAAAATAAAAATAATCATGTAAAATGTTTTTATAATATTTATTAATTTTCAATATAAAATACAATTTTAAAAACTTCCAATTGAAATAAAACATATAACATTATACATTAAGCATACAATTACAATAATTCATAAAAAACTGCACTCCATCACCGGACCTACTGGATACATGTTGAAAATGTATTCAGAAATTATTTCAAGAATTTTTTTCCTTCCAATATTGCAGCGATTCTTGTAAAGGTTCAAATCCTCCCCCCACTTTTGTACACATATTCAATAAATGTATCCTAAATCTAATTAAAATTATTATTCCTTCTATAACCTTTCTTACTTTAATAAAAGCTTTATTTTGGAATTCTTTATACGAATTTTACAAGCAATAATCATATTTTACTTTCCAATTCTTAGCTATAATTACTCTTGCAGCTGTTGCTAAATTAGTTATTAATTCTTTATTATACCAGCTCCATTGTTTCTTATCATTGTTTAGATGTGCACATGGTAAGCATGTCATGAGAAGAGCCAGCTGGAGCTGGGGGTCAGACTAGATGGCCTGGGAAACCCCTTCTGACTCACTCAGTTTCTATGTTTCTGTGTTACAGTGTAATTATGTTTCAGCAATGGGACAGTATAGTATGAGAGGGGAATGTGAGTCAGAAATGGTAAACTTCTTATGAGATCTCAGTTCAATATTTTTTTCAGAGACATTTGCAGAGCCTTCTTTGCAGGCAACTCAGATGAAACTGAAGAGAGCACGATTGGCAGATGATCTAAATGAGAAGATTGCTCAGCGGCCTGGCCCTATGGAACTTGTGGAAAAAAACATCCTCCCTGTAGACTCTAGTGTTAAAGAAGCAATTATAGGTACATGGAAGAGCTGTGACTTGGATTTGTTGTTGCAGAATGGGAAATGTAAACCTGAGTTTTGCAGGACCTTTCAGGCAATTAGGTTTTGGTGCTACCCATAAAGACTATGCATTAGTTACTTGTTATGAAAGATCCAGACTGTTTCCCTCAAGGTAACATTGTTCTTGCTGAGCTGCCCCATGTTGCAGGTGGTCAAATGGCTGTACTTTATGACTGGTAATACGTAGCATTACATCACAAGCAGTCTGATCAATCCCTCACTTAGCAAGTGCTAAGTATAAAGACTGGGATATTGGATAGTGACTGTGATCAGTAGCACAACTCCTGCTAAGTCATTTGTCTAAGTCATTTGTGGCCTTTTAATCTTCTGATAGGTTGCAAACCATTCCAATTTCAAAAAAGTTATTTAAGTGCTTTGACCCTCCAACAGTGAAACACTACTCTCCTGTATATTTGTTTTCTAATCATCTCACACAGCTGGGGTTGTCTTCCACAGCCTGGTTATCCATCTCCTGGCCCATTCTGGGGAAAATGATAGTTCACTACTGACACGGAAGCAAGAGTAGTGCTAAGAAAATAATTTTAGAAATATCCAGACAGATCCCTAATAGCTTATTTAGGGTTCTATGTATTTAGTCAGTTCTATGGTAGTGAAGGGTGGGGATTCACTGCCATTACACATCATCATAGTCCATATGCATGTATGATTCAGACCAGGTTGATGGCTTACCTATTACAGTTTCACCATGAAAAAAGGTATTTTAAGGTTGATACACTCCTCTCTCCCTTGGAATTTTAATCTTAGAATAGAAAGGAAGAGTTACTGTTAGAACATGTTCCTTTATGCAGGTAATGCTTTTTATTGGCCTTTCCATTGTGTTCAACTTGTTTGTCTTTATGGAATATTTACACAGAGAAGAGTGTACTTGATAGTCTCAAATGTCTTGATAGTAAGAAGTAATATCCTCAGAGAAAATAGACACAACATGGCCATTTTCGGGGGTCTGTCCTATTATGCAAAGCGAGAAGGGACTTCTTTATCTTACTTCCACACAGTTTGTAGCTTCAGGCACTTCTGCCTTGCTGATCCCAACAGTGGAAGTGAGTCAGAAATGGAGCATAGCACCTAGAACAATGGCTTGAGGGTAGGAAAACCAGGAGTGTGTGTTGGGGAGCGGGATGGTCTTCCCCCCGCCCTCCTGCATTTCTTTTAAAGACAAGACCCCGCTATGATTTTTACAGGCTACCATTTCACATGGGGACAAAATCACATGTCCACTGTTGCAATTTCTAATTTGGTCTGAACTCATACCGAATGTGCTATGAATAAGGAAGGTCTGTTTGCTTGTGAGGGTTACAGCTTCTGTGTATAACTAACTAAAAGGATGATCCTAACTTTTTTTTTTTTTTTTTACTTTTCCTAGCGGTTGGCCAGGAGAACTATCCTCAAGCTTTGGATGATTTTTCATTTGATGAGGACAGCAGTGATGCATTATCTCCGGATCAACCTGCTAGTCAGGAATCCCAGAGTTCAGCAGCATCTCCTGGTGAACCCAAGGCAAGAGAAGCACCCTCTCCAGTCACACTAAGCTCCACTTCTAACCAGGTATCGTGTCTGAATCAGTCCTGTAAATATGAGTGCTGCCATACTGCAATGTCAGTCAAGCAGTTTTTAAAGGCCACCTATGTTGACTGTTTCGGGTTGGTTGGTCCATTCATACTAGTTAGCTGTGTGTGCACAGCTTACAGGTAACAGAACTAACCTGGAAGCAGTAGAAAGTCTTCCCTGCGGTTCATCAACCCCGACTCCCAGGCATAGCATATAGCCAGGGGTGTCTGTGCAAAAGGCCACCAGATTCTGTGATCTGTGTATTTTGCATGAAGCTTGCATATAATAACTTCTTTTGCATATTTGGTTTTAGCAAATTGCCTTAAAGTGGTTGGCAAATAAATGTAAGAAACATTTGGAAATGGGAGGCTTGCCAGAGCCCTATTCAGGACATTTCAGCATTGTCTCACCACCACTGACATTCCCCTTCTTGCTTCCCCCCTGGACCTATCTTAGATTCCCACAGACACTGCATTTTAATGAAAACTAAGAATCTCAGGATGCTGGATTCTGTTCCCACCACCAAACACTGCGCTTTTGTTGAATTACTGAAATACAGTCATGGCAGTAGTCCAGGAAGACAGGCACAGCTTGATTATTTTCTGGTCATTCCCTGCCAGGAATAGAGAACTACTGTCTGTAGTAGTACCTGTTAAAACAACTGGTGGACTGATGTCCAACCAGCATCTTCATGTCTATAAAATGAAAGTATTGGGCCTTCTGTTCAATTCACCTAGAAGCAACTTGCAGTACTCTGGTCTGCAGATCATGTTCTCTTCTACCCTATTCGGTGTTCGCACACTGACAAATGTGGCCTTACCATTTTGATGGCTTGATTATTCAGGACCTGTAAAAGTTAGGCTGGGAAACTGATCATTCCAACCCTCTTCCCTGCTGCCTCAGTAAGCTGTTCTTAGCCCTCTAGTGTGAATTCACCTTATCTGGTGTGCTGTGTGCAATGGCTTTTTCTGATTGGATACTTTCAGTAGCGAAGGGAAGGCACAAACATTTAAAGGTAAATGATTGTTTGATTCCGCAGGCCACTACTGAGACATAAGTGTATCTGGATTTCTCTTTAAATAACAGATATGCTTTTCCATTATTCATCTTTAGGCTTTCAGAAGAATTTCCCTGCTTTGTGATCCCCTTTGAGAATATGAGTGCGGTGTAAATTATCTTACAACAGCTGATGCTTATTGAGGAAAATGTTGGGTTGTGGTATCTCATCCTGTTTCCTTTCCTTCATTGTTAGTATCCTACATTACCAACGTCAGTACCTGAATTTCTCAAGCCATGTGTCACAGATCAACACACTACACGCTGTACAACTGCTGCTCCCCTAACCACAAATACTGTGGCTACAGTAAAACACTGCAGTGGGCCAACACTAATAAAGGTAGGAGAGAGCAAAGCATCAGATGCACTTGGTTTATATGCATATTGCTTTACCTAACGAGGAAATCCTGTGCAACAGCCATTTGAAGCATGAAGCACCATGGGTGAAGAACAGTTTTATGAGCGCAACTGCCACTTAAGGGTCATAGAGAGCACAAATCATGGTCATGCTGTTATTGGCATTTTGAGTCTGCACTCCTGCCACAATGCTGTTCTGATATGTTAAATAGAAGGATTTTATGAAGGGAAACAAGCAATAGTAGCATTAAAATATTTAACACATTTACAGTTTTCACCAATTAGTAATAAACATACTCACTATGGAGTAAGTCCTCTTGAATATAAGAAGACTTATTTCTGAATAAACAGGCCCAGGATTGCAGTATGTTCTTGATCTCTCTTGGCTGGGAGAAAAAGATAAAAGATAATTTCTGTTTCTCAAAGTAATCAGTTATGACAAATATAATTATACAAATGATGCCAAACAGCGTAAAATGTTGAGCACTGTAATTGCATAAGCTTGTGAAGAATCACACAGGGTGATTGTTCTGTTTTTTAGTAACCCTATGAATGAAAGGTAAGCTTTGTGAAGGAATTAAGTGTTCTCTGGCTTGTTTCCAGTGGAAATGCCTAAAGTCAGTACACTGCCGAACGTTAGTGGTTCGGTGTTCGTCTCTGTTATATTTTTATGCTACCTTCTGCCCTCAGAAAGGCCTAACAGTTCACAACAATTTAATATCATTTACAACTAAAACAGTCTGAAATGCGATTGAAGTCAAAACTAGAGTAAACAAAAGAGTGTCTACCCAGCCTGCTAAGAGTCCTTAGAGACTGAAAGATCTTTATGTTTATCTCTGAAAAATGCAGCCATTTTGGTGTTCCTCAAGAAGCAGGGAATCCCCTGGTGAGATTGCTGGTACCTGAAAAGGCCCTCTCCTTGCAGTTGTTCGCCTGATTCTAATATGCCAGGCCACCCACTATAAAGGCTCCACCAGCAGACCTTAACAGGAATTTCCTCAACTCTCTGTGACTCACAGCACTGAGCACTTTAAAGACTGGTACTAACACTTGTGAGAAGGAACAGCTCCCTAGAGAAGAGCCTGATGCTGAGAATGATTGACGGCAAAAGAAGGGAGGGCAGAGGATGAGGTGGCTGGATGGAGTCACTGGGGCAGTCGGTGTGGGCTTGGGTGGACTCCGAGGGATGGTGGAAGACAGGAGAGCCTGGAGTAATGTTGTCCATGGGGTTGTGATGGGTTGGGCACAACTTTGTGACTAAACAACAACTAACATTTTGAACAGCATCTCTAACTAAAAGTGATGCTATTATAAATGTTACATATTATATCGAGGCTAGCACCTGTTAATATGCTGAACAGTTTTTTTCAGATAAGTCACAAAAAGCAAATTACAGTAATCCAACCAGGAAATTACCAGGACATGGATAATTGTGGCCAAGTCTCTGAAATATAATTTATACATGTAACTAGATTACATTTCTGTCTCTCCCAATAGCCAAAGCTCTCTAGGCAGTTCACAACAGATAAGAATGGCAATATGCTAAAACATATTATAAATTTTAAGAAGTTTAAACCTATGATGCAGAACCAGCAGTGGTTTTAAGATCTAAATCTAAAGTTATACTACAAAGGTTCTGCTGAACAACTGTAACTGGAACACACTGGATCTTTTTCTTTGAGAACATGTGGATGTTGTTACTTGCATTTAAACAACTGCATTGTATGATACTCTCTCTTAAAACAACAATTTGTACATAAGATACCACAGTTCCTCTCTCTTAAAACAACAATTTGCACATAAGATACCACAGGAACCCTAGGGTATGTTCCTAATAGCTGGCTTTTTTTTCATGCTTTACATCCCTTCATACTGAGATCAGATTTCATGTGATTCAGTGCATTTCATAACTTACTTGCTTTTAATGCAAAGAACCATAAGCAAATGGAAAATCGCCATGAGTGTTTGTAGACAACAGCCCTGGATGTATATCTTTGGATGTAACCCATAGCTTTACTTTCTGTCTGTGGATAGCAATCCCACCCCAAGAATCCAAATGACAAGCCTCGGAGCAAGAAATGCAAAGAACCAAAGCCCAGAGTGAAGAAGCTGAAGTACCATCAGTATATCCCACCTGATCAGAAAGGTGAGAAGAATGAGCCACAGATGGACTCCAACTATGCTCGCTTGCTACAGCAACAGCAGCTTTTTTTGCAACTACAGATCCTGAGCCAACAGCAACAACACTACAACTACCAGGCCATTCTTCCTGCACCACTCAAGTATGTGAAGCTTTGCCAAAACCATTTTTTTTTTTCGTGAAAGAATAGGGGGTGGTCCTCAGCAGGGAAAATTTCAACTGCTGGAACTTGCAGTGTTCTGGAACTTGGAGTCAGTTTGGAGGGGAAGAAGGTTTCTGGACTACACAAGATTTCAGTTGGAAATAAGACAGTTAAGGAAGGCAGGACCCGTCATGCTGCACCTTAGCCCCGAAGACTTGGAAGCAAGAAAAACCTAATTTAGTAGGCAGTGGCTGCAACACTGTATATGTGTGTGTGTGTAGTAGTAGTACACAGTACAGACTGGGTTTACCATGTTTCCTCGAAAATAAGACACTGTCTTATTTATTTATTTATGGCTCACAAAAACACTGGGTCTTATTTTCGGGGTAGGTCTTATTTTTGGAGAAACATGGTATGTGCTTGAAGCGAGAGATGATGTAAAGTCCAATGGTATGCTCTGCTTTGCAAGGCAAAAATGGATCAGGGTAGGCTTAATGGTTCTGACATCAGCGCACTCTCTTGGCCCCCTTAGCCCCCCTGCTCACCCTAACACTGCAGCAGCTCCGATCAATGCCACAGGCCTCCTTGAAAGCTTGCATGGGTTAAATGAACACATGAAGGTACAAATCAAAGTTCTGTCCCCATATACAGGACTGAGAATGGCTGCTCTGCTCCTGCCAAGTGTTGGACAAGCAGAGTCCAAACTTTAGCTAATTGTGTGAGTTCAGGGCTTGACACTTTTTGTTGTGTAAATAACAGCCTTGGGACCATGGAGAGGATAGTTTTAATCCTTTCTCTCCCTGCTACAGTCCTCATAAAAACTGCCTGCTGCTGGCATTGGAGCCTTCCCTTGGAATGTAAATAGCAGCTCAGGAGAGACAGCTGTTCTGAAGAATGAAATCCACTGCCCCTATGGTCCCAAGGCTGCTTAGACTTCCCTGGGTACAAAATGTGGGCCTTAGTTTCATTCACTCGATGTTTCATTTAGTTTGTGCCAGGGGTTACTTTCCAGGACATTTTATCTAGTACAAGCACTGTCGAAACAGCAATCCTTTGCAAGCACCTATAGGATGGGGTGCCAGACCATACCATCAGATGCAAAGGATTACAGATTTTTATCTAGTCCAAACAACTGCTCTTATTAAACTTCTCTTTAACAAGTGCATATCTCATATCGCATGGTCCAAATTGTGTCTGTTGGACACAATCTTGTTGCAAGGATATTGTAAAATGTCTCAAGAGTTGCGCTTGCAAGAGTTTTGGTTGAATTTTTTTCTGCTTCTAAAAAAAGTGTCAGTAGTTATTATCCTGATAAAAAATGGCCTCATTTTCTTTTTCCAGGAAAGTGGAGGTGATTTCACACATACCTTTTAACATGCTGAAACGTGGGGCTGACCAGTTCCACACTGGAGTTTAGCTCATGCAGAAGACATTGCTGAATCTAGCGCACATGGTGCTTTACAGATGTTTACACCATTTTATGAAAAATTCCCTCCAGCATTTTAAATATGAGCGTATAGAGCATGCTTTTATATTAACCCAATACAATACCTGAGAAAAACCCAAACAGGATGGTTTGAGTGTTTCTAGATTCATGTAGAATATATAAAATGCTTCATCCTTAAATGGAACATCATTTAAAATGCAAGAACATGCATATTAAAAGAAATTATTGTAAGAGAGAATTTTTTTTTCCCTTGAAGGCCAGTGAGTGACAAACAGGGAAACACTGGGAATGCACCACTGAATAGCACAACTTCATCAGCAGCCGGTATGCCCAGACAGAACAGTAATCTCACCCACAGAAAACCAGGACCTCTACCTTCTAGCTTGGATGACTTAAAGGTAAAATTTCACAAATGAGCATTTGTTACTTGGAAGTAGTGTGTTCAGGGGGCATGAAACACTTCCTAACCCACTCACACGCTTTGCTTGCTTTGCCATTTGTTTCTCTTTACAAACACAATTGGCTGCATTTCAGTGCCATCTTCTTCTAGCCAGTCAGGGATCATATAGTCTGTGTGATCATGTTTCTACTGCTACATAGGCAGTCAAGAACTGGTTACATGGTGATATTACAAGGGCCTATCAGAGTGTGGGTAATGCTTTGCCCTCCACATTTGGCTTGTGAGATTGGCACATAGCCTGTCAGATATGACTGTGTGACAGTCCCATGAAACCCAATTCAGAATGAAAGCAGGAAACGTCGTCCTCACTTTGAGAGAGCTAAGAGTTTTAGCTGTGCTCACAAACCCCCCACAAAAAATATCCATGGGAAGCAGGGAGAAAACTTCTGCAGCTTGTGAATACTGCCGAGTCACCCTATTTTAGTTCACTCCTGGCATAATTGGAACTAATTTATATTATTGTGACATTTTATGTTAGCTTTCCAAAAGATGGACATTCATATATTCATCAGTGAGAACAGAAGTGTAGCCTGGTTTAAACCAGGAGGTAGCAAAAATGAAGTCCCTTATAGTCATAGCAACTGTATCCATTCAGTGGGTGGCAACTGCTTTGTTGTATCTCCCCCAAACCCCACAAGATCTAAGTACCATTCATTGAGGAGGAAGTCAACCTGTGTAGGGTATGAGAAATTATTGTTACAATACATTCAAGCTCATTAACTGTGAGCTGTGGAAAGAATGCTTTACCTGAGGCAATTGTGTCGGGGGAGTGAGCAATGAGACAGCACACCTTGTCAAAGTACTTGTTCTGTCCAACCAAAAGAAGCTCTTGGTAGTAGGAAAGGATGAATGAGCAACTATTGTGGTGGGAAAGATGAATGGTTGTTGTTGCTTTTTAAGGTGTCTTCAGGCTCAGCCTTTTCTTGTATTCATTGTTCATGTAAATGAAAATGTTCCCCAAAGCCTTTCTTCTGTGGAAAAAGAGAGCCCTCTAGTGAACAGTGTATTCTGTGTCCTGGAATGGATGCTAGCAGATACTGAGTTTCTACAAAAGTAGGAACCATTTAAAAGGGCTTGAGTCATCTAATTTTCCTTAATGGCGATCATGCCACAGTGCATGCCCTTAACATTGTCAGCAATGAAACTGCAGAGATTACCTACTCAGGTTGGTTTCAGTTCTTCACACTCCATAATCAGCTATGTGAATTCATGCATCCCCCTTTTTGCTGCATGATGGCCTACATGCATGACTTCAAACACTGAATCGCCAAATAGTGTCATGGGTTGTACTGACAGGCACCTGTCTTTTGCAATCATTAAACGTCACAGTGTGGTGGTTGACCAGTGAAACTAGAGGTTCTGGATTTTATTTCTTGGCTCTCCACTAGACAGAATGATGTACTTAATGCAAAAATGCTTTTGTGGGCAAGAGATGAATATATAATTCCCAATTTGCTAGAAAATAAATTCTCCTTTCAAAATGTGAAGGAAATTCATTTGGTCCCCTCAGTCCAGAGCCTCTTGTCAAGTGCAGTGTTGGGAAAGTTCTGCATATCCAGGGGATGATATGTACAGATCTGTGCATAATGGTGGTCGAACAACAGTGATCAAACAGCTCCTTCCTGTTTGGTAATGCACACTTATATACTTCCTTTCTGTCATTCTCCTAAGTGGTGTCCTCCCTCCTCTTCCTTTCAAGTCTTGCTCCATATCTGTCTGGTTGTCTTTGGAATTTTCAGGTACCCACCCACCATTTAAATCTTAAGATTATTCCCGCCTCTGTGTCGTTTTCCCTTGCAGCTCCCCGTCACTGGATGGTTTGTCTGCTTGACACCCAGTTCTTCCTATGTTTTTGCATTCAGGCACCACCTGAAAACACATCTGTTCACTTTGACTTTTCCCTTTTTACATTACATTTCTCCCTAATATGTCTAATTGTAGGCACTTTGATGGCAGTGGTGATGTCCACAGGATCCCTCAAGCAGGACATGAGTGCGACGGCACCTCCTGAACTGGGGGGCATGGCCATATAGTCTCTGATAACTCCTGTGTGCAGAATGAGCCATGTGAGCCAAAGCTGACTAGATACTTGTTAGCCTCTTTTCCACTACTGCTGATGGTCTAACTTGTCTTTCAATCTCAGGTAGCTGAACTGAAAATGGAACTAAAGTTGAGAGGATTGCCAGTGTCTGGAACTAAAATGGACCTTATTGAGCGTCTAAAACCCTATCAGGACCTTAACAACAATTCTATCAGCACAAGTAATAAATTGACAGGAACTCCTTCCACTAATGGTACCAATAATCCTGGGGAAGTAGCTGCAGTCTTCCCTGTTGCCACCTTAAATAAGGCTGTTGTTAGTTCAGTTCCCAGCTTTTCTTCGGAAGCAACATCTGTTGGAAACAGCAACAAATCAACACACATGGAAAGTGTTGGCTCCCCTTTGCCCATTTCCCCGTCTCCTTCGGAACAGTCCAGTCTCAGCACTGATGACACCAGCATGGCAGAGACTTTGACAGAAATCATGACCATGATGTCCCCATCACAGTTCCCAAGTGCATCACCTGTCAGGGTGACCACAAATGAGGACAACCACAGCAGTGGCAGCATGTCGGGCGTGGAGCTTGATGCAGCAGAAAAGGATCGTAAACTTCAAGAAAAGGAGAAGCAGATTGAAGAGCTCAAAAGAAAACTGGAACAAGAGCAGAAACTCGTGGAAGTGCTGAAAATGCAGCTTGAGGTTGAAAAGCGGGGTCATCAGCAGCAACCCCAAACCACAGCTAATCCAGCACTGCGTTTGAATCAGAAGCATATCAGTCCTGCTGTCAAAGAAGAAGGCACTTTAGCTGATTGTTCTGATGTCAGACAATCAGTATCTGAAGCCAGTCATTCTTCAGGGCAACCAATGTCAGTGGATGTCCAGAACCTAGTTGCCAAAAAGGCTGTCATTATCAAGCAGGAAGTACCTTTGGCCAAAGCAGAACCACAAAATGTCCTATCTCAGTTTTATGTAAGTTCACAGAGACAACCACAAACTGCTGTTGTTGCTCAGCCTCAAGCTTTACTTACTGCACAAGGAACAGCACAGCTGCTGCTACCACTGTCTCTTCAGGGCCCAAGTTCAGGAGCATCAGTGCAAGTCCCTGTGGGCAATATTCAGGTACAGGTACGGAAGGTTTCTTGATGTTCGCATATGAGTATTTGACTCAGCCAGTTGTGTTATAGGCAGCCTCTCCATTGATGTCCCGATGTATGAGGGAAATCTGCATTTTAACTTAGAGATTTATCAACTTTATTTCTGAAGTACGTTAATGGACAACAAAGCACCAATTCGTAAATAAAATGTTATAGAAACAGAGTTTCAGACATTTTGCATTTTAGCAGTGAAACAGTTGATATCTCAGTTTCTTGACAAACGTGAATGCAAGCTTGCACAATCCCAGTTCTAAGGAACCATCTGTATATATCTATAGAAACAGGGGCTTGCATCCCTGAAGCTATAAATTAATATCCTAAGGGTGCAATTTTGTGGAATCCTGGCATTGTCAGGATTATTAAGATTATTCAAGTCCCCTGCCCAGGGGTTTTGTGACTTTAGAGCAAGTACACTGTACTTGCTCTAAAGGGACTAAACCAGCTGCTTCTCTTAGATCAAAAATCAGCCTTGAAGAGAAGAAAAAGAGGCATGCTGGCAGGGGAGGTACAGGGGCTGATGGCTTATGCTATATCTAAATGGCAGCCTCTTTCCCTCCTCTGAGGTGCTTCATCTAGACAGCCAATAACAGCTTAACATCTTGACATGTTAAGGGAGAAGTGGTGGAGCACAGACTTTACATAAAGAAAATCCCTGTTCAATTCCAGAATTTCAAAATAAGTTAAAAGGGTCTCTCTTATGATGAAAAAGGCCTTAGCATGAATGCTCCTGGCAATAACAGAGACCAGTGGTCTGAGCCAGTGTTAGGTAGCCTCATCTTTTCACTAGCTCAGTCCAAAAATGATGCTTGCAGTTTATTGAAGAATTATATCCCCCACAGTCAGGCGAATGACACCTACAAGCCTGTAAGGTTGGATAAGGTGAGAGGCAGTGACTGGTGCAAAGTTCCTGGCTGAATGGAACTAGAACCCAGATCTCCTGAGCCCCAGTCCAGCACTCTTAGCCACTGCACTGCAACTCAAATTTTAAGAATTCTCCTTTGCACTCAACTGCCTGGTCAACAATGACCAAGGTCCACTGGGAGGTCATAGAAAGTAAGACAATGGTAGGCAGAGTGCGCATGACACTTCTGCCTGCCTACTCATAGCACTATCATAGCTCATGGACTGGGAGCACACTAAGCTACCGTATTCCTTGTAGCCATGTGCCAATCATAAAAGTAGAGTTGGAAGGGGCCAGAGGACCATCAAGTCCAACTCCCTGTTCAGTGCAGGCCTCCAAGTTAAACCAGCCCTCTCAGGTGGGTGCCCAGTTGCATCTTGGATGTCTCTAGTGGGTGAGAGCCCACAACTTCCGTAGGCATTTGGTTCCATTGTCATACTGCTCTAATAATCAGGAAGTTCTTCCTGATGTTCAGCCAAAACCTGGCTTTCTGTAACTTGAGCCCATTATTCTGTTTCCTGCCTTCTGGGATGGGCTGATCCAAAATTGATCCTGACATTCAACTTTGTGGAAATCTTTCAAGTTTCTTCTCAAGCCTAACATGCCCAGTTTTTTCAAGCTTCAGGAAGGCTTAACAACAGACTTTTGACTGACTGACTGACTGACTGACTGACTGACTGACTGACTGACTGACTGAAGATGACACTGGATATATTAATTTGTTAAAATTACTTATTTTCTGGAGCCATTGAAAAATAATGCTCCTGAGACTTGATTTTAAAGCGGCTATGTTTTGTACTTACTGAAATAGTCATTCTCTTCCTCCTTCAGGCCCAGACACAAGCTGGAATTCCAACCGTGGCACACATATCAGCTTCTTCTAGTTTGACCCAGAAAGTATCACAGATGCACACATCAGTGCCCAGTCAGAATGCTTCCCCACAGCACACACTTGCTCATGCCCCACAAAACAGAAAGGTTGGTGAACACTCACACAAGTACAAGTTAATTGGATGCTTCAGCTGAAACTATTTAATTTTCTGCTTCATGGCTTGTAAATTTACCAATATAATTTAGAAGTATATTATCTTCTGTAATGTAGGGCATAGTGTGGAGTACATTACAGAATTTATTATTGCAATTTTCAGTTTTAATGCTTAAGTTTAGGTTAGAATCCTTTTTCCGTATGAATCTTAGAGTAATTACCATAATGCATGCCAAATGCTTGAATGGATATCATTTTGAAGTAGTGAAAGTTATGTACTCCACTACATTATTTTTCCCTTGACACCTGAAGTGGTAAAAGAGGAAGTAAAGAAGACTGCATTATTTCGAGTAGGGGAAAAAACCCATCGAGACTTGTTTTGGTAAAACAACTGCCTCAAAACTAAAGATAGTTTTCCCTTTAGAACTTGTGGTCTGCAACCTGATTTGGTTTCTTCTGAACATAACAATACCAAATTTAATTACTCAGCAGCTAACGCTCTGAACCATCTTTTAACAATCTAATGCATAAACAGCTCTTTATTCCTATGACAGTTGGCATTAATTTGTGATTCACAAATGCTAACTTTTCAGTGCACAATGTCTGTCCAGTGGGAAATGCAGAACACTGCAGATCTCGTGCTTTTTACTGGCACATATGCTGGGGAAATTCCGTTTTTATGCTGAAAGAACAAGCACAAGTCTATGGCTGTGACCCTGCCTGTGGCATAAGTAGAAGAGACTGCAAGGTGGCCTCCAGTGTATCCTATCTCCTTGCTCTGTGCTCTACTGTCACTCTAAACTATCTGTCTCCATGTGGCCGTCCCTCTAAAAGGTCCCTCGCCATCGAGCATTCAACCGGCCAGTCTTTTCTAGGCCCTTGCATGGTACTGGGGTGCCCGTGCTACATATGGGAGCCTACAGGTGTAGTGGATGGGGAGATGTCCTAAGGAGGGAGGGAAGCCTGGGTTCATTCTTACTACCCCACCCTCTCCACTGTAGCCAGGTGCGCAACTTAGCAATTTTAAGCACTCTATAAATAGTAATGAAATTACAAACCGTGATACATTTTAATATCTCTGTGAAGAACACAAAGAGCAGGACCCATTGCCAAAGGAGTTAATTTTGTTATTGAATGCAACCCGAATCTGGAGAGGGTGATCAAGCACCCCTCGGTGCTAGCTGTATGGGACTTCCCTTGAAGACTGTTTGTAAGCTACAACTGAAGAAGTATGCTACAGTGAGGTGGGGTAGGCCCCCAGGACAATATTGCAGTCATACTGCAAGAGCTGCACCAGCCGCTTATTAGTTTTGGCCAAGGAACCCTTGTGCATGTCCCACTTTTGAACACTGTTTGAAGGCTGGCTAAAAGTTGCTATGGAAAGTGTGTGAACCAGAGAGTCCACTCTGATACTGAGCACTGTGGCTGTCTATGATGATTTGCTCTTGTAATTGTTGGCCACATCCAGCGTTTTTGTTGTTGTTAATCAAGTTTATTTTGGTATGAGAAAAGTAGCTTACACAAATTTTAAATAAATGTTTGTGCTTTACAGGTATTTCCGCCTACCTCACCAAATGCTGCGTTTTCCTATCAGAATCAGTCTGTAACAACTCTCCAGCAACCTTTGTTTAATCAGGCACCAAATGTCACAGTTCACTCAGGGAACCAGATGCCCTTGGTGCAAAATGGACCCAGTACTCCTCAGAAGGTATGTTTTGTTCACCAAACACTAAGACACACTGTGAAAGGATTGTCACATTATGCCTTTTATGATGCACTTAGGGCACTATGTGTACCCCGAGAGAATCTTCTAGAACTTTGGTGTCTCAAGGAGGCATCTTGACTCCTTGACCTAAAAGTGTTAGGAATTTCAAGGACATTCAGATTTCAAGGAATCCTCTAGACAGGGCAAGAGCACATCTTCCAGTCAGGAAGCGCAGTCAGGAATGAGGAGCTGCTTTCTGCATGAGGCCTGCCTTCCCTTTCCCTTGCGGCTGACCATTTCAGGGCTGCAGGCCAGAGGTGGACTCCTCCCTGCAGAAATTGGGCAGGGTCAGAGGACTCTGTTGCACGCACACGTGCGCGCACACACTGCAGCTTCCATGTTCATCTATGCTCACATGTAACGCACTGTCATTCTCTTTTTGATATTCTCATGCACCTGTATTTACATTCAGTATGCATACACACACCTATCGGTTATATATAAAGATGCTGCCGCACACATCCCACTGGTGCAGCCATAAAGCCTCTGGTAGAGTTGCATAGAAAATTTTTTTCCAAGCCTAATTGCCGCACAGGACAGGGAAGTATGGGAGTCCTTCCACAGCTTCAGCCGCTGCTCCTGATCGAGCCCTTCATGCAGCAGTTTGCCTTAGAAAGCTTTACACTGGCTCCGGTGGAAGGCGTTCTTCAAGTCTGATTGGATTGCGGGTGCGGAGTGTGTGTGATCTGCAGGCCAGTGCCCTGGCATAGGGAGGGAAATGGCTCATAAATTTTTGAGGTGGCATTATTGTTCCATTATTGTTGAAAAAGAGGCTGATACGGATCGCTCTAGGAACGCAATTCAGAAATGCTTTGCTTCCACAGTTATTTGCTAACTAACTGTGTTGCCGTTATGTTGTGCAGCCCGCCTCCCCACCTCAATCCCATCCATACATTTTGCAACAAACTTTGTTCAGCAATTCGGTAACAAAGACAAAAGACCCCCCACGCTATGAAGAAGCCATCAAACAGACTCGGAGCTTGCAAGCTTCTCAACGAGAGGTACGATATACACATAAATGCGACAGCAAACCTGTTTTAGTAATCCCATGTACAATATTCATGTTCTTATTTCTGTACCTACCAGTTTAAAAGCCGTCAGGAAGTTAACCGCTCTGTCTCACTCAGAATTCTTACATCCATCTAGACATCTCGCCCTGTTTCGTAGGCCTTGAGTTTTGACACCACCCTACCTTCTGATTGCCTGTTTTTGTTGGATATCAAATCAAACCTGTGTCATATGACTGGCATGTAAAAGGCCTGAATGGAATTCTGCCTAAGCCAAGGGGATGTTGCTTCTCTTCTGGATCGTGTGTTTTGAGGAATGATGATTACTGCCCCTGTATTCTGAGTTGCTGTTCTTCATGCCCTCCAAGGGTTGTTGAATGTACAGCCTTCTTTCCTGACCATAGGCCATGCTGGCTGGGGTGGATCAGAGTTGGAATCCAGTAACAGTTCACAGGTTCTTCACTCGGGTGTTTACTGATGTTTTCTAGCTGGACATAAGTAAATTCTTCTTATATTTGCCATTGTATAGAACACACATCTATATAGCTGACAGACTCTGAGACTCTTAATTTTCAGCGGATTAACTATGAATTCCCTTACAGTGCAATCCTGTGCATATTTACTCTCACTGAATTCCATGGGTCTTCTTCTCAGACAAATATGTACAGGTCTCTAGCCTTGATTTGATCATTCCTCTCCTGAATCTGCAAAATCTTTCATGTTTGGTTAGTGTTCAGTTTTGCTAAATAAGCAACAGAGCTTTGATTCCTCGGGAGAAAATGGGATCTCCAGTATCCAGCTTTTGTCTATCTTTTTCTTTTATTAAATTTCTGTATTGCCATTAGCCATAGCTCTCTGGGTGGTTCACAACAATGAAAACCATAAAATAAGATACAGTGTGACATTTTAAAACTGCAGTATAAAATAGAAGTCAAAACAAAAGTTAATCCTGCCAGCAGCACAAAGATGAAAATACAATTCGAGATTTAAAAATGGAAAACTAAAATGCCTGGGAAAGTAGAATGGCACTGGAAAGAGTACAATGGGAACATCAGGCAAGCTTATCCCACAACTGGAGTGCAAAACAAAAAGGGCCCTCTTCTTAGTAGCCATCCACCTCTCTTCCTTTGGCAGGAGCTTCCAGGGAAGGACCTCTGAAGATGATTTTAAGGTCCAGGGAGTTATATATGAGAGGAGACGATTCTTCAGGTAACTAGGCCCTGAGTCATTTTGGGCTTCGAATATAATGCCAGCACCTGAATTAGGCCGAGACACTGACTAGCACTTGGTGCAGATGGAAAAGCATTGGCATAATATGATCATTAGTAAGTCCCCAATAACAAGGTCACCTCCCTGTTCTGGACCAGCTGAAGTTTCCAGATTCCATATAACACATTGCAGTAATCTAAAGAAGGGGTTACCAGAGTGTGGATAACTGTAGGTAGGGATTTCTGCCCAGATAAGGGTATATTGGGTATACCAGCCTAAGATGATAGAAGATGCCCCACACCACTGATTTCACCTGTGCCTCTAGTAACAGTGCTGGATCCAAGATAATCTCCAGACTCTGAAACTGACTCCTCGGGGGGAATGCAGCTCCCTCATGAAGTGGTTGACTGGCATTTATCTGGCAGATGCACTACCTGCTAACAGTACCTCCATCTTCTCTGGACTGAGTCTCAGTTATGTGCAAACATAGGGTGTACTGTAACCACACAAACTCAGTCTTCATTATGATCTTGATGTGATGCAGCAAATGAATAATCTTCTCATTTCATGAAAAGGCTTTGTAATAAAGCAAAGAAATGGATTATCTGTGTTACAGATTGCTAATGCACACAGCCAGCAGATGGATGACCTTTTTGATATCCTCATTAAGAGTGGAGGTAAGTTGAAGTCAAATGGCATACATAATAGTGGCAGATTCCTGTTCCTGTTTTTCTTTAGTCCAGTGTCTTAGAAGGTTGCTGCTAGGAGCATAATTGAGAGGGAAGTGCGGAAGAAAGATGCCTTTTACTGGTTGGACAACTTCTAGTAGTTATCAATTCCCTTATTATTGAACAGCAACTCATTCACTATGTGAGCTCACTTAACTGTGTAAATAACCTTTAATGACATTGGATTGGCTCTGCCTTGATCTCTATTTTTTCAGTACATTAGGCAGTCATTGACTATTTGTTAACAAGCAGCAGTTTGTAGCATGTTGTATTGAACTCAGTAAGTAATTTGGAGTCCAGTGTATTGAACCGCTAGCGTGTCTTTCAGTCATTGCAATAGTCTGTACACCCAAACTGTTGAAAGAATGGTAAAGGGTCTTCATGGCTGCCTTCATCAATTCAAGTAACTGATTTGCCGAAATGGAAAGAAGAGGTGCCAGGCTTTTGGCAAGGCGTGACCACACGGCCCCTTTCTGTAGTATAAATTACAAAATATACAGCGTGTACATAGCCACACTGACATTATTGCCCAGATGTTGGCTTAATGGCTTCTTTATATCATGACACACAAATCTTAATTAAATTGCCCAAGTAATTCACCATTTGCAAAAATAACATGAATTCAGTTGCCAAAAAGCAATGCACCAATGTGAACACTGGATTTTTACAATGTATGCAATAAACAAAGTAACTCATTGATTTATCTGTCACTGCCTTTTTTGCGAACAGAGATTTCCATGCCTACCAAGGAAGAACCTTCTCTGATTTCCAAAATGAGACCAGTTACTGCCAACATCACCACAATGCCAGTGAACACAGTAGTGTCTCGTCCCCCACCACAAGTCCAAATGGCCCCACCTCTGTCCTTGGAACCAACAAGCAATTTCTCGTTATGTCTGGAGAACCAGCTGGAAGCTCTCCTGGAAGGAACGCTACCTTCAGGGAATGGAATGCCTCAGCTGCCAAGCAGTAGTGAAGAAAGGGAGTCTTTCTCTCTCATTGAGGACCTTCAGAATGACCTCCTTAATCATTCTGGCATACTAGATCACTCACAGACACCTATGGAAACATCCGATTCGCAATTCACCGCCAGTAATTCCTGTTTATCACTTGACCTTCCGGACACAAATTTAGACAACATGGAGTGGTTAGACATTACCATGCCAAACACATCATCAGGATTAACTCCGCTCAGCTCAACTGCTCCAAGTATGTTTTCAGCAGATTTCCTTGATTCACAGGATCTACCATTTCACTGGGATTAACTGAAAAGGAGAAGCCTGCTTGACCATGGTTTCTAAAGTTCTGTCTACAGTATAGGTCCATTGTTTTGCTATCCTTGTTTCCAAGATTATTTTTCAAAAGAATCTTTAGGAATGGGGGTTTTTAAACAAAAATCATAGGTAGTAAAAATGATTAATTATGTTCTACTAAGATAAAAGCATGACAAACTGTTTTCTTACCCTTTGAAAATTTATCACTGGAAAGCAATTAAAGGGGGTTGGGTGGGGGAATAGAGATAAAATCTTAGTTCATTGTACACAGGAGAGCAAAGAGTATTTGGATAAAGACATAATATCAGTGCACCTGACTGAGCCAAGCTTAAGCTACATTGTGAAAGCTGCGGTTGAATTTTCAAAAAATCTTACGGGATTTTTATCAAAAGATTGAAATTGTACTTGGATTTCTTCATGAATATAAAATACCTCTTTCTCCCTATGAGCTAATTTTCATACTGCAACATTAGTTATTTAACCACTTAGTTTACTTGGCAAAATAGACTAAAGATGTTCCTTTGATTAATTTGGCATCATATTTTTTAAAATTAGCTTTTAATACAAGTAATTATGAAATTTTAGATAGAAACGCCCATCTTGCGAATGCCTCTTCTGAGATGTTGCCTAATGCAACATAAATGTATATCATGTAAAAACAAAGGAAATTCTCCTTTTTCCTTGACAAATCATAAGAAGCATGCAGAGTTAACTGATTAAGTAATCAACTAAAATTTACAAGTAATCAACTAAGATTTCTTTAATAAGGCCGCAGCTTATTTAATTTGCATCCATTTGAAATAGGAAGTTAATAGAAAAATATGCAATATGCCATGTGTTTTATATCATCTGTTATTATCTAGATGGTGAAACTAAGTATTTTCAAACACTTATTTGCATACTTAAAACCAGTGTTACCACTGTTTTAATTTGGATCCAAAAATGCCCTTCCACATGTAAGAACTGACTTCTTTTTGCAGAAAGGGCTGTTTTCCTCTTGTGCTGTAACATTCCATGAGAAAGCAGAAATGATATGCAAGGACGTTCTTCTTATTGTAGTATTGTGTTTGTAGAGCACTGCTCATGGCTATTTGCTTTAGCTCACACGTCTTTTGAGTCCAGCTCTTAAGTCCACTGAATTAATGTTAATGCTTTTAAAATGAACAGAAAAATCAATGTTCTAGAATCAGATTCAGAATTAAAAATTCCTTTTAATTTAAATTAAAATTTAATTTAAATTACAAGAAAATTGTAGGCAGTAACAAATTGTGTCATTTCATTAGCACAGATGATGTTGCAGTAATGGAAACTAGATTCCAGCCCATGTGCAGAAGGGTCCCACTAACCCTGTTGCACAACTGGTTGTGCATTATATTTGTGCAGCTTGTTGTGCAAGCATAATGGGCAAAAGCTTGTGAGCTCTGCTACCACTCTATGAATTTCTAGCACTACATAGTCAGATACTGCTCTGTGAACTATCAATTTACAGCACATAATGCTCAGATGCAAGATATTTTAAACTTCTTTGGATTTTTTGCTTTTGAAATATTTTAAGTGGGCAAAGAAAGGTGTGAAAATTAGCATCCTGCTTGATCTCCCTGAACTAGCAAAGCCAGTTAGCTCTGCCAAAAACTGTTAAGGGAAGGTCCCTTCAGGGCTCATTGTAAGCAGGCATTTTCCAGGTCAGTGCACTCTCTTTATTATCCGTATCCATGGATAATAAGACCCTAGAAAGCCGTCAGAACATTGAGCTCACTCCTGACTGTTCCCATTGGCAGTGATGCGCCAGGACCCCAAGCTGAGTTCTGTTACCTCATTTACTGCCTGCATCTTTCAACTGGAGATTGAACCAGGCACCTACTGCATGCGAAGCCTGAGCTCTGCTACTGAGCTGCACCTGATAACTTCTTTGGGTAGAAGGAGCAGGGATGCTTCAGTGCATCCAAACTTGAACTGCCTTGATTCTCCATTCAGGGCCATTTGCTGTATATCAGATTCAGTGCTTGGAACAGCAGTACTATGATAGGTGATCCTACTTGCTATTTTAATACCACAGTTGATGAGCAGAAAAGTTGTCGCTTGGTGAGAAAGCTCTATTCTTCTTTCTAACCATGAAGAAATGTGAAAACTGTGACCTTTCTACAAAAATCTAAATTTCATATTAACTTAAACCTAATTAACTCAAACTTGTGAGGAGAAATTAACCTTTCTTACACATTTTTCTTTTTTTGCCAAGCGCACCAAAATTATCTGTCTTTCAAAAATAATGGAATGATACTAAAATTTGAATTATTCCTTATCAGCAAGGTTTTGATCCTGCATTCATGACCTTTAAAAAAAGTTACGAACTGGCATAAGCACTAAAATTGATGCTAAAACCTTTCAGCCAACCAGTAGCTGCGTAGCTTGATGCATATTCAGTCTGTGTGCAACATTTGGAGCCAGTTGCACCATTACAGTGCATATTTGCAATTCGTTTTCTCCTGGAGCCACAACTGTGAAGATGCCAATTCAGGTTTGCTTTAGAGTCAGCCGGGGCCTTGATGCTGTGGAAAGTGCTAGCAGGGTAGCTTCACACCAGAAAATAAGCTGTACATCCATTTGGGACCCATATTTGGGGGCATGTTTGTTTTGGTACTGCCACAGGTTATTTGGGGGATGTACAGTCACGAGTTGGATATGATGATGCAGAATGACTGCAGTACATTTTCGTTGTCTTGGCCCACGGCTTAGGAGACTTTATAATTGGCGAATATGAAAGGGTTTTGAGAGATTACTTGCTTTCAGCTTTACCATTCCGTTTGGCTCTCCTTTGATGGAGGCTAATCTTTTGAGGTGCTGAGTATTTCCCAGTGAGATGCTAAGTGTCGTTTTCTTTCACTTGAGTTGATTTGAGTTGAGATACTTAGCACTCTGATGGAGCCTATCCTAAATATAATAGGAACACAAGTGAGTTTGGAGCTCTGCCCTGCTTTGAGCTAGTATATATCCTGTGATGTGCCGTATACAATATTACAGACCAAAGAAGATAGATCCAAGATTGAACCTACTGTCTGTACCTCGTACTTAAATGTTACAGGGATGAATAGGTAACAAAGCTTGTAGATTTTTTTTTGTTTTATTTGTTTTTGAAGCTTTAGGCTGGGCCAAAGTCCAAATAGAAGGAAGTTGTATGCATGCCGGAAGCATATATACAGTGTTTATTTGACTTGTCATGTGGCAAAGCCTGCTATTAAAAGGAACTTGACTCTGCAAAGGAATCTCTGTCTGCATACATAGTCTATGCTTGTGTGCATCTCTCTCCTCTTTGGATCCTGGCCCAGTGCAAACAGGCATGAAAAGAAGGCCATACATCCTAGCGAACAGTCGATTTCTTGTGACTGTGAGACAACAGCTTGTATCGTCATGCGTATTTACTACACAGTGCTTCTTAAACATTTTGAAGTGGGCCCTCCTGTAAACTTCACTCAGCTTTTCAGGACCACCTTGTAAACTAATCCTACCATTTGAGCCTTATTTTCCCACTCTACAACAGAAAATACAAAGGTGATCACATCAGTAGTAAACATTGAGCAATTGTCTATGAAGTTTATAATTTTGAGTGTTAATATACATATTCATATATTATACAATTTGTATTATATATAGTATGCACGCGCAAGTGGGTATACACATACTTTACCCAGGATTTATTTGAATAGCCCCAAAGCATGATACATGGAAAGAGAGTGAACAACCCTGTCGTGAGTCATTAACCTGGTTTAAAAAAAAAAAAAAGTTCTGAAAATTGCAATGGGAAGCATCTCAGGAACATCTACCAGGAAGCACCTACCGGGAGCACATCAGAACAGTTTGAGAAGCACTTTGCTACAGCTTATCAGAAACATCTGCTATCTTCCTTGGTTCAAATGTGCCACAGTTGAGTCAGTTTGTCTCTCAGCTGCACCACAGCTTTCTGTCATCTTACTGCTACGGACTGGCTAGGGTACTCCCAGCCAACTGGCAGAGTACATGTAAATAATCTAGCTTAAAATTGATGTACTGTGTGATGCTGCACTGCACAAACAGCTGTGCAAACCACAGGAGCATGTGCATCCCAGAACCCCCGAACAAAATCCCTTCAGGCGTGTAATAACCTATATAGAACTTTTTTCTGCAAAAAAATCAATGAGGGATCATGAAAAGTTTGTAACAAGATTATTTATTTTTTAGAGTAGGGATGTGTGATATTTTCTGTGCATTTCAGAATAGAGCTTTATTATGAAACATTTCTAAAAATGGTTTGCTATTCATCATGTTATGGGATGTGCAGCCTATTGTACAATTATTACCATATGTATGTGAAACTGGTATTTGTGAAAAATTTATATATGTGTATGTACAGTCGCTTGAGTAATTTTTGTGCACTTGACAATTTTTTGTAACATAAGGCATTTTAAATCTTTATCTTTAAAAATGAGATTACTCAGTCATGTGACTGTCACTACTAGTGTGGTCTTTTACAGTGCACAAATGGTTAAAATGTGTTTGACAGTAATGAGCATGCCCTCTTTGCTAGAGTGAGCTTCGGCCGCAGATCCGTTGTCTTCAGATATTACTTTTGCCTGGTTTCTTCATTTGTAGCAATGGCCCACTCATGGGAAGTTAAGGGTCTTCGCATAATTGCAGCTTTTGTCATCCAGAATATCTATTTTGGAGTTTCAGTTGGAGTGGAAGTTGTTGTGGGAGAACAACCACATGCTTCTTTTGTGCAACTGCCTGCCGTTCTTGGGTTTACTATGTGTAGGCTTGCAGAAATAACTGTTTCATCCTGATTTCACAAAAATAACAATATAATATGTATAATAATTACAATAAATGCTTAATTCATTGGAAAGGTGGTGGTAGTGGGGGAGAACAGTCTGCAGTCCTGATCACCCCGGGTTAAATCCCAAGTTAGCCCTACTTGGACTAGCCCATTGAAATGAAAGGGAGCTAAATTAGTTGGTGCTGATGGAGTATGTTCAGAACTTAGCGGAACTGATTTCTGAGTAAACCTATTGAGGCTTGCACTTCATTTTTGTATTTTAAAAAATCAGTAGTTATCAATTCAATATACAGGTTGGACAACATCAGTGGCCCAAGCCGTGTTGTGTTACACCATTTATTTTGGAAGAATCCTGTCCCAGCCCTGTGAAATTCTAAGGGGGTGCTCACAAATTGTATGCATATTTAGACCTACAGAGAAAAGGCCTACAACCCCCAGCATGTCACAGCCAGTCATTTTGGCTTGGGCATGGTGGGTCGTGGGCCTTGTCTATGTCTCAACAGGCATGCAGTTCCACTTTTACCAACGATGTTTCATTCTTCTTTCTTTCTGTGTTTTCCTACTGCCCCGTAGTTCCAAACAGCAGAGGACCATAGGCTACCGTAACAAGGAAAGCATTGTGGAATGTTGGTGCGGGGCATTAAGAAACCGGTTGCGTGAAAATCTAAACGTCATGAATGGCACCAATGCAGCAGGCATTCAAATTCTGCTAAGCCCCACTGGAATCAGTGGAACCCAAACGTGCTTCACTTTGGCTGGATTGTGCCTCATGCAGGTTTAAAACCTGTAGTGCGCTGCTGCCATGAAACAGATCTTAAATGGTGGTAGTGACACGAGTTCTGTTAGAACTGGAATACGCAAACTACTGTTGCACATATTTCTGGATGAGCAAAGCCTTTATTGAGAAGAGGCTAATGTACGAATTGCCACATTTTGTAAAACAAAACGAAACTAGGCTGCAGCATCATCCTTGCCAGCCCCACTCTTTCTTTTCCAACAAATACTCTGAGTTAAGGGGTGTTACAAGGACAGTAAAGGATGATTTCTGCCTAGTGACCCCAATTGGGAAATAAATAGAGATTTGATTTTAGAAACTCCCTTGCCCATTTGATTAAGCAGCAATAAATCTTACACTGTGTTTAACAACATAACATTGTGACAAATCTGAACAAACCCTGACTTAACTGCAATTCAGCGTTCGAAAGGCAGCCTGCTCTGCTTTGCCTGCTGCTGAGCGCAGGATGCAGGGATGCACCTGATCATCTGCACCCTAATGCATCGTACATAAACATCTGGCAAAGTGTTAATTGTACAGAAGGCACTGAGTGCCTTCTATGCTTTCCTAATGCAAACCATGAAACCAGCATTTTAAGATTAAAGTTTTACAGAGGATGCTATTTGGAAAGATCCAGAGCCTTAAATGAGTGGTGAGAGCAAGACCACGCATAAGAAGAACCAAAGCACCGCCACCTTCTGCTGCCAAGGAGCGCCTGCCTTCGTTTCAGGTAGAACAAGCATAGGAGTGCCCTGCCTCTGCCCCACCTCAGAGATCCTCCACGGGAATTTTTACTTTAAATGGAAGATGTAGATATTTTTGAGATGGCTTTTGTTTTGCTGCCTAGCCATGCAGATTCCTTTTGTTAAGTTGTGAAACTAAACTATGACATGAGCACAGATGTTCATATAGGGGAAGTTCTTTTCCTTTGTTGTGTTGCTTGAAGTAGAAATTGTGTTTAGCATGATGGTTGTTTCTCTTCTTCTTTTCATACTCACCATTATGTCTTAGCATCTCACTTTATGAAAAAAAGAAGATAGCTACCAGTCTGTGCAGACCTTTCATTTAAGAACTAAAGAAAAACAATCATTCTGGCAAGCTGAACATCCCGTGGTTCATTGCCTTTGTAAAAGAAACCATGATGCCTTTGTATTTGCTGTTTGCACCCCTAAAATCAATTCCATATGTTGATTTTTGCCATGTTTTGCACATTGTACTGTATATATGTAATGCATACTGTATTTTTATATGTGTAATTCATTTATCATATATTTTGTACATAGTGGCAATATTGTAGCTAAGGAGAAAATGTTTATCTCTGCAATTTTTGCAATATGTGTGTCAAATAAACAAGTTAATATAGATGGTTGTCTTTTATGCTTGTGTGGCCTTTTCCATCTCTTCAAGCAAACTTACAGAGCTGGATGTACTGCACCTGCCTCACCTGACTGAAAACGTGGAAGCTAGCACACCTGGGTGCAGACCTTTCTGTGTTGCACTGCTATATTTCCTTGTGGGGAGGGGTCTGCCCACTCTCTTCTCTGAGGAGGAGCAGCCATCTAACTCTTCTATTACCATAGCTTGAAGATCATGAAACCTAGACCTCTGAAACTTGGCATGCACACCACAGAGATCCTAAGGGTCTTAAACATCAGTGCATTATTTTTGATCTGTGTGTGAGGTCTGCAGTACCATGTTCACTTACTAAATGGCAGAGTTCCCAAATTGCAGGCAAAAGGTTGGAAGCGGGCAGGCGGCTAATCTGAGGGAAGTTGGCCATCCTCATTTATCAGTGAAGAGTACATACTTATTCTGCTCTTCTTTGGAGCTTAGAGCAACAGTCTCTCCTCCATTCTGCCTGCACAACAACCCTGTGAAAGGCTGAGAAATTTGCTGACTCCAGATGAACTTAACGGCTGCTGAGCAGGAAAATGTTCTTCATCTTCCTTGGTCCACTGTACTCTGCTGACCCTAGGAAAGCAGGTAGGAGTCCCAATTTAAAATCCTGTGCTTGAACTGTAGTGACATACTGAGGAATAGTTTCCCTTATTGGTGTGTTTAACATCTTTGAGGGAATGTGCATTTTCCAGGTGTTGTTAAAGTAGGACCAAATGCCTGATAATTAAAAAGGAGATAATTGATTTAAGTTAAAACACTGTTGCTTTGGCTTTACTTTAAAGATGCTGCCTGTGCTAAACCCTCTGGGCTGGGTGGAGGACAAGGAATGCCGTAAATAATGTTTCTTCTCTCTCCAAAGGAGATGCAGCTGTTCTTATACTTCAAGAGAGAGCAACTCAGCACTTTTTGGCCATCCACATTTCCTTGCTGATAGATTAATGTTACTTTACTGGACTGTATTCATAAATCATAATTTGTATCTGTTGATGGTGGTCAGACTACAGCTAGGGGCTTTATCCTATAAAAACAAGATACCAATGGAACAATACAACCTGGAATATGTTGACGATGGCCAAGCTAACCCACCAGGTTGAAATGGGTAAAGGCCAAGCTATCAGATGGCTGATGTCTTTGGTCCCATTCTCCAAAATATGCCAAGAGAACCAACATTCTCTCATAGGCCTGGTCAATGTTTCATTGATGGACGGATGGTTGCCATTTTGATGGGGCTTTCATCTTCTATTTGCTCTTGTTTAGATTTATCATTATGACTTGATCTCAAATGAAGAGAGTTACTAGTTTTACCTCTGTTGTTTTCCAATATGTCTTATTTGAAAAGAGAAACATTGGAAGTGGCTTTCTATGGGGTCAAACCATCAAACCACCTTTGTTTCAAATGATGGGCTGCCCCACACAAAGAACGGAAAGGCTGCATTTGGCCACTTCATGAAAAAGTTAAAGGCAGCTTCAAACTGAAATATACAGGGGAGAGAGATCTGCAGCACGGCATACCATCACCTGACAAAGATTTAGGTATTTCAACAGAAAAAACCTCAAGCAGGGCCTAGTATCAGTCTTCCCCCCACCCCCACCCCCACCCCCACCCCCCAAAATGTAGGAAGAAAACCAGGGCACAATGAGAATGAATTTCAATGTCTGTACACCAGTGCCCATAGCAGGGGAAACAAACAACACAAACTTGAGCTCATAGTACACGAGGGCAATTGCAACCTTATAGGAATAACTGAAACGTGGGACTACTCACACGACTGGAATTCTACAACTGATCGGCACAGCCTTTTCAAGAAAAAGAGAAAGGACAAAAAGTGAGGTGGAGTCACACTATATGTAAGGGGCACACATATCTGCACAGAAATACAAGAATTTAGTAGCCCAGATGGAAAACATCTGGAATAATTTAAAGAGAGTGAAAAATAAGAACAACGTAGTTGATGGCATCTATTACCGACCAACCAGTCAAAAAGAAGACAAGGATGCAACCTTTGAAAAGCAACATGCCAGTGTTTCCAAGAAGAATGATGTCATCACAGGGAATTTCAATTTCCCAGATACATGTTTAATTTTATTTTTAAATACAGAACGAAAAAAACATGAATACAACACAATATGACAATGATAATATTACATAACAAAAACTCAATAATTAGAAAAGTAATAAAGTGCTCCACCACCCCAGAGACCAATACAACCTCCACTTAATTCACATATTATAACAATAATATATAATATACTTCAATTATATCCATATCCCCTCCAGAAATTCATATAATCTTGATTATGTTTGCAACCTTTACCTTCTATCTGTACTGCTTTTACAAAATCTTCCCAAATGTCCATATATTTATTTGCTTTCATTAACCCTTTTTTAATTTTTATTTCTGTCCTCAGTTTATCATTAATTACCATATTCCATATTTCATTATACCATTCATGCCTTTGCAAAACCCAATTCTGTTTCCAATATTTAACTATCACTAACCTAACTGCCATTATCAAACTTAAGATCAGTGCTTTCTTAGCTTCATTTATATCTTGTTTTTCAATCAACAGTAATAACACAATTCTCGGTGACATTTCTAAGCCTGTATCTAAAATTTCTCTAATTTCCTTAAATAACATAATCCAAATCTTTTGTATATTATCACAATCCCAGGACATATGTATATAAGTTCCAATCTCTTTACCACATCTCCAACATATATTAGAGCATTTGTCATCAATTTGACTTAACTTGACTGGTGTTAAATACAATCTGCGTATCACCTTGTATCTGTGTTCTTTAATTCTAACCGACATATTCTTATAAACGCTTCTATTCCAAATATTCTTCCAGTCCTTGTCTTTTATTTCACCTACATCCATTTCCCAAATTGATTTTAAACTTTTTGTCTGATCCCCTAATTCCATTAATATCCTATAAATTTTAACAATTCTTCCTTTACTTGTAATTTCCCTGATATATGTTGAGAGAAAATTTCTGCTAAACATGCCTCTCCAAGAGATTCCTGACATGCATTGCTGACAACTTCCTCCAGCAGAAGGCAGAGGAAGGAATCAGCTGTCCTCAATTTAATGCTAATTAACAGGGATGATAGAATAGTAACCACAGGAGCCCTGGGGGAAAGTGACCTCTTGAATTCTCTATTCTAAAGGAGACAAAGGTTAACTGCGGCTGAACGTCAAGACTTGGACTGGACTTCAAGAAAGCCAACTTTAATGAACTGAGAACAATAATAAGCGAAGTGCCATGGCGACACACCCTTAAGGGGAAAGATGTCCAAGAGAGTTGGGAAATCTTGAAAAAGAAGATTCTCCAAGCACAACTACAAACAATTCCAACAAGAAAAAAAGTGTAGAAGACAACAGAGGAAGCCCATGTGGCTTCATAAAAAGTTAAGTGACAACCTGAAAGAAAAAAAGAACATAAAAAAAAGGAAAAAAATTCTTTTCGGCACCAGGTTAAAACTTTTTTATTTAATTGCTATTTTAAAAACTATTATTTTACTGTTAACAGTCACTTCTTTGTTTTTGTTTTTATATAATATGTTATGGAATTGGTTATTGTTTTATTGTTTTTAATTGTATGTGTTGTGAGTCATCCTGAGATGCCGAGGCATGTGGTGACGGCATATAAAAGTTATAAATAAATGTACAGGAGGTGGAAGCAGGGCCAGGACATTAAGGAAGAAGCGAATCAAATAGCAAGGAATTGCAGGGATGGCATCAGGAAGGCTAAAGAAGGAAATGAACTGAGACTAGCAAGGGCTGCTAAGAACAATGAGAAAGCCGCCTTCAGACACATCCAGAACAAAAGACATGAGAAAGGGAAGGGTGTCCAGCTACTCAAAGTGGATGGCAGAGTGATAACAGACAAGCAAAAGGCAGAGGTGCTCAATTCCTACTTCACCTCAGTCCTCCTCTAGAAAATCTACAACGAAGAGGAAATACAAGCTGAAAGTGAGAGATGGCAGCCCAAGACTGAAAGACAAATGGTCAAAGAATAGACAGATGGAATAAACTAAGCTACAGGAAAACATCCCATTGGTAGGAAGATGTGCTCAGGTGGCTGGAAATCTGGCTTTATGAAAGACAGACATGAGAGATTTCCATCCGTCCCAATTTCAGGTCAAGGCCTGTGTTGTCATTTGCCCTGTTGACATCACAGAGATGGTTCAGGCACTGGCCTGACACTTGTCTCCAGTGCTCCTTGGCTAAAGGGAGCGTGTGGCCACTTGAGACGGAAAGAGGACTTGTCTGCTGCCATGGAGGTGACGAGGTATCAATTCTCCAGGTCAGCCAACAGTTCGGAGGAAAGGTAAATAGAACTCATCTCAAGGGGAGAGGAGAATCATGGTTGGATTCAACACTTACTGGTAGGAGCAAATTTAGAAAACCCAGTATAACTGTGACTTTTTATAAATGATGTGACTTTACCCTGGCATGGTAGTGATACATTTCCCCTCTGCCCCCAGCGTTCATCACGACACTCCCCCATTGCTATGCCCCCAAGAAGAGTCCAGGCAATCATGCAGCCAAGCCAATCTATATCAACCCTCTTGGACAGGCAGTTTTCACCACCACCAGAAACTGCACTCAACTAAAGACAATGCGTCTGAGTGGCCCTTTCAGGACTTGCAAGCACTTTGCATTACAAGGAACAGTAGGTTTTTTGTTGTTTTTTTTGAGGGGGGGACGGGACTATCTTCACCATCAGCCCCTGGGGACAGGACTATCTTCACCATCAGCCACTCTGCGGTTGGAAGTTAATCTTAGAGACCACAGTGGCAAGTTAGCAGATGACATATTTCTGTATTTATTTCATTATGTTTATATCCCACCTACTCCCCTTCCAAGCAACTCAAGGTGGCCTACAAAATTCTCCTCCTCCTCTCAGTCGTATTCTCACAACAGCCCTGTGATCTAGGCTGGGCTGAGAGTCTGTGACTGCCCAAAGTGAGCAACATGGCTGCATGGGGCCTAGAAACTGGATCTCCTGAGTCCCAATCCCATCCTCTTAAGCACTACACTGCACCACATCAGTGACCCTGCTAATTTATTTATTTATTTATTTATTTATTTAAATATTTATATGCCGCCCCTTGCAGCAGCCTCGGGGCGGCTCACAATACAAAACAATCCAAACAACCCAGTGCTGCCCCCTGCCAAACCCAGCTCTGTGTGGTCACTGGAATTTTCATGCGATGCTTCCAGTTATTTAGAGATTTATACATGAAATGAAGAAATGCATTCCTTTATAAACAGCAGAAAAGAACAGAACACCAAAAGTAAAGTCGTAGTGACATAAAATATGGGATCTGTTTGTAGTGGGGAAGATGTTTAAAGCAAATAAGCAAGGATGATTCAGGGACTGGCGGCAAAGCCCTATGGAAAGATTGAGAGAACTGGGCATGTTCAACCTCAGGAAGAGAAGACGGAGGGGAGATAGGGTAGCACTCTGCAAGTTCCTGAAAGGTTGTCAGAAAGAGGAAGGACAAGATCTTTTCTCATCCTTTCCAGAGTGCATGGACTTAGCTAAAAGAAACCAGATTTAGACTGGACACCGGGAAGAATTTCCTCAATATCAGAGCAGTACGACAATGGAACCTCTTACCTGGGGAAGTTGTGGAGTCTTCCTCACTGAAGACATTCAGAAACCATTTGGATGGCCATCTGAGTGGGATGGTGTAACTTAGCGTCCTGTACTAGCAGAGGGTTGGGCCCAATGGCCTTCTGACCCCTTCCAGCTCGACTGTTCTATTGTTCTAGGAATCTAAGCTGAGCCTATTTAAAGGGAGTGACATCCATTCATTATAATTCACATGTGCTTAGGCTTACGGATTTTGGAAGACTGCTGTTGAGTGGGAAAGGAGTTACATGCAGCTCTGCGACCTCTTCGCCCTCTTCTTTGGGGAGCGATGCAGTGCCAAGGGGCCCTCCCAATCCCAAGCCTAAGCTGCTTTGTTCTCCTGGCTCGGAGCAACTGGGGGTGGCCACTGCCTTCTAGCCCTGCTTCTTCCATTCCCACAGGGCCCCCTACTTTCCCCACAGTGCATGTCACTGCTGCAGTCACTTTTGTTTCAGAGTCCTGGCTCACTACGGAAAGGTGTGTCTATTACTGGAAGGACAGACAGACTTTCCGGAAGAACTCCAAGGCACCAAGAAAGGAATGTTGTATCTCACCCAGTACAAAGTAAGGAGTCCTGGGCAGTGGAGGGCTGGAAGGGAAGGCATGCCAGTCGCTCACCCTGCATCCCTCCCTTCTGCTAGATGTGCCTGATTAGAGCCAGTTCTGGGATCGAAGGGGCCAGTGTTGGTGAGCTCCTGCATCCCCCCCTCCTTGTGAGTTTACTCAGCAGGGCTGCTCCTGTAATGGGCTCCGAGCGGCCACCATTTTAATGTCTCCTCAACACTCGAATGGGAGTGCAGAACCTTGGGACTGAGGGCCAAACTAGCCCCCTGGGGTGTCCCAGGTGCAGTGGGGGGAGAGCAACTTTCAGGTTCCACATCCGATGAGTAGGTGGGATGAGGGCCAAAAGAACGAAAGCGAACAGGATCTTCTCTTAAAGCTCTTGCTGCCTGTAACGCAGGACAAGCATCTCCACCCTTTCTGAAGGAGAAGAGATGGCACGAAGGCTGGGAAATGACTGGACAATCATCAGGAAGAAAGGGAGTAAAAGGCGCTGTCTGGAGAGCCCCCAAGGGCCATGTCCCCCGGCCTGAGGTTCTAAAGAGAGGGGAGACACAGCCTGCGCTCTGATCCTGCCCCTTCTTTTTCCATTTGAGTTTGCTCGAGCTGATCTATTGCTTCCCCCTTCCTTGTGTGGGCATCTCCCAGCTTGTGTGCCTGCCTGTGTGGTCTGTTACTCAGATGCTAACTGTGGCGAGGTGATATCAAGGTGGCCAGGCTCTTCCTGCTCCAGGTTCTGTATCTCTCAAGTGGACTCAGACTGGGCTGCCTCCCAAGGAGAAGGCTGTCCTCTGTTGAGCAGGACTCATGGCCACACTAGCATAGGGTGGGATCGGGGCAGGTGGACTTTGAGCTTCAGGTGCTTCATGCTCCGTTCTCGTTGCACTGTGTTTTCTGAGCACCTTGTTCCTTATGAGCTCCATGGCTCTTCTTGAATTGTTTCTTGATTGCTTTCCTAGATCATATTCCACCACAAAGATAAGGGATCCACCATTCTTCGTTTCCCACTGCAACTCCTAGGAGATTGTGTTCTGGAGGAAGAGCCAGGTTCCAAATCTCAGCATATCAGAGGGACTCTGAGTAGGTATCATGACGTGGCTCATGACTTGGATCCTTCAGCTGAGGACACTGTTCTCAGGGTTAGAGAAAACCCCTCTTATGGGTTGTCACTAGGCTAACATGTCCAGTTGAGAAGATCTCAGGTTCTTCTGAGTCACCATCAGTCTATCTTGATGAGCAGGATGTCATTCCCTCTGTTTCCAGCATCCTGGAACCACTCGTGTGCACTTGGCAAGTGCTGGCCCATGGGGAAACCCAAGGATTTGCAGAAATGCAAGACAACCTCTTCAGGGGAAATGCCTGAGTGTGGAGGACTCTGGAAAACAGTCTGATAAAGGCAACTATGTTCAGTGGTCACAGATTAATGACTGAAAGTTGTGGGCTGTAGACAGAAAACTCAGGAGCTGGAAAGCAGTGATTCTTTTGTTGTGAGTCTCACTCGTTTATCGGGAAGGTCCGACCATAAAGAATTCTAAATGTGGCACAATCACTGCATCCATCCCCTACTGTTTGCTGGGGGAAATGCTGAAATATACTATTTTGTTTTGTTTCATTGCATTTTTATCCCATCATTCCTCCAAGGAACTCAAGTCACTGAGTCAGTGAATTGTGGGGATTAGCGTTGGATGGGGGACTCGGGAGTGTGAATTCCAGTCTCTATACGGCCATGAAGCTCACCAGGGGGAAAAGGTGGTGTGGAAATGCAGTGTTACAACCACAACTCATCAAAACATTGGTCTACCCGCATGAGCCAAAGGAATGAATCAGATTTATGTTCACGAGCAGCGTATGAGGCCTTTATTGATATTTTTATCACTGTTGCTGTGGCATTTATATCCCACCTTCTTCCCTCTTGCAAGGAACCTGCTGTGGCTTGTATCCACCTCCTCCTCCTCTCCATTTTATCCTCACAGCCACCCTATGAGGTTGGTTAGACTGAGAGTCAGCGACTGGCCCAAAGGGGGCTTCTTGGCCAGGTCAGGGCTAGAACCCAGGTCTCCTACTTCCAGCCCAACACTCACACCGCTATGCCACGCCGGCTCTCTAGTTCCCAGCATTCAATTGTGAGAAGTACATCATGCCTTCTTGTAATGAGGACAGTGTCCCCATGCCAGAAAAATGAAGCCAACTTTGGGGCTCCTGAGAAGCAAGAGTGGGAGCTCAGGAAGCCTGAAGGAAGGAACCTCAAAGTTTGTAGAAGGGAAAGCCAAATGCTGCCTTTTTAAAACACACCTCGGAAGACAACCTTCCTCCCTTAAAAGAGCCCAGCATTTGGTAGTCACCAAGAGATGTGGGACATGTTCTAGGCAAACAAACAAGGAAAACCGAGTGGAGAGAGGAGAAGCGGCATTGGCTTGGATAAGCGTCTTGTGGGGACAGGCCGGCTGGCCGGCTGGAAGGAACCCTGGTTGCCACTAGTGCCATTGTTTCTGAACAGGAAACGTTGCCATTTTTGCCGGCTTTAGTAGAGGGAGAGCAAGAGAGAAGGAGAGATGCAGATGATGCCTCTAGTCTTGGCTTCAGTTCTCACTCAGTCCTTTCTCTCAGTGTCCATCCAGGGAGTCCTCGCCTTCCAGTTCACCTTCCAGGACGGAGCTTCTGATTGTCTAAACATGATCAAAGAACTGGCAGAAGCAGGTCAGTTGCTAGACAGGTGAGGGTCCAACTGGCTCCAGGGTCTTGAGGGACGTTGAGTGAAGATGCTTCAGTGGGAGCCCCTCCTTGAGCAAGGCTGCATTCTCATCACCAGAGTCGCCAGCAGCTCTTCCTCCTCATCTTCTTTCTCATCACAGCTCCTGCTTGCTTTATAGGCAATGAGCCAGACCACTGCTGCTCCTCCTCATCACCACTTTCTTGTCTGGGCCAGGCCAAGAGGCAGGGGAACAAGTGGCGAAAGCTCCAGGGAGCTCTGGTCAGTGGCCCCGGCCAGGCATGGGCCACGGGTGGATGCCTGACCATGCTGGCTCTGGATGCTGGTTCCGTGCTAGACGGAAGAGCTGGCCTGTCCTTGGGCATCAAGATGCACTGCTTCCCCTCTGCTTCCCTGGAAGGACAGGGGTCTCCAACCCAAGGGAGCATTTAAACAGAGGGGGTGCGTTGAGCATCTCTGAAAGGGGGCACTGCACACCACAAACGGGGTCCACTAAGGCTGTAAGTGCCCCGCAGCTCCTAAATGGAAGCTGTTTCAGAAAGCGAGCCGCCACCACCAAAAGCTGACCTGGCCTGCATCCGGAATAGGGGTTTACTCAGATGGCCCCTGGTGGAAGGGCTCTTCGTTTCAAAATGCACGGGGGCCAAGGGAAAAGTCATCGGCACCTTTCCAAACACATTTGGTTTTGCATTTTTGGCAGTGGCTGGGGCTACATCCCATAGCAGGCAGGGCCCCCCATGGCTGGCCACAATCCCTTCATAATTTCATGCACTCCATCCTCTGCCTCTGCCTCTCTCTCTCTCACACACACACACACACACACACACACCACTCCCTGCTCCTCAAGACCCCCTTTGCTGCAACTGACCCCAGCGGAAGCCTTTTGCAAGGCCTGAGTGCAGGCAGGGGCCACTGAATGTGGAGGGCGGCAGGTCGCAGCTTCGTTGGAGGGCCCCTCCTTGGAAATGCTCCCATCGGTGCCATGAAGGCTTCCACTGGGGCCAGCCGCCTGCATCCTGCTATAACTTTCCAGCAGGCACAGCCTCCTTTAGGGCACAGTCTTATGTGGACTAGACACAAAAAGCCCTGCAGTTCCCAGTGTTTGCCAGCAGGGTACGCAGTGAGACACCTTTCTGTCCAAACCTGCATAGGATCAGCCCCTTGGAAGCCAGAGTGTGTTTTTAATGGACATGCTTTCTGCCCCCCACCCTCCTTTCAATCTAACAGACATGCTGAGAGAGGCAACCAGTCTCCAGGAATACCCCACGGCCTCCATCTACACCTATGGTCATCCTGCTGCACGTCGGACAGCTCGTAAGAACAGCAATTACCTGGGTGCCGCTTGGGCAGTCTTTGCACCGCAGAAGCGCAGCGTGCCAGGCTTGTCTTCTGCGGCTGCGATGTGCCTGGGGGTGTGTTGCACAGCACAGCTGGCTTCACATGACACTGCAGCCCAGAACTCGCTGCCCTGCCCACAGGTGTCGGTCTGGACACGCAGGCCCTGCTCAGCGCTCGCCGTGCCGTGGAACACCCAGCACAGGCCGGACCGTTTAGCAGAGCCTGGGCTCTCCCCGGCACCACGCCAGCCTCCCTACATTGCATTGCAGCAAGCTCCCTCTGGGGGGTTCCTGGGGTGGTTCAGAGAAGAGCAAGAGGGCACATTGCAAGGGTCCAGGGGCAGCCTTGTTCTGCCACCCATCACCACGTGTGGCCCTCAGGGACAGAAAGTTGCTCACCCTGGTGCGGCCGCTCAGAGGATGCACGGCAGAGAGAGGGACAGGTTGCCCCATCCCCTGCCTCTGTGCAGTCATCCCAGGGCTGGTCAGTGTTGTCCAAACCGCTCCCTCTGAAGCCTTCTCTGCAAAAGGCAGGTCTGCCTGGTAGGCTGATGAGTGCCAGTAGGTTCTTCAGACCTGCAGGGGCAACAGGTCAAGCAGGATGCATTTTAAAACGTGATTGCCATTCCAAAATATTTACACAAACGCCTGCATCCTCTCTTTTTGCCTCTTGCAAGGAACGCAAGGGGGTCACGTGATCCTTCTCCGCTCCATTTTTCCTCACCACAGCTCTGTGAGGTGGATTGGGTGGAGAGCTGGGGGCCGGCCCAAAGTGAGCTTCATGGCCCAGTAGGACTAGAACCTTAATCTTCTGAGTCCCAGTCCAGCACACTCACCACTGCACCACACTGTTCTTTTCTCGCAGCCCTTTCAAAGGATGCGTTTCCAAACAATGAGGCTATTTTGAGCGGGGTGCAGGTGGGGATGAATGGGGCATGGGCAGAAGCAGGGGTGCAGAACTTCATCTGGGGGGCCAAGGCTGGCCCTCTGGAGCTCCAGTCTGGCTCTCTGGGCTTCCCCAGGCCTCTGTGCAGCCTTCCCCCAATTCCGAAAGGTCGAAAGACCCTCCCCAAAGCTGCATGGCTGGAGGTAGGAACTTACGCTGGTGTTTGTCTTGGCCCCTTTTGTTACTGTCCTCCCTCAGTATCTTTGGTCCTGCCCAGAGCTGGAATGTAGCGCCTGCCAGGACGCCTCCATGGCAGCCGCGGGACAGGATACCCGGGTCCGTCAGGAAAGACCCCTTTCGCCTTGAACCTCAGCAGTTTTATTGAAAGATCACCCAGGCCCCCTGCAGTTACTTATGACAGCGTGCGACCGGGTAGTGGTCTGCTCCACCAACTACACGCTTTTAGAACATACACAGAGTATTTCGCAGTTTCTGCGTCATATGGGCCCAGCAGTTGGTTAGTTGATGATGAAATAAGGTGAACACAGTCAGAAGAAGGTGAGAGGCCTGCAGAGGGGGCTCAAGACAATGGCATTTGATTGCAGGATATTAACCATCACTCAGACACAGGGATGACTGTGGGTCTTGGCATGCAAATGAGGGTGATTGCAATGCTGTTAATCTGGCAGCCTGACTAGCTCTTACTGGTCAGCAAAACAATAGTCCTGGCAGCTTCTTGGGGAAGCCATCAAATCCCACTTCTTAAAGTAACATCAAATGCCAAACAGTAACCTGGCTTAGAGCTTTTTTGGAGGGTGCTTCCTGAGAAAAAGGGGTGTAGGCATTTTATAACACAAAGACACGTAAGCATCCCTTTTCTGCCAGGATTGAGCTGAATTTTCCCAGCACTCCCAGGAGCATCTCTGAAACGTGGCTCTGGGGCAGAAAGGGGCTCGGCACGCTCTGCTCCTCCGCAGGGGCAAAGTCCCCACTGCCGCATTTGCCCCGTTCTTGTCAATTTCGGGCGGCAGCTCCCACAATCGCACACACGCGGCCATGCCCACTGGGGCTCATGAGCCTCGCAATCCAGAAGATGTGAGAGAGCCGGCTTTGCCTGTGGCCACCACTGCCTTGCGTCCACCGGGTTCCCGCCGCCAGTGCTCAGCGCTGTCTCTCTTCCTCACACAGGGGCCTTCAGCACGCTGCCGCTGTGGCCGCCCCCTTACCCTGGACCCCCTGACCTTCCTCCTCCCTATGTGGAAGTGGAGGCCGCGTCTCCGAGAGGCAGCAGAGGTTCAGGTAAAGCAGCCTGTCACACAGCCGGGTTGGCATGACCCAGAGCAGCAGGGGCTTTAGCCATTCTGGACTCCTGGCGGAGGACGATCTCTGGTCCCCATCAGTTTTACGTGGAGGGGAGGCACCTGGGGACAGAGGTCCGGCACCCCATTCAGTACAATGATCACGAGCGCTGCCACGCAGAGCTGCCTGGACTGCCTTTTGGAGTCCATACAAAACGTAGCATACAGGGCGCCACCCAGAACAGGGCCCTTCCAGACTCTGCAAGCATCGCACACTGACATGGAATTTGGCACTGCGCATTGCATGTTCTGCATTACACGTGAAACCCTTTTAGCCCGTCTGGGAGAGCACAAAGCAGGTGCGATCTTTGGGCTTCAGAACGTAAGAAGAGCCCCTCCAGATTAGGCGAGGGTCCTTCTCTCCAGCGTGCCACTGCCACAGTGCCCACCCGCTGCCCACACACAACCCCCCAGCAGGACACGCGTCCGATTGCACTCTCCCACCCATGTTCCCCAGCAACTGGTGCACACGGGCCTCTGATACTGGGGGTAGCCTTCAGGACTAGCAGCCTACCCATGTTCCCCAAGGTAGTGCATGCTAGGCTTCATGAAGGTATTGGATTTTGGAGCTTTTTTGTAGACTGTCTTAATTTCTTTCCAATTGCATCTACATGGGCTCTTTCAAAGAACTGCCATAAGCCACGCTAACCCACGAGAAATCAAAAGGAGGAAGGGGATGGGGAAATTGGAGAAGGAGCCACCCAGTGTTTGCTCTCTTTCTTCTTACTTTGATGCAGGGAACCAGCTGTGCTGTTTCCGTTGTGGAGGACAAAGCATCCCAGAAGCAGTTGACAGGCACGACTGAAGGCCGAACCCCCCCTCCCCCCGTGCTCTTCTAAAATGGCAGCCAGGTTAGTTTACTTATGGGCTTTCCCCTTTCTTTCCTCTTCAGTAAGTTCAGGAGGGCAGCATCCAAACTGAGCAACCCACAGGGTCTTAGCGGTGGTGGCCTCCACTGCGTCACAAAAACACAGAGTGAGGATGGAGCCACAGAGGATGCTCTCTCGACTGCATTTCTGGCAGAAATGAGGGGAGGCCAGATATCGCTCAGGGGAAAGGGGTGGCACCTCTCCATTTTGAAAAAAGCCAGAGCGTGGCTTTCTGGGCCTGCGGGAGACAGATTTGGCACACAGGTTTAGTAGCCCCACTGTGAAGGTTAGTGCCCATAAAAGAGCTCCCCTTGAGCAGGTGGTGGGTCTCTCTGCCCAACATTCTCTTCACACAGTGGCCAACTGGCTGCCTGTAGACTCCCATGAGCAGGAGAGGAGTGTAATAGCACTCTCCCACCCATGTTCCCCAGCAACTGGAGTACATAGGCACACTGACTCTGACAGTGGAAGCTGCCTAGAACCACCAGGACTAAAAGCCACGGGTGACCCTCTCTCCCATGAACGTGCCAAATTCCCTTTTAAAAGCATCCAAGCCAGTGGCTGTTCTGAAATCCAGATATGATCCTGGAAGCCACATCATGACTATTAGGTGTAGAAAGCTTTATTATCATTAATGTTGATGTTGTTGTCATCGTCGTCGTCATCATCATCATCATATGCTTCCATGCCACCCTTGGCTGAAGCTCTCCGGGTGGTTCACAACATTAAGTCGCCCATCCGGATTTTGATCAGGCCCAATCCTGCTTAGCTTCCAAGATTGGGCCGGTTGAAGCACTGCAGAGAATACCAAGTTATATGCTCAGAAAGTTCCCTTTTAAATCTGAACAAGCCAGTGGCTTTCACCTGTAGCAGCGAATTTCATTGTTTAACTGATCTCCAGAACTGGATCTGCACACACTTGCACTAAGTTTTACTTCCAAAAATGTGCAAATCTCCGCCCACCAATAGGCATGCTCCCCCATGTGCATTTCCATGCTTCAGTGTGGGGGGGCAAAGGTGCGTTTTTGCTTGGGGGCCTTACATCTATCAAGCTTTTCTATGGCTAAAGTTGTTTTAAATTACAGAAAAAGAACAAAAAAGATCCTCAGAATTTGTATGACTTGGAAAAAGCCATTCCTCTGCAGAATCCACGGTCAGAGGCATGGAAATCGTAACTCGCTATGGACGGTTTCTGCAAGATCCCAGCTCAATCCTGAGCCACATGAGGCTTCCAGTGCAGCTGTAATGTGGAAAGAGACTTGGCTGGCCGCACACCAGTTCCGGGCAGCCTCTGTTATTTGCTCCAACGACCTCACAAGACAAGAGGAGCTTCAGAAAAAGCCTGATACTCTGAGCTTTGGTCCCTTGGTCCCTGTAGCTCCATATTGTCAATGTTTTTTTAGCTTCCCTACCTGGAGATGCCAGGAATTGAACCTGGGAATTTCTGCATGCAACACAGGTAGCTCTACTGCTGAGGATCCTGTATCCCGTGCAATTGTCTGTTTGGAGAGTCCCTGTCCAGAAAGTTCAGGTAGCTGCAAGGACTCCTGCTCTCAGCAAAAGTCTGGCCTTTCCTCATGCCAAGGTAAAATTTATCTTGGACTGGACTTATCTAATCTGATTGGACACCACATCCAGTCCTATAAACAAATTCCTAGAAGAAACTGTCATTCCAGCTGCAGCATGGGCAAAAGCAGAGACTCGAAATCAATTAAAAGGAAATATTTTGACACACACCCGCTCGAAGGGGTGCCGCTATCTGGACTTGACTTCTTTGTTGGGGAGATTGCTGGAGATACACAGCTTTTGCAGTGAGAAATATTTGTGTTCCTTTGCAAGGTTACAAGCAGAGTAGACATGAAGACAAGCAGTAGATGCATACCTAAAGGCCACCTAACTATTATCAGGTGCCATCAACCCGAGCTCTATGAAAGGGCGTTGGACACATTTATGTCAGATAAAACTGTTAATGGGTCGTGGTCTTTATGTGTCCTGCCTTTGAGCTCTCCTTTCCCAAGCCCATTTCAAGATGATGCACAGAAAGAAGGGAGAGAGCGCAGAGGATTTTGAAGGCCCCTTCAAGTCTCTTGGTTAGTGGACTCTTCTGCATGGTTGCTGCCACTTTGGGTTACGTAAAGCCAATGTTCAGAGAACTCAACTTGCTATTAGTATCTAGCAAAAGTCCATAGATAATTCTTAGCTTCTAATTCTGGGTTATTTCACTCCCACAACAACCCACAATATTGGGTTCAGACTTTACAGTATCTCATTTTAGTGGGGAGGACTGTGATCTACTTGCATGGTTTGTTGGTCAGATTCTAACTTCTTTCTCTTGAAAGAGGACTTGGACTGGACAGCCCTTCTAAGAGGGGACATGGCCACCCTAGCTGAGCAGCTGGATCTAGAGCCCCTTTTAAATCCTCACAATCCCTCAGTATAGTGTTAGGTCACAGGTATTGTGGGGAATTGCAAACATGGCTAGTTTCCGCTTCCTGTTGCTTATCTGGAGCAGAGGTTGGAGGTGGGCCTTGCTAAGATTCTGGGACCTTGGCACCTGCCCAGTGATTCCAGGTATGACGCTAGCTCCATTGGTAGACTAGAAGAAAAGGAAGAACTTTCTAGCTCTGCAGACAGAAGAAGTGTACCATACAAGTCTATTGACTATCCATTGACTGCTGGAACCAAGAAGGTCTGGTGCTGAGCACCATCTGGGCATGGAAGGTCATGTTGAAAACCACATGGAAGCCACTGTGAGCTTTTTGGAGAACGAAGAGCAGCGGATACACATAGCAAATGAGCCGTGCTCATGAAGGCTCCCAAATAAGGACTTCCTGCTTGGCTAGCTTCAGCCCAGTGTCAAGAACATCCAAGGCCTCTGGATATGTGTGAGTTACTGAGGGCACAAAGTAAAAAGGTTAGGGGGCAGTGCTCCGAATTGCACCTCTCTGGACAGCAGGCACTTTTCTGAGTAAACAGAAAGAGGTCTGACCCCAGTGGACAGTGCGAGTCATCAGTGCCAAATCCGTTGTGTTGAAAATGGTGAGGTGTCTTTTTCTCAGAAAAGTGTGCCATTAAAAGGGAGTATATTGACCATCAAGTCACGAACTTGCAGCAGCTTTGATGGATTCTTACAGGAGCGAGCCGGACCAGAAACTGAGGCAGCTGCCCTCATTTCAGCACTGCCTGAGGCCTATGCAGTTAATCTGGGCATGTAAACGCAGGTGTGGCAAGGATTGAGTGGGGTTGCTTGTCAAATGGACTTTCCTGGGAGTGCAGGATCTGTGCAGGAAGCTGAGCTACACACACGGATCTCCATTTATGCAAGCTCTGGAACATACGATCGACTGCTCTTGAAAATAGGTGGCTGTGCATCCTGTCCACTTATCCTTCCTTAAGGGACTTACACCTCTGTTTGTCTTCCTGGTCCTCCCTTGTTCATGAGCGTGTCCTGGGTTTGCCATGATGCAGACTTCTGATTCTTCACCTTGGCCTGCTATGTGAATACAACTTGGACTTGCTAAGGAACCTTGCTCTTGGGCTCTGGTCTCTGCCTTGCCTTGCAGTCCATGGCCCTCATCCTGGAGCCTCTGTCTTATCTTCCCCTTCCCAAGCCCAAGCCCTGGACAGTGCGGTCACTGCTGGAGTTCTGAAATGGCCGTTCAGAACCTGTTGCTGTCTCCCACCAGTTGGGTGGGTTGTGGGACCACAGTACTTGTAGGAAGAGTTTGTTTTGAGGTTGGCCTGGCACATCTGAAGGGAGCTCTTACAATTGCGTTCTTTGGATTTTTTACCCATTTATTTAAAATTTTTGTATCCCACTCTTTACAATGTTCATGGTGGCAGTAACATAAACAAACAGGACACAGCATTACACACAAAATATAAAACAAGTACTAACACTAACATTTAAAATACTGGGAAAATAAAAAGTTTTGGCTTGGCACTGAAATGAAAAAAGCTTCAGTGCCAAACACACCTCTCTGGGGAACCCATTCCATAGCTGGGGCGCCACCACAGAGAAGGCCCTCCTCCGGGTAGCCACTCTTCTGATCTTCTTCAAAAGGGCTCCCAAAGAAGGACCTCCATTCCAAATCTTAGAGGCCAGGCAGGTACGAGTACATATGGAAGGAGGTGCTCTTCCAGATATCCAGGTCCTAAGCTGTTTAGGGCTTTATAAGTCATCACTAGCACCTTAAATTGTGCCTGGACTTCAATCAGAAGCCAGTGCAGATGGTGCAGGACCGGTGCTGTGTGTATGCATCTGCCGGTCCCCGCAAGCAACCCGGCTGCTCTGTTTTCAGAAAAGCAGAAAGCAAGAGGACAGCTTGGTGACAGCTTGGTAAAATCTTGGTGATAGGAAATGCTGCTTGGATGAAAAAGTGAACCTCACAGATCATCAAATGTCAAAGAGAGTGAGAGAGACCCAGGTCCTTTCCCTTTTAAAAAACTTTTAAAATTAATTTTTAAGTCTAAAATACAACTAAAAACCTTACAGCTAGAATAAACAACATATAAGATTAAACATACAATTAAAATAAAATTTTAAAAGGTACTGTGCTCCCCACCCCCAGGACACATGCTACAGAAAGAAAAACTCATGCAAACATTCTTTCAGGCTATTTCCCCCTTCCAAAATTGCAATGATTCTTTTGACGGTTCAAATCCCTTCCCCCTTTTTAAACACATACTCAGTAAATGCAATTATTAGGCCCTGTCTCCATCCAGTAGCCTCAACCCAGACCATTGCACTAGCTCTTCGTGTTACTTTTAGTCATTTCTAATTCATGTCACTGATCTGAGTTCACCAGTACTTTTCCGTTTTGGTTTTTTCTTTTCCAGATGCTGTGCGAACGGGAGACCTTGATGCCTCTGCCCCGTGCAAATGAAATTTAATTACTGGCTTATGAGCGAGGCTTGCAGTGTGTTCTCTTGCCTCCCGCACACTTGGAGATGCCCCTGCCTCCCTTCCCATTCTAAGGAAAGGAGGGACTCCACTCTGCTCATGAACTCTGGAGAAGTTTCTCCAGGGCAGGCCCCTGCAACCGGCACCGTCCAGATCTTTTGGACTATAACTTCCATCATCCCCTCCACCAGTTAAGCATCTGAAAGGCACCAGCTGGGGAAGGTGGGTTTAGAGTTTGAAAGGTGGGATGGCAGAACCGTAGGCTTATGCCCCGCGGGGGCTGTCCGAGGTATCAGGCCACCAGGAGGTGCTGGGGTTGAATGTGTAAGGCAGAGACTGCCACTGAGTTACAGCCCTTGCCCCTAACATGGGATGCGGCCTGTCAGATCCCCGTCCTTCTGGCTCAGTATTGTCTATACAGAGGTGGGCAGATCTGGATCTGCTGGTAGATTTCTTAGTCATTTGCAGGTCATTTGCTAAGCATGTCCAACAATGGAAGCAACAAATTAACTCTCACACACATTATAATGATTGTAAGCCATTCTGAGATGCCATGCATAAGGGACGGCATACAAAGGTTTTAAATAAATAATTTTTAAAATTATAATGCTGCACAACCACCCAAACAAAGAAGCTGGAAGTGGATGTGTGTGGAAAGACTGGGAACTCCGATCGGAACAGATTCCCAGCCTCCGCAGTCTTTCATTCTTGCATGACCCGGGTTGCATCATTGAAGCTGCAGTGGCTTGTTTGGTGACATGTGCCACATGCTCTCCACCCTCAAACCCATGACCTGTTGCTGATTTCTTTGAAGGATGTTTCCTTTCAAACAAGCCATGATCTCCGGGTTTGAGCAAAGTGGCCAGCGGTGACCAGGCATGTCATCAAGCAAAGGTTCCTCACAGCCACCAGTGATTTCAATGAGGTTAAGGCTGATGGATCACAGAGTTTTAGGAATCTCCACAATAGACCGTGCAGGGCCTGCAGCCCACCTGCTCCTGCTCTAAACTGCTGAACAGCTCTTCCTGGGCTCAGACAGTGACAAACAGGCCCTACGGAGAAGTTAAATATGAAGGGCGTTGCACTGGTCCAGATCCAGGAACATGAGAAAGTCTTTTGTAGTGCTCTTGGATCTCAGCTACCCATTCAAGACCAGGTCACCCCCAAATACTTTGTATTCGACTATGGATAGCTCACACACATATATTGTCTGGGTTCAGATACCACGATAACCCATGGTTCAGCGACAACCTGCACTCAGCCTGTACTCAACCCTTGGGTTTTGTCTGAACACAGTCATTGTTGCTGCAAAAATCTCTTTCTGCACTGGGGTCCCGAATGGTGCTGTGTTGCTAGGGAAATTCATCCCACTTCCAGTGAGGACTTGCAGGGAAGGTCAGAGAAAAAGGGAACTCTAAGGACAGCAGAAGATAGTACCAGCAAGCTATTGATGCATAGGGAGCGCCTAGCAATATAATCAAGAAAAAGAATCCAACATGCATAAAACGCAAGGGAAGCAAAAGTTAAATTGTTTCTTAAACAGATTATATCCTTGGATTATGGCTATGTGGAAACAGGTATTTACTTTTGCTGAGGAAGAAAAGGTTGGATCCAGATTTAGGCTGGACCCAATGATGCTGGTGGAATAGGGTCCCTGACCTCCCGTTCCTATGGCAACCAACCCTTTCAATCTGCATTTCAGCCATGGTGGGTTGTGCTGAACGCCAGCTGCGCTTTTCAGTCCACAGCAGATGGCTGCGTGTGTCATGCAAACCTGATTAAGATAGCCTATGCAAGGTTTAAGTACCCTCACATAACCATAAAACATCCCATAGATTGTGCAAGAGTTGTTTGATCCTTGCACAAGCCACTTTTGCTGGGTTTGCATGACCTGATAAGCCCCTGAGATCACCCACTTCGACCTGCGTATTTGAAAGGGTGGTAGCCATGAATCATAACCCATAGTGACTTGAATAAGGCAGGCTGAGCTGCAGCGATTGTGCAAAATTGGTCAGTTGGGAGACCCTGCTGAAGGGGAGGGATGTATGTATTGGGATGGCTATATGCAGGGCTTTTTTGCCATCGAACACACCGGAACAGCGTTCCGGCACCTTTTTTTCCAACAGATTTTATGAAGTGATTTTCAATCTCAGATCAGCAGCAAACATCATTAACATAGTGCCTGTGGGCTGCTTTTGTGTCCGTGCCGATAGTGAGTGAGCGCTTACTGCCTGCAGTGACCATTATGTTTATGTGTGTGTAGAGTGACTGGCTTTACACTAAATCTTTTTTAGTGTAAAAGTGTGACCTCAAGATGTGAGTTCCGGCACTTTTTTTTTTTTTACAAAAAAAGTACTGGCTATATGAATAACATTTCCAAAGCGTGCACAATTTTGGGGTGATCTATTGGTTGGCCTAATACAGATATTACAGAAGCATGGAATAGATGTGGAACATACATTTTCTTACGAACGGTATCTCCCACCTTTTTCTTCCTTCAAGGAATTCCGAGGACGTTACATAGGTCCTCTTTATTTTGAGCCTTTTAAAAGGGATAGTCATTTCTCATTTGGAAAAAGCAATTGCAAGGAATTCAGTTTGGGGGTGGGAATCCGTCAGGTTTCCTTGGCTCAGCTCCCAGGCTGGTGGCCCACTTTCTCTGCGCCCCAAGTCTGCTCTGCACTGAGTGTTTGTCTGGGTGTCTGGAAGGGGGTGAATTTGTGAGGTTAACCCAAACCTGCCACCCGTGTAGTCATTGTGCAAGCAGAGATCTGCTTCTGTGCACAAGACTCGTGGGCTCTGCATGTTTGCAGACAGAATTGTATGCTCTGTGGAAAGAAGGGGTCCACAAGCCCCCCCCCCCAACATCTGTGGACTTGACTTTTCCTGGCCAGCCCAAGTTTGGGAAGGAAGTCCCGTGAGCACCACTGAGCCAAATTCTGCCTAGATCTTCACATCCCAATCTGGAAATATCTTTTGGAGTCTAGGGGCTGAAAAGATGAAAAGACAGATCTCTTAAAGCAGATTAAAAATTGGTACATTTTCAGCTAGTCTACAAAACAACTCATGCTTGGCCCAGTTTATACTATACACGTCACAGGACTACTGTGTTCTCCTCCTGACTAGCTTACTGTGCATTTCATGCAGGGCATGTGATGTGACTCTTGCAAGCATGTTTGAGATAAAAACATCTGTGCATAATTTGGGCCTTGTGTTGCCTTGGAATGTGGCAAGAACATCCAGGATGCACTCTGACCAAATGCATGGAAAAATGGCTTGCGTTCATATTTGCCAAGCATCTGAGAAACGGTTCAAAACGAGCTGTGTTTGTGCACACGTGTGTGTGGGCATGCGCGACGCTCTGTGACTTCTTAATATGAATTCACATGACCCCCTTGCTCGATTCCCAGTGAAATGGCAAATTCTGCGTTTCTTGGCTCGAAGGTCTCTGCTGACTCAGGGCTTCAGTTGATTACGACCTGTGTCAATATGTACTTATTGCCTGTGTGATTGTGTGTCTTTCTCATTTCTCCCCTTTGATCCGTAATTTCCAAGAATGGAATGCTAAAGTAGGGGAGGGGGGGCGTGGACCTAAGTCAAATAGGGGAGAAATGTGGGGTGAGGGCAAGGGGTGGCCAGCTTAGCATGCGGAACCAAGGAACTACCCGCCACTCCTCCTCTTCCTCCTGCCTCCCCATTTCTCTGCGACATGTGGAGGCATTTTTCTCCAATCAGATCAATGTTTGAAGAGCTCTGGCCTGAGCAAACATGGGGCTGTGCAGGGCATTGCTCGGGTGCTTGGGCCAGACCCTCTTGGCGAGCCAGCCCGCCTTTGCCGAGCAGCCGTCCGCGGTATTTGTTGGGGTAATTTGAATCGAAATCCAGCACATTTCTGCAGCGTGCCGGCGACCGGGGAACCACGGGCCTTGCTGCTCTGCTGCCCAGGAACCAGGTGTGCCTGGGCACCTTCACGGCCTCGCCTGCTCTGTCTTGGACCCCCGCTCAGGCCCAGGGGGACCCAAAGCTGTTTGCATCCAGGGCCACCTTTGAGACACCGCCTTGGGCACTTGCAACGCCGTAGGCTTGCTTAGAGGGTCTCAGGATGGCTTGTGGGGCAAACGCAGCTCTCTTCCTGCAGGGGAGAAAGGCCAGGGAGTTTGAGAGGAGCCCCTGGGATGCCCGCAGCCCCACATCTCCTCACACCGGACTCTGCTTAAAGATGGAGCCGGTCCTGGCTGCCTGGCGGCTCCCTGGACAGCCGCTGTGCCCCCCCCCCACAGCCCTTACCCCAAAGGGGGAAATACAGCCCAGACGATGACAACCAAGGAGATCATTCATTGTCATAAAAAATGCATCACCTGAGACATCTACACAACTGCAGAAATAATGATTGCAGCAGAAACATGGCACAGTCCATGTTGCCAGAGGGTGCGCAGGCGCCGGGCGTGCCTTGCAGGGCTTGCTCACCAGGGGCAAGGTCTGGGGGGCAGCCTCGAGGCCCCATCGACCTCCTCCTCCTAAGAGCGGCTATCTCTAAGCTGGGCTTCGATTGGACAGCCACTCAAAGGATGGGATGGTCCTTGGCAGCCCTTCCGACAGAGAAGCCCCTCAGGCCTGCCTCCATGTGAAATTTGCTCAGGGAACTGCAGCCAAAGGAGGCCATAATCGAGACGTGCTTAGCCCAGGAGTCACTGATCATTCCTGGAGCCAGAAATAATTTTGTACAGGACGCCACGTCTGATACCCCTGCTCCAAAATGTTATCTGTTAGCACCATCCTTTCACAGGAGAACGATTTTTGGTGGCTGCCATTCTTGTATCGTGGCTTGTCAGGGTCCCTTGCTCATCACTCAATAGTCTCCCAATAGATCCCAGGATACTTTCTGCTCACTCTCTGGTCTGGTCTCTCCAGGGTGTCCAGGTGGCCTGGTGCCCTCCTTTTCAGAGGACATTCCTTCATAAAGAGGTTGCAAAGTCTGATATAAAGTCAAGAACCATAAAGAGGGAGAGGAGCACAGGTCTTAAAGTGGCCCATTGGCTGTGAGCACCTGGAGGGCAGACGTAGCAGCAGGCACATGGGTAGCCTAGTTGGTCTTCTGCACTACAGGTAAGATCAACTGCATTTCTATAGCCTTAGTTGTTTTTTAAATCAGTGCCTGCATTAAAGTTGGGCAGAAGAGCATCCTCCAGATGGTTTGGACCAGCACTGTCAGCCCAAGACAATGGTCAGAGATGATGAGGTTTGTAGTCCAAACTATCTAAGGGATACCAACGCTTCGACCCCTGGCCTTTAACTGCAAATTTTCATATGTCAAAAAATAAAAATTAACAAATCCTGCTTTTCATGTTGCATTTTATTCTCTCTCTCCCTTTTTGGGGCAATACATAAACAGCCCTCTTAGCTAAGTCAAGCATCCTGTTTCCCACAGCGGCAACCAGAGGGCACCTTTTGGAAGCCACAAGCAGGACATGAAGGTGACGGTCGCCTCCCACCCTGGTCTGTGCCGCCCGACAAACACAGCCCACGCTAGTAACTCCAGGCCAGTGGGTCATTCCTGGCCAGCAAGCAAGGGGTTAAAGGCGGCTTCTTTCAGGCAGCTGGACAGGGCGTCCAGGAGGTTGGCAGCCCAGCCACCGTGTTGCTACATTAGCAGCAGTGGGAGGACGCAGACTGTAGAAGTTGGACTTTCCACGCTGTGGCAGCGAGCATGAGGAAAGGTAAGTGGGGGAGAAGACAGACAGACATTGCCAGCCGTTGCTTTCAGGGGATTTCTTTCCTGCGGTGCGACAGGAGCCTGTAGCTGGGGCAGTGGCCAAGTCTCCCCTTTCTCGGACCTTGGAAAAGGATATGGGCCGCTTTGGGAAGGGGAGCGAAGCATTTCCAAGGCTGTGTTTGCAGAGGTTCCCTGCTTGCACGCTCTGAAGGGCTTCCGTGGACAAACAAGTGTATCACATTAGCGCAAACTCTGGAGGAAGTGATCAATTAATTAGCTGGGTGGTGGGACAGATAACTTGTGCATGGAAGGTTTTGATTCAGTGCCCGGTATTTCCAGTTTAAAAATCAGTTGATCCGTCAGGAGATTCTTCTCGTCTGTGGTCCTGGACAGCCACTGGACTGTCGTCTTGCAGGACAGTTAAAAGATCTGGCGCTCTAATCCACCTAAAATGCACACATGCTAATTAATGTGTCTAAGTGCACATTTAGAAAGCATTACCAGGAGCTAATCAAAATTTCACAGAAATTAAAAGAGGTCCATTGATTCCCCATCCAAATCACAACCATGAAAAGAAACTATTTAATTCTTTTGCAGTCCCACCTGCATCTCCAACCAGCCAAGATCAGGAATTCCTTTTTAACGGCAATTAATTTACAGTGGTTATGAAAGGATGTGACAAGGTACACAAAAAGAGAGAGGGCTTGTAAGGCTTGTCATGATTGTGTTCACACCCAGGGATGGAAAGGCTTCTCTTGGCATCAATGGAAAAGCTTCCCCTAACTTTAACAGTGGTCCATTGCTGTGAAAACAACACCAACTTGCATTGGCACCAATGGAAACTTGGGGTTCTGTGCAAAATATTTGGGGTTCTGGTAAATGGATCTGTGGTCAAGGTCCCATGGGAACTCCAGTGGCCCCTGCTATTCAGGGAAGCCTGACCTCAGCCAAGGCAGGTTTCCATATGCTTACATTCCTATTCATCTAGAAGTAAATTGACATCTTATTAAGACTATCAAATAGCTAGTTCCCCCTTTTGAAACCTAGTAATTATTTTATAAAGAGTTAGAATTGCCAGAGAAGTTAGCATTGTTCCAAGGTGTGGGGAAGAATGCAGGCTTTGATTATAAAGCAAAAATAGGCACACAGAAGTAAATGTATTTGGCAAAAGGTTGGACGAAGCACTAAAAGATCAGCATGAAATAAAATCCAAACACAATGCTCAGGTAGTCAAAACCTGATGGTCATTCAAACACTCTGCTACACAAGTGTAAGAAAAACACAGCAGATGCTTTAGAGTGCATGTTCGGCTGAGGAGGCGTATGAAAAACTTTTTCCGTCGTGCATCTGTTGGTGCTATCTGCTACCTAGGGATGTGCTGGACTCCAATGTCCATTTAAGCCCCTTCACATGCAATTTGGTATAATTATAATGAAATACTTGTGTAATTATTTGCCTAATTACTTCCTTTCATTTATAACATAATATTTATAACATAAATATTTGCTTTAATTTAACAGAAACTCCATTTGTGGTTGACTTAACCAATGCTTACCCCCATTGCTCTAAAACAGCAAAAACTGCTGCTAAGATAACTGTCCTTGGAATTTGTGACTTATTTCCTTAATGCAATATTGGCATACGTCCAATTCAAATATTAACTAACCTTCCATAAAAGATGCCCACATGCCTCCCATCCTTACATCTGAAGTGCTTCTGGACAGTTCTTCAGATCTGGTGAATGTGGATCTTGTCCGCCATTCAGCCGCCATGTTTGCCTTCGTAGATGTCATCAGGCTACAACTCCCATCACCTCTGATGATAGCCCACCTGGTTGGACTGATGGGAACTGGGATGTGGCATAAGTAGGACCACCAGCTCCCTACCCCTGTGCTAGGATGCTATTCCACATTCTTCTAGTGGAAATATGCTGGGAAGTGACTGCAGGATCCACCCCACGGGAGCCTTCCAGATGTGTCGGATTCCGCTCTCGAGTACACCCCTTGCTATGGAGACTGATCGGGAATGCTGGGGCTTTATTTATTTATTTTAAACTTTTGTATCCCAGTGATCTCTTGGGTTGGCATACAATAAGGAACAAATAAACAACAAAACAACACAAAACAACACACAAAACAAAACAAACACGGCATCCAGCAAGTCAAAATAAAAACCCCAGTTAAAACCAACTAAACATTAAAATAACAGGGAAATAAAAAGGTTTCCACCTGACACAGAAAAGAATAAAACATTCACGCCAGGTAAGCCTCTCTGGGGAGCATCTTCCATGGATGGGGCACCCACAGAGAAGGCCCTCCTCCAGGTAGCCACCCTCCTGATCTTCAAGGAGGGATCCCGGAGCAGGGCCTCCGCCTCAGAGCTCAAGGGGCACATAGGGGAGAAGGCGCTCCTTCAGGTACTCAGGACCCAATCCATTTAGGGCATTGTAGGTCATCACCAGCACCTTAGATTGGGCCCAGACGTCAATTGGCAGCCAGTATAACTGACAGAGGGCCAGCGTTATATGTGAGTGCCTGCCGGTCCCCAATGATATTCTGGCAGCTCTGTTCTGAACCAACGGAAGTATCCAGACCGTATCCAGACACAGAGCATGTTACAGTAATCCAGTCGGGAATGGTGGTCTGGAGAGGAAGGCTGGCGGAGGAAGGGCATCGTTCAGTGGCAGAATGCATGTGCAAGGCCCCAGCTGCAGTTGCTGGCTGATGGAAAATCTCCTCCTGACTCCCCAGAGATGCCTTGCTGCCCATCCGGGTTGACAGCACTGGACTAGGTTGACCAAAGGTCTGACCCAGTATAGAACAGAAGGGCTGCAGCTCTCTGCTCAGGCATGAACTTTGCATGCAAAAAGTCCCCCATTCAATTTACAGCATCTCCAGACAGGGGGGGGAAAGACTCTCAGCCAAACCCTGGAGAGCCACTGCTGCCAGTCAGTGTTGGCACTACTGGGCTAAATGGACTGAGCGTCTAACTCAAGATGCAGAAGGGAGGGCTGGGAAAACTCTGGCCTGAAACGCTGGAGAGCTGCCGCCGCCAGTCCGTATTGAGGCAGGAGGGGTGCCGGCGTTTATGAATGGCCTCCTCTGCACTGGAGTGTCTTCTGCATAGGCAAACATTGTGGCTCATTTCTGCAGCTCAGTGTGGTGTGCAGGGGATGGTGGCTTCTCGTTTAAAGACGTTGCCTTCAGGGGAACTTCCTGTTTGCAGCCATTGATGGGACTCTGTCAAGGCTTAGTTCTCGTTCACAAGAAACCTCTGGAGGAGACCTTAAAGCCACCTAGCCTAGCCTGGAGCCTTCCAAATGTTTTGGATTGCAACTCCCAGCATTCTTGACTATTGGGCATAACAGATGGGGTTGAGGGCAAATGAAGTCCAAACATCTGGAGATCACCACACAGGTGACCCTCTTTCATTCTAACTTCTGGGCACCCTATTCCAGTGGTGGGCAGGCTTGGAAGCAAAAGAAGGCAGGGTCAAAATACTCTCAAAGATCAGTATATTCCGGTGTAGAGCTCTTTCTGCCAGTAACTAAGCTCAGGAGAGGCCTTTTGACTTTTCAAGATGGGGAACATTCACAGAAGCCAGGAGAAAGGGTGGTAGCCACTCAAGAACCTCAGAAGGCCAGATGGGGCCTTCAAGAATGGATAGATTTAGCCTACAGGACTGAAGTTCAACAGCCCAGCCTTAAAACATCACACATGCTTTATTTTAAAATTATTATGATTATCTGTACTTTACAAGAAACATGGTTTAGATGATATGAAATCCCACATTTAAGAGTGGAGTATGGGCTATATGTGAACCACATGTTTTGAAAGGTGGGTCATCATATAGTCTAGACTCAGCCAATAGAATAGACCATGGTGAACAACCCACTGTTAACAAACCAACAAGAAACCATGGTTAGCAAGCCACAGCTGGGTTCCGGTGACACAATAACTCACAATTTCAACCCGAGTCCATGGTTCAAGAATAACCCACACTCAACCAATTCAACATAAGCACTCCACTATTCTTGTTCTTTTAGCATCGCTTGAGTGCTGTCAACCGTCGTGTCCTTCAGAGCTCAACTTGAGTTTCACTGACTGCGATGGGTCTAATCTAAATATCACTAAGACTGGATCCTAAGACCTGTTCTTTCATCTGCAGGACACTCTCATTAAATCTCCTTTATTTATTTCAGCAGTGAAATATAACAGTGGAACTCTTTATCTTGTTGCTGTGCTTACTAGTTATTTTACCTTCTAAAAATAGAGCACTTTTCCTGGCTTAGCTTAACGGTACAACAAAATCAACTATTAACTAGGGAGACATGTTTCTCTGGCTGGCCTTTGTGAAGGTCATCCTGGATTGGTGAACAGATCACCATGTTTTTCCATATGTAAAGAAGTTAACGCCATGGCAGGGTGGGGAGAAAGACTTTTGGTGCCGCAGAGGATTGCAGGAGACAGGCGAGATGGCCAGAAAGACTGGCGAGGTGGGTGGCATGTGGCTTGTTCAGAGGGCGCTCTGATTTGAGAAGCTAGTCTGCCACCTGTGTTATTTATTTACAAGATTTGTATCTTGCTGTGTCTCCAAGAAATATCCTGAGTGGTGAACAATAAGAAAGAAGGAAGGAAAAAAGAATTAAAAATACAGAGTGAACATCTTCAAAATCAAGTTATGCTAATAAAACCATGGCTGGTCAGCCAGAGAAGGCTTGTTTAATCTTTCCAGCAGACACCAAAAACACCTGCGTGAGATCAACAGGCAGGGGCCTCCACAGAGAAGGAGCCAGTACACTACAGATCTGCCCTGAGTGGATCTTGAATGGACCTCTGGTCCACGCGGAGTTCCCAGGGTTGGCTGCACTCTCGTGTTGCTGCCATCCTAAACTTTTGTGCTCACCTGTGATGTTGCTGGGAGTCCTCAGATGGAACCTACAATGGGCTTCCACAATCGTGAGATCTAGAAACAAGCTTTCTTAATTAAATGTTGGCGAATTCTGCAGTTTTGTGGAGCAGTCCCAGCAAACTGGGCTCTGGGGCTTCCTTGGGCAAGAGGCCTCCAGTGGGCTGCTTTCCTGACACACCTCCACGATGCCAGCATGGCTCCGTTTGGGTGTCTTCTCCTCCTGCTCCTGGTAGAAGAGTGCCAGGTTGCCACTCCTCCTGCCTGTGCACATGCTGTCAGAGGACAGGCGGACAGGCAGACAGCAAGAGCTGAGGATTTCTGGGCATAGGCAGAGAACCCCTTCTGGGAACTGAGCAAACCTTAAACTTTGCTCCAGACCACAACGTTACGCCATTGCTGGCTTGTCTGTTCCTGCCTGGTAGCTTATGTTTTATTCTTATCTGCCCAACAGAAGTGGTGCTGGTGTTGACGTTATTCGGGTTGTTGGCAGCCAGGTCTCAGCCCCTGGAAGCAGGAGCCACCAAAGAACATGCCAACCCAGAAAGCCAGAAATGTCCCAGTCCATGTGCTTGCAGTTGTGACGACTGCAACGAGGAGCTGAACGTCTACTGCAGTGTTCGGAATCTCACCAGCCTGCCTGAAGATGTGCCCAGAGGTGTGAGGATGTTGTGGCTGGATGGAAACAATTTCACTTCCTTGCCAGCTCTTGCCTTCAGAAACCTCTCCAGCCTGGAGTTTCTCAACCTTCAAGGCAGCCAACTGTCCAGTATAGAACAGCATGCCTTCCATGGCTTGGAGGGGTTGGACATCTTGCTCCTTGAACGCAACCAGCTGAAGTTGTTGACACCCAACATCTTCCTCCACCTGCAGAACTTGGCTTCCCTACGTCTCAACAACAACCAGTTTAGCAAGCTTGAAGAGGGTGTATTTGCCGGGCTTTCCAATCTATGGCATTTGAACCTTGGATGGAACTCCTTGGTGGTCCTACCAGACAAAGTCTTTCATGACCTCCCTAACCTGAGGGACCTGGTCCTGGCTGGGAACAAGCTGCACTATCTCCAGCATCAGCTGTTCTACAGCCTCAGTGAGCTGAGAGAGCTGGACCTGAGTGGGAATTCACTCAAGGGCATTAAAGGAAACATTTTCACAAAGCTTCATAAGCTGCAGAAGCTGTACCTGAACCAGAACCAAATCAATGCTATCGCCCCACGGGCCTTTGTAGGCATGAAGTCTCTGCGATGGTTAGATCTGTCCCACAACCGTCTCACCACCCTGTTTGAAGACACATTCTTGGGTCTTTCAAGCCTCCATGTATTACGCCTGACCAGCAATTTGATAGCGAGCCTGAGGCCAAGAACCTTCAAGGACCTCCAGTTTTTGGAGGAGCTACAGCTAGGGAACAACAGGCTCCGAAGCTTGCCAGAAAAGGGGTTTGACAAGCTGAACCAGCTGGAGGTCCTTACTCTGAATGAAAACCAGATTCAGGAGATCAGGCCTGGGGCGTTCCTTGGGCTTTCTAATGTTGCTGTGATAAACCTTTCTGGGAATTGCCTCAAGACTATTCCGGATTTCACATTCCGGGGCCTGAGCCAGCTGCACAGCCTCCACCTGGAAAACAGCTGCCTCAGCCGGATCAGGCCCCAGATGTTTTCTGATCTTTCCAGTCTGCGGCGGCTTTTCTTGCAGCATAATATGATCTCTGAGATAGAGGAACATGGCCTGAGTGACCTGCATGAGCTCCTCGACTTGGACCTCAAGCACAATCACTTGAGAAGACTTTCTGCAAATCAGTTCGTGGGCCTCCGGAACCTTGAGTATCTTCTCCTGTCTTTCAACAAGTTGCTGGAGATCTCTCCTGAAGCCTTCACCCCACTTCTGCGCCTCTCCTGGCTTGACCTCTCTAACAACTGCCTGGAGGTGCTGGATAGCAATGTTCTTGCCTCCTTTTCCAAACTGGGCTATCTGAGTGTCAGGAACAATTCGCTGAGGGCCTTTTCAATGGGTTGGCTTGGGCCATCTCCCACACTCACCCAGCTGTGGCTGGAAGGGAACCCATGGCAGTGCAATTGCAGCCTCAGGGACCTGCGGGACTTCGCCTTGCAGTACCCCAATGTGGTCTTGCGGTACACGCAGTCCATCACAGAAGGGGACGCCCCTGTGTATACCTACAACAACATCACTTGTGCCAGCCCTGGAGAGGTGGCAGGACTTGACCTGCGGGACCTTGACGGAGGCCATTTTGCCAACTGCTAATCCTGGGTCTTCTGCCTGCTTCCTGCAACACTGGCATGCTGTCCCAGATCTTGTGAACTAACGGAACCCATCTATCGCCGTGGAATTCCAACTCCCCTTCCTCCTTTGAGAAGGGTCTGATTTAAAGAGGCATCTTCAAGCATGTGTGTGTGTTGCCCAAGCCTTCTCTTTGGGTATTCGACCTCACCAACTACCCCGAACCTCCTGCTTTGCACTCTCCAAGGGTTGAAGACCCAACCACTGGAATGGGGGTGTTGGACCTTAGCCTCCAGCCCTACCTGCTATGGGAAGGCAGCCCCTGAGAGCACACTGGTTTGTCAGGCATGTGTGGAAGAGCTTTTTTCAGTTGCTCCCCCCCCCCCCACCGAACTATGGAATGCATACCCTCAAGAACTTATGACTGACTTCCAATTTCCTAACCTTTGGAAGGGGTATGGAGAGGCGTCTTTCCAGTTAGCATTTTGAAAGAGGTAGCTGTAATGTTTTGTTTTTAATGTTTTGTTATTGTAATTGTTTTTGATGTGTGCTTTGTACATTGCCTTAATGGCCTTTTCATAGGTAAGGAGGTATCTACAATTTAATAATAAATAATTCATCAAAACCGAATTCTGCCCTCAGGCCAAAAGTTTCAGTCCGGCTGCAAAAGAACTTGTGACAGCTCTCTTCTCCTTGCAAATGATGGTCCATTAAGCAGCTGAAATGCTGTCACATAAATGTTTGGCAGATGTATCGCTGCTTCAGCTATTTTGGAAAAAAAGCGGCTCATACATAAATAGATAAAAAGCAGATGCCCTTTTTGGCAGGAAAGGTCTAGCAGGGGCCGAGACTGGCATGCAGTCGGTCCTGGACCACTTTTCGCTCCTTCTCTTTCAATTTCTTTGGCATTGTGAACTGCACAGCAATCAACCAAAACCAGAGAATGGAAATTTAAAATAGAAAATAATTATGATCAGCACACACACCTCTGCCTATAATTGCATACATTCCATGTAATTGGATCAATTACATGCGAGCGTCAACGAAGGCAGACCCGACAAGCAGCTGTGTGTCCACACGCACGGCACACCATTTGCTCGGATACTGGGTGTGCTTTTAGGTCTTTATCTTCCTAGCGTGGCACCAGGGACCTTTTCGCTGACACGGATGCCAAAATTCCAGCAGGGGCTGCTGGCCAGCCTGTTTTTCAGCCTGCTTTTAGTACAACTTCCCCCAGCGTTATCAGTACAAGGCGGATCATCAGGAACAGGTCTTTTGTCAAGTAAATTGGACTTTGTAGACCATTTGAGACAAAGCCACTCCAAAATACTTAGCCTCACAACAGGAAGCAAAACATTTCTGCCCAGAGAATTAATTCACCCATGCAAGCTGCAGGCGGTCCCGAATTGCAAACTTTTGAGTTCCAAACGATCCATACTTACAACCTGCCATAAAGCTTATTAATTTAAAAAATTACTGCAGAAAATCATCACTGCCATAGAGAGGGAGCAAAAGGGGAGGGGGGAGCCCTCCGAAACATGCCTTCATGGCCCACCCATCTGGAGAGGAAAATCCGCATTTCCGTGCTGCTAAGTGGAGGTGCTGATGAATTTCAGTGGAAAGGCAGGGCTACAGATATTCAGTTTTCCCTTTTCACAGGAGTCCTGTGTCCCCAGGCCTATATGTGATGCAACGTATTTACAAATTGGGCTTTAAGACTAATTTCCATTTTCTGAGGAACAGAGCTGTGATTACAGATAAGCTTGTGGAAACAGAGGCGATGGGCATTTCATTCTCCCATCTTACCTGGGAAGATGGGGAAAAGCGAAAGGTACCTTCTTTGGGCTTATCAAGCTACCTTCTTTAGGATCAGAGGATCTATTCCAGCAGGACACGCACCCTTCATCTTGCCTAGTGCCACATTCATTTCTTTCGGGCTGTGTAAGGAAGAATTCCCACGGGATTATGCTTTGAGACGCAAACCCTGACTCTTCTCCCTCAGCTCAGCCAGTTTTGCAACAGCTTTTAACACAAGAAAATGGTGACCCCACCCAGTCACTGACCCCCCTCTCTGGGCAGACATGCCATCACGTACACTGCACTGGATGAATGCAGTGAAAAGGTCTAGTACTTAGGAGCTTGTCAATCACAATACAGACTCGTTTGATGTATCACTTTGACCTGCTGCTCTAATTCCAGATATTATGCCATTCCAGGCAGGGCAAGAAGCCAGGAGGCAGAGAACAATGAATTTACAAGAATCCCTGATTGTGGAATCATGTTGAATTGTGCAGTTCTAGTAAACTGATTCTGTCAGGTGGCAATTACCGGCTGGGATTGATTAAAAAAGTAGGAATTGTCACACAATTTCCAATAGCGATTTCACATGATGTGTGTAACACAAGTGGCACCTACACCAGGCCACTGAATTGCAGGAGGGAGGGACTGACAGGGGAATCTGAGGTTTACAGAAGTGCAATAGAGTGGGAGTAGGTAGAAGACTGGAGTGTCACACTAATGGATCTTCTCTTGAGCAGAGTAAAGATCCCCTTAGAATTAGCTGGTTCAAAGGCATCACAACAGAAAGAGGATTTTAGACTTGGGCTTCCATTTGGAGGGTTCCTTTTGCAACCACAGGCAAAATTTGGGCCCAAAATAACTTCAGGAGCACCTTTGCCCATGTGATCCACCTCACCTGCCAGGGATTACCTTTTGAAGTTTCAGAGGACCTTTCTCATTGGTTGCCCCTAAACTATGGAGTGGCCTGCCAGGGGTGATGCATCCGATATCCCGGACTGCGGCCTTCAAGAGGGAGTTCAAGATGCATCTCTTCCAACAGCCCTTCCCAAATTCACTCTATTTAATATGCTTACTTTTAGTCTAAAGTGTAATTATCGCTGGTTTTAATTTCATGGGAACTGCCCAGAGGCTATGGGATTGGGAGTGGTATATAAAAATCAAAACAAGAGACACTTTGATCTCCAAGAAAGGGTTTGTAATAAAGCGTGAATGAACAGACTGCAGTTTTCTCAGGTGGGATTTACAAACATGTGAGCTCTGGCAGCGAGGGAGGTGACCCTCGATGGAAGCTATGGCGAACTTTAGCCAGGTTGGAGCCTTGATACCTTCTGAAGCCAGTAGCTGGGGAGACTGGCACGAGTCGGGGGCTCCCTGGTCATTGTCCACCTGATTATTCAGCGGTAAGGCAGCCAATGAGCTGCGGACCACTCACGAACCAGACTGACAAAATGCGCACAGAGACCCTAATTGCAACAGCATGTTGTGTTTAATGGAAGGTGGCTGAGCCGTGCGTTGTGCTCCATTCCGCAGAGCAGTAGAGCAACGCATTTCGTAGGAGACAGAGCTGGCGCGAGGCTTTTGCGAAGGCTCCTGCCACACACGGGACGGGGGCCTCGCTAGGCAACGCGCTGCCCTGCCTGAACAAGGGAGCCAGCCCAAGAAGGGGGATCGAAAGCGCCGAGTGCCAAGTCCTGCTGGCAGCTTGGTTGGGGTGAGGACGGGCCGAGCGCGAGGGAATGGCCTTTTCTTTGGTTCTGTGTGTGCACTTGCAAACTCCGGGTGGATGGAATGACGGCTGTGCATTCAAGGAAACTGCCCACCGCTGGCACTGCGTTAATGCTGCCACTGAGCGGCACTCGTCCAGGGGGAAACTCAGGCTCCAGAAGGGGCTGGTGCAGTCCGGCCCTCGCGACAGGCGCTCCCGATTTGCGGAGCTCTCTTCTGAACTGCTCCCTCGGCTCCTCCTTCCAGGACAAGGTGGCGCCGGTGAACTCAAATCCCAGCCGTTGCTTCTGCCTCAGGAGCTGCCTGTGGACGCCACAGCCAAGACCTGCTGGGCAATCCGGGAGAGCGCAGGGAAGGCAGGACTCTGGGGAAATTCCTGTGGGAAGTCTCTGCTGCCTTCCAAGCTCTGACTGAGCTGGGGGTCCAGTGGCACACAACCTGTCCCAAGGGCAGAATCACAGGGTGAGGGAGGGGTTTAAGGCACAGGAAGCGGTCAGGCCAAGACGTGGTTTCTAGCCTCCCTGGGTGACTTTGGGCCAGTCACTCTCATTGCAGCTTATACCTTGCAGGGGTCTTGGGGGCAGAACACGAACAGGCTGACTGGGGATGCTGCCTTGGGTTCTCTGGAGGGAGAAAGGCAGGGTACTACGTCTACCAAAATCAATGCAGGTGTTTCGATCTAGCAGCTTTCCCCAACTAGGCACCCTCCGGGTGTGGGACTGCAACCCCCATCATGCCTAGCCAGCAGGTCAGAGAAAGGCTGCAAGGGTGCTGTGACTCACCAGTTCCCTGAACCAGACGATGGGAAACATTTGCAACTTTTGGACAGTGAATGGAAGAGAAGACTCGGATTAAATTCCGACCAGCATTTCGCCTTTAAATTCACAAGACTGCATGATGGAGAGAGAGGCCGTTTGCTTCTGGGCTAACGCTCGGCTTCCGCAAAGCACACTCTGGTGAGGTGGGCTTTTCCTTGAGCATCCCATGACTCGATGATGGGCCTTCCCATTCCTGGCCAGTTGCCTTTCTGCTGTCAGCTACCATCACTCTGACGAAGAGGCCAATACAGTGCGGTGGTTAAAAGCGCTGGACCAGGGTCTGGGGGTTGCAGATGCCAGACCCTGCTTGGCCACAAAGCTCATGATGTAACTTTGGGCCAGCCCCTGACTCTGCCTAGCCTACCTCACAGAGTCGTTGTTAGGATAAAATTGAGAGGAGGAAGAGGGGGATTAGGTAAGATGTCTTCCGCTTCGTGAAAGGAAAAAGAGTGCGATATAATAAATGCAGGCGGCATAATCAGCTTTACATTTCCCCCTTTCTTCCAATCTCCGAACATGGAGAGGCTCCTGTGATGTGGGTGCTTACGTTTATTGGCCTTCCTGCTCTTCCTTAAATAAACTCTACTCAGTTGGACTTTGGGGCTGGGCTGGACTCTTAATGGCACTTGCCAAGGTCAAGCCACCTTCCCTGCTTCGCACCGACTCGCGCCGTCTAGACTGTTGGAACGACACGTTAAGCCTTAGCTTCGGGGAGGGAGAGAGGGAAGGGGTGTCTGGCCAGCAGACATCAGTGCTCCTTACCCTTGCCAGCTCACTCGGCTCCGGCTTCAGTTCACTAGGAGCAAGTGGTGGCAGAGCAGGGGAGGCACATGCTGGGGGGCTACACGACGGGCCAGGTGCTGGAGGGGGGGGGGGGTTTCTGTCCTGACAGGTGTGCACGTCAGCGTTAACAGTATCGGCCACGACCTCAGTCTCTCCTGGAGGGTGCGCTGGATCCACTGAGGTACTCACCAAGAAATGGGACGCCTGCGTGCTTGGCCAGCTCCTGCCCGCCACCTTTGGAAAAAATGTTTGTGCATTCCTGGAATGAAAGAGGCAGCCAGTTGGCAGGGGCAGCAGAAACCGCTTGCTAACGGGGGGCAGGGGGGTAGCTGAGTGTGCCAGGCAGACCCAAGCCTAATCCTTGCTCTTACGGCTGCGGGTCCGCTCTTCCCCGAGGGAATCCTCGTCAGCAGGGGACACAGCCTCCCCGGACTGTGGGCACATTGGACAAGTTCAGCAGCTCCCCAAGATGGCTGCTGCTGGAGGAGAGGCGAAGGACAAGGCCCCTGCCACAAAGACCGAGCATGAGCCAGGGGAAGGGTCTGCGCTCCGGCATGCTGAACAAGCAAGGTCTCCACACAGTGGCAACCTGTTTCACAGCAACTGCAGCTGCTGGCAAGACAGTACATTAATTTACACAAAAAAGGAGGCAATTCTTGGGCCCAGCAAAGCTGCTTGGCCCACACTGGTTTCCGACTGCCTGCCCCTCACCCAGCGCATGTGCCTCCTGGGACTGCCCGTCTAGTCCGACCCAAGGTATTTCCAACCAATCAGTGCAGGGGGGAGGTACAGCCTCCCTGGTGCAGCCAATCAGAGGGACTCTCTGCCCCCAGGTCTAGAGACTCTGCAGCTGCGGCCAACATCAGCGTGGACTAACGCTGCTGGTGCTGCGCCTTCCTCGGCCTCCAGGCTCACCGAGCAGTGTGGGCAGATGAAGCCGCTCATGTTCTCCACGATCCCAAGGACCCGCAAGCCTGTCTTCTTGCAGAACGTCAGCTCTCGCCTCACGTCCCCCACAGAGACCGCCTAAGGAGGAGGAGAACCGCTGGGTAGACCGAAGGACCCAAAGGCAGCCAAATCCACGAGAAAATGTCCAGCAAGTAAGTTGCCTTCATTGGTGAGGATGGTTATGCAGCAATGAACATGAAGGACTGAGATGCTTGGCAAAACAGGGGAGACCTTTCCTAGGGAAGGCGTTCTGCAACTGGGGTGCCACCACTAGGCAGCCCCCCATAGCCGCCTGCTTCACTTCGCTTGAGAGGGGCATGTAGAAGAGGGAACTGGTCAGACCTGTATGGGAAGAGGCCGCACTTCTTCCCATTTTTCTCTTTCCAGCAGAGGCAGGAAAAAGGTTTCTAAAATATGGCTGGCTATACAATACAGAGCGAGTAATAATACAGATGTTAACACGCAGCATCTGTCAAAGCAGCAAACTCTGATTGGTAATTAGTTCTTGCCCACATCAGGAGTTGATTGCAAACTGAATCCCTCTCTTCCCTTTCCCCAAAAGGGGATGGCTCCACCCTCAGGGCGGTGCCTGCGGATTATGGGTCTGAAGGCATGACTGGAACACTGGGCAGGACTTAACTGGTCAAGCTCACCAGGCTTTATGATGGTGACAAGTATTGGGCTGAAGCCACACCTGTTCCCCAGTGAAGCTCTTTGTTCTATATGCCTCTGGTGTGGGAGGAGAGCCATCTGGCTTCTCACCCGCCATTCGGCTAATCTTGCCGCAGGTTAACTTCGTCATCCCAACCCCTCCTCTTCCTCATCTAGCTCACCTCCAGAGTCTACCTTTCTAGCTTGGAATGGGCCAATCCCCACATCCTTCAGGTAACCTGGACCTTAGCTATCCAGGGCTCTGAAAGTTAAGACCTGCACTTGGCATTGGGCCTGGAAATAGCCTGGCAGCTGCTGCAGCTCACGAAGCACCGCTGCAATGTGTTCATATTTACTAGCCCCCTTCGGCAACCGTTTGCCTGTCTGGGACCAGCTCAGGCTTCTGGAGTGCACTTATCCAGACAAGGGACTACCAGGACATGGAAAACTGTAGCCAGGTTAACGCTGCCCAGCTAAGGATGGAGCTGGCGTATCAGCTGATAAGGACTGTGCCATGCTCTCAAGTCCACCGGGCCTTTAGTGACAATGCTGGGTCCAAGCACATCCCCAACCTTCAAGCCCAATCCTTTAGCGGGAGCAGAACCCCCTCCAAAGCAGGTTGAACATCACTCCACTGGGCAGGCTTCCCCAGAATTTCTCAGAATGCATAGGAATTTCCAGGTGGCTTTCTCGTCCTTGCTGCTCCCTTCTTGCCACCCAGCAAGCAGCTCCAGGCAACCAAATGCCACCTGCAGGTTGGACCAGCCAACCTGGACGGACAAGCCCAAAAGACAGTAAGAGGCCCAGGTTAGGTGTGCCTCCAGCCAGTACAGCCCGCAGCATTCACGAGCTGCTACAGCAGCTGTTTTTGGGGGGTGCTACCTAAAGCATGCAGAAGGTTTTCTCGCCAACCTTAAAAAGGGTCAGGGTTCTAGGACCAACTTTTGCTTGTTCTGATGATGCTTCTGGCAGCCTGAAGTTGCAAGATGATGGCTTGTTTTCATTTAAAGAGCAATTCAAGATGCCCAGGAAGGTGCCCAGAGACAACGCTGGAGGGCACAGCTTCAAAGCCAAGGGATTGGCATGTACCTGAGGTGTTGTGACCAAAATTGCTCCAAGGGGGTTGTAAGGTCGAAGGGCTTCGACGCTGGAGATGTGCTCATCAGACGTCCCGGGGGGTGTATCCACGATCAAGAAGTCAAGTTCTCCCCAGGTCACGTCAGTGACAAACTGTTTTATCAGAGCTGTAGAAACACACACACACAGAGCACAGAATGGACAAGAAGGCAGGCGAATCAAGCAACCTCCCTCTGACTGCAGCCTGGAACGCAGCCTACACACGCGCCACAGAAGTAAGCTCGCAAATTTCAGCAGAGGCAACCTGCGCATGTCAGACGGCAAAAGCTGCCGCACACCATACCGTTTTTCTTCGGTCCTCTCCATACCACGGCGTCGTCAGGGTTCTCCAGAAGGAAGCCGATGGACATGAGGGCGATGCTTTTGTCTTGGTCCACGAAGACCGGCACCCAGCCGCTGTCACACTGGTGAACATCTCGGCCCTGCACTTTAAGCATGCGGGGGATACTGGGGCCGCAGAGGTCCACGTCCAGGATCCCAACCTGCGTCAGAATACAGGTGCAAGGTCCTTTTCAGGTGTGAAAGGTGGAGTATAGCACCTGACAGCTACAGTAAAACGGTACCGTGTACGGTACTCCTTTTCGGTGTGCCGGCAAGCATGTGGCTTCCAGGACACTCCATGCTATCCTCTCGCCCCCCACACCGCAAATTAGCAGAGCTGTTCCCCCCAAAAATGGCCATGGCCTGTTACAGGCTGTATCCCCCCACACTGGTAACCTGCCTGGGGCTGTACGTTTGGATAGCTGAAAGACCCGAGTCTGAGGGGCACCTTTTATAATTCTCTAAAAAATGCTTGGTTTTTAGAAAGGGTCAGAGGTTCCTCTTTGATTCAGCTCCCAATTTAGGTAGTTTTCATGTTTTCATCTTCTTTTTCAAAAGCTGTGTCACGGCTTTATTGTTTGCAATTGTTGCACAATGCCTGGATGGCTTTTCTTTTTGCAAATAAAGCAGATAATTATTACTAATAAGGGAGCCAGTGTGCTGTAGTAGGCAGAGGGTTTGGCTGGAATTCAGGAGATCTGAGTTCTCATCCCCGCTTGGGCATGGAGCTCACTGGGTGACCTTGGGTCGGTCACAGACTCGCAGGGCTGCTCTGGGGATGAAATGGAGAGGAAGTCATTGAGGTGAGCCACGCTGGGTTCCTTGCAGGAATATGGGGGAAAGACATATAATCACCAGCAGTAAGGTCGGCTTCCTAGGGCCAGGGACTGTGCCTGCAGAGGGCAGTGCAAGGTAGACCCCAAGTCCATGAGTGTCCTAGATTAAACCAGCGCCCCCTGTCCCTGCACACGTCTGTGGCGGCACACCGTGTGCTTTCCCATGACACCTCGCCAAGGCTGAGCTGCAAAGCAGATCACAGCCTTTGGACGGAGAGCAGCAGCACTGGCTGCTTGTAAGACATCGTCGCTTAAGTAGCGCTTTTGAGTGCGCACACAGCTTTGGGTGACAGACTGTGTTCATCTCAACAGCGACAGCAGCCATGTCCCTGTGATCGTGTGGCTACACCCCCAGTGCATGGGGTGGATGAGCAGGATCAAATCAAACTGAGCCTGTGTGCCTGGCTGCACACCACCCTCGGGGCAACGGCAGCCTTCACAGCCCACAAAATGGCTGGGGCTTGGCCCAGCTGGGCAACGCTTCCATCCAGCCAAGTGAGTGAGGAAGCTGAAGAAGCATCTTCCCACACCTCCAAAATTAAGGCATTTGTTCTCGCTGTTCTTGTTGTTGTTATTCACAATAATACAGTGCATTTATATCCTGCCCTTTTCCTCCTGTGAACAATCCAAGGCAGTTTACAGAGCTCCTTTTAACCCTGTGCTCGGTCGCAAGCTTTCATAGATCACTGTCCATTTCATCAGACACATGTAGGGTTTATCCTCAGTTGGTAGATCAGCAAAATCCCTTGAATTACATTGTGGAAAGAAGTTCGGGTGAAAATATCATTAGGCCAACCCCCATGCGCTAGCGTAAACAGCAGGGTGAAACTGCAAAGGGCACATCAGCGCCGATCTCAGGATGGTGTGCAAACTGCTCAGAGAGCCAGCATGGCTCCGCGAACAGCGTGCAAGCATTTTTATAAGTAATGCACCTACAAGTTAATTGGGGGTCTTGGCACACATTTCATGAATCTTGCGGCACGTTGCTTAGAGCACGTTCCTCTACAACCAGGCAGGTGGCTCATGCCGCAGCAACCCCACCAGCCTCCCACGAGTCAAGAGCACTGGCGAGCTGCCTCAGTTCGGTCTGCATCAGGAACAGACAACCTGAGTTCTGCAGATGCTCTGGCCTGCGACCCCCATGCAAATGGAGCGCTGGCCATGCCGGTGAGGGCGTACGGTGACTGCCGCGCCTTCTGGGCACTGAACCAGGGATGCAAGGCCTTAAGGCTGCGGACCAAGTCTGACCCTCGGAGGGCCCCAATTTGGCCCCCTGGAGTTCCTCTGCCCTGGGCACAGCCCTGTCTCTTGCTCACCAACCGTCTGCCCATTTCCTGTGATTGGTGCAGGTTTTCCTATGTTTTAAAAGGTGAAAGGGTCTCTTTTGCCCTGGGCTACGCCTGCAGCTGGAAGGTGACTCAGAGACCCCCTCCAAGACTGAATCCAGCCCTCAGGCTGAAGAGGTTCCACAGCTCCACAGGATTTCGGAGAGAGATCTTTCATAGGCCAGCCTGATGCTTCTGCAGGCAAAAGTCCTTCCACCACAGCATTTGCGGGTTTTGTGGCAACAGGTCAACACAGACAACCTTTTCTACAGCTGGGTAAAGATACAGATGAGACGGAGGGAGGTGAGAAATGCTACCTCGGCTGTCTTCCTTTCCCATGCAGACTCTTCTGAAAGTAGGAAAGGCACATCTAGCTGAAGGTGCTGCGGAAGGAGAGGGGCAAATGTCCATTTGGAATCCATCACCCCCTCCCTCAACGCGGTTCTGTAAGTTGGACTTGCCAGCCATGAGACCAGCAGGCGGGAGCGAAAGCTTGCAGGGAAAGGAAGCCAACGGGGGCAGGTGCGGCGAGGAGGTGTGCTTGGAACACGGTGCTGGAGAAGACCTTTGCAAATACCGTGAAATGACAGAAACATGAGCAAGTGGATCCTAGATCAAATCAAGCCAGAACTCAGCCTGGAAACGAAAATGATGGAACTGCGGCTGTCATATTTCAGGCACATCAGGTGAAGGCGCGACTTATTGGAGAAGACAATCAAGCGAGAGAAAGCCAAAGGCGGAAGAAGACGAAGACCAGCCATGAGGTAGATGGGCTCCATAAAGGAAGCCATGGCCTTGACTCTGGAAACGCTGAGCAGGCTTGTCAGGGGCAAGACAGTTTGGATGACACTCATTCACAGGATTGCCCTAAGTCAGAGACAACTTGGTGGAATGTAAAAACAACAAAGCTGGTACAGGGCCCCAAGTAGCCAGTGGCACACAGTCTCACAGGCTTGGCTCCGATGATGTGAGGCTGGCTATTTTTGGATCAGTGATATCGAACCTTTTAGAGACCGAGTGCTCAAACTGCAACCCAAAACCCACTTATTTATCACAAAGTGCCAACACTACAATAAAACCTGAAAACTGAGGTTTTAGTTCAGGGGAAAAAACCTCACAGCCAGTCCAAGCAAATATTTATATATCCTTGGCAGCGCACAGACCAGCCATGTGAAAGCTCGGATGAGTGGAGACTAATGAGTTGCGGCTTGTGACATCGCCTGGAGCTGCTACTCCTTCCCAAGCATGCGCATGGCCCCTGTGCGCGCTGTTATCTGATGCTTGGCTGCTGTGGCGATGCAGGGGCGACTTGGTCCACATGCTGACAGAGAGGGCTCTGCGTGCCCGCAGTGGCACGCGTGCCATGGGTTTGCCACCACTGGCCTAACCCTGCCCTGGTGCACACCCCTATCCCTAATATAGGAGTAAAATACCATTCAAAATAGGGTGATTTTGAAAAAGCCTTCCTTGAGTACCTTTTCCCACACAGCCCATTATTTCTGCCCATTCTATACACATTCCACCCATCAAAATCATGCCAGGACACCTCGTTTTTCTAACCCTAACCCAGTGATGGCAAGCCTTTTAGAGACCGAGTGCCCAAACTGCAATCAAAAACCCACTTACTTATCGCAAATTGCCAACCCTGCAATAAAACCTGAAAACAGCCAGTCCAAGCAAATATATATATATATATATCCTTGCAGTGCATTGACCGGCCATGCAAAAGCTCAGATGAGCTGTGGCTATTGAGTCGTGGCTTGTGATGTCATTGCTTGGCGCCACTACTCCTTTCTGAGCATGCGCATGGCCCCTATGTGCGCTGTTATCTGGTGCTTGGCTGCTGGGGCGATGCTGGGGCGACTTGGCTCGCGTGCCGACAGAGAGGGCTCTGCGTGTCCACTGTGGCCCACATGCCGTAGGTTCGCCATCACTGTATTAGATGCAGCTCCTTGGCCTGGTTGTGCTGACTCGCACCCATTGCGCAAAGGGCAATTCTTACTTCCATGCTCCTTTTGCCCTCCACTGGATATCCATCATCTGCCAACCTTGGAAGTGAACAGGCAGCTCGGTTCCCTCATCACGCAGCTTTTCTGGGTGCAGCATGCTAAAACAGCCTTTCATTTTCGTTTTAAGAACATTAACCCACACTGGGAAGTATCCAACATGGAGCTGCCCCATGATAACACGTTTTCAATCAAAATCACATCCAAGTACAGCCTTGAATCTGTCCGAAAATGACACTGGAACCCAATTCACTTCAGTAATTCCCTCTCTCTATGGTCATGATCAGTTTGCAATACTGACATTTGCTTAGAAAAAATCAAAATGGTTTGAGAGGATTTGCAGGGAGATAACAACAGACGCACATCCTTTTACATTTTGTTCACTAAAACAATCCCAGCAGGCTGTGCTGTTGGATATGAGGAGAGATCAGCCTCACCGAAAGACTTCCCCTTCCCCAAGTCCCCTTCCCATTCAATGTTTCTTGAGTGTCAAGTCTTCATCCAGCAAACCTGTAGGCAGGGACACTTAGAGGAGATGTTCAGGCCACAAAACAGAATAAAGACGATTTCAGTACAGGCATACAGAAAAGACCAAAGCCAAAGAGATGCCAAGTTTCAACTGGAGAACTGTACGTGGAGACAGGGTGAAACTGACTGCCGGTATTTTTAATTACTGAGCAGAGAATGGAAGCTGGACAGAACGCTAACTGCCCACCACGATGAAGTGAACGTACCTTTTTCCCAGCATGACGCAAAGCCAAGGCTAGCTCGGTTGAGATGGTGCTCTTTCCCACGCCCCCTTTCCCCGACAATACCAGGATGATGTGCTGGACCCCGGCTAGGTTCCCCCTCTCTGAAAGAGACAAGAGGGCCAATGTGAGACAACTGCAGCACCAAAGCGCTCCAAAAAGATGCCCCCCCCATGGAGTGGAGTTAACCCCTCCCCTTTCTGGATTACCTGCAGAGAAGTGTGGAAAAGATGAAAGACCCTGAAAAGCGCCAGTTCAGCACTTAGAAAGAGAAAGGATCGCATTGCCAAGGGAGTGGGGGAGTGTTCCCACCAGTTCTGGTGCACTTATTCCTTCAGTCCTCCCTACTTCCCATCTTTGGCACTGCTGGATTTTATTATGGCCTCCTTTTCTCTTAGTGATTTCTCCCTCCTCAGCCATATGCAAATTAGGCAATAGAAAGCCCCAATTTGCCAATTTGAATTCAGGTTACTTGCTCTAGTTCCCTGTTCTCTTGGACAGCTGAAACAGCGAAGGATCTCAACCAGGAAAAACTACAGATATAGGGAAGCCATAGGAGAGAGTGCTTGTACACTCGAGACAGACAGAATAAATGAACGAATGGACCCACACATTAATGTTTTTGTGGCACCAAAGGATTAACACAACTCCCCACAAAAATTCAGGAGAATGAGTGATGGTTGTCCAAAGAGCCATTTTTGGTATGGGTAGTAAATGATAAAACGAGCAGTGTGCCCTTTTTAATTTTTGGCCATTCTTGCCGAGTGGCATTCATAGAAACAGAGCGAGTCAGAAGGGGCCTCCCAGGCCATCTAGTCTGACCCCCAGCTCCAGCCGGCTCCACTCACGACATGCCCACCATGTGCATGTCTAGCCTATCTTTGAACACCCTCACCAATGGGGCATTCATTCTTTGCCATTCTACAGCCAATCCTGGCAATCCATGATGAACTTGCTTTCCTGGGTTTGGATGTCAGGGTGACTCATTGGGGTTCAAATAACCCCTAGATTGAGCCATGAGTTGTCAAGGTGGCTTGTTTGTGAAAAATAGACCACCCTGTTGAAAGTGTTGGAACGTGCATGACACAACCATCCATCGTGGCGAGCCACCCGCATGGGTGTGGTGTTGCATAGACCAGTTCACTGATTTCACTGGAACTGAAGCTCACCTAAGTCTGGGCCAAACGCTTTATTTGCTTTGAATAAGACTGACTGTTTTCAATAGAACTCATTGCATGGAAAAGTTTGGGTGTGAAAGTCAAAAGCATATATGTCCTTTAATAATTCCTGCCTTCACAAAGCATATGGATTTGTGAAACATTTCAAGCCAATCTCTCATGAACTGCAAATTTCCCAAGTGACCAATATGTCTGCCATTCATATTTGCAATTATTTAAATCAACAGCTGAACTTGCACTAGTGGTTGTGACTGGCTTGCTGCATTTGGTAGAAGCCAAATTCCAAGGTGACATCATGATTAGAATTCCATGGAGCCTCAGTCACTGCCTCTTGCAATACAGAATTGCAGGCAAGATGCCTGCCTTTGGAAAAATGTAAACACAACTATTAAGTGATCACAAACTCGGAAGGAAAAGGTGAATGAGTTGAGTCACCAAGGAATTTCCTGCAGCTTTACACAACCAGGTTGAGAGAATATCTTAATAGGTTCCTCAGCTGTATTAGAAGTAGAAGGTATAACATCTCCTCAGCAGAGAATTTTGAATGCATAAAAAGTTATGGAATGATGGATAGTGGAGAACAGGATTCTTGGAACTCTACTGGGAAACAAAACAAGCTGAGTGGGAGCAGTCAGCAAGTTCTACCAGAAATGGAACCATCCCTGACCTTGGCAGAAGTCATCAGGAAGTCTACAAAAGGTAACACTGTGGCAACCTCTTCTCTTCCTACTGCTAAAAAAGTTGAGACAAAGATTTCTGGAAAAGAGCATCAATATAATTATAGTTCCTTTTATGAGCTTCTATCCACAGGGAGAATTTCTTGTACGGCAATTTGTTCTCTTATCAGTATAAAGCAAGGGTAGGGAACTTATGGAGTCTCCCAGTATGTCACCAGACTGACACTTGTCGCCATAGCCAGTGGAGAGGGATGATGGGTGCTGTGATCCAGCAAAACCCAGAGCAGCACAAATTGCCTACCTGTGGTGGAAAGGCAAATGGGATCAGATGGACCAGGGCAGTGCTAGCACTGAATAGAGAAAGCCACTTAGGGTAGGGTCAGTCCTACATGGGGCCGCGATGAGTCGGACATGACCTTGTGACTAGTAGCAACAACAAGTCCCACATGACCGAGTGGAGAATCCTGGGATTTGCAGGGCTTTTTATTCCAACTTTTCTTCAACATGCTATACATGTTACAGCGTTTTATTTCTATACCACCCAGAGATAAAGCTTTTTGGACATTTTTGAAAGAGCAACATCCTACAAATCTATTCAAGCAATGTATAAAAATATATCACTTAAAAAAAAAAATCAGAAGTAAATTGCAGGATCCACTAAAAACTTTCCCATATTGAGAAATCCCTGAAAACAGAGGCAAATTTCAACCTGGTACTGAAAAGATGAAATGCCAGGCTAGGTGGGCCTCACTGGAATGAGAGCTCCATAACTGAGGGGCCACTTATTTTAGTGTTTAAATTGAACTGTTTTCAATCTGGTGTTGTACAATGTGAGCCACCCGGAAGGGTGTATAAGTGTAATTCATAAATAATAAACCACAAGGCTCTGCCCGACAATGTTTTAGAAGTATGCATCCTGTATTCAGTTTAAACTCAATAATTTGCTCCGTGGGTGGCAGTGATGAGTGCGGCAGAGAAGTGAAAACATATTGCCGATAAAGCTTTTCAATTACAGAAGTTAGGCCAGCATTTGTGAACCTTAAGGCACAATCCAATGCCTGTTTACAAGTACACAAGGTTCTACAACACCCAGCATTTTCCCCAGCTGGAGCGCAAGGAATTGTAGGTCTTTTTCTGTCTAAACATGCACAGGATTGTATTTATAAATGAATTAAATTTCTATACCATGGAATAGTGGAAGTTAATGAGGTTCACAATGTCCCCCTAATTATGATCTTGATTGTGCCCTTAATCACCTGCTCGTGAAAGAGAATCTCTGAAAATTAAGACTATCATTACATAGCTGCTTATATGAATACTGAGACAATGCTTAGGCTTCCTGTTCCTTTAAAAGCTGCCCTGAATGTGGCACTGTGGCTACACTGCTACACTAGGTCCAGGAAGGAGGGTGGGCAGGTTCAAAACCCCATTCAGCCTTGAGGAACAAATCGCCATCTCTCTCAGCCTAGCACACCTCACAAGATGGCTGCAAGGATATGATGGGGCTTGGAAAGAATGACAAAGGCCACCCTAAATCTAATTTCAAAAGAGAAGCAGCATGATGTAGCCGTTACAGCACTGGGTTACTGTTCAGGAGACCTGAGTTCTAGTCCCCACTTGGCCATCCCATGGGCATTCAGCCTAACCTACCTCACAGGGTTGTTGTATGAATAAAGTGGAGGGGAGAATGATTAGGGGAGCTGTCCTGGGTTTCTTGCAAGGAGGGTGTGGGAAGCCTATAAATGAAGCGCGCGCGCACGAACATCCAAAAGCTTATTCGCAGGTGGGAATAAGTGAGGCAGGGAGAAGGAGGTGCAAGAAAAAAACCCCGAATAGATGAGTAAAAAGGTAGAGGGGTGGCAGAAAAAAAAGGTGAAACTCAGGAAGCAGAAGAGCTGTATTAGAACCAGTTTCAACCGGCAAGTATTTCCCCAGCGGGCAAATGAGGTCCCAGGGAACCTCCAGTTGAACCTGACCGGTTGAATGTCTGCCTCCCGCGCGCCCCGTCTCCAGCAGCAGCCACTCACCCTCCTCCGACTTCTCCATGCTGCGCTATTTCCCCTCCACTTCCGCCTTCCGGCGAACCATCGTCCCATAAGTGACAAGTCGCTTCGCTAATAAGCGGGTCATTGGAGGGCCATTTTCCCGCCTTCCGGCCCAGGCGCGAGTGAATGACACAAATCCTGACGAATGACAAGAGAAGAGAAGGAAGAGTGGGCGTGCTTTGGCGCCACCCGTCCACTGCCCTCACCAATGACAAGGCAAGTAGGAGCAGCGCGCCAGCCTATGACTTATGCCTTCCCTCCTCGGCCAATCGCCTCTCCAGAAACGCTTTCATAGGAATTGATTTTATGACGAAGAGGGTCTGCTGGCCATGTGATCGCCCCGGCGGACCCCCCCTCCCTTTCCTTCACGCAGTTAGAGTCATGCGTAAGCCAATGAGATGTAAGGGGGTGAGGACGTTACCACGTCGCCTCTACTGTGTGCGCTCCGCTCCGTATGCCGAGGAGGGTGAAAAGGAGCAGAGCCTCGTGATCGGAAACGCCCAATTAGAGAAGAGAAAGATGTCGGCCCCGCCTCTGCTTTTCTGAGGGGCGGAGCAGGAGTGACGCACGCAGCCCGGCGGGGGGGGGTAAAGCTGCCAATGGGCGCGGCCGGGGCGAGTGCGTGGATTGTTTATATCTCGCCTGTGGCCCGAAGAAGGCGCTCGGCTGGCAAGCGGCGCTCGCCTCGCCTCGCCTCGCCTCGCCGGGAGGCACTGGAGGGGCTGCGCGAGGGGCGCGGGCGGGGGCGCGCCGGGTCGTGCCTGCGTGTGAAGCGAGCGCGGCCTGCGGCTTGGGCGGAAAAGCGGGCCACGTGACCCGCCAGTGCAGGGTTTCTCGCGAAGCGTTCTGGGTAAGTGGGGCATTGGCCCGATTCTCCTCTGAGGTGGCCCTTAGAGCGAGGGAAAGGGAGTGTCGGTGCTGGTCTCACGGCGGGGGCGTGCCTTGTGCCGTCCCCCCCTTAGGAGCTAAGGGGGGTGTATGTAGGGGGGCCTCCCGGTTAGCTCTCCCCACCTTTCATTAGGGTTTAGGAGGGGACGGGGGACATGGTTTGGCCAAAGATCTAAGCTATATTATTTTCCCACCACATAATTTCAGGTGTACTTCTATGGATGTTTAGACAGGAACCTCCCCCCCGCCCCGTGGTGCCCTTAGACAGTGGAGAAAGTAGTTAGGACCATGTAAATTCCAATATTGTGGTATGATCTTTTGCCTCACAACTCCACCCACCCTTGCTAGCTTTTAAGAACAGCCATGAAGCACCCTTTTCTGGCTTGTCTGTTTTCCCTGGATCGCTGTGTTTATAAGGAAGTTATGTGTCATTTGCATCTTGTTGGTCTATGCATAGGATGCACAGAGGAGCTTCATATCAAAACAAATAATCCCCCCCCCCGCCTCAGCTACACACTTTAAAAACATAGCATTTAAAAGCTGTAATCTGATTTTCTGTGGCTGCTTAACCTGCCCTTACTGGTTTCTATAAGATGCTTTAGGTCTCTTGAAAGGTGCACAGACCTACTCTAAATAAAACAAATAAGCAAAGGAGTTGAAACTAAATTGAAAAGTATCTATGTTGTTCTTTAAAATTTTAAGTCTCATCAGTGTATGGTTAGATAGGAGTGTATGTTTGTTGTGGGAAGAGAAATGAGGAGGAGTTCAATATTACAAATGCATTGAGGGAGGATGTATGTAAGTTAAGTGTGCATGTTTGATGGGTGAAGGGGATGCTTTTGCAGGGATATGGAAGTATGGGAAGGGAAGGAGAAGCTGTGTATAGCAGAAAGGGGTTTTCCTGGATATATGGAGAAAGGAAGCTGGCTGGGGTTTGTGGTTATGATGATTTGTCTCGTATCCCTTGTTCCTTTAGTTTTGGAGGATATGAAGGGAAGGAACTAGGAAGTGGTGTAAATAGGGAGCAGTCTCCTTTGGAAGCAGGCATGGATTTGATCCTTGCTCTGTGATCTCTTTATTTTCAATCTACAAAGTGCAGCCTCACCCTCAGGTTGGATACACACAGACCCTGTGCACGCTACACAGGCAGAGACTGTAATTCACAGTAGCTCCAGATCTGCAGCAGTAGCAGCTATGTTAACAATGAGTGTATCTGTATTTCTTGCAAATGTGTAAATTTTGCCTGCATTGCTTGTTAAATGCTTCTGTGTGCATCTGGGAGTCATGGTTCGGCCTGCCTCCAGAAGCATGAACAGAGGCATTGAGAGGATAGGGGATATTTGCCTGAGATTGCTTCCCACTCTGTAAACTAATGTACTTCAGATGAATGTTTGTTGCAAGGAAGTGTGGCTGTTCATTTGTATGGGGAATCAATGGTGAAGGGCGATCCTTGAATCAGGCTTTCTAAAGAGCATGCCAGTTCTAATCGATCCCACAGCTCAGGGATATACAGGGCTGTGTGTGTGAACTGGCCCTTCCCAACTCTGTAATGCTAGCATCCAGTACTGAGACACTGTGGCACAGTACTGCATAGTATTAGGTTGAGATATGAAAGCTCTCTTCTTAGTCATGGGCTCCCTGGATGGCTTTGGTGTAGCCTTCTTCCTTTATGTGCCAATATATAGAGAGAAGAATTCAATTTAATGGCCACATAGTACATGGCTAAATTCTACATAAGGGTACTGGAAAGTAGGTGGTGTAAAATGACTGTCACAGTGACTCGAAGATGTAATTTCCAAGTGGTGGCAGGCTGTTTCACATGCTCTGCGCCTCCTCTTTTCACCAAAGGCTTTGCTTCTTTGACCACCTACAAGAAGTGTCATTGTTTTTAGGGGGATCTGTTTTTGTGCCTGCTGTGAGGGAAATCTGGTCATGGATGATGAATTCATTATTGATTTTTGTCTTGTTCTGTAACCTCGCAACCTGGTGCCGAGCCTTGTGGGTGCTTTAGCTGAGAGGCAAAGCGTTTCCAATTTCTTGCCTACCAGCCACTTTGGCTGCTCATGCCCTGACTTTTGCTTTTAACCCTGGTGTTTTTCAGCTAGTGTAGGATGTAAATCAATATATGTAGCTGTCTTTGTTCTCGAAGTGAAGCATCCAATTTATATACTAGCAAAGAACCATTTTCTTTCTCTAGAGACTGTGCACTGGAACTCTTTGCTTATGACATTGTTATTGGGCTTATTCTGTAGTGAAAGGAAACAATCCTCTTTGAGCTAATTAAAGCATATTAAGTCTCTGCCCTAGAGACTCTGCCTCAGTGCACTGCTGATTGCCAGCTCTGCCTTACTGTGTTCAGTGAGTTTTCCGTTCACACTCTTTATCCCAAGTTGACTTTGTTATGGCTTACCCTTAACCCCTTCACCCTCACCCACACCATAAAGTTTATTTGCAGTAATCTCTCTCCTCAGGGCAGCTCAGTGGCTAAGCTGCTGAGCTGCCTGGAGTGGTTTGCTTGATCACTCAGCTGAGTAGCCTTAATCACATTATGCCTATCCTGGTGGCATTTATGCGATGCCTTTGTTCAACAACTCTGCAGCTGAGACTGCCAGATACTATGGGTTTTCACTGTTGGTATGGCTTGTTGTGGCTTCATGGGCACAGTCCTGAGCATTTGAGCCACAACTGCACTTTATCATGCCATCTGAACTTACCATGACCTGTTGTAGGACTATATGAGGGTTGTTTAAGCCCCGTAGAACCCATCACTCCTGGGTTTGTATGACTCAACAAGCCACAGTTGCAGTGTCAGTATTCAAAATGGTTGCCCCCATGTGCTTAAGCCGTGATGTTCTGCTTGATTGTCTGAATTGGTACTTATTTATCCTGTTCATAATAGTGAACTATTGGTAGGTTAGGAATAACTTCGTGAATATTTTAACATAGATGATGGGAGCAACTTTGCAAATACCTCAGTGTGTATCCAGGGAGATCCTGACAAACTTGAATGTGGGGCTGACAGCAACTGCATGAGATTCAGTGAGGACAAATGCCAAGTCTTCCACCTAGGAAAAAGAAACTGACAAAATACATACAAAATCTTGTATGTTTCAATACAAGATGAGGAATATGAGGCTCAACAGAACCGAAAAAGACCTTGGAGTTATTGTGGACAAAAGGCTAAGGGTGAGCCAACAATGTGATGCAGCTGCAAAAAGGGGAAATGCTATTTTGGGATGCATTAATCAAAGCATTACTTCCAAATCATAAGAAGTAGTAATTCCCTTATATTCCTCACTAGTCAGACCTCATCTGGAGTACTGCTTCCAGTTCTGGGCATCAAGATTTAAGAAAGATGCAGAAAAATTAGAAATGGCCCAGAGGAGGGCAACAAAAATGATCCAGGGTTTGGAAACACTGCCCTGTGAGGAGAGACTGAGAGAGCTGAGAGTGTTCAGCCTTGAGAAGAGAAGACTGAGGGGGACATGATATCATTCTTTAAGTACCTCAAAGGCTGTCACAAAGAGGAAGGTCACAATCTCTTCTTGCTGATACCAGAGTGTAGGACACATCAAGTTGTGACAATCCAGATTCAGGCTAGGTATCAGGAAAAGTTTCCTCAATGTCAGAGCAATACAACAGTGGAACCAGCTGCCTAGAGAAGTCTTGGGCTCTCCCACAGTAGAGACATTCCAAAAGAAGCTGGACAGCCACCTGAGGGGGATTGGCGTAACTGGTGCCCTGCAACAGCAGGGGTGGGACCCAGTGGCCACCTTGGCCTCTTCCAACTTGTACTATCCTATGAAACTTTTGCTTGTTTGTCTGAATTGATGAGAAAATCTTACAGTGACAAGTTCTCTTTACAGAATGACTGGGGAGAGGTTTTAGCATAAACACCTTTTCTAAAATCAGTGGAGATTTAAATAAAGTACCATTGAGCCAAGTTCCTGTTAACATCTGTGCCTGGATCTCCTTGTTGAAACATTTACCTATTTTTTTTAATCCTGCTTCTTGATTAAAGATCCACATTCTTGCAAAGTGGCTCACACTACCTCAAAAAGCACTTGTTCCTTGGAATAGTTTGTTCAAGAATTCTGAGAGGTGCATTTTAACGTTCTTTTTATCTTTACAATGCTCCTTTATGGTAGGTCAGGCCAACCTGGGTTTGCTCAGCATCACCAAACTGGCTTACCAGCACAGATAATGGTCAATATATATTGACCACTGACTGGGAATATATTGGGAGGGCCATGGGTTGCCTACTCCTGCTCCCATCTCAGCATTGTGTAATGGTTCTCTTGGGACACCTTGCAGTGTGTGTGTGTTTTTTAATGAAAGCCTAAGATAAACTGATTCAAAGGAAGGGGAATGAATTAGAGACTGAAATAGCATTTTCAAAGGTTGAACTCACCCAGAAAAGACATGACTACTGTAGTGGGTAAGTGGGTCATGCCTGCCGATTCAGGAGCAGATGTCCAATAGGGCTGTCTTCTGCCTCCTGCTCTCTCTAGGTTTTTTCTCACTGCTGTTGCACATGCTACTGTAGGAATAATTCCAGTGGGAAACATATTGGGATTGGGTTCATTGCATCTCATGGTACCTTGGGCAAACTGCAATGATCACAAGACATCAGAACCTCTTCTGTTTTTTCCTAATTTTGTTGTTCTTGGCTCAGTCTTACTGATTCATAAACTTTCCCGTTTTCCTCTGAAGAGCAGGAAGATCAACGATCCTGCGATGGGGTTCAGTCAATGTAACAGAGGCTGGCTGCAAATCACCCAGTAGGCATTATGGATGAATGGGGATTTGAGCGTAAGCCTCCACATGTAGGCTCTCCTCCCTCCTTCCCTCCCTCCCTCCCTGTCTCCTTTGTCATCTCCTCATTCAATTATAAGCCTCCAGACAGGGCATTTGTGGGGCTTGGTCCATGCCATGTATTATAAATGATACATGACAGCTGCCTGAAGGAAGTCGTCTTATTCTTGATGCACTGTTAATGGTGTGGTGGGAAGGGAAGCTTAACTGATAAATCTCTAACAGGGCTGTTGCTGTTTTGCTTTCCAGATTACCTCTCCAAAGACGCCATGGCACGGCGTATGCGCAACAGCAGAGCCTGGCACTATGTCCTGAGTGGGGTACGCCGTGATGCAGACTCGCGGGCAGTAGCGTTAGCTTCGGGACCTCGTGGCTGGTCATATGACTCCGATGGGCAGGTAGGACTGTGCATGGCTGTGTCGTGCCCTAAACCCTCACCTGGACACTTGAAACCGTTTGTCTTACTGGGGAAGTAAGCTGCTGCCATGGTGTACTGGAATACTTGACCAGGAGGGCTTTAGGATTGAATATAGTGGGATAAACTCTCACATGTGAAGTGGCTTATTCCTTTCTGTCTTTCTCCACATGGGTTCAGGGAGTGGGAAAACTAACTTGGTAGTGCTTTTTTTAAACCAACGAACTGAATTAAACTTGTAAATGTGGTAGACCAAATTAATGTCTGTTTCATATTAAGAGAATGAAGTCTGTTCACTTTCATCTGTTAGTGTAGGCATTCAGTCAATGTTTTTACAGGGCAATCTTATGTAAGCTGAGCCAGAAAAGAAGTCCTAAAACTCCAAGCATGCCCCAGCCAGCTCTGCCGTGAGTTGTAGGATTTTTTCCTGTTTAAACATGCACAGGATTGCACCCCTAATGTGTGTGTGTGTGTGTGTGTGTGTAGTGTGTATTCAACTGGCAACTGCAGTAGAAAGGTTCTTGGTTGGCGGAGCGGGGAAACATTGCTTCCTAAAATCCAGAATTGCAACTGCTGGTTGTAAATCAATGTTTGAAGTTCTACCCCAGTGGCTAGACTGAATTGGAGCAAGAGGTCTCAAATGTTCTATCCTGAGAAGCAAAGGGGGTCCACTGGTCACATATTGGTTGTGCAGGGTGGGATGGGCGTGGACTTTGGTGTGACCAGGAAGTGATAACCGATACAGTGGTGTTGCTGCTGAAATTCTCTTTGGGAAGTGTGGAATTCTTTGCCACAGCTATTTTCTTGTAGTAGGGCATACCATAGTTTAGCTTTCCTCCAGTGAGGTGCAGACAGTGGCTCTGGAGTTGTTATTACTGAGTGGCTCTATATTAAGTAGAATTTGGTGATCTAGAGGCTCTAAATAGAGATGGTTTATTCTGTATAGTTTTCCTCATGCCCATGTCGCTAAAATATTTTTCTACCAACCTGTTATCTTGCCTTCCTTCCTTTCACATTTCACCCTGCCTCTGTCTGCTATATTTGCATCCTTTTGCTTACTGCAGCTTCCCCCTCACCTCCTTTTTATTCCCAGGTTTTACAAAGTATTAAAGATATTAGCCTTGTTTGCTAACCAAGTCTTGCTGACACACATCCCAATGCAGTGTTTTTGGTGCAGCCAGCAGGGTGGTCAAAGTCAGTGGGTGGCCTGAAGTATTGAGACCATCCTGGAAGAGGGTAGCAATGCTTCCCCTTGAGGAAACATTGCATTAAAAAGATCCACAGACTCAGTGCTGCGCCTGAAACAAATTGAACCATGTATCAAGGCACACAACTTAGTTCAAGGAGAATAAAATGGTTAAAGCTGTAATAGCAAAAGTTCAGTCATAGTTCATATCGCATTACGGCACCTTCCTATATGTCTTCCTCTTAAGATGAGTTAGATTAACTTAGCCCTTAAGTTTCACAGCATTTTATAGCTAACAGTGGCTGCCACTCGGCTTGTTTTTCTCCTTTGTCAGTTCTCCAGAGACACAGCGTGAAGTATTTTGTGGGTGTTGGGGTGAGAGAGAGATGCAAAGGGTAAAGTCTACGGTATTTCCTCACTATCAAAGTGTACTATGGAGTGTGATAGCAGTAAATATTGTCTCTGACTCTCAGTTGCCAGACCCAATGTTTTTCTCACTGTCCTTATCACTTAAGATCTTGTACATGGAGCTCCTTTGGCTCTGAGTAACCTGCATTATATCATCTTTGCTGCTGCCATTCATGGCTATTTCAGGGGTTCACTGAACCCAGTAAATCCCTTAGGTTTGTCAGAATGTGGTTGATACCATTCTGAATGGACAGCACTGATTTCAGAAAGTGTATGTCAAAGTAGCAAGCAAGCAGACCTCTAAATAACACCATTATTGAGTATAGAAACCCGTGGAAATGAAAAACTCTTGGCTGGTTGCTTTCCATCTTTGGAGAGGACTTATGCTTACAGTATATTTTTTCTTTTATTCTGGCAGCACAGTGACTCTGATTCAGAGCCCGAATTTCCTTCTCTGTTGCCTTCCATACCCACAGCAATCCCGGTAACAGGAGAGTCCTACTGCAATTGTGAGAACCAGAACGAAACCCCATACTGGTCCAGCGTCCATGCTGTCCACCGGATTAAAGACTGTCAGTGTGGAGAGGAAGATGAGTGTAAGCAAGAACCCACATTCCCAAACTTGTTTCATTTTTAAACTCAGATGAGCTAGGATATCTTTATCTGTTTGGAAGGTGGCACAGATGTGTTGTGGGAAGAAACTGGAGTAACCATACCCAAGGCCCCGCTCCCTTGTAGACCTTCACTCTGTTTTGGCATTTCAGCTTCAAAAATTGTCAAGCCGGGGAGCAAAACACCACATTGCTAAAAAGCAGAAGCTTGAATGTATCATTACATTGAATGTATCATTACAGGTGAATGCACCTCTGGAGACCTAGAGTTAGATCCAGCTTGATGTGGCGAGTGACATTGAGGTGTACAGTTTGGATCTTGCCCCTCACTGTCATAATCTTGGCTGGAGCCTGAGAGTTGTCAGCAAGGTCATTAGGTGAGGCCAGCTGCAGGGGAGGCGGGTTCCTGGTGAGTGAGGGGAGTGATGCTAGAAAGAAGGTTAGGCTGCCTGGATCCCTTTTCCTTTGACTTGCTAGTTCTTGACCAGAGGAAAAAAAATTAAAATTAGCTGTAGGATATTTTACTCTTCAGCACAAACTTTCTCAGAGCAATACTGAGTTGCCTAAATAAACACACTAAAAATATAGTCCAGACATGGGTTGAAAAATGTTGCCTATCTGAGATGCAGCTTGAGTGATGCTTCCATGACCTTCATGTTTTGAAAATATTTCAACTCCTCTTCTCAGATTTTGAGTGGGTATGGGATGACCTGAATAAATCAACGGCAACACTGTTGACCTGTGACAACCGCAAAGTGAATTTCCACATGGACTACAGCTGTGGCACTGCTGCCATCCGAGGGAACAAGGAGCTCTCAGAGGGGCAACACTTCTGGGAAATCAAGATGACGTCACCAGTCTATGGCACCGACATGGTATGCAGCATGACGATGTGGGTTGCACACGACAGGTTAACACAGAGCAGTGGGAGTAACAGCTGTCCCTTGACACTGCTGCCAGTTGCAATTCATTCCGAGTTGAATTGAGACTGCTCTAGCTCAAAGCTATCATCCAGCTAGGCTCTTTAACATCATTCGGAAGTTGTATGCTAGGCATCTGTTTTGGGAATTCTTAGACAGGATAGATTTTGACAATATTCTGCCTGATGAACAGGTCAATTTTAGACCTGGACTCTCCTCTCTCGATCAGGTTCTAATTTTGCAGTGCTTGATAGATGAATATACAAGTAAGCCAAGGTCCTTTTTGTTTTCAGTATTTGCTGATTTTAAAACAGCTTTTGACTCCATATCCAAAAACAGGCTCTGGATAAAACTTCAGGCCTCCACAGTTAACTGTTGTCTACTTAGATATGCTTCATGAAAATACTATCTTAAAAATCAGCTACAATCATTTGGGCTTGCTGTCTGATTTTCCTCAGCAAACATTTGACCCCTGCTGCAGGCCATGTTGAAAACTAGTGGATTTCATATTTGAGGGCAGCATCTTATTTTCAGGAGGGTGGTAGACTTGACACTTACTTGAAACTTCAGTTACTGATAGCTTCAATAGGTTGTCTGTCTCGTTCCCTTCACCCCACACTTGGCCTTCCTTTTTTTAGGGCCACCTGTGGTAGCCGCCTGTTGCTGACGTTGCATGGCAGGTTTGGCTAGTTGAGTGCCACATGGCAAACTGGATGGAATCGTGCTGTGACACACACGACAGCATCACCATTCCACTACATTTCGATCTTGTCATTTTCCCTCTTTTGAGGAACTCAAGGCAGCTTACGTAGCTTCATTTTATCCCCACAACAATTTCATGAGGTGGGTTGGGCTGAGAGTCTGTGACTGGCCCAAAATCACCCGGTTGGCTCCATGGCTGAGCGGGGACCAGAACCTGGATCTCCCAAGTCCCCAGTCTACTGGCTCTCGTACCGTGATGGTCCTTCATGACGGAAAATCATGTGGATCCACATGGCAAGTCAGATTGATGCTAGATCTGTCAGAATGAACTTCAGGACTCAAAACATATGCCAAGTTCGTAACAAGTGCAGAAAAGAGGGGTTACTGTTAAGAAAAGAAAATATACAAGTATTTATAGGAACTTTTCAGTTGCATTAACTCCCTCAAACCACACTATCAGATTCTAATAAGTTGTATTAAAATTGCTGGAAGGAATGAAATTCTAGCTGCTTAACTTTGTGTTGATGTGCTGCACATGTGCATCACTGCCTCTTGCTTTGGAAAGTAATTAGGAGCATGAAGGAAACTGTCCGCCACTGTTCAGCCTGTGACTTTGCCCAAAGTCTTGATTTTAAGGTATTGTGTTCTGTAGCTCTGTGCCGGGATATTTTAGATAAACAAAGGGCTTATTGTAATAAATGCTCGGGCCACCACCTGTTTAGCGCCACAATTTTATGCGGTTCTCTTCTGTCCTCTTCTTCCCCTTCACCCACCTTTGTTGTCCATGTAGATGGTGGGAATTGGGACATGTGACGTGAATCTGGACAAGTACCGTCACACATTTTGTAGCCTGCTGGGCAGAGATGAAGACAGTTGGGGCCTCTCCTATACAGGTAATGGCAGCAGAGGAGGAGGAAAGGAAGGGCTTGCTTATAATCGAAGGTGACTGGTGAGTTATCCATGAAAGTTCCTCGTTCAGTGCTTGCAGTAGAACATACGAGCGCCTGTTCTCAAAGTCATGGGTTGAAGTAACCAACAATTTGTGATTGATTCGAAGCACGATTGAGCCAAAACACACACCCCATGCTCAATGACTGTGTCTGCTTTCACCTTCCAGGGAAGTGAATGAGGCTATGATGAACTACAGAAGTTTGCCTTCTGTGGCTGAGCAAACTGCACACAAAGTAAAATTACTATTGGGTGGCAGGTTTTGGTACAGGAAGAGCTCTTGAGACGGGAGGGATTGCTGTAATTCAGGGCTGATTTGTCAAGTGTGTTGGCCCTGAGAAAAGCCTCCAACATGTGCCAGCTGAACACAATTTATATCAATGGTGTGCGGGCCTGTACCTGAGCTAGCAAGTCAAGATGTACGTGGTCACTCACCTTTTCCACAGGCAGTGGGTGGTAGAGTTGTAACTGACAAAGAACTGGGAGACAGGAGTTGAGTTGCAAGGGACCTATAAGGCCATCAAGTCCAACCCCCTGTTCCACTTCTGCATGTGATCATCCATCTAGCTGCGGACCCCCCATTCTAGCTTAACGACGGTGACTTGACATACTAATTCAATGTAAAGCTATGCAGGCTATATATATACTCCCTTGACAACACGTATCTTGAGGAAGAGGAGGGAGTCTGGAAAACCAGTCTTACAGGGAACAGTTGAAAGAACTAAGGTACACTTAGCCTGCAGCAGGGAGGCATGATAGCAGCCTTCAAGTATCTGAAAGCGAGGGATTATGCAGAAAGGGGTGCAGGCTTGTTTGCGCTTGCTTCAGAGAATGGGCCCAGGGCCCACAGATGGCATTTGTAGGGAAAGATTTCAATCCAACTTTAGGAGACTGTTCTGAACGACACAAGTCATTTCACAATGGGGAAGACTATCCGGGGGGGGGGGGGTCATGGCCTCTTTTTCACCAAATATGGTTGAGTGGAGCCTGGAGGGCTGCGTCCCAGATGTGGTCGCAGCATCCTGCACTGCGGGTCTCGTGCTGAGCAGGGAGCCAGGCTAGAATGGTTCCTCTCCAAGGTGCTCCAACTCAGCAATTCTAAATAAAAGTTGGAAGGCACAAAAAGAGAGGATGAGCCTATATTGTGCATTGTAATTGTGGCTGCCAATCACCATCTAGGGCTCCTCCATCACAAGGGAGACAGAATCAACTTCTCAACGAGGTTTGGCCAAGGCTCCATTATTGGGGTGCACCTGGACACATGGCACGGGACTCTGACCTTCTACAAGAACAGGAAGTGCATAGGTAAGAGCAAGGCACTTAAAAAAAAAGAAAAAGCCAGCCATGACCCAGCTGGAAGTTCCAATCCACAGCATTGAGAGGACGGAGGATCTTGAGGGCTGAGGATGCAGCTAAAGGGAAGGAGCATTTGTGTTTGTCTTACTCATACTCAAATTGCCTCACCATCATTAACTGTAGGGTCATCAAATAGACACAGGAAAGACTCCCAAAGATCATAAGTGCATTGTCCTATTTTTACCATCCTCCAACACAAAACTGTCCTGTGAACATGGGACAGTGAGGAGAAGGTGCAGAATGCCCTTGTTGCTGAGTGAGGCCCAAATCCTCCAAGCATTTCTGTGATTTTTTAAAATTTAAGACTTTTTTTATACTGTCTACTAGCGAGCTCTTGGGATGGTTTGACAGTAGAGCAAAATAAAACACAGCATCCTAATTAATTCCTCACAATAAAACCCATATTAAAATGACAACTCAAACCTGAAAATATTGGGAAAATAAGGTTTTAGCCTGGCACTGAAAAGAATAAAGTGATGGCTGAAGGCTATCTTGAAATAGTAAAATGTCACAAACTGAAGGAAGCATGTAACTGTGTGAACACTGAGAGAAGATGCTCAGGCCTTGCTGCCAAATGGAGACAGCTGTTGAGCTTGTCCTTCATACTTGGAGAACTGTCTGGTAGAACGTCCTAGAGCAGAATGCATGGATTTTGCTCAGGCTAGAGAAAAAATAGAGTTCTGGTCTATTCCTTGGTGGCACTTGGGGCCTAATGTTGAGGTTTTCACAGTAGAATGGATGGGGATGATGGGAACGTGAGGCCCTCCATAAATGGCTGGGCTTGTAACTCACCCTGGACTCTGCTGGCTAGGGCTTGTGGAGATCGCTGTCCAGCATCCAGAGAGCCATGAGATGCCCACCCCTGCTAAATGCATAGCTAGTCATATCGCATCACCTGAGTAGCCACTTGTTAACCAGATGTTTTCTTGCTGATGGTTCTGCCCAGGTGTTGCAGCCACCAAGCTGCAGAACAAGCGCTTCTACCCCATGGTGTGTTCGACGGCAGCGAAGAGCAGCATGAAAGTGATCCGCTCCTGTGCCACCCACACCTCCCTGCAGTACCTCTGCTGCTACCGCCTTCGCCAGCTGCTTCCTGGCTATGTGGACACGCTCGAAGTGCTGCCCCTTCCCCCAGGACTCAAGCAAATTCTGCACAACAAACTAGGCTGGGTGCTAAGCATGAACTGCGGCTCGCTCCAGCCCTCGTCTTCAGCCTCCTCAGGAAGCGATTCAGATTGCTCAGACGCTGAGGTGTGCCAACGGAAGAGATGCAGGAGGACATAAATTTTCTTTAAAACAAAGACAGTGTCTTGAATGAGGTTTTTCCGCTGCCTCCATAAGGGGTGGTTCAAGCTGGTGCCCATCTTAAAGATGGCACTTGTTGACTAGCAGCTGTTTTTTGCCCTCCCTTAGAGTCTTGTCTGCATTGCAAGATCTGCCTTCCACGGGCCAACATTCTTGCAAGCTGATGCTCGCACTTCTGTTTGTCGATGGCAGCCTGCAACTTTCATGGAAGAGGCTGCTTGCAACCAGAGACTTTGACCGGCCAACTGCTTCCAGCAAGAAAACAGATGGTTCCTGTTCAGTAGAAGAAAATGGAGTGGCCACCCACTGTGCGGCCTTGGCCTGTAATTCTGATGGTGCCTCTGACACTACAGGGCAGAGGAACGGTGGTCCTTAGAGGAACAAAAGGGCTCTTATATCTGGTGTTTTTCCTCAGGTTTTGGCACTGACAGCCCTGGCTATGGGGGAGGGGGGAGGTATATTCTGCTCGCTTCGACTGTAATGGATCTCATGTGAGCCTTGCAACTTCTTTAATCACTTTGCATGTTTAACTGCTGCTTCTCCTGTATTGAGCTATATGAAATGGCAATTAAAACACAAGCCTGTATTGATTCTGACAGGTCGAATACATGATCCTCCTTGTAATCCTGGCTAAAGTCGAACCCTGCAATTTGTTTTGTGCCCTTGAGGGCTCCTAAGTTTTTGGTGACTCGATTCAGATGCAATACCAGCCCATTGTTCTGCATTGTATGAATGAACACTCCTTGTCCTCAGCCTATGCTAGTCCTGCTGCATTTTTTTTTTTTTGAACCATATTTTGCCATTAGAGAGGAACCGCTGATCTTGCTTATTGAAGAAATCCCTAATTTGCCCTTTAAGTTCCCAGGGTGATATACAGTGCAACATCTAATATTTTGCAAAAGAGTATGTCAGGGTGAAACAGTTCAGCCCCAAAAGCTTGGGGAAATCAGTGCTACTGTGCTATAGTGGTTAAAGCATTGGATAGTGTCTTGGGGAAGCAGCTTTGAGTTCCCCCTTGGCCATGAAGCTCACTGGATGACTTTTGGCCAGTTCTGACTAAGCCTAACTTGCCACAAAGATTTCTTGTGAGACTAAAGTGGAGAAGTGGCCCTTGGGTCACTAAGAAAAAAGAAAACTAAGAAAAGGGTGGGATTTAAATGTAATAAAGGTCTTTTCCCATACGTGTAATGACATCCTCATTGGTGTATCAAGAACGTTTGGGACTGTACAGAAGAGTTGTGTTCGCTGCTTTGGATCAGGGTAGCAGAGGGATCAAAGGACCTTCAAGTTTAGGAATTGCAAACCAGGAATTGCAAATTATGGTTTAATCCTAGTCAAATGTAAATGCAGAGAGACATAGGGAACATCCAGGCTTGAGGCTGATTTGTGTAATACTGAATTATGCTGTTACATTAACATCTGAGCTTAACCTGAGTGTGTCTTATGCAGCACTGCAGAGAATCCTGATTACTTTGACCGAAATCTTTGGCCTGATTAAGCTACAAGGAACAGTGAGAACTGGTGCAAGCAGGATGGAATTGATCTCTTAGCTGGAATTAAGAGATTAGAACCAGCTATGAGACTGTCTGTATCAATTCTTTTCCCACAGTGAATTTCTGTGGTTAAGGGATCCATTGCTACTAATTTTAAAAGCTAAACTGATTGCCTGCTTAACTGATTAAGTGGGGGGACTTTCCACCAAGAGGAAATTGCAGCTAGTTCAGTTTGCTGAACCCACTTCCCCTTTATAACTAGTAGTCAAGGAGCAGGAGACCCTCCCGTTCCCTTCCGAAGGTCCACATCCTCCTAGGGGAACACAGTGGCAGTGGCTGGTACCCAAGCTTGGAGTGGGTGCAGTCAAAGCATTCCCCCTCCCAGCTTGCTTTGTATATGGAAAAAGGAAACCCCAGGAAAGAGATCTGCCTGTGCAGGAAGACCTTGCTTTACCTGTCTGTGGGTAGCTTATCTTCTGCTGTGTGCTAGGATGCACGTGCCCTTCCAGGGACTGGAACGTGCTCTGCTTGCATTCTTGAGCGAGGAGGATGCAATCGCAGGCATGAACAGTGGTGGCTAGCGTGTCATTCATGGCTATTCGCAGGGTTGAGCGAGCCCAGTAAATTCCTTAGGTTTGACAGAATGTGGTTGATACAATTCTGGATGGACAGTACGAGCTTCAAAAAGTGTGTGTAAGAGTAAACATGTAAACCCCCAAATAATCCCATTATTAAGTAGAGAAACCCATAGGAATGGAAAGCTGCTGGCTGGTTGCTGCCTCTGCCTGGAGAGGACTGGTGCTTGCAGTTTTTTCTTCTCAGAGACGCGTACTTAGAAACAGCTGAGTGGTGAGCCACTTTCCCCAAGCAGTCATGCATGTGAAACAACTTCTATTCTTATATCACCCAACTTAGTTTTTTCTAATCTAAAAAGCCACAAGTGTTGCAGCCTTTCCTTCAATCCCTTGATCATTCCGTGTTTTTTCCTGCCCCCGCTTCAGCTTTTTGAGATAAAGTAACCAGAACCATATTCCAAAAGGAGTTGCATCAGATTTACACAATGGCAATATCAACAGGCTCCTCCACTGGAGGGGGATTTCAAGAAGGGCAAGAAAGAATTCAAGGGATGTGCTAGTATCTGTGCAGAATACATTTATTGATTTGTTTGAGATCCATTCGGTGAAAGACCATGAAGTTCCGGCACTGCATAATTGGAGCAGGGCGTTGAGGCGTAGTGGATGGGGGCAAGCGGCATGTCTAGACTCCCACCTAGGCAGTTAAGTCCAAAACCAGTTCTGGATTGGAAGATGCCATCAAGAGGTAGACACGACGGGACAAGTCTGGGCCAATCCGCCGCACTCTGTTTTCCTCAGTCCTGACTGGAATGTCACTTAGAAGAAGCTGTCTGTCTTGGTCTGTGCTACACTTCCTGTAGGCCTTGAAAGGAAGGAAGTGCCACATTGCAATGGATGCGCCGACAATCTTTCCTCATCGCACAAGGCAAGGCTGATGGTTTCTGCCTTAGGTTGCATCAATATTAATAACGGGAGCTCTTCCATCAGCATGGAATTGGACCAGGTTCCTTTCTAGAAGTAGTTCAGCATCCCTGATTTTAAGTGCTTCAGCCATGTGCCTGTTCTGAAAGGGGGTTGGCTGATAACGATTTTGTGCAGCTTTCCCCAACACAATGTCTTCTTGTCTTGGACCACTGCCTATCAGACCCTATTGATGATCATGAATTCTGGGGCTGTAGACCAAAATATCTGTAGAGCAAGAGGTTGGGGACGTATACTTTCGTGTGCTGGTCGTCATATGGTGGGGCTTATGAATAAGCTATACTTTGACTCTACGATCACCTTATAGTGAGGAAGAGAACGGACTGCAGGGTTCCATTTTTTTGTTAATGAAGCCAGAAAACCGGAGGAGGAAGAATGGAATGGACTACCATGGGAAAGGGTGTTTGGCAAGCATCTTGAATGAAAATTGCAGGTCTCATCTCACCCCTGCCTTCCCGACATTTAATTAACATCTACCTGTAATATAAGCCCCCTTGGTTCAACTCTTGCTCTCTTGGGAAGCAAGAGCTAGTCTTTGCCTTCTTCTGTGCAACGGATCTTTCAGGTCTTTGCAAAGCATGCCATGCCTGACCTGACCTGACCTGACCTGACCTGACCGCAAACTCTCTTCATCCGGTTTGTCCCTTGTCTTGGTACAAGGGCAACATCACCAATCACAAAGCACAATTGGAGATGTGAGCTTACCTGCAGCAACAGGCTGGGCGAAGGGTAGGCTTGGGTGACAGCTGCTGCCACAGCAGGGCTGACACGATTGAACTGTTGGATTTGCCTTGACCAGGCCTCTCTGAGCCCCGTCCCATCCTTGAGCACACGCACACCACTGGCCCATCCACCTCCAGTGCAGAAGGAGAAGGTCTGGTTTTCCTGCTGTTTCCTGCATTTGAGGGAAACAACCCCCTACTCAGTGAAGATTGCCCCTGGACACTGCTAGGATTCAGGACCCAGATCTGTTGTCCAAGGTCCCTGATCTCCTCAACAGAGTGTCCACTAGTGCCAACAGAAGGTGCTTATTTCTCAACTTGCTATGCAGGTGACAGTTTTCAAGGGTGGATTGCCCTGGGAAGGACTAACTTCCCCCTTCACACATGCTGTAATGCCATTCCCTCAACACATTTTTCCTGCATGGCAATTAAGTTTAGAAAGCCTCCCCTGCCCTTAGTTTGGGATGATCTAGGTTAGTGTGCAAATGAATTTAATTTAATTTTATCCGAAAGATCAGGATGAAAAATTAACCAGCTGCCTTTGCCTCATGGGAAATTTCAACAAAATGTTCAGAGATTTAAATTAGGACATACAGCTTTGTATCTTACAGCTTTGGGCCTGAAGTTTTTGAGTTCCTAACAGTGCTTTTGAGTAATGCATAAACAAATAGGAGGAAGCACTACCAAGGGACTTAAGGCACAATTCCATGTAAGTTTAGGCAGGAAGAAAAGCCTACAACATTCTATGTACTGCCTGGGGCATGCTGGGAAATACAGGCTTTTCTTCTGCCTAAACCTGCTTAGGATTGAACCCTGAGAAAAAAGCTCTACAGTTCTCAGCATTCGCCAGCCAACATGCACAGGGATCTTTTCCGTCCAAATATACATGGGATTCTGCCCTTTAAGGTTAAGATAGCCAAGCAACAAGTAAACGCATATGAAAGGGGAAACCTAACCGAGCCAAGAACAGCCCGTGCATATCCCACAAAATATAACTGACTGTGGGCCATGACATGCCAATAAGCAGAAAATATGCAGAAATACGCATCTGCTCAGTGTTGCAAGACATGGCAGCAGAATGCACTCACTTGTACGGTCGCTGTGCAATTGCTTTGGTCATCGTGGAAATGTGTAGGGCAAGCTCTTGCCACGTCTCCAGGAACAAGACCTCTGTGTTACCCCAGAGCTGCAGCACCACCAGAGCCTGCAGGTGGAAGAGGTGGAGAGAGTTTCAGAAAGGTAAATGACAGGTACGTAAAGCTGAGAGTTGTCAAGGAGGCCTGCTGTTGGCTGGGCTGGGCTGGGCTGGGGTGGGGGGAGGGCATCAGGAGGACACAGCGCAGAGGGCTGCTTGACCTCGGCTGGTGTGGCACTCTCTTCACTTCTCCCTGGGAGGACTGAGTTTGATGGCCACAACCTACCTGGTAGCTCGCCTTTCAACAACCCGCCTGCACTGAATGGGGAGCGTGGCCGCATGCAAAAGATGAAGGAGCGCTGGCGTTGCTTGTCATCAGGCTACTGTTCCAGCAGGAAACACCAGGCTTTTGCGGTGGCTGCCAATTGGTTCTTTCCACGGTGCAGCCTGAGAGGGGGATGCTTTAACTAGGTGCCCTGCGCTGAGCAGGAGCTTGGACCTGATGGCCTTCTGGCCTCTTCTAACTCTACTACTCTGATTCTATGAACATCTAGGGTGGGAGCACTGCAGGAAAAACAAAGAGGCACACCCAGCATTACTGCTGCCCAGACCTGGGCTGCTTGTAACAGCACTGGCCAACCTAGAATCATGGTAGAGTTGGAAGGAGCCATGAAGGCCATAAGGTCCAACCCCCTGCTGTTGCAGGACACCAATTTGCACCATCCCACTCAGGTGGCTGTCCAGGTTCTTTCTGAATGTCTCTACTGTGGGAGAGCCCAGCACCTCTCCAGGCAGCTGGTTCCACTGTCGTACTGCTCTGCCAGTGAGGATGCTTTTCCTGATGTCCAGCCTGAATCTGGATTGTTCAAACTTGACTTGATTATTCCATGTCCTACATTCTGGCATAGCAAGAAGAGATCTTGACCTTCCTTTTGTGACAGCCTTTGAGGTACTTCTAGAGGGATATCATGTCCCCACTCAGTCTTCTCTTCTCAAGACTGAACATGCCCCGTTCTCTCACTCTCCTCAAAGTAGTGCTTCCAAGCCCTGAACCATTGTTGCTGCCTTCCTCTGGACCCTTCAGGAAAGGGTGGGTGTGACCCTTCAGGAAAGGGGGCCAGCCAGAGGCTTTTGGATGCTTTCAATCAGGGCATAAAGTCAATGGCACTCCCGCATTAATTCTTCAACTAGTACTTACACCTTCTGAACTTGGAAGGCTCTATTCAGTTATCAAAGTTGATAATACGAACACACCTATCCTCCAAGAATCGGTCTGATCATAGTAGGCGGAACACACGCCACCTGTTGTATTTACCTCCTCTATGTGTTGCTGTGTCACAGACATCTCTGGGTCAGGTGGCAACCTGATGCCCTCCGTCCTTTCCTCTGGCTCAGCATTTAGCATTCCGTGCTGATCTCTGTGATGCTGGTGATACCTGAACAGTTTGGATGAAATTAACCAACGAGTTTTCAAGCTCTTGTGATTTAAAAATGACTCGTACAATTCTGTGGCCTTGTAGGACATAGTTGTCTAACAAATGACTGATCCATTTTCTCAATGAAGTCCACTGAATAAAGTGGACCATGTGTTACTCATACCAGAAAATGGAGAATAGCAAGACTGGGTAAGCTGCTGAAGGAAAAAGGTGGCTTACAAATGAAGTAACTTCTAAGCTCTCTGTCTTTAAACCACAGGGAGCTTTAGCTTAGAGGAGAGAATCCTGAGCCGTCATGAGGCTTACAGGGAGGTGCGGAGAACTGAATGCAGAACCTCATGCTTGCGCACCCTTTGCTAACTGACAGAGATGCCCCTTTTCACACTACTGCCCTCTCAAAATATGTACCATCGGTAAGCGTCTAGTCCGATGACAACCACACTGTAGGATTTTGCAGAATGGCCTTCCAGGCTGTTAAGGGGAAACAGGTGGCTAAGATCCGGTATACTCCATTGGCCACCAGGCTTCATATTCTGAAATAAGAGCAAGCCAGTGTGAAGAGGAGGTTAAAAAAAGGAAAAGTTAAAGAAGAGTTCACAAGCCATCTTTTTTTAGAATTTAATAAGAGCTTTGGGTCTTTTTAGCACCCTCGTCAGTCTCAGACCCTCTTTTGCTCCTTGCTCACCTGTTGCCTTAATGCTTCCAGAACTCCTCTTGGATACAGCCTAGCTCTCTAGGGCTTCCTCTCACTCACTCACTTCTTCACTGCCAAGGTTTCACCTCCCTAGGTTTGTGTGAATAAGACAAAAGGCTGTGAAGCATACCCACATATGGGGCTTTCCCTTGTCCTTTGTACTGGATAAACTGAGAACTCCCGCTAGTCGCCAACTTAAGGGGTGAGCTGCAACGAAGGTGGTGGCAAAATGAGGCCGCAAAGCAAGGAGCGGGAGGAATCGGCACGCTCAAAAGAGCCCCAAGTAAGTCTACTAAAGCAGGAGGGGAAACCAAAACCTAGGAGAATTGCGTATGCTCAGTACCCATGGACTGCTGAGCATCTGCTGAAAAAGAAAACAGATGAAAAGTACAGAATGCCCTGCTTGAGATCGTTATAGCTTGAAGAATCCTGGAAGAAGGCATAGATAGAAACATAGAAACAGAGCAAGTCAGGAGGGGTCTCCCGGGCCATCTAGTCTGACCCCCTGCTCCAGCCGGCTCTGCTCACGACAGGCCCACCATGGCTGGCTGGAATTCTGAGCAGAGGGGTTCTTGCTAAGAGAAGAAGAAACACTGCAGTATTTTGTTGGAGGGTCCACTTGAGTTTAACTTACAAAGGTCCCTACAAGGTTTAACTGAATCGTATCTTCAGTACAGCAAGTATAAAACCAAATGCCCCTGAACTGCAAACTGCAAACTGAAAACAGTGCGGTAAACATGTACTCGATTGCAAAGTTATGGGTACAATCCTATGCAAGTTTAGACAGGAAAAAAAGTCGCATAATGCCCAGCACTTGGAACTTATAGGCCTCTTTTTCTGTCTAAACATGCACAGGATTGCACCCTAAATTGTTCAAATGTAGTATCTGGATTAAGAGGACAATTCAATTTTCTGTATTTCAGAGGGTGTCTTTAAATTCTCCCAAGGTTTGTCTACACAGAATATTCCCCTCTCCTTGCTTTCAACTACTCCTCAGTAGGATCTCTGGGGTGTGCTGAAAGTGGGTTCACCTTTGCTATGTCCTATTGAGACAGTATGTATTTACTGCAAGCTACTTGCACACCTGCATTAAGGAAAAGACACGTTGGAGAAAATCCCAGGGCTCCAGAAGCAACAAGACCTCTCTTTCCTCTTCAGCTTTTTCCAAGAAACCATCCTGCAGAGAGAAAGTCAGACTTTTTCCCAGGACAGAGATAAGAAAGCATTTCCTTATGCAGAGCATGAATTAACTTATGAAAGCTTCAACTACAAAAGATGGTGATGACCACCAACTTAGACTGTCTTTAAAGGATTATTTATTTATTTTCACATTAACAGGCCGCTGAATAGCCCCCTAAGGGCTCTCTAAGCATTAAAAATAGCCCAACAGTACAATTACAAGTTAGGAAGGGGGAAAGAGGGGAGATCTGTTGGTAGCAGAGTGAGCTTTTACAATCAGGTGTTCAAGTCAGGCTTTGAAAGAACTTTGAAAGAGGACAAGTTTTTGTCTGGGGCCACAATGAAAGTACCGATGGCAGCAGGCGGACCTGTTCAGGAAGCTCATTCCAAAGGTGGGAATATCAGGTGGGAATGTATGCATGGAAAAGTCTATTAACAGCTACAATAATGAACTCAAGAGGCAGAACAAATATCCCTTGCTTGGGGTCAACAGAAGGCAAGTATGAATATCCATTATAAGCTCCAGTTTATCTTTGTGTAAGAATGTGAATCCCTGAGCGAAAGAAACAGAAAACTGAGGAGCCAAAGGAGAGAACTGGAAGAATAGGAAAAAACAGTCCCCCACAATTTTCCAGATATTTCCTAAGTTTTTGATGGGGGGCTTTTCTTATCTCCCCTCCCCCATACTCCACTTTTCTACCTTTGTGCTTGTTTTCCTGTCTGCCTCTAAGGACTCATTAACAGCAGATGGCCAGCCTAAATAAAGCAAGTGACTTCAGTAGAAGATACCTTCCCTTCCACCCACACCTTATCGCCTCTCTAACCACAGAGTTTAGATTCAAGCTACTCACTGTTCTGGATGTATTACAGGAGATGCTTCTCTTCCAGCTTATGCTGTGTGGAACTGTCTGGGATTCAATGGAATAGCCACACTCCAAAGAACCCAACGTTTCTAGCAAAGCATCTGAACCCCGATCCTCTAAAACACCTGATGGGAAAGGATAATGCAATGATGTACCAGCCTATCTCGCATCTCAGCTGCACAGCATCTCCCCAAACCCCAGCCTCAAACCCACAAAGTCAGCAGATCGTACAGCTCTGTTACTCTGTAACACCTAACAATACTGAAGCAACCAGTGAGAGCAGCTGTACCAGGCCCAAGAGAGAAGCTGCACTCAGTTCCCAAATTGGAGGTTACTGTGGCTAAAAAGAGCTTGACCATCTTGGAACTCTGGACTGGGAGTTCAGGCAGGGTCTGAAGTTCAACACCCTAGAATAAAACATGTGGTCAATGCTGCAAGGGAAATATCCTACCTGGATCCACACATACAATCATGTGCTTCATGCACTGATCAGGCCGAAGGGATTTCAAGGCAGCTGCAGCTTCCTTTCGCCTCTTTTTTTCCAGTGCATCTTGCTCTTTCCTCTCCATTCTCTCTTTCTTGAGTTCTGCTTTAAGCATGTTTTCTTCAGCTTTTGTTTGCCTCAATCCCATTTTCATTTTCTCTGTAGAACACTTTTTCTTCCCTTTCTTTGCACTCTTAGAACAAGATGCAACTTCTGGTAGTGATGTGAGTGAAGCGACCTCTTTTGCTTCATCCAGGCTTTTGCACAAAAGCTTTTCCTTTTCTGCATGGTCTTGAACAGCACTGAAAAGACTTTCAACAGCAGCTAAGTTTTTTGATTCGGTGCCATTGTCGTCTTCTGAATCAGAGATTTCCCAAGTAATGGCTCGTCTCACAAGCTGGCTGGTTCCATCAGGAACATCATCTTTTTCATCTCTCTCCATGATTAAGTGTACTGTTTTTTCAAGTTTACATTGCCTATTTAGAATGTTTATCTAGGAACTCAGGTATGCTTGTGGAATGCCAAGCAGATTTGTAACAAATGAAAACTTTGAAATGTTTTCATTTTAAAGAAACTACACAAGAAATTTCCATGTTGATTTGACAGGTTCAAGCTGAAGTTTTAAGAAGAATCACAACAGTAGTGCCATTATCAAATCCATGATTATTCAAGTAAGCTAATACATATTTGTTTTTTTATAAAGGCATCGTGGAAAAATACAGTTTTCTAGGAGGTTTTACAGGCATCACAGTTAATAAGGAGAACCAGCAAACCTGTCTAGAAATTAAACATTCTGACCAAAAGGTAAGAGCCATCACGGTCCTCCTACAGAGGTAAATGAGGCTTCTTCAAGGTGGCAGAATTGTATAGCTCACTGCCTCACAATGACTGGTGAAGTCATTGGAGCCAAATCCCGTTCATAAAAGGCTCCGCCACTCAATTTCCTTTACATTTGCAATAGCATCTTGTTCTTGGGTCCAAGCTGCCGCCGCCACGCCACTTCCTCTTCCTCCCGAATCCACACTTCTTTAGCCAACAAGGTATTTTTCATTGGCTTAATTGAGGTGGGATGGAAAAGAGTCCTGAGAGATCATCAAGGCCTCAGAAGAAGGGAGCGGACTCCTCAAGGCTTTTAACTTCATGCTTACTACAGCGTCTCTAAGCTCAGAAAAGAAAATACCCCTCTGTTGATGTGGTCTTTAAATAAGGATCTGAACACGTCTGTATCGGTACGGAAGGAACAGAAGTTTTCTTCGCGGGGCCATTTATTGGAACGCACCGCCCGTAACGGGGCGCCTGCGGGTTCACCCCCACGGGAGCGGAAGTGTTGCCGGCCGGACGATTTATTCTTAAAGGGCCGTTCACAGCCACCGGATGTCCGGCCCATAGAGCTTAGAGGAAGTGCTGCCCGCCGGACGACTTTCTGCGTCGGACATCCCTTCCTAGAGCGACAAAAAGGTCCGTCGGCGTCTGTGCGGTGGGGCAGAGAGTTCGACGTGGAGGGCCGGTTCGCCAAGCAGTGAGCGGAAGTGTCCGGCGGACGATTGAGCGCGACGGAGCGCCCTTGGCAAAGCTGCGGGAGCGGGCGAGGGGAGGGTTTGGTGTGTGTGGCTGAGGGGCGAGAAGGGGAGGAAGGATCTTATTTCTCTAGCGGACCCTTGAAGGAGGAGGAAGAGGAGGAGAAGGAAGGGTGATACAAAAGGTGGGTATGGCGGGCCTCCCAGCTGGTAACTCTCCCGGCTGCATCCCAAGAAAGCTCCTTTTTGGGGGTAACCCTGGGGGTTCCTTTATCTTTTAGGGGTCGAAGCAGAAAAGGGAGAAAAATCTGAAAGGATAAAATCAAAGAAGGGAAGGTTAGGGACAGCCCCTTCCCTTCAAGTTGCTCCACGAAGTAGGTGAGGCCAAGGCTGCCATCCCCGCTCTGGAGGGCACCAGGTTGGGGGAGTCTGGGCTAAGAAGCGATCGCAGCTGACTATAAGGATGGAGAAGGAGTCTTGCTGGATCCCACCAAAGGCTTATCAGGGCCGCCATCCTTCTGGAGCAGCCACCCGCACAATTGCGGAATGTGTTCCCTGGCGAAGCCCGCTTGGTGCCAACATTGGCCTCCTTTTGGGAGTAGGAGTAAGACTGTTCATTACTCCTAGGCATATACAGTGGCTTTTAGTGTTCTTTTAAAATCAGGTCCCAGTATTGTGTTGTAACTGCACTACTTTTTCTCTCTTAACTGTGTTAAATTGCTTGTAACTTTGTATGTTACAGATTTCATAGTGTGCTTTTATTGTGTTTGAGATTGTAATGCTTGTGAACTACCCAGAGAGCTTGGGCTATTGGGCAGTATTGCTCTGAAATGAAAGAAACTGAGTGAACTATCAGTGGCCAGCCTGATTCCTCTGGGAAGGGGAAAAGCAGCACATGAGTAACGCTTGTTGTTTTTAGTTTGGTGTTCAGAGGCATGTTCACTCTGATACTGGGGGTAGACTATGGCTAGTGACAGCTTCATCCTTTGCCGAAATTGCCTAACTCCATTTCACCATCCTTGAGGGTGGTGGCTGTCATTTTGTGAAAACAAATGTTATAAGTTAATTCTGGTGCTATATGAAGCTGTGCTTCTGTTTTCTGAATCAACTTCATTGAATGACCTGAGTTCTAGTGTTACATTGGGATGTGTGTGTGTGGGGAGAATGACTTCTTTCTGTGTGCATCATGGACAGAATTTTATATTTCACTCATGTCTCCCCACTGTAACTTGCCCCCCCCCCCCAAACTAAAACCATCCAATATTGTAACCCTTTCTTCCTAGGGCAGTTGCTCCAGTCCTTTGATCATTTTGGTTGAACTTTATTCCATTTGGTCCCCTACTATGAGATGCTTCCCAACTAAGTGGGGATTGGGACTTCAGTCTCTCCAGTTGAGCCAACCGCACTGGCTCTCATGATATAGTGGGGTTTCAGTCCTGAGGGACAAGATTCCACACCCACCAGGTTAAATGATCTCTAATAGTTGTGCAGAAGAGAGAATTTTTGGTGGTTGCTGTTGCTTCTCACATAATACAGGGCAGAGAAAGTGTCACCTGCTAGGATTTCCTATGTTAAACTATGGAAGCCTTGTTCTTTCATGTCTGTTAACTTTAGTTCAAGGAAAGGGAAGGGAATGGGATGGCTTACTAAGAAGGGCACTGAGGGAGCAGCACTTTTCCCCTGGTGCTGGTTTTCTTTTGCCATTGTTGTTCTGACATTCGTGTTCCACCCTTACACCAAAGAGCTCAGAGCAGTGTTCTTAACGCTGCTTGTTTTAACTCCATACAGCCCTATGAGTTGGTTTAGACTTCCAGGACCATGCAATCACCTTTATGACAGGTGGAGGTTTGAGTGTGGGGTGCTCTAATCCCAGGTCCTGTATTCTAACCACCATGCTATCATTCTTCAGGCAGCCATGGTTCGCAAGAAAGTTCACCGCCCAATTGCGGCCATGGCCAAGAAGATCCGTGAGTATTGGGCCCTGAAAAATCGACCTCGGGATTCTCAGCGCTTTGCTCTGGACTATGAGACAATGACCCGGACCTTCACAGGCAAGCGTCTGCCTGTGTTGGCCTGGGAGGATGTGAAGAATGAGAACCGGCTCTTCACTCTGCTCTGCCGTCTGAAACTCTTTGGTCTTGGCCGCATGGTCACACGCAAGTCCTGGATATGGCGGTATGATGAACCTTGTTACTGGGTCATCACTAAAGTGAAGGTGGATTACACTGCTGAGGTCAGCATCTTTTTTTGGCCAATGATGGAGGAAAGGAAGGGGTGGCCTCCTTGTATAACTCTCTTTTTCTTAGAATTTGTTTGCATGTATCTTTCTAGCTCCCCAGGCTGCCTGTAGATCATGCTCCTTTGCCAGTCGTGTGGAGTGTGAATTAGATGCGTTGGATGCATCCAAATGAAGGCCCAAAGAAGGTGTCAGGACAGATGCTTTGTCCAAAGAGGTTGGGTGCTGAGTCTCTTTGAGGACCAAATTCACTCTTGTAGTAGCTCAGATATGTGGTGGAGGAAGCACCAAATTTAGGAACTCACCAAATTTTCAGTGGGAACTACCTTGTGAGATGGAGCAGGGGGCATGGCCATCTTTAAAAACCCTATGGGACCAGGAGGGTTGGATTCACTCTGGCGCCTGAGTTCCATTGAGGGACTGGTCTTCTTTCCATTTCTGTTCCTCAGCTGCTTCAGAAAGGTAATCTTGAGGCATGTTTGATGTCAAACGAAGACATAGCACAATAGTAACACTCAGCATATAGAGAAAGGATGTGGAAGTCCCTTCTGGAGAAGCTCTTGGGGGGCCACATTCTGGAAGCTCAGGATGGAAGGGTGGGACCAAAAACATCAGCATCTTTACCCAAGGTCTTGTTACCCAGCTCTCTCAGGCTTCACACAGGAGTCTTTCCCAGTGCTAACTGGAGATGCTGGGAACTGAACTGGGATTTCTTGCATGCAAAGCTGCTGTTCTGGCCCCTATCCCCACGTGCCCTGAGAATGTGACATCAGAAGCAGCCCACTTTGGCCCTTTTTCTTGAACCAACTCTACACCTGTTTGTCCACTCTGTTTCAGGACATGGATCATGGAAAAGCCTGGGGATACTTGACCTTCAGAGGTAGGGGAAGGTTTGCTTTTAAGAAAGAGAAATTCATGACCAAGACTTGGGCAGGAAATCATAAATCACATGCCGGGGGGCTTAGCTGAAACCAAAGCTCAATGAAGTGTGTTGCGGGCACAGCCCGCTCTTGCCCTGTCCTTTTGGATAGGGAATTGTCCTTGGCTTCACCTCCCACGGCAATCCCCTTTCGGTGGTGATGGTCAGGGCAGTTTCTCCAATGGCCAAACGTGCCCACGGCCCCAGATGTTTCTCTTGCTGCGCACCAAGCTGCTTCTGTGCCAGGAGCATCCATATACCCGGTTTTCCCCGCACATGCTCCTTCGTCTTAGGCTGCTGTGTAGAGTGGGGCTGGGAAGCATGGGCTCCTCTGTCTATTGGCCACAGTGCCTGTCGTTCCTCTTTCTCTTTTGCTATGCTGGCTGTGCCTGATGGCAGCTGCAGTCCACCAACAATTCTCTACCACCATCTACATTTTTGTTCTTTTCTCATGCTGTATTTTTCTCTCTCCCTTCTTTAAAAAGAGATTTTATTTTCTCCAGAAATGGGGGAGCAGGGGAAGAAAGGAATTAAAGTCTTCTCTGTTCAGTGAAAGAAATCACAGCATGTGTTTCAAAGTATAATAAATGATATCCATTTCTTGGGCAGTGTTAATGGTGAAAATATCCTATTTCTGCTCCAAAAATCATTGACTTGTTTATTTTACCCAAGAAAACTAACAATTTTGAAATGTTGTTCAACAGTCCCACGGGTGTTGCCTGTGCACTTTGAAACTCATATTTGCACTCCTGAAGACAAGAAACTTGTTTAAAAAGAGGGAACTGGTTGCTAATATCACATTCTACACTCCTCCTTTGCTCCTGCTGGTGCAACATCCCTGGGAGTTATTTATTTATTTATTAAAAGCTTTTGTATGCCGTTCTATTATACAAGATCTCAGGATGGCTTACAGTATTTCAACCAGTTAGTCCCAGTGCTTTGAGTAAGGATCAGGGATTGCAGGGAAAGCCATGAGCATGTGTGTCCTGGCTGATGGTTGGAGAGCGACTTGGCAGTTTAGTTCAGTCATGACATCTCCAGAACAGCTGCATAATCCTATGAAGTGCGGAATTTGTTCATAACGATCTCTCTGTCTTGTCAATTTCTTAGGCAAGAAGGAAGAAGAAGTGAGAGAAATCGACAAGGTCATGTATCACGATTGGCGCGTTGTACCAAGGCATGAAGAGGAGAATTTTGTGAAATTTACCCCTGTGGAAGTGGAAACAGTTCGGTACGTCCTCTACCCGCCATTGCTGCGGGCCATGATTCTTGCGCAGAGACAGAAGGAGGGCAAACTGAGCACAGAAGAACCCATGATTGATCTGCAACGAACTTCTCACATTGTGAAAAAGAACCTCCAAAAAGTGGAGAAGCAAGCTGAAGGGACCCCAGTATGAGGACCTTTGGGACCCTGGTTGTTTTTTCCATTCTGTGTTGTTTTTTCCATTTTTTTCATTTCAGGAAAAATACACTTTTAAGGAGTTAACAAGAATCTTTAACAGAAATGGGATACATTTCAGAGTGCCGAAACTTTCTTCAAGGTGTTAAGCCCAGTAAATGATTCTACTGTACTTAAGATGGCATCAAGGGTTAAGTTTGTTTTCAGCATCCTTAAAGTCACTGGATTTGTAGCATGTAACAAATGTAAAAATTCTATTCCTATTTGTTTGCTTTTAAAATATGGCAGAGCAACATCAAGCAGTTAATAAAATTACTTCCAGTTCTTTTACTGGCAAGAGTTCTGGATGTTCTTTTTGAGAACCTTGATCAAGGTCAAGAAATTCACATGATGTGCTTTTATTGGCTTTGTTGTGTTTGTTATTCTCTGGGCTAGTTCAAATGTGATATTCCTGGCTTTGTACACCAGGGCTTTGATGGGAGGGGCTAGAGTTTGTCAGTTGAGCAGCTGCTTTGCATATAGAAGATCCAAGGTGTGATCCCTGGCATCTCCATGTGGAGCAAAAAAAATCTGCCCAAAGCCCAAGATTGCTAGTGTCAGTCAGTTTAGATACTACTGGACTTGCTGGACCAAAGATCCAGCTCAGTATGAAGCACGCTTCCTAGGTTCCTGAGCTGCGAATGAAGATGAAACTCTGCAATCGGCTCCCCACCCTTGTGTGCAATACCTCCTTCTCAGAGTCTGCGGCCCAGAACTGGGCACAGCAGTGCAGAGGAGGCAACTCTGGAAGAAGGATGCATTAGATGATGGGTGATGCAATGCAGGCCTTCAAGTGGGCCAGAGATCCAGGGGCATGGACAAACTGCAAGAGGGCACCTGGAATTTCGGAGCTCAGTGAACCTAGCAAAGGGTGTAGATCTGCTGCTGTGCTTGGAGTGTTGGCATGGGACTTGGCAGGTCTGAGATCATAGGAGAGTAGTTGGAAGGGGCCAAGAAGGCCATCGGGTCCAAGCCCCTGCTGTTGCAGGACTCCAGTTTGCACCATCCCACTCGGAGAGCTGTCCAAGTTCTTTTTGAATGTCTCTACTGTGGGAGAACCCACAATCTCTCCAGGCAGCTGGTTCCACTGTCATACTGCTCTGAGGAAACTTCCTGATGTCCAGCCTGAATCTGGGTCGTCACAACTTGAGTTGATTATTCCATGTCCTACACTCTGGTATCAGCAAGAAGAGATCTTGGCCTTCCTCTTTGTGACAGCCTTTGAGGTACTTACAGAGGGATATCATGCCCTCATCACTCTTTCCAAGGCTGCGCATGCCCTGTTCTCTCAGTCTTTGTGCAGCGCAAGAAGCGCTGAATGTATGAACTGGATTCAGCCCAAGGTACCTTTTACTCCAAGGGTGTCTCTCCAGGCTGTCTCCAGGCTCCAGACCGGAGGCTTAGGAGCATGCCCTGTGTGCAGCTGTGTTCAGCCAACTAGATTTAGGGCCAGTAGTGGAGAGGGAAGGAGCTGCAACTCGGCTCCTGCCCCTGCATCTTATTCCCCAGCCTGGCATGTCTGTTCATGCCTTCTGAGCCCCAGTCTCAACCTTGGGATGAGGCCAGCAGGGAAGGAGAGTTGTGTTGGCAGTGAAGGGGCAAGCTTGGGTCTAAGCCTTCGGAGTCAGAGCACCAAGTCTCACAAAATCCCAACTTTCAAAAAATCTTATGCTGGGAGGCCACAGTAAGAACACAGACCTAGTTGACTGAGTATAGACTTAACATGGGATTGTTTACTAGTATCAGAGGAACGAACAGAAAATGCGACAGAGCCTTGGATGTGATGTTTCCTTTAAAAACAAATGAAGACTAGTTCTCATTCCCTCTGTCTATATATAAATGTTCACAGGCCATTAATCATTATAAAGGAAGGAGAGAAGATCAAAGAAGAAGGCGACAGTTAAAGTCAATTACTTTCTCATCTGTGTAATGACAATAGGCATGCTGATAACGATTTTTAAATGCGTGTGTGTGTAGAAAGAGAGAGCATGTAATTAACCTTTGCATCATGAGCAGCGTCTGATAGATTCCCTTGGAGCGACCAGGCCCGGGGGTGGGGGAGGGGGGTGGCAGAGAAAGTATTACTTTAGCCGAGCAAGCTTTGCAGTGCTTTTTTCATCTTTATTTGAAATCAGAGCCGTTTCCCTTTCCTCATCTCTGTCGAGGGACAGTGCAGTGATGAGAAAGCAGCACTTCTCGAAGGAACCAGGCGAATGGCCGTTAGCCAAGCTGATGACAGATTTGGCTGTGTTCTTGAGTCTTGGTATAGCTGATGATGCGTTTGCAAAGATACATTTTTGAGCAGGAGCTTCCTGGCGTCCGACGCCAGAAAGTTACCCATATTGGTTGCAACAGAAGCAGCCGATTATGGTCCAAGACAAGGATGCAGGAACCAGACTTGGGGGCACGTGTTGGCACGCCAGGGGTCTCAATCCAGCCTGCTGGGATTCTCTGATGCCACATTCCTTTCCTTTGGTTCAGACCCTTTTCTCCAACCACCAATCTCCAACCACCAGCCTTCTCAGCTTAGGTTAGTCACCGGCTCTAGCTTAGGTTAGTTAGTTCCTAGCACAACTTTGCGACTAACAACAACAAGCGTAGGTTAGTCACTTCCTAGCTTAGGTGAGTCACTCTGCCAAGGCTTAATTACTGGTGGCAAAAGCTTTAGGCTAAACTTTGGTGGCCTTTCCCCTTGTGCTTCACCCCCTTTGCCTTTGGTTGCCCCTGGAGCTTCTCCAAAGGGGAATTTCATCCATGTGCCACACTCTCATGAGACATTAGCAATGGGCTGCTCTGTAGCCCAGCGGTAAGAGTACCCACTCTGCATGGGGCAGGTCCTGGGTGCAATCTTCTGCATCTTCAGCTGGGGCAAGAAAAACTCCTGCCTGAAACCCTGGATTGCAGTTGCCAGCCAGTGCCAACAATACTGGGCTACATGGGCCAGGAGACTGAGGATGTACAGCACAAGTTCCTGCATGGTTCTGAGGCAAAATCTTTGCACCTGCTTCTGATCTCTGCTCTGGCCTTGTCCCACAGAAGAAGATGTGGTTATTTGCTGTCACTTCTTCCTCAACTTATGGTGATCTTATGGATGAAAGCTCCCCAAAATGTCCTATATGTGACAGCCTCGTTCAGCTCTTCCAAATTCAAGTCTATGGCTTCCTTTATGGAATCAATCCATCTTGCCTTCCTTCTCTTCCACCTTCAACTTTCTCTAGCACATTTGCCTTCTCCAGGGAGTTCTGCCTTCTCATATTGTGCCCCAGGTATGACAACAGGACAAGTCTCCCAGTTGTTATCATTTTTACTTCTAGGGAAAGCTCTGGCCCACATTGGTCTAGGATCCCCTTGTTTGCACGGAACATTGGTAGACCCCAAACCCTTCAAAGCAGCAACACCTCAAAATGGTGCCTGGAACAATGTAAGAAATTCAATAAAATAATGCAGTTTGGGGATGACCTTCTTTGGGGGCATTGAAAGAGCAGCAGCCGTTGTGACTTCGCAGTTAGAGTTGCTGGCCCAGGAGGCAGGAATTCCGTTCCTGCATTGGCTGTAAAGCCGCTCGGGGGCTTTGGACCAGCCGATTTCTTTCAGCAGAGTAAACTACCTCACAGGGTTGTTCTTGTGAGGATCAAATGGAGAGGAGGAGCCTGTGCTGCCTTGGGTTCCTCGCAAGAGGAAAAGGGGGATAGAAAGGAAAGGATGAAGTGTAAAAAGGAAAGAGATGAGGACCCAGCAAATTGCAATGAGGACTCGATGCGCTCAGTGGCCACAGAACCCTGACTGCATATTTAGGGAATGGGGCGATAGTGGGTGAAAAGGAACACAACGGAGTATCCTGGAATAGGGCATGGCTGGCTGGGACCCTGCACAGGATTTCCAGACAGCTTGTGCTCATGGGACTGGTTTCCTGTTACAGTGATATCCAGACGTATTCACATCGACCTGCCCTGTAGCTCCCCCTTGTGCTGTCTAAGGGCCTGTAGTGCCTCTCTTGAAGGATTCGGGTTTCCCCAAGTTATTTCCGATTTTACCATTCACTTTCCCGTGGGAATTCTTCCTTGGGATCACCGCCTGCCACTGGAATCCTCCAGAGGGCGCTCCAGGCTGCATTCTGAAGAGCAGCCCAAGAATAAAGACTGTGTTGTCTTTGTTAACCCTTTTCCCACAGCATTGGCATCCTTGCAACAATTCCCAAACATTTCCTAGAGGAGAATCCAAACCTAGAACGAAGTGGCTTGAGGGACTTAGCACTTCACATGCAATTTCTCACAGAGATGCTGGTTGTTTTATTGTTTTTATACAAAAAAGCTTCCAGTGACGGCTGCCATCTTGCTGGGGCCATAGTGGCCCAAGAGCTCCCTTGCATGTGGAAAGTTGCAGGTTCGATTCCTGCTTTTCCAGGCATGGCGGGGGAGACCCTGCTTGAGCCCCAGAGAGCTGTTGTCAGTGCCCAGTTGGACCAATGGACTGACATGACGTAAGGCACCACCCTGTGTTCCCCAGCACCACACAATGTTTCCGAAAGGATGCAGTGTCACAAAGAGGGTACGGTAGCCCATGAGGCTGCCCTTTGTAGAAGGGCCGTGCCACTCGGAGGCTCCTAAGCACAAAGCAGCATGTAACTTCTGCATTTATTTATTTCACTTCTTTACCACCCCATAGTCCACAGGCTCTCTGGGCAGTTCACATCATTCTCCTCCTGCTGGTCCATCCACCTTGCTCATAGGAGTGCAGAAAGGATAATCTGAGGCCGGGGTAAAGTGGCTTATTTCAGGCACATGAATGAGTGTGTTTGTGTAAGAGGTAAGTTTCTGGTTTGTCAGTTGTTGGGGTTCAAGTGCAAGAAACAATGCTAAGAGCTTGGAGAATCCCTTGGTTGTGTATGGCTTCCGGACTGAATAAGAGCAGAGGTGTTCTCCCTTCAGCCCAAGTGTTGGGGAAAAACTATTTTATAAAAAGGTTAGGACATAGCAGTGGAGGGTCTAAAATTACTACAACACACACACAGACACACAAAGGATTGGGAAACGGAAAGTGGAAAGCAGCACAATACAATGATTACAAACAGTCCACACTCCCCAGAGCTCCCAGGACCCTTTGGTCACCACAGAGGCAAAATAACAATGCTAACTCTTCCTACTGCTAATACAGAATACAGTGCCGAACGTGGCCTTCTCTCCAGCAGGACAGCACAGCATCCTCTCGCTGAGCCTCCGGCAGCAACAGGAAACATCTCCAAAAAGAGGAACCTCGAGTTGTCCAGGATCCCCCCATTCATTCCCCTGGGATTCATCAGATAAACCATGGGGTGACATCTCCTGACATATTCCAGGTGGTCCTATAGCTCCCAAACCTTCGGCTCTTTGAGGGAGTGGGAATTCCTTGTCCTTGGATGTAATACACAGTACCTCGTGTCTTCACAGGACCAGCCCTACCTGGTCCTTCTGCGGCCTTGGCACCTGACTCTCCCCGAGTCACCACCTGGCCTGGGCATCTTGGTGCACAAACCAGTTGCTAACTCCTTTTCTGCCAAAAGATGCCCTGAAGACCTTTTCTTGCAGCCTTGTGTCGAACCTTGCTCAGGGTTGGTGTTGGTTAGATTTCCTTCTCATTGCTTTTGTTTCTTCCCTTTTGGGGGTTCTCTAGGTTAATTTTCTGTCCGGAACACATGGGATTCCTCATCTAGGGCTACGAAGCTCTTCCTGGAATTCCTCTGAAGATCATTTGCTACAGGTGGGGTCACCCAGATCCCTGAATGTCCACTGGTACTGAGAGAAGATGTTTCCCTCCTCAGCCTTATTGCCATGCAGACGATTATTTTCAGGTGAAATGAAAACTGGGTCATTCTCCCCTTCCTAAATGTTACTATTCTCCACCTTAGCGAAAAGTATCTCCTGCTGCATGGCAATTCAGCTTCGAAAGGAACTTTTCTGATGGTTTGGGATGACCTGGGACAGGGTATAAATCTCATCAAAACATTCATTTTGTTTGAGATGACTTGGATGAGTAATTAATTGGCTGGCATTGTTGTTGTTAGTCATGAAGTTGTGTCCAACCCATTGTGACCCCATGGACAACATTCCTCCAGGCCTTCCTGCCCTCCACCATCCCTCAGAGTCCACCCAAGCTCACACCGACTGTCCCAGTGACTCCCTCCAACCACCTCATCCTCTGCCGTCCCCTTCTTCCTTTGCCATCTGTTGTTCCCAGCATTAGGCTCTTCTCCAGGGAGTCCTTCCTTTTCATTAGGTGGCCAAAGTATTTGAGTTTCATCTTCACTATCTGGCCTTCTAAAGAGCAGTCAGGGTTGATCTCCTCTAGGACTGACCGGTTTGATTGCCTTGCAGTTCAAGGGACTTGCAGGAGTCTCCTCCAGCACCACAATTCAAAGGCCTCATTACCTCCTGTGAAATGCAAAACAATTCTAGCAATTATTTCCAGATGTGCTTACAGAGATAGAAATTAGCATATGCAGATTAGTGATTCAGGCCTGGGCCCTGGATCTTTGGGATGCCTGCCAATGGCCCTGGAAACAAGCGTTTTCTTCCTGACTCTCGCCACTTTCCCACATAACTTCTGGGAACTTTGAGGTTGCTTGTAATTATGCTTGTTACCTTGTTTGCTCAGCCTTGCACAATTGGTTCTTGTTGAATTCATAATATATTTTCCTTACCTAATTGGCTAATTTTTCCTTCGCTTCAGCTGGTTGTGTACATTGTTTCTTCAATGTATTTCCTAAGGAGGAGGCTAAAGAACCTCATTTTTTGCTCGTAATCAATACTGTCATAATTATCCCATCATTACGGGAAAGGTTATATCTTTCCAATTACTCTCTTCCCGCTACCAGTCAAAATAATGACCTCTTGGGGCTCAGGAGACTGCGATCTATTCAAGTGACAAATCATTACACAAACGTTAACAACCCACTTGGACTGCTCCATGCCACTGCAAAAGACGGGCTGTCATGAAAGGTCAGGGCCAACCAAGATGCTTCGTCGCAGTAGATACAATCTCAATGAACGCCAGGCTATCAAATGGGCATTTAAACATTCATGTTCTATGCCAAATTTCAGATAATTATAACAAAAACAAAAGCCACAATAAAATGTGCTTTTTTTTTCTTAACAGGAACAGTTGCATAAAGGTTGAATAGATCAACTGTACGTAATAGTAAATGCATGTAAAATATGTGGGTGTGTATGTTATGCCTGTGTAAGATGGTGCCGGTGTGAATAGTTGTGCACACGCTCATGAAAAGACAAGTTGAATAGCCCTACATCTGCCCATGGGAGATGCCTCAGATTCCCACCTGTTCAAAAATTGATGGAGTAGCCAAACCCTCTGCTCCACCTCCCTGCCCTCCATGGGCAGGTGCTGCTATGAAGGTCCATTTGCCACAAGTACCATAATCACTTGCTGAGGTTCTTGGTGGCGTCTGCCATGACTGCATCTTGCATAGATGGCTTGAGACCACAATACCTGAGGGGACACCTCTCGCTGCCTCTATCTGCCCGGACACTACACTCAGGTGCTTGGACCTTTCTCTACCTGCCGCCTCTGAGGGAGACTCGTGTGGTGGCAACAAGAGCCTTCTCAGGGGTAGCCCCCATTCTGGAATGAGCTCCCCACTGAGGCCCGCCTTGCACCAACTTTGCTATATTTTTGGTGCTTGTTGAAGACCACCCTCTACTGCAGGGCGTTTGATGAGCTGCTGGGGTCTGCTGGTTGTCAGACAAGGTCTGATGGTGTCTTTTTAATGTATGGTTTTTGTTTTTCTGGTTTTTATTTCATTTTAATTTTTATGGCCAACTTTTAAATATGTTTAATTGGTGTATTTTATATTATGTTTATGTATTTTTTATATACCACCTATAGACATTTGGCTGTTGGGTGGTATAGAAACTAAACAGATAAACAAATAAACAAGTCTAGTCCCTACCCTCCGGATGACACATTGTCTGGCTAACAGGTGCTTCACCTCCTTCTACCCCCAAATCTTCCTGCCTGAATTTTCTTCCTGATGTCAGACGCTCTCCTCTCCCCTGTTCCTACAACCCTTTTTACAAATAGCCGTAGCCTTAGGGAACTGGCTCTTTTAACAAAAGTCACACATCCTTTAGAGAATGTGTGAGTTAGCATATGCAACACGTGTTTTTCCTTTTTCCTGTGGGCCTCAGCCCTGAACTTTTCAGTGCTTGGGTTCACACAGCATGACAACCCCTGTGTGGTTTTCTTGAGTCCTTCTTTTTGCCTGGATATTACTGACAGATTAAGTGGTTTCTACACTAGCATGGTTTCTACCCTTTGGACTCAGTCCTCCTGCTCTTGGCATGTATCCCATCAGCCACCACACCTGAAATTCAGTCCCACATTGAAGGGGGAACAACCCTTGTAGCAATCACCATTCTTTCTAGATGACTCTGTGGTAGTACCATGGAAACTACGGTGCTGGGTTTGGATGATCAGAGAAACCATGATGAAGCATGGAAACCACCGAACACTCTGGTTTCTGTTTGCAGTTTCTGAACACCAAATCTGCCATGCTGAAATAACACAGTAGGGTTCAGATACCATGACAGACCACCCTGTGCAAGAAATCACCATGGCTTGTCATGTTGTGTGAACCTGCCCAGTATCTAGTACCATCTTGGTGATACTACCCTGTTGGGTTCTTGCTTAATTTTAGGTTGTATATTTATATTTTCAAAGTTTGGCAAGCTGCCTTGTGGGAGTCACATGTCCCGAAAGGCAGAACTGTGTTCTTTTAAACCATTAGTCTGATTCTCTGCACATTGGCTCAGAATTAACCTTCACTATGAGGTGCACTTCCAGAGTTCTATCAGCAGGATTGCAGGTGTAGCCATATTCTGGACTCAAATCTCAACCTCGGGGCCTTCCTCCAGGTGCCAACCCCAAGGGAGGTGCAGAGGGTGGCAACAAGGGGGGGGGGGCTTTCTTAGTGATGGCCCCTTGCATGGAGTCACCCCCCACTGCGTCCCTGTTGGTGCTGAATCAGTCATCTTTTTGGTGCCAGGTTATGACAGCCCTCTTTTCTGAGGCTTTTAACAACTTACCTGGCCAACAGGTGTTTTGTGGAATCAATCCTCCCCCCCCACTTTCTCTATGGGTTATTCCTTGAAATGCCTGGAGGAATGTTGTGCCTGGAGGCATGTTGTCCATGGGGTCATGATGGGTCGGACACGACTTCATAACTAACAACAACATTATTAGCTTTTAGCTGTTTAAAACTTTTAAATATTTTTCTGATTTTATGGTATTTTATTGTACCTTTTTTGGGGACTGCAGATGGCGCAGTGGTTTAAACCGCTGTGCTGCTGGGCTGGTTGATCGAAAGGTCGCCGGTTCGAATCTGCACATGGGGTGAGCTCCCGTGCGCTGTCCCAGCTCCTGCCAACCTTGCAGTTCGAAAGCATGCAAATGCAAGTAGATAAAAAGGTACCACTTCGGTGGGCAGGTAACAGCGTTCCGTGCACTTCGGTGTTTAGTCATGCCGGCCACATGACCACGGAGACTGTGGACAAACGCTGGCTCCCTTGGCTAGGAAACGGAGATGAGCACCGCCCCCTAGAGTCAGGCATGACTGGACGTAACGTCAAGGGGAAACCTTTACCTTTTATTGTACCTTTATCATTTGTTTTTATGGACTGTGCAAACCATGCAGGGAGTTTCGGCTTTGGGATGGTGCAGAAATGAAGTCAACGAATAGCTAAATGAAGCAGGAACAGGGTTTGGGGGTTTACGGCAGTGCTAAGCACACCACGCCTTTGCTGCTTCGCATAAAGCACTCCTTCGATCAAAGCTCTTTAGTATCCTGTCAACTTTACTCCTAAGCTTATTATCAAATTTAATTTTCCCCAACAAGAAAGTAATTTTGGAAGAAAACTCACTAACAGAACAATTTAAAACATTTTCATATTAATTGGAAACTATGAATATGGAATTAATATTGTATGGCATGATTGACTTTTCTAATTAGAGTGCTTGTTGCATCCTATTAGAGCCGCGGGAATATTTCTGAGAATGTTCTGTACAAAGTGTTACTTAACACATTAAAAGCTGAAGGTGTCTTCTTGTGGAAGGAGCCTCACAGCTGCGTCGGTCCTTTGTGTGGCAGGCTGTGGTGCAACAGAGGGAACCCCAGGCCACCCTCCCAGGGGTCCTGAGCCAGCCCTGTGGGATTCCCAAATGAGCTACGCACCCTCCCCTGGCCCTGCCGTTTTTGTCTTTGGCCCTGCACACCCATCAGATGCGGAAAGGGGTTCTGTACCTTTGGGGTACCACCTGCCCCCTTTTGCAGCGTCCTTTGGCAATGGGTTCACCACGAAGATCCATCTGGATTCTGGCCTTGCTGAGCTCTTGTCTGAACACATTTGGCTCTCACCCTCTCAAGGCGTAGGTCCATCCTCTCCTATTATCTCCCCAGAAAACCCTGTGAAGTAGGTGGAGGCTGACAAAGGCGGAGATTGCCCCAAAGTCGTTGAGTTGCTCTTAGGAGGGTCTTAGGAAGATTCAGGGGCTCCCCCCTGTATTGTTAGGGTAGCTGCTTGGCTCACTATTAAATAGGGGTACTGGGTCGCAAAAAATATCACTGTTATCATCAGTAGTATAGGTCTGAATACTGCTCGGTTGCTAAATGCCCTTGGGGTGGGTTTACAATAAAAAAGGACAGCAGCAAAATAATCACAGTTAAATAAGTAGAACAGGACACCACCAAGCAAGCTTCAAAACAATGCAGATTAAACATCAAAGCAGTACAAATATATTCAAAACACCGAGAAGCCAGTGGTGAAATGAGAGCCAGGGTTGTGCCTGGTGAAAGTCCTAGACCTTAGCCGGTCCCATTTCAAGTCTTCACTGGGCCGTGAAGTTCACTGGGTGACTTTGTGCCAGTCACTGACTCTCAGCCTGACCTACCTCATAGGATTGTTGCGAGGATAAAATGGAGCAGATTAGGATTTTGCAAGGTGTGTTGGGTTTTTCACAAGAGAAAAGGAAAGGTAGATTATAGGGAACTTTCCTAAAAGGAAAGGCTAAATAATAAGTAAAAATCATAAAGCAAGATTTATTTATTTATTTATTTATTAAAACATTTCTATGCCCCCCCCCCCCCATTGCAATAAAGCCTCAGGGTGGTTTACAACAGTAAATTAAAAACATCCACTTCATTTAAAAAAACAACCCCCCCCCCCCGGTGCATCTTGGCAAAAACCCCTTAGAAAATCTAAATTAACAATATAAACAACAAAAGATAAATTAACAGTTAAAATATGATTTAAATAATAAGGTCTTTTCCTGGTGCCGAAAAACAAATAACGACGGCGCCAGGTGGACCTGCCTAGGTGGCTTGGACTACAACTTCCATCATTTTGAGCCAGCAGGGCCACTGGGTAGGGGAGACAGGTGACCCCCCTCAATCCTTGTAGATGTCCTTTTGAGCCTTATAGGAGCTTTGCATGGTGCCGTCCTCCTCTGGGGATGGAACTCAACCCCATGGATAGCTCTCGTAAAAACAGAATCTGCAATGGACAAAGAGTCCCACTGACATAGGGGTCGCCCATCTCCCTTGGCTTTGGGAAGGATGGGTGGCTGGGAGTGATGGGATTTGCAGTCCCTTCAAGAAGGTTGTGCTCAAGCATCACACTGGCATCTCAGGGATGTGTGGTGAGGGTTGGACAGCGGAAGAAACTGCTTTTCGGGAGCAATACTTGTTCATCAGGTCCGGGGGCGTGGAAGCCCTGTGTGCTCGTGGGCCGAAATCCGTTTTGGAGAACCTGCTGCATCCCAGGGGCACCAACAAAGGCGGAGGGCCCAAGATACAGAAAAGCCCAGCTCGCCCTTCGTTTCAGGCTCTCACTGCCAACAGGAGTGCCCGAGGAGAGGCATTTCGGCCTTTCAGGGTGGTGAAACACACTGATATGTGTACACGTGGGCAAAAGCCAGGAAGCCACCCAACAACTGCCCCCTGGGGAAAGGGGAGGGTGCACACCTGGGGATCTTAGGAGGGCCAGATTGGTGCTCAGAAGGGCCAGATTGGTATGCTGGCCTGGGTTTCTATATCGCTGATTTAGTCAATATGCCATGGGGGGTTGATGGCTCTGATATCCGGGGGGAAGTGTATCTACTCCAGGTTTCAGCCTGAACTTTGAAGGAACTGTCTGTGGTGCTGGGTCTAATTTGGTTCTGTTGCCAATATGGTTCACTTTGCTTTATGACAACTTCCAGCAGAAGTCAGAACCATCCCTTGCTATCTGATCCTTTTAGCTGGAAATGGGAAGGAGGGAAGTGGGAGACTTCTGTACCCATCTTTGGTTTAAGGGAATCATGTACCCCATTGCTGATATTAGACATTACTGAGGGTTTGGGGAACTGCTTGGTACCTTTTGGGACAGTTTGAATAGGGCTATTCGGCCAGATTTTGGAGAACGCCAAGGCCTTCTCCAGAAACATTTGGAGAATGTTTGGAGAAGGCCTTGGCAATTATGGGCAGCCTATAAATATGTGTAAATAAATAAATCCTTCAAATTTAGGGTGGTAAGATCAATCTCTTACTATTCCATCTCAGTTTTCATGACTTATTTAATTATATTTATTCTTTAACCTTAACCCTAACCTGAATACTTATATACCTCTTAGTGGATTATAAAGTATACAAAGTGGATTACTTACAAATATTAAAATTGCACTACACAACTCTGAATATAATAACATTTGAAAGAAACAACAGCAGCAGAAGCAACAATTTGCTTCATTTCTATACCTCTCCATAATCAAGGCTCTCTGTTATGAAATACAAAGAGTAGAATATGGTCAATTACAATATATTTCATACATGAATGTGTTGTCAGGAGATGTCTCAAATATACCACGTTCTCTGCCGCCCAAATCCTCTACTTGAGAGGATCTTCCAGGGAATGAGTGAGACCATTAAAGGAGGCCTGATTCAAGGTATTTTGTAGCAACGTTCTGTTAGAGGTGAAATGAGCAGCAGGGCCCTTTTCTGAAGATCTGAAAGGTCAGCTGGATATTTATATAAGTCTGGGGAATGTTGATCCACCGTGTGTCCTGGTACCATGTCATGGAGAGCTTTATATCAACTGAGTAATTGAACACGGCTCAGTAGCTGCTCAACAGCCAGATGTAAGGTGCACTTTCCTTCAAACACCCATTTGCTCCTGTTTCCTCTTGAACGTAGTTTTTGCATGAAAAGCACATTTTGGGGTGCATCCTATCCCAGAGTATGGATTCTTGGTGTGTTTTGCACCTTAAAATATGCATTCTTGTGTACAGTTCAGTAGTTTTTTGAGGTGAGAACTGCATTGCGAGATTTGGAGTTTAAAACCAGAATAAAACAAAGTACTAGTCTAGGAAAAGGAAACCGGGTGGGTTCACTGAAAAATGTGAATGAATGATTTGGGCGTTCTTACTCCCAGTGCATTGGGATCAGTTCGAGTCTTCCAGGGACCTGGCACACTTAAGTTGTGGTCCTATGTGGTGTGGGTCTTCCTGTAGGTTTTGGCAACCCACTCCTCTCTCTCCCCTCCTCTTCCCCACCCACTTTCCCTGTGTAAGATGAGAACGTTAATAAGTTACTTTGAAAAGCCTGACTGGAGGGTTAATAAATTAATGTTGTGTCAAGTGCTTTGAAAATTACAAGTACTTATAGGCTCTTTAGTAATGGCTAAGTGTTGCGATGAATATGCATGATTCCTGCATTTTTTTCCTCTGACCCAAAGCCTTTCAAATATTCTCTCTCTCTCTCTCTCTGTTAATCCCTCTTCTGTACAGAAAACAACTCCAACTGCAGATAATCAATTTGGGGAGAGTGTGTTTAGGGGAGAACCCACAGATTTGCTTTGTAGCTTTTAAAATGAGTAGCATATGTCAAAAGAATATCTGTGAAGGTTTAACTTTCATTCATATTTTATTTTATTATTATTCAATTTGTTTAGAAGTCACCCATTAGCATCATGTTCTCTGAGCAGCCATTACAATAAACATGCCATAAATAAAATAATCCAATAAAACATCACAATAAATTAGCAGGATAAAATCACTAATGCACTTTCATATCGATCATGCTTGCAATAGAAAAAAAATTGATGATGTCTTTTACCAGCTTTCTCCAAGCTGGTGTCCCCTGGGTGTTTTGGATTTCAACTCCCATCAGTTCGCACCAGCACAACCAACAGTCTGGAGTGCTGACAGCTGTGGTCTAACACATCTGGAAGGCCTGAAGGAGAGCTTGTTATTTATAGGGGGAAAACGGACAGCTGATGAGAGCATCTCCCACTGCCCTAGTGACTGAACTGCTGTGATGTCATGGAATATCTAGACCATTTGAATGTGCTCAACCTGTGGCTGTTGGTGCCGACAACTGCTACTTTGTCAAGGAAAGTAAGCCGTTGCCATTTCTGTTGCAGCTGGACCCTCCTGAGATGGGATGGAAGAGACGGGCCCTATAGGCAGAAGAAAGGGGTTGCCTTGGGTGTAAGAAACTAGAGCCTTGCACAGTGGTGGCTGGGTGCTGGAGGAAGGTGTCAGGATCCGAGGCAGTCCAGGGCTCCCTCTGGTGGCCAAAGGGCAGAATAACAGCCCTGGTAGTGGCAGGATTGGCCCCATGATGTACTACAGCTGCCAGGGCCTGGGAGCCCTGGGGGAAGAGCTATAGAAAAGCTGGCTCTTCTCCAGAAGCTGCCTTGGCAAAGAAGGTCTCCTGACTTGTTGTGGCATTCCCTCTTGCTTTGTGGCCCCTTGTGTTCTGGCCCCTGCATCCCGGAGCTCTGCTCCCTCCAGTCTTGCTCCAGTCCCTCCAGCTTTCCTCCAGTCCCTCCAGCCTTCCTCCAGCTCTGCTCAGCTCCTGTTCCAGTTGCGCCAGCCCTGTTCCAGCCCTCAAGGCACCTATTTTCCTCAGCTGTCTTCTCGGTTCTCTGACCTTTGGACTATTTTTGACTGTGCTTCTGGACTGACCCTTGTGTCGCAGCCTGGTTGCCTGGGTCCCGGTGCTCCCATCTGCTAGTCTACTGTCCATGCCCCAGAAGGGGCTGCATGTGCCACGCACAGGCCTGGGCAAAGGGATTTTGCTGCCCAGGGTGAAGGCTGAGGTGGAGACTCCCGGTTGCACATATGAAAGCTCACTGCAGAGACAGCTGAATTTCACACCGGTGACAGGACAGCCTCCTCGACAGGACCTGAGCCAGCGGGCTACTTGGAGGGGCTGAGCCCAGGCCGTATGGCATGCACAGAAGGGAACGACTGGGGAGCTCGGGGGGAAGAGTCAGCGAGAGGGTCCTGCCTCCTCCTAGCATCTGCCACCCGAGACTGCAGTTTGCTCTTTCCCCACAGCCTGCCCTGCATCTTCTGCCTCGGCCCCTGCCCTGAGGAGCAGCGGAGGATGCGCCGCACAGCTGCAAGTGGGGATTCAGCTACCAGTTTGGTCAGCTTCTCTAGATGAAATTGTAACGGGGTGGACAATTTACCCTTCAGCCCAGGCAGCAGGACGCTGGGCTGGTGCTGGCTCAGAGACACTGTGCGGGGCAGGCAAGATCCCGTTGGAGCCACTGTTAAGCACCACAGCTTCATGATCACTTTAGGCCAGGCTTCCCACAGCCTCCTGCTCTTCTGATGTCTTGGACAGGTACCCCCTTCCTGACAGCACAGGCAGCCCAGTGTATCTGGAATGTCAAGGAGACTTAAGTCCATTGCCTTCTCTCGCTTGGAAGGCAACAGCAAAGAAGAAAGCGAAGCAAAGCAAAGCAAAGGAGGGAACCTTTCTAGGGGAAACACTCGTGGACTTGGATCAAATCTATTTGCTCTCACAGAGGCTAACGTTGACCCACGACCACCTGAAAAGGTTAAAATTTCCCCCCTTTTTAACCAGTATCCCATCTGATTCTAGCCAAACCAAGTTGGAAAGAGAACTGTAGCCTCAAGAGTCATGACATTAAATGGGAAAAGAGGAGATGCGATTCCAAATCTGTGCCGAATTAAAGATCTCATTGGCTTGATGAGATTCATACTAGTTTTCTTCTTCAGGGGCACTGAAAAGAAGAACAATGATTTTTTTGTTGTAATATAAAGCAATCAAAACACTTATTCAATATACTAAGAGTGAAACAGATACTGTTGAAGTAGCAATAAAAGAGAAAAGAATATCAATGAACTAACGAAAAATCCCAGTCAGTTTTCAGAACCATTTCATTAAATATCTTTAACAAACACCTTCGTGTCACTTACAACAAGAGTAACCAACTTCTTGTAAGTCAAAGCTCTCTCCTGACCTGCGCAGATACTGAAAATAGGCTGGGGGTAGCAAAACAGTGGCCCACCAGATGTTCCGAAATGACAACTCCTATACTTCTTGACCCTTGACTATCTTGGCTAGGGTTGATGGGAATTGTATTCCTTCAAATTTTTGGCCTGCATGTTCTCCATCCCTAAATCATTGAACAGAATGAATTTTAAAAACTGCCCAATGCCAGGAGAGTGAGATATTATATATATAAAACCCAACTGCATTCTCTAGTGTACTCTATAACTCAATGAATGGAAGGTCTGCCTGAAATGGGACTCCTGTTATGATACTTAATGATAATTTTGTCTATAACACCTGTGCAAGTTTCTAAGGAAGTTAACCCTTAGGTTACATTGGCAGGTCTCCATGAATGAAAGACCATGAATGGTGTGCACTGTACAGGCACAGACCATTAACCACCTGCAGTAATTTGGAAGTTTATGTAATCAAACATCCTTGTGCTAAATTGCATGTTGGCCAAATTGCCAGACCCATGAAAGGACATATGGGAGAAGACTCAAGCCACAAGTACATTTTGAGATTTTTATTTCCCAAATCTCTATACTTTTGTCTAGAGAAGTATAGAGATTGGCAGACCTGATTGTGTAAGTCTTAAATCTGTATTTTGATTTCAACTCATACTAATATTTCCTCCCTTCTAATAGTTCGCCACTTGGGTATTTTATTGGCTGTACAGTGGTATATGCATCTTGTAGGTAGAACAAGTACATATCGAAAGAACCCTCTGCCTCAAAGACTCTCCCTTGTTTTTGGACGGCTGCATTTGTTTCTGCACTGATAGGCCCTCAAACTCATGAGCTCTCTATTAGAAAGAACCACCAAGGCTTGTAACAAATTATTTCCCTGTATTCTAAACAGGAATGCTCCGGTTCGGAGTTCTAGCCAGCCCTATTGCAATACACTTAATTCCATTCAGCATTCAAAGCGTTCCAGATTAAAACATTTTTCCAAAAATGTTTCTAACATTCTGCACCTACCTAACATGTTCAGTCTTTATTGGACTGTACAGATATGTGTGGAGAGTGCAAAGGTTGGCTTGAAACTCAACATTAAGAAAACTTAAGATCATGGCATCTGGGCCGATCACTTCCTTCCAAATAGATGGGGAAGAAATGGAAGTAGTGACAGATTTTATTTTCCTGGGCTCCAAGATCACCGCAGATGGGGACTGCAGCCAAGAAATTAAAAAAGACGCTTGCTCCTGGGGAGGAAAGCTATGGCAAATCTAGACAGCATACTAAAAAGCAGAGATATCACCCTGCCGACAAAAGTTCTTATACTCAAAGCTATGGTTTCCCAGTTGCAATGTACGGCTGTGAAAGCTGGACCATAAGGAAGGCTGAGCACAAAAGGATTGAGGCCTTTGGTGCTGGAGTGGATGCCTGGGAGTCCCTTGGACTGCAAAGAGATCAGACCAGTCAATCTCATTTATTTATTATTTATTTATTTATTAAAAAAATTTCTATGCCGCCCCTTGCCAGCTAGCCTTGGGGCGGCTCACAGCAGGTCCGTACAAGACAAAATACAACATAAAATTAAAACACAAAACGACCTACCGATTACAGTTAAAGACTAAAAAAGGAAAGGAAGTTGATTTCTTAAAGGAAATCAACCCTGACTGCTCTTTAGAAGGCCAGATACTGAAGATGAAACTCAAAAACTTTGGTCACCTGATGAGAAGGGAGGACCCACTGGTGAAGAGCCTAATGCTGGGAACAATAGACGGCAAAAGGAGAAGGGGACGGCAGAGGATGAGGTGGCTGGATGGATGGAGTCACTGGGGCAATGGGTGTGGGCTTGGGTGGACTCCAAGGGATGGTGGAAGACAGGAAGGCCTGGAGGAATGTTGTCCATGGTGAAGGGTCAGGCATGACTTTGTGACTAAACAACAGATATGTGTGTGCGCGTTATTGCTGTTATGTGCCGTCAAGTCCTCTCTGACTTATGGCAACCCTATGAATAACCTCCATGATATCCTGTCCTTGATAGTCCTGCATAACTCTGGGAAACACAAGGCTGGAGCTTCCCATCCATCTCATATTTGGTCATCCCTTTCTTCTTCTGTCTTGGACTGTCCCTAGCAGGATTGCTTCTCCCGTGAGTCTTGCCTTCTCATAATATGCCTGAAGATAACAGCTTCAGTTTTGTCATTTTTGTTTCCATGGAATGTTCTGGCTTGATTTGATCTAGGACACACTTGTTCCCCTTTGTGTTGGTCCAGGGTATTTGCAAAGCTCTTCTCCAGCACCATTTTTCAAAAGCAATTATCTTCTTCCTGGCAGCCTTCTTCACTGTCCTGCTTTCACACCCATGTATAGTGATTGGGGATAAATTAGTCTGGATGATCTTGGCCTTGCTCTCCAATGAAACATCGTTATACTCTTTGAACTTTTCTGGTTCCTTCCTTGCTGCCCTTCCAACTCATTCTTTTTCAAATTTCTTGGCTGCAGTCTTCCTTTGAATTGATGATTGAGCCAAGATGTGCAAAATCTTTCACAATTTCAGTTTCCTCATTGTTGACAGTAAACTTCTGTAATTCTTCTCTTGCCATGATTTTTGTTTTCCTAATATTTAGCTGCAGCCCTGCTTGTACTCCTCTTTCTTTCACTTTAATCAGGAGTTTGTTTCAATTCATTCCTGCTTCCTGCAAAGAACAACCATCTAGAGACTAGCAGTTGCTCACCTGTCTAAAGATCACAGCGTTAATGACCTTGGGCTCGTGAGAGGAAGCCAGGCAGGCGGCACAAAGGTCTCTAAAGTACTGGGGAGATGAGGAAATGAAGCAAGAGGCTGCTTTGCCCCAAAAGAAGTGCAAACCAAAAGGAAGAGAGAAATAGCATTGCTGTGACAGAGCTGCTGCCCAAAGGCATCGCGGAGGGTCAGCCAATTATTACGGAAACTGCTGACTGCATTGTGACATGTGAATCTTTCAGAGAATGGATGCCATTCTTCAGTCTGGTGAGAAAGTCATCTTCCTTTCCCGGGATGCCAGCCTTCCAGTACGGAATTGATTGGTTAGAATAATTGACTTCAACAGCTGTTGAATCATCAAAAAGGAAACTGGCCACAATTTCCTGAGAAGCAGTTTTGAAAACTTAAAACAAAAGTTCTTGTAAGCCCCTTGAAAATGGGAAGGAGGCATTCTCTCTTCTCTGAAATAGATTTCTGTTACACACATTGTCTAAATCTAAATCTTTTTCCCTACAGAGATCTTGTATGGACTTAAATGGAAATGCAGGTACGATCCTATGCATGTTTAAAGGGGAAAAGCAGGAGGGAGGCACTGAGAAATGACAGTGCTGGCGTCTTGTTAAATTGGCTCTGTTTCTGATTGCAGGTTATCAGGGGTCTTTCATCTGCCTGTTGACCGAATTGAGTTTTTTAAAACTAGAATTTCATTCTAATTCACACCAGTGCTAATTAACAAGTGCACCTTAGCACCAATGCAGATTAGAGTGAATCTCCTGCAAAAGTAAAACAAAAGCCAAAAAGCTAGACTTCAGGTCCGGCAAAATACCGTATTTTTTGCTCTATAAGACTCACTTTTTCCCCCCTCAAAAGTAAGGGGAAATGTCTGTGCGTCTTATAGAGCGAATATGTGTGTGCAGCAAGTCTGTCAGATGTGCAGCCCATGGGGAAGTGATGAGGAATGTGCCTGTGATTATATGCCCATTTGATTCAGAATATTTTTTTCTTGTTTTCCTCCTCTAAAAACTAGGTGCGTCTTATGGTCAGGTGCGTCTTATAGAGTGAAAAATACGGTACTCTGTGGCGGAGTCTGCAGGTCAGATTCACAGACATTTAAACGCATTTGAATGTAGTGGCGTTTCTTCCAATGTCCCTTCTCAGTGGCTATGTGGGGAGTGATGTAAAATGCATGTGTGGCAGTGAAGCAAAATGGAGCAGCATTTTCTTGCTGGTCCTGCTTGTCTCTTTTAAGTGGACAAAGACATTTAAGAAATATGGAACAGTAGTCCATGGAGAGACCCATTCTTGAAAAGTGCTGGAGAGAAATTTCTCTATATGAATCTTGTGATTCCTCACTTGCATAGCATGTGGGTTTTTGTCCTCCTCCTCCTGCATTTTATCCTGTCTCCTATACTTTCTGAGCATTTCCACAGATATTGTTAGAATGAAGTTAAGGAGCTATTAAAGGGATAAAAGTAAAGGTAAAGGTTTCCCCTTGACGTTAAGTCCAGTCATGACTGACTCTCGGGGGCGGTGCTCATCTCTGTTTCCTGGCCGAGGGAGCCAGCGTTTGTCCGCAGACAGTCTCCGTGGTTGTGTTGCCGGCATGACTAACACCGAGGTGCACGGAATGCTGTTACCTTCCCACCAAAGTGCTACCTTTTCATCTACTTGCATTTGCATGCTTTCGAACTGCAAGGTCGGCAGGAGCTGGGACGGAGCAACGGGAACTCACCCCGTGTGCAGATTCGAACCGGCGACCTTTCGATCAACCAGCCCAGCAGCACAGCAGTTTAAACCACTGCACCACCTGTAGTCCATTAAAGGGATAGCACCCCATTAAACTGTACAAAATTGTCCTGCTGTTTTGCAGTTTTTCTGTGCTACAGTGCCACCTTGTGGTTGTGTAAAGGAACATATAAAAAGTCTGGAAAAAAAAAAAGTCCGGAGGAGGGAACACAGGTTAATGAGCCAATCTGAATCCCACAGAAATTCCAGAAGCAGCAACCCTGGAAAAGTGCTGCATTAAAACAGGTTAAAGGTCTAATGTAGAGGCAGAACCCAGAAATGAAAAGCAGTTTCCATGTTTCTGTGATGCAGTTTTGTTGAGTCCTTCCACAAAGGATTGACTTGATTTCAGGATGTTGCTCAACTGGGAAAGCAATGGAGTGGTTGTCTCTCAGAGTGGGATACTTCATCAATGACGTGGCACGAACCAGTTTCTAGCACTATGAAGGGAGAGAACAAATTTCCTGACCCACTTTCTTCACACCATGCATAATTCTGTACACCTTGTCAGTCTCCCCTTACTTGCCTTCCTTTTAAGCTAAACAACCCCAGATGTTCTCACAGGGCAGTTCCAGTCCCTTGAGCATCGCAGTTTCTCCTTTCTGTCCTACTCTACAATATCTTTTTTAGGTAGGGTGACCTAAACTGTACACAGTAAATCCAAGTGTGGTTATGTTACAGGTTTGTGGAAGGGCAGAAACTCAACACATCTGGAGGTTCCCATCTGGAGGAAGACTGGCCTAACTCTTACTCTTGCTTGGAGACTTCTTGAAGCGTCGTGTTTGTCTCTGAAAGCAAAGTGGTGGCTTGCGTTTGTTTGTGCACAGCTTCTAAACAACCTGGAACTTTGTCGTTTAAGAATATTTTTAATATTTAATATTTAAGAATATTAAGTAAGGAAGAATATTTTGTTGTAACTGTGCATATCTTATTCTTTCTTAAACAACTCTGTTGAAATCATACCTGACCATGACCCCACCTATGGAATGCACTCCCCAGAAAGGTCCGCCTGGTGCCGTCGTTATTTGTTTTTCGGCACCAGGCCAAGACGTTTTTATTTAAATGCTATTTTAATTGTTAATTGACTTTTTATGGGGTTTTATATTGTACTGAGATGTCTCCAAATTTTTTTTAAGGTTAATTGTGTGCATTGTGTTTGTTTTGTAAGCCGCCCCGAGGCTCTTTGCGAATGGGGCGGCATAGAAATGTTTTAAATAAATAAATAAACAAACAAACAAACTATGGCTTGATCAGACTGACCAAGCCACCGACCAACCGCAAGCAGTATAGTTATGGGCCTATGCACAGCACTCTGAGACTTCCTGGCCTTCAGTGTGATGGCAAAATGCTTGTGCTGAAATTCAAGATGCGCCTGATCAGAAATACATGCCACTGGGTTCAGTGGGACTCACTCACTTCGAGGTTAAGCGTGCATTTCAGCCTCAATGATCTACTACCCCAAAACAGTCGAGCCATGGAGACACAGTTCTTGCTTGGAAATGCTAATATTCCATGGAATAACTTTGTGAGCGTATACACATGTGTTCCTTGCAGTTTTATCATTTTGGGCCGGAAATGTATTTTGAGCAAGACAAATATCTTTGGGTTGGAAAAATGTTCATGGCACCTGTCGCAGAAACAAAGATCTTACAGATCAGTTGGTGCATAAGCTTTTGTGGACTAACTGTCACAACAGGAAACAAATAGTGAACCATCGTCCTCTCCACTCTCAGACCAAAACCTCGATAGAACAGATCTAATCAAAACTGGTTTCTCTAACTTCCCCTCCCAGGTTGTATGTCCTTTCAGTTCAAAGTGACATTTTGAAACTGGACTGTTTTGCAACTTTTTTTTAAAAGGAAAGTGTATCTCCCAAAATGATATCCTTTTTTATTCAGTTGAGCACTGAACAAAGAACAATTTTCAAGGGCATGCGAGAAGTTCTAAGTGTGACCTCAAATGTCATCCAAACGATATAATACGATGGGCACCAAATGGGAGGCTTGATGTCTTCTTAGATTTAGCTTTATTCCCGAGGCAGCTGAAAGGAAACTGGTTTAGGGGATTTTTTTCAGCCATGGAGCAGAATCCAAAGGCCTTGTTTTCCTCTCTAAAGAATACAAAGGAAATCTCTGTGTTTGCTACTCCTGGGGAACCGTCTTTATGCAGAGGCTGAGCTGTGCTCCCTTCCCCTTCTTTTTGTCTTTTTGCCAGTGATGCTTGTGTGTGCGCATGGAAAGAAAGCAATAAATAAAGACACAAGGAGTTTAGTGTACACAGGGAATACTCCATGTTATTGTTGCAGGCCAGATAATTTTTTTTCCAATCAAGCAGGATAATTCGAGCTTTAAAAAAATGCATTATGTTGGGAAATCATTGCCTTGCTGTGAACAGCTTCAATCTGCTGTCCCATTCACTGTTTCTGTGGAAATAACAATCAGATTTTGTAGCGGGGAACGTGGGGTGTGGGCAGGCCGGCAATGCTAGTGGGATTTCCAGGTTACAAAATCTTGCAGGGAGACTGCATTGGAGAGAAAATGCTTCTCAGTGCACAAGGGCCCTTTTGATACATGGAGGGCGACAAGAATGGGGATGGCGGATGGAGGAATCCATTTTTCCACAGGGCTGGTGTCACGGGTTACCTACCAGTCTTGGTTGGGCACCTTCTGAGGGTCCACGGTCCAGGAAGGACTTCCTGGAATTCCTCCTCCTCTTCAGGGGTGGTAGAAAGGAGAGCAACAGATGCTACCACCTGTCAGGATCTGCCACCCATGCTCTGGACCTCAGAATTCGCTGAGACCACGCAGCACCCTGACCCAAGTTGCCATGAATGCTGAAACTAGACATCCCGATCCTGCAAGCACAGGGAACTGCACTGCAAAGTGAAGTGTTTTGAAACACGCTGTACATGGGGCTGCCCTTGGAGACGGTCCGGATGCTTCAGTTGGTCCAGAATAGAGCGGTCAGTATGTTAACAGGGACCGGCAGGTGCTCACATACAATGCCGGTCCTCTGTCAGTTACACTGGCTGCCAATTGCAGTCCGGGCCCAATTTAAGGTGCTGGTGATGACCTGTGAAGCCCCAAGTGGCTTTGGAGAGGTGGAGGCTGGTGCTCCACCGCTGAGCTGTGGCTCTTTCTCTCTTGCAGCCCCAGCCCTGCCCTGGCTCAGCCTGGATGCGAAGGACCCCCCAAGGGGACTGAACCCAGTTTGGAAAGGGGTTCAGCTCCCTCTCCCCTCCACCTCCTTCAACATTCAGACGGAAGGCCAGAATGGATGCCCCACGCCGCTGGCAACGGAGCGAGCGACCTCTGCAGTGCGCAGAGTGCCCAGAGGATGCGCCGCGGTGACATTTTCCCCTTCCGCATGGCTGAGCCGAGCCACAGCAGGGGACTCGCAGGGCTTGGCGTGTGATGGCGGCTTGTTCCAATTCCTGCTAAATTATAGTTTTTTCCATCTGCTCTGCTGTCACCTCCTCTCTGGGTTAATTTCTAGTTAATGCAAGCTGATCAGGCCAGGGTTTAAATAAACCCCCAGAGAGGGATTGTCTTCATATTTTATAAATGTTTATGCAAAAAGTAGGACGGTCCACCTACTAAATATTTTAACACAGATGTTTTTTCTTTTTCTGAGGATGTTGAATTGAGGGCATGTTTTCTGGGGGGTCCAGTAACTTGTCATCTTCAGCAGCAGCAAGTGGGCCTGCAACAGATAGTTGCAGCATGGGGTGCGTTCGTTCTGTTCAGCATCTCCGATCCATCTCACCATTTTGACTTCTCTTCTATCCTATTCCCTCACTCCAGTAGTCATTCTGTGGCTGTGGGTGATGCCAGCTCCAGGTTTTGGGGGACCCTTGGGCAAGACACTGACAGTGCCCCCTCCCTCACTGCATCTACTTTCTCCTCACCACGGTCACCAGCTGCTCTTGCTCCCCCTCCTCTTCCTCATCTTGGTAACCTCCATTTACCTGAGAGGCCATGGTGCCCATCACTCTGCTTTCTTACCACCACTGTTGCTTGGCCAACGTGAGAAGGTCTTCTGAGTGAATGGCCACTGTTGGTGGGCAACCCAGAGCCACCATGACCTGTGTTCTGGAGAAGACCTTGAGGACTCTGCGAGGGCGTCGTGGAAACTCAGGGAGAGGCAGAGGCCTGTGAAGCAGCCTCACACCCGTCTTGCTGGCCCTTCAGCGGTGGGAGGCCCCTGAGAGTGGAGCCCATGGAGCTACTGAAAGGGAAGGATTTGGGGGAGATGTTCTCAACCTGACATGAGCAGAGGCTTATCTTCCAAAGAACAGAAGCTTCTCTTCTCTTGTAAAGAGACTGCCTGGTGTTTTGGAGCCTGAGGGCAAGAAGGGGAGGGCTGAGCTCCACCCAGAGGAGGGTCAACAAGCATGCTGAAATGATGAGGAGAATTGCAACAATCCATCTTGTTAGTGGGTCACTGCTAGAGTGCACCCCCTTTGCAGGCGCTCAAGCATGCCTGTTCCAAGCACGCTTGGTCTTCCCTTTTCCAGGGAGTTTTCTTCCAAAAGAGCAGGTCTGTGGTCCCAGCATGAATGTCCCAGGTCCCTGGAGTGGGACAGTAGTGCAGTGGAACTGGGGTTTGCAGGGATGTGGTACCTAAACATGTTTATTCACAGGGTGCAGATTGCCATCCATGGCCCACCTCAGGAGTTCTTGTTCCTTTGCAGGTGAACTGGAAATCCTGCAAACCATCTTGAGTGCTTGAGGCAACAGGACGGGGCATAAATGTATGGAATGAATGAATGAATGAATGAATGAATGAAAAAACTCTCATAGTTTTTGGCCAGGGCAGGGTGAATCCATTTCCCCGGCAACAACATACTGTTCCCTGATGTATCACAAAATACGTTGCGGTAGCTTGCTCTCAAATGAGTAATTGTTTTAGATAAGTCTTGTTCTCAGTCCAGATAAACATATTAGAATTGGTTTGTTGCTCTGGGTCTGAATTGCTGTTCTCTTCTTGGGGATCATGGTCTAGGAAGTCTTCTTGAGCACTCGTTCTTTAAAGTGTACCACTAATATTGCTGCTGCTCCCCATTGGTCAAAAGTGATACATTGTCCTCTCTCACCAGTGTGGAGATTTGAAGCACAGAATGATTCCCTGTGCACGGGAGCATACCTGGAGCTGAAATGGCTTTGAACAGGAATGGGGAAATTCGTATCAGGGGTGTGCCAAAGTCCTGCTTGTGGGATCTTCTTCATTTTTACAAAGCAGAACCTGGAGGGCCCTCCAGCCGCAGCCCAGGTACAAACCATGTTGACTTTCGAGAATTCTGAGATCATGAATCGGTTCTGAGGAGCAGGACTGAAGGAAGCTCAAGCCTCCGCGTATCAAACACCGTCATGGCTCACTCCATGCTTCCCTCATTTCAGTAATACAGTTTAGGGATCAGATTTTTAAAAATTCTAGATGGGCCTCCTGTACTCGGCTCCTGATCTCCTGCAAGCCTGGGGCTTGCTACTCATGCTTTAAAGCTGCACCCACTCTGGTCATGGTGCAATCCTGTGCACACTTGGACAGCAGGAAATTCCACAGCCTCTAGCATCCCTCAGGCAGCATGGGAGGCTTCTCTCTGTCTAAGCATGCCTAGGATGGCATCACTATTCTTCTCAAAATGTATCTCAGTCAAAGGCACAGGACTGAACAATCCAAAGGGAGCAGAAATCCATTTCTCAAACTCTCCGCACAGCCTCTCCCCTCTCCCACTTCATGCTCCCATGCCAGTTGGCTCAGGGTCACGAGACCTCATTCCACTGTTAATTGGTGAAGTCTTTAAAGTGTGATTGGATTTTGCCTGTTTCTGCTAACTGTGCAGACTCCTGTCTGGAGACTTTGGCTGGCATCTTTCAGCTGGTGTCTCCATGTCCACGAGATGGCACTCTCAGATTTCTCCAGCAGGAGACACACAACTTCCTGGCAACAATCCCTTCTAAGTGACTTTCAAAGCTCTGCTTTTTCCTTTTTTTACAGTAGCGCCTTCTTGCTAGCACATCTTCCCGATGGGGATTCATCTCCCATCTTGTTCCTCGTCCAAGACAGACAGACAAAGCCCTGAGATGCCCCCAGATTGACAAAAGAGCATCCCTTGGGAGACACCAGAAGTCAGTTCCAGAGTTCACACCTGGCAGACTGGCAGGTCCCCTCAACTGAATGGATCAGGTGGGTATATCTTAGGCTTGGGCCAAATTCTCAGTTTTGGTTTCTCTGACATCCAAAGTGTTTAACATCTCAAGTTCTTTCTCTCTTGAATAGGAAGAACCAGGGTGATGTTGGCAAATTTTGATCAGAAACTCATATCCTGCCTTTTTCCTACAAAGGGCTCAAGGCAGCTTACATCATTCTCCTCCTCTATCTTATCCGCACAACAACAACCCTGTGATGTAGGTTGGGCTGAGAGTCTGTGACCGGCCCAAAATCACCCAGTTACTCCATGGCTGGGCAGGGACTAGAACCCAGGTCACCTGAGACCCAGACCCACCATCTACACCACACTGGCTCTCTCATGAACTGCAGCAAAATTCTCACCTGCCTGTACCATGTCATTCAACAGGTACAGCTATTCCTGCACATGGAACTAGGATGATGCATCTGCGCGCCACAAGGGTGCTGAAGATGCAGGGGCTGTAAGGGACAAGGAGCCTGAAGCCTAACTCTTCAGAAGGCCTGTGGGTCAATTGCCGAGCCCCGGAAGCCAGCCCCACAGCTGCCCCGATGGCTGCTCGTGATTTTCCGCCCGTTTTGCCAAAGGGAGTATGCAGGATGTCATGTGGCCCACCTGAACCGGGTGCTCAGAGGCCTGGGCCTTCATGGATGGAGCTATCAGCCTTACGTTCACCCACATGGAAGCCTTTTTAAACCTCACGTTCTTTTTGTCCGAGAGATAGGGAACTTTGCACACCCTCTGAACTCTGAATTCTTATCAAACCGAGCTGAAATGAAATTCTTGCCTACCCATTGTCCTTTTCTTAATGGCCGTACACAAGACCTGCATGGATTAAGTCACTGGTGAGGCTCACAACTGACAGCAATATTTTCTCCCCTTGCCTGGTGTTTCAGGAATGACAATTGCTTCTCTATTCTTGATAAGTTCGAGCAAACCAAACCAAACCAAACCAAACCTCTGGCAACAAACAAAGCAGTCTTCCAACTCTGTGTTTAAAAAAACAAACAAACTCTGAGCACATAAAATATTGCCTTTTACTCCTGGCACTATCATGGGTACTGGAATCAAATGTCATTTGCGTGTGCTGCCTTGATGCTCAACACGTTTACCTGGGGACAAAGGCACTGCCTTGTGGTGGAAAAGGAAAGTGCATTTTAAGGTCTGGGGACCTTTGCCATTGACTCCAGTCTATTCATCCCTCATATGCAGATGGAGAAATAAGGGAGTTCAGGAGAGGAAAAGGGGTTTTGGTTTGATTTCATGTCTCCTGTTGATCCACATGTCAGCTGAAACATAGCAGGGGAGAAACAACTTGCTTTAGGAATGTCAAAATCTTTCTTGACTCCCTTTTAAGTCCTCATAGCAGCCCCATGAGGTGGGTTAAAACTTGACAGTGTCAGGTTAAAATCCAGCCACTTCATCAGTGTGTCTGGAACTTTATGGAACACAAGAATCCCGAGGAGTTTGCAGTTAGACATTCAATGTCAGGAAGAAGGAGGAGAGAGTAGCAGAGGCAGGAAAAAACTCTGCATTTGTTTTCAGTTGTGAGTGTAAACTTTAGGTTTTGCTTCTGTAGGGCAAAGGGGCTCCACTGTGTGTTCACTGGCTGATTTGGAGAACAGTTCCCATAACCCCTTGTCATGGGCTATGTTGCTTGGAAGTGATGCAAGTTGCAGTTGCAAACGTCTGGAGACCACTACACTGTTTAAGCCTGCCAGTAGGACATGAGGACTAGAGGCTTGTGAGAAGCTGTATGGCAAAGGTGGCTCCTGGGCAGAGTGTTGAAGGAAACAAAGAATGGCTGTTCTTGTGATGAGCCAAGGCAAACAGGAATTGTCATGCTGAGAAATATGCCCCTTTGACAAGGGGACTCTTGATTATTTCTGGTTCAAATGCTTTTGCCAGCTTAACTTGGCTCTGGAAGAGAAGCAAAGTGCATGAAGAACAGAAAAACAAAAACAAAACAATGGGTCCTTCCTCATCACAGGAACACAGAAAACTTCTGTATACCGAATGAGACCCTTGGTCCAGCTAGCCACATACTGTCAACACTGGCTGGCAGCAACACCTCAGGGTTCCACGCAGGAGGTCCTCCAACTCTACCTGGGGGTGGCTGGAGCTGAATTTTCCTTGTGCCTGCAAAATGGTGGCACCACTGAGCCATGGTCCAGCAAAGATGGGCCAAAGTATAAAAAATGCCAGTGTATTTTAGCTTGCATTTCTTCCTGCTGGTAGCTGAACCTGAGAAGGAGTCTTTCAGCCTCCTGGAATGGGAAAAAATTGCATAAGAGTTGGGAAACCACCCAAAACTTTTGGTTGGGGTGGGTGGAAGCCTGCATGACCATTTAGGAAACCCCAGAGGGTCGGATTTGTCTCTAGGGTCTGGATTCTTTGCTCCCAGGCTGCAGGAGGAAATACTGCTGTCCATCCACATAATTTCACCTCCCGCAGAGAAGAGGCTGGTGAAAGATGACAGCAGTGTTTTCTGCCACGATCTCACCTCCTATCCTGCTTTGCTTTGGTTACACGAGCCTTGCACTACGTTGCAGACTTTGAAGCAGTGTGGAGGGGAAACTGCACCCGCCGCACTTTTGGGCTGATAAGAGGAAGGCGATACGCTCCCGTTGGAGCTTCGGTAAGCATTGTGTGGCACTGCCAAAGCCTGGAATGAGATCTGTGGGAGAAAAAATACAGAAGACTCAACTTCACTGGAGTTGTTTCAAGGCTTTCCAAAAAAACGACAACTTCTCCTTGGGCTCTGAGGATGAAGTTGTGGGAGCCAAGTGTATTATTCCCTCACCCTTCAAAGTTTGCCCCTGCCGTGATGTCATTCAAACAGTACTTAACTAGGAGTAAACCCCAGTGAATTCAGCTGGGCTGATTTCTGAGTAGATATGAATTGGATGGCATGCAAATTGGCCTTTTTCAAACCTCTCTCTCATCTGCAAGGAGGTGGAGTAAAATGTGCCTTAGCCTGCAACTGAATGCATGTTTGTTTGTTTAATTAATTAATTTCTGTACCACCCGACAGCTGAAGATCTCTGGTGTTTCACAAAGCACATTAAAAATAACAATGAAAGGGACATCATATTAAAAACATATTAAAGTATCATTACAAGTCGACAATACAAAATTTAAAACCAGATTTAAAAGCAATTATCATAACTTGAAAAACACAGGGAAGCCTAAACTCCCAGCATGCCCCTGCCAGTAGAGCTCACTGGGGCATGCTGGGAGCTTTAGAGCCAGCTTTCCTCCTGTTGAAATGTGCACAGTATTGCTGCTTCCTAGAAAATGAATGCAAAGTTGCTCTGAACAATGGAAAGGGCTGTTCTGCCGCCGCCGATCGCAATATCATGATAATTGGTGGCATCTCTTTATATAGAGAGATGGTGTGACCGTGCTTGGAGTGCAAGTCTGGCCCCTGGGTCTCCAAATGTTATCGTGGGGCTGGAGAAGTCGCAGACGGATGGCAGTGGCAATTTTCAAGGGGCCTTTTCCCTTTAGGGACAGGCTGCAGTGTCTGAGGCTTTTCCATCTGGGCAGTGGAAGATTTTCTCATCCTAGAGGGACAGACGTGTAGGCCTGGTGTGGAGACTTCTGGGTCAGCCACCGAGCCAACTGAAGGCAGACAGAAGAAGGTACATGGCCCAGTGGCTTGTTCCTGTGGGGAATTTGCTACTGAAAGTTGCTCTGCTGGCCACTCGCCTGGGCCACTTTAAAAAGGGAGGCAACAATTCTTGGAGGATGCAAGAAGGGGCAGAGCAAGGGCCTTTGCATCAAGCAGCGGCTGGCAGGCTGCCTGTGGCAGAACCCCCAAGTGGGGCTCAGGCTCAACAGCACGTTCCTGCACATGTTGCCAGGACCTTCTCTGCACAGGCCTTTGGAACCAGAGGCAGACGTCAAGATCAGCAGCCAGTTGATCCACGCAGGCGAAGGCTTCCCATGGCTACCAGACCTCCCCGCTGCCGCGCTTTATTATTCTAATAAGAAAACAATCCAATTAATATAACAATAATTAAAATTAAACATTACTACTTGACACAATTAAACAATACATTAATAACAGTGCTACCTACACCAGGACCAACAACTCTAGTTACTTAGTGTAAGATCATGTATTCATTCAGGTTGCCCCACTTCCCTTCCAGAACTGCACTGACTCTTGTGTTCCATGGCTACCAGACCTGATGCCTCTAAATAGCAGCTGGTGAGGAATAATGGGCAGAGAAGAGCTTCTGTCTTCATGCAGGCTTTGGCTTGGCCCCTGCGTTGATCAAATGCTGCACTAGATAGGCCTTTGAGCTGGTCCTGCTTTTTGATTTTTTTTTTCATTTCAGGATATCATGAGCTGACAATCCATGCTTGGATGTGTAAATGCAAAGAAGTCAGTTAAAATGCAAAGGGTGTGCATTGTGTGTGTGTGAATGAGTGAGAGGTGCTAGTAAGCAAATGAACAAGAGGGATGCAATGTTGACTCCACTCAACCCTTGAGCTTCCAGCCATGTTTGTCATCTGTGATTCTTTCCCGCTTCCAGCTGACCATGTGAAAATAATGACAGCCTGCTTGCTTGAGCCATTCTCCGAATATTCAAGCAAACAAGCAAGCAAACGACACAAATTACCAAAATTGTGAAGTGAGGGAGAAATATGTTTGTTTGTGCCATGGAGAAACATGATTGTGAGCCAGGCACAAAAGCACCTGGAAGCAAGAACTCTGCAATGTGAAAGCGGAAGTATATAATCATGGGGGACTGCGGCTCAACCAACCTAAATAACCAAATAAAAGCACTTCTTTTAATTTTCAGGTAAGTGCAATGCAGCCCACACACTTCAATCAAGTCAGTGGTAGGCTTTTAATAAGCAACGAGGAAGATGAAAGGGTGGGTTTTCCAAGATGGATGGAATGTAGATGCTTGCATAAATATGCACCCTGAAAAGACAACCAACCAAAACAGACACGCCGTGTTGCCCTGTATTATGCCACTCAGTGTCTGTGGTGCCCCGTTGTGGTGGATGAGGAGCAAGAGAGCATTGGACAGGTGATGCCAGGCACCTTGTGTGCATGGAAAAATGGCAGATCAGCTTAGGTGAGGCAGGGCTTGGTGCGTTGTAAACTGCTGGGTGCAGACAATCAAAGAGACCAAGTGTTGGAGCATCTCTCTGATTACATTCTCTGAGTATTGGTTCCTCTAATAACAAGCTTGGATGTCCAGTGCCAATAGTTTTTTTTTCTTCCGGAAAATAGGGTTCTGAAAATGGCAATGTTGGTGAAAGTTAGAAACCAGGCAGCCCTGGACAGGTGGGGCCACAGCCTTCCCGTGTGGGGAGGAAATAGCAGATGAGCTCAGCGTGGCCGGGTCTGCTGAAGTTCCTTTTTTATAGTTCCTTCTGATAGTGAATGTAAGCGTCTCATGCTCATCTGTTGCTACAGAAAGGCTGCCAACAGATGGTGGTTAATGCATGTGTGTGGTGAACCCTGAGGTATGCAAATTAAAGCTTGGGGGGAAAAGTTGAATAAGATCCCTGCATGAGTGGGCCTGCATGGGAGAAGGGTGGTGGGAAGGCATTGGGTACCATAAACTACGCATGGATGCATGAATGCATATGCACAGGCTGGGGGATGCATATGCTGAGTGAGGGACATGTTCAAGGGGAAGAGGTGCATGTCTGGGGGATATAGCTGCAGAGTTTTGTGTAGGAACCCCTTGCAGAATTGTTGGCAGCGGGGTCTTGTGGCAAGAGTGTCGGATGGGGGACCTGAGAGCTGGTCCCCATTGATCTGTGGAGCTCACGGGCTGGATATGGACCACTCATTCTCTCTCAACCGATCCTTTCTCCTGGGGTGATCATCAGGAGCCACCTTGGTGTTGCGAGCTGTGTTCCTCCCTCTGGCAATGACCAGCCTCAGGGTGCTTCTTCTGCAAAGCGCTTTTTATTGTTTCCATACATAAATCATCCGGACAAGTCTCTGAGCATACACAACATGGTTCGTTGAACCCAATCTAGCGATTGCATCCCAAAACTCTCCTTATGAGCACATTTGTGTCCCAACCTTTGGGGAGGAGCATTGTGGAAGTGCACACATCTCCGTTCCACATGCTTCTCATCTAATAGGGCTTCTAGCCCCTGCTAGTGGCTGGCCATAGGGGCCAACACTGAAGGGTCCTCACTGAGGACTGGCCCCTATCTGAGGGTCATTTGCTGCTCTCCATTTGAGGGTTCCCCAGTCTCAGCAGCCCCTCCTGCTGGCTGTATCGCCATGCTGCTTCCAGGGTCTGTCTGAGCTCATCTCTCTCACCTCCATCTCCTCCCCTTGCTTCTCAGCACCTTGATCCACCCCCTGCTCCTCAATCCCACGGAAATATCCCGCTTCTTCTTCTGATTCTGAATCCACAAAAACAGCTCAACTAGCTTCTTGCAGGAATGCCTGCCTGAGCTGCCATCTTTCTTGCTCCCAGCAGTTGGGTTCCTCACAAAGGAATAAAAAAGGTGGGATAAATGCAATGTAATAATAATTAAATTAAATTAAATTAACACAGGCATGTCACTGAAGGCCAGGAGTCCAAAAGTGTGGGCCACTATCAAGGTCAATTTAATTTCCTCCTCCTGGTCTTTATGGAAAGGGGCTGTAGACAGCCAGAATTGATGCCATGGTTGGGTTCCTTAAAAATATATTGATGATTCCAATCAAAAGCCACTCCTAGTAGAAGTAATACTGTCTGGCCATCAGATACAAGGTACAGGGTGAGCTGTAATTTCCTGCAGCCCAAGGGATGGAGGGTTTGTACTGGGCTGTCACATCACTTCAAATACATCTCCTTTCAAAGGTTTTTCTTCTTGTTTGTGTCTTCAGCAGGAACAATGTCCTTGCTGAGCCATTTGCAACCTAATCACTGCCTTGTCGTGGCGAAGGGGCTTGCGTAGCTCAATGAAGCTATGAGCTATGCCGTGCAGGGTCACCCAAGACGGACAGGTCATAGCAGAGAGCTCTGACAAAACGTGATCCACTGGAGAAGGAAATGGCAACCCACTCCAGTATCTCTGCCATGAAAACCCCATGGACATGAAAACCAAAAGGCAAAACGATATGACACCGGAAGATGAGCCCCTCAGGTCGGAAGGTGTCCAATATGCTACTGGGGAAGAGCGGAGGGCTAGTACTAGTAGCGCCAGAAAGAATGAAGCGACTGGGTCAAAGCCGAAAGGACACTCAGTTGCCGATGTATCTGGAGGTGAAAGGAAAGTCCGATGCTGCAAAGATCTTTACTCCATAGGAACCTGGAATGTCAGATCCATGAATCAAGGCAAGCTGGACGTGGTCAAACAAGAGATGACAAGACTGAACATCGACATCTTAGGAATCAGTGAACTAAAATGGACAGGCATGGGTGAATTTAGTTCAGATGACCATCAGGTATACTACTGCGGGCAAGAATCCCTCAGAAGAAATGGAGTAGCCTTCATAGTCAATAAAAGAGTAGGGAAAGCAGTACTGGGATACAATCTCCAAAATGACAGAATGATCTCAGTTCGAATCCAAGGCAAACCATTCAACATCACAATAGTCCAAGTCTATGCCCCAACCACTGGTGCTGAAGAGGCTGAAGTTGACCAGTTCTATGAAGGCCTACAACACCTGCTAGAATTAACTCCAAAAAATGATGTCCTTATCATCATGGGGGATTGGAATGCTAAAGTAGGAAACCAAAAGATAACCGGAATAACAGGCAAGTTTGGCCTTGGAGTACAAAATGAAGCAGGACACAGGCTGGTAGAATTTTGTCAAGAGAATACGATGGTCATAACAAACACTCTTTTCCAACAACCCAAGAGACGTCTCTACACATGGACATCACCAGACGGTCAACACAGAAATCAGATTGACTATGTGCTCTGCAGCCAAAGATGGAGAAGTTCTATACAGTCAGTAAAAACTAGACCAGGAGCTGACTGTGGCTCAGATCATGAGCTTCTGGTGGCAAAATTTAGGCTTAAGTTGAAGAAAGTAGGGAAAAGCACTAGGCCACTCAGGTATGACCTAAATCATATCCCTGATGAATATACAGTAGAGGTGACAAATAGATTTAAGGAATTAGATCTGATAGACAGAGTGCCTGAAGAACTATGGACGGAGGTTCGCAACATTGTACAAGAGGCAGCAACTAAAACCATCCCAAAGAAAAAGAAAGGCAAGAAAGCAAAATGGCTGTCTGAGGAAGCTTTACAAATAGCTGAGGAAAGAAGGGAAGCGAAAGGCAAGGGAGAAAGAGAAAGATACAAACAATTGAATGCAGAATTCCAGAGAACAGCTAGAAGAGATAAGAATGCCTTCCTAAATGAACAGTGCAAAGAAATAGAAGAAAACAATAGAATAGGGAGGACCAGAGATCTCTTCAAGAAAATTAGAGATATGAAGGGAACATTTCATGCAAAGATGGGCATAATAAAGGACCAAAATGGCAGGGACCTAACAGAGGCAGAAGAGATTAAGAAGAGGTGGCAAGATTACACAGAAGAACTATACAAAAAAGAGCTTAACATCCCTGATAACCACGATGGGGTGGTCACTGACCTCGAGCCAGACATCCTGGAATGTGAAGTGAAATGGGCCTTAGGAAGTCTGAGCAACAACAAAGCTAGTGGAGGTGACAGCATTCCAGCTGAGCTATTCAAAATCCTGAAAGACGATGCAGTTAAAGTGCTACACTCAATATGCCAGCAAATTTGGAAAACTCAACAGTGGCCACAGGATTGGAAAAGGTCAGTTTACATTCCGATCCCCAAGAAGGGCAATGCCAAAGAATGTTCAAACTACCGCACCATTGCACTCATTTCACATGCTAGCAAAGTGATGCTCAAAATCCTACAAGCTAGGCTCCAGCAGTATGTGGACCGAGAACTACCAGAAGTACAGGCAGGATTTCGAAGAGGGAGAGGAACTAGAGATCAAATTGCCAACATACGCTGGATCATGGAGAAAGCCAGGGAGTTCCAGAAAAAGATCTACTTCTGCTTCATTGACTACGCTAAAGCCTTTGATTGTGTGGATCACAACAAATTGTGGCAAGTTCTTAAAGAGATGGGAGTACCAGACCATCTTATTTGTCTCTTGAGAAACCTATATGCAGGTCAAGAAGCAACAGTGAGAACCGGACACGGAACCACTGATTGGTTCAAAATTGAGAAAGGAGTTCGGCAAGGCTGTATACTGTCACCCTGCCTATTTAACTTATATGCAGAGCACATCATGAGAAAGGCAGGGCTAGATGAATCACCAGTTGGAATCAAGATTGCTGGGAGAAATATCAACAACCTCAGATATGCAGATGATACCACTCTCATGGCAGAAAGTGAAGAAGAACTAAAGAGCCTCTTGATGCGGGTAAAGGGGGAGAGCGCAAAAGTTGGCTTGAAACTCAACATTAAGAAAACTAAGATCATGGCATCCGGTCCTCTCACTTCCTGGCAAATAGATGGGGAAGAAATGGAGGTAGTGAGAGATTTTATTTTCCTGGGCTCCAAGATCACCGCAGACGGGGACTGCAGCCAAGAAATTAAAAGACGCTTGCTTCTGGGGAGGAAAGCTATGGCAAATCTAGATAGCATACTAAAAAGCAGAGACATCACTCTGCCAACAAAAGTGCGTATAGTCAAGGCTATGGTTTTCCCAGTTGCAATGTATGGCTGTGAAAGCTGGACAATAAGGAAGGCTGAGCGCAAAAGGATTGAGGCCTTTGAGTTGTGGTGCTGGAGAAGACTCCTGCGAGTCCCTTGGACCGCAAGGCGATCAAACCGGTCAGTCCTAGAGGAGATCAACCCTGACTGCTCTTTAGAAGGCCAGATAGTGAAGATGAAACTCAAATACTTTGGCCACCTAATGAGAAGGAAGGACTCCCTGGAGAAGAATCTAATGCTGGGAACAATAGATGGCAAAAGAAGAAGGGGACGGCCGAGGATGAGGTGGCTGGATGGAGTCACTGAGGTGGTTGGTGTGAGCTTGAGTGGACTCCGGGGGATGGTGGAGGACAGGAGGGCCTGGAGGAATGTTGTCCATGGGGTCGCGATGGGTCGGACACGACTTCGCGACTAACAACAACAACAACAATGTATATTCACCTTGTTTGCTTGACTGGGCATTTTATTTTAGCCTTCAATTAATAATCTAGGGTGATCCCCAAATGTTAAGGCAAGCATGGAAAAAATGGATCCATAACACTTTGAATAAGTATAGTTTGCTTTTTTTCTAACATCTGTTAAAAATGGGAAAGTCTTGTTTTATTTTAAAGACCAAGTCTCTAGGTCTCATGATAGAGTAGGGGTGGGCAATTTGTGGCCCTCCAGAATTTTAGCTGACAGTTCCCATCATCCTCACCATGCACTATGCTATCTTGGTCTATGGGGTACTGCAGGCCAAAACATCTGGAAAGCCACAAGTTTCTCACTCCTGGTGCAGCAGTTGGAGCAGGGGACCCTGTGGGCACACTGGAGAATTTGGGAAAGCACAGCGAGCATTGCCACAGAGTGTCTAATTGGCTACTTTGCTACCCTGCAAAACAGCGAGGTGCAACTTGGACATCTGCATCTCACAGCTATTGATTTTAGGCTGCATCTGATTTAGCAAAACCTTTTGCTCCATGTCAGCTGGATACCACAATGTTCTTTCATAAGGGATTGTCTAATTTGGCTAACTGATAATGGTTTTAAGCATATATTTTGGCAACGCCCAGCGGTTCCTTCTTCCGAGAAGGAGGTTATGACAGAGATGCTGTACTGGGAAGCCTCGTGTGCACACGCTCTTCCGTGATTTCCCTCTTCCACGGAAATTCACGCTGATCAGTGCAGGTGGAGACCTTGCGCCCTTTTGTCTGCGAAAAGACTGGCACTGCTCCATTAGAAAGAGAAGCACCCGCGTCCTATGATGCAATGGATTCAGTACTTCGCAATGCTCCCAATGGGTGGCATATAGACCTGATTTTCCAATGGATAATTATCTGGATATTTGGTCCACTTTTTCTGAAATCTACATATACTTGCTGGAAAGTTGTACATTTTTCATAAGCATTCATTGCTATAGATATATACAAATCCATGTATGTAGATGTTAAACTACTGGGAAAGAAGTTCTGTGGGCACATTGGCGTTCCACTCTGGGGACCCTTTCACAGGTGCCCCTAGAAGTCGCTTCATTCAGTGCCCCCAAGTTCAAGTGCTGGCAAAGAGTGGGAAGATGTGGGCCCAAGCCTCCCTCCAGCCATGGGCGTCCTTGGGCCTCTTGCAGCTTTGCAGCCTCCCCTATTACACACAGGTCACGGTGAGAACATGGGAATGGGAAAGCAACCATCTGATCTGCTGTCTGGAGGTCAATGGAGGAAAGGTGGGATACATCTAATGAAGCAACGAAGCATATCTTCCTGGGAAGGGCAGCCTTGGAAGAGCGGCTGAAATGTACAGCTCCAAGCAGCCTCTCCAACCTCGAGCCTTCCAGACATCTGCCACTGCAGCTCCCACCATCCTCAGCTACCAGCTATGCTGGCTGGGGCTGATGGACCTCACAGGCTCTCCCTGTCCAGAAGTCCTCATTTCCCATGGGGACAGAGCATGTCATCTGCTGACTGAGCCATCTGAAAATCTTGCTAGTTATGAGGGCCAGAAGCAGGAATCGCAGGCATAATTGGACAAAAGTCTATAATGCAGCCCTGGGAGTGAATGAACAGACCTGTCTATACCTAGGCTCTGGGATCCAGCAAGGACATGCCAGGGCTGTGTCTTCTGGCCAGGAGGGCCATACATTAGGCACTCCCTGTCCTACCTCCAAGGAAGTGGTCTATGTCCTCCTGCTTGTTGGGACTGCCTGAGGCCGGAGCAGCCTGATGCCCTCCAGGATCATAAGAACGTAAGAAGAGCCCTGCTGGATCTAGTCCAGCATTCTACTCACATGGTGGCCATCCGGCTGCCCACAGCATCCCTCAAGCAAGATATGCATAAATGGCTTCCTCTTGTCCAAGTTTTCCAGCAACTGATCCACACAGACATGCTGCTCTGATATTGGAGGGTGACCACAGCCATCATGACAGGTAGCCATGGATTGTCCTCTCCTCCATGACTTTGTCCAACCCCAGTCAAAGCTGTCCAAATGATCCATAGATCTCATAAAGCGAATTCCATAGCTTAACTCTGTGCTGGGCGAAGAGGAAGTCCTTCCTCTTCTCTGTCCCTCTTCTAGCCAGCCGCCTGCAGAGCCTGGAATGGACAATCGTCACAGGCTGAGGATGTGACGATTCCTCCAAATCAGCCCTGACGAGCGGGTCTCTCTTCCTCCCTTTCCAAACCATGCAAAGCAACCTGTTGCCAAATAAAGAAATCCAGCAGGTGGCATGGAGACCGGCATTGCATGAAGCTGGCAGGAGCCGAGAACTCAGGTAGTATTTTTGTTGTGAGAATTGGCGTGTTACTAGAGTGTTGATATTTTCATCTGTGCAGCATCAGAAGGTGTGTAGCCCGGGGCATGTGACTTATGCCTCCCTTTTCTGGAATCTGAAGCTTTGTTGCTATGTTCTTGTTCACTGAGCTGAAATTGGTGTTCAAGCTTGCTTTTAGGTATCTGATTTTTCTCTTTTTAGTATATGAACAAAATAAATCTCAGCCTTAGGGAAGCAGCTAGTAAATCTTTTTCTGTATGTTAGAAGCTGATAACAGTGAGGGATACAACAGGCAGGAGAGTAGAAGGAGAATGAGAGATAAGAGTTTCACCCAGATATGTTATTTTGTTATTGTCAAGCAGTATTTTCTCTGTAAATAAGTACCTTTCTTTGTGTAACAAAAAGCCCAGCTATCTGGTGGTCAAGGTCTGGTCCAAGCAATAATCTTAAAACCTTTTCATGACCTTTTAGTTATGATGCTAAGTTGGATGGCGCTTTTATGAAACTTCATGAAAAAGCTCCAGATAGTTGTCCAAGAGATCCTGAAAGCATTTCATTCCCAGGACAACTGAAGGAAAAAAAATCTATCTTTCCTTTTTTCCTTTTTGAAAAAAACCCTTTTAATCAGAACTGTTAATTATACCAAAGATCAAAAATTCAGAAATGTTTCAATAGTTCAGGAAAAGAGTATGTGAAATAGGCCTGGGGGATGCTACTACTTCTGAAAGAATATAAAGGGAACATTTGTTGAAAGTTACCCCTGTGATTTGAGAAGCTGGTGCATCATTCCTTTTTCAAGCTGTGAGCTTTGTTGCTTATGTATGCTGTCCATGAAGAAGAGCAAAAACTCAGCCAGCCCGGGGAATCAGCAAGATTTTACCGAGTACAAAAAGTTGTGTGTGTGTGTGTGTGGGGGGGGAGTAGAGAGGGACCCCCGGTACAGCCCAAGAAAGATGCTGTGTCCTCATGATCATAGAATGCTAAGTGTTTGGTGCTGGGGGCGGGTTGGTGGGGACGTGGGCCATGGGAGAGGACAGAATCTGGAACAAAGCATTCTATGCTCTGCCACTGTATTGTGGTTACTGCTTGTTAGGACCAGTTGCTCTTGATAAAACGGTGCAGTTAATTTATGAACTGGGAAACCACAAAATCCTGCAATGCTTCCATCTGGTGCTTGTTTACCATGTTCCCACCAGGGACTCGTGTGCTTCCTTGGCCGTCAAGGATGAGCCCTGTTGACCTGGTCCTGTCTGGTCTCAGGGAGCATCTAGCCTTGCCGCTAGGAAGGCTGTTTTTCACTGCTGAACCTCTGCTGGCAGTGCAGAGAGGCTCTGGCATTTCCCAAGGCAGTACAAGGCCAGGACCGGCGGGGCATCTTTGCAAGGAAAGACTTTGCCCTTGGTCCTCCCCTTCTGGATTTGGGCCTGAAAGGCTAAGGAAAAGGTGAGTGCGCAGAGGGTGGGTTGTGAATAAGGCCTTCTTGTGATTGCATTGCACCATCACAGACCATCGATGGGGCATGTCGGTTAAGGCGTGAGCTTTATCTTCCCGTTTCTGGGCCACATGGAACTCGAGCTAGCACGAGACAGCTTTCAGAGTGGCCTTAAGCCAGCGTGGTCTTTGAATACTGAATAATGAAAATGATGAAATATTGGTTTTATTATTAAATCAAACAATAATTTTAATAATAAACTGGTTTGTATTATTATAGATAATAAATTATCTATATAATTCAATATATATAATATACAAATAATACAGATCGATAATAATACATTTATATACATCATATAGTATATAGATAATAAACTATTATCTCTATAAGAAATCATTATGTAGATAATTAATTACCTATGCAATCTAATACATATTATATATTAAAATTAATAACACTCTATTATTAGTGATGATAATCTGTTATCACTGGAGCATTACCATAATGAACAGGAGGCAACTAACAACAGAGATAGTCTTTGGTGAATGTGACCTATCCACGCACACAGGTGGTCTCATGAACTGGTACGAGCTGTTCCCAACTATGGCTGCAACTTTAGAAATCCATGCAACCATCCGAGGGCATAGGGCAGCGATGGGCAAAATGTGGGCTTCGTTTAGTCTCAGGGCCTTTTGCAACATCCCCTTTGGCGTGTTGCTCCCTTTGCTGCCGCAGCAGCAGCAGCCAAAAATGTCCACTCTCTGTTCTGTGTCGCCAGTTTTAGACTGCTCCCTTTCAACACTGTTGCAGTTCAGGGATTTTTGTTGCTGTAAACAGAACTGTGGAGCGCTTGATTGTATGCTTGCAGGTCTGGAATCCTGACACTTTGAACCAAGATTTTGCATCTGGAAGTGTTCCAGGAGCACAGTTGTGTCTTCAAACAAACCGCACGCCTGCCTGCTTGCCCTGTTTTCCTGAAAAATAGCAGAGGGAGGGGGGTGGTTGTCACAGTTTGGAGAGATGTAAGTGTGCACCCCGCACCAAATGTGTGCACCAAAGGGATGCGACACACTCCTGGTGCATGTGGTGTGCTCTGGCACATGTACAAGGTGTTTATTGTCTGTGTGGAATTAAAACTTCCTTAATTTTTTGGCTCATCTGCTGTTTTCTAGCTTGGGATATAATTCAGCGCTTCAGCCGAACTGTGCTTAGTCTGGTTGCTTTGAACTATCTGGGTCACTGGGATCTATTTACTTGGTATAATTGCAACCTTCAAGCAAAGATCCAGAAGAATAGCTCTTCCGGAAAAACACCCGCATCTGGCCCTTCATTCCGCAGAGCCCTGGTAACCCTCGGCTAAAATCACGTTTCGGTGTAAGCTGCCTTTACCTGGCATGTGTATCTGCCTGCAGCAGTGGAGAAATCATTTTCTTTCCACAGGCATTCCTATGCCGCTTTCTACCTGGGATGAGATGAGCCTGTCTATTCCAGCTCTGTGTCGATTTCACGTGCGCTCATTTGCGAGTCTGTGCTGTCCCATTTCTGCATTAACCTACATTTTTTTTCATTTAAGTTCTGAAATTACTTTTCATTCACACAAACACTTGTTTTTAAGTATATATTTTTGAACATATATTCGATGTTTCTAAATGGGTGGTGCAGCTGGAAGAGGAAAGACCATAGGTGGGGATTTGTAGGATGGAAGAGCGGGAGATAAAGGGGGAAAGGTCATGGAGAGCTTTGATGGTAGCATCAAGGCGATCCAGGAGTTGCTGAGAAGCTGGCATAAGGATTTAAGGATGGGGTGTTGTGTCAGAATGGATTTCTCCAAACTGGAATAATGGGCATCTACATGACAAATGCAGCTCCGTGTAACCAAGGGGTCATTAAAGCACACTGGGGCAAGTATTGAGCTAGTGGTGACTGATATAGAAAGAGATTTTATTTATTTATTTATTTAGACAACTTATATGCCGCCCCATCGCATGAGCCTCGGGGCGGCTTACAATCATAAAATCATCAAATAATTAAAATACATAAAATAAAATAGTGGACCCAGCCTGGCCAATTTAAAATAAACCATTAACAGTTAAAATAGCGTTTAAATAAAAAGGTCTTGGCCTGGCGCCGAAAAACAAAGATGGCGCCAGACGGACCTCTCTGGGGAGCGCATTCCATAGGTTGGGCACCACCACAGAGAAAGCCCTCCTCCGAGTACTCACCCTCCTAATATCCTTTACGGAGGGTTCCCGGAGAAGGGCCTCTGCCGCCGATCTCAGGGGGCGGGAGGGCATATATGGACACAGGCGCTCCTTTAGGTATCATTTTGGGGTTGTGCAACGAAAATGTCATTCATCTGCACAGCTGTTGTGGAAAAGGCAAACTCCATGTAAGACATGCTAGTGTGGCGTAGTGGCTAAAGTGCAGGATTGGGACTCAGGAGCCCTGGGTTCTGGTCCCCATTCAGCTGTAGAGATCCGTCACTGAGTGACTCTGGGATAGTCACAGACTCTCAGCCTGCCCTGCCTCACAGGGTTGTTGTTGTGAGGCTAAGATTGAGAGGAGGAGAATGATGTGAGCCATCTTGAGTTCCCTGGAAGGAAAAAAGGTGGAATATGACTATAACACATACCTGAAAATAAAAAATAAAACTGCGAAGATCAAGCTGCCTTATACAAATCTACGGTACTGTCGCACTTACCATATTGGGCACAGTTCTGGTGGATGTACCTAACATGATATGGAAAAGCTGGAACAAATGCAGAGGTGGACAACACAAAAGATCCAGGGGCTGGAGCAGCTAGCCTGGAAGGAAAAGTTATGCAGCTGAGAATGCTTAGTTTAGAGGAAAGGCAACTAAGGTGAGGCATGGTAAGATGTGTACATCTGTGAATATAGCAATGCAAAAAGGAACCCCCTTGCTCGCTGTAACTTCGTTGGCCCATATTCCCCCTCTTTTTTTGACTGTGTTCTGCACCTGTGAAGTAGTCTTCTTAAGGGACAGTTCTTCCAAGTTGCCAGTGGGAACAACTTATATTTGATATGATGCCTTGCAGACTTTTTTAAAGCTTGGTCTCCATCAGCAAATCCTCAGTCACACGTCCTTTTGGGCTGTACAGTGCGATTTTCCCTCTAAAGCATTAGTGAAAAATACTGCAGGTTTTCATTTTTTAAAATCTTTTGGGGGTGGACAGGCAGCTGTTACTGTGGGGTAGAGCCAAAAGTTCCCAGTTCGTTTTGCAGTATCTTCAGGCAAGACAATGACAAATCTGGACAGTAGGGGGGACTAGACAACAGCTCAAGGACAGAGCCCGTGCTTTGCATGGACGGAGTCCAGGATCAGTCCCTGGCATCTCTTGTTAATAGGTCTGTTAAGAAGTGTGGAGAATGGCCACTGGATGATACCCTGGGGAGCTGCTGCCAGCCAGAACTGGTCATACTTGGCTAGATGGACACATGGTCTGACATAGTAGCAAGGAACTTCCTAGGGAGAAAAAGTGAAAATTGGGTTTGCCCACCTGATAATAATGACTTTCTTGGGAGCCATGTTCATGTCTTATCATAAAATGATATGGAAAGGTTCAATGATCACCCAACAGAACATCAAAAGCAGTCTTGATCTTGAATCACAGACAGAATGTAGAGGATGTATTTAACCAAGGACAACTTGCAACAGCCTGGCTGTGTCCCACTCTTCCACTTGTTATGTCCCACCACTGTCTCCATGGCACCAGCTCTGAACTGTGCTGGACCTCAGAAGAAGAGGAGAATCCTATCTCTGGTGCAAGTCTGAAAAGTGTCCCAGGGAAGTCAGTGGGGACTCTTTGAAGACCTGCCCCTGAGATGATGCGCCACTGTAAGAGGCTACATGCTTGGAGGAATCTCTTACACTCGAAGTCGTCTCACCTCCTCACCTACAGAGCCACAAAACAGACACAGCGCTGTGTCAGAATGAAAACCCAAAAGGGGAGACCCACCTGGCAGCACAAGCAGCACCTTCTTTGAGCCCTCCTCATGAGGAGGAGGCATGATTCCTCAAGTGCTCCAGATCAGGGCCCCACTTAGAGGCCATGATGTGGTGGGACAGTGAGATTGCTCAGCTGAATCTTATCCAGTGTGGATGTGACATTTCATTTCTATTCTGACTCTCCTGGATTTTTACTGGACTGTTCCTGTTAAGCTAAAATATGGAGTCATATGGCAAGAGCAGCAGGAACAGAACCACTGGAGGTTGGTGGTTCCAGGGTTAATGTTCTACTCTGGATTTTTAGTCTGAACTTGAAAGGAGCTCCCCATGGTCCTGAACCAAAAATCTTTTGCGGGGATAGGTAGGTTGTGCACCATGGATCGTGCCTGTAATGTTCAGACCAAACCCAGAGTGGATAAACTGCTCCACTGTAATTGGACCCAGCAGTCTCCCCTGAATGGGATGCCTTGTTGGCTCAGGAGATTGCAAACTGGCTCTTAGCTGTACCGGTTCCCTCAGTCTGATGGGGCACCTTGCAGCACACCCATTTCATGCCACTGTAGAGCAATGACTATCCAAGCTGTGACTGGCCAGGATGATGGTCACAGATCACACAGGCATGAAGTGGTATGGACATATCCCACATCCAGCCCACATCCTTGTGTGTCAAGAAGTAAACATGTGGCAAGGGAAGGATCTAGAGACTCGTACACGGATTCAGGTTCAACAACAGCTTCTGAGTCTAAAGTAGCAGCATTCCTGTCCTGCCTCACCTGGAAAACTGCTGCAACGTTACAGAAACCATGGCGGTTTCTTCCTCCAGCTCTTCCATCATTATGGAACTGGTTGCCATTCTTAATAGTCCAGCTGCTTGGCAGTGTCCAATTATTCCTATTAGGACAGAAAGAGGGACAAAGGCCAATGCTCTGCCCCTCCAACTGCCATGGAAAAGGTCTTCTAATGGGGCTCTTGGCTGGCTTGTGTTGGATTCGGCCATCAGTGGGGCACTGCAGGCTGTGCTGCATTGGGTGACTCACATCAGGTTGAATATTCAGCCTGCAACAATTCATGAATCAATGACTTAGATAAATGAGTTAACCCTGCAATAGAGTTGTGGGGGCAGCATGTGGCCAGGCCATCTCCAATTTATGGCGACCCTCCAAAATCTCCTGTCTTCCTGCTCAGCTTTTTGTGAACTCAGCAACTGTGAGATGCCCCATTGAACTCCATGGGGCTCACTTCTGAGTAAGCGGGGATGGGCTCTCCTGGAATGGTGAGGAGGTCATTGAGGTTCAGCAGGCGGGGAACTTTCCCAGTGTCCAAAAGCCGGGCTAAGTTTTGCAGCCATGCCAAGGCCCCCTGGCTTCCTGCTCGTTAGGAAGAGCACAGAGATATCGCGATGGAGCTGCCTTCCCTGATCATTCTGCAGAGAAGAGCTGCTGCACGGTGGGAATGAAGCTGTTTCTTTTATTGCCCTGCCTCCCAGGAGGGGGGGTTCAAGTCTGTGTGTACTGACAGCTTCTGAAGCAGTGGGAGAGAGGAACTCTATAAAAGCCATGGCAGGAGGCATATTCCTTTGTTCTCAGCCTGGGGAGAACAGCTGACACATTGCTTGCCCAGGCGAGGTTGGAGCATCTCCTGGCCTATTCAGAAAACCAGTATGGCCACAGAGGTGAGGAGAATAAGCTTTCCCTAGCTTGTTTATATTCTGCATCCGTATTTCATCACTGCCTGAAATAAACTGTATGTAATCTTTGAGACAGGTGCTTTCCTTTCTTCCTCTGTAACCTCAACTCTGAAGTGGACCAGGTCCCTGGAGACTGCGGTCCTGCTCTGTAAACACTTTTTATTAATGAAAACACTGCAACTTTTTCAGGAAGTGGGTTGGAAGAAGCATTTTTCAGTGCAAGCGTCATGGACACTGACGATGCTTGCTGCCACCATGCCTGGTCCTCCACGCAAGGAGGAAGGCGTTGCCAAAGAGGCTGCCTGCCACGACCCGCATGTGCCTCCACTTCACACATGGAAAATCTGCCTTTTGCACCGCTGCTGCTGCTATTTTCACGCACATGCATTTGCTTTAGATGGCAATTATTATTACTTGTTTATTAAATTTATATCCCACCTTTTTTTTTAAAAAGGAACTCAAAGTGGCTCACAGTAGAGTGGTACCTCAGCTCATGAACTTAATCCATTCCACGATTCTGGTCATGAACCGACTTGGTCGTGAGCCAAATCAAATTTCCCCATAAGGTTCAATGTAAATAAGGTTAATCCATTCTTTACCATTACTTTATGTTTATACATTAAGGACGGCATATACCAGTTTTAAATAAATAAATACATATTTTTTAAAACCATAAAAATACAGTATGAGCCGCAGCCGCCTCGCTGAGCCGGGGGTGGACGCCGCAGGGAGAGGCGGGAGGTGCCCCACTCAGCCAGCCGTGGCCCTGTCCCTCGCCTTCCCTCGTTGGCCTGTAGAAAGCAGCCCTCCCCTACCCCCTTGCGGCCCTCTCCCGGCCGGGGGAGCCATCCCACCCCACCTTTCCAGCCTCCCGCTCTTGCTGCCCCTCAGGCTTGGAAGCGGGTGGTGGTGAGGACCCGGAAAGGCCTCAACAGAGGTGAGCACACCCTCATGGGTCCCCCTCATGGTGGGTGGGGAGAAGGTGTGCAGGGAAGATGGCTGCAATCATGATCGTCACCAGATGCGGAGTTCGCGACCTAAGGCAAAATTTTTCCAAAATTTCTGTTCGTGACCTGATTTGATCGTGAACTAAGGCATTCATGAGCCAAGGTACCACTGTATTCTCCACGTCCTGCTCTCGGTCTTATCCTTCAACAACCTTGCTAAGTAGGTTGGGCTGAGAATCGGTGCCTGTCCCAAAGTCACCCAGTTGCCCCCATGGCTGAATGGGGACTAGAACCCAGATCACCTGAGTCCCAGTCCTGCGCTCTTAACCACTACACTGCACTGGCTCACTATCTATCCTATCTATTCTATCCATGCTTACTTGGCAGTAAAACTTGGCAGTTCCTGATGTTGGCATATTTTCTTTTAATTTAATGTCACTGAAGACTGTGCCTTATACAGAATGGAAAATAATGACCTGACCAGGTAGATATGGCAAGGGGTTTATAAAGGCTGTGAGTGCTTTCGAATTCCATCCTTTGTTTCCTGCCTTCTTTTCCCCTCTGCGGTCTTATTTTTCTCTCCTTCTCCTTTCAAGAGACCTAGATAATATTGTAGAATTACCCCAATGTATCAGTCCTGCTTCCCAATCTCTTTTTGCCAGGGCAGTCTCTAGCTCTTGGGCGTGGAGGAAGAAGTTATACAGGGAGCTTGAAAGAAGTGGGCATGTTTAGCTTGGAGAAAAGAAGACTGAGGGGAGGTTGGATAACACTTTTCAAATGCTTGAAAGGCTGTCACACCAAGAAGGGCCAGGATCATGTCTCCATTATCCCAGAGTACGGGACACGGAATACTATTGTGCGGTCAACTCTCGTTCACTCTTTACATGAGCAGAGGCTAGGAAGCTCTTAGAATTGCCTTGCCTTGTTAGTTGTGAAGTGCCAATCAACATCTGCATCTTAAAGGATTGTCTGGTCTCTTGGAGCAAGAAAGGAAGGGTTTGCTCATGACGGGACCCTTCGGCCATCCTGCACTCACACCAGAGTCTGCTCCTCAGGGGATCTCCACCTGGTGCTGAGGGTACCCACCCTGCTCCCTGGCTCACCCTTTTCTCCACTCTGCTGGCTGCTTGGGGTTTTCGTGTCTTTCGTGCATTTCCCCCACATTTTAAAAGGTTGAGATGCTTCCTTACCAGCAGGAAGAGCCTGGAACTAAAAATATGCCACTAATTTTGGCACTTTGGGCCCAACCTTAGAGAACTGATCCCAGCCTGCCTAGAATCTCAGTGCGGGTTCTCTGGGTGGCTGTGCCCCCTTGCCACAGGGCCAGTCATTTGGTGGTCCCCTGACTGTTGTGCAGTTTCTTCTGTCTTCTGCAAGGAGGAAATGCCCCTCGGAAGGCCAATCACCTGCCATTAAAAGCTTAAGTGAAACTATGCTGATTTTTTTGGCCTTCTCCCCTTATGCCTTTGGACCATTGAAATGAGGCTCTCAAAGGCTTCTCCCAGGGTGTAACTCTCCTGCTTCAAAGGCAAACACCAGCACTTCGAGTTGTGCCTGGAAACTGATACCCAAATGCTGGCGGAATATCATTATGCCTCTCCTTTCCCCTGAAAGCCTAAGAACAAGACACTACAAGCACGTGGTACATCTCTTCTTCAAAGCATTCTCGGAGAACATATATTGAAATGCTGACTTCCTCTCTTTCAAAAATTTACAGGTAGCACATCTTGTCTGATATGTCAAAAAAATATATGCTGGGGTACTTTTTCTTTTAACAAATGTATGTTTCATGAGTTTTCTCTCTTTTCCCCCCAGAATATTTCTCTCTTGTGAGAGCAATCCATGATAATAATTGGCATGGAACAGGGTGGGGATGGTTTCTATTAAACATCCAAAGTTGGGGGGAGAGAGAGAGAGAGAGAGAGAACAAGAATCACAGAAGTTTTAGAGAAGAGAAGTAATTTTGGAAATGGCTGAAAATTTGAAAACACTTTTTAAAGAAGCTGACCCGATTTTTCTTTTTCTCCCATTAGCTCCCATAGCTGAATGAATGAGATGATGGGTTTTGTGTGTGGGAGATGCTGGTTTGGTCTGGGGGCTCAAAGCGTGGGCCAAGCAAACAGCGTATCCGTAGAGAGTAGTCTTTCTTCTCCTGCTGTGACTAATACTGTGCATAAATGCCCTTACAAAATTGTCCATTCTGCTTGTGGACAGAGAAAGAGGACAGAAACATTTCAATGCAGTTGTCCACCGGGAAGGGAAGGGTTCAGTATTAGAAGTGGCAGCCAAACAATGTTGTGGATATTGTTCTGTGAGCAGAATATAGAACAGGAGTGATATATTTTCTTTGCTTCTTGTGACTTCTTCCTGCTGCTACGAGGTGGAAATCTTTTTCCTCTCTCTGACTGCCTCACCAAATCATCCTGAAACTCTCTGGGTGTCTCAAGTATGTATCTGGGTGTTGGTAATGAGACAGAGGGTGGGTAACCCAGTAAGAAAAGAGGTTGCAGAGTTTCAAAAGAAGTTAAACATTCATCAAAGCAAAGTTAATAGGAAACATTATAAAATATGAGTGGACACACATACACAAAACATGTGAGCAACCAGGAGTAAACATATCCAGCTAATCTAATCAGACTGAATCTATGTCATCTGTATCCCTTCTCCAAGATAAGTTCTCCACTTCCAGCAGCACTAACTCTTTCTGGCCTTTCTTCTCCCTCCTCTCTTTGTCCCATTGTCACAGTGTGCATGGGTTCCTGAAGGCCTAAGACCCAGAACATGAAGAATGAAAAGGCATGATGGGACTGACCAGACTGAGAAAACTGAGAGGCTGGGAGTGGTTGGAGAATGGAACCTAACGGGTAAGAGGCCCACGCTGCACAATCCAGAGAGAGAATGGAATGTGACGAGAGTGAGTGTGTTCAAGATAAGGACCAGCACATTCTGTGTGTCTGCTCTGCTCAGAGGAGTTCACTGTTCAATCCAGTTGGACTAAGCCGATAGCATCGACTTCAGGGTATAAAATGACTGGGCTTTCCAGCTCCCGTGTGTGTCAGAACAGTGCTGGTACTGGTCACCCACAGTCCTGATGGATCACCAAGAGGGTCTATTGGCTGTGAGTATGAGTGTTGCGGAATGCGAGTGTGAAGGAGGCCTCTTGACATTGTTGCTGATGATTGGTGAACTTGTATTCTTATACTTCTGTATTCTTTATATCATAGAATAAATGTTACATGCATAGTGTTTAAAACCCAGATCTAGCATTCAGTCTCTCTTTGAAAGGAGCTTTCCTTGGAAACCTGATAGTCTCCTCTTGACTGAACCAAGGACCGCTTTAGCACGGTCACACCATCATGCTTTGGCTTTCTGTCCTATTTTCCCAAACCAACTCCAGTCAATCCGAGGGGAGTTTCTCAATCATTTTAGGTATTACTCCACTTTAAGTTCTTCCTCCGACCTTCAGGTGAACCTCTTGCAGACTCCTCTTTCTTCCTTGTGCTCTGCAGACATCCTGGCTCCTGTGATGCAATGAAACACCTGACTTTTGCACGGACGCTGAGCGGTATCCCCACCCATAGCCTCCCAAACTGTATCCAGATCCAAAAATGGAAGAAAGTTTAGTTCCTCTATCTACAGCTGCTTCCCTTTTTCTGTAACAATTTTTCTTGCTGTTATGGCAAGTGTTACCATGGGCCACAACCAGGAGGGCCTTCTAGTATTGTGCCTCCTCCACAGTGTCCTTAGCCTATTGTCATTTTGGAGTCTTGTGGGGAGAAGACGCCAGGGGACCACCATAAAATACTGGGGGAGAATATTTGGAGAAAGATCACAGAATCATAGAATCACAAAATAGTAGAGGTGGAAGGGGCCAGCGTGCCATCGGGTCAACCCCCTGCTCGGGCAGGATTGCGAATTAAACCATCCTTCTCAGATGGCTGTTCCGTTGCAGCTTGAATGCCTCCAGTGTGGGAGAGCCCACCGCCTCTCTTGGGAAATGGCTCCATTGTTGCATTGCTCTAACAGTCAGGAAGCTCTTCCTGATGTCCAGTGGGAACCTTGCTTGCTGTAACCTGAGCCCATTATTCTGTGTCCTGCACTCTGGGAAGCTGGAGAAGAGATCATGGCCTTCCTTTGTGTGACAGCCTTTCAAGTACTTGAAGAATGCTATCCCCTTAGTCTTCTCTTCTCAAGGCCAAATATGTCCAGGCCTTTCCATCTCTGCTCATAGGGCCTCTTGATCCTGCTTGCTGCCCTCTCTGAACCCCTTTCAGCCTGCCAGCGTCCTTCTTAAACAGTGGTGCCCAGAACTGGACACAGAACTCCTGCTGAGGCCTAACCAGTGCTGAGCACAGGGGAACTAGTACTTCACTGGATTTGGCAGTGATACTTCTATTAATGCAGCCTAGAATAGCATTTGCCCTTTTTACAGCCACACTACTTTCTTGATTATCATACGTTTGCTGAGGATGATGTATCTTGGCTCAGAATTATGCTGTTGAGAGGTGTCAACTCTGTTCTGGCTGTGACAAGGTTGAGAAGCACAAATTGAATGAAGACTTCCAGTGGTTGGATGAGAAGGAGCAGGATCAAATCAGGATAAAACTTTTCTGTTCAGACATCAGTGTGCATAGAACCTGCATATCTGGCACCTCGAATATGTGCCTGGAGATACATCTTATTTCTTAAAATAATTTTCATAAACTTTTTTTACTCAACTGGAGGCCAGCACACTATAAAGTGATATGCTGAACTCCAGCACCATCAAAACTGTGACTTTGTGTCTTAGAGCTCCAGCTCCCATTCCAGCTCCAGCTCTGCCTTCTACTTAGATTTGTATTACTTTTCTTTTAGTTTTCCATTTGAGAAAGGAACCATTTGATGATGGGGAACCCCCCCCCCCACCCACCATGATAGGTGTTTTGTGAAAGCATCCCATGATTCCTTATCAAAAATCCAAATGTGCTTGTGAACAAAAAATGATTAGGAAACCTGGCTTGGGTAGGTCTTATGTGTGTGCACACAAGTGTACAGGCACACACTTTCTGACCTATCATTCTGCTCACACACACAGCAGTCACACTCACTCCAGAAGCAACGCCTTGTTCTTCAACCAAAACCAGCTTTTCCCTATCCAAACCTTGAGGCGTTACGGAAAGCACTCTCTAGGAATGGACTCTGTGGTTCTTGCCATAGAAGCGTGGCTCCAGCAGTGCTTGAGGGAACTGGCCAGAACCTTTGGGCACTGCTCTCAAGGAGCCTCCTGGGCACTCCAGGAATGAACCTCTATGGCAGTACATTCCTCTAGAGTAGCGGTTTTCAAGCGCTGGTCCTCAGACTGGTGCCTGTCCATGGGGGGCTGCATCCCACATGCCGTGGACTGGCAGGGGGGCTGTCTGCGCTCTACCACCTCTTCCTTGGTTGGCATTGCATTCACGGGGGCGCGCTGATGCCACTGGGGAGGGGCAAAGAGGGGAGAGACGGCTCGGTGAGAGCCGACCAGAAGCCACACTGTGCTGATTTTGGGATTTTGTCCTCCTGCTGGTATTTTTTGTCACTCAGCTTCTGACGATTTTGGAGAATTTTCATTTTTTTGGTAGTGTGTTTGGAAACTAATACACAGAATACTGTATTATATGTATGCTGCTTTTTGTTTCTGCCTTGGTGGTCCCCGTGGTGCAGTTCCTGTTTTCACTGGTCCCCAGCTGTGCAAAGGTTGAAGACCACTGATCTGGAGGGTTATCCTTCTACCCTTTTCAGCAGTGGCAGATATTGTGGGACATCAGAAAAGGTTGGGCTTTCCATAGCTCATGGGCTGTACCTCTTGTTCCCCTGATAGAGAAGATTTGCCTCCTAAGGAAGACGCTCCATAAAGCCATCCCCACATAGATCATCAGAACAAGGCTGTTCTTTCAGGAGGCTCATCTCCACCTGATAGGTGGCACCTGCTGAAGTGCCTCTTTCCCACAGAACTAGGAAAGAAAGAGGAGATTCCACTGCCCTCCTTGTCCAGCAGGCCGTATTCCCCATGCCAGCCTCTTCCCCACAGCACAGGGCTCCAAACATGCAAGTTAATAGATTGCATTCAGGTTCATGATGATTGACTTTTGCTACCTGTGGGGAGCAATAAAACACCCATTGTGTCAGCGAGACCCTATAATTAGTGGAATATAACATAGCAAACTGAAAAAGGGGGAAATGCAGTACATTTCTTCCTTTCCAAAATGCGAACCAGCTAGGCTTACAAATATAGCTTGCCTATTGCCCATCTACATCCATCCATCCACCTCTCTGACCATCTCTTACAAAAAATCCTGGTGAAAGAGCATCTTTCTATAAATGAAGTTGAGCAAGGAGGGTGATAATGTATCCCATAATGTCAACTCATAATGACAGTGATTTTTATTGTCTTTGCTCCCCAGACACAATTACTTGAATGAGACTGGAATGGTTTAAGACATTCACACTGCTTGCTATTGGATGTGATCATTTAATGAGAGTTTGGGGCCGCTTTACAGGTGACCCACTTCTCCATCCCCTTATTAATATTAATTAAATCACAAAAATGGCATAGGTATCATCTAGTAAAGGTATCATTCCAAGAGTTTTAAAGTAAAGAAAACCAAGAATACAGACCCTCATTATCACTGAATTTATCATTCTCAAAGGTGGCAGAACAGTCCATCTTTTAATAAAACTATCTTCATACATCCAGTGGGTATAAATTTAGTCACCATTATTTATTTCTAGTGCACATACAATAAAAAGAAACAACTTGGGAATCAAAACAAACAGAATGAGTCAAAATTAAAATATATGCATTATTGCATGGAACTTGGAACAACTCAACCTCTCCTAGTAGCCATGAGAGTATAAATTTAAAGAATGAACTCATTCTCATTCACCTGTGGTATCTCACTCCACATCTCATAAAATCTACCACAACTCCTGGATCTGTACTGGAGAGGCCTGAATTCCTACACATTTTGAGGACTTTACCAAATAACACACTATTTCACAATGACGTTATCATTCAGCAGGTTACCTGCTTTCAGCAAACCTTAAAACGACTCCAACATGTTAAGTGGAAGAAGACTTGGAGCTTCTGAGATTTTCCATTGGCAGCGAGGATGTGCATTGCCCATCACTGAAAAGTACTAGAATTGGGGCCCTTAAGATGTTTTGGACTACAAGGCTTGTACTCCCTGACCATCAGCCAAGTTGCCTAGGGTGATGGGAACCGTAGTCCAAAACACCTGGAAAAACCTGGTTGGGGACTTTTGAATTGCTTTTGGAATATCTGAGAGAGAATGCTCCTTAGAAAGCGATCTTATTTCCTGTGAGGATAATATAGGCACATAATAAAGGTCATTGTTTTTGGAAGTTTCAAGATAACCCATTCAGTTCTTGTTTCAGTGTTATTCAGTATTCAGTATTATTCAGTACTCAGTAATGTAATTCTTGTATTAAAAAAGAAAAGGAAAAGGGTAGAGTAATCGATTAAGTAGAATACTTAAAGAAGGCTGCATTATTTTGACTTCTATCCCCTTTGTATTGAGTATTTCTGCATATTTTTAGCAACAGGCTGGCATTTTCTAAATATTATCACCTGCACACAAAGAGTGTGCCATTGACTAGGGGGGATCTCAAGGTGTGCAGAAGAGCAAAGTATCATTTAGAATCTCCCTTCTGAAGGGATCAATGGATTGCTAATGTTTTATTAGCTCTGGGTAGGTGAATTTTAGGGGGAAAAGCATCTGGGTGGGAAGGTTTACACCTCCTCCACCGATGTCTAATGGTCCCAGTCTGGATCAGTGCCCCTCCATGCCTACACTGGGGTGAAGAACATGGTCTCTGAAATGGTTAACAAAATGCATACGTTGCCCCATGGAAGCATAATCATGATTGAGTGAGCATATCCAAAAAAGCGCATGCAAAGCATGGACTTCAACTGACAGATATTTGACATAGAGAAGAATTTACAGGGTCAGACATCTGCTCCCTGTTCCACCCACCATTCTTGAGGAAAGCTGAAGATTCAGGCTGAAGATTAATATCCTTTGTGGGTATTATACAGTAGAGAAAAAGACTCTGATGAAGCAAGCACTGGGTTGTCAAAAGGAGCTTGTCTCATTTTTGTTTTTTGCTTCCTGATTTGGACAGACATGTTCTGTCAGAAGTTACAAATCCATTCCACATCACAGGCTACCCAGCCTCAACACGGAGGACACGCATGTCTGGAACAGGTCCAGAGCAAATTTACCTGCCGGTTCTGCCTCCCAGCTTCACATCATGTTGGCAGCTGTTCCCTCAGCTGAATTATGTTTAGGCCAGCAGTCACGAGTGGACTTGGCTCAGCATATTTCCTGCTCTCCAGTCCAGACATCTTTCCCCTCATTTTGTTTCTGCATATGGCAGGGGCCAGGCTGACAAGTGGGAATTCCCCGAGGGACACTTGGGGACACTGACAAAGGCCAGCAGGCTTTTAAACCAGTTTAGCATCAGGCAGCAAGAAATCAGAACCCTGGGAAGACAGGTCAATGGTAGAGTGGCCAGGTGTCCCACTTCACCGAGCCCGAGCCCGAGCCCTGATCTCGAAGAGGGCAGTCCAAATCCAGTTTAAAGAGCCAAGAACCAGAAGAAGGGAGAGCAGGAGAGATCTTGAAGAGGCTCATCAACAGATAGCACCTGGTCAACACACTGACCAAGGCACCTGAACTTGGTGACATGTCCTGCATTTTTATTTTATTTCAATTTTAGTACTAATTTCTAATGTTTCATCTGTATGGCTAGATGAATGCAGGCAACTTTTATCTGAATCCCCCTCCTCTTTTGCCCTCCTGTCCAGGCTGGCGCATCTCCTCTCTTCTGGCAACGTGGAAATGATCACTTAGGTAAGTGGAGCCTTTTGAAGTAGGTGGAGGCATGATGAGAATGTACAAATGCAACGAAGTCCTGCTGGAGCAGGTCAAAAGTGCAGTATTCTGTTCACACAGTGGCAAACCACTTGGCTGCAGGACAGGGTGGACCTGGCAATGGAGAAGGCATTCTTCTTGTGACCATTTGGATCAGATCCCTGGAGGAATTTGACTGGATCCTGTGTGAACAGACTGCTGGACTAGAAGGCCCTTTGGTCTGATCCAGCAGCACTCCTCTTAAATTGAACTTATTTGGGCTTATTTAGTATTACATGGATCCCCCATCCCATTTATTCATGCAAGGAGCTTAAGGTGATTTATATGGTCCTTATCCTCTCCATTCGATCCTCACAGCAGCCCTGTGATGTAGATGAGGCCAAGGGTCAGTGAATGGCCCTAAATCACCCAGGGAGCTTCACGGTCAAGTGGGGACTAGAACCTGGGATTCCCAAGTCCCAATTTAACCCCTGCTCAGCCCTGGCTGTCAAGCTACTGAGGGTCAAACTGTACGTTATGTCACTTGGATAGCATGTATTCATGCCCAATCCTTTCCTTTCCTTTGCTGTAACTGTACATGACCCTGGTTTGGATCGGGACCATCACACATCAGAAGGGGAGGAGTAAATCCCCTCTCCCATTTCCTTATTCTGAAGATAGATACCTCCATGCTCCATGTGGCTTATTCTCTAGTAAGTTTGCTAATGATTGCACTGTACTTTTATTAATAGACAACAACATACAAATACAAACAATATACAAATACGGCATTGATAGGCAAGTGAAATATTTGAAAACATTGCCAAAAATGTAATGGATCGAACATAATGTATTAATCTTTGGAGCACTTAAAGGACTCTTTCTGATCATGTGGAAGTATTTTTGTTTTTGTTTTCTTGCAAAAGCTTCTTAATTAGGGTACATCCCCTTTCCTATGTGTAATTAAAAAGAGAAATGCACGTATGTTTGAAGGCAGTAATTTCTCTGTGTGTGCAACTTGTGATTATGTAATGGATATGGCTGCTGGGGCTCTTGTGTAATCACAGAAAGTAATTAGGGTTTATATTTGCCTGTAATAAAACTCATGGCTTCACCCAGTGAAAAGAGAGGCAAAGTCAAATGATAGAATGCTGTACCAAGTATTTGTTGCCTGTATTTGTTGCTTTCACTTATAGAGAGATATCAACACACATGGAGAGCAGCTCTCCCCAACCGGTTACCCTGCAGATACGGTGAATGGCAACTCTAAAAATCTCAAACAGCTCTAAAAATCTCCAGCCAGCATCCGACTCTCTCTCCCCAACAGCTTCATGGTTGACCATAGTCCAGGGTGTTGTCATGATCGGAAAGACAGCTGCTGTCTTGATGTTGCTCAGCTGTTGTTATCAATTCAGTCTTCAGAAAACAGATACATATTTTTCTTCTTGTCAAATTGTGCAGAAGGCATTCAAGAAGATACTGCCATAAATGTTCTTCTAATGCTGAATTCAGGTTGAGAGAGGCTCAAGTGGGGAGCTTACACTGCTCGCCTCCCTGGGTGGGTCTGTCTTCTCGTGTTTGAGGTCCATTTCCTCTTCAGGAACCGGGTGGTGTTGCCTTCCAAAGAGATAAGAGAAGGTCTGCAGAGCTTTCTCTGCCTTCTCTTTGCTCTTCTCCCGAGTGTTTGGAGTTTGTCGTTCAGCTGTTCAGTCATGTCCAACTACAAGCGATCCTATGGACCAAATCTTGCCATGCTTTCCAATCCTGAGCCACTAATTTCAGCTGAACTATGCTCTGCTCCGCATTGGGTGCCTTGCTCTTTGGTGTCCTGGTTTTCTCTTGCTGCTGAGCATTCCAAGCATTATATCTTTTTCTAATGAGCTTAATTGCTTAACATGGCCAAAATATGTGAGTCTCAGCTTTGTTATCTTGCTGATGAAGGATGCGTCTTGTTTAATATGCTCCATCACCTGCTCGTTTGTGACTCCCACAGACCATGGAATGTGGAGGAGCCAACACCACAGTTCGAATGTGGTGAGTTTCCTCTTGTCTCGCATTTTCATTGCCCAACTTTCACAACTGTAGGTCGCAATAGGAAAAAACGATCCCTCGGAAGCTGATGTTCTTGTTTTTCCGCACTTGATTCATGCTTGTAGCTGCTATCTTGGTTCCCCACAATGGCGTGTCCCAAAAGTTCTGCCTTGTGGAATTGTGCGTTGGGCCTGGTAGCCAATGCAAAATGGCAGTCCTGCCAGTGGTCATCACTGGTGTTATGCAGGATGCCATGCTTACTTGCTTTCATCTAAAATGCTCAGAAACATCAACATTTATGGGCTATTGCCTTTGGGGAAAAGGCAATCACAGAAAAATGGACTAAGGATAACATTTAAGTTTTCTTCTTAGGTATTGTACCTGATGATATTGGTGAACAAGCAATGTGTTTGACTCTACATGTAACTACTGCGGCAAGGATTGCATTTGCCCAGCATTGGAGGAGTGAAGAGCCACCTACCAACGGACTGATCCTAAAAAAGATCTTGGACTGTGAGAAAATGATTAAAAGATTGTATAATTTCTTACTGGATAGGAGAATGGAAGACGAACAGGTTAAGGAAACTATGATAATGTGGGCACAAAATTTTGGATATAATACTGAGTTAGAGAAATGTCAAAAACTGTGGGAAAGAAATATTAAAGTAACACTAGCAACCTCATACAAAGAAAACCTGTATAAAATTTTTTATAGATGGTATTTGTCACCAAAGAGGTTAGCTAAGATGTTTCCAAATATGTCAAATGGATGTTGGAAATGTAAACACAAATCGGGTACTTTTTATCATATGTGGTGGACCTGTGACAAGGCAAAAAAGTATTGGATTAAAATACACAAATGGCTTGAGGAAATGTTACAAAAACCTCTAACATTTAAACCTGAAGTTTTCTTATTAGGTATTGTACCTGATGATATTGGTGAACAAGCAATGTGTTTGACTCTACATGTAACTACTGCGGCAAGGATTGCATTTGCCCAGCATTGGAGGAGTGAAGAGCCACCTACCGATGAACTGATTCTAAATAAGATCTTGGACTGTGCCGAAATGGACAGATTGACTTTGTCTCTGAAGGAGAAAGAGGATACAGACTTCTATCAAACCTGGGACTTTTTTTAATCATTGGCTAGAGAAACGGGACTACGCATAGATTTAAATATGTTTATAGTTTAACATAAAAAGAAAAAATGTGGGGGGCTGACCCAGTAGGTCTGATGTTTTTGATAATTGATGATTTTTTTAGTTTCCTTTTTGTTAGGTTTATTAAGAATAAAACTTACGCAAAAAAAAAAGATAAAAATGGACTAAGGAAAATGCTCCCCAGAGAGGTTTGCCTGGTGCTGACATTATATTCTTTTTGGCATCGGGCGGAAACCTTTTTATTTTCCCTCCATTTTAATGTTTAGTTGATTTTAACTGGGGTTTTAGTATTTCAATTGTTGGATGCTGTAGTGTTTTGTTTTATTCTACTTGTTTTATCTTTTTGCCTTTTGGTACTGTCCATGGGGTTTTCATGGCAAGGATACTGGAGTGGGTTGCCATTTCCTTCTCCAGTGTATGCAACTTTGGCCATCTAATGAGAAGGAAGGACTCACTGGAGAAGACCCTGATGCTGGGAACAATTGATGGCAAAAGAAGGGGGGGAGGGCAGAGGATGAGGTGGCTGGATGGGGTCACTGGGGCAGTGGGTGTGGGCTTGAGTGGACTCCGGGGATGGTGGAGGACAGGAAGGCCTGGAGGAATGTTGTCCATGGGGTCGCAATGGGTCGGACATGGCTTTGCATCTAACAACAACAACAATGTGCCTGAAGTCAAAAAATTACCCAGTGTGGAATTCAAGAGAAAATGTGGCCAAAGACATTGATTTGGAGGGAAAGGGAAGAAAGGAACTGCTGCCTCCCTCGTTGGCCATAGAAATCTAACAGAAAACTTTTTGAGACCTGTTTCCCTTGGCAACAATCATGCTAGTGTTCTGCTTAACCTCTGGGCATGCTCTCCCCAGCTTTGCAACGAGGATACATTTTCTGTTTTCCTGTCTCTGTGATGGAGCAAAGATTAATGAGCTAATATGAGCAGAGTGTGGGGGAAAAGGTGCAATGTAAGTGCTAAGTGTTATTAAGAGGGCATAAGTGGGGCGTTTAAACTAATTACATCTGTGGATGAGGCAAGGCGGGCGATTGTCGTTTCCCTGGAGTACCATCTCTGTGGCTTTGGGATCACCCTTGAGACTAATATTTTAATATTAATGCCAGATGCATTGCAAGTGTGCTCACTGTATAAGGAGATAGCTTCCTGAAGCGATGCTTCTGAAATATTTTGTGCCGTTGGATTTCTCCTCCCCTTCTGAATTGCTTCTTGGCCCCCAATCTCCTCTCCCCTCCCTTCCAATGGCATTCTTTAAAGCTGACATTTTCTAGCCCTCTTTTATTTTCCAGCTCCACAGTCCGGGAGCTGACCTTGTCCAGTCATCATTGCTTTCTTGGAGGGGAGAGAGTTGTTACATGCTTAATCCTCTGCTAAAGCATTGTCCTCTTCCGTCTCTATCATAGCACAGTATTTATTTTGTTTTTATTTATTTAAAGCTTTTGTATGCCGTCCCTTATGCCTCGGCATCTTGAGACGGCTCACAATCCATAAGTAGGGTTGGAGGGGCCAAGAAGGCCATCGGGTCCGACACCTGCTGTTGCAGGACACCATGTTGCACCATCCTGCTCAGAGGGCTGTCCAGCTTCTTGAAAGCCAACTTCTCTTGGCAGCGGGTTCCATTGTCATACTGCTGCCACAGTTGGGAAATTCTTCCTTGTGTCTAGCCTGCACCTCATGTACTGTGGTTTAAGTTTGTTCCATGTCCTACACACTGGGATGAGTGAGAAGAGATCTTTCCTTTCTTCTTTGTGACTGCCTTTGAGGCACCCATAGAATGCTAGCATGTCACCTCGTATCCTTGTTTTCTCAAGGCTGAACAGACTCAGTTCTTCCAGCCTCTTGTCATAAGATTTAGTTTCCAGGCACTGTATCATTTTTGCTGCCCTCCTTTGAACTCTCACCAGATTTTCAGCATCTTATTTAAACGTGGCTGCTCAAAATGAGACCCTGTATTCCAGGTGAGGTGAACTAGAGCAAGGTAGAGGGGAATGAGTACTTCTCTTTTTCTGGAAGTGATAGTTCTCTTTATGCATCCCAAAATAGTGTTTGCCTTGTTTTGCATCTGCATCACATTGCTAGCTTGTATTTAACTTGTTCTCTACAACAACTCCAAGTACCTTTTCTTTTTCAGTACTGTTTAGCCAAGTGTTCCCCATCTTGTATTGGTGCAGTTGATTTTTTTCCTTTTCTGCCTAGCTGGAGCACTTGGCATTTGCCCTTGCTGAATTTCATTCTATTGCTTTCCATCCAGTGCTCAAGCTTGTCTAGGTCACTCTGGATCTTTGTCTTCCAGGGTGTTAGCTATTTTGCCCAACTTCATATCATCTGCAGATTTAATTAACATTCCTGGACCTCCTCATCAAGATCATATAGAAAGATGTTGAAGAGTATTGGTTCCAGGATCGAGCCCCGTGGTAGCTCAATCATAAACTCTCTCCAGGTTGAGGGGATGCCATTGATGATCATTTTGGAGCCTGTTGTGGATCCACATAATAGTTATATAAAGTCCACATTTTTCTAATTTATTTATTAGGATGTCATGGGGCACTTTGTTGAAAGCTCTGCTGATGTCTAGGTAAATTACGTCTACTGCATTTCCATGTAGTGCTGGAGTGGGAAGTCAGAAAGATTTGTCTACATGTCGCTGCAACATGGAGCAGTTTGAGGGTGAATGTTAAGCAGGAATTTGGATTTATTTAGACTAGTTGGTCCTGCCTTTCCTCTGACTGAGATCCTTTCAGAGGTTGCAGGTTGCAAAATTTGGGGGTGGCTGAGGCATGCTAGATTCATCAGACCCTGCCTTAATCCTCAAAGTGTAAGGTTAGCCACTGGGACTCCTCTGGATTCAGGGTGCAGAACTGGGTCCCAGGAGGGTAGAAGGTTCGCACTAACTTTATGTAACCAAATCCTTTCCCAGAACTCAAAAGCTGCTGGGTTTGAATTCCTGGTCCATGGCAAGGATGTCATCTGGTAGGAAAAGCCTTTTTTTGACCTGCTGCTCAGAAGCATAGGCAAAGTGGACTATGGGGAAGAGCCATAGCTCTGTGGTTGACCACATGCTCTGCATGTAGAAGCTCCTAAGTTTAAGTCCTGGCATCTCCAGTGAAAAAGGACCTACCAACAGGTAATGAGAAAAATCTTTGTCAGATGCCTGAGAAGTGTAATAGATGGACAAATAGTCCAACCTAGTGTCTTACTCTAGGACTTGCTCTAGTGGAGTTCCCTCTGTCTAGATTCAAGGGTAATCAGGAGGAAACAAAGCACTGTATATATTTTATTGAACTTGTATGCATGAAAGATGGATGCAGGGGATCCATAAAGAAGCAAAAGGAAAGCCCACAGAAGCCCATCTGGTCTCAGGGCTTCTTGAATATGATGGATGCGGCTCTTAGTGTACTAATTACTTAGACACTTCCCATGCTCTGCATTCTAAGCAGAAAGCCAAAGGGCAAAGTATCCACCTCTAGATTGTATAGATGGCTCTCTCTGCACTTTAGAAGCTGCCAGCAGTGTGAGAAAAGAAGGAAGGTGAGAAAGGGCCAGCATTGTGTAGAAGGGGTATGTTAACAGCCTTTTCTCCAGGATCAGGTGAGGAATTCCTAGCTAATGATCTCATGTCTTCACTGAGGAGCTTTGTTACCATGCAAGGTTCTCACAGCAGTTAAGTGTAACAGATATTTCTTTGCTTTAATGGCTATGCTGAGGGCCTGTGTTGGATACTGTGAACAGTTCTTATGAACTCCTTGTAATGTCTTCTGTTATCAGTGCTAATACAGCTTATCTGAGACAGCTTCTGAAGTTCCTGGAGAGATGGACCAGTAGTGTGACTCAGGACAAGCCAGGTTCATGCGCACAGTCTTATGTGGAGGTTCAACGTCTCAAGAGGCATGTGAAACTGATCAAATGGAGGTTCAGGGCAGAATCAAGGAATGATTCTTCATGCAGTGCACAGTTCAACTGTAGACATGGCTACCATAAGTTGAGGAGGTCACCAATCTGGATGGCCTTATATGGGGATTAGTCACTTTATTTATTTATTTGGAACACTTATATGCTGCCCCATTCGCAAAAGCCTCAGGGCTGCTTCCAATACAAATAAATAACTATACAAATACATAAAAACACATAAAAATCAGGAGACATCCCGGCATAAATATAAAATCAATAAATAAATTCAACAATTAAAATGACGTTTAAATAAAAAGGTCTTGGCCTGGCACTGAAAAACAAAACAAATAACGGTGGCGCGAGGTGGACCTCCATAAGTGGGGCGCCACTGCAGAGAAGGCCCTCCTCCGGGTACTCACCCTCCTAATATCTTTCACGGAGGGCTCCCAGAGCAGAACCTTCACCTCAGATCTCAAGGGGCGGCACACAGGGAAGGAGGCGCTCCTTCAGGTCCCAAGCCATTAAGGGCTTTATAGGTGATAACTAGCACCTTGAATTGGGCCCAGACCTCAATGGGGAGCCAGTGAAGCTGACGGAGGACTGGGATTATATGAGAACAACGCCCAGTCCCCATCTGCAACCTGGCAGCTCTATTTTGCACCAACTGAAGTATTTGGACCATCTTCAAGGGCAACCCCATGTAGAGCGCGTTACAGAAGTCTAGTTGGGTAGTTACCAATGCATGTGTCACTGTCGCCAGGCAATCGTTCTCCAGGTAGGGACGCAGCTGATGGATCAGCCAAAGCTGAAGGAAAGCGCTCCTTACCACGACTGTCACCTGAGCTTCTAACGACAGCTCTGGGTTGAGGAGCACTCCCAAGCTGTGAACCTGTCCCTAAGAGGGAGTGCTGCCCCATTCAGGACAAGGTCCAGGTCCCCCACACCGAAGCCTGAACCGCCTACCAACAGGACCTCCGTCTTGTCTGGATTGAGCTTCAGTTTATTGGCCCTCATCCAGTCCATTACATTCATGAGGATAAAGCCATCAGTGGCTACTAGGGATGGTATGGTGACTTTTCTTTTTCTCCCTGTTTCTTAAGTTTGCCTCCTTCCATGTCCTGTTGCATCTTTGAACTTTTCTACTGTTAAGGAACTTTTCTAGGAAGAGCATCTGGGAAATGGATGGGCTCCATAGAGGAAGTCACAGTCTGGAATTTTAAGGGTTGAACAGGTCTGCCATGGATATGAAATTTTGGAAAGCTTTCATTTAGAGAGTCACTGTAAGTCAGAGATGACGTGACGGCACAAAGCAGCAAAATCTTTGGTGCACAGTCATCTAAGTGCAAACTCAGTTTTTAAAAACTTGTAAAGATGGACACGTATCTATCCCATTCCCAATTTTGTAACTCTAGATAAAATACTTAAATCCCACCGTTCTGCCTAAGGACAGATCTTCAAGGCAACAGCTTGTAGCTGAGCATGGACACACATGCACAAAAAATAAGGTTCTTTTAGATCACAGCTAGAGCTCAGAGGCCAAATCCCAGACGTACCCCTCTGCAGCCAACAGAGGGCTGAAAGAACCACACCAGCTGCCTCTCTGAGGCTGGAAGTCAGCCTGGGAGAGGAGGAAAGAGATGCAGGGTGTGATTTGTGGGCTAGTGAAAATAAACACGAATCTGCTCTCCCAGTGAAGGAACAGCCTGCAAAACCACAGAATTCATACAGCCGGGAAGCAGCTAGTCACTGCAGGGTCTTCTGGTTGAGCCCAGTCCCCATGGCTTTGGTCCACATCCTCCAATTATCTAAAAACTTCAGACCACCTATTTTTCATTCTTTGGAAGATGCAGTACCTCTTGCCTGGGTCTGCTGCACAGTCTGCAGATTGTGGTTCTTCCCAGTGCTGTGTGTGTGAATCAGAAGACAGTGTTGCAGAAGATTCAGTCCCAAGAATCTTAAACTCATTCTGTTTTCTTTTCACTTAAAAAGATATGTTAAAGCTCATATACCTTTTGATGTGCTTTTCTTCTGATGTGCACATTTTTGGATGCAATATGGCTGAATAATTTGGGGCAGTGTGGGCTAGTGGTGAGGGTGTTAGATTGGGACTCTGCAAGCCTGTTCAGGGTCATGAAGTTCACTGGGTGAATCTCTATCTACCTGACTTCATGAGGTTGTTGTGAGGATGAAATGGAGAGGAAGTGGTCATTGTAACCTGTCTTGAGTTCCTTGGAAGAGGGAAAAATTCATCAGGCATTTTTCTAGGTTATTTCTTTGTGTACACTTTCTTGTGCTTTTGTATATACTGGATTTGATCAGAGAAGTGTCTTGCAAAATCTGAAGAAGGGCAAATAAGGGAGGATAACCCTGCATTCTGGTTTGTTTATAGATGGGTTGGCCTTAAAATGTAGAACAAACACATTTCTCTCCCACCCCTAAAGACCTGTATGATATTAACCTGCTTAGCTGGGAAGCACAGATCATAAGTCTCAGAAAATGGCTCCTGCGTTGTTCATCTATTTGATTTCCCAAACTTCTCTGCAAGTTTTCTTTCCTCTTATGGCCGTAATGAAATGTCCACATCTGTTTGCTGTGGTCATTACATTTGATCAAGATGTTAGACTTCTGCTCACACGTAAGGACCACACGTAGCATTTGTTTACCGCAGGCATACTCTTAAGCTAAATACAGATGGGTAATAAACTGTATTTTCAAGAGATTGTGATGGTTTGGGTAATAATGGGTATGCTTGAAAATACATAATCGGAACAAAGCATTAAGTTGGCTTTCCTCTGTGCAATTAGGAAGTCGTTCTTAGAGACAAGCTGTGAGCTAATGTTTTCTCCCCAAAGCAACCCAGGAAGTTGCATGAGGCAAATGTATCATTTGCACTCAGTGGGGGCTGGTTATCTTTGGAGCAAAGCTAAGGAAAGACGTGTTTCTCTCCAAAATAGGCAATCATGGATGGATGACCATCTTCTGAGGGCAAGAGTGGGGGTGCCTTAATCTTAAACCCTCTAAGACAACTGAAAACAAATACAGGTCAAAGCTGAGTTGAATTTGTATACTCAGTGCCCATGCATCTTTCCTTTATCAATGTTTTAAAAAGGCTTTGTTTGCAGAACAAAAGAAAATGTACCTTGCCTATAGTATTCAACCTGGTTGGAACCATGTTTAATTTTGAGGTTGGTTTACTGTGGCCCAAATGCTAGGATGAAGAGTGATTAATCCATTGTATCTGCTTTTGGTCTTGTCACTGAATTGTCAATGGAGCTGTTTTTTGCTTCTTGTTTTTCCACTAAATAAGCTATAGATGGCACTGTGGCATAGTGGAATAGCAGAATCGCACAAATGAAGAAATGTGTTTTATTTCACTTTTCGAATAATTGCAGTTCCCCTAGTCTAAAAGCCTGCATGAAAGTGCTCTTAAGGAACAGAAGGGAAACTGGGAGGGCATATTGCTAAAGAACTCCATAAATAATAATGAATAAGGAATGATCGGTACTTAATAAGTGCTTTGTGTGCATTGGCTGTTAGGGTCTGGAATGTGTGTAATAGGTTCAGAGAAAAGTACCAGCCCTGGACAGCAAGGGTAATCAGTAGGAGTTTAGAAGTTGTAGTCCTAAACATCTGGAAGGCACCAAGATGGAGAAGGCTGCAATAAGCCAATGAGCATATCTTGTGCTACATGTAATAATTTCAGTGTGGCATGGCAGCCAGTGTGGCCTAGTGGTTTCAGCACTGGACTGGGATTCAGACAATCCAGATTTTAATCCCTACTGAGCCATCCATCTCATTGGGAAACTTTGGGCAAGTCGCTGACTCTCAGCCTAACTTAGATTACTGTAACAATAAAAAGAAGAGGAAGAAGATTAGACAAGTCACTTTGGGTTGCTCACAAGAGGAACGAGGAGGGGCTATATATATTATAATAATACCACTAAATGTATTGATGTTTTATTATTATCATACCACAGGTATTATTTGGTTTAGCTAGTACCAGGTTATTTGTGATCAACAGCAGCTGTGCTCCTGATGGTCACATTTGCATTTTATTGCTTTCTTCTCCAAAGTTTACAATGTTCACCTTACCAAACAAATTGCACATATCCTGGAAACTCTCAGGAATGAATGTCTGGAGGGCACTGAGCCTGGCGCCCCTGCTGGGAAGCTTCCCACTTCCTGGTCTCCCACCTCCCAGCTGGGCCCACTAACAAGACTCCCTGGATGTGCTCCTCCTCTCCTCCATTGCAACTCACTTGTTCACCCTCCTTTCACTCTGGCCCAGCCCAAGGTGGTGGGGAGAAGGAGGAGCAGGTGCCCTATAGTCGGCCAATGTCAGGGTAGAGAGGAGGTTGATCCCCCCTGCTTCAGGCTGACATCTCTCAGCTAGCTGGGTCAGAATTGGAGAGAGATGAGCAGAGCCCTCTGAGCTGCCAAGGACACCCTGTGAGATGACTCTGACAGCATGAGAACCAAGCCATCTTGGGGCAGGAGGGAGATACTGGAGAACAGGGAGGGGGAGAGATTGAGGTGGAGTTCTTAGACCCTATCAAGAGGCATCAGGCCAAAAGAGTGGACCAATTAAGTATTGGCCACCATTGGTGCCTTCTAGCCCTCATACGCCTGTATGAGCCACCCTGAGGGTGGAGTCCCATCTGTTTGGAAAAAGGAAGGAAGGAAGGCACTATTCCTGTTTGGATTCAGCTCTTCATATGGGCAGACATGAGACCCATATCTTGGTGGGAGAATCACTTTGATTTCTGCTGCTTGTTGAGCTGTGCTTCTAAGGTTTTGTCTAAGCCCACCAGAGTGAGCGAAGGATGTGGGGAGAGGCCCACTTCTGAGAGGCAGTCCCAATGAGCAAGAGGATGAGCAGAAGAGCAGCTGGTGGCAAGGGTGGCAAGACGGGTGAGTCACTGAGGGAAGGAGGCCCATGGTTGGTGTCTTGACCAAGGGCTCTCCACAACCTGGAGCTGGCATTGCCATTGAGCTATTAGAAAGATGTCCTATCTCACCTTTGTCTTTCACAGGAGAGAGCCAAATTACCCAGGGCATTCCTCATTCCACATGCTTAGCTTGAGGGAAGCCATTTTTCTTTTGGGGGCAAAGGGAATGGAGGTTTTGCTCTTAAAATGTAAGATGCCCAGTGGTCCCTGGATGGGGCTTTTTGACCCCCACCCCGACATTGTCTTTCTTGCATATTGATTTCTTTGAAGCCTGCCTTGTGACACTTGCCTCAGGATCTTCTCCTTAGATGCCCAACAGTCTTCAAGCTCAGAGGGCTGATATGCCTTTTCTACCCCAGCCAGGCAAAGTTTGGAAGGGCTGCCTGGACGCTGGCTGAACTGGGATGGTGCAAGATGAAAACTGCACTGGTTAAAAGTGTCATGCTTTTTCCATGGGGAAAATAGTAATGGCATGGAATAGCTTTGGAAATGGCAGGATTGCTCTCTATTGCAACAAGGGAGCCAAGCCTGTAACAGAACTTTGGATCATTACATTCCTCTTTGACTGATGCTCATTCTGGAGAGAATCTATCCACTGTTGTTTCAGGTTTTGTCTAAGGAGAAGATCTCCACAGATATGTGTCTACTTTAACAGAACGTTTTATTGAAGCATCTCCAGCTCTGCCTTGCAGCTGGATAACTTTCCCTTTTCTTTCCCAGTTAGTCCTCAGCTATTTTAAAATGTGATAACCTGACCCAGAAATTCAACATTGCTTTCACATGTGGGGAGCTCCTAAACCAGGGCTGGGTGATCGTTTTGTCCTTATAGACAGCCTAGGCAGCAATGGGGGATCACAGGGCCCATGCACACAGGTCCCAGACTGGATGTGTGCTCTCATGTCAGTCAGTGCACTCACACATGTATGCACATATGCACACACACACACAAAACCATGCATTGCCACATCGGAGTTGCTGCAGAGACCTGCTGGCCTGCTCCCACTGGAGGACTCTTCAAAGAATGACCCAGAGCTCCCAGGGACCCCAGATTAGCCCCTGTAACCCAACCAGGAGGAATCTGGCCCCTGTGCAAATTTGGGCTGCTCAGCTCTCCCGGTCAGAGGGCTCTAAGGTATGGCAGCCAAGCCCTTGGTGAGGCTCAGGAAGCTCTGGGGAGCAAGGCCTGCGGGGTCTGTCTAGCCCATGCTGGAAACAACCCAGTGATTTCAGCACCAGCTCCTTCTACTTCCTCCTCCTGAACCTCGCCCCGTGATTGATTCTCAGTGCTCCTGACCCTTGGACTCCCGCACTGTGCTGCTACTGAGCTGTGTAACAAATCTGCGTCAGAACTGGGATGTAGGTGGCTGCAGTCAGAACACCAGGACCAGGATGCTGGGGAGGAATGGAGGCTTCAGCGGAGTGCAGGAGCGCCTGCAAAGGCAAGGCTGGCAAAAGCAAGGGGCAGATCGACAAGGCACTGAGTTCTGCTTGCTCCCGCCCTAGCCCATTCTCCATTGGACTGAAACCTCTGTGCATGGACATTGGCCAACCTGGCTCCTGTGCAAAATATATCCAAGGGAGCACCTTTTCTCAGAACCTCCCTCAGCCAAGGCTCTTGCCCACTCCGTGACCCACTCATCTCATGCAGGGATGGGGAGGAGAAAAGTGAACATCCTTTCCCACCAGGATCCTTTTCCCCTTCCCTAAAACTGCAGCCTGTCCCCTCCCTCGGATAGCCCTGCATTCTGACATCATGAGTGTGAGATAAAAAGCACACTTCTTTACCAGCTTCCTGCATGCCAACCTGTATCTGTTGCACACACCGTTGCTTTGGCTTTTGACCCTCCAAGAGCTGGCCATGGGTGCTTTCTGCCAAATGCTTGATGAGCAGCACAGTGCAAAAAAGGCAGTGCCATCTACATTAAAAATGCACCAGTGTTTCACAGTTGTTGTTGTTATTAAATTGCTCTGCACAGCAGTTAGAATTCTAGATTCGCAACCAGGCATTTAACATTCTCCAGAGAATCCCTAACATGCAGCTAAGCTCCTTAATAGCCGTCATCACTCAAACCCTTTGGAGATTATTCTGCTAGCTTTGAATTATGTTTCATCCACTCTCTGGTAGCATTTGAACATGGCTTGATTCTCACAACAGCACGTTAAGGCTCTTTAAGGCATACTAGAGGGGTGTGTTAAGTAAAAGGAACCCATTAAAACACGGCAGATACGTTGACTTGGGGACAGAAATAAGTAATGTTATCTCCACTCATCAATTACATTAAAAGCCTATTTCTTTTAAAACAACATCCTTTTTGTATAATTGTGTCAAAGGAAGGTGCTGCAGCTCAGCAGAACGTATGATGCAAGAGAAAGGGTGACAATCCGCTTGAAAGATTCTGCAGCACAAATAAGACAGCCTGCATATCTTATCAATTATGTTAAATGCTCCCCTTTTATCTTTGGAACAAGCAACCCCTCCCCCCCACCCAATCATTTTGGTACCTTTCCTTTTCCTAGGTTGGGAAAGGGAAAGGGAGCAGATTTAGGCGAACTGGTAGTAGAACAGGTCCAGTGGAAGGGTTGTTTGGCTGTGGCACAGACTAAAGTGGGTGTTGGTAGGCTCTCTTCCCCTGGTGGAACTACAGCAGACTCTGGATCTCCATCTCTCAGGGATGTTGTAGTCCCAAGAGCCTGCACTGAGTGCCAGGCTGGGCTTGATCCGGTGCAGGCTGGGGGTTCTGCTGCAGTTAGGCCTGAATAACCTCTCCAAACGGGCAGTTAGACCATCTAAGGAGTTGTCCATGGTGCTGAACCTGGGCCAAAGAGGGCCAGCACTGCAGGCAGCTCCTCTATGGTCTAGACTGACCTCTGGATAGAACAGCACATCTCACTGATGGAGACCCCACCTGCTGCCATCTGGATCCACCTGAAGCTTCCCAGTGCCTTCCACCTTTATTCAATCTTGAGTGACAAGGCCAATAATGAGGAATCCTGGCTACTGTAGGCCAGAATATCTGAGAGGCAGCAAGTGGGAGAAGGCAGCCTTAGGTCTCTTTCAAATCCAACGTTATATGAACAGACATTCCTGAACCAAACTTCCAGGGGTGCAACTCATTTTCCCCAGTGATGGAGCCCTGGGTGACCAATGGCCTACAATGCCATTTCTTTGGCATCAGGTGAAGCCTTTGAAAAATCTTTTCCAGGGTTCTTAGCCCTCCAGAGTTGTACTTTTAGAAGCATTTGTGCATTTCCAGAGCTTTGCACCACTGCTGCTTTTATTCAGTTTTGAATGTAAGGTGTGTTCATGACATAGTACTTCATGCCTTTCGGTCTTGTTCTGTGAACTGCTCAGAAAGATATGAGCTACTAGGACTCACTCACTCAATCACCATTTCCACCCAGTGTGGCCTAGAACTAATTTTTACCCAGCTGTTAAAATCTGACCTGGACTGTACTGCTTCTGTGTTCATCATCCCTCCCTTGGCAAGCTAGTCTGTCATGTGAGGGAGTCTTGTATTTTTATACCCCTCCCCCTCCTCCCTCCATCTTTGGTGGCTGCTGGAGCCACAGTGGAAAGAAAGCAGGTTGGGATGCCTCCCTCCATCCTCTCTGCCTTTTTCCTCCCTCTTCTTGGTGCCTAATATGTAGGATAATACTGTTTTCCCAGGGCTATTGTCAGGCTCCTTGGAAAGTCTAAATTTCCTAGTCTTGGAGATGTAGGAAGGGGAGACAGAAAGAAAGGGAAGAGGAAGAGGGGAAGGAGGGAAGAGAGAAAGACACCCCCCCCCTGGCCTGCTTTTACAAGTGCTGTGCTGAGAACAGCAGCTACAGAGGGCAGAGCAAGAGCCAGTGAAGTGAGTGGGTGGATTTTTGACTGCGTGGGCGAGAGAAAGCTCAAAACTTGAGCTGGGGAGAGTTCCAGAGGGCGGCGATGGTCATCAAAGCTTGCTTAGCTTTAAGGTGGGCACAGGGAGATGCTGAGGGAGATATTCTGGGCAGAGGAATGCGACGGCCCTTCTCCTAGCATGGCTGTCTCGGACATGACTTGGTGCACAGGAGCTTTCCAGATTCTGGGCTTTGCTCAGGTGCTTGGCACAGCCATGGCTAACCTGACCCCAGGCTGACTCCCTGGGAAACATGCCCAGTGCTGGCAAATCATGGTTCCCCAGCTCTACCTGCCGATTGGAGTTGATGGGCAGCAGAAATGCCTCTGCTGAGGTGTGTTCAGTGGTGCAGCTTGATCATTTAAACACTGAACTCAAACTGGGCTCTGTTTAGATGACTTAGATGCATTATTTTAGTTTGAAGCACTCCATCTCTACCAATCCCCCTCCCCCACCATGCTTCAAAGCAGCTTCTACATTCCTGATCTGTGAGAGCAGCAACACTCTTTGCCAGTCCAGATTTCAAACACACCAATGCACCCTTTGAGCATGCGAAGTTGGTTCAACGCATCATGGCTGCAAGAAAAAAATGCAGTTTGTTTCTGACCTGCTGCTCTCTCTGTATTCCTCTGGCTCCCCCCTGATGCCAGGTTGTGTGACCCTCAGTTTTGGCACAGAGATCCAGTCCTCCCTGCACACTGAAAAAGATGGTCAGGCCCTTAACATTCTTGGTGAAGTCGGAACCAGTTGGCAGGGAATAGCTATGTAAAGCTAAGTGAACTATGCTTTCGTTTCTCCAACAGTTTGTTCTCACTCTTGGCTTCATTCCCTGCTCCCCGCTCCATCTTTGAAACAGGGGTAATGTTTAGCATGCAGTTTTCAAAGGATTTACTATGCTGAAATAAGTGTATGGGAGCTCAGCTGCATACAGTCTGTTGTTTCATGGAAGGAAATACAGATGTGTTGCTAGTAGGAACATACCGGGGAGGACACGGTTATCCTACTGTAGGAGATTGCTAATAGCAGAGAGTACAACCCAGCAGCTGAAGCATGTGGAACGGTTTTTCTAAGACTGCAGTCTCTTTCTGCCTGAAGGGACAAATTCAATTCTGGAGAAACATTCGGGGCTGAATTCCAACAATCAGCAGGGCTGGAGGCAGAAGGATGTGGCCCAACCTGTTGAAAATCCCAGTGCATTTTCTCAGAGTGCTCTCCTGTCTGCTAAATGAGCTCTAGGAGAGGCAATACAAAATTTTAGAGTGCATAAAGATTTCCACAACAGCAGGGAAGCTACCAAGTGATTGAGAGCGGGAGGAAAGGTTTTACAGTCATCTGGGGAACCCAGAAAAGCCCCAGTTTGGCCCTCAGGCAGGTTGGTTTGGTGCATTGGCCAGAGGTTCAACAGCCCTGCAATATACACTTAACTGGGTGTGAGTCCAGGTGATCTCTGTGGGGCTCAGGGCATGAGATTGCTCTGTTGGTGCCCATGTACTGACAAGGTTTGAGTACTTGAGGCAAGGTTTAACTTCTAGAGACTCTGGGGACGGAGTAAATCCAGAAGAACAAGAACATGAGCAACTTGAGCTCTAAATAGGTGTCCTGCAAAGATGGCAATTTGCCCAGGGCCAGATGCGTGTGTCTAGCCTGATTTGGATAAATGAAGGCAGCTGCCTTCCCTTGGTTGGAGCTGCTGTGTTGCTGAATGCAGAGGAGTCCGGTGGCTGCAGAGCCAGTGTGTTGGTGTCTTCACTTGAACTACCCTCCATATAGGTTCGGTACCACAGCCAGCTCCTTTAAAGTTCAGACTGAAACCTGGAGTGGATATGCCACCCTGCTGTTGGGTGGATGATGGATCTATCATAGGGCTGGCTCTAGATATGAGGAGGACTTTGGGAAATTTCCCTCCATTGGATTCCTTCCAGGCTTACTTTGCCTCACTGGGTGGGCACCTTAATTCCCCAAAATGCTCTGATATAGTGTTATTCCAGGGCATTATGGAAATTCAAACTGCTTGCTACTGGGGTGTGTATGTCTGGCACCATATCCAAGACACTGTGGGAAATTAACATGGTGGCCTGCAGTTGTTGGCCACCAGGTCAGCCCAAGGCTAAGCCTTCGTGTCTGTGGACCCTGTCAAAGCATGGGAGGTGCTGGGAGATGATTCCCAGCTTGTGGTTCACCACGGTCTTTGGGGAGAGTGACCTTGTCCCTTTTTCCCCAGCTTCTGGCTGAAAGCATTGTGCCATGCCAGGAGGAAAGTTTTGCAAAGCTCACTGCAGTCCCTGCTCCTTTCCCACTCCTGCCGGAGCCTCCCCAGCACCGAGCCCAGCTCTTTGGTACAGTAAGCTCCTGCCGGTTATGCAAGCCCTGAGAAGCTTCTCCTTGTGAGTCACAGTTTTTGTTTTAGTCTTCAGTCTTCTGCTATTTCAGCAGCATGAATGCAAAAGAGCAGCTCCTTTTGGCTGGGATTAACCTATTGAGAGAGATATCTGTGGTTCGCCTGGTGATAACATGTCATTGCTCTTTTGTTCCCCGTTCTTAGCGGCTTCTTCTCTTGATTCTGCACTCTCATCAGTTTTTGCCTCATCCCTTAACTACTGTATGATTATTATATGTGAAGTCACATTGGCCCATTGGATCAAAGAGAATGTCGATAGTGGAAGGAATTAGACGAGGAGTTAAAAAGACTGACATAAGCTTTTGGGTTCTCCCCTTCCCGACATGATGACTCTTTGCCCATGCTGGTGGTATTGACATTACCACCTCCAACACCCTGCCATGCTCTCTGCTCTTTGGGAAAACGATTGCCATGTTTTCCAAGCAGTTTTCCAAGAGTTTCTGGATTAGGGCATGTAACAGTGAGGGATGTTCACAAACTTCTCCTGAACCAGCCTCAGAAATGGACTTTGGTGGTCTACAAAAATGGCAAATGAACCTGACGATATTTCAGATTCTTCTCTGTCTCAGACTTTGATCTGAGTCAGAGAGGTGCTCCTGGACACCCACTTCAGCCTGCTTTGGTACCCACCATCACTGCAAACACCCACTATATCTCCTTTGCCCTTAAATCAGGAATGGGCAACTTGCGTTCCCTTGGATGGTTTGGCCAGCAACTTCTGCCAGCCCTAGCTGTTGAGGGATGGGAGGACAGAACCTCCCATCCCTCCCATTGATGGGCAGAACCTCTGCAGGGCCGTAGGTTGTCCACCTTTGCCTTAACCCACCCCTGTAGAGCCTCAGGTCCCAACCAAGCCTTCTGGGGTTCCCCAGATGTTCCCTTATTTGCTGATCACATCCCCTGCCCTCGGCCACTTATCCATTGGTAGCTTTCTGGCTGTTGTGCATTTCTCCCCATTGTAAAAAGTTGAAATGACTCTCTGAAGGCTTATTTGATGGCAGGAAGAGGCTTAAACTAAAATACACCCATATTTTTTTGGTATTCGGGGCAAGGTTCCTTTACTTGGCCTCACTCACTACAGGAATGGGGCCTGCAAAAGCTTCTTTGGATTTAGTTGAGGAAAGTCCAATGCTTTGACTTTCAATCATCACTAACATGACCCTCCAGGCCCCTTTTTCACTGGCTGATGTCTTGCTGGGGACTGGGGGATTATGGGAGATGTTGTTCTCCCCAGGGTAGCCAATTTTATAGTGTGATAGAGAGGAAGGAGGGGGGAGAATAATCTGGCTCCCCTGCCCTTTTTGGCCTTTCTCCCCTGCTGTTACAGGGAACTGAGAACCTTGGATCCATTTGGGAACAGAGGGTCACTTGAAAGATCTCCCACTTCCTCATTAACCTGCCCGAAATATATTGTTTTTATAGCTGTCCTTTCTCCCTCTGTGTACAGAACGTGTTGCCTTCATTCACAGAAAGAGGACAAATGGAGAAGGGGGAGAATAGGTTGGAGTGTGGGGTGGAATCCGAGGCCGATGCATCTTGTTTCAATTATTCAGGATTCCCACAGCTATTTATTTTCATGTTCTCAAGATGGTGTTTGCCTTCCTGACTCTAGGGGATTGGTGATTTAATTTCACATTTGGGAAAGTTAAGGCTGACGATGCCAAGCTATAAAAAACTCCAAAAAGCTTTGTGGGGCACCAGGGATATATAAACTTCATTTCCATTCATTTTTGACCAGACTTTACCCAGTTTGCATCTTCTGAGATGAGATGTGGATTGGAATGTAAGCTGCACACATTTCCAAGCTTGGGATGGAAATGCAAAACATGGGCCCCCAAAATGTTTTAAAATGCACATATTTGAAAAATATGTGTGAAAGAATACCTTCTTTAGAAAAAGGTACACAAACAAGTTAAACCATGGGACAGCATTGAGTACATTTACATATGCATAGAAATGCATGCAAATTTATATGTTTGGAGGAATTCAGACAAATATACAGGTGGATTTTATTGTGGAAAGAAAACAGAGTTTACAATCTGATAAGGACGCAAATCAGAATGAATTTGAGGTAGAATTCAGAGGACCTCAATGGATGCATATTTTGTGGATTCCCAGCATTTTATGCAGCTCCATGGCTGATGGGAGGTTTGGGAGCACTATGGGATAAGCCACAGATACACTAGTCAGTATTACTTTTCCTTCTGAGAGGCAGTGGTGTAGCAGTGAGAGAATCAGATTAGAACATAGAAGCTGTGAGTGCCAATCTCTCAGGTTGGAAGGTATTCCTGAGCCAGTCACTGGCTGGGTTCACACCACACACTCAAAGGCTGACTATCAGATGGATCTCAGTTGTCATTGAGCTTTGGGTTGTTGTTGAAACATGGGCTATCATATTGTCTGAACCCAGTCGAGGTAACAAACTGGCAAATCACCCACCGTTCACAACCCAGCAACAAACCATGGGTTCTTTTCTTGGGTTCTTCATGGTTACCCATGACTTCTTAGTGCAGATAACCCATATTTCAACAACAACCCATGGTTTAATGACAAGCTGCACCCAACCCTTGAATGCATGTTAGCATGTTTGAACCCAGCCACTCCTGGCCTAGGCCAGGGTTCCCAACAATCACTCTTCCAAATAAGCTGAATCCCACCATGATAGATACAAAAGGCCCACTCCTTGTGAGAAGGGCATGCGTACATTAACAGTCATTATCTTTATCATTAGTATAAGTTTTAAGGACATTAATGCAGCGGTGTTATTGGGATTAAATGTTATTGCTATGGTTTTAAAGCACAAGGAAAAAATAATCCAGTTCATAGTTCAAAACTTACTACCAGCAAGTCAAACTATCACAGATGGATAATTCATGCCAGGCAGGGTTGGAGGGAAATGGCATGTCACATGTGCAAAGGACATGGGGATTAGAGGAAGAGCAAATTCTTAGTCAGTGTTACACCCATCCCCATCACACCTGGACTGCTGCTGTACCCCACAGTGATGTCTGTACCCCTGGTCCAGGAAGTTCTGATAGATCATCTTCCCATGTTTGATGATGCTCTTGTCACATTTGCTTTGGCCAACTGAATCTTGGCTGAAGGATTGTGGAGATGTTCTGCTTCAGTTCAGGCTTTGCTCACTCCTGGGGCATCCACAAAGATTCTAAGGGGACTATGCTATTCTTGTTGCATGAAGTTTGTCCTGCCTTTCTTCCTCTCACAAGGAACCCAAGAGGGATTACTTAGTCCAACAGGTAGGTTGTGCTAGGAGTCTGTGACTGGCCCAAAGCCACCCAGTGAACTTCATGGCCAAGTGAGGACTAGAACGGGAATTTCCCAAGCCTCAGTCCAACCCTCTAACCACTAGGTGACACTAGCACTCAAGTCTTCAAGGTGGAAGCTTCTGTACTTTGTGGAGAACCTAGTTGTGATTCCCAACCTATCTATTTCCACTGATACATTACAGTTATTTTTTAATATCCTCGGCAAGTTGATCTCTGGGACTGAATTACTGATTCAGTCAAACAATATGAAAAAATGTAATTTATTTCCCGGGGGAAGGAAGAGGTTAAGCACTTGCTACATTTCATTGTTGGGAAACAATTGTTTGGCAAAGAAAAAGAAAAACAAAGCCCAGCAAAACTAAGCCAGCCAGCAGAGGTGGTGAGTTACATATTTATGCGAATTCTATGCTTTGGAGATCTAGCCCTCACCTGTCAATACAGGCTTAGGTTGGATTGTTACTTGCCTTGCAGTGGGAATTGTTACTTGTCTTGCAAGAGCTTTTCTTTCTTGCTTGCTTGCTTGCTTTCTCCAGAGAGAAGCTATTTGCTAGGGATGTGCACTAGAGAGTCCTCTTGGCTAATGGGCAGGGCAGAAATCCAATAGAACGAACGAACGAACGTGGATGAAGCCCAAGCCACATCAGGCCTCCTTGGATCATTTCTGGTCTCGCCCTTCTTGAACTGAAGTGGGACCCTCCTTGAGGGCTAAGAAAAGCAGTCTGTGTGTCTGAAGAACTGGCATGGAGGAGAGATGCCACGTGCTCTGACTTCATGCAGGGCCTGCCAAGCACTCAGGCTCACTGTGGCAAAGTGAGCCAGAGTTTGGGGAGCCAAGCCCAGAGAATCTAATAGATCCCCACTCACACGTCCCCAGTGGCAGGAAACATACCTGCATTTGTTACCCTAAAAATGCAAGGGTTGCTTCACAGTCGGCACCTATTCATCTGAAATTTGGCAGTATTGACCCCCACAAAAGGGGCGATCTCCCCTCCAAATTTCGTACAATTCTGTTCAAATGTAAACAAGGTCGTTGCCTTTAAAAAGGAATCAAAATATAAAGGTGCATAGTGAAAACCTGCTATGTGTATTTGTCTGAAGCTTAGTCAGCACGAGTCCATTCTAAAGGACAGCTATTCTGGAAATTTCATCCTTTCGTGGGGGCAGCATCTGTGAAGGGGCCCTTTCCATGAGGCTTTATTGAACACACATAACTCCACACGCGTGGTAGTTTGTGTTTCTGGGCCGTGTGTCCACCAGGGTCTCTCCTGAGCTTTCCCAGCATTTCTGCCGCTTTTCTTCAAAAGAGAAAATGTTCTGCATCAAAGCTGGTGTATTTTTGCAGTTCTGCAATCCCACAGCACCAATTTGTGTTCGTGTGCATGGGTGTGTGTGCGCGCTGTGTGTTATATAAGGGGAATCTTCTTGGCTGGAGCCAGTGAGGACCCACCCTTCCAGGTAATGAACCAGAGATTCGGGGACCAAACTTGCAGGACTCATGGCTAGGCGGTTGTCCTAAGAACCATCTGGAAATTTCCAGGCCACCTCCCCTGCCTGAACCTGTCCGGCCATCTGTCCTTCCATCTTCCTTCATTTTTGCATTGATATGCCAACTCTACTCCTAATGGAGTCTCTTCTTCCCTGGGTGGGATCCCCCTGGTAATCGAAAGAGTTCTGGGGGAAATTCCTCACTGGTCCTCACTCTGGAGTAGCAGGTGATTCTCTCCTTCTGTGTTCTTGCAGTAAAAGTGGCCTCGATGTGTTTTTCCACATGAGGCTGTTAATCTGTGATATCCACTTTTGGCTTCATTGCAGAGTTGGGATCCAATCTTACATCGTGTTTCCTTTTCTTCTTTTTTGCCATGCAACCTTTGGGTGGCTCTGTGGTACAGAGAAACAGCCAAAATATACATCCAGGAAGGCATTTTCTTTCACTGTTACAAGTAATACCCCCTATTTTTTATTGTAAGTTGTCCCAAGACGCTAGTGGTAGATGGGTTAGGAAAGCTTTCAATAAAAATGAATAAATAAAATAATAATTCCCTGCTCTAAAAAAGTTCTCCAAAAAGTGCTGTTTTTTAAAACAAAGTGAAGGGTCAGATCACACCATTATCGAAAGGTCTCCTAGACAGTCACAAAAAGGGGACAGTGAGTGTATTATCAGCGTCATAATAAAAACCTCCTTGTGCAAAAATAAGTGATTTCTCAGTGACACTTCTCTGCCTGCCTGTCTAGTCTTTTCACCCCTTTGGTAACATTTCATGATCTCACCCAGTAGAGACTGAGTGAATAAGCAGATTATATTGAGTGCTCAGCCTCGGGAAAGCCATGGAGAGCTGTCTGATGGTGCTATCCTGGCTCAGCTGCAGCAGATGCTCCGACGCTTCCAATTGCCGCAGGGGTGGCGACTGTACCTTCATTCCCACACCTCACACCTTCCATTTTCTCAGGACAGCTGCTTCTGGCCATCTAGATTTATTAGCAGGGAGAAGGAGGGAGAGACTGAGGCACTGATAGGAAATAATGGGAATCTGTCTCCCTGCTCCTGTTTAGCCCTTGTTTTGCCTCCTGCAAAGCCCCGGAGGAGCAGCTGGTGCCACTCTTTCCATGCCAGCTGGAAGGGAAGGGCTCAGCCTTCATGTCCCGTCCCTGAGGGTGCAAGATCTTGCCCCTGGGACTGAATGATCCTTAGGAAGGCACCCTTATTAATCTTCAAAGTAGAGTTCTGAATAAGTCGATGGAATTCAAATACTCAGCCATAGGAGAGCTATAGAAAGTTGTTGAAAAGGGGGAAAAAAGCCCCTTGGTTTTCTGTGCATTGTAATTCTAAGTCTGTTTCCCTTTGGGAGATGAGAAAACACATTTGCTCTATTGTTAGATGTGCTCTAATCCTAGCAATGAATAGCTGGGAGTTTATGTATCACTCATGTAATGAATGGGAACAAAACAGATCCCGAAGATTAAACTGAAAGAAAAAAAGCCATTTAAAGGAATGGAGAGACCAGTGTAGCAGGTTGCACTAGAACAATGGAAATTAATGAACTTGTAAATGAGGAAAATAGAACATTTAAAGAGCACATAAATATCCAGCAGTATGAAGGTCAGAAATGTCACGTTGATTTATGCTATCTTGATAAAGGGATGCTACAATTTGAATTTCCATTTTTCCTGGAGAGGGAAGTACCACGGGAAAGCAAAAGGGATGGGACCATGTGCTTCCATAGATTTGTGGGATAAGCCAGCTCTCCCAGGCGGCAAGAGTGGCCTTCACCGTTGTGAGAATGGCGGAGAATAGCTTTTTAATCCAACTAGATTTAAAATAGTTAATGATGTTGATATTAATACTGCCAAGAAGGCAGGGCAAAACCTGCCATAAGCCCTGCCTAGAATAGTCCTATTCAAATGAACTGGGTTGAAGTCTGGACACATTAGCAGGAATTTGCATCCCCAAATAGTCATTAGTGCATTTGGGTGGGAATGCATTGCTGCTAGTGTGGTTTTGTTTTGGTGGCGCATTAGTGTGAATGTGCATTAACACTGATGTGACTTGCTGCCAAAAGAGAGAAATTCTTGTCAAAGATCTATCAATGAGCAGAGGGTGGAACAAAAGACACCCGGCAGCCTGTGAAACATGGAAAGAAGAGATTTAATCGTTCAATAAATTATACTTATGATAGACTTGATTTGCATGGATCTACTCCAAACAGTACTTAAGTTTGGATCTATGCAAGCAGGGTGGTTACAATGACAAACATGCAGGTTGAGGACATATCAAGAGCAGAATGGGTAGAGTGGATCTTGGTACCAGTGCCCTAATTCTCAAAGCAGGATTGGGAAGTTAAAGGGCTACCATAATCCAGTGGGCAAAAAGTCATGTGGTCCTGGTGGTAAGCATACTCATGAGAATAGTGACGATTCATTTAATTTCTATACTGCCCAATAGCCAATGTTCTCTGGATAATTCACAACAATTGAAGGAGGATCTGGAGTCAAATCAACATCAATAATACTTTAAAACCCTAAATTGTCCTGACTAGGTGTGGAAACATCATCTTCTGATGCTTTGGCTTTCAGGTCTATGCCCTTCAACTACAGCTTCCTGAGAATTTACTTTTCAAAACCATGAATGCTTTTACTCTGAAAAATGCATAGATCCCTGCCAGATTCAAATATGCCAAATCCACAGAAACCGCCTCAAGTTAGATTTTGGTCCACTGAACCCAGAATTGGTGCCCTGTCTGGTGGCAGCTCTGGGGCTTCGGGGAGGAGCTTTTCATGTTCTGCTTGGAGATGCTGGGAACCAAACCTGGCATCTTCTCCATGCAAAGCTGGTATCCTACAACTCAACTTTGGAGGCACTCTGTCCTCGAAACACAGCAAAAAACATGCGAGTTTAAGTAGTTGGACTGAACTGAGAACAGGGCCAGCTCTACCATAAGGCAAAGTGAAGCAGCCACTTCAGGCAGCAGGTGACTGCAAGTGGCAGGAAGGAATTGCAGGAGAAACCTGTGGACCACGGAGTCAGCTATATACCCTTCAGGTAGTCCACTGCCTGTAAGTTGGGAAAGTCTTTAAGTCTCCTTGGGGAAGTCTTTAAGTCTCATTGCCCACACTGAAGATGGATTAAACAGCCAGTCCGATTGGCTTTGTCAGAGGGAACAGGAAGGCGAACTTTCAGGGCTGGGGTGAAGCTCACTGGAATCCACCCCTCTGGCATTTCATGGACTTCCTCTTGTGCTCAGCCGCTCTTGCAAAGAGAAACAAGCCAAGTAGGAGTCTGCAAATGCTTGGGAAAGGAAGGCTGTGCAACCAGTGATCTTCTCCTGTGTCTGGGGTAGCAGCAGGAAGACTGCTTCAGGTGACCCAGAAGAGGGACTCCGCTTGGGCAGTGGACACATGGGGCCCCGTTTCTGCGACCCCATACATGCCAGGAGCACTCCCCAGGCCAGACTTGGGACTGCAACAAAACATGCCCGAGTCCGGGAAGCTCAGCCCAGGGAATCCATTGGATTCCTAGTCCCAAAATGGGTCCCCAGGTGCCTTTGCTGAGACAGCAGGATGTCTAGGCCAGCCCTGACTGGGAATCCCCTCTTCTGGGTTGCAGACTGCAAAGTTCCCAGGAAGCAAAACTCAAGAATGTCTGGAGATATCATTGTGTGCATTTCAATCCACTGGATGGTACCCATCCAACTCGATTCCTCCGAAAAGTCTCTAATCTCTGAGATGTGTAATGAGCCCAAGCAGAATCCTGACAAGTTTATCAGTGACTTTTCTGCAGCACAGCCTGATACTGTAAGAATGAATGAGTCTTATCTCTTTTGCAATGTGCTGCCAATGATTGTCACACATCCCTTTGTAAATGATGATAAATCCTTCAGCTGTCCCCTTTTTCAAGTGAAACAATGCACACTTCACCTCCATTCAGTATGGAAATTTGCTTGCATAAAGAGCCTGGTGGATTGATTTGTCAGCTCTTGCATACCGTTTTATGCTGTGATTCCTATAGTAAACCTTTATGGTTTCTCAAATATTTTAATGCACCATTCCTGGTCACCTTGTTTCTCTAGCTCAAGGGTGGGGAACTTTTTCCAGCCCATGGGCCAACTTTAATTTCAAAGAAGCTGTTGGGGGGCTGCATGTCCATGGGAGACAAGGGTGGAGCAGGAAGAGAAGGCAAACAGAACAGAGCAGATATGATAACAACAACAAACCCAAACCCAACCTATTTCAGTTTAAAGCAGGGATGGCCAGAATATAGATGGCTAGTTATTTTGGAGTGTTGGTCACACTGGCAGACGCCTCTTCTCCCCATCCTTGGCTTAGAACACTTACTGCTAGTAACTAATTTTAGTAAATCGGCATCTCTCAGAATGGGGAGAAGACTCCACAAAGGAAAGAAGCCGTCAAATGATTGGAGGTAGGGAGAAAGGGAATGTGGCCAGGAGAGGGGAGCTTGGCCACCTGGAAACCTGGGGGGACGTGGTTCCCAGGCGGGGGGTCCCTACTGCTCCTGCATTCTGCAGCAGCTGCTTCTTCTGAATCGCTTTCAGGGGCAGCCTCACAATTTAGAGATTACCAGAATGTAGATTAGTGAAACCAGAATGGATGGTATTGGCCTTGATGGAGCTCTTGGAGAAGGTTTTGTTGACTCAGTGCTGGAGCTGGGATCAGGATCCACAGATCCAGGCTTTTGGTACTCTGGCATTTTGGGCTTGGGGGTTGATGGTTCCAGAGTGGCTACTAGGGCCTGGGGGGCTCCTGTGCTGCCACCTCTGGTTCTTCATTTTCTAAGTCCATGTCCTGGTGACTGCAGGACCCTGGGGCCATCAGACTGACAAGACAGAAGAGGACCTCTCAGGACAGTGAGAACCATGGAGCAAATTGGCCAGCGAGGAACAAATGAGCAAAGGACAGAGACTGAAGGCCTGGAGACAGGGAACAGAGGGCGGAGAATTCAGGAGTGTAGCAGTAACAAGGTGATGAACTTTTTGGCAAGGTCAATGCCAGGTTAATGCAGAGGGTAGGAGCTAGAATCTCTCTCTCCCCCTCCCTCCCCCTCTGTGTGTGTGTGTGTGTGTGTGTGTGTGTGTCATGAGAGGAGAAGAGAGCAAACAAAGACTAATATCTGAGCTCTTCATGGATTACCAAGCTTTAAACGGTCAACTGGCATTTGTTAGTTCTGGACGTTGTGAGCCTGTTGAGAGCCTTACAAGATTTACCAGGTGATGGAGAGGCAGTCCTTCTAAATTAATTAGCTGGCATGTGAGTGCATCAAGCCAAATCTCTCTCTCTCTCTCTCTCATCCTGTTTTGACATCTCTCATTATCACTGTCAGTGCACTGCTGCAGCTCCAGAGCTTGAAATCTAGAAAGACGCATGACAATTCAAAGGGAACACCAGAATGCAGCAAGGACCTGGTGGCAGGGTGATTTAATTACATTCAGAGAAGAGTGTGATAGGCTGTCATCCCCCCCACCCCACCCCTCATCCCTTCTTGATGAATTCATGTCAAAGCAAGACAGAACCAGGGAATTGGGGTGGGTGGGGAGGGGAGGGCAGGGCAGGGCAGGGCAGGGGAGGAAAGAAAGAAGGAAGGACGGATGGATGGACAGATGGGCGGGCGGGCGGGCAGGCAGGCAGGCAGACACAATGCTGATCATTATTAACTCTTCCTCTGCTTGTCTGTCTGATGCTCTCTCTTATTGGGTGGGTATCTGCTTCCTTGGGTTCAATCTGGATATGTCTCTCAAATGTAGCAGCACAGCCCTTCTCTAAATTGCTCATTTGAGCAATCCAACCATGGTTTTAAGACGATAAGAACATCCTTGATGGGTGATGGAGGTCTATCCAGTAGTCCAGCTTTTTGTTCAGGCAATGAGCAAAGATCATGGAGGAAACCTACAAGTTGGACATGAGTGCAGTGGCGCCTCCTACGCATGTTCCCCAGCCACTGGTGCACATAGGTGTGTTTATATTAGAGGTAGCGTAGAACCATCTGACTAGAAGCTATTGATAGCTTTCTGCTATCGAATTAGCCCAATCCCCTTCGTGGCTCTCATGGTATCTTATAGAAATGGATTCCATAGTTGCAACTATGCACCGCATGAAGAAATCCTTTCTTTTATTTGCTCTGAATCACCCACCAATTGGCTTCATTGGATGAGCCCACAGGATTCTAGTATTCCTACAGGGGGAAAAAAATCGCTCTCTCTACTTTCTCCACAGTAGGCTCAAGACAAATGATGTATAAGTCCTGCTGGAAGAGGTTAAGTGCAGCTTCTTATCCCCATTAATCCCACCATTAGGCCTCCTGATCAGTTGTCAGCTATGCGGACAAATGCTTGGTCTTGGCCATGCAGATTAAAATGCTCATCAGTGCGATTTTTGTAGGTCACTGTCATAAAGAAGCAATCGGGTGTTTATCACGAGAAGATGGACAGCAGACTCATTTTGTTCTTGCAAGTACATATGAGTTTGGACATCAGGGAATTCGATGCACAGAAGCCCCCTAGATGTCATTAAGGGCTGTGTCATTTAAGCTTGAACATTGATCGGGAGGCTCAGTGGGGGAACATTGCCTTCACAGGTAGGAAGCCCAGGTTCAGCCCCTGGTCTCCAGGCACAGCTTGGAGACTTCTGTGGGAGACCCTGGAGAACCACTGCTGCTCAGAGTAGCCGGTACTGAGCTAGCTGGATCACTGGTCCTACTTAGGTGCACAACAGCTTCCTCAGAGACCTAATTTTCCTTGCCAGCTTCTGTGGACTAGATGGGCTGGTAGAGGGAGTCTCATGAGCTCTGTTTCCTGTGAATTCAACCTGCAGCTTCCACAGCAGACTAGCTTTCTCTAAGTGTTGAAGATCCCACAGACTTCCAGAGTGTGGTGTGTGTGTATATGTATATATGCACATCTAGGATTCTCTCTCTCTCTCTCTCTCTCTCTCTCTCTATATATATATATATATATATATATTTGGGAGGGGGATTTATACAAATTAGTCCTGTCATTAATGTGCATTAGTGTAGTGGCTGATTAGCACTAATGTGCACTAGGCCAACTGGGATGAAATTCTTGGATGGCTCTAAAAAAGCCCCCCCCCCCCCCCGCAATAACAACCTGTATTTGGCCATGAGCAGACAGTGGAATGGAAAATATGCAGCAAGCTGCAAAACAGAGATGGAATTGGTAGCTCAAAGCCACACATAGACTTCCTATTTCTTTAAAAGACCCTTCTCCAACCTAGTGGCTGTCTGGGGATGATGGGCATCATGCTTCAACACACCCCTTGGGGAAGGCCACAGTGAAGCTTGAGCCAGTATTATGATCACCTTATTACAAAGGGGAAGCTCATCTGAGGGGGAAGAGATGTACCTGAGGAGAAATGATGGGCGATAGTTCCCATCAACCTTCACCTTTTCCTACAATGCCAGGGACTGATGAAAGCGTCTGGAGAACACAAACTGGGGAAGGTTGGAAGAGGAACTTGGTTGGAGCAAGGTCTTTGCCCAGAGCTATCCAAGGTCCTGAAATCCCAACTTAATCCTACCAGCAAAACTAACCCACTCCTAGGCATCTGTTACACCCCATGGCCTCCCGTGATGACTCAGGACAGGACTTACTGAGCATCTCCATCTATCTGCATCTTTTGCTGCTCACAGCACCCCTTACATCCAGAGTTATTTGCACAGGGGAGGCTGGAGACTTCCAAGTCAGCGGGGCTCCTGACCCATTGCAGCCTTCATTTCGAGGTCTACAGGAACTGTCCATGGTGCTTCATGGCACTCCATGGCAGTGAGCCTATCTGGGGGATCAGCACCATAGAAACATAGAAATGGAGTGAGTCAGAAGGGGCTTCCTGGGCCATCTAGTCTGACCTCCGGCACCAGCTGGCTCCACTCACGACATGCCCACCATGTGCATGTCTAGCCTTTCCTTGAACACCTGCACCAATGGGGCCTCAACCGCCTCTCGTGGAAGCCCATTCCACACCCTCGGGGTCCTGACTGTCAAGAAGTGCTTCCTGGCATCCAAATGGACCTTGGCTGCCTGAGCTTAGCTGCGCTGGAGTGCATCCCGCCTTCCTCTGCAGGTGTCTACCCATCTCCATGTGACATCCCCTCACATACCTGTATGTCGCCAACAGATCCCCTCTGAGTCTCCTCTTCTCCAGGCTGAAGAGACCCAGTTCCCTCAGTCTCGCCTCATACAGCTTCCCCTGCAAACTGGCCACCAACCTTGTGGCCCTACGCTGCACTGACTCTAACCTGGCTATATCCTTTCTGTAATGAGGGGCCCAAAACTGAGCACAATACTCCAGTTGCAGGCGCACCAGAGTCATATAAAGTGGTAGTAATGCCTCTCTTGATCTAGAAGCCACACTTCTGGCTATGCAACCAAGGGTGGCGTTCGCCCTCTTGACCACCGCATCACACTGCTGACTCATGTTTAGCCTGCGGTCAACCAGTACCCCGAGGTCCCTTTCACAAGTGCTGCTCTCCAGCCACTTGTCACCTAACCTGTACTTATGACAGCTATTCCTATGCCCCAAGTGCAATACCTTGCACTTATCCACATTGAACGCCATCCTGTTGTCTCCTGCCCACTTCCATAGTCTGTCCAGATCCTTTTGGATCTGGAGTACCTGCTGCTCAGTTGTGGCCACTGCTCCAGTTTTAGTGTCGTCTGTGAATTTGATCAGCAGACTGTTCACCCCTTCTTCCATGTCATTAATGAAAATATTAAACAGGATCGGCCCCAGGACAGAACCCTGGGGGACTCTGCTTGTCACTGGCCACCTTCCCGATGATTCCCCGCTAATGGTTACCTTCTGCTTTCAGTCAGTCAATCATGCCCTAGTCCACTGGACAGTGCTTTGGTGTATCCCAAAACTCCTCAGTTTCTCCACCAGGATATCATGGGGCACTTTGTCAAAGGCCTTGCTGAAATCCAGGTATACCACATCCACTGCATCCCCTCCATCTAGTCATCTTGAAACCTTGTCATAGAATTCCACAAGGTTTGTCTGGCTGACCTGTTTTTGCGGAAGCCATGTTGTGTGGCTGTCAGCCTCCCTTTCCTATCTAGTATCACTAGTTCTCTTATGAGCCTTTCTATTGTTTTTCCTACAATGGACATAAGACTAACAGGTCTATAGTTCCCCATGTCCCTTCTACTACCCTTTTTGAAAATTGGGACCACTGATGCCAACCTCCATTCCTCTGGAACTTCACCCATTCTCCACGAGGCCTCAAAAATGGAGGTCAGCGGGCATGAGAGAACCCCTACCAACTCTCTAAGTACTCTCGGGTGTAACCTGTCAGGGCCTGGCGCCTTTGTAATGTCCAATGCCCTGAGGAGCCCCTCGACTTCAAGGGGGGGTGACTCTAATCTGTGCCCCTAAGTCCTCAGCCTCATCTAATCTCCTATGTGGATATCCCCCATCCTGCTTTGGGGAGAACACAGAGGCAAAATAGTCATTTAGCATCTGTGCCTGTTCCCTCATATCAGTCACTGGATCTCCTTCCTCCTTATTTAGTGATCCCACCAATTGTCTCCCCTTCCTCTTTCTATTTACATGCTGAAAGAAGCCCTTTTTGTTGCTCTTGATATTCTTGGCAAGTCTCAGTTCATAATCAGCCTTAGCCTTGCAAAGAATCCTTCTGCAATGGGCCTCCTCCTCCCGGTATACACTTTTGTCTATTTGCCCCAGTACCCATTTCCTACGGAGGTTCCTCTTTCATCTAATCCTTCTAACCACCTCCTTTCGCATCCATGGCGGCACTCTCCTCCGCCTCCCCACCTTACTGACTAGAGGTATCGTCAGGGCTTGCGCCTGCAAAACCTCCCTTTTGAGTGCTATCCACCCCCCCTCAACTCACTTACCTTCCAGTAACCTATCCCAGGAGACTTTCCCCAGTCTGGCCTTCAGTTGGCCAAAGTTGGCCCTCTTGAAGTCCCAGCTTCTAGTGCTCGACCTGCTGCATGTCCCCAGTCCCCTGATCTCAAAGCAAAGGATGGAGTGATCACTCGCATCCAGAACTCCCCTAATCTGTTGGTCCTCCTCCCTATTGGTCAAGACCAAGTCAAGGATGTTTCCCCCCTTCGTCGCCTCTCGGACCCTCTGTGTGAAAAACCCTCCCTCTATAGCTTCTAGGAAGCGACGTGACCTGGCTGTCACCACCAAGTGAGTCTCCCAGCTAATATCCGGGAGATTGAAATCTCCCATAATTACTGTGTCTCTCCCCCGAGATATCCTTAGAATCTGGCCTGTCAGGACATCATCCAGGGTCTCAAGGTGACCTGGAGGGTGATAACATACCCCCACTGTCAGGTCTCTTTCCCTGTCAAAACCCCTAAGTTTCACCCAGACTGCCTCTACCGAATCCCCATCTGTGCTGCATTCTATCTCACTGCATCCTATCCCTTCCCTGATGTATAAAGCCACACCCACACCCCTCTTTCCCTTCCTGTCCTTTCTAAAAAGGTGATACCCTTCTATGTTCACACGAACCATGAACAGCTCCTCCAAAGCTCAAATTGAAGGCTGCAATGGGTCAGGAGCACCAGCCTCCCCTGGATATTTACACCACCAAGCCGCATCTTGGAAACAGTAAGCAGGGCAATACAGATGTGGCAGCAGACAAATCCCCTTGAGTCATTATGTCCTTAAATACTATTAAGGCTGAGTCCATAAACCTGACTACTCAATTCCGTTTGATTGCTCACTGTGAGCATTTTCCTCCCAGCACTTAATTCTCTAACCTCCCAAGGCCAGAAGTGTCACTGAGCACTGCGTGAGCCAATAATTTCCTTTCCTGTGCTGCAGATGTTACCTGTCAGGGTTTCCAATCTTTAAAAAAAGTTCCCTTGCATTTTACTGTCCAGCAGACTCTTGCTCAAAAAGCCTTCCCGTTCTTTGTAATTCATGCCTTTATATGTGGCTGAAAGAGGACAGGATGGAAGCATTAGTAGTGCACAAGCACTGCCTGCAAACAGGAAAACAACCACCACCACCACCTGCTATCCAATGTCTAGGTGAGCAACTCTGGCTGGGGATCCTAGCATAGGCTTAAAAAATTCAGTAGAGGAACAACTTTCCAATGAACACGCTCAGTATGGACTGTAAGAATGTCAGAGAAATCTGCAACAGATTCAAGTGAATTTGGTTGGGGTTATTCATATATACTGCTCCAAATTACATAAAGCTGAAAGTACAAGCTGCAGTGGATAAGAAACCCCACTGGCCTAGGAATTGCCAGCCTATGAATTTGGAATCATCCATTATTTCCATTCCATTCTTCCAAATTGACATCGCACTGGTTTGTACTACACAACCCAGCATGGGTAAACATTCATGGTGTGTAATTGGGTCATCTGAACCCAGTGCTGTTCCTGAGTTCTGTTCTGTTTTAGGGTTGTTCTTGCTCATAATAGGTTTTTGTGTCCTCTGAATCCAGCAGGGCGATTTTTATGATGGGAAGGCTAAGAAGGGCTCCAGGACCACTTAGCAAAAATGGCAAAGTCCCCGTGCTGTTCACTTTTCATCATCTCCCCAGTGACTGCTCTTCATGGATACTGGAACGGAATTTTGGAAAGACTGACACTTGTCCCCCAACATTTTTTGCTTATTTTTTCAGTGCTTACAAAATGCCCATGTTGCGCTGTAACTTTTCCAGTCAATATTTTGCACTTGGGCCTATTTGATATGAGTACTACCAAGATGAGGTCACTCTTTTGCTAATTTATACATGGTTGTGATGGATTAGGGCAGAAATAACAGCAAGAGACAGGCGGGACCCAGTCAGAAGCACTGAAGATGGTGGTGGTGGAAGCCAAGGAGCAATGCACCAAAAAGAAAGCAACATCTCACACTTGCCTATGTGAATCTCTCAGTTTCACACTTTGAATCAACACTCTACCTTTTCAACACTTCTTGGACTCTCTCCAGCTACTCCAGAAAAGGAAGATATCAACTCCTTTTTCACAGATCTGTAATGGGACAGTTACATCTACGGTTCCCTGACTTTAAAAAATACATGCTGAAATATACACAAATTTAACAGCCGAAAAGTAAATGGAGGAGGAATTTGTGCATCTGCACCAGCTGTTGCTGGAGAGTCAGAGAACTCTTAAAAAGGCAAAGAACGCTGAGAATGGCCAGTTCATCCCCTAAATCAAGAGGTTCACATTGCTCAGGGAGCGATATTGTCCCCCGATCTTTGTGCTCCTTTTGCAACTCGAGCCCATGTTTCTAGTGCTTTTCCACTGACAACTTGCCAAGAAATCCTTGGCATCTGTGTGCAAATTTACCTATGTGCTGTCTCACCTTGTTAACCTGTTTGCCACTGTGCTTTGCCACTCCCCCTGACAGCTGAAGCAGCCAAAGAAACTCTTCAAATAGGACTTCAGCTACAGTTTCAAATGACTGACAGCAGCAGCCACAAAGGCAGCAGAAGTAGCAGCAATTCAAAGCTACAAAGTCCTCCGGGAGCTGAAGCCCACTGTCCCAAACTGCAATTTTTAAAGACTCCTGAAACATTTTTTAAAGACTTCTGAAACTAAAAGTGTTAGTGCTCAGGGAAAGGGATAAGAAATAGGCACCAGTTATATTTCTTTAATGCCCAATGGCCAAAACCCTCTGGTTGGTTCACAAAGCATGACTTGACAGCATCAAATGCAATAAATAATAAAATGTGAAGGCTGCAATTTTGAGTCCCCGGGCAATTCTTGGGAGACCACGGGATTCTCTGCAGTTGCTTCAGCGCTTTTCTCCTGCCATTGGAGGCATAGATGCAAGTTGGCTCCCATCGTTATGAACGCTAAAGAAATTTATTAGGCGAAACATATTTTCGGGCCAACATTTCACATATAAGTTCTGCTTGTGTTTCCAAAAGGGCAGTGCCTTCTCCTTTATACAACTGATGTGAACGGAGACCGTCAGCTTTGTCTGAAGGCACTAGAGAGCCCGATAAAACAGCCAGGTTGCTTTCATGCCTTGTGTGCAACAGGGCATGAAAACACATGATCCTAGGAGTCACCTAGTCATGTTTATTTTGCTTCTAAAGGAAGATGTGCAAAGGGCATTACACATTGGAATCAACCCATTCATGTGCTAAGTGAACCGATCATGATCACAAAAGGGCAGAGGTTAAGTTTTAGAAACAAACAAACAAGCAAGCAAACACACCTGAGGTTCTTATTTATTTATTTATATTTTTCATAAATGTGCTCGATGTGATGCTCTGAGATGAGCAAAGCAGGGCAGAAATAGCTTGAACCGAGGCTGAATTCCAGCAATTCAGGAGTGAACCCTCATTTTCACAGGGTTCAGAGTTCCTTTTCTCCCCCTGTGCCCCTGGATGAACCCCCCCACGAAATAGTTTTTGGGAGAGAGTGGTGGGGGATGAGATTCCATTCCATCTCCAGTGAAATACTGTAATGTTCTCTAGAAAATCGGTGAGGCAATCTAAGAATACTTTCTTCTTTCATGATGAGAATTAATTTCCTGAGGTTTGGAGGGATCTGGACTAGGGCCATGAGACAGAAAAGAGGAGGAACCCTGTGGAAGGGTCAAAGAGCAAACCAGGCCTTGGGCAGAAAAGGAAGCCAAGTGGGAAGCATATCCAACCCCGGCACAAGTCTGGATTAACACAGAAGATTGCAATTTTATTTACTGTATTTTTTGCTTTATAAGACTCGCTTTCCCCCCCCTCAAAAGTAAGGGGAAATGTCTGTGCGTCTTATAGAGCGAATATGTGTGTGCAGTAAGTCGGTCAGATGTGCAGCCCATGGGGAAGTGATGGGGAATGTGCCTGTGATGATGTGCCCATTTGATTCAGAATATTTTTTTCTTGTTTTCCTCCTCTAAAAACTAGGTGCGTCTTATGGTCAGGCGCGTCTTATAGAGCAAAAAATATGGTAATTGTAGTGGGGTGGCTGGAAAAGGACTGTAGCATTGAGTAATTTACAAATTTAATACTGTGGTTCTCTGTGGGACTATTCTCTAGTGAATTCTGTTGAGTTAGAAAAGGTCTCCTGGTTCATTAGTTATTTTCTCTTTCTTTTTAAAAAATACACTAATTTAACCTCTTTTCAGTGTCAATTTAAGACTGTCCTGTACTCCCAGGCCTTTGATATTATTTAATGGCATGTGATGGTACATTAATGCCTGCTGTCTTTCTAAAATAACTATTATTTTGATTTAATTTTGATTTATTTCATTTCTATACTGCCTCATAGCTGAAGCCCTCTAGGTAGCTTACAGTCTAGGGTATTTTTGAAAATTGTCCTTAATTGTTTATTTTTTAATTATTTAAAGTTTTTATATGCTGTCCCAATACTAAAAGTCTCTGGACAGCTTACAAAAAACATTGTGTAACATTTTACATTTTGTATATTGAAAATGTATGTCTTATTTGAGTAGCTGTATTTTGTAGTGTATAATTTTGAGGAATGGTTGTGAACTGCCCAGGGAGCCTCAGCTTTTGGGCAGTACAGAAGCAAATAAATACATGCATAAACATAATACAGGAACGTGATCAAGGTCAAGAAAGTCTGTTGCTTAAGCAAGACGGAACTGGGAAAGGAAGTCCTCCTATAGTCCTTCCTGTCTGGGAAGATCCAGAAGCCCACTTGGGTGAGCAGCTTCGTGGTGTAGCCAGAGGATATGTCACTGAGAAGTTGCCACATGAAGTTCAATGGTTCACCTCATGGGGGAGCTGCACACAACTCTAGCTGCTCTGATAGGAAGTGTGTGGGGGAAACAGTAACTTTGAAACCAAGGAAGGTTCTGACAAGTGCAAACAATGGTTAGCAAGGTAGAATCGTATGTGTCCTTTGCTTTCCATCGTACATAATTTGCAGTTCAAAGTGAATATTGAAATATCTCCCCTGCAGCTACTGTTTACAGAAGCTTTCAAAGAATGATGAAAACTTGTTAAATAACAGATAGAAATATCACATTTACTTAATTCAAATCCTCCTTCCTCTCACTACTAACTTGAATGTTGCCACATTAGGATTGAGTATTTTTCAAGTTATAATTACATTATGGACAAATGTTGCCAATGCAGCACAAGAGCAAGCAAAATGTGAAGAGATGCAAAACACGGACAAATGTATTTTTAGAGCAATAGCAAATACATTCTTCTCCACATTTAGGCTAGGTGAAATGGTGGCTTGAGTAGTATGGTTCTTCAGCTGAGAGTTTAATCTGGATTGGAGAAGAATGATGGGGTTGCAGTGTGCCCCATGTATTTGAGGTGAGCATCACAAACCCCCAGTGTTCCTATTTCTGGGTCAGGGATTATGAAGCTCATTGACATCCCTACAGAGAACATCTAGGAAGGTTCAAGGCAGCCGGAGAGAGAGAGAGAGATGTAAAATTCCATTCCACTCAATTTTGACCTTAATTGACCCAGTTTGCACAGAACTGAAAACAGACCCAAATGTCAGGGTGTCCTGCCACTGGTGTTGAAGTAAGATTTGGTGGCCAGCCCGGTCCCCTTTATGCATGGAGTAAGGCAAAGGTGGGGCAGAGAGTGGCCAAGAGATCCAGATGTAACTTCCGACCACCCTTGCCATAGCTTGGTCAAGGCTTCTCCACCTGGAAGGTCAGCTTCCTGGTTTGAGGGATGGTCCATTCCACTGGTTGTGTGAATAGAGTCCAAGGGAAATATAGCATTCTGGATTAGCTGCCTGCATACGGTGATGTCATTTGCTGGGGGCCTCCCCATCTCCCAAGGCTTGCTGGGAAAGCCATCGGTGAGGTAAATCCACTGATTTTGAGCATGCGGCTCTGGTAGTGCAGATATAACAGGTCTACGCTAGTGAGCTTGTCCCACCTCCCTTTCCTGAGTTCTTGTCTCTGTTGAGTAGAAAGAAATGCCTGCTTTTATGCATGCATAAAAAGTATTATGCGTAAACAAGCCCCAGACTGTATTGAAACGAGAGCTCAGCATGTTCAAAAGCAGAGCAGACAGGCTGGGTGGTGTTTGTTCCTTTGCCATGAAAACATTACACTAATCTTTGATTATTGGGCGAAAACACAAAGGCTCTTCCACTGCCTGAGATGAAGCACAGCAAATTGCCAAGGAACCCTTCATGTGTCGTCTGCCAAAACACAGTTCACACTCAAGTACCCGCTGAGGACCTGCATCTGAAATGAAGGCTCTGCTGACGGATTTCATTATTCATGCAAAATTGAGCAGGATGAGTAACCCAAGCATCAGTATCAGTATTGTCCTCCGCAACATTTGGGTAGAGTACAGCTTCCGCCTGCCACAGCAAGATGCTCGCTGAGTTCCTTGCTCCTCTGGCCTGCCTAAATAGATATATGCAGGGCTAGCATGTCCTGTCACCTTTGCTAAGCTGAAAAGGCACGGGCCCATAGCTGGATGGGTGACCACAGCTGGAATCAGAGCAGGGGCTTGGACTTGATGGCCCTACCCCTTCCAACTCTGTTCTACTCTGCTCTGCTCCATTCCCTGAGTGGTGGGCAGTCCAAACGGTCGGGATGAAGCACAAATGCATTCAGCTCCCATTTGAATGCAGCCTTCCTTGCTTTTGAGCTACTACGTGAACTGCATTCAGTTACAGAGCAATCCTTGGGTCCCAAAGATTGCATCTAGAAGTGCTCTGCTATCTTAAAGTCGGGCATCTATGCTTGGCTCACACTGCCTCACCTTGCAGCCATCATGGAAAGCACTGCGTTGGCTCCTTCTCTGAGCTCATAAGACTGCCCTCAGAGAAGGGGCAAATGTCTCCCCCTCAGAGAAGGGGCAAATGTCTCCCCTTGGAAACGCCGTAGCTGGATGCTGCAATTCAGCCACCTAAGCTGCCTTGCAGGACCTCTGCAGCAGGGAGACAAAGACTGCCTTTGCGATCCTCCCACCATGCCTAGAATGCCTTCAGCTTCCTCTGGTGTTGTCATCTTCTCTTGCTCTACGATGCATCCAAAGTATGGCAGCCTCAGTTTTGCCTATTTTTACTGCCAGGGCAAGATCTGGCTTGATTTGATCTGGGACCCCCTTTTGATCTTTCTGTCCATCTGGGGTATTTGCAAAGCTCTTCCCCAGCACTATGAAAAGGGTGTGCCAAAACTCCCATAGTGGGTCTCCCTGAAGAGTCCCCAAGCAAAGAAAGGACCCCCCAAGAAAGGGATAAATATGCATTTTGAATAAAGCATCGCTTGAGATCAGGAATGAGTGTCGAGCCAACACATTTGAAGGAGGTGCACAGAAAACAGTACCTTTGTCAGTTTGGAGCTTTGGTTGCCATACTACTTGGCTTTGGGTTTGAAACAGCCTTGTGCTAGAAAATCAACATCTTCAACTCGACCTCCACTGCTTATAATGGGGAAAGTAACACTCAGTTACACCCTTTCCCCCTGCTCTGCATTTTCATGTTTTGACAGAATTAGGTGAAATGTGCAGGTTTAGAAGCCCCCCATCCCCCTGCCAACCAGGGTGATGAAGTCTGCCAAATTTCAGACAAATATATAGCACTTTTGAAAATGCCAGGTGCATTTAAATTTGAAGATTTTAATTCCAAAAACAAAAGAAGTATCCAGAGTTGTTTTGAGGAAAGGCAGGATAAAAAAATATAACAAAAATGAATAGCATACTTTTGAAGACCTCTGATTTTTACCTTTTTCCAGCTGGCACAGTATTTCTCCCCTAGAGGGTGAGCCAGGTTGCAGTAAGAAGTTTTTGCCATCAGAAAAGTACTCACAATTAGCTATATGAAAGATGAGAGAAAAGACCATTCTTTCATCATTTGACAAAATGAAAACCCAGATAGAGATTCAACGTGAGATGGATGAAACATTTCTCTTACTCTAATTTTGATCTACTGGGTTGCTAGTTCCACTTATCACTTTTAGTTTAATGGTGAACTGAAGAAGGTTTTTGTTCCCCCAATAGCAAAGTTTAGAACATATTTTGGTGAGAAACTCTGGAAAATTGAGAGTACTGGGATATTCCAAATCATGCACTTGAATGCAATTTAAAATGTGCTACTTAGTGTGTCATACTGCCTAAATAAAGCAGGCTAAATTTTAAATACATAGATTGGATTAGATTAGGGAGAAACATTGCCAACCAATTATAATTTCTGTTTGTCATGCTTGATCTCCCAATGTGTTTTTCCTAATCTGAAAAGTGTTAGAGACAAAATGTGGCTTTAATGAAGACAAAAGTGTTGTGGCTTAAATGCCAGGAGATCAGTTCTTTTTATTAAGAAGATGACCTTTGTTTAGATTGAAAACATTGATTCTAAACTAATTACACAATGAATTCAGGTTTCGGAAACCAGTGTCCTTTCTGTATGCAAAATGTTACATTTTCCACAGCAATGTTTTTCTGGAAAGCACAATCCATTTAAATGTAAATTGCGAACTGAAAATATTGCAAGTGGCCCTAGCAAAGGGATGGATGAGTTGGACCCCGTGGGGGGCAGAATTTCAGGCGTCATTCAGGATTCTGGAGGGGAAATGGGCCCCCTTAAGATCAGACTGCAGAAGAGTTGCACATCCCTGTTCTTTCCAGGGATGTGCAAACATCACTCAGTTCCACCTCTGTTGGGTCTCTGGCCGCAGTTTTGCATTTTCATGCTCTTGCTGAAGCCATTTGCCTAAGAGGAGTGCCTCAAACGCTTAAGAGATAAAGAACTCCATGGAGCAGCCCGTGCAAGAAGGCCAGGGGGTGCCTTGGCCCCAATGGAGATGGCCAGAGCCCCTCAAGAGTGGTGGAACCTGAGGAACGCCAGTTTACAAAAGAAGACTCACAAGTATAGGGTGCTCTGTGAGTAGGTCCCTTTTCACAAGGAGGCCATCTTACACAAGCTCTATGACAAGGTTTCAAGATGGCTAGATGGAGGGGATGCAGTGGATGTGGTATACCTGGATTTCAGCAAGGCCTTTGACAAAGTGCCCCATGATATCCTGGTGGAGAAACTGAGGAGTTTTGGGATACACCAAAGCACTGTCCGGTGGATTAGGGCATGGCTGACTGACCGAAAGCAGAAGGTAACCATTAGCGGGGAATCGTCGGGATGGCAGCCAGTGACAAGCGGGGTCCCCCAGGGCTCTGTCCTGGGGCCGATCCTGTTTAATCTTTTCATTAACGACATGGAAGAAGGGGTGAACAGTCTGCTGATCAAATTTGCAGACGACACTAAAACTGGAGCAGTGGCCACAACTGAGAAGCAGGTACTCCAGATCCAAAAGGATCTGGACAGACTATGGAAGTGGGCAGGAGACAACAGGATGGCATTCAATGTGGAGAAGTGCAAGGTCTTGCACTTGGGGCATAGGAATAGCTGTCATAAGTACAGGTTAGGGGACAAGTGGCTGGAGAGCAGCACTTGTGAAAGGGACCTCGGGGTACTGGTTGACCGCAGGCTAAACATGAGTCAGCAGTGTGATGCGGTGGTCAAGAGGGCGAATGCCACCCTTGGTTGCATAGCCAGAAGTGTGGCTTCTAGATCAAGAGAGGTATTACTTCCACTCTACATGACTCTGGTGCGCCCGCAACTGGAGTATTGTGTTCAGTTTTGGGCCCCTCATTACAGAAAGGATATAGCCAGGTTGGAGTCAGTGCAGCGTAGGGCCACAAGGATGGTGGCTGGTTTGCAGGGGATGGGGTATGAGGCGAGACTGAGGGAACTGGGTCTCTTCAGCCTGGAGAAGAGGAGACTCAGAGGGGATATGTTGGCAACATACAGGTATGTGGGGGGGTGTCACATGGAGATGGGGAGAGGCCTGTTCTCCCCTGCAGAGGAAGGCAGGACGCGCTCCAATGGAGCAAAGCTCAGGGAGCCAAGGTTCAATTTGGATGCCAGGAAGCACTTCCTGACAGTTAGGACCCAGAGGGCGTGGAATGGGCTTCCACGGGAGGTCGTTGAGGCCCCATCGGTGAGGGTGTTCAAAGATAGGCTGGACATGCACATGGTGGGCATGTCATGAGCGGAGCCGGCTGGTGCCGGAGGTCAGACTAGATGGCCCAGAAGGCCCCTTCTGACTCGCTCTGTTTCTATGTTTCTATGTTTCTAAGCGTTGATGTGATGCAGGTGATGAAGTTGAGTTCCTTCATCTGTGGACATTCGAGTTTATAAACCTTCATTTGCTAGATGCCAAAATGACACCTTATCCCAACTCCCAGTACCCTGAAATCTTGACTCTGTGACCTTGCTATTCTGTGAATGGATTTTTCATGCTATTGACTCTTCCTGTATGTAACCTTTGGAGACCTTTCATTAGTCTTGCTAAATACCTCATCTATCAATACATTCTGAGAATTGGGTGTCTTAAGCCTTGAACTGATTTGATTTTGCCATTTTCCTGCTCCTTGGTTGTGGATGCTGGGCAAGACCACAGCAAGTCCTCATTCCTTTTCCCTCCCTGTGCTCAGACAATCCCCCCACTCCATGTCTGTGCTGGGAAACAAATCCAGAGCACTTCCAAACCTGGTACTTGGCTGCAGTCAATGACAGTGAAGGGCACCCTGAGCGAAACTGGCTTCTGAGTTCTCCCATACACTGTATGCTTGCTCTCCATGCAGGGATGAGTTTTTGTCGGCAGATATTGAAGTGCAGCCTGGGAACTTGAGTTTGGAAGTGCATCATATACCATGACGCCATGTGTCACCACTTCCTCACTGGTTGCCCTGACTGTGCCGGCTACATTCCCCAGCAGTGGTAAGGAAAGTAAAGAACAAAGTGAAGGAAAGTATTACATGAACAATGATGACCCACGTCTGATCCCATGAGCCTAAGAGTACCTGTGAGTACCTGGATAGGAAACCAAGTCATGCCTGAGGAAAGGGAACTGCATATACTCACCTGGCTGTTTGCTTAGGAGCAATTAGTTCTGGCATGAAGTGACATCTTTAGTTTATCTGTAATACAGGCAGTCCCCAGATTATGAACAAGTTCCGTTCCTGAGAAAATGGAAAATTATTTTTAAGTAAAAATTTATATGTAAGTCTGATCACATATGGTCAGCCCCCACGTTCATGGGGGTCAGATGTGCAGGATCCCTGTGAAAGTGGGAAAACCACAAAGATTATTTCTAACACCCCTCCTCAACTCACCAGAGCTTCCTCTTTGCAGCAAGGAAATGCCGGAGAGATTTCCCTCTCTGGATGGAAGGGGCAGGAAGGCATGCTTTGGAGGCCTACCTCTCTCCCTTCTGTTTCCTCTCTCTCTATGGTGATGCTTTGGAGGCCCTCCCTCTTTCCCCCTTCACTTCCTCTCTCTCTATGGTGATGCTTTGGAGGCCCTCCCTCTTTCCCCCTTCACTTCCTCTCTCTCCATGGTGATGACAATTTCCTGAAGTATTTTTTTTAAATAGGTTTTATGGCCTATTTTCATAAGTGTGGTTCATAAGTGTGGCATTCTGTTGGAATCACCATAGTCTTGTATCTGTGCATGCTAAGTATTCCAAAGCACAGAAGAGCATTTTCTCTTTCCTGTTTTAACGTGCTACCATCAGTATATTAAAAGGATGATTTAGTAAGATCCCTGTCAATGAACGGTTATATTTTTGTGGAGCTGGTGCAATAGAATCGGTCAAACATATTCTCATATATAGTAGCTTTTATGGGGACTTCAGAGAGAAATTAATTATCCATTAATAACAGATTTATATGGTAATAATCCCTCCACATTGGTCTCTATTTATTCAAAGGATGTAGCTTCTTGTGCTACTGCAAAGGTTGCCAAATTTTTTATGACTCAAATGCAAATTAGAAAAAAAAATGCTGTTATCTTCCTGAGTGAGGATATTGTACAAATGGTATTATGTTGTTTTATTGGTTTTAATGGCATTCTGTTTTATTTTTATTAATTTTGTTGGTCTGTGACTGTTAAAAACAAAACACAAGTTTACCTTAAACAAGAGCAACCAACTTGACGCACTCATAGAGATAATATTGTTTACATACGCAAATGGCCAGTCTGCTTGCAATCAATCCCAAACTTAGTAGTGAATTCATAAAACACAGTTAAAAAGGTGAGCACTGTGACTGCAAAATCTGTCCAGTGAGTCACTGAATTACAGAATTCAGCAGCATCTCTAGTCACAATGAACTGGTCTGAAAAGATGGCGTAAAATAAAATGAAAAAGCGGAACTGTGGTCAAACCATTTCAGGAAAACAGCTACAATAATGAGGATACCTGAAGGGCAACAACAAACAGCAAAACCTTCCTGTACCCCCAGCCAGCTGGTGTGGCTTTTCAGAGTCTCGGTGCTCATGGAATAATGGAGTTGGATGATTCATTCCACAGCTAGCATTAGGCTGTTAGTAACTAGAAGCAGAGTGCTATTCCTCAGGTATTGAAATAAAGACTGAGATTGGCTTCCGCAGGGTTTTTTAGGGCTCTTTTCAACTACGAAATGGCTTCAGCTGGTTTTCCAAAATGCCTTGGGTGCTGTTCTGTCAGAAGCAGTGACTCCACTTCTAGTGACGTGTCCGCAGGCTCAGAGGCTCAGTAGTACCACGAGGGGACATGACCCCACACCAAGGAAAGGCCTTGGGACTCCTGTCATGGACCTTCCAGGCCGGAGGACAGAGCCTCCCAAGAGCTTCCTCTGTCCCTCTGCCACCTATGAGCATGAGCCTGGGAAAGGCTCTCTGAAGGATCCAGCCCTTAGCTAGAATGGTGGTGGGTTCCCCTTCACTGGTGGTCTCTGAGCAGGGGGCGAGGAAACGGTGCTTCTTTTTTTGCAATCTTGCAGAGCAGTTTCCAGTGATGGATCTTCTCCTGCCATAAGGACAGTAAGATGAAGAAAATAATGGTCGGGAATGTGGTTTCCTCTTCACACATTGAGAGCAACAGACCGTTCTTTGGCAAAAGCTCTTTATTCTTCAATATACATCCAGTAAGAACAGTCAGCAAAGGATGAGTTTCTGAGCATTCACAGAGTGGTCTGTTGAACCCAGTCTAGCAGCTACTTCTGATAACCCTCCTTTGAGTAACCCTGGGCCCCCTTCCTCCAGGAGCTTTTTTGGAGACTCGCAAACCTCTTCTGTGTACGCTGCCCCTCTAGTAGGCCAGCTTTTTCCTCCTGGTGGTGCTTCATGGGGCCAAGAGTTGACCTAGGTTTCCCTGGCTCCTGGCTCCTGCTACTGAATGGTCAGTGGCAGATCCTGGCCATTCTCATGTCTCCCTGAGCACCTGGAGAAGACGGCCTTGGGTAAGCCCCTCTGCCTCTTCCATCTCGATATCTGGAGGCCTAGTTTCACAGGGTCCATCCTCCCCATCAGAAGAGTCCTCCCTGACCTTGAAACCTGCACCAAACACAACTGCCTCTTCCATTCTCAGCACTTATGCCTTTAATGAGCTATTTAATGCATGGGAGCCCTTCCTGCAAATTCCCGCAATCCATGAGACATTCCCCCAGAGACTAAGCTTGGGCTGATTCACACTACAGGGGAAATGTGCACAAATTAGGAAATGCTTGCCACATGGAACTGGGAACGTTGCACCAGCTGAACATGAGCACATGCCTGGTAATCTGCAAGCAGATTTGGTGGATAGGTGCTCATGTTCATAGTCGGGTTCAGGGCTTTGAACAGGACAAGCGTGTGTGTTTTGCAAGCAAAACCGCAATTCTCATGGCCATCGTTAGATAGCAGGTGCCCTTCATTCTCAAATATTATGCTTTATAGATACTGGTTTTGCAACCAAAAGGCTACAGAGCACATGCCAGAGTTTCATTGTTGGGGTAAAGCTAGAACAGCCCCATTTCTGCATCACCATGCAATCATTACATGTGAGCGATGTGTAAATAAAATCCTCAGCCATTAATCAAGAATAGAACCCCATGGAATGTAGCAGCTTCCACTCCTAGCAAACATGCACAGCACTGCATTTCAAGATAGGTACTGGATCAAGGAACAGAAGTTGTCTGCTGAGGACTTTGCCAGGAAACAGGTGACTTTCCAGGCTGTCGTGTTTTCTCTGCAAAATGAATACTGACTAGGCAGCCATCAGAAGAGTTGTTTGCAATGCAAAGACGGTGCGTCAAGTCAACAGTTTTTACATCCTGGCTTAACGCCAATTGATAAGACCTATATAACGAGAAATATCAATCCATGTTTATTTTACACTTTGTGTATGTGGGAGTCTGTGTGTGGGTATGATAGCACTCCACTCCCAAAATCAATCCTACCTTATCTACAAAAACAGCTGCTCTGTGTATAAAATAGATTTTTAAATTACAGCATCTATTTGGGAGCATTCTCCCCCCGACTCTGCCACACACACACAAACACAGGGAGAAAGTACATTCTGCTTATAAAGAACCAACCCCTCTGTATCACCAAAAAACCAAAAACCCAACCTAACCCAAAACAAAAAACCAAAACAAACTCAAACCATGGCCATGGCCTAGAATGTCTCGTAAACCCCATAGAATGGAACCTGATAGAGTCTGGTTGCTGGATCAGAGCAGCAGCCCACCGTTTCTCTCCTGGCGCTAGATGCTGGCGATTATTTTTAAGGAAATGCTTTCAGAAACAGAGAGGGAGAAGCAAAACCTGTTTATTGCACCAGTAGTGGGTCAGCTGGGGTGGCAGCTATGTCTTTTGCCTCTCTGCCCCACTGTTCTGTGCAAGAAGCAGTCACTAGCTCAGTAGCTTGGCTGCCATTTTGCACCCCACTCAGGTCCTCCCACTGAGCCCTTCCTGGGAGTCCTTGTGGGGAAAGAGTGACCACTACCATGAAAAACAGGCAAGATGCAAACTGCCCCCCTCTTTCAGGGAGAGGGCAAAGCAGAACATTCTCAGGAAAAGACCCACTTGACCCTAGTCCCACACAGGAAGGTGAAGGCGGCTCTGTTGTGGTGGGGTAAGACTCTAATAGAAGTGGGTCCTTGGAATACTTTGGCAAGCTTTGCGACAGACTGTAAGCTTGAACGCAACACACTTTCCCCAGCTCCATTTCTGTTGTGTGTGGTCAGCTTCCCTTTGCTGGTGAGAATGGCATGTGCATGTATAGACCTGAGGACAGGATCTGGGTCATCTCAGAAACGTAGCTTTTTCCTCATCGGCTTCTGTAATACCTTTGGGAGTGATAAGGATGAGCTGTCAATTGTGGCTGAGCCGTGGCCAATTCTAAGGAAATCCTTTCCGATGGCTAAGACTTGGTGCAAGGCTTCAAGCTTTACCTCCCTCTCTAACGGTGTCTTCCGAAAAAGAGTACAGTCTTCCAGGTATTGGAGCTGTCACTGGTTTGTGACATGGCCGACAGCTTCTTGAGTGGAAAGCAGCTTCTGGTGCTACTTTCTCATAAATGTCACGGCATCCCCTGGCTCTGTCCCGTCACATCAGTTGATTTCTATGTTGTGTTGTGTCAGGCCTGTCCTCAAACTATGGCAGACAGGAGGTGGGTGGAGGAGGGTGTGTTGCTAAGAAATAAGACCTGGAAAGAATCTGGGGTGATCCATCAGCCAGACATCTCAGCTTCAAGATGTCTTGGAGGACAGTTACCATAGGAAGGAGAGTCCCTAGTTCAGCTGGATGTAAATTGGACGCCACCTCCTATGGAGTCAAAGTATGGGTCTGTTAAGACCAGAAGTATCTATGCTGACTAACAGTAACTGGTGTATGTCTCTACCTGATGCATCCTCTGCTCCATGTTGTCTGTCCAGGAACACCAAAGCCTGTAGACCTGCAGAGGAAGGAGACCCACAGGTTAAAGTGCAGGTGTCAACATTATGTTACAGACCGTGTTCTTGCAGGGTAGAGCCACTGGGAACTGCATCCTGGCAGAGCCAGAACCAAAAGTAGGGCAATCAAGTGTCCTCTTCTGCAGAGGAGAATCCTTTCTTTGGAAAGGCCTGCCATCTATATGTGGCAACCCTCTGTTTGAAAGGCTACCCGTCCAATTGTGGATCAGTAACAAAGAATCATCAGAGCAGTTGCCCAACCACACCTAGAAGGCAGTCTACACATGTAGGTCATGTGGTCACCATTCTTCAAGTTATGAGATGTCCTGGGTTTCTATTTAAACTATAAAACAATTTCTAAATGTGCATCTCTACCTATAGATCGGCACAGAGAAAGCTTTAGGAAACCAGTGCCCTCTTTGTCCTCTTTTTGGATGATCCTTTTCCTCTTTTCTTGGTGATGCCCACCATTGATGAGGGGAAGATATGGGCTCCTTGACTATAGGAAGGTTAGCAGAGCACAGGATCTGCATGCAGGAAGGCTCCATGCCTGATTCCTGGAATCTCCAGGTGGAGCTGGGAAAGGCGCTTGTCTGAGAGCCAGGAGAACCACTGCCTGCCAACACTTGGCTACAAGGCCAACTGATTTGATCGGGCAGCAGGCAGCTTCCTATGTTGGTAGAGGCACCATACCTTGACTGTAAGTCCCACACTTCAGAGTAGAGATGTGTACATCAGCAAAACTTGAGCTCACTGGAGTTCTCCAAATCCTTTTCATGACCTTTTCCAACTCAAGTTGCTGCAAGATTATGAGCTTTTTCTTTTTGCATTTTGCACAAATATCCACACACATTTCCCCGCCAATTTCCCCAACATATGCCTCAGTTGTACATATTGTTAAAGCATATGCATATTTCTTCCATTGATTAAGTCATAGTTTTGCACATTTTCCAGCAGTGTGCAGTTGTCAAGTGCTTTCTTCAAATGTACACATGCCGTCAGACAGGTTTCAGTCCATGAATAACACTGCAGGCCTGTAAACTGAGGATTGCCTCCCTGTCTGTGCTCAGTCCGGAAGGTGTGAATTGGATGAATCGTGATCTAAAATAAATTGAAACAACTTCCTTATCCAATTTACAAGTTTGCCACTTTCTTGTAAGCCACCTAGAGAGCTTTGACTGTGGGGCTATATAGAAATGAAATGAATGAATGAGAACACCCATCCCTACTTGGGATGCAGTCACTCTCAGATTCAACACCTGGCGTCCCTGAAAATGTTGAGGTAAACGGGTGATATGGAAGACCTTGACTTGAGACCTTGGAAAGCACACACTAACTTAGATAAACAAATAGTCTAACCTAGTAAGGCAGGTTTCCAAATTATCATTGGTTGGCCCACAGTAGATGTTCATTTTTAGTCAAAGGGGAAGGGTGGGAGATTTGCCAAAATCTCTTGCCATTGTTCAAAGCGATCGATCCAAGAGCCATGGGGGTGTGATCATGTCTTTCTGAAATACAAGAAAGATATGAAATGGAGCAATGAAAGGAAAGCTTGTTTGAGGTTGTATGTGTTTTAAATGGCACATGCATTTTATTTTAATGCAGATTCTCAAACACTTAGCAATAAGCCATTCTTTGGCAAGTGTTCTGGAAAAGCCAACTCAATTCTGCGCCTAACGTGTCTACGATAAGTGCTAATTGCAGAGTAACTGTAGACAATAAAATGGAGCTGAGTTATGAGATGGATGAAAATCACGCAGCTCTGATTTTGCTCCAAATTGGATTCTAAGCCAGTTTAGTCATTTTCATTCTGAGTGCTACACACTCGGCAGCTCCCACCGATTTCAGCGGGTGAATTTTTGCATTTGGTTCCAAATGACTGTGGCCTTTGCTTCAACATGATGCTCTTTCTCATTACTTCTGGGACTTTCACCTCTGCATTCTGACAATGAGGAAGGAGTTCCTAGTCTCAAATATCATGCTGCTTTAATGCATAAGCTGAACTGTTTGATCACTGGAAGTAACTGAGAATGAATCAAGATTTCTTTTAATAACCTTTCAGAAGAAGCCCGGCTATTGTGCAATTGCTGTAAGAGAAAGAGCATGGTAGCCTGCTCTCTGTCTAGTGAAATGGACCATAATGACCAGGTGGAGGAAGGACGCTGCTCTCCAACTAGCAACTGGTCCCATGGGCAGCACAAGACAGAAGTGATGGGGTTTCTGACCAGAGGGCTTGCTTTAGCCCTCATCTGCACATGCAATTGAATGAGGTGGAGATGCAGTGATAGATGTTTATGGTGGGAAAACGAATTTGAGATCCATTTGAGGATCTGGGTGGGATCACATTTTGAACAAAATAAAATGCCTCTCTGCAAGTAGCAATGACCCAAATCTTGTATTTTTCTTTCTGTGCTACCTTTTTTTTAATGTTTGTTTGTTTGTTTTTACACTTGTATGCCGCTAACTCTTCTAGTAGGGATCTCTAAGTGGCTTACAACAATAATCAAAATCACAGCCATTAAAACAGTAAAGCAATAAAATCCTCATATAAAAACAACAATAATGATATAATAGAGGCCATTTCAGAATGTAATAAGTGAGGACAACCATCTACTTCCATATATAAATATCTAAAATCAGTTGTTAAAATCAGTTATTAAAATATCTGGAAAAGAGAAATGTTTTTGTCTGGTGCCAGAAAGAAAACAAATGTTGGTGTGAGGTGAATTTCTCTGGGGAGCCTGTCCCATAAATGGGGAGCAGCACCCAGCAGCACCTTCCTCTATTGCCACCCCTCTCACCTCCTTGAGGGATGATTCTTTGGAAAAACTTCTTGACCAGATCTTAATGGGTGGGTAGGGATATATGGGAAAAGGTGGTCCTTTAGGTAACCAGGCACTTAAATTAGGTCCAGGCTTCACCTGGCAACCAGTGTCACTTGTATAAAATCAGAGGTTTATGGGCCCTTGGACTAACACCTGCTACGAACTGCATGGCTTGATTTTGGACCTGTTGGGTTTGCTGGACCATCTTCAAAGGCTGCCTCACATAAAGCTCATGATGGCAATCTGGTTGCCAGAGCTCGAGTCACTGTGGCCAGGCTCTGTCTGCTCAAGTAGGGGCAAAGTTGAGACACTGGCCGCAGCTGAAGGAAGGCACCCCTGGCCACTGAGTCCACCTGGGCTTCTAGAGACAGTCCTGGGTCCAGGAGTACCCCCTTCCTCCTCCTTTTGCTCTTCCTCCTCCTCTTCTTCCATCGCATTTGTACGCAGCCTTTCTTTCTCTGCAAGGAAGCAATGATAGCTTACACAGTCTCTCCCATTTTATCCTTATGACAACAACCCTGTGAAGTAGGCTATGCTGATAGGGAGTAACTGGCATCCAGTCAACTAGAAGTCACCCAGAAAGCTTCCTGGCTGAGCGGAGACTAGCAGCCTGATCTCCTGGGTCCAACATTGTAACTGGAAGGCCACACTGGCTCTCAATATTGGCTGTTGATTCCTCCCGCCGCCTACCAGCGGGGAGAAGGGCAGCTTTTTGTGGACTTCCATTTTAAAAGGAAATAAAGTATAGAAGAAAACCATTTCACAGGTTCAACAATTTTATAGTGTTACATCTGACAACTTTAAATGGTGAGAGATGTTGGTTTTGAGGGGCCTTGTTACCTATCTGGCACTTTCAGGCTGATAACAGGCTACAGATGTTCATTATTGAAGAAGAAGAAGAGGAAGAAGTGGCGACAACAGTGCTAGTCACTGAGTGACCACATTGAGGGTGGATACCAGCGTAATATGTTGGTTGGGGTGGGGGAGATTTCCATGGATTTCACAGCTCTTATTTTTAAGCCAAGGGTTTTATGGGTTTCCCTCTTCCCACCACCAGACAATCTCTTTACTATGGTTCACACATTTCAAAGGAACTATTGAGCTGTCGGAAATCTGCATACTTAGGAAGTTGGATCATGCATTTATAGTGATGCTGCAGAAAGTGAGATGCTGGCATTAATTCCATGAATGGTCATTGGGAATATACGCCGCTCTTGGCTGTGTCTCCTTGGAGCTCTCTCGACAGAAGAATAATGCAAGCAAATTCCAGTTTAAAGAGAATTTCCCTTCCTAGAACATTATGCAAAGAGATAAATAGCCCAGAAGGCTGACTCACATGGGTGTACTTTGGAGGTATTGAAGCTAGCCAACGTTAATTAGAAACCTCCTGTAATACCGGAAGCAGGCCAGGCTGCGCTGGGCATGTTTGTCTTGTTAGATACAGGGAGCTGGGACTGCCAGGGCTTAATTACATTCATTCTTTTATTTGCATTGACCTAGCATTGTTTATTAGCACATTATTTTTATATCTCACCTTTATTCCCCCTTCAAGCAACCCACAGCACCCCCATGGTCCTTCTCCTTTCCATTTTAGATTCACAACAACCCTGTGAGTTAGGATAGGCTGAGAGTGAGCGACTGGCACAAAGTTGCCCCCTGAGCTTCATGGCCAAGTGGGGACAAAATCCCAGATCTCCTGAATCACAGACCAACACCCTTTCCACTGTCCAGCACTGACTCTTTATGCTTGAGTGGGCCAACCATTTTTATCCTGTGCTCTGGTTCCTAACACTAAGTCCCTCTTCCTTCATGGATCACTGCCTTGTCGTGGTGAAGGGGCTTGCATAGCTTGATGAAGCTATGAGCTATGCCATGCAGGGACACCCAAGATGGACAGGTCATAGCAGAGAGCTCTGACAAAACGAGATCCACTGGAGAAGGAAATGGCAACCCACTCCAGTATCTTTGCCATGAAAACTCCATGGACAGTACCAAAAGCAAAAAGATATGATGCCGGAAGATGAGCCCCTCAGGTCGGAAGGTGTCCAATATGCTACTGGGGAAGAGCAGAGGGCTAGTACTAGTAGCGCCAGAAAGAATGAAGCAACTGGGTCAAAGCCAAAAGGACACTCAGTTGCAGATGTATCTGGTGGTGAAAGGAAAGTCCGATGCTGCAAAGATCTATACTCCATAGGAACCTGGAATGTATGATCCATGAATCAAGGCAAGCTGGATGTGGTCAAACAAGAGATGACAAGACTGAACATCGACATCTTAGGAATCAGTGAACTAAAATGGACAGGAATGGGTGAATTTAATTCAGATGACCATCAGGTATACTACTGCGGGCAAGAATCCCTCAGAAGAAATGGAGTAGCCTTCATAGTCAATAAAAGAGTAGGAAAAGCAGTACTGGGATACAATCTCCAAAATGACAGAATGCTCTCAGTTCGAATCCAGGGCAAACCATTCAACATCACAATAGTCCAAATCTATGCCCAAACCACTGGTGCTGAAGAGGCTGAAGTTGACCAGTTCTATGAAGGCCTACAACACCTTCTAGAATTAACTCCAAAAAATGATGTCCTTATCATCATAGGGTATTGGAATGCTAAAGTAGGAAGCCAAAAGATAACCAGAATAACAGGCAAATTTGGCCTTGGAGTACAAAATGAAGCAGGACACAGGCTGGTAGAATTTTGTCAAGAGAATACGATGGTCATAGCAAACACTCTTTTCCAACAACCCAAGAGATGACTCTACACATGGACATCACCAGATGGTCAACACAGAAATCAGATTGACTATATGCTCTGCAGCTCAAGATGGAGAAGCTCTATACAGTCAGTAAAAACTAGACCAGGAGCTGACTGTGGCTCAGATCATGAGCTTCTGGTTGCAAAATTTAGGCTTAAGTTGAAGAAAGTAGGGAAAAGCACTAGGCCACTCAGGTATGACCTAAATCATATCCCTGATGAATATACAGTGGAGGTTACAAATAGATTTAAGGAATTAGATCTGATAGACAGGGTTCCTGAAGAACTATGGATGGAGGTTCGTAATATTGTACAAGAAGTAGCAACTAAAACCATCCTAAAGAAAAAGAAATGCAAGAAAGCAAAATGGCTGTCTGAGGAAGCTTTACAAATAGCTGAGGAAAGAAGGGAAGCGAAAGGCAAGGGAGAAAGAGAAAGATACAAACAATTGAATGCAGAATTCCAAAGAATAGCTAGAAGAGATAAGAATGCCTTCTTAAATGAACAGTGCAAAGAAATAGAAGAAAACAATAGAATAGGGAGGACCAGAGATCTCTTCAAGAAAATTGGAGATATGAAGGGAACATTTCATGCAAAGATGGGCATGATAAAGGACCAAAATGGCAGGGATCTAACAGAGGCAGAAGAGATTAAGAAGAGGTGGCAAGATTACACAGAAGAACTATACAAGAAAGACCTTAACGTCCCTGATAACCATGATGGGGTGGTCACTGACCTCGAGCCAGACATCCTGGAATGTGAAGTCAAATAGGCCTTAGGAAGTCTGAGCAACAACAAAGCTAGTGGAGGTGACAGCATTCCAGCTGAGCTATTCAAAATCTTAAAAGATGATGCAGTAAAAGTGCTACACTCAATATGCCAGCAAATTTGGAAAACTCAACAGTGGCCACTGGATTGGAAAAGGTCAGTTTACATTCTGATCCCAAAGAAGGGCAATGCCAAAGAATGTTCAAACTACCGCACCATTGCACTCGTTTCACATGCTAGCAAAGTGATGCTCAAAATCCTACAAGCTAGGCTCCAGCAGTATGTGGACCGAGAACTACCAGAAGTACAGGCAGGATTTCGAAGAGGGAGAGGAACTTGAGATCAAATTGCCAACATACGCTGGATCATGGAGAAAGCTAGGGAGTTCCAGAAAAACATCTACTTCTGCTTCATTGACTATGCTAAAGCCTTTGATTGTGTGGATCACAACAAACTGTGGCAAGTTCTTAAAGAGATGGGAATACCAGACCATCTTATTTGTCTCTTGAGAAACCTATATGCAGGTCAAGAAGCAACAGTGAGAACTGGACACAGAACCACTGATTGGTTCAAAATTGAGAAAGGAGTTTGGCAAGGCTGTATACTGTCGCCCTGCCTATTTAACTTATATGCAGAGCACATCATGAGAAAAGCGGGGCTAGATGAATCACCAGTTGGAATCAAGATTGCTGGGAGAAATATCACAACCTCAGATATGCAGATGATACCACTCTCATGGCAGAAAGTGCAGAGGAACTAAAGAGCCTCTTGATGTGGGTAATGGAGGAGAGTGCAAAAGTTGGCCTGAAACTCAACATTAAGAAAACTAAGTTCATGGCATCCGGTCCTCTCACTTCCTGGCAAATAGTTGGGGAAGAAATGGAGGTAGTGGCAGATTTTATTTTCCTGGGCTCCAAGATCACCGCAGACGGGAACTGCAGCCAAGAAATTAAAAGACGCTTGCTCCTGGGGAGGAAAGCTATGGCGAATCTAGACAGCAGACTAAAAAGCAGAGACATCACCCTGCCAACAAAAGTGCGTATAGTCAAGGCTATGGTTTTCCCAGTTGCAATGTATGGCTGTGAAAGCTGGACCATAAGGAAGGCTGAGTGCCAAAGGATTGAGGCCTTTGAGTTGTGGTGCTGGAGGAGACTCCTGCGAGTCCCTTGGACCGCAAGGCGTTCAAATGGGTCAGTCCTAGAGGAGATCAACCCTGACTGCTCTTTAGAAGGCCAGATCCTGAAGATGAAACTCAAATACTTTGGCCACCTAATGAGAAGGAAGGACTCCCTGGAGAAGAGCCTAATGTTGGGCACAACAGATGGCAAAAGAAGAAGGGGACGGCAGAGGATGAGGTGGCTGGATGGAGTCACAGAGGTGGTTGGTGTGAGCTTGAGTGGACTCTGGGGGATGGTGGAGGACAGGAGGGCCTGGAGGAATGTTGTCCATGGGGTCGTGATGGGTCGGACACGACTTCGCAACTAACAACGACAACAAAGGGAACCCATTTCAGATCCTCTTTCAGAACTCCCCTCGGTAGAACATTTTCTTCCCCACGTGAACACATGTGCCATTCTGAGAATTCTGACATATGAAAACTTTGGCTCTGATCAGAAGACACCTCTCTTAGCTCCTGCCAGTTTTGCTTCCTCCCAGAGTAGTAGTTGAGTTTCTGGGCCATCACTGCCTCCCTATTAATGTTCTTACTCTTCTATTGTTACCAGCATTTTAATGATTTATATTATCAGCTATTTAGCATTATGTCTTAGCATCTTACCCATCTCTGCTGAATAAGGGAATAGGGAAGCATTTGCTGGAACAGTTTCTAACTGCTTTAATCGTTGGAGCCTCTCAATAGCATGGGAATGGAACTGGTTTTTGCTGATGTTTTCATAGCAATGCTTCCTCCCACATTTCAGTGTCTGAAATTCAAGTTTGCTCTATCCCCAGTGGGAAGAATTTTGGATCCCTCCTGGCTGTGGGCTTTTGATAGATTTCCAACTGTGCCTGTCATTGATATGGGTAGTTCATTGAGGACAGCCAACTCACTTTCCATTTATTTGGTCATAATTCCATCCCATCGAATTGCTGCATCAGTCTGATTTTTTTAAAAATGCAGCCATATACAACTTTGCAATTTTATATTCAAATTGCCAGCATTGATAATTTTTTAAAGCAAGGATAATATTCACATTTGAATATTTGAACGTAATTTGATTAGATCAATGAGCCAAGCAGTCTGAGGGATAACTGTATTCCAATTCATGTATCAGAGAAGTGTAATTTTCACTTAAAAAGGTAGTCCAAAACAAGGGACTGTTTTATGGGCACCATGCTTCGTGAATCAGACTAGTCATAGAATCATAAAACCATACAGCTGGAAGGAGCCTAGAAGGCCATTGGGTCCAATCCCCTGCTCAATGCAGGACTCAGGTCTCCCATCCCAATACTAACCAGGCCTGATCCCACTTAGCTTATGCAGGATCAGACCCTTCAGGCTATGTGGAAGCTAATTCATATATAATTCAATTTGGTAGTGCTGAGGCAATGATTTTGAGGGAGCAGGGATCTTCAGGTAAATTTCTTTAGTTTGAATGACCTGGCAGAAACACCTCTTCTGAGTGGGATACTTTTCATAGAAACATAGAAATAGAGTGAGTCAGGAGAGGCCTCTCGGGACATCTAGTCTGACCCCTAGCTCCAGCCAGCTCCGCTCACGACATGCCCACCATAAGCATGTCTAGCCTTTTTGTTCTTAGGAATTTCCCCCCTAAAGTGGTGTTTTGATTTTATTCTCTGATTTCTCTATATCAAGTCACTAGGGCAACATCTGAACTTAACAAAGGATTTTTGATAGTTTGTTGGGCCACCCCTATTTTGGGGATGGAGATCAGTACCATGGACAGTTCTTTAAAAGTTCAGGATGAACCCCAAAGGGGTACACAGCCCCTCTGATGTTGGACCTACTAACACCACTGCGGGTTTTGCATATCTAAAAAGGCTCCAGAAGCCCATAAAAATGGCAGCAGAATTAGGAAGAATTGCTCATTGTTGTTATTAATTCTCTCTTGCCCATATTGCTAAACTGTTGGGAAGGCATAAAGACGGGCCGGGGGTGAGGGAAAAGAGAGAGAGAGAGGGAGGGAGGGAGGTGGTGAAGGGAGGGGAAATGACAGTTGTGTTTACAATTTAACAAAGACTTTAAAGTTGTCTCTGTGGAAGAGGGTTCATTCTCTAATAAAAAGAATGCTGCACTTGCACTGGCTCATTTCTCTTCCTTCCTAAAGAGATTAGGATAATCATAAGTGGGTTAAATGGTAAAATCCACAGAAGCTTGTCACCGCTGATCGGCTGCACTGGTGGTGTTATATTAATGGAAAGTGTGCTCCCTTGTAAATACCTTAATTGAAGGTAACCAAAGCATAAAGTTACAATTTGTTTGGGGATTATTCAGACAGGAATAATAGTCATGCTTTAATGAGATCATGTAATGAGTGTAGCAAACTGCTATTCGTTTACTTTGAGTCAGAGTATAAAAAGGGGGAAAAAAGAAAGAAAGGAAGAAGAAGGCTCTGTCTTGCAGGTTGAAAAATGAGCATGTGAAAATGGTGAGACTCATCTGGAGTTCCAGTCCAGCCCTTTTGGCTTCTCCAGGTAGCCATGCCTTGTGGTCTTGGCCTGATCCTCTTGACCTCTGAACAACCAATCCTACTTTCCTGGATGTTTCTTTAGTGCTTGGTGATGTCGAAAGGATGAAGTGTCAAATCTGGGAACTGTTTTATAAAAATGGTAGGCAGAAGCAAGCACCTGTTTGGCTTCAATGCATTCCTCATCAAACCACCGTTTAGAATATCTCCATACTTGATTAACTTGTGGACTGGTCTCATGTATCAGTAGAGGTTTCCATTCCTGAAAGAGGGGGACAGGAGATCAGTGTCCACAGGATTGTTCATGATAGCCTCACTGAGTGTGTGAATACTCTCTCCCTCCAAAAACTCGTTTGCCTCTTGCTCCAGTCTGGAAGCCCACTTTACACAGCGTCCCACCTGTTTGGAAGGCATAATGTGTGTTCCACGCCAGGTTCTAGGATAAACTTGTTGGAATGAAGTGTCTAGCTTCAACACAAGTTTGTGCTTGGATTCTGGCTGAGGCCATGGATTCCCTTGTCTCTATCAATGTTTGGCTCCAGCCAAATCACAACACACAGAGTTGAACATCTTTAATCCTCCAAGATGATTTTCAATCTTCCTGGCTTAAGGCAGTTTGTCTGAAGTGGAGGAATTTGGGGTTCTCCCCGGAAGCTGTCCTGGCAATGGATTTGGACAAGGCAAAAGTGGTTGCAAGGCAGAGGCTGTTAGATATTGAACAACAAGAGGATATTAGCAGAACTCCAAACTTTCTGGCAGTGGAAAATGTTAGATATGTTGTTCCCCAGCTGCTTACCTCTCATTACTTGAAATCCAGAGGTATGTTGTTGTTGTTAGTCATGAAGTCGCATTCGACCCATCGCAACCCCATGGACAACATTCCTCCAGGCCTTCCTGTCCTCCACCATCCCCCAGAGTCCACTTAAGCTCATACCAACTGTTTCCATGACTCCATCTAGCCACCTCATCCTCTGCCATCCCCTTCTTCTTTTGCAGTCTTCCAGAGGTATAGGAGGGCTTTTTTCCTAGCCAGATGGAGAGCACTTCCCCCAGCTGTTGTTGAAGGCTGCTGTAGAAGGATACCCATGTCTTTGCCCCTGTGGTTCAGGAGAAGTAGAACCAATAGAGCATGCCATGCTCTCTGCTCATTTTACCAGGGAGCACGTGGTATGTTTATCCTCTCCCTGATTAGAAAATTTACCAGCCACTCAGATGCAGAGTTGGCCAAAATTTTTCTCATGGGAAGTAACCCACAGATCACAGCCTGGAGTGCAGGTTTTTTGACAGCTGCTAGTAATAGCCAACAGGGTATTGTTTGCAACAAGTATAAATTTAAATGTCTGCCCCCTCCTTTTTAAATATGATGTGTATCATCATCTGTTTAGATGCTGGATTTTAAATCTAAATGCACAGTGATTGGGGTTTTGATAGTGTTTTGTTGATTATGCTGGTCATTGACTGTTTTGATTGATTGATTCCTGGATGTTTTTCTCAGCCTCATTTCTAAAAGTTGGAAAGAACTCTCAAGAATCTGAGCTCCTGACAGCAAGAGGTCAGTGGGGCGGTGGCACCATTCTGAGCATCAGGCTCAACTTTGAAGGTGCTGTCCGTGGTGCTGAACCAGAGGGCCCACGATTCAGCACCACGGATAGTGCCTGGGATAGATACACTGTCTCACAGGGCTGCCTCGCCATACGTGGTGTGGCAGCCATAAGCCTCCACGGCCACAACCTGAATGAGGCTGATGTTTTTGCTCCCCACACCTTGCTTTGCCTCTGGGCTCACCCACCCCTGGGAAAGCTTCCCATGACCTTAGGGTCTTGATTTTGTACACATACAAGAAAAGCTTATCAACAGCATCATCCCATATATATTTACTTGGTAGTAAATTGACCTTCCAAAGGGGCCAACCTGCCTTCAGCACCATGGACAGTGCATTTTGAAGTGCAGGCTCAAGGCTGGAGTGGACACACCAGCCCGTGACATCGGAGACCACACCGCCCTTGGAGAATTGAGAGGAGGGAGTACAGATGTACCCACTGGGGCTCTGGCCTGATGGCACCAATTTGTTCTTGTTGTGGCTACTGTACTGGCTGCCGCTTTGCTTGACCTACACCTAGCAGCCTTCCAGACTGTTGGGAGGATGATGTGACTGGGGCGGAAATGGGAGTAACCCCATCCTCCACACACAGAGATGGCTGAAAAAATTCATGGAACAATGAGGCAAAGTGTCCTTCTTTGTCTTGGGATTCTTCTCAGCAAAAAGTTTGTTTCAGCGTTAAACAAAAAAGTAACCCCAACCTCAATATTAATGAGTTCCTTTATTTATTATGGCTGTTTATTGATACTTATTTCTTGGTGTCTTGGAACATGAAAAATAAAATGAAGAGGAAAAAAAGTCCTACAGTTCCTAGAATTCCCCAGCCATTCATGTGCATTTGTTACCAAAAACCTGGCAAAGAAGAGGTACGAACTAGGGAAAATAACAGGAAATCAATGAAGAGCTTGCCTGATTGAGAATAATCCAAACTGAAATGGGAATAAAATGAGGCTGGTCACAATGTATAGGACTGAGTCTGGAGATACACAATTAGATCCATTTCTTTTGTGAAAAATCTGAATCTTAGCTTCAACTGGTTTAAATTTACCAAGTTGACCTGTGGATGCATTTACTGTACCATCTGCTACCTCTATACTGAACATTATTTTTCTAGCATCGCATCTCTCCTGCACTAGACCAGATGAGTTGATTTTGCCCATGTTGTTCAAGAAGAGGAAACAGTTCCCAGTTCTGACTGGGGAGGAATTGCTTCTCAGGGTGAAGGAGTTCATTGCTTAACTAGCACAAGCAGCAGCAAAATTGGTTAGTATAGCTGGGCTGCGGAACCTCTGTCATCCCAAAGGCCAAATTCCATTTTAAGAAAGCTCCTGGGGGCCACATGCTGGTACTGGGTAGAACTGAAGGCGAAAAGAACAGGGTCAAAATGATTAAAATAATATATCAGCATGTTTTAGTGTAAAGGTCTTATTGCCAGGAACAAAGTCTTGGGTGGGGTATAAAAGCATAACAGCCAGAATACCATGAAACCACCAGAGGTTGGGAGAAAGGGAGTAGGACCATCTGGGAAATAGCTGCACAGGATGGTGGATGGAAAGGCCACCTTGGACATGCCAGATCTTGTCTGATCGGGGATGAAAAGCTGGAAGTGTTATTGGAGCTGATATTAAATGCTGCCCTGGTAGGGATTGCTTTGTTTTTGGAAGGCTTGTGGTTCCCCAGCCGAGAGGTACAATGATTGTGTTGCTTGTGGGCACTGTAGAAATATGATTGCATTTTATGACTTATTCTTGATCCGTGAAGGGACGCTAATAAGCATTCAAAGGACAATGGATCTGGTGGTGTCGGAGGCCCATGCCATTCCTGAAACAGGGGCCATTTCTGCAAGCAAACAAGGCTCTTTTCCTGGCAGTGCAAACTGGCCTTGTTGCAGGGACTGATTCTCCAGGAGTTCCGGTTCACTGCTGGATGTATCCATGAGGAAGAGGGAAATGACTGGAATGACTGTGCTGGAGGTGCCATTGGTGAGCATGGAAGTTCCCTCTGTCATGGTGCAGCAAGGTGGCTTTGCCCTGCCTTGGCTCTTTTGCTCTTGCTCTTCAGGTCAGGATGCCGAGCCTCAAGGTGGGGGGGCCAACCGGGATTTGCCGTGGGGCCAGATCCAACCTTCGGGGGTTCCATTGAGGAACCTTTCCCTGACAACCAAGCAATCAAAAGTTCCCCAGCTTTTGTGCAGCATCCCCTCTTGTATAATGACTGAAGTTCTTCTCTTAAGGCTTAGCTACTTGGCAGTAAGAGCATTAAGCTGGAATATGCTGGCACTTGGGCCACTGGGCCCTGTGCCTCTTTCTTTCTGCATCAAACACCCCTGGAATACAGGCAGTGCATAGGAATCCATCAAGGGGTGGGCATGCGACTTGGACGCAATATCCTGTTCTTGCACATCTACATACCCCTTGCTCCATCGGAATGACACGCATTTGACGAATGGTTGCAAGGCAGGCCTGGGAGAAGCAGCGGCAGGGATGCTCCTGACAGAAACTCCCAGTCTGAAGTAGCCACAGGTTGAGGGCCATTTCCTTGACTGGGCAGTGACATGGGGGGCCACCCCAGGATATACAAACCCAGGGAGTTTCTCAGTGCCTTTCAGGAGACCACAGCTCACCAGCCAGAAAAGCTTCCAGGCATCTGTGGATCAATGAGCATTGGGGTGAGGCTGTTGGTGGGCACAGCATTTGGGGAATTTGGGTTTGGGGTTGATGGGCTGCATGCTCAGAAAGGCATGAGGGTCTCTGACTGGCCAGGCTTGCAGCCTGTGGATTTCTCTGGCAGAACTGAGGGTGGCCACAGGGAGCTACTCCAAGAAAAGGCTTCTAAGGTGACTCTCGGTACGTCCCAGAGGGCGGCTCACAATGGTCACTTTTGTTCCTCTAGCTGAGTATTGTTTGCTGTGACTGGCAGCCATCCTTCATGGTCTTCCAAGTTGAATGATACACCCTTAAAAACACACAGGCATAGAAAAAGAAATGTACGATGGCAGATGAAGGGACATCGGAGCATGGAGAAAGTACGCTCTGCCTCAGAAGTGCGACCTGTCCAACTTCCAAGGGGCTTCTGTGACTGCATATGAGTAAACATGACAAATATGGGACATGGGAAGCCTGCATTCTGGTGCCCGGTCAAGCAGCCTGTGCCACAAGAAGGAAAGTGGGATAATAAATTATAGATTACCATAGGCTGTTGGGTTTCAATTACAGGAAAGCATCATTCACACACATAATTACCCAAGAAATTGCCATAGAAGCCAATCCATTCATTGAATTACAGGACATAACGACTACTTCTGATTACATCTTTTTCATTTATAGGACAGCAATCACAGCCGTGCACCAAGGTCTGACAATTCAGCCTTTTCCAGATCAAAACAGATGTAGTGAAGTAAAAATGGCTGATAAGGAGCCATTGATTTCTGAGTTGCCAAGAAAAGAGATGAAAGAAGTTAATTGCAGCCTGAGCACTTTGATGAGTGGCAACTTATCTCAATGAGTTTCATGTTGGGGAGGAATTCTTGGGCTGAACATGTAACAATATTTTATTGGTGGTAGTATGAACACAAGTTGCATAGATCAGCTATGGAATTCTCAGCCACAGTGTAGCATGGCCCAGCTTGGGTGTCTTTAAAGGGGGATGGGAGGCAGTCAGGGTTGAGAAGACTGACTTGTCATTGCACTCAGGTTCTGCTTGTGGACATCCCGCAGGCAGCTGGTTGGCCAATGTGCCATCACCAGATGGAACACTGGACTGGAGAGAACTTTGGTCGAATTCAGCGAAAGCTTTTTGGATGTTCTTATTCAGAAGTTTGCCTGTATGTTGGGAGGGCACATGGCTAGGTACGTTTCTTTAATTGGGAGAAAATAAATAGGACGCAGATCAAATAAGGTCACTGTTTTGTTTGAGTGCATTTATTCCTTGTTGTTTTATGACCTGATTGTTCATATACTGTGTGTGTCTCTCCATTTGATTTAGAAACAATTTTCAGTGAACAGCTTTCTTCAGTCAAATGTGCAACTCTGTTATTCAAAATGTTGTGGCCTCTTTTCTCTCGGGTGTTGCACATGCCATGTCTCTAGTTAACCTCTACACTGGTTAAAGGAGATACTTGAGCCCCAAATTGTTTTGATAACTTGGTGGAAGCAGCCAGAGAAATCAAGATTTCCACCGGGTGGCACTGGGGAAGTCCAAAGGAGTAGGAGGATGACAATGAATGGAGGCACACTGCTAGCATTCCTTCTCCTTCTGCCCTGGAACAGGGCATTGCTAGTGGCTGTATGAAAGATAAATCGGGGTGGACTTCTTCTCTTCTTCTGGTGGTATCCATAAGCCCCCCTCTCCTTTTTATCCTTGCAGCACAGGTCAGAGCCAGTGATTAGCTAAGGTCACCCACTGCACATGCCTAGGTGTGGACTAGCACCTGGACATCCCAAGATCCAGCCTAATGCTCTAACTACTACACCACATTAGATATCAGATTGTTGTTAGTGGTGAAGTCATGTCCGACCCACCGCGACCCCATGGACAACCTTCCTCCAGGCCTTCCTGCCCTCCACCATCTCCCAGAGTCCACCCAAGCTCACACCAACTGCTTCAGTGACTCCATCCAGCCACCTCATCCTCTGTCGTCCCCTTCTTCTTTTGCTGTCAATTGTTCCCAGCATTAGGCTCTTCTCTAGTGATCTCAGGTTATTGCCCCTTTATTATTATTTTTTTTTAGCAGTCCTCAAATATGTATCAGACTAAGCTGATCACTGTACATAGCTCTGTTGTTGTAAAGTTAATGGGTCTGATCTCTCTTGTTGTTATGCCCCAGAGGTTCTCTTGATGCAGCTAGCATGCCTCAGTCAAGAAGCTCAGATAGCTCTGACATGGAACATCATATTTTTGATGTCCCCACCAAGTGTAAATCAAAACCACAAGTAATTCTGCCAAGGAGAAGAGGTTGGCTCAAGGGCTTGGGGCTGACACAGTCAGCTAGATGGAAGGATCTGGGGCTTGTGTGGAAACAGTGTTTACTAGCATCCTGACATGTCCCATATCCCCTGCTCACATGCTCTGGTGCCAGTTGGGGCTCATGTAAGATCCAAGTCATTCTGGAATAAGAGGCAGAGCAGTGCATGGTCTGAGGCTTTTGCTTTAAAAGCTCTTTGGGAAGTGATTGTCATTAGATGCCATTGCTGTTCCATGCTAGCAAGCGCTCTTTGACTTATGGCAGCCCTATGAATGAGTTTCTTCTTGTATTCCACAGCCCTGCTCAGCCCGTGCTCACTCAGGGCTGTGGCATCCTTTAGAGAGTCCATCCTTCTAATATTGGATCTCCCGTCTCTTCTTCTGCCTTTGACTTTCCCTAGTCTGATGGTCTTCTCCTTCATTTCCTGTGGCAATCCAGTCCCACCATCCCTACTCACCAAGTACTGGACTCCATGAGCTGCTAAATGTAGCTAGAGAGCCAATTAGAGCACATCCCAGGACATAGACTGCCTTGCAGAAAACCTTCCAAGGTCAGAGACAGAGAGCCTAGAACAGACAGGTCTCGAGCCTCCTCCAGCTTCCTTCCTTCCCCCGCCAAAGTCCCTTTGATGGATGGGCTGGGAAAAAACAAAGGTCAGAGGATGAGGAGGGAAAGATGGTCTCTACTGCTTCCTTTGTCTTGCTGGGTTTAGCATGGCAGGACACTGGAGACTCGGGGGGCTCCAAATTTGGGGGCTGGATGCTGTCCATGGGATTGTTTGGCTTAAACAGGGCACACCACTGCTCCACCAGTGCCCCATTCCCTCTCCCAGACAACATCGCACATTCTTTGTTGAGAATCACTGCCAGCCCAGTCTGTTTTTCTGTGAAGGGGAGTGCCTCCTTCCAGTCTTATTTTTCAGCTTCTGCATAGGTCAGATCTTCTCTGCACAAGCCGGTACTGTGCTCTTGTTTCTCCACGCCCTGGTAGGGTTGCATTTCCGCTGGCATTCACCACCTCAGCGTGCTAGTAGAGGGAGTGATAAATCATCCCGTAAGGTTAAAATAAGGATGTCTAAGCCAGGGTTACATAATCAGATGCGGTCTAGTAATGAGCAACGCCTGCCTCTCTTAAGGACGCTGAGATGTGCTCGACGCCAAGTGCAAGAGAGAGAAAAAACTGACGGGGTGCCTGTGAGCATCAGTGCCCCCCAGTGCGCTCCCATTTCCCCCCTTTCCCTCCCACAGATGTGGATTCTGAGGGATGGCTTTCTTTTAGAATCATCCTGGTGATTTCCAGTGGCAGATGTGAAAGGCTGGAAGGGTGGGGAATAACCTTCCAGCTCAATGGAGATGAAGTTTCTGAACTTCAGACTCAGTGGGGAGCATCTTTTCCCCAGTGGGTTCAGCTGGCTTAGTGGGAGCCATATGCAGTGTGTAATGAGGTTCATGAATTGACAATCCATAATGGGATCTCATGGGTCCCCCCCTACCACCTTTGCATTCCTTCTCTATCTCCCTCCCTCCCTTCTTCTTTGTTTCTTTATTCTTTCAAAGAGAAGGGTAATGATAGCTGAATTTGAGTCTCCTGATGCTGACAGAGGGATAATGAATAAAATTGGCCCTAGTTATAAAATGAGCCCCTAGAAGAAAATTATAATCAAACTCCTAAGTGGTTGTAATCGGTAAGGAACAGAAGAGAAAGCTGTTTAAATAAAGCTCCAGCTGCAGGCAGTTTGAAGGGTTTACACATGCCTTGGTTGCCATTATGATCACAAAGTGATTTAGAATAAAGTAAGATGGATGTATGTGAGGCATGATCCTGCCTGAATGCAAAGTATCCTGTTGCAACTCCAAAAGCAGATACCTGGGGGAAGAACGGCGTCCCTGTCCAAGGTAGGCCTGGCGGGGCCCTTTCCAAGGGCCCATGTTGCAACAGGGTCCTCAGCGATAGTGCTGTGGAGTTGCTCCTCCTCTCTACCATTGAAACCTGCTTGTTCAGCTGATCTAGACAGGCGGCAGTGGTGAGGACAAGGAGGGGTAGGGAGGTGGCCCTCACCCAGTGGCTCTCAGCCTGTCAAACAAGAATAGCAAAGTCGTACAGCTGGAAGGGACCTAGAGGCCCATCAGGCCCACCTCCCTGCTCAGTGCAGGAGTGCAGGTCAAAGCATCTGTTCGCCGTGATGGGAAAGAGAAGCCAGGACACCTGCTGGCAATGGTGGTGCAACCAATTTTCATTCCTGGGAACCCCTCCTCTGTGTCCTTCTTCCACCTCACCTCCATAGGACGTGGAGACTTGGATCATTGGCAGATGCAGGATTAGAAGTGACCCATGAGGGCTGGAGCCCTGAATCTTTCATTTGGAGCTCCAAGTCTCTGGGAGGCCAGCTACCCACTGCTGTGCTGTCCATGGGCACTTGCTGAAACGAGGATCCAATTGAAACATGTGGTAGCAGTGACAAAAAGAGACGGAGGAACAAGACCTTCTGGTGGCAGTGGTGGTGTGAAGGGAGGCTCACCATGAGAAGGACTCATGGAGATTGCCTTGTCCACGGACCCTCCAAAACTAGAGCTGGCCCTGGAAACAAGAAAACAAGGATGGGAATCCAGAACTGACAGATTTCCCATCCACCATTCAGTGGAGAAAACACCACTCCATCAGCATTTTTGGGATTTGGAGGCAAAGTTTGATCATCCATCTGATGAGTTGTGGACTTCTAATTTGTAAAATGCATTTGCATGTCTTTGGGCAAATTCCTGAAAATCTGCACATCAGACACAAGTGTGCAATCCCTCCCCAAAACACATATTTTCGTTCTTTACAGTTGTACAATTTTATGGGTGTTGTTTATTTTGCACATTTTTCTGTATCAAACATTGTGAAAAAATATGCAAAAAGGCATTTAAAAAAACCAGCCTGCAAGTCTCACAGACTGTGCAGCTTAGCAAAGCTAGTCTGCTGCGGATTCTGTGGGAGGATGCCAAGAAATGCTAACTCATTTGAGCGCCTTGCCATTTTCTCCAACATCCTGGTATCCAAGTAGAGGATGCTGGATGGCTGACTCCGAACATCCCTCATTATTTAATGGAATTAATGTTGGTGAATTAAGGTGCCCCAGCTCTTTTCCTGACATGCTCCTTGCCTTTTTCAGCCAGGGATGGTGCGAGAGGCGCTCTGTGAAAAGGATTACTGATAACAACAAGGCCAAACCAAAATTTCATACTCTCCGTTGCTGGATGCATAGCAGAGAACGACACAGGGGAGCCCCGAAACCCTGGCCAAGTCCCCTTGGGTCCTCTCCAAGAAGCTCAACAAGAAGCTAAGCATGGTGACAGAAGGAGCATCATCCCTTGCTCAGCCACCTTCTTACAGCAAGGCAAGGACTGAAACCCACATCCCTGAGGAATTTCTCTGAGATTCTTAGCTCAGAGGCAGGGAAACAAAGAGGTTGCGAGAGGGCCAGCAGGGTTTCAGGACAACCCAGCAGATAACTCTGTAAGTTTTTCCACCAAATTTTCCACCTAGCCAGGTTGCTGCTGGTAATAAACACATGTCAAAAATAACCAGCAGTTCAGTAGGTTATGCAGTTATGTTAAGCCACTCTTTGTCCTCTTGTCCCTTTGGTGAATTTTGATGTAGCGGCATCCTCCCCACGCTCCCAGTAGCTGCCTTTCAGGTATTTCATTAAAATGCATTGCTTGCAGAGACATCCTGTGGGCATGAATAATAACAACTCCTTAAAGGAGATCTATCATTCACGGGTAAGCGAGCAGCAATAGGACCAGCAGAAGGCAGTTCAGTTGCTCAAGGGAGTGGCCGCATCTTGTCCCAGTGCTGCCAGGAGCCGCTTGCAGGGCTGCGTGTTCACACTTGCTCGCCAACGATTACCTTGGCTATCAATGGAAAACCTTTCATTTGCTTAATAGCACATTTTAAGAGAGAAAATCAATGACTTCTGCCAGTGCTAAGCAGGAACCCCTGGGACATGAGCTCAAATCTCTGTGGCCCATTGATTTACCGGATTCATGTTCAGCACATCTGTACTTCCAGACCTTGGTTCCACCTCTTCTATATAGAACAATACAGATGTTATTTCTGTTTTTATTAGGACAAGCCCACCTTGCATGCTCATCCCCCAAATTCTCCCAACATGCCTTATAATTCTTAAAATTATAATGAGGCAAGGATGGGAACATGGACTGGATTAGAAAACCGGCATAGCAACAAGGGGACAGTAGCTCCAGCCTGGTCTGATGATTGGTGGAATGAAACACCTGGAAGGCTTGCTAGTTCCCAGCCCTCTCTGCTTAGCCGATGGGGGCACATAGAAGAGGATCCTGGCAGAGGCCCTGGAGGCAGATGTGCAGAGAGCGTGGTCTCCTGGGGCCATCACCTGCAACCAGAGACTGTCAGGCTATGGGAGCAGCAGAAGAAAACTCCATTATCCCAGTGGTCATGATGGTGCTACGATTTAAGTGACTTCAAAATGCAAAACTGCACATGCTCAGAGTGCTTTTTTTAAAGTCAAGGATTGAAAATGGCCTTGTTCTGACATTTTATGGACTGCCAACACTTGTAAAGCTGGGATAATGGCTGCGCCTGGGGTGGAGTGGAATGAGTTGTGGGTTTCACAACTGAATTAATAGCCGTGACCTTCTAATGACCCCTCCCCCAAAGTGAGAAAGGCAGATCAAGGGGAACCCTCAAGCCACAAACCTGCTCCTTTTGGGGTGTGGGGTGCGACCCTATCAAGAACAGGTTAGATTCGCCCTATCTGGTCAGAGGGACAGTCCTGCAAGAGCATCTCAAATTTGTCTGGGTTGAGCAGTTGGTGCTCAAATGCCCCTGGACTCAGCCGTCGGGCTGTTAGCGCTTGTAGTGGCGTCACTCATCAGCAGCGCTTATCCACCAGTCCCAGGCTTGGGTGGGCTAGTTGTGTTAGCCCAAACAAGGCTGCGCACTTAAGGGTTGACTCTTGATACCGAAAACATTCAGCTTCGCAGCTGGAACGTATCCTTGGATGGGACCTGGTTGCTTCTGCCCTTTCCATTTCTCTGGCTACGTTAGTATGGATGGAAATTAGAAATATGCTTGGAGGAATCGGACCAAGGCTCAGCAACATTGTACCTGGTTCTGGATGGTTAGGAAGGGAATAATCTGGTACCTGGTGCTATTTCAGGGTGTGTGGGGGAACTGCATTACATCTGACAAAGTTTGTCTCTTTAGGTCTGCAATAACTTACACCTAAGGGAGCCAGGTGTATGTTCTTCGCCTCTGAGTATAGTTTTAAAGTGAGTATATTCTAGTTTTTGTACTTTTAAAGAATTGTATTGCAAACCACAAACATTACATGACCTCTTTTGCAGCTGCATACTTAATATGCAAAAACAATTAATTGTCACTTTCTTCCAATCAAGGTAAGATGCAAATTGAAGCATTGGGGTTGCAGAGCTGAGGGGCAAAGGAGCATTCTCTCTGTTGATGCTCACAGTGGCTGACAAAAGCTGTCTGAAGAAACTTCTTTTGCCTATCACGTTCCCTATGACGCAGCTTTCATGGCAGCCAGTATCCATTCATGGGAGCCAATTCCCCCTGCGTTTATCTTCCATCTCACCTCCATAGGGTGGGGACACTTGGAACATTGGCGGATGCAGGATTGGAAGTCCACCATGGCTGGAACCCTGGACCTTTCATTTGGAGACCCAGGCCCCTGGGAGGCCATCTATCCACTGCTGTGCTGTCCATGGGCAAACTGGGGATGGATTTCTGCTGCATCAGATTCCCTTGGATTGGCTGGATTCTCACCCACATGCTCTTCACCTCCTGCCTTCCCCCCAAATATTTCCATCCAGCTTTTCCCCCCCTGAAATTGAATTTCCTTCACTTCTCTCTCCATATGTCCTCCTCCTCTTTTACAAAAGGTTGTCCTTGGGAAGCAGGGTCTTTAAATGGTCCACAAACACACAGAGTGAGTTTTTAAAGCTTATGCGACTTAGTATATGCAATATTTTTGTTTTATGGACCCCCCCACCAATCTTTTTGGTACCTAGCACTGCCCCTGCCCCTGAGTTGGTGGTTCTCTACACAACTGGTAATGCTGATGACCTGAAGTGCTGTCTTCTAAACATCTCCACCATGGCTTCAAGGTTCATGGACGGTGCCTTCCTCTTTGGGAGGAGCTGCAGAGCACTTACTTTCCATGCAGAAGGTCTCAGGTTCTATCTCAAGGAAGAACAGGTAGACTGCCACATGTGGCTCTGGACCGCCACCTCCACTCACTGAGTAAAGCAGTGTTGGGTAGAAAGATCTCTAGATGTTTTGGTCTTCATTTCCCAAAAATCCATTCAGGCTTGGCCAGTACATAGACACAGACAACATATGTCCCTCCAGATGTTGGACTACAACTCTGTGAAGAAGGGGACCCAGTGGAGGTGTCTTGCCAGTGGCCCTTCAAAATCCTAGGGACAGCATTACCCAATACCCTGATGTGACTACTGAGTGCAGAGTCCTTTGTCCTTCCTGGTAGTTTTCCAACATTTCACTTAATGCAAGTTATTTGTCATGTCTGCTTTATGAGAAAGCGTTCACTACCTTGAAAAAAATGAAGTGTTTCTGAACAGGCGGGAACACCAGAATTACACCTCTTGAATTCCTTAGTTTTGCTGGGAGATTATGTACATCTTGTTTTGATTTTGGTTCCACCAATCCCAGATTTAGTAGTCTCCATTTACAGGTCACTATAACTGGATTGTTATAATTAGACCTCGCTCTAATTAAGATGGAATGCAATATCATCAGTGCCTGGTGTTTACTTCTTTCCATTGATCCAATCCAGCCTTCTGTTGTATGGAAGTTTAATTAAAACCAAAATTTCAAAGCACCAATGAGAAAAAAAATCGTTGTGCATAGGGATTAAAATCTAGCACATTATGTTTTAGATATGGTTAAAGAGTGTGGTGAGTGTAAATACAGAATATGGAAAGTCTGCTCTGGAAGCGGGAGATCTTTGGCCAGCGGTATGTTATCTTCAGGGAAACATCCACATATTGGATGCAGCCTCGTACTGATTCAGACCCTCGCTCCAATTTGCTCGGGAGTGCCGGCACGGACTGGCAGCAACAGCTCTTTAGAGTTTTAGGTGGGAGACTTTCCCAGCCCCTAACTGGAGAAGCTGGGGACTGAAGCCATGCAACTTTCTGCAGGAATTGCTGCTGCTCCTCCAGCTGAGCTAAGGAGGTATATCAGGAGCCACGTGGACAGTCTGCTAGGAGTTGTGTGTCAGTACTAGGCCCCAGATGAGCAATTAGCAGGGCCCACTCTGATTCCCCCCTTCCCCTTGCACTCTCTTCTCTTCTCTCCCCTTGACCTTGGCCTTCTCTTCCCTCTTCCCTCTTCTTCCTCAATCTGCAAGGTGGTGTTCAAAGGACAGACATTCTTGCCAGAGATTTGAAATGAGAGAGGGCTTCCGAAATTGCCTCTCAGTTTGCCCACCTAACGGTTTCACTTGCAAGTGTGTCCCAGACTGCCCTCTGATACAGTATGCCAGGAGTCTCGTCTTATCAGTCCTGGTCCTTTTAAAGTGGGACTCTTGTTGTTGTTAGTCACGAAGTCGTGTCCGACCCATCGCGACCCCATGGACAACATTCCTCCAGGCCCTCCTGTCCTCCACCATCCCCCGGAGTCCACTCAAGCTCACACCAACTGCCTCAGTGACTCCATCCAGCCGCCTCATCCTCTGCCGTCCCCTTCTTTTGCCATCTATTGTTCCCAGCATTAGACTCTTCTCCAGGGAGTCCTTCCTTCTCATTAGGTGGCCAAAGTATTTGAGTTTCATCTTCAGGATCTGGCCTTCTAAAGAGCAGTCAGGGTTGATCTCTTCTAGGACTGACCGGTTTGATCGCCTTGCTGTCCAAGGGACTCGCAGGAGTCTTCTCCAGCACCACAACTCAAAGGCCTCAATCCTTTTGCGCTCGGCCTTCCTTATGGTCCAGCTTTCACAGCCATACATTGCAACTGGGAAAACCATAGCCTTAACTATACGCACTTTTGTTGGCAGGGTGATGTCTCTGCTTTTTAGTATGTTATCTAGATTTGCCATAGCTTTCCTCCCCAGGAGCAAGCGTCTTTTAATTTCTTGGCTGCAGTCCCCGTCTGCGGTGATCTTGGAGCCCAGGAAAATAAAATCTGTCACTGCCTTCATTTCTTCCCCATCTATTTGCCAGGAAGTGAGAGGACCGGATGCCATGATCTTAGTTTTCTTAATGTTGAGTTTCAGGCCAACTTTTGCGCTCTCCTCCTTCACCCGCATCAAGAGGCTCTTTAGTTCCTCTTCACTTTCTGCCATGAGAGTGGTATCATCTGCATATCTGAGGTTGTTGATATTTCTCCCAGCAATCTTGATTCCAACTGGTGATTCATCTAGCCCTGCCTTTCTCATGATGTGCTCTGCATATAAGTTAAATAGGCAGGGCGACAGTATACAGCCTTGCCAAACTCCTTGCTCAATTTTGAACCAATCAGTGGTTCCGTGTCCAGTTCTCACTGTTGCTTCTTGACCTTCATATAGGTTTCTCAAGAGACAAATAAGATGGTCTAGTACTCCCATCTCTTTAAGAACTTGCCACAGTTTGTTGTGATCCACACAATCAAAGGCTTTAGCATAGTCAATGAAGCAGAAGTAGATGTTTTTCTGGAACTCCCTAGCTTTCTCCATGATCCAGCGTATGTTGGCAATTTGATCTCTAGTTCCTCTCCCTCTTCGAAATCCTGCCTGTACTTCTGGTAGTTCTCGGTCCACATACTGCTGGAGCCTAGCTTGTAGGATTTTGAGCATCACTTTGCTAGCATGTGAAATAAGTGCAATGGTGTGGTAGTTTGAACATTCTTTGGCATTGCCCTTCTTTGGGATCGGAATGTAAACTGACCCTTTCCAGTCCTGTGGCCACTGTTGAGTTTTCCAAATTTGCTGGCATATTGAGTGTAGCGCTTTAACTGCATCATCTTTCAGGATTTTGAATAGCTCAGCTGGAATGCTGTCACCTCCACTAGCTTTGTTGTTGCTCAGACTTCCTAAGGCCCATTTGACTCACATTCCAGGATGTCTGGCTCGAGGTCAGTGACTACCCCATCGTGGTTATCAGGGATGTTAAGGTCTTTCTTGTATAGTTCTTCTGTGTAATCTTGCCACCTCTTCTTAATCTCTTCTGCCTCTGTTAGATCCCTGCCATTTTGGTCCTTTATCATGCCCATCTTTGCATGAAATGTTCCCTTCATATCTCTAATTTTCTTGAACAGATCTCTGGTCCTCCCTATTCTATTGTTTTCTTCTATTTCTTTGCACTGTTCATTTAGGAAGGCATTCTTATCTCTTCTAGCTGTTCTCTGGAATTCTGCATTCAATAGTTTGTATCTTTCTCTTTCTCCCTTGCCTTTCGCTTCCCTTCTTTCCTCAGCTATTTGTAAAGCTTCCTCAGACAGCCATTTTGCTTTCTTGCATTTCTTTTTCTTTGGGATGGTTTTAGTTGCTGCCTCTTGCGAACCTCTGTCCATAGTTCTTCAGGCACTCTATCAGATCTAATTCCTTAAATCTATTTGTCACCTCCACTGTATATTCATCAGGGATATGATTTATGTCATACCTGAGTGGCCTAGTGCTTTTCCCTACTTTCTTCAACTTAAGCCTAAATTTTGCCACCAAAAGCTCATGATCTGAGCCACAGTCAGCTCCTGGTCTAGTTTTTACTGACTGTATAGAACTTCTCCATCTTTGGCTGCAGAGCATATAGTCAATCTGATTTCTGTGTTGACCGTCTGATGATGTCCATGTGTAGAGTCATCTCTTGGGTTGTTAGAAAAGAGTGTTTGCTATGACCATCGTATTCTCTTGACAAAATTCTACCAGCCTGTGTCCTGCTTCATGTTGTACTCCCAGGCCAAATTTGCCTGTTATTCCGGTTATCTTTTGGCTTCCTACTTTAGCATTCCAATACCCTATGATGATAAGAACATCATTTTTTGGAGTTAATTCTAGAAGGTGTTGTAGGCCTTCATAGAACTGGTCAACTTCAGCCTCTTCAGCACCAGTGGTTGGGGCATAGACTTGGACTATTGTGATGTTGAATGGTTTGCCTTGGATTCGAACTGAGAGCATTCTGTAATTTTGGAGATTGTATCCCAGTACTGCTTTTCCTACTCTTTTATTGACTATGAAGGCTACTCCATTTCTTCTGAGGGATTCTTGCCCGCAGTAGTATACCTGACGGTCATCTGAACTAAATTCACCCATGCCTGTCCATTTTAGTTCACTGATTCCTAAGATGTCGATGTTCAATCTTGTCATCTCTTGTTTGACCACATCCAGCTTGCCTTAATTCATGGATCTTACATTCCAGGTTCCTGTGGAGTATAGATGGTTGCAGCATCGGACTTTCCTTTCACCTCCAGATACATCTGCAACTGAGTGTCCTTTTGGCTTTGACCCAGTTGCTTCATTCTTTCTGGCGCTACTAGTACTAGCCCTCTGCTCTTCCCCAGTAGCATATTGGACACCTTCCGACCTGAGGGGCTCATCTTCCGGTGTCATATCTTTTTGCCTTTTGGTACTGTCCATGGGGTTTTCATGGCAAAGATACTGGAGTGGGTTGCCATTTCCTTCTCCAGTGGATCACATTTTGTCAGAGCTCTCTGCTATGACCTGTCCATCTTGGGTGACCCTGCACGGCATAGCTCATAGCTTCATTGAGCTACGCAAGCCCCTTCGCCACGACAAGGCAGTGATCCATGAAGGAGAAGTGGGACTCTAACATACTCCTATTCGTGAACAAAAATGTTTCACATTTTAAAATCTGCTTCTATACACCCCTTTCCCCACACACTTTCAAAATATTTTAATCTTAATCTATGCAATGTTCACTTTTTGGTTAAATTTAAATTTATCTAGAAATTATAAACAGGATGCTTTATTGCAGCTCATTTTGCTTCTCTGTTCAGAGCACTGTATTATGTGCATCTCATTGCGTGTTGGTTAAATGGCTGTGGTGGGATAGTGGATTGAGGCTGTGTGAGTTGAGTCTGGGTCAGTATGCTCTGTTACTGAACTGGAGACGGCAGTCAGTGGGCAGTGGCCAACTCGGCCAAAGAACAGAGGGTGGCTATCATTTTCATGGCCTCCTCATGGAGTCCATCTGACCGGCTATGCCAGGAGGTAGAAAGCCACTAGATCTAGGCTGTTGGGATGAATGCAAGAAATGAGGGAAGACGGGAAGGCAGTTCTCACCTTTGGCATCCATGTGCTGACATAATATTTGGCAGCTGCCTTATATTCTAGCAGACTGCCCATCTAGCCCTGTGTTTCTGAAGTGCCAGGGACTCTTCCAAGGTCTCAGGCAGTGATCAGTATTCTCCTTCATCTCCTACTTGGACCTTTTAGGTGGGAATGTCATAGGCTGGCTCCCATGTAAAGATGTGAGCTACCTGTGAGCTCTAGTCCTTTCCCACTGCTTTCTACCATTCCTTCAACAGACTGGTATCTTCTTATGCAAGGCATGAGCTCTCCCAATAAGCTACAGACCCTACCTTAATCAGTTGAGCTCTAGCCCCCTAAAAAATACCACCATCCTCATATAGTCAGTCAGATCCTTTCAACGGTTCCTGCTTGCAACTCGACCTTTGACCTTCTGCTTGCAAAACATGTGTCCTTCGACTGAACTCTAGTTCTACCCAGATCAATATGGAGCAGTTCACTCTGCGCTCCTGTATCCTCAGACATCAAGGCTATCAGGTCAGGCATGCAGGGCTTCTCTGCTTAAGACCTGTGCCTACCCTGCACCAGTGCAGAGAGCTCTGGGTGAGACAGGGCACAGTCCTAACCTTGCTGTCAAGTGGTGATCCCATCCCTGTTCAGGACATCTGAAGGGACCAGGGCAAGGCTGGGTTGGGTCAGCAAGGCAATGGTTCCCCCTTCTCTTTTTGAAAAGAAGGTTGAGTCTTGTAAACAAGCTTTCCCGGATTCTGCCCCGCATCCACAGACAGAACGAGTGGGATGACATAGGCCAATAAATATTGTTCTAATCTCACATTTGTACCTCACTACTCAGAGAGTTCAACACACAACGAGATTTATCATTCTGTTGTTATTTATATGCTGCAGCATATGTATTATGCATCTGGAGAGGCAAATTAGCATTATCAAAATGCCAGTGCCATATGAGATATTGGTGTGGTAGGAGCCCCACGCCCCAATTTTAATCTCATTTGCTGTCATTTGTTTTCCTTTTCTGTCACATGAAGCACTCTCGTTATCTTTCATCAGGTAAGGACATGACTTTTTAACTAGTTTTTGAAGTCAAGAGAGAGGCCTTTCTTAGACTATTCACTTTTTGTCTGGATGTTGAAGCTGGGATGGCCTTCAGTTGCCCAAATGAAGTGTGCATATCTTGTGAATCTTTCATCTGACCAGCTTGGATGATACTCGCCAGTCGGCCTGACTAGATCCTCCCGGTGACTTTGGGAGGGCCCCGGGCAAAGTGCCTTTTGGTGTTTCTGCTGTCCTGTTCAGGCACCGTCCCTCCATGCCTCAAAGGAGAACTCAGAGAGGGAAGACAATTCATCATCTGCTGCTCCAAGGCATTCCAGGCCAGAAGACTCAAGGGGCACTCTTTCAATGCCGCCTTCACTGACTCCATACCATAGCAAGTGGCTGCAGAACTGAACAAAGGCCCTTTGAGGAGCAGACAACCCCTGCGAGGGTGTGGAGTCAACCACAGGTCCAGACCTGCCAGGCTTTAGAAGGCCTCTGCACATTGCTGAGAGAACAGTTCTTCTTGAGTGACCTTGTCTTGCCATCTGGAATTGGGCTCTGTCTGATCCTTCTAGTGACTCTAACTGCTTCAGGTTGGTTCCTGTGGGAACCTTGAGCCAGACTAGACACAAATAAGCTTCTCTCAGGCTTATTTGGCAGAGGGTGCAATTCAAGGGTGGACATGAGTTGTAATGTCAACTTCCCACAGGGTCCTGCATATTTTCACAGAGGAGCATTGGGGGAAAAGAAGGTCTGCAGGCTTGGTGGCCCAGCATGGAAGGCCTGAGACAGGTGTTAGCACTGGTGGACCCTGGAAATGCAGCCTTGGCAGTGGGCACCTGACAGCTTCCTCATGGAGATGCGTGAGACTGGGGAGGCAATGCCCAACCTGCCCACCCCTTCTACGCCTCCTGCCTCCATCTTCGTTGCCTGCACAGGGGGGCAGGCTGTTCAAATTGCAGTCGCACTCACACAAATCATGTGGCTTCTGTGGCCAATGAGCCTGGTAAATCAGACAGGCAGGGGCCCAGGGCCATTGGACAAATCCGCTCCTTCCACCTGGCCTTGCTGGGGTTCCCAGCAGGCCATACCTCCTCTGCCTCTCTCTCTGCCCCACCTCTTTTCTGCAAGCGATCTCTTGGTGGCTTCCAGGCTTTTGTGCAGCCGTTTCCCGTACCAAAAGGGCAGAAGGCCTCTCCTAAGGCAAAGCGCTTTAAGCTACATTACGCTGCTGTTTCCAGTCATCTCTGTTTACGTCTGCCGGCCCTTGGCTGCTGCACAGCTCATCACTGCAAAGTGGCCCAGGAGAACCGTTCAGGGATGGAATTCGGCTCTTGGTCTGCAAAAGGGTCAACGCTCCAGGGATACATTGTAGGGGCAGCAAATGCCATCGGGGACTGTAAATATCCTGCGCGCGCAGTTCAGCTTTCACTGCCCCGCAGCTGAAGGAAGACAGCGGAACATGCGAGAGTGAAGACCTGGGCTGCTCTGTCTCTTGTCAGTTACTCTAGTTAAGTTGTCAATCCATCACACAGACGGTGGTGCACAGCCCTAAGCACCATGTCTACCTGTCAGAGCCCTGTAATAAGCAATCGCTTCTCGGTGGGGTGGACAGCAAGCCGCAAATGACCACTGAGTGGCTGCAACGGCAGCTGCCCTGCCTGGTGGGAGCTGATGGCATTTGTGGAAGCTGAGATGGATGCACGCTTTCACACAGGACTGGGAACGCTGCGTTGTCACTGAGACAAAGCCATCTTTAAAAAAGAATGTCTGCCCTGGCAGCACTGCTATGAATGTATGTGCCCATGGGAAGTTTGGGTCCAGGTCCAAGGTGTCAAAGGAAAGCCTTCACTCAGTTTAGGAGACAGTCAAAGCTTCTTATGCTGCACTTGATCAGGCTGCAGGGTGAGAGCCTCCGGTCACATTTGCTTTGGGACCTGCACTGTCTGCCCTGCCCAAGCAGGATACGGGCTTTTATACCATTGGAGTTGCCCTAATAACAGTTATATGCTTTGTATTTTGGAATGTGGAAAGCTTCACCTGTCTTCCTTAACCCCACCACCTGCAATCTGCAGGGCTTTTTCCCCATTCTGGTTCCTTCTGTGGGAAAAGAAGATTGAGCCCCAAGATAAGCAGATGATTCACCCTCTGGCTGATCACTTAATTGCAGAGCAGCACCAGCAGGAGAATTGATCCATGGCTGCATGTCGGAATCCATAACATTTGTCTCTCACGAACTGGTTGGTATGTACACATGTCTTTTGTTATCCCGTCAGCAAAATGAAAATGGTTGCAGCTGCGACTGTTGCAGCTGCGCTCTCCATTGCAATTCAAAATACCTGGCCAGCTCATGCTTTGTCTTAAAGGAATTTCCTACCTCTGTCTGGAAAAAGGAAACATTGAAATCTGCTAAATTCCGTAACTTCTGATTGCTTTATTTGTTATCTGTTAAGTCCTTGATGCATCATGATTTCCTGATTTCTCTGATGATTTTGTGTTACTTCTGTAGTGTAATTTTGTGCTTCTATGGTGTTCTGGTATACTGGCCATTCAAAGTCTCATTCCCCTCCCTACCATGCATACATGACACCAACTCCATAAAACACTTTGTACATGTTCTGTTCCTTGTAGTTAGTTTTATACTGACTACCCTTCAGTGCTTTTCTGTTAGGAATTTCTGTTTGCCATTAATGAACTGTTAAATGCTTGATTGTACACTCTCTTTTGGATCAGGATATTGATTCCTGGCAAGTCTGAAATCCTGACCATACACACTGAAACAAAAGATGTTGTTTAATTGCAAAGTTGTACCTGACACATCGCGACCCCATGAACAACATTTGTCCAGGCTCTACTGTCCTGCACCATCCCCCGGAGTCCACTCAAGCTCACACCAACTGCTTCAGTGACTCCATCTAGCCACCACATCTTCTGCCATCCCCTTCTCCTTTTGCTGTCAAGTGTTCCCAGCATTAGGCTCTTCTCCAGGGAGTCTCTCCTTCTCATTAGGTGGCCAAGTATTTGAGTTTCAGCTTCACTATCTGGCCTTCTAAAGAGCAGTCAGGGTTGATCTCCTCTAGGACTGACCGGTTTGATCGCCTTGCAGTCCAAGGGACTCGCAGGAGTCTCCTCCAGCACCACAATTCAAAGGCCCCAATCCTTTGGCACTCAGCCTTCCTTATGGTCCAGCTTTCACAGCCATACATTGCAACTGGGAAAACCATAGCCTTGACTATACGCACTTTTGTTGGCAGGGTGATGTCTGTGCTTTTTAGTATGCTCTCTAGATTTGCCATAGCTTTCCTCCCAAGGAGCAAGCGTCTTTTAATTTCTTGGCTGCAGTCACTGTCTGCAGTAAAACAAAAGACAGAGAAGTGTAATTGTATAAGGGACCAGGTTGTTCTTTGGAGGGCAAAAGGAGCTCAAGACTTGCTTTTTTGTCCAGGTTCCTGGTGTGGAATCTTAGGGAGAAATAATGTAATCACTTCTTTCCAGTAACTTTTCATCTCTTTACTTGGCTCTCCTTACTGAGACCTAACTTATCAGTGTAACTCTTAGGAGGACTTTTTGAGAGACGCTCCAAAATGTCTTCCTGTGTTGGAAGAGGCTTTGGCCGGTGGTGTTCCACTGCAATGGTTAAGAGTGCAGAACCTGGACTCAGGTGATCTGATCATGGAGTCAGCTGGGTGACTTTGGGCCAGTCACAGACTCAGCCTGATCCGCCTCATGAGGTTAAGCAGGGACTACAACCCACCTTTTCACTGAGCCATCCACCCTTACCCGAGACCCCTTTCTTGCTCAGTCACTGCTGGCTTAGGGCAATTAAAATAAAAGCAATGTACAGACCATGCTCAGTCAGGATGGAAGACTGACCAGCTGTTGGAGGAAATAATGGAAAATGAGGGAAAGAGAAGTAATGGAATGGAACATCATGGAAAAAGGCATGGATAGAAGGATATCACGCTGCAACATTATGTTGCGGGTCCCACTCCTGCATTTTCTATTCAGAGTCTAACTTTCTGGTTTTATTCCTGATGTTTCTATAAGTTGGCTTTTTTCAACCCAGTGTTGAAGGCTGCTGTACTGTCTCTATGGCAACCCTACTTTCAAAGCATTTCTCCTTCATCTAAGGAAATTGTCTGGCTTCATGAAAATAAGTAATTTGTTGTTTGGAGCTGTCACTTAGAAGAACCCTGGACACATCAAATGCTGCCGAATGCACCAACACTTCTGCATGAAAGAACCTGAATTGCACCCTTGCAAATCCTTCTTTGATACCCCCACGTTACAGAGGAACTCAAGACTGGACGTTTGTTACCCATCCTAGTAATTATTTTTGCCACAAATATGTGTGCTCACTGCACTTACACTGTTCATATTTGTGATCACTTACCATATTTTTCGCTCTATAAGATGCACCTGACATAAGATGCACCTAGTTTTTAGAGGAGGAAAACAAGAAAAAAAATGTTCTGCATCAAATGGGCACATAATCCCAGGCACATTCCCCATCACTTCCCCATGGGCTGCACATCTGACAGACTTACTGCACACACATATTCGCTCTATAAGACGCACAGACATTTTCCCTTACTTTTGAGGGGGAAAAAAGTGAGTCTTATAGAGCAAAAAATACGGTAACTCATGAATTGACTTTCCAATGTGCAAGTTAGAGACTCAGCAAGTGCGACAGCTTTCAAAATGACAAATGCAACTAATTGCTGGAGTTTGGAGGGAGGTTTAGAGTTGGGGACCCCAACCCCAACCCCTGGGCCTGGACCAGTACTGATCCATGGCTGTTGGGAACTGGGCTGCGCAGCAGCAGGTGAGCAGCAGGTGTGCAGGCAAAGCTTCACCTGTACTTGCAGCTGCTCCCCAGTGCTGGGCAGTGGCTGCAAATACAGATTGTAATTTGGGCCCTTTTGGGTCTTGGCCTCGAAAGGAGGCAGCGGTGGCATCAGCAGAGCTGGGGAGCGATTGGCGCAGAGAAGCCGGAAGGGCTCTACTATTCTATGATTCCTCAAGATGAGATATAATAAGGAGGAAGTCCCATTGAATTCAGTGGGACCTAGGTTCCATAGAATCATAGAGGAGTAGAGTTGGAAGGGGCCAGGAAGACTATTGAGTCCAACCCCCTGCTGTTGCAGGACACCAGATCACACCATCCCACTCAGATGGCTGTCCAGTTTTGCCTTGAATGTCTCTAGTGTGGGAGAGCCCATGACTTCTCTAGGCAATTAGTTGCACTGTTGTATTGCTCTGACCGTGAGGAAACTTTTCCTGATGTCTAGCCTGAACAGGGTTGTCACAACTTGACTTGATTATTCTGTGTCCTACACTCTGGTATCAGCAGGAAGAGATCCTGACCTTCCTCTTTGTGATACCCTTTGAGGTACTTCTAGAGGGATATCATGTCCCCCCTCAATCTTCTCTTCTCAAGGCTGAACATGCCCAGTTCTCTCAGTCTCTCTTCACAGGGCCATGTTTCCAAACCCTGGATAATTATTTTTTTTTTTTTTGCCCTCCTCTGAACCCTTTCTAATTTTTCTGCATCTTCCTTAAATCCTGGTGCCCAGAACGGGAAGCAGTATTCTAGGTGAGGTCTGACTAGTGAGGAGAATAGAGGAACTACTACTTCTCGTGATTTGGAAGTAATAATTCTATTAATGTATCCCAAAATAGCATTTGCCCCTTTTGCAGCCACATTGCATCGTTGGCTCATATTTAGCCTGTTGTCTGAATAGAGGATTACCTTGTTAAAGAGAGAAGAAGGTATCTTCTTTGGCTGTCTGCACAGGTCTCTTCCTTTCCTGCTGCTGCTTTCTCTTTCCTGAACTACCCTACAATGACTGCTTTGTCATTTAAGCGGCACCACCCCATTTAAGCTGTGTGTGTGTGTGTGTGTGAGACCAGAGAGCCTACACTTTCTCCCAGCTTTGGTGCTCTGGAAGACAATGCAGTTTAAGGGAGAAGGGACACCCCTCTCATTTCTCCCCAGAGGGAGAATCCTGCCTGCTTCTGAGTGTGTGTTTGTACTAAGTCCTCATGAATGACTTCTGGGTGACTGGATCCAAGCTCTGCATGACTTGAACATTCCAGAGCTGCGGGAATGTCTTTATCCTCGAGTATCATGTGTCTGAGATTCTCTGAAGTGATCAAAGTTTGACTGATACATCTGGATTCATGTAGCCATCATGGGGGCAGCAGGAAGGAAAGGGTCTGTCAGCTCCAACCTCTCCAGTGCATCAAGTTTTTCTGTAGATTGAGAAACAGAAGCCGACAACACTCTCTTCTTTACGGAGGCGTGTCTGGGTTGTACCATTTCAGTTGGCTGATGCAAAATAAATACGTACAATCCTTTTGACTTAGCAGACTAGAGTATTTGATTAGCCATCTCTAACACGAATGGAAAGACTTTCCCCCTCTTTTTTTGTGGAGAACCATCCAGTCCTTCGAACCTAGACTTATGGTCTCAAAGTGGCATAGCCGCAATCAGAGTTGCTTACTTTAGTGACAACACAGTGAAAACATGGCAGGAAGGAGATCTGTGAATTGGTGCTTCTATTATACTCAACAGTTTCACCCAGCACCGGAAGCCTCTACTTTCTCGCATGAAGCATTGTGGGAAAAACACAGCAGGGCCTTGGAAACGTGGTAATCTGCATGCAAATGTTAATAAATGGATGACAGCGACTTCTTTGCAGGATGCCCTCATGAAAACACATGGGATGAGAGTGAGATCTGTCATTAGCACATTTGGATGCAATTTTCACAGTTACAGTAAGCAGCAGTATATTTGCACTGAAAATTGGTGCCAGCTCTGTTCTGATGGCACTGAATCCCAGCTCAGGATCTGTGAGTTTCGTTTTACAGTGCATTGATCATCTTGTCAGCCAGATCTACACATGGATGTCTCACATCCTGAAGAATATCTGTTATCAGCCCAGAGTAGAGTTACTGTAACCTGTTCAGGCTTCCATATAGCCTGAAGTGCCTGATCCTGCCTAATCTTGGAAGCTAAGCAGAGTCAGGCCTGGTTGAAGTCTGGATGGGTGACTTAATGTTGTGAACCACCTTGGGAGCTTTGGCTATGGGCAGTATAGAAATGCCAATGATAATAATAATAATACCACCTTGCCTAATTTCAATCTTTTGAACCAGAACACCACCTGAAATACCGTTATCTTTCCAAAATGACAATATATGGTTGGAAAATGAAGTTCTTTGGGATGGGTGGATCTGGAATGCATAATGAAGTCTCATTAGCTTGACAAAAGACCTGTCCCTGGAAGAAATTAAAAACTGTTGTGTTTTGGGGGTGGGTTGGTTATGTGGAGCAGTGGAAACATGCATAGGATTGCACCCTTAGAAAATATCTCCCATCCATGGACAAAACTGGCAAAACAGCCCCCCTAATTCCTCTGCCGATAAATAGTGGGGAGAATTTTGTGCAAATTACGGAAATACCTTATGGTGCTTCCAGTTCTAGGGAACTGGAAAATATGCAGAAATGTCAGAAGAGCCCTGCCAAAGGTAGGCCTGGTCCAGACTTCTGTTCTGGTTGCCTCTGGGAATGGGTGATGCGAGGGTGATGTCTCCACCCACTCATGTTTCCCTGTCACCGGTATTTGGAAGCACGCTTGTTTGGAAAACTTTTGGAATGTATTCTCCCTTTCATTGAAGAAAACATAAAATAAAGATGGATGTTTTGTTATAAGCACCAGGGGCCTTATCAGATAAGGGTTTTAAAAAGGCAGTAGACGTCCACTGATGGCTTCCCAGCTTCCTTATTTCTTGTGATGTAGTTGTGAATATTCTCTTTCTGCATTGAAAATGATATTGGGTTCAGCACAAAGGAGTTCAATGTCTTGTGCTCATTAATGTTATTACATATCCTGACAACGTGTTTGCTTTTTTTCCCCTTAAAGCCCTTGTTATTTATTCTCTAGTGGTTATCCATAATAAATGCACTTCCACCCTCTTCCCTCTAATACTAAATAATATTGTTTCAGTGAAAAGTAAACCTCATTACAATGAGACATTTATTTTAGGATACAGATACCAGAAGCACTTCCCCATGTGTGCAGGGAAAATGACATAAAGAAAGCAATAGAAAAATAGCTTTTATGGTAAAATAACTTGTATTTCAATTGAAAATCTTGCTGCTTCCAAAGTATACCATCATCTTCTTCTTTTCTCTTTGTTTATTTCAGGGACAGCTTGCTAATGTCCCAGTTTCAGTGCTCTAATTACAGGGCACAGAGAGAACCAAGTTTTGTGATGTTCCCCATAGCCCGCCCGCCCCCAAAACACAACAGTTTTAATTTCTAGCAGGAGCAGGTCTTTTGTAAGGCTAATGAGTTTTCATTAGCCATTCAAGACCAAACCACTCCAAATACTTTGTTTTCTAACAGTATATTGTTGTTGGGAAAATGATTCCCCCCCCCCTCCACACCCCAGCTACTAGTGAATGGCAGCTCAGCCCACCAATGGTTGGGGCAAAAGACTCAGGGTGTGGAGTCAAGAACCACCGGGCCATAAATTTGGACCAGGCGGCAACCAAAGCACACCCAAGTGTTCGTAGGTCAGGAAGATAATGTTGCTCCGCCATGGCTGAAACTCATAATCTTTTATAATTCTGCTAGACCACAAGAATCCAGTGCTTGCAGTAAAATTTATTCCATTCAAATTCTGATAAGACCTTGCAAGGCATGAACTTCCCAAATGAATACAGGGACTGGAATTCAGTCGTCCCTAGGGATTCATGCTTCTCAGAATGTTATGGCCCCTCGCTCAGGCCATATGCACCCAAAGCTTTGCTTATGAGCCCTTTGGTCTCTGGAGGGAGGCATGCTATGGAAGCAGGCACACTGGCGCTCTTCCCATTGAGCCCCTAATGGGTCCAGCTGGCGAGTGCATTGACGGGCCCTTGAGTCCATATCTCCAGGGTGCCAAGTTCTTCTCCCAAGAACCCTCCCCAGCCTGTTCCCCGTGGCTTCTTCCCCACAATCAGGAGGGGAGGGGGCTCAGTGGTTGCCTTCGTCGTGCTTTGATCCAGAGCTGGCTCAGGCAGGCTCACCAGGAGAGTTTGGGCAGCCAGGGCCTCACTCGTCTCAGCAACTCAAATATCAGAGTGAGAACTCTGAGCCACGGCTGGGTCAGTTCTCCACTCCCCTCCTCCGAGTCTGAGCCGCCATTCCCACCAAAGCCCTCCATCTCCTCTGCATGCCTGGGAATCTCATCCGAGCACACGCACACGAGACAGAGGTCCTGGGGGGGGGGGAGTCAGCAGCGAGTGAGCACCCAGCCCACTCACTGCGAGGAGAGGGTGTAGCCCACCAGTGCAGCTGCTGCTTTTCCTGCAGGAAGTCATCTCCAGGAAAACCTTCCTTCAAACCCTGGAGAGAGACTCACCTGGGCGCAAACGGGAGCTTCCACCCAATGGGGAGAGTAGCCCCTTGGCAGCAGTGCTGGGGCTTCGGGCAGCAAGGTCCCCTGCTGACCCAAAAACATTTATGTATGTATGTATGTATGTATGTATGTATGTATTTATTTATTTATATTGCGATTCATATCCTGCCTTTTTCCTACAAAGGGCTCAAGGCAGCTTACATCATCTTTCCTCCTCCATCTTATCCCCACAACAACAACCACCCTGTGAGGTAGGTTGGGCTGAGAGTCTGTGACTGGCCCAAAGTCACCCAGTTGGCTCCATGGCTGAGCGGGGACTCGAACCCAGATCCTCTGAGTCCCAGTCCCGTGCTCTAACCACTACACCATGGTTTTGCATGGACAATATATCAGGACTGATATCGGCCTCGTTCTGGGGTGCATTCATGCGTGGGAATAATTTTTCATTTGCTGCTCTCTTCCTTGGCAAGATAATATTCAGAGGGCTTTAACTCAAAAGGAGAATGCCAGGAAACATCAACTTAATTGAACCAGGTTGAATGGATCGGAACTATTCCAGTCTGCCCGGGGCTCTACCTTTTTAACACACCATGATTTTTATTACGTGTGCAGGGAATGGCATAATTTCAATCAGCAAATTTGCCTAATGGTCTTTGGGAAAGCTGAACGATATCAGGAGAGGGAGAAAGAGAAGCCACGGCCTAAGCCCTCCTGATCTTTCAGACTGGAGGGGTGGGGCAGGGGGGAGCCAATCTGGCCTAGAAAAAGGGTTCTCCAAGGAATGCTTTTCTTTGCTGGTTTGCTGATCCTATGATTTGACAACCTCTACACCTCTTGGACTCACATGTGCATGGGGACACGGCTATCCTTCGGATTTTGCACTTTCAAGGATATTTCCTGACCCAAAGAAATAGCATCATGCATAACCAGTTGCAAGGAGATTCATAATTCAAGCTTGGAAGGACAAACACCCACCTATCACTCAAGGGTCTGAAGATCTCACTGCTTTGCCTACATAAGAACAAATCTCTGACAAACTTTAGACTCATATGGATGCTTATGTAGATATAAGGACAGCTTATATGAATGCACATATTTTCAAATCTCTTCTTTCGTTCTTCCTTCCATTCAGGATGATGCAAATGTTCCCTCCTTTGTTCCTTCTGTTCGGGATGATAGGCTTTAGACTAACCCCGCTTTCAGAAGGCTGGTTGGTTTGTGTCACTCATTGCTTGATGGTCCAAAATTCAGAATAGTGGTGCTCCATCGAAGGTGATTTCCTGAGCATTGACCTCCTAAACTAAACTCAGATCTTGGGGGAAAAGCACTGGAAGTTTGTGAATTCTTGCTGTGTTGTAGTCTCTTTCTCTCCATGTGTGTTTAAATGTTGTGTTGTTTGTTATTCATGTCATGTAGTTGCCTTCTTTTCTTCTTAGCCAAAGGTGGAATCAGTTGTAATTGGAGCACTTGTGAATGAAGTTACGCTTCTCATAAAATGCAGTGGTTGCTGCTCCAGGAGTCGAGGGGAACTGGGGCTGGCCATGGCTCACTGACAAAGCCCCTGCCTTGCATGCAGAAAGTCCTGGGTTCAAGTCCTAGAAGCTCTAGGTAGGGCCAGAAAACGCTTGCCTGAAACCCTGCCAGCCTGTGTTGACAACACTGAACTAAATGGACCAAGAGTCTGGCTCAGTATAAAGGCAGAGGCATATATTCAGACAGAAATGCTTCATGATGCCTTACTCTTTTTCCTTTCTTTTCATCTCTCCTGCTCATTGTGCTTTCCCTCTCTTTTGATGGATTCTTACTAGTGTTATATTTGCAATTCCCTTTTTTTAAAGGAATGGGAGAATCTGTCAGCTGGGTTTTCTGCAGCTTCTTAAAGTTTTGAAGCACAGGTTCATCCCCTCCTGTTTCTCCACCAGATCTTTCTGCTTAGCAGGGGTAAGACCCCCGCATGCCCATAATTCAAATCTAGTCTGCCAGCTCTCCCAGCTGCTCCTCAGGGCTTCCCAGACGCCTCCCCCTTTCGCTGGGCACCAGCCTTTTCCTCATGACGGCTGATCTGGCGATTTTGGACTTTTGTATATTTCCCCCCATTCTACAAGATTGAAATGCCTCTTCAAAGGTTTAGGTGCTGGCAGTAAGAGCTGGGAGAGAAGTTCCGCTATTCCACCTTCTGGTTCTCGCCTCTTTGCCTTTGGCCCTAATGACCACTGCAATGAATTGGGCCCTTGGGTTGAGGGTGTATCAGCCTTGCTTGCTCCACTGCTATCCATCAGGACACTCTGGGGTAAAGGAGAGCTGCGCTAGTGGAGTTTTCTGGAATACATGAAAGCAGAAAACACCTTATCTTGGCTCATATGGTTTGCATTTCCTTGAGCTGTTGAACTGCTATTGAACCACAGCAAATGAGCATCCTCAGCAAGAGATGCGCTTGGCATGATATTATTTTTTCCCCCTTCCCAGTTCATTTCAAAATTTTTTGGAGAGATTGGGTTTGCCTTAATCCTTTCAAAATATGATGATTGGAAGTTAATAGTCAGCTCCAGTTACTTACTGTGCAATTATGTAAGGGGATCGCCTGAGAGATAATAATAGGAAAGAGGCAAAAATTTGGATATGCTAAGAAATTCCTTTGGATGAACGCTGCAAAGCTTTCAGTGCTAATTGCAACAAAAGGGATGTGTGTAGAAGAAAGGATTGCTACAACAGTTGCCAAATTCTATTCAAAAGGCAAGACTGTTCTAATATATATTTGCAAGGAAAATGGAAAACATGGAAGTTTCTGAAAAGGCAGTTTCTATTATGCTGAGTGAAAAAGAGTCTCCCCTTGAATAAGGGTTCTTATCTGCTCTCTCTCGCTCTCTCTGTCTAGCATACAACCATCTTCCTCCTAGAATAGGGCAGGGAAAGAATAAATGAAAAGCCCTTAAGTAGAAGCCATTTCAGTTTGTCCTCATATCAAACTATTCTTTCTCTTGCAGGAATGTTGTTACACTCATTGAATGCTCTTCATTCAATGACACCTTCATTATCGGGGAACAAGGATGCTCCCCTTCTGCCAGATGATATTCCAGGCAGTGGAACCAAAGGAAAGATGTTTCTTGATTTACACCCATGTGCACATTACATTTAGTTTGTCTTCCATCTCTCCTTGCTGATGCCAGAGTGCAGGACATGGAATAATCAAGTCAGACTGTGGCAACCCAGATTCAGGCTGGACATCAGGAAAAGTGTCCTCACGGTCAGAGCAATACAGCAGTGGGACCAGCTGCCTGGCGAGGTGGGGGCTCTCCCACACTGGAGGCATTCAAGGTGAAACTGGACAGCCATCTGAACGGGATGGTGTGACCTGGTGTCCTGCCACAGCAGGGGGTGGGACCCAGTGGCCGTCAGGGCCGCTTCCAACTCTACTCCTCTATGAACCTGTGGTTCTGTGATTCACAGATGTTCTCCAGGAAATGAGCCTTATGCGCTGTGTAAACTGTCCCTCTTTCGTGGTTTCATTTGTGCTGCTGCACCTGCTGTGGAAGAAGGTTGTGGGTCGCTCAGGCTTCATTCCGGGAGCATTTGTGGTCATCCTCTCAGCTCAGCTGGCTCTCCAAGATGGGGCCAAGCCAAGAGGAAGTCCATGAGTGCTAGAGGGGTGGATTCTGCGGGGTTTTCTCCCCACCCGTCTTTCAATACCTTCATGACATCTGCCGCAGGTAGGGCAATCTTTTCTTGCTATGTGCTGTCTGCATGCGTCACAACCTTTTCAATTATTATTATTTATTGAAGGCATTCCTATCCTGTCCTATACAAAAGTCCCAGAAACTCAAACTCTCGAGTTTCACATGCATGTGTAAACTCAGGGGAAGCTTTGGGCGATGGGCACAAGATGATGCTCCTGATGTGTAAAGCACATATAGGACAAATCTTCCCCAGACCCTCTTTTATTATGCATTCCCCATATATTTGCTGGACATTTTGCTACCTAAATAATAGACCAGGAAGCTATTGCTGTGTGAATGTATCAATTCGCCCTTAAGGCCTTCGCCCTTACATGCCCTCCCGCCCCCTAAGATCTGCAACGGCGGCCCTCCTCCGGGAGCCCTCCGTGAGGGAGGTTAAGTGGGAAAGTACCCGGAGGAGGGCTTTCTCGGCAGTGGCGCCCCAACTATGGAATGCGCTCCCTGGAGAGGTTCGCCTGGCGCCGTCGTTATATGCTTTTCAGTGCCAGGCGAAGACCTTTTTATTTAAGTCGTATTTTAATTGTTAGTGTTGATTTCGTGTATAGTTTATTTGTGTTTAGATATTTATGCATGGTTTAATGTTTGTTGTATTTGCTTTAGGTGTGTTGTATTTGGTTTATAAGTGGGGTTTGTTCTTATTTTAATTTATTTGGTTTTTGATTTGTATTTAAGTTACTTATATTTTAAGTTGCCGAGATGCACCGAGGGGGGAGGGATAAATTAATATGATTTACTGTTTTATTGTATTTTAATGATGTTGTGAGCCGCCCCGAGGCTTCGTTGCAACGGGGCGGCATATAAATGTTTTAATAAACAAACAAACAAATAAATAAATTTCTGAAATTTGTTTCACCCTGAGCTCTCATCAAGGTAGAAATTCAAATTATAGAAGTCTTGTGCAAATGCATATGCATTTTCATGAGCAATTTGGCGATCGTACAGATTTTTGTATGGACTTTCTCCTTTTTTCAAATCTAAACATATCATCATCATCATCATCATCATCATCTTATTTATTTAAAGCTTTTCTATCCCAACCTATTACAAAAAGTCTCAGGACATTCATACAATAAAAATAATATTAAGATTTATATCCCACCTTTTTTTCTTACAAAGCACTCAGAGCGACTTATATCATTCTCCTCCTGCTGCTCTCAATCTTATCCCCACAACAACCCTGTGAGGTAGGTTGGACCAAGAGTCTGTGACTGGCCCAAAGTCGCCCACTTGGCTCCTTGGCTGAGGAGGTCTTCTGAGTCCCACACTCTGAACCACTACACTGCCCAGCCTCACAACATTTAAACTCTCAACATTCCTGTAGCCACCTCCCATTGACATATTTTGTAAGCTATTGCCTCTATTATAAATTTGCATTTGAATGACGGATTTTCATATTGTGTTCATTGCTGTGCTGTGAGCATTCCACCATTGTGCATGGAGTTTGGTGCCCATTTTCCGATGATGTGCACTGCTCGGTGTGCATTTTGTTCGTAAAGCAAGATCATGCTATATTGGACACCTGGGCACAGCTCTGTTCTGTTTCACTTCTTGCTTTGGCAGGCATGAATTGGATGGATTTGCCTAAACATTCGGAAGGAACGGCTTTCTAATCCATTCCTGATCCTGACCAGGAAGCGTCCTGATTAGGAATGGATGAGAAATTGATTCCATACATCGACGGAGATTGAGTTGCAGCTTCACTGCTTGCTTTGTTTTTCCTTTCATTACTCATTCTTTTCTCTTCTTGGTCTTACTGTGAACATTGAACTCAATGTTTGTACAGCATGTAGAAAGTGTTAAGGTGCTTTATCTGTGCTCCATCTTCATTCTTGTCACCCACCGAGAAATCAAGTAGCACAAACATAACTTTGGAAGCCGAATAACAAAGCAGCTGATCCAGGAATGTGAACACGCACACACATATATCTTTGATTAAATAATTTATTCTTAATGACAACACTTGAGCTCTAAGCCTCTGTGGAAACTCTGTTTCTAAAATACATGCTAATAACTGTGCTTGTTTTCCCTTTCTATTTTTCCTAAACACCAGAAGACTTTCTTTTCAACAGAAAATTGCTCATAATTTGATGAAATTACTGTATTTAAAGATTCTCTGTGACAACGGCGAACTCTTCTATTGCCTTCGTATTTAAATAAGTTCATGCAAAAGATCATGAAGTGCCACAACCGTGACCCTGATGCAAAAGCTCGCTTCCAGTTTCCCCCCATGTCCAATGTAACCTATGGATTTTCCTGGAGGAAATTTTGGGGCTTCTCCGGAATATTTCCCTCGGTGTTGATATGAAGTGGTGGGATGTCTTCTTGCATGAAGATGTGGACAATAATGGATGCAATATCAAGTTGTGATTTGTCTCTGGCTTCCATGGCCTCCCCCCCTCCCGTCCCCCCCTCCCGTCCCCCAGTGAGGCTGCAGGAAGGAGAGCTGAAGCATTTGCCCCTGTATTTTTAATGGAACAGTACCGTTTCCAGCATCTAAGCTATAGGGGCAGAGTTATGTATGTCATTCTTACCTGGGCTCAGGTATGCAATGGGGATGATTGTTGAGAGTGGATTCAAGCATGGATTCCTAGCGAATTTTCTGGTCTTTTAGCTGGGACTCCAATGGATCCAGTGGATGTCTAGACACAGTCTAGCAGCCACAGCTTGCACTGCCCTGGAAGGTGGCTGGCAATGGGCTGTGGAATGGAGAAATGGGGCAAGCGATCCTTAAGGAATTGTTAGAGGGGTGAAAAGCCTGGAACACCTGCAGAGGGGCCAGATGGAATGGAACTCTGAATGGGAGCTTGTTACCCCATAACATTTTAATACTGTCCTTGCCTGTAGTTCTGTGTTCTTATTTTCATTTCTGAAATGCTGAAGGTTTCATACCAACGTCCCACCACCCATTGTAACTGTTTATCTAGTACAAATTGCACTTAATTGGCATCAGAAAAGGTCATTTGAGGAGTCCCTGCCCGATAGCAAATTCTTACAATGGATTGAATGGACTGGCATTTCCACTAGTCAGTTCCACTTGTTGCAAATGTCATGCTTCTCTGTTTTGTGTAGTTTCTTTGGCAACAGGTGAATTATCTGAGGTTGTGCAGCAGTGAAGTGAGCTGACCAGGGTGTGCAATGGAGACAAGGCCAGCCATGATTCACTGACATGGCAGACTTCAGGCTCCTGTGGAATTGCTGCCTCCTGTGAATTTCTCAGTCGTTTGGACGTTAATGGAGCCGTGCTACACCTTGTTATTACAGAAGTGAAGCTGGAATCTGATTTAATTCCTATTAAGCATATCCAGGACTGCAGACTTAGATGACTTGGGACTGGATCCAGACTTAGTCATGAACTGAGTAGACTCTTTATAATGAATGGAATTGAATTAGACCTATTGATTTGGAGAGTCTATGTTATTGCTATTCATGAAGTCTGACCCATCGCGGCCCCATGGACAACATTCCTCCAGGCCTTCCCGTCCTCCACCATCCCCCAGAGTCCACCTAAGCTCACACCAACTGCTTCAGTGACTCCATCCAGCCACCTCATCCCCTGCCGTCCCCTTCTTCTTTTGCCATCTATTGTTCCCAGCATTAGGCTCTTCTCCAGGGAGTTCTTCCTTCTCATTAGGTGGCCAAAGTATGAGTTTCATCTTCAGTATCTGGCCTTCTAAAGAGCAGTCAGGGTTGATCTCCTCTAGGACTGACCGGTTTGATCGCCTTGCAGTCCAAGGGACTCGCAGGAGTCTCCTCCAGCACCACAATTCAAAGGCCTCAATCCTTTTGCGCTCAGCCTTCCTTATGGTCCAGCTTTCACAGCCATACATTGCAACTGGGAAAACCACAGCCTTGACTATATGCATTTTTGTTGGCAGGGTGATGTCTCTGCTTTTTAGGATGCTGCCTAGATTTGCCTCCCAAGGAGCAAGCCTTTGGGCAAGGCAGGGGAGGCTAGGCGACCCCTGGCTCAGGGCAAGGACTAGCCTTGCTGTGGTTCAACTGTTGCTGATCTTCTGTGTTAGGAAGGAATGACACTGTGGTCCTGGTTTCAGTCAATATGACATGGCCAGCCTTCTTTTAGAAGGGCATAAGGTTGCTGATAGCAAACAGTTGTCCAGACGTGGTTCCATTCCGAGACTTCCTCAGTTCTGTCACTCATGCTATGCAATGAGTGCAATTGGGAATGTATTGACAATTCATTTCAGTTCAGTTTACTGCCAGAGTTCAATCCCTCTAGACCAAACCTAAAGTCAAAGACAATATACAGCCAGAGGCTGTATCTTTTTGAGTTTGACCTGTGACTTGTGGGCCAAGAAAAATGCCTTTGATTCCAGCTGAATATTGGAAAAATAGGCCATAAAAACTTGCACTTTTGAAAAATGCACACATGTGCTTTAATCCCTTGGACAAGAAGGCACACCTTTCAAAGATGTGTACCAGAGATGCATACATTTGGAAAAAAGAATATGCACAGGATAAATGTGTGCAAAAAGTAACCCCCCACCCCCAACAAACTTGCAAACTGATATGGATGTAAAACAGAACAAGCAATGAGTCGGAACTGGGAGAACCTCAGCAAGCTTGAGTGCTGCAATGCACATATCCCCAGATGCAGCGTCTATGAAGCTGCACTTTAAACTCACATGTGGGCATTTTTCAAGGCTCTGATATATATATCAAGGGCCTTGACTTCAAATCTGCCACTTTCGAGGGCTATTGCTACCATGCAATGAATGCAATACTTAAGCAGTTCATGGAGCTGTACATTTTTAGACTTCCAGCCAGTCACTTGTGTCTTTATGCACATCCATGCCTCACCCCAGCAAATTTTTGGCTATTAATAGCTGCAACTAAGAAATTGAGCTGGGGAAACGCTGAAAGCTGGGGTGGAACTTTCACTCTCAGCAGCCACACACAACTTCTGGCGGGTAATTTTCCTGCTGAAAATATTTTAGCCAAAAGTTGCCCTTCATTAAAAAATAACAATTAAACTCCAGAAAGCACAATAGGATCTATTTTTTTTCTCCAGAATTTTTATCACCCTTCCTCCCTCTCTCTCTCTCTCTCTCTCTCTCTCTCTCTCTCTCTCTCTCTCTCTCTCAAAAAAAAAAAATCAATCAATGATGAAAGACAAGCTTTGGAGGGATGCCAAGGTGAAGAACTCCATGCAGAGAACCAAAATACACACCAGCTTTTTAAGAAAATCCAATTCTGTATTTAAAAGGCCAGAGCAGAAAGAAAGCAAGGTTTTTTTAAGTTTAAAAATGTGTCAGGGACCTTTGTGAACAAGCAGGGTGGAATGTGTCAGGTGAGCCAAGGGTTTGAAGTGGATAAAAGCTGCTGAGTTCTGCAAGAGCTAGAGAATAGAGCTGAACAGATTTTACAGCGTGTACTCGGTTGATGTGAATGCAGGTTGCCTGGTTGGGACAGCCGGTATACTCACCCAGGTGCACTGCGTCTTGAACAAGGTGCTGAACTTCTCTCAGCCTCAGGGCTGAATTCCATTCTAGAAACCACCTGGTTGTTGAAGGGGGCGGAGGCTGCTTTAGAATAGTGGGTGGGGCTGAAAGCAAAGGGGCAGGGCCAAAGAGAAAAGGGTGGGGCCAATCTCTCTGCTTCTACATGTTAGGAGAGTCATTTCAGCCTTTGGAAATGGAGTGATGGGGTGGAAGCAAAGATCTTGTTGTTAGCTGCCCCGAGGCTTGTTTGCAAGGGGTCAGCATATAAATTTGTAAAATAAATAAAATAAATAAATCTAACTTTCTGCACTCAGTGTACAGTGGAGGATTAAGGCGTGTTCAAGCATTCAGGTAGGTTGGTGGGGTAGGGAGGCTAGAAACCCTCCTGAAGAAGGGGAGAAGGCTTCAGCCATCTGGGCAGAGACAGCAGTGCTTACAACAGCGTGGAGTGAATTAAGAGGTGGCAAGGGGCTCATCCTCTCGCTTCAGAAAGTCAAGCTGCAGCTCCCTTTCACGCCGAGTGCTGCAGCGTGCTTCTCCCTGGAATATGGGGTTGCTCCGAACCTGGGAAGATGCTGCAACTTGGGAAGAAGCGGCATGCTGACAATTCCTCCACCCCGAGTTGGTTGAACCCCGTGCCTCTCCTGCCTCAACCTATTCGAAGTTGTCTCTCCCTCCGGTGTGGCAGCAGAGCGGAGAGGATAATCTAGACCTGGCCTGTCCAGTGAGGAATAAGGTGCAGGAATCTTGGAGTCATAGAATTGTGGAGTGGGAAGGGACCTGTGAGGCTACTGAGTCCAACGCCCTGCTTCATGCAGGGCCACCAGTGAAAGTGGTCTCAGACGGCTGTCCAGCTCCCTCTTGAGTGCCTCCAGTGTGAGGGAGCCCACAACCTACATGGGTCATTGGTTCCACTGCTGTACTACTCTAACGATCAGGATGTTCTTCCTGCTTTCTTGCCAGAATCTGGCTCCCTGTGTATTGAGCCCGTTATTCTATGTCCTGCACTCTGGGAGGATTGAGGAGAGATGCTGGCCATCCTCGATGTGACAACCTTTCAAATATTTGAAAAGTACTTTCCTATCTCCTCACAGTCTTCTTTTACCAGGCTCAATTACCAGTTTCTTCAAGCTCTCCTCACCTGGCTTTGTCTCCAGACCCTTGATCATCCTTGTCTCTGTCCCCTGAACCTTTTCCAGCTTGTCTACATCCTTCTGGCACCCAGAGCTTTTAATGCCACTTTAGCCTTTCATGACACACGGCAAGTTTTATATTTGGCCTGTGATTGACAGCAATCCCAAGCAGCCTTTCGCATGCAGAGTTCATGGGCATTTACTTGCCTTCGTTTTGCCCCCCTAACAGCCCTGCGAAGCAGGCCAGGATGAGAAAGGTTGGCTTTTGCAAGGCATACATAATGGTCACTTAGCCAGATATGTTTAGTATCCAAATAAGTAGTTATTTCATTTTCTTAAAAGGCTTCCTGTGTGACCCTGGCGTTTTTGAAACCCCCTTGAAATGATTTCTTAGAAAAATAATTTCCAAGGGGCTTCAGTTCCTGGGATTTCCATAGGAAGTAAAATGCATTATACCAGCCAACCTGATATTTCTCCTGATGGCTGAGAGCCTTGATAATATTGCCCAAGGTATCAATGAAAAAGAAAAATTAATTTGCACCCAGATACAATGGTTCTGCTAATTCTTTTATCTCAACACACAGAGTTATTAGAAACACAATCCAAACGTAATTATGGTGTGGAAATCGCCTTCTTTACAAACATTGCACAAAAGCGGTTCTTTTCAGTTATTAAATTTCTATTCCTGGCTCTTTCTGTTTTGTTCTATACTGGGCAAAGGAAGCATAAAGCAGCCTTCTTCAACCTCATGGCCCTGCCCAGATGTGTCAGACTGCAACACCCATGTAGTCTAAAACATCTGGGGGAAGACTGGGGATGATCAGTATAGAACGATCAAGAAAATTGGCATTGCCCCAGTCATCATCTCGAACCGTCTGCTCTTTGCTGCAAGACGTCAGTTGTTGTTCTGTTGTTCATCAAGTCATCTCTGACTTTTGGAAACCCTGTAAATGAAAGCCTTCCACAGTGTAGCACGCAGGACAGTCCTGCTTGGCTCTTCTAAATGCACAGCTGTGGCTTCCTTGATGGAGCCCATCCATCTCTTATCTGGCCTTCCTTTTCTTCTTCTCCCATTGACTTTCCCCAGCGTGATGGTCTTCTCCAGTGAGTTTTGTCTCCCCAAAGAACGAGAGCCTCTTGTCATTTTTCCTTCTGACATAAGGTGTATTGTCTACTAAATAGACAGATACACATCATGCTGTCATCAGAGGCTCATCTGGGGCTAACACAAGAAGAACATGCTCAATACAACTGAGTTCTCTCTCACTGAGTGCCAGTGTGGTATACTAGTTAAGCGCATGTGTCTGGGACTCAAGCGACCTCGGTTCTAGTCCTTGCTCAGCCATGGAGCCAATGGGATGAGTTGGGCCAGTCACAGACTCTCAACCCAACATACTTCACAGGGTTGCTGTTGTGAGGGGATAAGTTTGAGAGCAGCAGGAAGAGAAGGATGTAAGCCACCTTGAGTTCTTTAAAAAAGCAAAAGGTAGGATATAGATCTAATAAATAAATAAATAAATAAATGAGAAATGCAGAAGTCATGTTAGAACCAAACTAGACTTGACTTACATCCCGTAATTTGTCCCCATCTTGTTAATCTTCTTTGACAAAAACCCAGCATAGTGGATTAAAGATAGATTGGGAATGTGTGTGGTGTGTGTTGTGGTCCTGGGCATCATGCCACGACAGAGGAATAGCTGGAGATTCTGCAGATGGACTGCTATGAAGAGCAGCCTATGGTGGGAGCCTGGGAGATGGACCAGGAAGAGCCTTGGCTTTCAAGATGGTTGCTGCCCCATCATTGGGAAGGGAGGAGATTGAACATCTACCAAACTCCCTCATTGTTATCTCAGGAGACATGTCAGAACCATCTATGAGAGAAGTGTGTGTTGCAGAGGAAGATTGCTCATGAGCGAGGCCTCCCGGGCAAGAGGACTTCTTTCTGGATCCTCTGATATGCTACAGTGATATCTCCTGCAGGCTGGGAAACCTGGCTGGCAGAGCCTCCCAGTGTAATATACTAGTTACTGGAACAACATCCTTATTTCATCTTGTAGTACTTTGTACCCACTTTTTGCTTTCGCTTTTGACCTTGCTTCTTCAGGTGGATCTCTTCTGCTGTTGAGCCCTGGATTCCTGATTAGACACCATTTCCCGGATTTTGCTTATATTGCAGACTTTGCTCGTGTTTCTGAGCCCTTTGTGGTGCTAATGGGAATTCTTTCCAATGCCAGTATCAGGCACGGAGTGCCCTGATTTCACTTAGGACCAGGGTGAGAATTATGGGGTCATCTCTCTGCACCATGGTCCATCCTGCCCAGTTCTCCTCCCCACATTAGCTCTTTCTTAAATAAGGACCAGCCATTCAAGGCCAAACAGTGTGACAAACATCTCACCTTGTATGTGTGCTTCCCTTAAGGCCTTCATAGTCTGACCTTCAGCAGTCATTCACACTCCCCTTTCCCTCTGAGATGAAGTGGCAGAACAACATTAAATCACAACCAAACAATGCTAATATTGTCAACTTATAGTGTATCCACTCCCTCCAGAACATAAAACCAACTCAATATAAAATCCATAAATTTTATATCAACAAATAATGATAAACATAAAAAGTAAGAAGGTCTTTGTGATCTTTGGATGGTTCTGCCTAGTCCAACATTCTGTTTCCATTGAGTTACGATCCCTCGTGGGACAGGCAGATATGACACTCCCTGCCTTGAGAGGTCCATTTAGCTCCAACTCTGATGCAGCTTGATGCCACCTATCCAAAGATGCTCCTCACCTGGTTGATGTACCTGACTTCCCTTCTGCCATTCATGCTTTTGTCCTCCATCCTTCTTTGGGCTGTTTCATTTGCTCCAGTGTTTCTTCTCCTTTCATAGTGTTGCTTTTAATGCTTGTTTTAAGCTTCCTCACAGGTCCTACATGGGGACAAACAGGGGGGACGTGAAGCAGGTAAGCAAACAAAACTGAGGTCACTGCTGGTGCTCCAGAAGCTTCACCGTGGCCTGCGATCTCTGTTCCTGCCCTCCCCACAACCTTTAATTCATCCAGATACGATGCGCTGGAATTTCTCATGCATTGTGGCTAGAAAAAGACACACCCACCACCACAATGGAGATGGTAGCTTGGGGACCAAGGATGGCGCCCTTTTCAAGGCTTCCAAACTCTAGACCAATGAATACACACCTTTCCACTGTCCCTTTTAATTTTATTTTTTCAGTCTTTGTACCGAATGCTGAATCTGTGCCGTGTAACTCTTAGGTGAGTTGATTTACCTCTTGTGCTCCCCATGTGAATGGAGATGCTGATGAACAGTGAAAAAGAAAAGAAAAGAAACCTCAACACAATCACCTTCCTCTTTTAGTTCTTCTTGGGTTGGGGACTACCTTGGTTTGTGGCAATGGAGTACTTTGTTCTCACTGAGACTTCCTATGCAATTCCTCCCTTGCTTTCAGCCCGTTCTTCACATGGTTAATAGACTCTGCTCATTAGCCGCTGTTACACAATGGAGATCACACAATGATGCCTTTCCCAGTTCATCTTCTGAGTGTCCCTGTGTTACTGCCAGCTGTCAAGTCGGCGTGGAACCCAATCACTTATGTAAGACTACATAAATATTCATGTCATCATAACAAGCATGTTGCCCCCTTCTGTGTAACTCTCTTCATTCCTATTATAACTGTTGGTCTTTGCTGGGAATGAGTATAATTGTAGATGCACTAACAGGCAAATGGTGGGAACTCCCAGCTCCAACTGACAGTTGCCCCGGGATTGCAGCAGAAAGCGGGGAGAAATCCTGTGGCCAAAGCGACAAGAGCCCCCTTTTGCTGCTCCACCAAAAACACCAGCCAGAGAAGTTCAGCTTGGTCTAGAGTGAGTTTACATGCCGTGTTTCGGGTGCTTCCTTCCCCTTTGCTTTCCTTCCCTCCCTTTCCCCTCCTTTCCTTCCTCTGCCACTTCAGTTTCTAAGTCTGATGCTTGGCAGCAGCTTTCTTTTTCTTGCCTTGCCCCTGGCTTTTGTATGGATGTGGCCCACTTTGGCAAACCATATTTGGCTGAAGAGTGGTATAAAATACAATGGATACAACCTAAACAAAGAAACCATGACAACTTTGCCAGTCTTGTTAGTTCGTTATGACCAAAATACACCTGAGGGTTCTGGGTAAAAGTCAGATACCACGCTGGGAGCCTGAATGGCTCCATAATAGGTGCAGGATCTAGGCCACTGGGACATTCTAGCACTGGGGACACTTCTCCTGGTAGTTGATCCTGCACCAGAAGGGACTCCGCAGGGAAGCAGCTTGTAAAATGCTGGCCTAAGAGCAACCTTTTTGAGGTGGGGGTTATTTTCCATGATGTCAGAACCAGCTCTAAATCTGAAGGTGCCCTGGCAGTGGTCCAGCAATGCCTCCTTGGGGGGGGGGTCTCACTATTAGAGTATCAGTGCAAGTGATACTCAGCCTCAAAGGCTGTCCCAAAGAGGAAGGGCAAGATCTCTTCTTGCTGGTAGCAGAGTGTAGGACACGGAACAATAGTTCGAGTTGTGACAGCTCCAATTCAGGCTAAATATCAGGAAGAGCTTCCTCACTCTCAGAGCAATACTGCAGTGGAACCAATTGCCTAGAGAGGCCATGGGCTCTCCCACACTGGAAACATTCAAAATGAAACTGGGCAGCCTTCTGAGTGGGATGGTGTGACTTGTGTCCTGCAACAGCAAGGGACTTGATGGCCTTCTTGGCCCCTTCCAACTCTTCTGTTCTATGATTCTATGACAGTTGCAGCCACAGAAGCTGCATCAACATCCTTCACAGTGCCCAGGGACACACCCCATTCTGGGGCATTGTGGGAAATTATGAGTAGGCTCTCTAAAAGGGAGCAACCACTGAAACCCAAGAGTTGCTTCACTCTGGCTCATGTTAGGGTTGGGCTGGATTGTCCCCCAAAGGCATGTGCTGGTTGAGCATGCCTGGAAGAGGTCATGATGGCCACCAAGTCAGGATGGCTTCAGAAGGGGATCGGGCAACTTCATGGATGAGAAGGCTTTCAAGGGCTGCTAGTCCTTATGGCTGTATGCTGTCTTCCTTACAAGAGGCAGTATGCTTATGTACACCAGTTGTGGGAAACATGGACGGGATGTTGCTGTCACATTCTTCTGGCAAGGTTCTGGTGGGCAGCTGGTTGGTCATGGCATAAACAGTATGTTGGGATTGGATCCTTGATCTAATCCAGCAGGACTCTTCTTCTATTCTGCTTTGGAAATCTGGTTATTCTCCAACCCCTTCCAGAGGAGGCAATGCAGAAAGGCCAGTGAAGCCAGGCATCGGTGCCTTTGACTGGCAGTAACATTCCCTCCAGTGATCCTTGTCTGTGTCCTTCCAAGACATTCCTTTAAGAGGAGAGGATTGAGTCTGCTTTCAAATGTAAGAGAAAGACCTTACTGTCCAATGACAGGTGACAGTAGATGGAATGCATCACAAGGCTGCTGTGCCCAGCATGGGTCCCATGTGTGCATGTGAACAAATGGACCTACAAGTGCACAAGAAAGTAGAAGCATCCTTCTAGTGGCACCTCAGAGAGTGGAAAAGGGAGTGGAACCGGAGAATGGCCCTGGAAAGATTTGTGCTAATTAATGTTAAGAGGACACCAGTGTAAGGCAAAGAATGAGGACAAAAGAGGGAATGACCACTCACCCAGGATGTCTACCATAACAAAGGGATTGTGTCTGATTAATTGGGGCAGTTCTGGTGTCTGGAACCTGCAGTGTTTCTGTCTGAAGTCCAGGGTTGTGGTTGTAATTTCCTCACTGCACACAGAAAAGGACAGGACACACCAACAGCCACATGTATGTATGAAGATGATTGAGATGTAGGGCAAGGAAACACACCGTCACTGGCCTGGGGGTGCATCAGTGAGAGGCATCCTGGTTCTCCTTCCATACAAGTTTTACAGAAGATAACCTTCAATGCTGTCTTAGCCTCCACATGTGTGTGCACATGTGTATGTATCACCTATATTGTTATATTTATAAATTGGCCATATAGTTGCTTGTCTTGTTACAAGGATATATCGTATTACAAGCAATTAAGCCCTTGATAATAAATTGTTTGCCTGTCTGCTGATGATGTACTCTAAGTGATTGCTCCTGCAGGTATTAATCAACTGGTGCCATTGCGAGCAATATAAATCCCCTCCAGGCTGATTAGATTTCATTTCAGAAGATGAGGTGAAGCTAAAGGATTTTAGCACACACATGCACCACAGGAATGTTAGCAGAAAACCAGTTGTTCAAGACATGTCCGTTTGAAACTGGTCTACTTCTTGGAACTTGTCCTTGGATCTTAGACCAAGATGTATTTTTATCAAGGTGGAAATACAAATCACAAACCTTCCATGTTTTTTTAAGCATTATTTAATCTGTCTTGGGAACTTCAGAAATCAGGTTTTGCTGCCCAGAATTATCTTCAAGTTCAGAGGAAGACTCAGAGAAAGACAGGGAGGAGCTGCTGCTTAAGGTTTTATCTTTCCTCAGTTTGGGATTGTCCATTGCCCTGCTGGACTCCTTGGGCAAACAGGACCTAGTCCTGGTGCAGCCACCATTAATCCCATGCCATAGGAACTAGTGGCAGCATAAGAAGGAAACAGTACAGAGAACTCCGGGGAACGGGTGGTGCTAAAAGCAGAACCAACCTGGACAGATTTCATCTGATCTCAGAAGGCTTCTACACCCTGCTGTAACAACGGCTCTCTTTAAGTGAGAGAGATCACTGCAGCCAGCCTGGCTCTGGCCAGGGCAGGAGTGCTCAGTCTCTTTCATCCTGAAGGCCACTTTCCATGGGGGAGTTCTCAGTGTCAGCATTTGAGTGTTGGGTGGGGCATATATTTTTGCGTGAAGCTAAGATGCTGACATGTTTTCATTTAAAGATTTCATCTGAGGATTTCACTTCTAGTGCAGGGACTTGATGGACCCATTCATTCATTATTATTCATTTCTTTAAAGCTTTTATAGACTGTCCATCTACTGGTGTCTAGGGACAGTTTACATTCATGCTCAGTCACTGAGTGCCTGTGTGGCAGGGAATGTCCCTTAAGCCTCCTCGGCTTCCCAGACACCACAGATCTACGTTTAACATGCCAAGAGTTTTAGGGCAAGTGGACTCTCCCCTAAACACTCTCTCTCTCTCTCTCTCCCATTATTTGCCCAATATAATCTCTAAGAACAGGTCTACTCAAAGTTCAACATATTCAATTAAGTACTGCTCGGGCTTGGAGTGAGGAACTTAGAGAGACTTGACTTCCAGAGCATTGGTAGTGGTGTGTGGGAGTGGAATGGCCACCACCACAAAAACATGGTGGCTGCCAGTTTGCCACCAAGGTTGTTGATTTCCCATAGTGGTTGATTTGACTTCTTGGAAAATTGAGATTGGGTTCAAGCACTCAGGAGTTGAGGTTCATCCTTTGTGCATTCAAAAGCCACAGACCTTTTTCCTTGGAGAGCGTTGTTTATTGGCCAGAAAGCACAAAGTATCCAGAATGAATAGCTGAGCATGCACAGAGTGGTTTGTTGAATCTAGTATTCACCTCCAGAGTGCATGCTTGGGCCCCATCCCTTCAGGAGGGGTCTTCTGAAAGTAAGCGTGCCTCCTCTCCGTGCACCAATCCTCTAATTGGGCCACCCTTCTCTGTTGACAATGCATCATGGGGTCAAGAGCCGTGGTCACCTTTCTGTGTCTGAGAAGCTTCACTGCTCTGAGTCTCCTTCCAACAGCTGTGCATTTTAATCTCTTAATCCCAGGGACTGCCTGCCCACCCGGGGAGTCTGGCCTGGAGATAAGCACCTTAGATTTAAGAAAGATGCAAGTAAATTAGCAAGGGTACAGTGGTGGGCAACAAAAATGATCCAGGGCTTGGAAACACTGATGTATGAGGAGAGACTGAGAGAACGGGGCATGTTCAGCCTTGAGAAGAGAAGACTGAGAGGGGACAAGATATCCCTCTGTAAGTACCTCAAAGGCTGTCAGAAAGAGGAAGGTCAAGATTTCTTCTTGCTGAAGCCAAAGTGTAGGACACGGGATAATCAATTCAAGTTGCGACAACCCAGATTCAGGCTTCCTCACTGTCAGAGCAATATGGCAGTGGAAGCAGCTGCCTGGAGAGGTGGTGGCCCCTCCCACACTAGAGACATCGAGCAAAACCAGACAGTCATCTGAGTGGGATGGTGTGATTTGGTGTCCTGGAACAGCAAGGGATTGGACCCAATGGTCTTCCTGGCCCCTTCCAAGTCTTCTATTCTATGGTTCTCTCATCTCAGAGTCTTGGGATGGCCCACATTCCCAACCCCACTCCTGTTCTTCATCCCCTCCTCCTTCGGATCCTGATCCTTCTGAAGTGAAGCACACAACTAGCATTTCTTTCTCCCTGCCCGCCTGCAATTCCACTCCTTACAAACCGGCAGTCCTCGCATGCTAGGAAGTGGGCCTCCTTGCCCTCTGTTTTAAATGCTCTGTGAGTGTTCAGTTCACCTTTTAAGCCAAGCCGCAGCACGGCAAGGACTGCAGGGATGAAATGGTGCCTGCTTCGGCTTGGCTTCCGCTGGCCTGAAGCCTTCCTCACCTGCCACTTTCTAGGCCGTCCTTTGAGTCCCCTGCAGGTGCAGGACCTGGGCTTTGTCCCCAAGATCCAACCCCAGGGTCACCGCCAAAAAGAGACTATGTCAGGCTACTTCTGGTGCATTGGTATTAAGGCAAGCTGCACCCTTGACATCACTTACCCAGCTCTCGAACAAACCCTTTCATTAGAGTGTCACACCACACCACTCTTTCCACCCTGAAATTATAGTGATTCTAAATGGGCAGCAGATAATGGCTGCAGTAAAAAAAGAAAGACGCAGAAGAGAGCAAGAATCCACAATATTATTTAAAGGCTGCAGCACCGGCAGCCTTTCACCCTGCAGGATCGATCCCGTCTTGATGGGTTACCCATCATGTACGCACTGATTTTTTTTAAGGCTGGCAGGAATCCAGTTCTGCTCTAAGGGAGTTCATTGATTCAGGTGCTTGGCTGTGGCAGCATCGCCTTTGCTTAGATGCTCGCTGCTCCTTCCCATTTTGGGTTCAGGGGAACTTGGATCCAAGAGAGCCAATTTCATGGGTGAATTGAAAGGTGAGCACTTTTCGAACACCGGTGTCAAGGGCTATGGTGAATGTTCCATAATTCTGACTTCGGGATCATGTAGGACTATTTCCCTGGAATGCGGGTGGGTCTTTTCCTAAGACTGGGGTACTTAAAAGTAAAAATATTAACCTCCCCTCCGAATCTTCTATTCAGCATTGTTGCTATTATTGTTTATTTATTTATAGCTTTTATAGACCGTCCCATTACTAATGTCTCAGGACAGTTTACAACAAGCACAGATAAAAAATGGCACAGCATCCAGCAATTTACAATAAAATCACATTAAAACCAATTAAACATTAAAATAACTGGAGAATAAAAATGTATTTATTAAATATTAGATTGCTGCCCCCCTTTACTTCGTCTGGCAAGGAATTTGGTGTGACTCAGAGGGTTTTCCTCCTGCTGCTGTTGCGGCGCTGTTTTCTTTCTTTTTCACTGCCTGCTGGTGTTGCTTTCTCCTTCCTGGATTCCTCATGTTGGCAACCCAGGCCGTCAGGGAAGCACGTGACGAAAGAGCTAGGTGTGTGGCATTGCAGGGCCCCAGAGAAGCCTCACCAGCTTGCTCCCCTTCCTGCCCCCAGATGCTAAGTCTTTCTCTAAGGTTGTTGTGACGGCCTTGGAGAAGCGGCTGGTCCCATTTTTCTGCACTGGCTGCATGGTGGGTGGGGAGAAGCATCTGAGTGTGGATCCGCAGCCATGAGGTTGGAGTACATTTCTGACCTCATAGCTGGGAGTCCAAAACATTTTATGATTGTTCAGATGTTCTAAAGCTGACATAGGATTGTGTTGTTCACATATGTTAAGTTGGTGGGCCCAGGAGGCAGGGCCTTTTCAGTGGTGGCTCCATCCTAGCAAGCTCCGTCCCATGGAATGTGCAGTTCCATCCCTCATTGGTTAGTCTTAAATCTGCTCTGGAAACCTGGCAGTTGCACCCTGTGTTTAGTTTCGCTGGTTGGGAAAAGAAAATAGTAAATTGCTGGTGTTTCTTTAAAATGGTGTTCTACTGGATCTGTTTCAGGTTTTAACTGTGGACTGCTTTGTTAGGAGAACGCTTTGCGTGGAACAGCAAGGATGATGGATGCTTCCGCATGCCAATCTGAGTCACCAACCAGTCAACCAAAATAGCCTTTGCTTCTGTGCACCGTAAGAACTAGCAAGCCGGGACGAAGGCTAAACAGCAATTCCAGCTGTGCTAGTTTTTTATGCACAAGGAGAGTCAACACGCTCAGCCTGAATTTGTGTAGCCCAAGCACAAATTTTCCACCTTGGTGAGAACTAGATGCTAAATGCTCTCACGACTGGAAATTAATTCCTGAACTAGGAACTGTGTGCCACATAATAGAAAGAGACTGTCTCCAAAATACTTGAGATTACTTAACTTTTATTTCATTTTTTAAAATTACAATTCCAGAAAAACACAGCACCTTTTGAGTGCTAGAGGTGGCTAGCTTCTGATACAGACATTGGAATTATATACTTTCCTGTAAATATGTAGAATAAATGTTACCAGGGAACACAGCACCCAGTAAACACCTGGCAGCCAGAAGTGCTCAGTTCCATTGCCGGAACCATCTAGAGATGGTAGCAGATGATAGGACAGGATAAGAAGACCTGCCACCTATGAAAGTAGCCTAGAAGAGACCAACTTTGGGGGCCCATCGGCACAATTGGCAATTAGAGAAACTGTCGTGGGCACCTCCACAATATGGCTACCATGGGGCAACTTGGGGCAAGTTGTCTGCCCCAAAGGCTGTGTACAACGCAAACTCTGCACTTCTTGGGCCACCCTGAAAACTTCCGTCTCTCCCTTTGGCAAATACAGGTTGATATTATCTGTATGCTTCAACTCCCCGAGAAGCTCGGGGTTTTGGTGCTCTGAGAACACTGTTTTGTCAATACTGTTCACATTTTTCTGTGGCATTCAGAACACTCTCTGCTGCCTGAACATTTGAAGAGAACATTGTCCAAATGTCAGAAGAAGAAAAAAAAGCAGTCCTCCACTCGCAGGATAAAGCAAGTATATTAATAATCTAACTTATTCCGTGAGTGCAGTCCTGAAACCACGGGACCGTTGAGGAATACAGAAGATGACGTTTCCTGTTCTTGTATGTGCCATTTACATTACAAGTTCCTAGTCCAGTTACTTGAGGAAATACAAGTGTTAGCGGACTGTTTTTTCAACCACTTGCTCTTTCCGAAGCAAATCTTCTTGTTTTCTTAAATTTTGCTCATGTGTACAAAGCCGCTGGGAAGCCTACATTCTGTATACTAACAGCAGACTAATTGTCTGCGTAGGGGTCCTTAGGTAGACAAGCCTGGGGGAAACCCAATTTGCAGAAGTACCAACTTTTTAAATATTTATTTATTAAAACATTTATAGGCTGCTCTATTGCAACAAAGCCTCAGGGCGGCTTACAACAGTTTAAAATACAATAAAATAAAATACAATAAAACCATAAACAATATATCCCTCCCCCACTTGGTGCATCTCGGCAACTGAAAAAACAAACAAAAACCAAACTTAACTACAACATAGATCCATAAATACATGACCACAAATTCTAAACAAAACCTAAACTAACAATTAAAATATGACTTGAATAAAAAGGTCTTCGCCTGGCGCCGAAAAACAGATAACGACGGCGCCAGGCGAACCTCTCCAGGGAGCGCATAAATAAAATAAAATCCTTATGGCAGGGAGACCCTTCTGCCCACACACACATAGTAGTGATGCTCACACAATCCTCACTGATTGTTCGGTATGTTTGGAAAATTTGGGGATTAAAAAAGAGCATCTGGAATGGAGTCTCTCAGAAAAGGGCTGGGCTGGCAGGAACTCTCCACAGCAGTACTCATTGCAGCACCATTTGGTTGTTGGTCTGTCTGTCTGTCTTTTTTTTTAAAAGATTTTATTAAGAATTTAAACTAATACTACAAACATCAATCATCAAATACATCGGACGTACTGGGTCAGCCCCCTCCTGCGTATCTTTTAACATTCTATAGTCATATTCAAATCCATTTATAATAAGTTAAAGACATCTTTAAAACAAGCCAAGTCCCGTTTCTCCAGCCAATAATAAAAAAAATCCCAAGTTTGATAGAAGTCAGTATCTTCTTTCTCCTTCAGTGATAAAGTCAATCTATCCATTTCTGCACAGTCCAGAAACTTTTTTAGAATCAGTTCCTCAGTGGGTAATTCCTCACTTTTCCAGTGTTGAGCAAATGCAATCCTCGCCGCTGTGATTACATGTAAGTCTCTCTGTCTGTCTGTCTTGTTTTTTGTGCTTGTTAAAAAAAGAGAAAGGGATAAACCCAGGAGGTGGTGCAGAGAGGAGAGGACCAATTCTGGCTCTGATACTTGAAGTCATTTGGCATCTTGTGGTCTCAAACAACTGCACTGTCTTGTTTCCCTTCAATTTCAAGGTGTTTTCCTTTACTTAGGCACTCCCCCCCCCCCACACAAAATTATTAAATAACAAGGGTTGTTAACACTTGTTGCTATGTGATCTAAACCTTTTTCATTACGGGATGTCTCAAAATGTCCACAGATAATGGATGACAAGAAAAGCAATTATGGCTTTACCCTTCCTATTGTTATAGAAACAACATGAGATACATAAATGCGTCTTTTTTTCTTTACTCCTGTAAGAGGCACTGCATTAATTCTCTGGGAACTACACAAGATAAGGTTCGGGCATAATTCACCCCCTAGACTAGCTTTCCCCAAATGGGCACCTTCCAGATGTTTGGGATCAACTCTCAGGTTTCCTGAGCTATATGCAAAGAACCACAAAGCTGCAGAGGCTTCTAGGCAATTTATTCCTAACTCCTGGGTCAGCTGGGGATTTTGGAGCTGCCTAGCTCCTCCCTGAGGATCTCCAGTGATGTAGAGCCAAGCACCACTCCTGGTAGCTGGTTCTCATTCCCCAGCTTCTCTTATCGGGATGATGATTTCAGAATTTATTTATTTATTTATTTATTTAAGATATTTGTATGCCGTTCTTTGCGAGAGCCTCAGGATGGCTTACACAAATAAAATACAAATAAGTATAACATAAATAAATTAATGACCCACTCTGGCTGCAATTAAAATATGATAATAAAATTCAATATTAAAACTTGTTAAAATATTGATTAAATAAAAAGGGCTTAACCTTAAATATGCACATGAATTCGTATATGAAATGCCTAGATGCGGACATACCGCTTTCTAGCAACAGTTCAAGCAAAAAGCAGTCCAGGTATGGAAATATTTATCTGTCTATATACCACCCAATCACCTGTTAGAAGCATTATAATGTCTTCAGTCCATCACAGTACAGGAATGGAACATTTATCCTTCCAATGTGACAATTTCAGTCTTTTAGCTCATAAGAGGGTAAGGAGAGTCCATTTACACTGATCAATCATTAATTTTCATGAGGCAGATAGATAATTTAGAAGAGCATGTACATCTGTGAATAATAAAGACTGTTCCATTACAAAAGTTATCCATATATCGCATTGCCAGCAGCTAGCTAAATTAAACAATCCTTTATTAAAAACAAAAGAAAACAAAACACTGCAAAGAGACAGGAAATGACAAGATTTTGCTGAATAAGATTCAGACTATTCCTGCTTAAATCCCTGTATATATGTTTTTCCCACCCATATCATGTATCCTGGGTTCTTCCAGTCAGTACTGAGAATTGATAAGTGCTTCCAATAAGGATGGACCTTGTGAAGTGGTAAATGTGGCCAGACCAAACGTAGCTACTGACAAAAGCTGCAATTGCAATATTGGCTCTCAGCCACATCAACAAGTCACATTCAGCACACACAATAGAACATGGCAAGAACTCATCATTGGCACCCACTGGTTGATCCACAGCAAGAACATTCTGGTGACTGGAGGTTGTTAGATCCAGTCGTGCTCTCTGGGGCAGCAGAGGTCACACAGCCTGACGGACAGCCGTTCTGGAATCTGAGGAGTGCTCTCCCGGCTGCGGTTCCCCTGCACAAGGCATGTGGGTGGATGTGGTGGTGATGGTGGTGGAGTAGGAAGATGGCGGACAGCGCAGGCAGTTCAGTGTGAGCAGATGCAAAGCCAGGAAGGGGAGCACACATTCCATGGGGGATTGCTTGGACAGCAAGTGAAGAATATGCCCTCCATCCATCCCACACCCTGTTTCCATGATCAGGTTTCTTCTTAGCAATGATGGTGCACAAAAGGGAACAAAACAGCCCCAGGCCCTGAGGAAGCTGAAAGACCAACACATGTATTTGTTCAGACATAAGCTTTCATGGACGGTCTCTGCTTCATCAGCTGCATGAAGTTGATGGTGCCCACAAAACCTTATGGTTGAATAGATGCATTTTTAAGTCCTGAATAAATTCCAAAAGACCCTAGGCTGGTTTTGCTGCTACTGATTGACACAACTGCCCCTCTGTAAAAGGAGCGTAAGTTTTACTGGTTGCAAGGCAATCCATGGGATGGTGTGTGTGTGTGCATGCGTGCGCATGTGTGGGTGTGTTTGTATGTGCCTGCACACCCGACACGATCTCGATTTGGACATTCAAATTCTTCCACTGGGAGGAGGAGGATGGAATGCACAGATGTTCTTCATTTAAAGAACTCCAACTCCAAGCATAATAATTATTCAGGCCAGATTTTAAATATTGTTTCAAGTTTAATGATCTCATTAAAAAAAACAAAAGCTAAAGAAAGGATGACTAATCCCTAAATGGGAAGAGCTCAATACATTTTGTCTCAAGGCAACAAAAGACTTCAGTGGGTCGTGGCTCACGAGGAGAATCCTAATTTCTGAAATGAAGCACTTCTGAGTCATCGTTGCCTTCTTCGTAGCTCTGCCTAGGAGGGTGCCAGTGCCAGCTTTTTGGTGGGGAGGGGGGGATGAGAAGAGCTAATCATGTTAAGTGTCATAGTCATCGTACAAGTGATTTTAAAGATCGAAGTAAAAGCAGGGAAGATCAAAATCTCCATCCCTTTGCCATGGAATGCCACTTACAAGTAACATCTGCTAATGAAAAGCAGGAGAGCCCAACCTAGGTAATGAAATGGCAGAGACATCCGTGCAAAAGAAGCTCAGAACATCCATCAAATGGAGTTAGGGAAGCCAATCAAAGTGGAGGAGTGTGAGAGATTGATGTTCTCCTCTCCTTGGCTCTCTGCAGTCCCCTTGATTCCTTGAGATTCTTGAAGAAAAAATGAAAGAGGAATGTAGAATGCAGTGAATCTCCGTGCCCTTTAAATACCTGCCTCCTTTTATGGAAACAAGCGAGAGAAACTCTATAGCTTAGTTCAGGAAGGGGAGTGCCAAACTCCCCATTTTTAATGATTCACGTTTCAAAGCCATTTCCTGCCTTTAGAAAGTGAAAAATAACAACAGTGCTTGTCTTTGCTACCTTCAGGCTGGGTCAGACTCAGCATTAAAACATCCATAGCAAACTTAAGCAAGTTTGAATTTCTAAGGATTTAACAAATTCCATAGGAGGTTGGCTTTCCCCAGTCACACAGATTCTGGGGAAAAATAATTTATTCTTTCCCCAATTTTATGCAAATAGAGTCATACAAAAATATGAAAAAACTACAGCCAGAATGTGTATTTCTCCCATAGAGTAAAATGTGAAAATATACTTTTCAGGTCTTTGCAAAATTTGGGTGGATTTGCATGTTTAGTAGTGTGAATTTGTGCGAATGCATATTTGAGACAGTGTGTGTAGATGCCTTTGCTCAAGGTCTCTGAGTGAATGATGGAATGAAATCCACAAAACATTGATGGAACAGATCTCACAATGTCTGTGCATCCCTATTTCAACAGCATGTAAGTTCCAACTGAGGGCTGATAGAATCCGAGTTTCCAGAGTATTACCTAGAACTCAGCTGAAGGTCATCATGCACTTGTGTACAAAGGAACATCTCCTCCCATATATGCCCTCACACCCCTTAAGATCGGCAGAGGAGGCCTTGCTCCAGGAACCCTCCAGGAAGGAGGTACGGAGGGTATCCACCTGGAGGAGGGCCTTCTCTGCAGTGGCACCCAGACTATGAAATGCACTCCCTAGAGAGGTCCGCCTGGTATTGACTCTCTACTCTTTCTGGTGCCAGGTTTTTATTTAATCACCATTTTAATAATTAATATTATTAATTTTATATAGTTGCATTTTCATTTTCATTTTCTTCTTTCTTTTTCTTTAGTTATGAAATGATATATTGCTGTTTCTTTGTTTTATTGTTGAATGATTTTAATGATATTTATATTATTATACTGTTATTGATATTGTTATTTTTATCTTCTGTAAGCCGTCCTGAGGCTGTAGCAAAGGACGGCATAGAAATGTTTTAATTGAATTAAAATTAAATTAATTTAATTAATGTCCCCTTCTTAAGAAGAGCGCTTTACTCATGAGAAGTCCAGTTGCTGCTGTTCCTGAGGCTTGCAATTTAGTTCTGGATACTAGACTGTATATTCATCTTCCGACACTGGTAGAGTCTAGGGCTAGTGGGATGCTTGCTCTCAGATTCTGTGGGAGATGCATGATCCTCAGCAGCCTGGTCCGGAGACTTTCCAGTGCCCACTAGCCCTGGAAGACCTGCTCTAGCTTCTTCAGAGACGTTAGGAGTTCCAGGAGAACCAGTGTCAGGATGATGCGCGTGTTTGTGGGAATCTGTGATCTGGGAACCATCCATCACCCAAAAGATCATCCTGATCTGGATCAGGAATTAAGACTGGGAACCTGCGGGTCCCTCATTTCTCTGGAGCAGTATACCAGTCATAAAACTCAGTGGTAAAAGCTGCCCCCGATATGCAGAGCTTTATTCATTGGAATCATCCCATGATAGCTGACCTGTTGGCCACTTTGGTCTGATGCACACTAGAGCAGGGCTATAATCACAGTAAAACCTGCAGCAGTAATGGAAGGGCTACACCCCTCCCTGCTCGCTGAGGTCTCGATAAAACTCCCTCTCCATGCCTGCTATTGATGTTTAAAAGCAAGCGAACAAGACACACAGCAACAAATAATACACATTTTGCAACCTGTCTATTTTGGTGCTTGCAAAGGCTAGCGCTGGGATTTTTCATCATTTCTGGAGTGCCTGGCACATTATGGGAAACTGGAACAGTAGCTGACTCCATTTAAATGTGTATTGTTTTTTAATGGTATTTTTTAAATTGTTGTTAGCTGCCCCAAGGCTTGTTTGCAAGGGGGTGGCATACAAATATGTTAATAAATAAATAAATAAATTAAAAAATAAATGCGCCATGAAGCTGAAGAGCAATGCTACATTAGGAGCTTTGGGATACTCTGGGTGCTCTGCCATTTTAATTCCCTGCAATGTTTCTGAGTGATGCAATGGCAAGGGATGTGAGCCACTCATAATGCTGCCTCCTCTGGCACTTCGGCCCAAAGGTCCTGTTCCTGGATGAAGAACCCTTTGATATTTTCTGCCCCAGCAGCTCCCCATGGGAAAATCAGAACCAGTTCCTGGTCCCACACAAGTAGGGCTCTCCAGCTTGATCTTGCACCCTCTCTGTTAATTCCAGGAATAGAAAACCATTGGCCACTGAATAATGTCCACATCTCACCAACTCCAAGGAGAGTTGCTTACAGTCCGCCAGTGACCAGAAAGGCCCTGGGGAGAATACGCTAAAGAGATCCATATTCTTCAGATGGTCACATTTACCCAGCAAAGAAAGCCCTTTAGGAAAACTCCATTCAGCACTTGTGCTGCGGGAGCTCACAGAAGGGCTAGCTCTAAAACTGTAGCGACATAATCTGGGTTCTGAGTGTTTCCCTGGATAGAAGGATGGTGGCAGATCATGCTGAAGATGGACTCAGGAATATACCAGGTGATAAAGATCCCAGTCTTTGGAAGTGCCCCTTCTGTTGACATGTTCTGAGTTGCTCTGTTGTGATGGCAACTTCCCTCTTGGGGCCAATAGCAGTTGTGGGATGGGGGAAACATTTGTTGGGTCTACAGTGAGGAAGGAAAGGGCGAATTCCCTCCCTATGTGTTGAGATCCCAATGAGGCTTCCTGTCCAAGCCTACTTTTGATGGTAAAGATGAACAAGCCAGCGATTCTGCAACAAATGACCAGTTGAGTGTCTAGTTGGCTTGGGTCTTTATGAAAGGACATTCCTGGAAGGGTCTTTTTCTCTCTTCTCCCCACATCCCTATCCCTGCCTATCATCCAACCTGGAACAGAATTCCATGGTACTCAGAGGCATCCTCACTCCCTGGTGACATTTTAGTGGATTTTAATTTTGGTATATTCAACAAACTGTTTTTCCAAATGCTGCCAGAGCTTCCTTTCATATCCCCTCCCCCACACAAGACTCTATCTTTGCAGCCTCTTGGAGGATGTTTGGACACTTCCCTCTGCTAATGTGCTTTTGTTTGACTTCCAGAATATTTGGAACCAGTCCTTTAGTCTGGTTCCAATCCTTTAGCCACAACAATGGGATAGTCAATGAGATTCAGCCTCTGTTCAAGGCAGGTACTGCCGGCATTACACTGGATTGAACTTGTGATCTGACCGTCCCTTGAATTCCTGTTGGATTTACCCCCCAGATCTGGGATCGGATGGTTCTCTTTCTTGAGAAGACTTCAAAAGGTAGCAGTGGGGATAGCTTGGTGAAGAACTCCACCAACGTAGCTATGCTATGACTCTTCAGCGAACATGCAGAATTATTAGAGAAAGTCATTCTTGCTCATTTTAAATGCTCTAAGAACAGAGCCAACATTTCTAGAATCTCACAGATAATCACCCAGATTAGAAAAGCACAGAAGAGCTGAGTCTGAGCAAAGTGGAGGAGTCAAGGCACTGTTCCTTTTCTTTTTTCTTTTTTTGAGTAAGTTTTATTCTTAAAAAACCTAACAAGAAAAAGAAACAAAAAAAAATCAATCATCAAAAACATCAGACCTACTGGGTCAGCCCCCACATTTTTTCTTTTTATGTTAAACTATAAACATATTTAAATCTATGCATAGTTCCATTTCTCTAGCCAATGATAAAAAGAGTCCCAAGTTTGATAGAAGTCTGTATCCTCTTTCTCCTTCAAAGTCAATCTGTCCATTTCGCCACAGTCCAAGATCTTTTTTAGGATCAGTCCGTCGGTAGGTGGCTCTTCACTCCTCCAATGCTGGGCAAATGCAATCCTTGCCACAGTAGTTACATGTAGAGTCAAATACATTGCTTGTTTACCAACATCATCAGGTACAATACCTAATAAGAAAACTTCAGGTTTAAATGTTAGAGGTTTTTGTAACATTTCCTCAAGCCATTTGTGTATTTTAATCCAATACTTTTTTGCCTTGTCACAGGTCCACCACATATGATAAAAAGTACCCGATTTGTGTTTACATTTCCAACATCCATTTGACATATTTGGAAACATCTTAGCTAACCTCTTTGGTGACAAATACCATCTATAAAAAATTTTATACAGGTTTTCTTTGTATGAGGTTGCTAGTGTTACTTTAATATTTCTTTCCCACAGTTTTTGACATTTCTCTAACTCAGTATTATATCCAAAATTTTGTGCCCACATTATCATAGTTTCCTTAACCTGTTCGTCTTCCATTCTCCTATCCAGTAAGAAATTATACAATCTTTTAATCATTTTCTCATCTGATTTAAGAATCACGTAGTCAAATGCTGTTATCTCCTTATAAAAGCCCCACATTCTATAGTCTTTAGCATATCTCAATTGCATTTGAACCTTGTGCCACCAAGAAATATTAATTCCTTGTTCTTGTATTTCCTGATTCAATTTCAATTGTCCATCATTATCCAAAATATCATCATATCTCACAATCGTATCAAAATTCAATGCATTTGGATATATAAGAGCTTCCATAGGTGAAAGCCATCTTGGTAATTTAGTATACAGTTTTGTCTTTAACTTTTCCCACACTGACATTAATGATTTCCTAATATAATGATTTAAGAAACAACCATGTGCCTTACACTTTTCATACCACAAGGACACTGCTTCTTTTCAATGCCTGTGATTCCCTTATTCTTTGGACTACTCCGAGAGGCTGTGGTAACAGAACAACACAGCCTACGTGAGCTCAGCTGGGCAGCTTACGAGACTACAGCATTTATAAAATACCGTATTTTTCGCTCTATAAGATGTGCCTGACCATAAGACGCACCTAGTTTTTAGAGGAGGAAAGCAAGAAAAAAAATATTCTGAATGAAATGGGCACATAATCGCAGGCACATTCCCCATCACTTCCCCATGGGCTGCACATCTGACAGACTTACTGCACACACATATTCGCTCTATAAGATGCACAGACATTTCCCCTTACTTTTGAGGGGGGAAAAGTGCGTCTTATAGAGCAAAAAATACGGTATATTGAATCCCTGGAATCCTGGCATTCACTCCAATCTTCTGCAGGTTTGTGTGTGACAGCATGTTGGTTGGTTGCAAGGTAGTTCACAACACCTTCCTCACCTTCCAAGAGCTGAGTGAAAGCCAGCTTTCAAATCTATCTTCAGCAAGGAGGCCTTGCAAAGCTGAACAAGAGATCTATCAATTCACAACTGAAAAACGGCTCTGTTGGTAAGAACTTCCTTCTATTCTGAAACTTTTAAATGCCTCTCTCAGGGCTTGGTTACTGGGAGCCATGGTTCAGAATATGTGAGGAATCTGTTTTGGGCATGGGAATCATGGATTCCCTGGGCTGGGTTTCTAGGAATCTGTTCTTCTTTCCTGGGGCTAACTTGCCGGCAAACAGCACTCCTCTGTTCTGCATGGGATTTGCGGGCTTCGTTTCTGCTGTACCCAGAGTGGAAGAATGTTGTTTGTAGCACCACAAGTGTTCACAAGCTTCAGCTCAGCTTGCTTTCTAAGACAGGGTCAAGCATGAGAGGAAGCCTGTTCTTATTAATTATATTTATCTCGCCTTTTTCCTTCCAAGGAACTCAAGGCGGCTCTCCTCCTCTTCCTCCTCCCCTCAATATTATCCTCACAATAACCCCTGTGAGGCAGGTTGAGCTGAGAATCTGTGCCTGGTCCAAATTCACCCACTGAGGTCTATGGCTGAGTGGGGACTAGAACCCCGATCGCCTGAGTCCCAGTCTGTGCTTTTAACCACTGCACCACACTGGCTCTCTTAAAGGAGGTGGATTCCATGGAGCTTCGTCAGAACCCCAGTCACAGATTTTGACTAATATATATGGGGATTTGGGATATTTTGGCCTTCAGTCACACCCCTCTTTGCCATTGTCCTGCTAGAATGGGGAACCCAAGCGCTTCTCCAAAGTCGAATTTTGCCATTGGACTGACAGCTCTTTAACATTCCCACTAATATATGCATGGTTTTTGCATGCAACATCCCCTGATCTAAGAATTTCTGAATGCAATTTTCCCTAATATATGCCTTTTTGAACAGACTTCTTGAGTTGAGAGCTGCATCATAAAACTGGCCATGTGATCTGAGAGATTTCTGCATCCCAATCTGCATGTTATTCAGGGACGTGCTGATTCGGTTTGCTCACTTAAACACATAGACCAGATGAATTCTCCCCACTGGGTGAATCCTGGCAGTTGATACTAGAGGGCCTGTTCTAAGCACCATGGATACAGGATGAGCCCCGAGGCAGCTGCTGGGGAACGCTCAGCATAGCAGGGCCCCTTGGTGCTGGTCTTTCAGATGCATGAGACTGTGCCCTTATTTATTCAAAATATTTCTGGACAGAATCCATATTTTATGGACAGAATCAAATTGAAGGGGCAAACACTAGTATAAAGACAGAATGGCTGTAAGGTAACAATGCATTTAAAATATTAACGTTCAAGCCAGAAAACCTAAAAACAGAATAAAGTCGACTCACAAGCCATTTTTCAACAGCAAAGCTATGAAAGAGCAGCATGTCCAGTAAATGCAAAGTAGTTCAAAACTGGTGTTGTGGACCCTTGGCCCTCCTGGCTGGGGCTAATTGTACCCGTAGTCCAAAACACTTGGGAGTCACCATTTTGACTACTGTTGAGCTAAGGTTGTATTGCCTGAGACCAAGGCATTGAACTGAGTTAGGACTGTCTCAGTAACACTGGTCCTGGCTGTCTGTTTGCTTACTTGGGAAGAGATATTGGTAGCTACAGGATGCATTCACAGAATGTCTAGCTGGAACTTAGGGATCCATGTAGCCCTGAAAGCTTGTCTTGTCCTGGAGGTTCTAGTCCTCAAGAGCACACATTCGTGCAACAGCAAATGAATTTTCCCCAGTGCTGAGAAGATCCTTCAGAGTGGAGTAGCAGCCAAACCCTAGTTGGGACTAATCCAATTTCTCAGTACAAATGTTGATCTGTAGCCAGAGAGTTGCTTTTATTTGCAACTTTTCCTGCTGGTGTAATTGCTATGGCATAGGTTTTCATCGACAACTCTGTTTTTCTTTCAGTGCTAGGCAAGGGCTTTTTAATCTGTCTTGGGTCTTCAGTCCATTTATGGCTGATCTCGGTGAAGTTTCATAGCTTTGCTTGCTTGAGTGGAGTTTGAGGCAGAGCAATTTTGAAAATCCCTAATGATTTTGTTTTATTTAATTATAAATTCACCAACCTTAAGAGTCTTGTTGGTGATCCACCATTTGATCAGATATGGATTCATAAGAATAAAGACAGCAGTCCATTTATAATGCTACTGAATTGTTCCATTGCATCCAAAGTGCAAGGAACCTTTGAATATATAGGAACCCTGGGAAATTAACATTTCCTAAGCTCCTGAGCACCCAGAATATACTATTCTGCAACATATAGCACAAGCAGAAGGGTGAGTTCCAGCTGAGAGCCTTCCCTGAAAGGGCAGTGTGACTTTGTTGGTGGGGTGCTGCTTTCTAAGAGCTATCCATGGTACTGAACCCATGTAGCATCTGTGAAGCTCCTCGAAAGCTGAAAATAAAAGCTGCAATGGATGAGAAGCCCCACTAATGTGGGAGTCCCTCGCCTCCCCAGGAGGCCCTGAATCAAACTGGTACCCAGTATACCAGAGGGAATGGAGCTTGTAAAGAGGGGGATTGGGAGGTATCAGCAGGCGTGGAGACAAGCATGACTGTCCTTGTTGTGAGAGGACAGCAGCAGGTTCTGAATTTCAGCAGGTTCTGAATTTCAGGACTGCAACTGGAGAAAAAGGAAGCTCAGCTAAATCCTGATGGAAGGATGGGATGAAGGCAGAGTGTGGTTTGCACAAGTCCACATGCCAACGTGATCTGATGAGTTTGGCCATCAGAAGAGGCCTTTGGGACGCTAGGCAAAGCGAGGATTTTCTTGGTCCCTCTTCTGAGCCTGGCAGCCAGTGTGCCTTGCGATAACAGCAGGACTGTCAAGGAAAGGGCTGGTATAGATCTATTTCCAGCAGGAGTAGATTGGCATAGCTGTAGCGATTTACTGAACCTCAGCCTAAAGCTACTATGAAGTGGCCACAGACCAGCAAATGGCTGCAAGTGACATTATAGGATTTTCTCACAGAAGAATCTTCGAAGGTTTATCAACTGAGATACAATTAAAGAAGGCCGAGGAGCATTTTTATTACTGCAGGCTGGTAAAGGGACTGGAAGAAAGTCACACATCCATCTCTGCGGCTTTAAAATGGAGTCCTGACTGGAAATTATCATGAGTTCTGTCCCCCTGATTTATGAAACCCTCCGGGACAAAGTAAATGTTCTTCAAAGCACATAGCAGAGTGAGACAAATTGGCTTGCTGACTTCAGTGTGAGGATGCATGGCTCTGATTTGGATTGGGACCATGGAACTCTGGAGAGGGCATTTAAACTTTTCCACCCATTTTCATTCCCAAATGTTATCTTCACATGGGTTGGGGGTTAAAAAAGAGGGGGAAAGTGAATCAACACAGACTTTCTCTCTCTCTCTCTCTCTCTCTTCCTTTTAGCCTTGAGCAAAGTCTCATCTGCCCAATAGTAAGGCAGAGGAGAAAACCTTCGGGGACATATATAGCAGGGGGCGGTATTCCCCAGCCAGCAATGTAACCAGTAAACAAGTCTTCAGTGTATGAAAAAAGGCCATTTTTTCCGTTTCTCTTTCTTTCTTTCTTTTTGTAACTTTGATTGCAACCCATCTTTTTTACAGAGCGGTGAAGTTTACCAGCCACTGGCCCTTCCCAGCTGCAACTGGTCAAGAGCTTTCAGAATTAAATTACTGGGGATTAAAGCAAAAAGGGCTTTGCATGAACTGGCTCCTTCCAGTCCAAGGACCTGTTATCTGAAGCCAAAGCCAGAAAGATGCACTGTGGGTTCAGAGATAAAAAGGACCCCAGGAATTAGGAAAGCCAGCCATGTAGGCTTGGCGTGAATTCAAGGGGAAATCCAGATCATTGCTCAAAGAGCACCAAGGTTTTCTGCAGTAAAAAGAGGCACTTGAAAAGGGATACTTACACACACACCAAAACACTGATTGGCAAGGAGCCCATAACACTGAGAAGGAAGAGGCAGGCAGCCTCAGCCTAAGGGCGGGATGAATCACTCACTGGCCTGTTGCAGCTCCATGGAGGCGGTTCAGTGTGCCACAGACATGCAGCTGGTGTTCTCTAGGCCCACAGGTAAAATACGTAGCTCTGGATGGATCACCAAAAGAACCACAGGAGTCTACTCCAGATGGCAGTCATTCCAGAGTTCCAGGCAGGGAGAAGTCAGATCCATCATCTGCTACCTGACCCTTTTCAGTGGAAGACTCAAGAACAGAACCTGGCATTTTTGCATCCAAGTTATTTGTTCTGTGGCTTTGAGACAGCACTTCCCATCACCTGCTACCTGATCCAATTAACTGGAAACTTTCCAACTGGTTAGGGTTGTGTTTGTTGGTTTGGATGCAAGTGCTAGATTGTTATCATTCCAACAAAACTTTCTTCCTCTAAATGCCATGCAGAAGGCTGCTCCTGACCAGACGGAAGAAGTGTCTTTATTGTGCAAACTCACCCAAACAAACTAAGCACCAATCAGCCTGTCAGATTCCAATATTTCCCAATTCAGAGTACAGATTATGAGCTTTTTTTGCCTGTTCAAGATCATGCCAATGTATCCTGTGCATAACCATGAATGTGAGCAGGAATGAAAACCCCTCTTGATTTATATTTCATAGAATCATACACTTGGAAGGGGCCTAAGAAGGCCATCAGGTCCAACCCCCTGCTCCATGCAGGCCTCAAGTCTCCCATCCAGATTGTAACCAGGGCTGACTTTGCTTAGCCTCCATGATAAGGCACTATCAGGCTCTTTAGGCTATATGGAAGCTTGTCATTAATTACATCATCATGCAACATACAAAACATGACCTATGGATTATATGATACCGAGGCAATTGCACATAGATTAACGAAGTGTCCCCATGCTCATGCTGACTCAACTTGTATCAATCGCCAGTGACTGTGATTCTGAAAAAGCATCAGAACCTGTTTCTGGTACTTCTGAACTGAGGTCTGTTTCCTCAGGTCTCCTGTATGACCCAAATGATCCACAGGGTCCCATTGCTGCTTGTCTCTGAGGAAAAGAGCTTGGGTGATAAACCCCTACCAGGTGCTCCCAAGCCATGCTGGAGCACCTCCTGGGCATCCCAGCAGCAGGACTGCTGTCCATGGTCCTGAATGCAGCTTATTTATTTATTTGGAAATTTATAGGCCGCCCCTTGCCACAAGCCTCGGGGCGGCTCACAACAATAAAACAACAAATTCTAATACATTAAAATTTCCAAACATTAAAATTCACAAACATTAAGCTTCCCTGCTACTGGGCTGAAACCTGCAGGGGTGGCTGTGGGACGAAAGCTGCTCCAGATCTCGTTACCTGCTCCAGAAAGTGCCTCCTCACCTGAGTTGTCCCCCAGGGAAGATGAAAGCATAACAGACAAACAGGACCATTAGCCTTGAAAGCTCTGCTCCCTTAACGTCTTCTTTCTTGCTCATCCTGTGGATTTTTCACCCTTTACAAATCACGGCTGATTCATTATAGTCGTTGATTTGCAAGGATCTTGGGCACATCAGTGGCAGAATGAATCCGTATCTGGCAGCTCTTCCTAAGCATCAGCCATACCCATTAGCGTCATTTTGAGTAGGCTTGACTGACACTTGCTAGAAGTGATTAGCTGCAAAAGGCACGCCAGAAACTTAGATGGGGAGCCGGGGAGGGGAGGCCCCTTTCCTTGAGTTCAGTCATTTGCTCCCTGGAAGAACAAAGGAGCATTTGAGGCTGAATGGCTTTGATTTGCCACATCATCAGAATAGCAGTCACCAAGGCCAGATCTGAAGATGGCAGGTGTCACAGGTGGGAAGCCAGAGGCATCAGAGACTAGGAGTGGCAGGGAAAATGGAAGCTTCACAGGGATGTTTCTGATTCTCCCAAGTCCTTTGTACAGATGTAATGCACGTTTTCCCAAGTACATGCCAGAAATGTAACGTGTACGGCACATTCCGCTAAAAAGGCAATCACCTTGTCCTGCAGAACTGCATGGCTGTGCTCGGGAAAGGGCTTATTTCTGTGCATAGATCCGTCTCGCCCTGCTCCTTGGTTCAGGAGGTGCACATAGGGTGAATCCAGCTGTGAGGCTCAGTGGAACGAATTTCTCACCCATCTCTAACTGGAAAAACAAAAAGGGTGTAGGAGCGAGCTGGGCCCTCGAGGTTGCTTTATAATAGGTTGTCTTCGAGATATCTGTGTGGATTCCATCTGTAAAAATCTCCAGGACTTTCCTGATTAGCAAAGTCGAATTAATAATGTACAGCTGTAGGGTGGGGAACGGTTCATCTTCACATTCTTGGAGAAGGGAGAATGACTCACTGGTGAATGCTCCCTTTTGTGACAACGAAATGAATTGGAGAAGTGAAACCATAAGGAGAAAATGTCTTGATAAGAACTAGGCAGCAAATGTCAGTTTTTCTCCATTTTAGCTGGACTTAATGTGGAGAAAAATGGGATGATAACACGTGAGGAAAGAAATGAAGGACACATGCACAATTGCGTGAACAGGACGGAATATTTATGTGGTGTAAAATGGTTTTCAGAGATGATTGGGCTGGCTTCCAATATATGTACAGTTGAGAAGACCCAATGGAATCAACAGAGCTTAAGTTACCAGACTGACAAGTCCAGTTGATTTCAGTGAGTTTACTCTAAATACACTGGTCTACAAGGGGAAAACCTTGCTTTTTGCATGAAAAACTGACAAGCTCTAACATCAGATTAACTGACAAGGTTCCATCTTTATTTGGTATCTAAACTGCGCTTTTTGGCTTTTCTCTTGTGAAGTGCAGAAGGATCATCCCTGGAGAGATTCCAGCAGTAATCAGCAAACCTTGCTGTTCCTGAGAGATTCCAACTATGATTTTTGGGTCCCCTCCACACCATTGGGACTGCGAAAGGCATGCACTTTTTCTTCTTGTCTAGCCAATGATGCAGAGAAGTTGCACAGGTAATGCAACGATAATGGGGGGCCCAACTCTTGTCCTGATATCCTATTCTGCACCCAAAATATAGGTGGGATGCCTTTTATCCCACTGCCGTCATACTGTACTTTTGAGATGCAAATGAAATTTTGCCACACGTGTAGCAGAAGTTATCTGCGTTGTTTACACAGTTTAGAGGCATCTTGGCTTCTGAGGGAAAGTGTCACGCAACTGTTCCTTGGAAATGTTAGGCAATGACACTTTCACAAGCTACCAGATGTAACTGTATGATGCATAGGTCTGACCAAGACAAATGTACCTTGCAATAAAAGAACAATAAACTACAGTTAGGTAATAAGCTTTAGTCTCAAAGTAAAGATAAATTTATACACTTCCATGTGGTACCATTTTCATTGTTCTACCGTACTTTGTCAAGAAGTTATGAGGCATCATGATCACCAGACACCTACCTCTCTTGTAGGCAAATATACTCACCTGTGTATAAATCTAAACCTTAAAAATTTAATCAAAATATGTAAGAATTAGCACATTTTATCTCATTACCATTACATTTGGATACATTACCAAAATTTGTAGACCAGTGATATGGTGAAATCTGGCCCCAACCCATTTTAACATTTATTGCAATCTTATACAAGTCTACTCAGAAGTAGTCTCATTGCATCCAATGGGACTTCATCCATGGTAAGCATCTATAGGATTGTAGACTGCCAGTGTTTCTATGCCATTCAATAAGTGAGTTATCTGGTCAGCTTAAATGCAAACCATAAAACATTAAGATACAATAATGAAGGGGCATAGCAGAACCTGTAGAAGCGGGGGATAAAAGCAGCAGCCTCAAGCCATAGCTACAATATTGTAAATGGATTTAAAAAGAAATTTAAGGTTCCCAAATCCTAGAAAGACAGAAAGGTTTTCACTGGCCCCTGAACAGAACGTAAAGAACATACCAGGAGATGCTCCTTTGGCAAGATCTTCATACAACTTAGGGGCACAAAGTTGGGGAAAGTTTAAACACATTTTTCTTGTTTAATAGTGAGGGCCCTAAGCTTTCCTACAACATACTCAGACAATGAAATATAAGGAGGGCTTTCCCCCACTGGATGTTCTGAGGGCTTACCTAACCGACAGCAGTAAGTAAAAATTTAATTATTCCTTTCTCACACAGTACCTTCCATTTACTTAGTTATTTGAATGCCCCCAAATGGCATTCAAAATGGCCACTGTTACAATGCAGATTAAAAACAAAATATACCTTAAAGAAAGCGTGATGACAAGAAGAACAAAGGCATGATATAAAGCACATGCACTGAAGAAACAAACCTCTCCAACCAATTAAAAACTCATCTAGCAACAGGCCAGCTTGCACGCCAAGGGCCTGCATGAATAAATGCACCTGTTTCTGCTGGCAGATGGACCGCAGAGAGGTGGCCAGCTTAGCCTCCCTTGGCCAGAGGTTCCCGAGGGCAGAGGGTGATGCCATCCCTGTGAAATATTCCTCCGATGGTGACACAATTGAAAGTCTTTCCCCAGAGAGCTTTGTTCCAGGGCATTGTGGGCAATTCTAAATGCCTGCTCACCCAACGGAGGTGACCAGCATGCTCACGGACTCAAGTTGCTAGGGAAACCGGGCAAGAGGGTCTGGCTCAGGGGATGCTTTGGGCAGGTGGTTGGCCACTGTGGGAACCAAATGCTGCACCTGATGGATGTTGGTCTGATCCAGCAGGGTTCTTCCTATATCCAGCACCAGATGATAGGACTGTGCCCAGGTTCTGGTATCTTCGTTGCTGCCTACTATGCCAAAGCCTTACCTTCCCGTGCTTTCCCACACTATTTCAGACATGGGAATAAAAAAATGACTGCCATTCCACTGGTATATTTTTAACCTGAAAAGGGAGAAAATGTCAGGTGAGCCACCCTCTCTCAACAGCTAGATTTAAATATCATTTTTCTTGTTCTCTTCTTCTGTTTGTAGGTTTAGCTTTGTGTTTGAAAAAGCAATAAAGCCCCTCTTTCAAAAGCTGCCCCCGTAATGTGCCACTTGACCCCCAGAATGCTTTGTTTCCCTCCACATGCTGACAGGGAAGACCTAACAAAACAAAACCAGGCTTGACAAACAATGCATCAAAAGGCGGAAGGTGCTGTTGTTTTCAAGCTGTTCAGAAAGAGGAAATGGGTCTCTCTCGTCAAGCACTCAGCAGCCCCAATTTGCCATGGCAATAAGACAGATTCCTTAATGGGCAACCATTAATATTAATCTGCTTTCATGGAAACATCATGTTCGAAAGAGTTCTATCTAAAGGAAGAATGAATGTTGCATGGGGCGCCCTGTCAGAAATGTTTTCAAGCAGAGCTATAGAACGATGGAGCTATTATGCACAGAGGAATCTTGGAAGACAGGGCTTAAAACCCCTTTGCCGAGAAAGCCTTCCCTCCATCTGCTTTGGCTGGTGGGGGCAGAAAAAGGCATTCGTAGGAATTGGCTGTGTGGCTCCTGGCTCCTAGCTGAGCTGAGAGGAGGAACCTGTCTCAGCTGGCCTGGGGCCTCTGGGATACTAGCAGCCAAGCTCCCAGAGAGGGAGCGACCAGGGAGAGTGAGCAGGAGCTCGGCAATGGAGCTGTGGTGGAGGGGAGGACAGAGGCAGGCAGAGGCAAAGTGGAGGGGGGCTGCACTGGGCCAGCAGGTAGTCTTTCTTAGAGGCCATGTGCTCCCAAGGGCTACACCTGAGTGGGGAGTGGCCAAGAGCAACTGAAAGGGCGTGACCTGATCACTAGGAGCCCCTGTGCGGGAAGGGAGAGTCATTCTGGTTTCTGACTCCTAGTTAAGCAGATCAGAGGAAGCTGCTCCAGCTGCTCCAGCTGCTCCGGGATTCAAGCAGCCAAGCTCCCAGGGAGCAAGCAAACAGGAGTTTGGTGGTGGAGTTCATCAGGAGAGTCAAGAAGGAGGCCTCGAACTTCTCCTTCTCCCCCCATTGGAAATACAGGAGGATGAGTTTAGTAGAACATCTGGATTAATATGCATGAACCAGGGAAAAAAGGAACACAGTGGTTGGGGTCTATTCCCAACCACCCAGTCAAGGAGAAAATGAGGATGAAACTTTTGAAAAGCAAATGGCCAGTGTTTTAAGGAGGCGTGATGTCGTTGTGACGGGGGACTTCAATTTCCCTGATAGCTGTTGGGAGACAAATTCTGCCAAATTCTGTCCTCCAAGACATTCCTAACACGTTGTTGCTGACAATGTCCTCCAACAGAAAGTGGAGGAAGGAACAAGAGGAATGGCTCTGCTTGACTTGATACTAGCCAACAGGGAAGACCTAGTGGGCAACATGGTAGTTAGAGGAACTCCGAGGGAATGTGACCACGCCATACTCAAATTCTTGATTCGAATGGAAGCAAAAGCCATATGTAGCCAAACATTTATGCTGGATTTCTAGAAAGCCAATTTTGATAAACTCATAACTATGATAAATCCCATGCCAAATGACTCTAATGAGAAAAGGAGTCTAAGAAGGGTGGGGACTTTTAAAAAAGGAAATTCTAAAGGAAAAATTACAGAAAATTCCAATAAAATGGGTAGAAGTCCTTGTGGTTTTAAAAGAGGCTTAGAGATAAACTGGAAAAAGGACCGTTTTTGCATGCTTTACATAAATAAAGCAAACATCTTGCACATCTCTAAGTTTCTATTGGTCGATCGCTGCTCAAGGGAGCTTGCTTTGCTCCACCCAACAAAGAGCATTTTTTGTTTATCTTTGCAGTAAAGAAAAAATGCCAACCCAGCAAAACAAAATTCCTGGAACTTCATAGGTCTGACTCTGATCCTCACTGTCACTTCTTGTTCTTTTTTCTTTTTTTGAAGCCATGCCATTTATACAAAAATGGGTGCACCAGCATGAATTAAAAAAAAAAAAAAGATTTGTATCCTCTCTAGCAAATAAAATGGAGAATTTCGGCCTTTCATAAATGCTTTCAAATATGCCACTTACACGCAGTACTGAATGCCTGTTATTGAAACAGATTACATGGCACGGGGATTGCAGCTTCCAAACTACCTTTAAATGCCATAGAGATTAGGTAGACAATAGAGCTCCTTGCTGCAGTGCTGTTAGCTTTCTTCGCTTGAAAGGTAGAAGCTGTTATTACGAATTGCTCGAGATCCCCTCCACTCCTTTCAGCATTGTGGTTGAATGGCACTTCACGGATGGACTGAGCAAACTGCATGGGAAGAACCCCCACCAAACATATGTCTGCGATTGACTTCATTAGAAACCCTCAATAAACTGTGAATAGCAAAATGAGGAAACAAACAGCACTTGAGAGACACAAGCATCCTTCCAACTCCAGTGTCCCCACGGCTGCATTTCATTTCATTTATTAAATTTCTATACCACCCAACAGCTGAAGCTCTCTAGGCAGTTCACAGCGGTAAACGGAAGCATAGCAATGCATCACTTAAAATCAGCACAGCCGTACAATAACAAATAACCAACAGTTCATTTCCGCGAAGTAGCATCATCACATTTCAGATTAGTTACAGAGAGGCAAAGTCATTAATTACAACATAATATGAGTAATAAGCCAATACCAAACACACCTCTGCTTTGAATCTTTTGTAAGCGATACAGAATGTGTACAGTCAAGAGCACAAAATGCAGGGAAGGGCAGGCAGCTTTCTGCAGTCCTCTGCCCTCTGCCACTCTTGTTCGTTCTGGTGCAGTTCTCAGAGGTCCAACAGAGGCAAGGTGGTGCTGGTGGGATCCTTCCCCTGTTTTCTGGGGTTCTTACTGCACTTTTTTCCCTTCTATTTTTTTTCTTAGACAGTAATGTATACTACTTCTCTTCAAAATATGGTAAATCAGTGAGTGGGGTGACTGGGGATGGACTTTGGGGATCAAATCCAGGACCCCACAGTCCAGGGCAGCCTGAAAGGACCACCAGAGAACAACAGATGAGGAATGCTCCACTTGATTTGTCATAGTGTTGTGATGTAACTGAGTTTATAATGAAAAACTGTGTATACCTACATTCTCCGTACCATCATCAATAGGGCTGACCACCAGTTCTGTTGCTTGTTCTAACCTATCAAGAACATCAAACTAATTATAAAGCATGGAAAAGCAGTGGAAGGGTGACTAGAGGACCATTTAAAGGGGCTGAAAATGACTTAACTGAGCCATTCCTGATGTTTGGGGGCCCTTTGGCTCATTTTGCTTAGGGAGGCGATGAGTTTCCATCCCAAAGACCACACGGGTGGCAACCAGCAGAAAGCCTGTCCAAATGGGCCCCTGAGGCCACTTTGCCACCTGCCCTCCAGCACCCCATTCTCCCATGCAAGCAGACTTCTTGTGCAGGCAGCAACATGAATTGTGTGTAATTTGCGGACTTTGTGCAAAGAAGGGATTCCCACGAGCTGGCAGACTTGATCTCAGTCCAGCTCAATTCCTGGCCAGGACTGAGCATAAGGAAAAGGTCCGGCAGGGGCAAGGGAGCCAGATTCCACCTGGATCTTCCTCTCCATAACATGTATGTTACAAAGTATGAGAGAATGTATATTTCATCCTTATGCCTCTCCTGGGAATGATGTGGAACACGATGCAGAAATTTCTTCTTATGCTTTTGCATGGCGGAGAAATGTGCATGTAGGATGTGTGTGTGTGTGTGTGTGTGTGTGTGTTGCCTAACACCATGTCAGATGTCTGAATACATTCAATGCATGGCACGAGGGCTTGTTAAGTGAAGCATCTCTTTGAAGCATCTGAGGAGCAAATTAAAATTGCATGGGCAACATGTCGTTCTGTGTACCAAAGCATGGGGAACATTCCTGGTGTTTGGAGTGGGATCTTGCTTTGCAAATGGCTTGCTCCTGGACAACTGCATGTTCCTTGTTTTTATGCTGCAAATACCAGTGCTGCTTATCCATTACTTATCACACCACAGTGGAACAGCGAGGCTGCTGTCACATTTAGAGCCGAGGAATCAGCAAAGGACCAAGGCCTTCTCACCTGCCCACTGGGGTAAGAGCTTACAGAGGCCTCAAGACTGGGAAGTGGGAGACCCAGGGTGGTGTTTGACCTGCAGTTCAGAGTTTAACTATTTAGCACAAGCAAGACCAGGGTTCAGCCTGTGATAACAAACTTCTCCCAGATGAATTCAGTCTTTCCCCAGTTAAATCTGCCAAGTAGACACACTTGGCATGGGAATAGGAGGTTGCAGATGTCGGATGGATCAGTCAGGCAGGCCAGTCGTGTGATGCTATTGTGCGTGTCGCACTGGCAAGACCTGGGATGGATTTCACCGTCACTTTCATCTGTTCAGTTCACACAATGTTCATGTATAGCTTTGCTTAATACAAACACCTCTTCATGGCAAGCAGTTTCACCTAATGTAACAGCTAACATTTTTGTGTTAATTTCTTTTTCAGTTTGCATTTTAATTTTGCACTTTTGAACTAAAACTCAGCTCTTCAAAATTTGCCCTTCTCTTGATTTCGCAGCGGCGTTCGCCATTGAAAAAGCAGAACACAAAATATGACTCTTAGAGGAAATAGAATTTGCCAATGCATTTCATTAGCCATTTTGCTTGCAGAATGTAGCTATTAGACAAGAAATGCAGAGTAGAATGCACAAAGCTGTAATTTTATGAACATTCATGTGTATTTGGGTTTTTTGTTTTGTTTTTTTTTAAAGCTGGGGATAAATTGCATTTCAGTTTGGGAGAAATGAGACTCAGCGAAGACCCAGAATCCACCCCAGCTGGGGGTAAATGGGAAGTCTGGCAACCCAGGAAAGCTGGGATGGTAATTAGATGGCCCAACCTTTGAGGCCAGATGTTAGAGTGCCTGCATGTCATCCTACTTTCAATGTATGGCCTTCTACATTTTTTTTAAAGCACAGAGCACAGGAGGTAGAGCAAGGCAGATAAATGGACAAGCTGGGAGCTGTTAATGGGCCACTGGCCAGCAATTGCATTGTGCACAACTGCGGATGGACGGGGCACTTTCTGTCTTTCTTCTTTCTGCCTGGCATTTCAGCGTTGGCTGCCATCTGGCATCGCCGTTTTAGCCCAAGGACAACATGGGTGGCTCACCACATGCACTGGGCATGCCTCATTATCAGTGCACACAACAGTAATGTAATTTCACATCCATTTTGCTCAGCAAATGTTAACATACATACCTCTCTTTCCTAAACATGCTCTCATTAGTCCTGCACTTCTGTGACCCTGTGATGGGCAGGGAAGCAGAAGAGAAAAGCAGCAACCCAGCAGAAGGCTGTTTGGCATATTCCATGGGGGGAGCAGGAAAAAACCATTAGATCTTTGTTTAATAAAGCAGAGGAAAAAAAGGGAGAAATCTACGTTTCTTGTGGTCTTGAGAAGCCCTGTTAGGGTATTAGGTAAAGGTAAAGGTAAAGGTTTCCTCTTGACATTACGTCCAGTCATGCCTGACTCTAGGGGGCGGTGCTCATCTCCATTTCCTGGCCGAGGGAGCCAGTGTTTGTCCGCAGACAGTCTCCGTGGTCATGTGGCTGGCATGACTAAACACCGAAGTGCACGGAACGCTGTTACCTACCCACCGAAGTGGTACCTTTTTATCTACTTGCATTTGCATGCTTTCAAACTGCAAGGTTGGCAGGAGCTGGGACGGAGCACAGGAGCTCACCCCGTGTGCAGATTCGAACCGGCGACCTTTCGATCAACCAGCCCAGAAGCACAGCGGTTTAAACCACTGCGCCACCTGCAGTCCTTAGGGTATTATAAAACTGACCAAAATTGGTACTCTGGAGACTCCCGGCCATTAATGGTCCCCATAACATCTCCTAGGTAGCATTGCTCTTGGGCATTGTGAGAAATTGACCTGGCAGGCCACCATGGGAGGTGCCATTATAATTTCCTTGCAAGGCTCTGAAAGGAGGCTACATAGTGGAAAAAGAAGCAAGCACGCTCACGGGGATGCCGGACTGCAGCCAAGGGAGGAAGAGATGACGTCCATGGGGCAATGTGCTGAGACACCTCATCACTCCGATCTCAAGCCAGCTGCAATTCACGTTGCTTGGAGAACTTTTGATAGTCATGGCCAAAGAAAGAATTTGTGTAGCTTCTGAATAATTCTGCGTATTTCTGATGGTTTTTCTTTTTAGAAGAAACAGAATATCACCAAGAGCGAGAAAGCTGATTGCTGGCTATCCCGTCTCCTCTGTCAATGAGTATTAGTTTTATAATAGGTTATATTTTATATTGTGCTGCTATTTGATTAAAAACATAATCTTAAATGGAAGTAAATAATGGATCAAAAGATCTTCCTTCACTCATTCCCAATGGCAAAAGTCAGAAGTGAAACCTCGGATCCACTGGTTTATTTTTAGTTTTATATGAAACCCACTTGATGGATGCATATTAATATTTTTTGAGGAAGGTCTAACCAATCTGTACTTCCACATGAGAAGGACAGACAGCACCTTCAACTCGCCTGTCCATCACAGCAGCTTTTGGGTGGTATTTGTGTGTGTGTGTGTCCGTGTGTGTTTTCAATTTTTAGCTACATCTAATACATTTATGTAAGATGGAAACACTAGTAATCTCAGTGTATCCATGTCCCATGTCTGAGTCTGCTCAGAATTGCAGTTTCCATATTTGCAAAGACTTCTTAGTCTCGGTTGCTTTAATGGTTCTCTTTTAAATGATTAGGTGTTTAAAAATCAGATTTCTGTTGAATTACTGAAGTATTTTAAAATTCATGAAGGCACTGCCTATTCATGCACCACATGGGAAACCAGTAAAACTCTTATAGGGGGCTAAATCCGAGTTTCTGCCTCCTATAAGAAAACACATTACAAAATTGCAAGAAGTATGTTTAAATAGAAAGTTGAAGGGTGTTATCCTGTGATTGCCTGATATTATCTGCCTTTGTTGATGCTTCTGCATAATAGATAAATCCAGATTTATGCTGTTAATTGGGCATTAATAAGCAATTATTAATTTCAGTGTTTTGTTGTTTTTTTAAAAAATGGTTTTATTGCTTTAATATATAAATTATTGGAAGAGAGAGAGAGAGAGAGAGAGAGAGAGAGAGAGAGAGAGAGAGAGAGAGAGATTTATTTACCTGAAGTTCTTTAGTTCTGAAAATGGAGAACTTTGAGAATTTTGATAAATCTGTATCAAAATTGAAGTGAAATCAAATTCTCATCTCACCCATCTCTGGCAATGAGGCAACAATGAGCTCCAGGAGAGCTTTTTTTGAGTGCTAATGCTCTGAAAGATGGATGGCACCACATCCGTTTTCTTTCTCAGCCAGTTCTTCCCACTTGGTAAAACTACTCCTTTTAAATAACTGGATCCTTGTTGAGAGAAACAAATGCATCTCTGGCTGTACTGGTGGAATTAAACTACTTAATGTGGCACACAAAGGCAGGCTTATGCAAACGCTCCTCTCTTGCTTGAAGCTCTGCATTATCCCAAGATTTAAGAGGAAAATGGCTCTGGGTTGATCTCGGAAGCACACACTTATGCTGCGACTCAATTCCAGATGAAGCATATTCTTTTCCCTGTCTCTGCCTGAGGACTGCAGTGATTCTCTGTCCACATCACAGTTCTAGAAAATGCAGACAGAGGATGTCTGTATGGGTAATTGTCCGACACGCAGCAGGAGTCTCAAATCTAAGAATGGGTGGACTGCAGTGGAGGCCTGTGGCTCTGGTCTCAGAGGGGTGCTGCAGCCATGCAGGGTCTCATCCCAAACCTTTAAGGAGCTATCCATGGTGCTGAATTTATTTTGGGGGGTAGGCTTCAGCACCATGGATAATTCCTTTAAATTTCAGGCTGAATGTTAGGGTGAGTATAGCACACACTTGAAGCTCTAGCTTCAACTGATGAATTTATGCATTTTTCCTTTCTCCTTCCTTCCTTCCTTCCTTCCTTCCTTCCTTCCTTCCTTCCTTCCTTCCTTCCTTTTTTCCTCTCTTCCTCAATCTAAAGTTTGCTTTGACCTATTTCCATGTTGGTTGCAATTTAAAAAGGAAAAAAAATCTATTTGTTTTTCCAAAGATATGCGTTTGTACATAATTTTGCCTAATGTACACACTTTACAAGTAATTTCTCTCTAATATAATGCTCTTATATGATACTTTCACAAATACATGGCTTAATATGCACATTTTCAAACACTTATTTAAAAAATGGAGAATGACATTGCAAAATCGAGAGGTAAAATATCAGGTTACAACAGCATTTTGGTTTGTTACTTTGGTAATCAGGGCTTTTCATCCTGATCCCCTCCCCCACCCCAATTTGGGCTATAACAGCCATCATTTCGGAGAATTGAGCACAGTGGCTGGAGTTCATACATGTTTTGTGACACTGGAGTCAATGGAGACCATACCCCAAAGCTGTCGTTATTTGTTTTTCAGCACCGGGCCAAGACCTTTTTATTTAAACACTATTTTAACTGTTAATGGTTTATTTGTTGATTTTAAATTGACCAGGCTGTTTCCACTATTTTATCTTATGTATTTTATTTATTTGATGAATTTTTTGTATTTTATGTGGGATTTTAATGATTGTAAGCCCCCCCGAGGCTTATGCGATGGAGGCAGCATATAAGCTGTCTAAATAAATAAATTATTTAATTTCTCACCTTGTGCTTTGTGTGCTTGTGTGTAATCTCAGGGGAAACAGCTGTCGCAGTGGTTAACAATTGCTCAATTTCACACTATAGATGGGAAGCTTTAATGTTCCTCTACGAAAACATCGATGTGCCTATGGAAGAGGAAATGCCTCGGAAAATGAGAACTACCTTTGCTTAGCCTGCTGGCTTTCCTCTTGCCTGGGAAAGGTTGCCTTGCGAGAAGCTTCATCCACATTGTGCGGTATTTCCATCCTCCTTTTATCCTTGCAACCATCTTTTGGAGCGTGACGGGATTCTGCAGCTCCAGGCTGCCTTGTCCTATCACACCTTGTGCATTTCTGGTTGCGGTCAGGACAGATCACAACATGGGGATTTGATTTATTTATTTGTATTTATGCAAGTCTTTGTATACCCTTCGCAGAGTCAAAATTAGCTTTCTGGACAGTTTCGAGCACAGCTCCAACCAATCACATCTTTGCAAGCTGAAGTAGCCGTTCTGGTCCTCTTAAGCACTTGAAATGTATGAAAGGGGAAGGTAGATATTCTGTGGGGGGAACGGCAATGTCCCAGGGGTGCTTTTAGCTTGGCTCCCCTGTGTCTGGTCCAGGACTCCCCCCAGCCTGCCGTGGCCTCTTCCATGTGCAGAATCTGGTCACCCTCTGCTGGCACATCGTACCTTGAAAAGGATTCTGCCCCTCCCTCTTTAAAGCAAGGCAGAGTCAATATCCCTGTGAAAGGGCAATGCAGGGGAATCCTGCATTATGTGAAGTGAGGAAATGGCAAACAAGACATGAACAAACACCTGGCAGGATGCAGTATTCATCCCATCTGTTGGGATCCAGAAAAACTGGGTAAACACTAGGAAAAAGTAGTTTTTTAAAAAATGATGGGTGCTTCTTTTTCAATCTCCCCCCCCCATATGTAAAATTTTAACTATAATTAGCTAAAGACTTCCATATGGTGACTTTTACAGTCCCAGATGGGTTACTGTCATCTTTCGTGTGATCTTTGCTTCCCTATGAAGGAGAAATGAGTAATCTTGGAAATATTAATCTGACTTGGACTAGAAACATAGAAACATAGAAACATAGAAACAGAGCGAGTCAGAAGGGGCCTCCTGGGCCATCTAGTCTGACCTCCGGCACCAGCCGGCTCCGCTCATGACATGCCCACCATGTGCATGTCCAGCCTATCTTTGAACACCCTCACCGATGGGGCCTCAACGACCTCCCGTGGAAGCCCATTCCACGCCCTCGGGGTCCTAACTGTCAGGAAGTGCTTCCTGGCATCCAAATTGAACCTTGGCTCCCTGAGCTTTGCTCCATTGGAGCGCGTCCTGCCTTCCTCTGCAGGGGAGAACAGGCCTCTCCCCATCTCCATGTGACACCCCCTCACATACCTGTATGTTGCCAACATATCCCCTCTGAGTCTCCTCTTCTCCAGGCTGAAGAGACCCAGTTCCCTCAGTCTCGCCTCATACCCCATCCCCTGCAAACCAGCCACCATCCTTGTGGCCCTACGCTGCACTGACTCCAACCTGGCTATATCCTTTCTGTAATGAGGGGCCCAAAACTGAACGCAATACTCCAGTTGCGGGCGCACCAGAGTCATGTAGAGTGGAAGTAATACCTCTCTTGATCTAGAAGCCACACTTCTGGCTATGCAACCAAGGGTGGCATTCGCCCTCTTGACCACCGCATCACACTGCTGACTCATGTTTAGCCTGCGGTCAACCAGTACCCCGAGGTCCCTTTCACAAGTGCTGCTCTCCAGCCACTTGTCCCCTAACCTGTACTTATGACAGCTATTCCTATGCCCCAAGTGCAAGACCTTGCACTTCTCCACATTGAACGCCATCCTGTTGTCTCCTGCCCACTTCCATAGTCTGTCCAGATCCTTTTGGATCTGGAGTACCTGCTTCTCAGTTGTGGCCACTGCTCCAGTTTTAGTGTCGTCTGCGAATTTGATCAGCAGACTGTTCACCCCTTCTTCCATGTCGTTAATGAAAAGATTAAACAGGATCGGCCCCAGGACAGAGCCCTGGGGGACCCCGCTTGTCACTGGCTGCCATCCCGACGATTCCCCGCTAATGGTTACCTTCTGCTTTCGGTCAGTCAGCCATGCCCTAATCCACCGGACAGTGCTTTGGTGTATCCCAAAACTCCTCAGTTTCTCCACCAGGATATCATGGGGCACTTTGTCAAAGGCCTTGCTGAAATCCAGGTATACCACATCCACTGCATCCCCTCCATCTAGCCATCTTGAAACCTTGTCATAGAATTCCACAAGGTTTGTCTGGCAGGACCTGTTTCTGCGGAAGCCGTGTTGTGTGGCTGTCAGCCTCCCTTCCCTATCTAGCATCACTAGATCTCTCTCTATTATGAGCCTTTCCATTGTTTTTCCTACAATGGACGTAAGGCTAACCGGTCTATAATTCCCCATGTCCTTCCTACTACCCTTTTTGAAAATTGGGACCACCGATGCCACCCTCCAGTCCTCTGGAACTTCACCCGTTCTCCACGAGGCCTCAAAAATGGAGGCCAGCGGGCGTGAGAGAACCCCTGCCAACTCTCCAAGTACTCTTGGGTGTAACCCGTCAGGGCCTGGCGCCTTTGTAATGTCCAATGCCCTGAGGAGCCCCTCGACTTCAAGGGGGGTGACTCTAATCTCTGCCCCTAAGTCCCCAGCCTCATCCAATCTCCTATACGGATATCCCCCGTCCTGCTTTGGGGAGAACACAGAGGCAAAATAGTCATTTAGCATCTGTGCCTGTTCCCTCATGTCAGTCACTGGATCTCCTTCCTCCTTATTTAGTGGTCCCACCACTTGTCTCCCCTTCCTTTTCCTATTTACATGCTGGAAGAAGCCCTTTTTGTTGCTCTTGATATTCTTGGCAAGTCTCAGCTCATAATCAGCCTTAGCCTTGCGAAGAATCCTTCTGCAATGGGCCTCCTCCTCCCGGTATACCCTTTTGTCTATTTCCCCCAGTACCCATTTCCTATGGAGGTTCCTCTTTCGTCTAATCCCCCTAACCACCTCCTTTCGCATCCATGGCGGCACTCTCCTCCGCCTCCCCACCTTACTGACTAGAGGTATTGTCAGGGCTTGCGCCTGCAAAACCTCCCTTTTGAGTGCCATCCACCCCTCCTCAACTCGCTTACCTTCCAGTAACCTATCCCAGGAGACTTTCCCCAGCCTGGCCTTCAGTTGGCCAAAGTTGGCCCTCTTGAAGTCCCAGCTTCTAGTGCTCGCCCTGCTGCACGGCCCCAGTCCTCTGATCTCAAAGCAAAGGATGGAGTGATCACTCGCATCCAGAGCTCCCCTAATCTGTACTTCATCTATCAGCTCCTCCCTATTGGTCAAGACCAAGTCCAGGATGTTTCCCCCCCTCGTCGCCTCTCGGACCCTCTGTGTGAAAAACCCACCCTCTAGAGCTTCTAGGAAGCGACGTGACCTGGCTGTCACCGCCGAGTGAGTCTCCCAAGTAATATCCGGGAGATTGAAATCTCCCATAATTACTGTGTCTCTCCCCCGAGATATCCTTAGAATCTGGCCTGTCAGGACATCATCCAGGGTCTCAAGTTGACCTGGAGGGCGATAACATACCCCCACTGTCAGGTCTCTTTCTCTGTCAAAACCCCTAAGTTTCACCCAGACTGCCTCTACCGAATCCCCATCTGTGCTGCACTCTATCTCACTGCATCCTATCCCTTCCCTGACATATAAAGCCACACCCCCACCTCTCTTTCCCTTCCTGTCCTTTCTAAAAAGGTGATACCCTTCTATGTTCACATTCCAGACTTGCCTTTCATCCCACCAAGTTTCTGTGATTCCCACCAGATCGTATCCTCCTATTCCCAGGAGAGCTTCAAGCTCTTCCTGCTTGTTACCCATGCTCCTAGCATTGGTGTACATGCACCTCAACTCCTTCCCACTGCTTCCTTTCCTTGGAGTGCCCAGCATCCTCCTTCCTCCCATCCTCCCTGGTACCTGGCCCCTCTCTGTAGAAGTCCTGTCAGTCCCTGCAGTATCTCTAAAACCCTGCTCCCAGAGCCCCGATCCTCCCTGCACACTTGTCCAGTGCAGACATGTTACTGGGGGGCCTGAACCCACCCCCCACTGGCTCAGTTTAAAGTCTTCCGGATGAAGCTCGCTAGAGCATCTCCAAAGGACCTTTTCCCCATCCTCGTGAGGTGTAACCCATCCCTTGCCAGAAGTCCATTGGCAAGAAAACGAGTGCCGTGGTCGAGGAATCCGAAGCGTTCCTTCTGGCACCACACCCTAAGCCAGTCGTTCACCTCAGAGGCCCTGCTGTCCCTTCCTGGCCCAAATCCCCGGACGGGTAAGATTGACGAGAAGGCCACTTGGGCCTTCAGCTCCCTGAGTTTCTTCCCCAAGGCCGAAAAGTCCCTGGTGATCCCGACCACCCCCTGCCTGGCCACGTCGTTTGTGCCCACATGGATCACCAGGAGTGGCTGGTGACCCCCGGAGCGAACAAGACGCTCCACTCTGTCCTTCACGTGCCGGATGCGTGCGCCCGGCAGGCAGCAAACCTCCCTTGTCTGAAGGCTGGGGCGGCACACCGCCGCCTCAGTGCCCCTCAGCAGGGAGTCCCCAACAACTATCACCCGCCGCCGTACCTTCTCGGTGCTGGTGGGCAGCCGTGCCCTGGTCCTCGCCTCTCCTGCAGTGGCTCCCTTGCCTCCTGATGTCCCAGGCTGGGGGTCCTGCTGGTCCCCTGAGGCCTCCTCAGCCCCAGCCTCCCCAAGTGGAGAGAACCTGTTTCCCAGCTCCAGATTGGTGCCAGGAGGAGGAGGAGGCCGTGCTGGCCGCCTCCTCCTGTGGGTGACATACCTCCATGTCTCCGCAGCTGCTCCTCCCGTGGTCTCTCCCTCAGCCCTCTGTCGAGAGGGGGGCTGCTCCAGAGGGGCCCGGAGAGCTCTCTCGGCCCTCAGGCACCTCACCTCCTCCTCTAGCAGGGTCACCATCTTGCACCGAGGGCAAGTGTATCCCTGCCTCTCCTGGGGGAGAAGGGCGAACATGTCGCAGCTCTCGCAGCGGACAGCAACACCCGTGACTCCCGCCAAGGCCATCTCCTGGTCTGCCATCGGTAGCCCTTCCGAGACCTTACCTTGGTCCCCTGTCTTGTTAGTCCTGCAGTTCCTCTCACTCTCCCAGTTCTCCCAGGCAAAAACCCCACTTGCACACACACACAAGGAGAAAATAAACTTAAATTTAAATTGAAAGAAAGGAAAAAAAAAAAAAAAAAAAAAAAAAAAGCACAAGAAAGCAAAGCAAAGTGCAAACAAAACAAAACAAAACAAAAACACACAAACAAAACAAAAAACAAACAAACAATCAAACCAACAACCTCTGTGTCTCAGGGAAGGGAGTCCCTGGACCGTCCGGACCGCAGCTCAGGGACGCAGACGAGGGACGACGCCCGAGCTTGGCCCTCTCAGTCCCTCCGGCCAGTGGCCCCCCCCCTGCTTCCCCCTGGCTGCTCTCGCTCTCTGGCCCACCCCTCCCTCTCTGCTGCTCCTGGCCCTCTGCTCCCACCTGCCCAGCTCCTACCTTGCCTGTGCCAGTCCCCTGGCCACTCAGCGCTCTCCCCCAGCCTGTGCCTCTGCTGCTCTGCCGCTCTGCCAAGAGGCCAGAGCCAAAAGGGCTTGCAGTGGCTGAGCTTGGCCTTATCAGTCCCTCAGGCCAGTGGCCCTGCCCCCTGCTTCCCCCTGGCTGCTCTCGCTCTCTGGCCCGCCCCCTCCCTCTCTGCTGCTCCTGGACCTCTGCTCCCACCTGCCCAGCTCCTACCTTGCCTGTGCCAGTCCCCTGGCCACTCAGCGCTCTCCCCCAGCCTGTGCCTCTGCTGCTCTGCCGCTCTGCCAAGAGGCCAGAGCCAAAAGGGCTTGCAGTGGCTGAGCTTGGCCTTATCAGTCCCTCAGGCCAGTGGCCCTGCCCCCTGCTTCCCCCTGGCTGCTCTCGCTCTCTGGCCCGCCCCCTCCCTCTCTGCTGCTCCTGGACCTCTGCTCCCACCTGCCCAGCTCCTACCTTGCCTGTGCCAGTCCCCTGGCCACTCAGCGCTCTCTCCCAGCCTGTGCCTCTGCTGCTCTGCCGCTCTGCCAAGAGGCCAGAGCCAAAAAAAATATATTTATTTATCCTTTGAGCAACAGCAAAGATGACACACGTTGGCTTCTTTCTTGGCATAAGATGGCACGAGCTGGCAGAGTTTGGTGTTGTTTATAGTGGGTAGGAGAAGAATTGCTGAGAAAACCAAAGCTGATTTTCAATGGGATGTTAGTGCTTACTTGGCCGAAGCACTTGTACATAATGCACAATTAGGAGAATGCCCAGGGTCACTTCACACATTCATGATCTGCCACTTAATTTCTCATTGCTTGATTGCTTTTATACTTCATGAGGAAAATGATGTGGCAAAATCCTATTGGCCAGCTGTCCCAAGCTCACCTCAGTTCAACCCAGAAATGGTCTGCTTTGGAAAAACGATTATTTCTAAAAAGAAATGGCCCACCATCTCCCATTACTCCAAAGCGAAGATCTCAGAAGATATTTCTGAGCCACCCCCAGCGAGCTGCTGGAAAAATGTTCCTTTTCTCCATAAGTCCCCAAAGCTCTGGGATAATTGTAATCCCCTCTATCTGCCTCCCACTTTCTTACATTTCAAATGCTTAAGGGGACAGGAATGGTAACATCAGCAGGCTGAGGCACGAGCCGTCAGAACTGCGTGTGAAACTGTCAGGTTTGGTTTCTCCTCACATTCAGAAGTGAAAGCCGGTTATCTACTCTTTGCTTAGGGAAGCTGGTGTCTCCTGTGGCAATGAAGCACCTCCTGCACTGCAGCGGCTATTTCCAGATTTATAGGAACTATCCATGGTGCTGAGAGCCACCTGAAAAAGAGGTTAGGCCTGCTCCTCTAGAGCTGGAAAGAAAATCTGCAAAAGATGAGGAGTCCCACAGGCATAGGAATCACACGCCTCTCCTATTCTTGGCTTTTCTTGGCTGTGTGCCGTACCTGGTCATGGACAATTTTAATGATGTAGATCTGAAAATAAATGAATAAATTCTGGAAAATGAGGAATAATTTAGCATGCCCCTGTGTGTTTCCAAGGAATCAATGACCCTTCGTGTCCCGTGTCTCTTCTATACAAGGACTGGGGGTAGATCAGGACGCATCTGATTGAGAATGGCATCTCAGGACTTTCAAAGGAAAGGTGCAATTAATGTCAGTGAGTAACAAATTAATTAGTCAAAGACTAATGCTCAATTATTTTATGGTGTCTAATTTTTCCCATCACATTTGTGTCACTGAAATGCATTCTGAATCTCTGTGATGGTTGGATTAGCTGTGACAACCCCTGTGCTTGATTCTGCCCATCTAGTGAGCAGAGTTTACGCTTGACTCCTAAGATGGAAAATTGGCAGTTTCCAATTTCCGGCATATCTTCTTGCCTATTTTCTCAGCCCAGTCACACGAAGCCCAATCAGGCAGTGCAACAAAGATGTACGGCCACTTTCTCAAGGTGGCCAATGCAACTGTAGCCGCTATCCTATTTCCACAAGGTCAGGTGGTGCCCCTCGATATGTTAACCTGTACCTTTCCCCAGTTCAAACAGATATTGCTACCTGTCCCATTTTGCAAAAGGCTCCATTAGCACTCAATGATTGATTGTCAGGATGGTGGAGAAATCTCAATCTGAGTTTGGAACCGATCCACGAACGAACATTTGGTTCTCCTTTGAAATCTGCTCTCCTCTGAACTTTGTAATGGAGCTCTCCTATTCAAAAATCAAAGGGCAAGCAAGCATATAGAAACATGTGTGTTAGGGAAATGTGCACACAGACCGGCAAAATTTTGCAATGCATTATGTTAGAGGGCATTGCTTGCAAGCAATGCAAATACTTGCCAAACCTTGTGCAAAAATATACATCCTTGGGGAGGTATATTCACTAATGTGTGAATGATGCTTTCTATATATGATGTTACAGGGAAGAAGAATGATCCTTTAGAAGTGTCAGAATTCTGTTGTTCCATTGAATGCAACCCCAGTTGCAAAGGAAAATCATGGCTGTTCTTTCCCAGAACTGCAGTGATAGGATTTTTGGTAGAGGCTGGTGTGTGTGGGGTGAGATTGGAGGCGACAGAAGCATCCAGTGCATTGCCCTCTGGCTACTGGCCAAAGATGCAAAAGGTGGATCAAGTCTGAGAGAACAGTTTTGGTCTGAGTGAAAGCAGGACTCGACCGCAAGGGCCACAAGCTCTTACGTGAATGGATGGTCATGAAGAGCATCCAAGCATTGCCCTGTGGCCTCCTCGCCTCCTCAGAGGTTAGCTCCAAGATCCTGTCACCTCAGTGCTTGGACTGCAAAAAGCAAGCCCTGCCTCACTCTGCACACAGCTGGTGTGGAAGGAACTGTGCTGGCTGTCCCATCAGGATCACAGAGGGGGGAAAAGGATGTGCTGCTGGGGAGGCGGCAGTGCCCTTGTGTTGTGCACATGCACACTCAGAAGAGTCCCTTACACGCGCACAAGAGAAGGCAACCGGAGTGTTGATGAAGAACTATTTCTGGTGTCAGCAGAACAATCTTTACTCTCCTATTTCGCAGATGATGAGAATGGGCCAGATAAGGAGGTTCAGGGAGAAGTCAAAACAGAGGTACGAGAAGAGGTCAATTTGGGAGTAGATGGGAAAACAGTGTCGCAAGCTGCTGAGATGGAATGTGAGAACCCAGGAGATGAGTTCATGGAGCTTCCTGAAGCACAGATGGAATTAAAAGGAAATCAAATCTGGCTCTTCCCATTGACCTTTGGTTGGGGAATAACTCTGTCTAGCCCAAGTCCATGATGAGCCAAACCAGATCCTTTGATGCCATCCCTGTGAACTGGTCAGATGGGTCTGCCGCTTTGCACACCCATGGGATGATGCCTCGCATCACCAGAAACATGTTTTGGCATCTCTTCGTTTTGTTGAAACATTGTCCTTTTGTGGAAATTGCTCTTTCCGGCCTCAAAGGAGCTCTGAGATGCCATCCCCAGCATAACTCTTGTGGAAATAATGCGGAGTTCTGCACATATTTCATGCGGGGAAGCCAGCTCCCATTACTTTCTCTGACAGTTCTGTCCTCACAAGGCGAGGAGCTGAGGAAGATGCCTTCCCAGGGCCATTTAATCAGCTGGAGGCCACTCAGGGAATGGCTCGCATTGGACAAGGGTCACAGTGTCACCTCCTCAGGGCAGGATCCTGCCTTCTTCTTCCCCCCTGTAGAATAGGAGAGTGCAACTTCAGCTGGATGGTACATGGTGCTCTTGCCCCTCCACTGAATTCGTAGAATCCTCAAATTATAGAACGGTAGAGATGGAAGGGGTCAAGGAAGGCATCAGGTCCAACCCTCTTCTCAGGGCACAACTCCAGATTGTGGAATATTGGTATGATTTTATTTTCTGAATCACTCTGAGATTTTTTTAAAAATGAAAAGTGGTATATAAATCCCTTCAGTCATGCTTTATTTAATGGCAGAGTAACAAGGTAATTCTACCCCACTGGCTGATGGACACCCCCATTACAAGAAGTAACACTGCAGTGCCTGGGGGAACACCTCTCCACAGGCTATGCCCAACATCTGAGCTCTCCTCCAAGTACCACCCCTGCAGAGGATGCTCAGAGGGCTGCAACGAAGCAGAGGATCTTCCCATAGTTGTCTCCTCTGACTAGGGGATGACCTCATGGAGGCCCACCTGGAACCTGCTTTGCTATCCTTCCAGTGTTGCGGCATTCAAAGGTATCTGAAGTTCTTTAAGGGCTTGATGGGGACAGCCATGGTTGCATTGCTTATTGTTCAGCTACTAAACCGCTTTTCTTTTTAAATTAAACTGTTTTTCAAATGTCGTATCTTGAAAATGTTTCTATAGTTTAAATTGTAGTATGGTCCTAGTTTTGAGGATCCTTGGTCAAGGCAACCTCAGGAGTGGACCTTCTTCTGACTATCTGGTCTCGCTTCTCTGCCTGTAAACAGACAGACAGGTCTTCTCTTGCTCCTCATTCTTCCCACCTCTCTTGTCTGGTCAGAGCAAGAGGCAGGAGAACAACTAGAGTTACAAGGGAGAAAAAGAGCGTCTTTCTGCAGGAACCTGCTGGGATTCGTTCCCCTGACTAAGGCCTCACCATGCCTAACCTTCATGGCAGCCCTGAGCACACGGATTCTTTTCCATGAGATGAAAGGATGTTACTGTCCCCAAACTTTTCACCCATCCATGCATTTCAGTTTTTAGTTTTTTGCTACTCATTAGCTCTCATTACGAATTGCAACCAATGAGTCATCCATTGGATTCACATTTTTTGAAAGTTTGCAGTGGGGTCCTCATGTCTTTGTTTTAAACAAGAATTCTGCAGCAAGGCATATATTTGAAGAAAGCACATGGGAAAATGTTGCATATTTGTGAAAATAACATGAAATGTGTCACCTAAGGAAAATTTCCTGCAAAAACATGAATATTGGATAGAAAAATGGTTGCATTAGGCACTGTGCAAAACCGATGCACCAATTTTCATGTAAGTGGTTTAAAAAAACTCAAAATTTAAGAGGAGCAGAGATTAAGAATGGAAAATTGGGAACTGGTAATAAAACAAACTTCATCTATCCCATCATTAAGAGAACAACTTATCAACTTAGAGCCAGCATGGTGTAGTGGTTAAGAGCATGGGATTGGGACTCAGGTGACCTGGGTTCTAGTCCCCACTCAGCCATGGAGCCAACTGGGTAACTTTGGGACAGGCACTGACTCTCAGCCCAGCCTACCTCACAGGGCTGTTGTTGTGGAGATAAAATCAAGAGCTGCAGGAGGAGAATGATGTAAGCAAGTTCTTTAAGAAAATAAAAAGTGAGATATAAATAAATAAAGCAAGCAAGCAAGCAAGCAAGCATTCTGGGCACTACTGCTTGAAAGGGATAGATAAAAATTTCATTTCAGTTTGACTTTGTTAAGAATTTAACAGAACTCATAAAGTTCTTCATATTTAGGCCAAAAAATATCTTGAGATCCTTCATAAATTATCCAAAGGTGGGAGCAAGCAAAAGAGACAGATTTTTTCCTCTGGGCCCTTGGTTTTGAGTGCCTAGATCTTAAAAGTCTGGGCTTGAATTCCTGTATATTCAATCATGCTTTTTTATTGGTCAACATGGTTTTTTTTTTTTAAAATATGGGATTGTCTAAGTCAGCTAATTGTTGGGCATGTAACACAGCTAGTCTTCTCTGTAAGCATATTTTGGGCAATCGCTTTATGTATGTATGTATGTATTTATTTCACTTTGATAAGCCAAGGCTCTTTGGGTGGTTAACCCTTTTGAGACATAGGACATTAAATGGACAGATTGAGCATTGGAACACACTTAAGATTTAAATACTCTTTTCCTCCCTCCTTCTGAAAGTTAATACATGATCGGCCCAACTAGTTTCTCTGTGTCCTTCAGTCTGCTATAAGACTTTGGAGGTTTACATGCTTACTTCCTGCAATGCAATGGATTGGAGCTTCATCCCAACATTCTCCACCTTTGAGCAGGTGAGGGATAAATGCCACCCATGAATGGATGCCCGTTTGGATATTTAGGTTGAACAATGATATGGCAGACATGTGTCCAGAGTCGCATCTGCTGAATTTTGCTGGAACATATAAGCAAGCACTTCACTTTAATCTGTTCTTTTGATCATCTCGGAGCATTGTTCATCTCCAGGAAGGGAAGTGCTTGAGATATTAAAATTTCAAGTAGGGAAGAAGCAAATCTGACAGATTTGCCTTTCCTTACAATACCGAGTCATCTCTCTCACAAAAGGAATGGTTATCCTGCAGCTGATGAACAATATCAATGAACTGAATGTTACATATACCAAAAACATTGGAAGAACACTCCCACTCCACATGACATCAATGTTTTCCCTAACCATTAATTCAACTTTATGCAGAACATCAAGTTAAGCTCCATTCGAGGTGGAACACGTACCAGCTGGCTCTCATGAGATCTTACTTCCCGGCATGTAGGCTCCAGGCACAAGGTTTTGAAGTGTTCCCTTGTTTGCTTGCCATATGTGCTGTGGGTACATGTTCAGTGCCCACAGTCCTCCTCTGCATCAGCCTTGAGCTCTGTTTTCCATCTCTTTGGAAATGTCAGAATCTGTCATGTTTGTCCCAGTTCCACCATGGCCAAAAGTGTCTTGAGCTCCCAGTCCTTAGCTCTCTAATTTGAGCAGGTGAAGTGGGAAGGCTGAGCTTCTGGGCTTGCACCTTGTATCCAAGGAAGGATGAAAATTGTGTTTGTGATGCATTTGGGTGCAAGCTGGAATTCTATTACACTCTGAACCCTGCACATTTCTGAATGATGAGATCAACTTTGTCAGTAAAAAGGAAACAAACAATGTGTGCGTTAGGGGGAGAAATTCTGCGTAGGAGATGTGTGTTGGGGGAAATTGACATACATCATTATATAAATTCTATAAAATGGGGTAGATACATATAGGGTATGGGGGGAGAAATGTCCACAAAAATGGGAAATGCAATCGAGTTCATCGTTTAAATCAGGATTTACCCCATTTTCATCTTCTGAATGACCTTTGGTGTGAATCGTGTTGAAGTCCATATGCTTCCAAGCTTGAGATTCACAGACAAAAGACAATGTTTTCCTGACTATGCACACCTTTGAAAAATGTTCATGAAAAAATGTACTTTTGGAAAATGCACAGCAATACAGTTCTGTTATTTATTTTTATTAAAAGCTTTCCCCTGATAGAATGTCTCGGGACGATATAGAAATAGAAGAATACACAGAATCTGATAAAGTCTCACGTCTCAAGTCAGAACAAGCTTTGAGATGGAATTGGGAGAACTTGGGCCAGTTTAATTTTGCTGATTTGGAGATCTCATAAAATATTATGCACATGGCCTTGTGTGGGCTTCTAAAAACTCATTGTGGGAATAGGCAAGACCAAATTATTGAACAAAAGAGATGAAAAAGAACTTGGACAAACTGCCTACCACACCTGCATCCTTTGCTTTCTTCCACCACATTGCTGGTATCTGAAGGTCTGTTGGCTTGGACTACGCTGCCTTAACTGATCACTGGCTGCTCTTTGGGTGCTTGAGCTCCAAGCTGGTCATTGGATCCTCCTGGAGGGGAAGGGGTGAAAGAAACCTTCTTGTCCTAACTGAGTCAGGTTCAAGCAGCAACGTCTTGCTGGGCTCTGGGACATTAATGGAGCCTTTGCTACTCTGTTCACCTTGCTTCAGCTCTCACCGCACCTACAGTTTCTGCCCCTTGATTTGTCCTATGGCTCCTGGCTCACCTGAGATGGTCTACAGCTTACCTGAGACAATCACTCTTTCTTTGTCCTCCTGAAAAAGCAAGGTGGGGGTGGGAATAGGAAGTTGTGTCTACTTGTTATGATTTTTGTGATTTGATTATCCTTCTTTAGTATGGTTATTTTGAAGAAAGGGGAAAACATTGAAACATAACCTGAGAGCTGCCAAGTTTATGCTGGGAATATGGGCAAGGGAGAGTCAGATTGAGCTTTGGTACCAGAAAACTGAATGATCTGAGTGTAAGTCTGATGAACAGGTTGTGGTGAAGATGAGATGTAATAAAAATCTAACAGGGAAAGGATTAAGCAAAAATACACAGGAAGGAGAAAGCTACAGTCTTGGTAAATGTTCTGCGGATGTTGGGATTAACCAGGAAGGAGCCAGCAGCAATAAGTTCATCAAGAATGGCTTAATGGGTTTAAATTTGAATTAAAATGTCTAACTAGAAGGCAGAACACAATAGAAAATGGTGATGACGTGAAAACACACAGGAAATTTTATTTAGTCATCCAAATCTCCCTTTCTTTCTCTATAAGAGAAACTAAGCAGTCAAACGTCAAAGTGAGTGATCTTCCAACATGGAAACCAGCTCACACCACACAAACCAACAGCACATGTGTCTGTGTACCAAGAGTCAACTGTTGCATGAAGCTTCAGGAGAAATATATGATCATGAACCATCTTTCCTCTCTTTTAGAATTTGGTTCTGTCCTGCACACTGTTGTCTCTTATGTACAGCATAAGATTCTTTGTTCTTTCAAGAATTAAGAAGTACGAACGTGTATGATTTATGCTTTGCTGCATCATTGATAAATGGATGGCATTTGAACTGCAGTTTAAGACTTTGTATCTGTTCTGTCTTTCATGGGAGAAAAGTATTATTTGTATTCTAAGTGTGTTCAAGTGTGCACTAGTATAGGGGATTGAGGAATACACGCACGCTCACAGCAAATGCACATTAGGCTCCAGAAAGACGTCTCTTGGCTCCCAAGGGGGTTTGCAGTTGGAACTTGCATCGCACATGGGTACCAACCTAGAGAGAGACACAGCTGCAACATTCTTGTTCTCTTGCATATACCTGGGGACACACAGGCTGAGGGCTGCTTTAATTTGGGGAAATCTCCCAGCATTCCAGTGGCTGGCAGGGCTAACGAGAAAGTAGGCAAGACCAAAATTATATTGTGGCTTAAAGCTGTTACTGCCAGAGACTGAGCTTCAGGAAAGAGCTTCCAGCATTTTGTAATGGAGGGAAACAGCTGTGCAAGGGCCAGGAAACACTCCCTTGAGTGGCTGGACTCGGACTTGGCTCCTGCACCTGTTGCTCCCCCAGCCTGACCTAAAGTTAATGCCAAGTCTCCCCCTCTCCTCAAAACCTGGTGAAATGCCTTCACTTCCCCCAGCCTTAGAGAGGGGATGCTAAATTAGGAGGGTTGTGGGGAAGGCAGTTTCCAATAGCCCCAGAACTTGTAACATAAACATTTAAAGAAGGGGAATGGATTTTGGGAAATGCCAGACTTAGGCCTCACGGTTCTTTGGGATCTGGCAGGCCCTTGATGTGGCAACAGAACGGTGTACCTGAGCTCTGAAAATGCTGCTGCGTTCCGGGTTTCCGACACCAGCTTTGTGGCTGGAATGAAATGTATGTGGCAGACTCCAAAGGCTGCCTTCATAGCAGATCTCGGCTTTGGTGCCTGGCTATTAGCGCTGCCTGCTGTGATGCCTCTTTCATGCAAAATATGACTTTTCCTGTGCATATGTGATAAGCACATCCAAATATTGTAGTCACCCATGGAGGAAGAGCCAGGAAAAGACTCATTCACCCCACACACCTCAGTAATGGCAGCAAGGCGCCCATTTTTTGTTCCTGCCTTCAATTTCCATGCAGTGATCGTTGCCCTGAAAAGATCTCTTCACCCATAAAGATCTCATTGTTGCAGCTGACAGAACGGGAAGGGCGAGCAGGAAGAGTCAGCACACCCATTGTGTCCAAATGAGTTCATTTGAAAATCTATCAGATGGATTTCCAAACTCAATTGAATCAACTTGCTTGCCATATCAAATCGTCTTTTCTTTTCTCCTCATTCCCAGGCAGGTTCTATTATTCTGCCAGAAAGCCATTTGGAAATGCCTAACTAGCGAACATTCATCAACAACTGAACTGCACTAAGGGGACATGATGAAACAGATGAGAGCTGAGCAGGGGGAACAAAACCCTCCCTTCCTTTTGTTTTCCAAATTCCACAACAAGTTGAAAAGGGAAATGTTACCTGGCAGGGAAGCGTGATTGACAAATACTTTAAGCAGATGGGTGTTGTGAACGCTGCAGGCTGATATGCTGCTGTTCAGAATTCCGTCTTCATGGTTTCCATGTCTCCTACACTCTGCAAGAGTCAGTCTCTGACCATTGAACAGGCTCCTGTCCTTATGGTTTGGTCCCTTCCCTTCCCTTCCCTTCCCTTCCCTTCCCTTCCCTTCCCTTCCCTTCCCTTCCCTTGGGTTGGAGTTGGGCTTCCCCAGAATGTACTGTCATCTCCTTCTTGGGTGTGGGTAGCACTGTTTTGGCTACATCATGCATGGCCTCCAGAACCTGGCACTAGGGGTGAATCCAAGTACGGGCATAGCTTAGCTAGTTCCCTATTCAGCAACATGCTAAATGGGCATGTCAGTGTAAGCAATAAGAGACGTGTAAGTCAACAAGGAAAAGTACTGAAATTGCAACCGATAAGCCTACCAGAAAAACTAAGCAATAGAATTAAATGGGCACAATTTTAAACAGAAGAGAGTCCATGGCTGGAAGCCTATTTTGAACAAATCATTTTTTTCAGTGTCTGAGAATGGGAAGAGAGAGAACTGCTCAGATCTGCCTTGGGGAGAGAATTGCAAAGTTTTGGCACCACTGCTAAAAAGGCCCCAGCATACCAACTTGTCCTGCGTCATGATGGATTATGGCCTGTTCAAACATGACAATAACATGCACACCCGATTAACCACAGGTTGGTCTTGTCAGGGATGGGTAAATGAGCAGTGCTTGAGATTGCCAGGATCTGCCAAACTGCCGCTTGCTGCTTGCCTTCCCCCTTTCTCCCATCCTCATTTGCGATTGCGGTTTGCTCTGTGCGAATGGACAAATTCCACGAATCAAGCAGAGATCAAATGGGAAATTTGCCTGACTTACCTCTGTTTGATTCATGCAGACTTTCCTGTTTATGCAAATTTCACAAACATTAATCCATAAGTTACAGGGGAGAGAGGGGATGTGAACAAATTGCAAAATTTACCTAAGTGTAGCAAATGTGCACCAATAGCGAGTGAGCACATAGTCAGTGATGGATGTACAAACATGATTTCACCTTCAATGTTCCAAACAAGGCATGCTCATGTTAATCTTAAATGGTCATAGTTCTAGCAAGTCAGTTTTATAAACCATGGCTTGAAGTTGGCTTGTTCCAACTAACCATGGTTAAACAACTTGACTTTGGACAGCATGGGCATCTGTGGTTGGTCTATGATAGGTGAAGCTTCCAAGCTGCTTCTCCTGACTAACCCTAACTGACTAACCTGCCCAACCCTTACCCTCAGCCAGGCATGAATTTTGTGTCTGCATGGAGCAGGGAAGAATACGTGTTCACGCTGAGCAGCTCCATGCATAGCTGCCAAATGCATGATTAGCAGGGGAAGGCATGGTGACCTTACTCTGAGTGCCTGCCCTCAGTGCAAGAAGGATGCATGTAGACCCTCTTACTGCCTGTTGTAGAGAGCTAGGGAGTTCTCTTAACGGACCCCAAGATTAGGAATTTCTTCCAGCTAAATTCTGTCTTTTGATTTTACTTTCAATGCAATGAAGGGATTCAGGCAATTAAAATGTGCCTTCAGAGTGAATCCTAGTTAAGGATGTGCAAAACAGGAGAATTTGAGCTTGCTGAGTTCTCCAAACTCCACCCAGATGCTCATTCCAACATCTGCTCATTCTGGATTGGCTGCACTGCTCGCCCACGTCATAAAAATGTGTATGCATTTTTGTGCATGTTTTCCAAATATATACCTCAACGGAAATGTATGCATTTTCTCCAGTTGATTAAAGCGTGTTTGTTGGACAACCATTCTCAAAAAGTGCACGTTTTTCCCTTCAATTTTCCAATGTATACTGTTTTTGAACATTTCCTTTTACGGGTTCCAGAAATGCATCAGGAGCACACAAATGTTAACTGTGGAAGGCATTTGAGTCTGCACTCTGCCCTGGGATGTACAGACTGGATGCATCCTGCTCAAACACCAAATGGAAATGCATTCTCATACCTGGCACACTGAAAAACCAGACTGAGCCGAATATTTGCTAACCAGCACAAGTGGATGAAGATAATTCAAACATCTTTTGAAAGTTTTTCTCCCCATGGCAGTGGGGACCTATCCAGCCAAGCTTTACTCCCAGTTGCTTAACAATGCAATCAAGACATTCTCCTCCAAAGTGGCCTGTAAAACTCAGGAGTACATTTTCATGTTAAGTGCACGTTATCTCCCTAAATAACTTAAGGAGTGCAGTAGCTAATAGACTCCACCCATGACCTGCCATTCAGCACTTGGTGTCGTGAGCTTGGTGTCCCCTCCCAAACGAGACAGGCACTTCAGCAATTATTGGAAGAATCTTTATTCCATACAGAAGTCAACGTATTCATGAGCCTTGAAACATGCACACCGGGTGGAAAGTTGACCCCTCGCTCAGGCCATATTCACCCAAAGCTTTGCTTATGAACCCTTTGGTCTCTGGATGGTCTCTTTGGTCTCTGGACCTAATGGGTCCAGCTGGTGAGTGCGTTGATGGGCCCTTGAGTCCATATCTCCAGGGTGCCAAGTTCTTCTCCCAAGAACCCCTCCGCAGCCTGTTCCCTACTGGCTTCTTCTCCACAATCAGGAGGGGAGGGGGCTCAGTGGTTGCCCTCGTCGTGCTTTGATCCAGAGCTGGCTCAGGCCAGCTCACCGGGAGAGTTTGGGCAGCCAGGGCCTCACTCATCTCAGCAACTCCAATATCAGAGTGAGAACTCTGAGCCACGGCTGGGTCAGTTCTCCACTCCCCTCCTTCGAGTCTGAGCCGCCATTCCCACCAAAGCCCTCCATCTCCTCTGCGTGCCCGGGAATCTCATCCAAGCATGCGTGCACGACACTTGGCTTCATCTCCTGAGCCACCATTTTACTTTTGGTTCTGTTCCAAGGTGCTGTTTTTCATCTCTGTGACCTCAGGCTTCTTGTTAAAAGGGAAGAAAGAAAAGAACACGAGAACTCACAAGTTCTATGCCTGATCTATAGTACTCAATTTTTCATCACTTCCTTTTATGTCTGTTTTAAATAGGAGAATATACTCTTTGACCCCAACTTATTACCCCGGTGGTCCTTCCATTTCACTTGAGACTGTAACATTTCACTGCTTTTAATCAGGAAGGCAAATTTTAAGCAAACAAAAAGAGGAAGGAAAGAGTAGAGAAAAAGCACTTGGAACAAGGTTCATGATGGATAACTCCATAGAGACGTCTTCAGATTTTATCCACTCACTGATGCATTTCCTTGAGTTTCTCTTGCTTGAAAGAATTCGTGCTTGTTCTCCCCAAAGTCCTTCTAAAGTTTGTAGCAGAAAATAGCAGAAGCCGAGTGTTGAATCCGGACAGACTTGGCAAATTACTGTACAGATAAATGGCACAGTTTGACTTCACAAAAGCAGTTTGATTTGTTAGTTTGCGTTAGTCATTTGTTGGATGGATTTCCACAATTTGGCCTCATGGATTTTAGTTTGTTGGCCCCACACTGGGGCTATTCACTCTTGTAAGAGCTGAGCCAGTTCTCAGTTTTCCATCTCTAAGACAGATCATGTTTTTTTATCCTAACAAAATTTGCAAAATTATACTATTTGCACAAACTGGGGGCTGAGAGCTTTGCAATTGTAATGCAGCTTGTGCAAAATCTGCTTGAGCGATGTCATTCCAGATTTGCACAAGTTGTTGGCTTGATTTGCATACACATATTCAAAGAACATGATTTGCGCAAATTTCTGTTGCACTCTTTAAAAATGTACAAACTGCTGCCCACCTTAGAACTGGCCATCTGCCAGAAAACCTTGCCTTGACCTACTTCTGATCAGCAGATTCAAGGCAGGCAGGAAATCTCTCAAGTTTGGACAAGCTAGACTTAACAGCATCAGCAGAGTGGTAGCTGGAAACAAGGTCATTCTTTCACCCCCAGGGTCTTCCACCTTGTCCCTTGGACCTTGGCGGGTGACCGATCCCCTGTGCACCTGGTCCTTGGCCTCCTGCTAGATTCCAGATCATGCGATCTCTCCAGGAGGCTGCCCCTGCCCCAGCCTCCTCCCCAATGGACTCCCTTTTGGATGGCGCCCTTACTCAGAGTTCACTTCAGGCAAAGAAGGGCAGGCAACCTTCTCCATCAGGTACACCTGCCTGTAGCTTAGCTGCAGGATGCCAACGATGCCACTCTGAGTGGGTGCTCTGGGTGCTCTTCCTTTCAATCAACCTCCTTCCACATCTGGCATTCCAGCTGTGGCAGCACTGGGCATGGAGAGGGGCACTGCTTCCATGGCACATGGGCTTGATTCCTGAGAATGCTGGTCAGAATGTGGGCTCAGGGTCACAGCCGGGAAGGCCAGAGTTCAGGAAGCTGAGTCCAGGGAATCTGGTGGATTCTCAACCCCAAATGTGTCCCTCACACACCTCTAGTTTAAAATCATGCAAAGTGCAGAGAAAGTCCTTTTTATCCATGTCCACTGATCCTACAACCCTGTGGGGTCAACCCATGAAGCTGACTTGATGGGAGATTCAGGATGGATAAAAGGCAGGGCTTTGACTGAGTAACATGTGTTCTGTTTCAAAGATTGGATGACATTTCTCTTCCCTCATCTGCTCATGGACAGAGTTGGAGTAGTTTTCTCCACAATTTCGTTCAACTGGCACTAACTGGAATTAGGATGAATGTGCATTTTTGTACATGGGCCAGTCTGAATGAGCACCAGTATGAATTAGCACAAGTCCCCCCACCCAAAGTTGAAAAAGTGGTCCATAAGGCTGCAGAAAAGCCATCAGTCAGATTCATAACCATCTGGACTTGTCTGAATCTGTGGTAGGTTTAGCCAACAACCTTACTGGGTGCCTTACTGGGCCTCTGCAGTTCTGTAGATCACCCAGATCATTTCCCCCATGTGCCACTCCTTTCTCCCTACCACCAAGCTTTTGGTGTCAGGTCCAGGACATGAGTAGCAGGCATCAGTGGATGGAGCACCAAGCAGGGCCGTCTGAACGCATGGGCCTGATGGGCACTTGCCCGCGGGCCCCATACTAATCTGTGTATGTTAACCCTTGGAAAACTGGAAAACTTCCAAAATTAACAGTAGTTGTAGTTGTCGTAGGGGCCCCAGTACACTGCTTTGCCCGGGGCCATAATGCTGTTAAGACAGCCCTGGCACCAGGACCAGGAAAGATGGAGAGAATGGAGATTTTGGTGTTGATGCAGTAGGGTTAGAGGCAAAGGTGAAGTCAGGACAAGCAAGGGCCAGATACCATCAAGGTATAGCAGGAGCAGGAGCAGAAGCAGAGTCAGGAAAAAGCAAGGATCAGTTACCAGCAGGGCCTGACAGGTCCAAAAGTGAAGGAAGAGCCAGGAACAAGCTGGGCCCGACATTGGCAAGGCATGGCAGGAGCACAGGTAAAGGCAGAACCTGGAGCAGGCAAGGGTCAGATACCCACAAGCATGTCAGGACCAGAGCAAAAGCAAGGAGCAGGTATCTGCAACGTGCAGTCAGGCAGGGGCTGAGGCCAAGGCCAGAGCCAGAGCCAGGACCGGGAGGAATCAAGGCATGGTCAAAGGCAAGACAAGCCTAGAAGCAGACACAGAAACGCTGTGCAGGAGGGCCAATGTCACTGGCTAAACCAAGCACTGCGCTTCCAAAGCTCCCAGCTGTGCCACTTGGTTGCCCAGGTCCTGATCCTTACAAGCAGGCACCTACAGGGTGAGCCAGGCTGCTCTTCACCATCACTTCACCAGGGGGAGCTGTGTCGAGGCTTTGGATCCTGGCATTTGCTGCTTTCCCAGCCTCTGTGCAGTTGTCTCTCCTTTCCAGAGGGTTGAAATGACTCAGGAGCTCAAAGTATTTTGACCCCACCCTTTGCTTTCAGCGCCACCTGACCCTGGAATGTGAACCTGGAGCCACAGGCCTGGCACTGAGCCTTGTGCTTCTGCAGAACGGAAGGTGTCCACTGCCCAAAGTCCTCTGCAAAAACTGGGAATTCCAAATGCAGCAGTCTTTGAGCAGAGGGGGGGGGGGAGGAAGGAGGAGAATGAAGAGGAAGGGAGAGAGGGCGGAAATGGGAGGAGAAAGAGAGGAGAGACTGGCGGAGGGGGGCATGTGTCCATGCAGGCTGCAGTCCAACAGTGCCGAGCCTCATTCCACAGGCCTGATTCAGCCTCAGAGTTTCTGCATCTGGTCTGCAGACCTTTGTTTCCCCTGAGCAGTGGTGCTGGTTTCTCTGTCCTTCTACGTGCTGAAATCCCCAGTGATCTCTGGTCCAAAACTGGGGATGGCAGTGAAAGGCACTCCCCTCCCAATGCCAGGGAATTCCCTTTCTTGCTTCCGGTCTCAGCTTTGAGATAACAGCAGGAATGTCAGCTGGGGAAGTGGCTTCACATGGCACTCCCCATCCTTTGCAAAAGATCCACAATGCGCAAAGGTAGGGGCTTAGCTGGCACTGGGAAGGAATGGTCCTCCATGCTGCGAGGAGCATGGAGTTCCCTGGCTCACCGAGCATGGGGAAAGCCATAGTGGCTGATGTGTGTGCGCATCATGATAACCCAACCCACTGAGAGCCTGGGTTGGATGCCATCATTGGATCCCCATCCCAAGACAGCTCTGCACCTGTGCCAGAGAATCCAGCGGGCTCTACTTCTGAAAAGATGCCATCAGAAGGGCATGGGCTGAAACCTGACCTTTCCTCCTGACCTTTTGTCTGCAAAAGTTCTTTGAGTTCTCCTCCTACTGGCACCCCCCGAACAACTCCTTATTCATTCCTGTTTTGCTGCTGATTGCTATTAATCAAGATTTTCCTTTTAACCAAAATAACACAAATGCAATCAGGACTTCCTCCTGCAATTGGGCACCCTATGGCGTTACAAATGTTCATCCCCGCAACCACTGCCATCATTTCATCACTGGGGTTTGTAGGACACAGAATTGTTTCTCTGCAGGTGTTCTGAAGCCGGCTCTTCTTCTCTGCTGCAACCTCACCTTCACCTTAGCTGACCTGCTGGAAGCCAGTGTTTTCAGTCATTGCTCCTTAACTACAAGACCAAGGGCAGTGCTGGGCCATTGGCTGCTACAACGTGGCGCATGGAAAGCACGGACCTCTTCCATCAGCCTGCGGCATCTTGGGAAGGTGCTGGGACCACCACAGATACCTGAATTATTCGTAGAATCATGGAATAGTGGAGTTGGAAGGGGCCATGCACACCATCGAGTCCAGCCCCCTGCTGTTGCAGGACACCAAGTCTCACCATCCCACTCAGATGGCTGCCCAGTTTCTATTTGAATGTCTCTAGTGTGGAAGAGCCCACCACCTCTCCAGGCAGCTGGTTCCTTCCCTGGTGGGATGACATATTTTTCATGACACCCTGGAGTGTCACTTCAGCATTGGTGAGAAACTGAAATGGTCCTAGACTCACCAGCTGGTGATGGAGTTACTGCAGCCTGGTGGCTCCAGGTGAACCCTCCAGGACTCGCCCACATGGGAAGGGACCAATGACACCCTGGGGCATTTTTTAAGTGTAGGTCCCGATCACAACGGAGCCCTCAGACACAGCCCCGAGGAGAATCTGACGCAGGATGCATTGCTGACCCCTGTCAACAAACCCTTTTTGGCACCTCCCAAGGTCGTTTTTGGAAAAGGTGCAGATGAGTCTTAAAGGCTCCTTCAGGACCAAGTCAGCCAAAAATACTTGGCATTACAACTAGGAAAAATTCACTGCTGTGGAAATTAAGCCCCCAACCCCCCATTACTTGAGATCATCTGAGGAGCTTTGCAGGCCATGTCAGCATCTGGATGGATGGAAAGTTGGCACTCTCCTTTGATTCCTACTCCCACTACTCCCACTGCACTACTGGAAGGAGCCCACCAGAAGCTACTTCCCCAAACAGATGCTTTTAGGCCCCTGAAGAAGGACATTGCTGAGATACTTGGGAACAGCACATCTTTTTATTCGCACTTGGCACTTTTTATTTATCTGTACATTTTATTTCTATACCACCTAATAGTCAAAGCTCTCTGGGTGGTTCTCAATAATTAATCAAAATACTAAAGGATACAATAAAAATATACGTACACATAAAAAACCCCATAGTATAAAACCATAACATGCACATTTAAAACAGCTTAAAATTCCAGTACACTGAAATATAGAACAGTTCAAGCTCTAAAGCATTTTCATTAAAAACTAGGCCTACTTAGAACAGTTGGCATAACCCATCATACTGCATCAAATGCCATTAAATGGCTGGGAACAGAAGGCAGTTTTAACCTGGCACCGAAGAGGACAAAGTTGGTGCCCGGTAACATTATCGTTTCTTACTTCTTGCTTTTCTGAGAAAACCTCACTCCAACTTGAATCTATGTCAGATTACAAACTGTGCTGTTTTCTTTTTCTTTCTGCATGGAAATCTGTGCTTACTTGATGCATATTTTCCCCAAACTTGCAAACTGATTGCACACTTCTTTGAAATGCATGTGGTTCCCTCTTGGCGATTAAGGTGAATACGTGTGGTTTTCAAAAGGATGCATTTTCACCTCTTCTTGGATGCACAGCTTAATGTTGTGAGGAGGCTGAGAGTGCCGCATAAGCCAAGAGCAATGCCGGTGGCCTTTCTCACTGGCCTGGTCTCCTAAAAGGGTCACCCAAAGCAGCACAGTCAAGCTGAGACACCTCACTAAGGTGCATCCATCCTCTGGAGCAGCAACAGTCACATCAGCGGAAAAGAACGGTCTCTCTCAGGGTAATGGGGTGGAGAAACTCCTGAAGGGCAGCCACTGGGTAGCAGCAGTCGCTGAAGGCAACTCTGGCAGAGGATCCATTACAGAAAACGGCAGTGACACTCAAACTAGCCTGACGTAGTACTGCACAGAAGAAGACAACAGTAAAACACTGATTATTCTTTCTTACTTTTCCATTGTAGAATATGAATGAGGAAACAATCCAAAATGAAAAAAGGGATAATGCCAGAAGATGCTAGCTGGAAGGCCGTCTAGGTGCTGGGGAAGAGCACCTAGTGCTGTTGCTAATGATGCAACCAGATCAAAACCCAAAGGAGGTCTCGTGGCTGCATGCACAGAGGGGAAAGGAAATGCCAGTGCTCACGTGTGATGTGAGGAGTATGAATCAAGGCAACCTGGAAATTGTAAAACAAGAAATCAGACATTTAAAAATCACATAACTTGGTGTGAGTGAACTAAAGTGGACTGGAGTGGGACATTTTCAGTCAGACAGGCACAAAGTGATTTACTTTGGAAAGTACAAGCTGAGAAGAAACAGAGTGAAGCTGTTGAACTTCAGGCACATCACGAGAGGGCAAAATCCATGGGAGAAGACAATTTTGCTAGGGAAAGTCAAAGGCAAAAGAGAAATATGAGATGGCATGATTCCGTAAAGAAAACCAGTCTTGAGTTTACAAAAGTTGAGCAGGTCTGCCACAGAATGACATTTTGGAGAGTATTAATTCATAGGGTTGCCATAAGTTGAAAACAATGGATGGCACAGATCAATACCAATAAATTTTTCATGCACATTTTTTTTCAAATCTACATATGCTGTCAAACACATGTTTTTTGGTGTGTGAAGTGAATTACAAGTTTCACATTACAATATAGCCTGAAGTGCTTGATCCTGCCTAATCTTGGAAGCTAAGCAGGTTTGAACTGAGTTGAAATCTAGATGGGTGACTTGAGTCCTGCACTGAGCAGGCAGCTGGACTCAATGGCCTGCTAGGCCCCTTCCAAGGGTATGATTCTATGATCCTATGAAAGCATTACGGACTTGCATTTGAGCGTGTGTTCTGACTAGAAGGTGCATACTGGGTAGAACTGATCATAAATGAATTGAATATCCCATGCATCCCTGAATATCCCATGCATCCCTGGAGCCTAGGAACTCTGAGGAAACACTTCAGCCTGTGTCTGTAGTGACTAAACGGTTGGAGCAGGTGCTGATCAAGCTGGGCATCCTGGTTCTGCCCGTAGCATCTTTTCTAGGAACAAGTTCCTCTGCATCAGGACTGAAGACCTCGTGGTCCTCCTGCTGTTACTGAATGCCACAGTTAACATTAGCAAAATACTTAATGTCGGGAAAGATGACGATCTAACAACATCTGGGGGGCCATGGGTTCCCACCTCCCATTAGTCAACATGCCACAGCAGCCTTTTTCAACATGACATCTAATAGACATTTCTCACACAAACTCCCATCAGCTCCAGCCAGAGTGGCCGAGTCGGAAATGCAGGGCACTGGGATTTAGTGTGCGCGCCTCTGTGTGTATTTAGGGTGGGAGGGAAACAGAACATTCAATGCCCAGTGGCAGTTGTAAATGGAACATTTTGGCCACAGATCCATTGCCAGGAGTCTGCTGATCATGTGTTTTCAGCTCAGTGAGGGAAGAACTCATATTCCTTAATAAGCCAATTAAGTTTTCTGCTTCTTCCCTTACCAATGTCTTTCATAACCTTCTTCCAGGTGTTAGAATACTTTGTCTCTGCTCTCCGGTTTCAAATCTATTAACCTGCTGTTTATAATTTAGCCCTCTGCCAGAAGGCTCACTGCTTTAATAATAACCTTGAAGAGAAAGCTGGTTGCTACTTGCAAAAGAAAGAAGGAAGGAAAGAAAGGGTAACTTTATTACATAATCATTGTTTGGTTGAGAACAGAACATAAATCCTCAAATTACTGATTAGACTTTCATTTATCTTTCAGGGCCCATCATTTCTTTCCAGCTGGGAATATGTAGCTTTAATTGCTCCCAGGGATTTATGGAAATTCATTTCCGTTTTGTTGTGATCAGGATTTACCCAGTGCACACCTTCTGGACACAACCCACAACTGGGCAATTCTTTTGAATTTTCTTTAGTAGACAGAATTGGAACACAATCTGTGGCTGAACTCTGTGTAGTTCTGCACATGCAGTGCAATTCACTGGCCAAAAAGCATGTTCAACACACATGTGCATCTGAAAAATGGCACATCTTTTGAAGAAAGGGATGCCATTATGCGTCAGTCAATGAAGAAGGACATGATTGATGCATGCACTTGCAAAGCTTTCTCAAGATGTGCATGGATTTTCCTAAGAGAACACGGCCCCATGATTAATACAATCTGATATGGACAGGAGATGGAATGAACTTCAAAGTGGAATATGAAGAACTTCATCAGACGTGACTTTTGTTCCTATGAACATCCTGAGTCACCCCCCATGTTGCCATCATGTGGTGTGTCTCCAGCTGGTATTGTGCAATTGTAGAATGTGACAATCCTACAAGCTGGGGCAGGAGATCCCTCAAAAGCAGGGACGGGGTGGATTTCCCATTTCCCTTTATTTATTGCCTTTGTATGCTGCCCCATAGACAAAGGTTCTCTGGGTGGCCCACAGTGCAATACGAAATACAAATAAAAATAAAAACAATAGCAAACCCAAACCATAAACAAACAGGATTAAATATAATCCTATGTATTTAACATAAATATTAAATGCAATATAAATACAACAAATACATAGAACAGGAGAAACAAACACAATGAACCAATAACAACAGCCAATAAACAGCCTGAGAGGAAGCAATTCCTGACACAAGGAATTCTGCATCTTCTGAAATGCCGTTACATTTTAATAGTTACGCCTCTCTGAATTATGGGTTTCAGTTCTCCAGTCAAAAGATTCCGCATTTCAGATGTAGCTTAAAAGAAAGCATGTACAAAAACGTATGTGTTGGTGAGAATAATGTACAAAAGCACTTTATAGTCAAGGAAATTGCTAATAATTTAGGGAAAGCTCATAAAATGCATATAGTGGAAGGAATGTGCATAAAACTGCAAGTGAATTTTTGTGCAGACTTATTCCTATTATTACATTTCAACCCCACCATTTTTCTCTTGCAATGGCAGCTTACAAGATTTCCCCGCTCTCCATTTAATCCCTACAACAATTACTCTGTGTGGTCGTTAGGCTGACAGCCTGGCCCAGGGAGCTCCATGGCCAAGTACGGGCTTAAGCTCAGATCTCTTGAGACCCAGCCCAACACTGAATGAATCAGGCAGGGGATCACATGGTTCCCACAGCAATGCGGCTTCCTCATTCCCACTCTCATGATGCATCCCAGCAAACTCCCTCCTGACGCTATTGCTCCCATGGCCCTCAGCAGCCTCATCCTGACTGGTCCACGGAGGTGCTGAGGTGGGTTCTTCCCCTTTCCCCTCCTGAGTGCACCTGCATCTCTGCAACGCTTCCGAGCCACTCTGCCCCCAAAGGCTTTTTCGTTAAATGACAATTCCCATTTTTTGTGGCAATCCTCCCTGTCTCCTCCCTGCACTCACCAACTTTTCTTTGTTTCCAGAGGTAGGAAGGGAGGCAGGTGCATCGCTCAGAGCCTGGGAGTAAAGAAAGAGACAATGCACCTGGTGTTGGGAGCAGTTTCTTTATTTTTAACATAAAAACGAGCTCATTCTCCGTTAGCAGAGAATGGATGGCAGAGCGACCACTTCTTTGGCATGACAGACCAGCAAGGATAAGAAACCACAATTGCCTCCCAAGACGTGTGAACCCAGCTGTCGCTTAATGCAACGGTCCTCTTGGGGGGCCATATATTTCCTTGGCCATTGCAAATGTCATGGTCAGTTCAGGTATGCTGCTCTTGCTGTGCTTCATCCCTGTTTGTGAGCACTGCTCCTTCCCCCGCTTACACGTGAGAGCGAAATTAGATCTGCAGGGCGATTCTCCTTGAGATTGTCCCATTCTGGTCCTCTGAACATGATCTAGGAGCTGCCCAGAAGTTTCAGCAGTCAGGAGGGCAAGTGCTCAACAGGTGGAGAGCTGCCCAGAAAGCAGGTGGAGCAGAGCCAGGTCTGTGCAGAACGTGTCGACACCTTTCAGGCAGAAGCTGGGAATCCAGGGACTCAGCACTGGTTCTCTGCCCTTCCTAGTATACTAGCTAGTCCCTGAACAGCTAGATGATTCCTCACTGTGAACAGGATTCTGACACGATCGGCCTCAGGCTCCCAAAAGAGGACAACATCTGAAAATAAAGCGGGTGGTACCAGAGTACCCATATTGTAGCTTAAAACATTAATTCCAGTAACTAAGTCCCATGAGGGGTATTTTGGCCTTTTCAAATGTGGGGAAACCACATAAAAGCCAGAAAACCACCAAATAATTGCCATTTGAGAGAAAGTGGGTATAGCTGGGGGAAGGGCCATGGTCTTCTGGGTGGGATGGATTGGGCCCTCAGGGATCAGGTGGGCATGTCTGCTGTACGGGGGCTAAAATCAGAGAGTGTGTGCAGCTGGAGCACAGGATGCCCCTGATCCTGCCAGTTTTGTCAGGGGTAGTTTGTTTGCTTAGAAGCTCCTCCTAGGAGCTCTCTCTCCTGGGATCCTGGTTAGTCATGGGGCGCTTGTCTAACAAGTTGTCCTTTGACTTCAGATCTGGGTGATAGCAGGTCAGCCAGAGCTGAAATACTTAAGTTCAAATCTCCACCGAATTTTCCAAATTGGTTTGTGTTTCAGGGTAACTTCATGTGCAGCCTCATGGCCCTTCCAAGGGACAATTCTGTCAATTTATTTATTTATTAATTACATGCATGTACTGCCTTGTAGCTCAGAGCGTTCTCTGGGCAGTTGACAATAAAATACACTAAAATCAACAGCGCATTAATAAAGACAAATACCCAATCAATAACTTGCAATTATAATTGACCTTGCCCCCACCAAAGGGCCTGAACCTGCATTGAATGGGCACTGAACAGGTACTGAATGTGTGATGCCCTTTGGCACTACCCTTCAGCATTGGCCAAGGGCGCCGTCCTGTGGGCAGCCTGCTGAATAACAATGGCTGCTGGGGGAAGCCCTGCCACAGGTGGGCTCGGTTCTCTTGCTCCCTCCTGCTCTTGTGCTTTCTCCTTCTCTCTCTGAACAAGTTCTGGCTTATTCCGTTGTTGCACAAGATAATTAATAACATGTGGATAGTATCATATGTGCTCAAACCTTAAGAATTCAAAGCTGCTGACTGCTTGGGAAAGATCCTATTAAGTGATGTAATGAAATACCCATGGATTGGCCTTGTTTGCTATCACTGAATATTGCAGGGTGTTTCAGCTTCCAGAAGTGTCAATAGACACCAAACGTTAAGCATAGATATCTTTGGAAAAGATGCTTTAAAAACAACATCTTGATGAACGCTGCACGCCACACACACAAAATAAGCCAAATCAAAACAAATTTAGTCAGAAGCTGTCTTTGATCTAAAGAGCCAAAAAGCTGAAAGATGCATCTCCTCCTCTGAAGAAGACACCCACTAATGAGGGTTCTAACTAGGCTAAAGCAAGATCAAAACATTCCTGACTGCTAATTATGCTCAGCATGCCAACCTATTCCACTGTTATAAGTTCAGATAATAAAGATATGGGATTAGACAGCATTTTACCTTAAGAAGAAAAGTGTGCTACAGCACTAATGCTACGATGAAGAAAAGTTGCATTTTGGGGGGCTACCAGTAAGTGGAGATGAAATTATTCATTAGGAACATGGATGGTTCTAGAGGTCGAGTCAGTTGGACAATGCTCAAAGGGTCACAGAAGAGCAGGAGAAAGATCATGGACAGCCAGCTCTGAGAACAGAGAGCTCTGCTTGAAAGCCCTCTTTCTTGTTCATAACATTACAACCATGTCCCCTGGACTGGGGTCCCACCTCAACCCAAGGAGGATTCTGAGTCAGACTGGTCACAAGCTATTCTGCTTTGGGAGAGGCCTTGACACCCCTTTCTATGCCTTTCTAGCCTCAGGATATGCCTCCCCATCCACACCTGACTCTACAAGCAACTCCTCTGCACCTTCTATCACCCCTCAGCCTAAAAGGAACACGAGGATGCAGAACGGCAGAGCAGAGTGGCTGGTAGAGGAGGTTTTCTCAGCCTTGCTAAGGCTAAATTTTCCTGATTACCCAAACAACTGTGCTCTAGAATGAATAGAGGGCAGGGGATCCTGAATCTAATCAGAAGTGGTGTTGCTGAAGATCTAGTGAGTTTTGTTGAACAAATTAGGAACAGTGGCCAAGGTAGCTTATAAGGTTCCTCTTCATTTCATTTCATCTTCACAGCAGCCTTGTGGGGTAGCTTAGGCTGAGAGTCTGAGACTGGCAACACATCAGCCAGTGAGTTTTATGGCTGAGTTGGAACTAGAGCCTGGGCTTCCAGCCCTCTTGGCTTCATAGATATTTAAGTAGAAAATTGCCAAGGAAGTCCAACATTGTCACATTTGACTTCAAATGTGGAAACTTTTCTAAAATGAGGGAGCTGATTAAAAGAAAGTTGAAAAAAGGAGTCAGGGAGGTTAAATCCCTTCAAAATGCTTGGAGGTTACTCAAAGCCATAATTATAGAGGCTCAGCTACAATCTGTACCACAAGTTAAGAAAGGTAGCACCAAGTCCAAGAGGTCACCAGTGCCAGGAAAGATATTAGAGAAAAAAAAGGCTTCCTTCAGAAAATGGAAGTCTTGCCCAAATTAGAAGGACAGACGGGAGCACAAACTTGTGCCATTGAGATGCAACTGATCAAGAAGAGAAGCAAGGCAACACTTCAGGATGCACGTTGTTAACAGCATAAGGGTCAAGGCAAATGGGGAACCAGTTATGGAGGTACCTGGACCAGTGGTGACAGTAGAGGAGCACTGAGGGATCATATGAAGATGGGAGAGAAGCTGCAAGAATTATTTCAACCTGCCTTCACTGCAGAAGGTGCAGGACAGATACCTGTCTGACCTGACAGGTTCAGGAAGGGAGTCTAAGGAACTCCACTAAGCATTTAGTGGTGACAAAAGGTGAAGTTCTCAACATAATTGATACTTTGATAGTTAATGAATCACTGGGCCCAGATGGTATCTAAAGTTCTTTAAAAATTCAAATGTGAAATTGCTGATCTTCTAGCAAAAATAGTTAATTTGTGTTCCTTAAGAACAGCCCTTGGTACCAGAGGACAGCAAAGAATGGCCAGTGTAAGATAATTTTTTGAAAAGGGATTTAGGGGGCTCTGGGAAATTTATGGGCTGAGCAGCTTAATATCTTTTCTGGAAAAATTATTGAAAGCACTATTAAAGACCAAATTAGCAAGCGTATAGAAGAACAAGTCCTGCTGAAAAAGTCAGCATGGCTTCCTCAAAGGCGAGTCCTTTCTCATTAACCTCTTAGAGTTCTTTGGGAGTGTCAGTAGACATGTGAATAGAAATGATCATGAAGATACTGTTTAGTGGAACTTCCAAAAGGCTTCTGTCAACATCTCTCACTAAGGACGCTTGAGCAAACTTAGTAGTCCTGGTGTAAGAGGAGTCTTCCTATGACTCTGTGACTAGTTAAAGAACAGAAAACAGAAAGTACAAATAAGGGGTGATTTCTCCCAGTGGAAGGATGGAAACACAGGACATTGGAATCCATGTGTTTCAACTCAATCCTAAATTTTCCGAAACTAGAACTGTGCACAGAAGTGGCAAAGTTTAATGATGGCAACAGATGATTTAATGTGGTTAAAAAAACCAGGATTCTCCCAAATAGGGAGAATGGACATCAAAATGGCAAATCGGGAAATCTGATGGATTCCCACTACCAAACCAGATTCCTCATGCACTGTGAGATGGACTAGTCTGGACCTTGGTTTATTCTTATTATCAAAGGTTCTGCAACTCCTGACTTCCCCGCCCTTACCCTAATTTTCCTTTACTTTACCAGGTGTGATTCCACTTCCTGACATGTCTAAGAATAACCTGCAACTGACTTCACTTGGGTCCCAGAGCAAGCCATTCTTTTGAACGTTCTTTAGTAGACCAAAACCAAAACTTTTGTGAATTTTTTTCAAAAAACCTTTTGAAAATGTGTCCCCATCCCACTCTTCATTGACAGTTTAGGGGGGCTATGAAATGGGATAATGTTTTTCCATTCAGAGGGAGGGTGAGAGTCATTCTCCTCACTTTGATCTTACATGCAGCCATTGTCGGGATCATGTTATTAGCAAGAAAAAGTACCTTCTTTTCTTTAAAAAAAATGCAACCAAATGAAATCCACCAAGAGGGGCAACAAAGTGGAATGATGCTGAAAAGGGGTTTAAGAGTCTGTTTGATAATATTTCCATACTAAAAAAATCTGAGACACCCTGTAGAAAATAACCCCTGTGTCTCTTAATGTGATGCAGATGACGTGATCAGAAAAGGCTGTATAGAGTCTTAGCCTATTGACCCAGAGAGCAGGAGGAAAGAGCTAGGAAAAAAGATTCTATTGCATTGATTGTCTGGCATCTTGATTTAATAGCCTTAGCAGGAATCACTTGTAAGAGGTAATTAACTTCTTAACAAACACAGCTTAGGTCTAAACAATCTGCAGGTTATCAATTCAATTTGCAAGCAAATTAAATGTATCAATACCCACCTCCTGACTATAAATCTGCCTCCTTAAAGAAGTGTTGGGAAACCTATAGGCAACCCAACATTAGCAGCCTTGGCGTCTTGTATGGATTGAAGCAATGCATTTAAATGCAAATCCTTCTTCTCAGCCTTATCAGTCTATAGGCATTTGCTTTGAATATGAAGCAGGACAAAGCTGAGATTCCAACCCTACCCTTTAAAGGTGAGAACTCAGACAGAATAAATGCACAGAGGCAGACAGATGGGATTGTGGATGCTGGCCTGTCCACCTTGCATCCCTCCCAAGATTTGCATAGGCCAGGCTTAGCACAAGCCACAGGGCCCTGTACAGCTTGCAAGCAAGGAGCTAGATCCAGGCTTAGTCATACTGACGGTTGACCCACTGACGTTGACTGCAGTGAGTCATGACTCACTCAAGTCCCACTGAGCCACCTCATTTGCTCATTCTGAAGTGCAAAATGAGGCCCACTGCTGGACCAACCTTGCTTCTCAGAGTAGCCTTGGAAATAAGAGAAAATGCTAGTTTCTGGATCAGGCCAGATCAATGGAACTTTCTTCTGGAAGCATCACTGATTTGCCTCTTTCTGGAAATGAGCATTTCTGATTCTTTCAAGGAGTTTTAGGAACCACCAGCTCCTCAGGGGTGGGTCTACCTGGTGCATCAGCCCAATAGGACGCTGACTGCTGAGTGCAGCAGGTTCTGTGCTACGGATAATGAACTCTGGATCTAATTACCTTTGGCCTGACATGCATTTTACAACACACAAACCATGATAGCATCCACCTTGGGGAGAGGATTACATTCTGGATGGTGGAAGACTCCATGTTGAGTTGCCTCAGAATATCAGCACAGCCGAATTTCTCCTGCTTCGCTCTTCTCATGGCATCCAGCGTGCAGCAGCTGTTCAGATGGATGCGCTCAGAGACTGGGGGAGACAGCTGGGCTCACATGTGGCATGCCTTAGGGCTGGGGGGCAGGTAGATCTTCAAATGCTTGGACTTCAACTTCCAGGAGGCACCGTTTGCATGGCCGATGGTCCGTTATGCTAGGAGTTGATGTCTGAAACTTCTGGAGATGTTTGTTCTACCTACCCTTGCCGTAACTTACTAGCCCTCCCTCCCCCCGCCCTTAACCTACTAGTCTTCTCATGTTTATTATGCCAGTCCTGCTGCTGCTGAGCATGCACTGGGGGTGGCGTCATTGTGATGAACACGGTGGAAACTGCAGGCCCACAGGCTCCGGGCTGCCACGGCAGCATTCATCCTTCGAAGGGGCCAGGGATCAGATCTGACCGTCATCCCAGTAACATTCCCCAGGCCTTCTCTTTCTTCTGCAGGAACGAATGGCTGTCATTCTCTTCCACTGAAGGATGGAGCACTTGAAGGATGCTGTTTTGGTGAGGGCACCTTTGACCTGCCTGCTTCTCAGCTTAGTTGAACCTTAGACCTGCAGGCCAACTATGGCCAACCTGGGGTCCCAACCCAGCTCTCCCAATGAATGATTCATGTCCACCCATTTCAGTGGGTCTACCCCTTTGCATGGCTCGATGGATGCGATCCTAGTGGGTCTAACATTAGGCGCGACCTCAGCTGGGATGCGAGCGAGCGTGCATGCACCACTCTCTGTCATTGCCGTTCTCATGGCGGTGTGCTGCACCATGCCATGGTTTGCCAGCACTCCAACGATCAACATCCTTCTAAGCTTTAGGACATGAGCTTTACCTACAAGGTCAGGTGGCGCAGATGTTCTCAACTTTGCTGCGCCTGATTTCATTTCATCTCTTCAGTGCTTTTTGTCCAAGATTTAACGCTTGAATGACAATAATGAAATTGACCATCGGACTCTGAAAACAAAGCTGGGGGTTCCGTCTGACTGAGAAATTATGCCTTCATTATCATGCCTGTTACATTTTTTTAATAATGCAAAGTTCTAACACTCATCAGAAAAATCAGCTTCAGCTCATTGTTTCAAAATATGAGATGAATATATTAATATTTCAGTTTAAACCAGTTACAGTTTTCCCTACTTTGGCCATGATTCAAGGCCCTTTATAGTTCCTCTGGTTTACTCCACCTTATATACCATTTCTATAATTAGAAATAATAATTAATATAATTAATTCTCAAATTAATTTTCCAGTGGAATCATGCAGTGTTTGCTGCAACTTACAAAGAAACCTAATAACAGCACCTTGATGGATCAAACCAAAGATCCATCTGTTTTAACATCCTACTTCCTACACTGTTCAACAAGTAGCTCACGAGCTGGGCATCAAGGCAATAGTACCCCCTCTGTGGGCATTCCAAGATACACTGCTGTTGCACCTGGTGTTCTACTATATCAGGAGTGGAGAAGCTCTTTCAACCTGAGGCCAGTTTCCATATTGGAGGCACTCTCAGGGCCCATAAGCAAACAGGGCAGTGCCAAAATTGCAACCTATTTTAACTTATTACTTACTTATTTATTTTTCGATTTATATCCTGCCTTTTTCCTAAAAAGGGCTCAAGGCAGCTTATAGCATTCCCCTCCTCCATCTTATCCCCACAACCTCAACCCTGTGAGGTAGGTTGGGCTGAGAGTCTGTGACTGGCCCAAAGCCACCCAGTGGGCTCCATGGCTGAGCGGGGACTCGAACCCAGATCGCCTGAGTCCCAGTCCCATGCTCTTCACCACTGCACCACACTGGCTCCCCACACTAGCTTAATGCTCTTACTGTTGGTACCTCAGCCATAGGACAGATACTTTAGCCTCTGAGAATGAGGAAGGATGCAAAGGATCTGGGAAAGGACAGGTGGTTAGGGGGAAGGACTGTGGCCATTGGCAGGTGCACGGTTTTCTGGGAAATCTCAGAGGGCTAACTTACTGCCTCCAAGCAATCCTGGACCTGAGGTTGTCACCTCTGTGTTAAGCTATGATGGCCAACAAGGACATGAGAATTGCCCTGAAGGATAGGTCAGATGCTTGTGGCGGTTCCTCTCCTCCTTTCTCTACCTGCTGCTTAGGCTGTGCTTGCTTCTTCCTCAGGGTTCCATCAGCACCACGGTCCAAAGAGAGACAACAAGGTTCAAGGATAGGTTAGGCATGTCGTGAGTGGAGCCGGCTGGAGCCAGGAGTCAGATTAGATGGCCCGGGAGACCCCTTCTGACTCACTCTGTTTCTATGTTTCTAAGGTGTGCTGAGGTTCTGCCTCCTTCTCCCTCAGCTTACTACGCAGTAAGAAAGGGCAGGTGAATTTAAAACTGGGAGGGGAAACCAGCAGCCATGCCCAGCCTGTGAGAGGGCCTTGGCAGCCACCCAGAAATGCCAACCCAGTGCAGGCCCAGTTATTGATTCCGACTGTGAAGGGAGAGGAATTGTGCCGGGGCGTCTCACCTTGCAGATGAGTTTCTCTCTCCTTTACACCCTCTGCATTTCTGGAAGCCGTTCTCAACGCCTTTTCAGTGCACTCCTGGATCTTCATAAGAACTGCAGAAGAGCCCTGCTGGATCAGACCGAAGGTCCATCTAGTCCAGCTTTCTGTCCGCACAGTGGCCACCCATTTGTCCACAGGGAACCCACCAGCAAGACAGGAGTACCACGCAACCTCCCTCCCTTGTTCCCCAGCAACTGATGTAGTTAGGCATACCTCTTCTGATACTAGAGAGGGCACAGAGACATCAGGACAAGAAGCCATGGATAGCAATCCCTTTTGAAGCCATCTAAAGTGGTGGTCTTCACAGCATCTTGTGAAAACGAATTCTGTAGTTGAACTACATGTCCTTCCTTTGATCTGCCTCAGACGTTGCCCTTCACCTCCACATATTCAGAATTGCCTTTTACTTGTGTGTATCTCATTTGTAAGTTGCCCTGGGGGGAACAAAGAACTGGGGCAAGTTGTTGCACTCCCTTGGGTTCCTCAACCTGGCTCTCGGGAGAAGCTGACTGCTCTTGAAAAACTGGGCCAACGCCTCATTTCATCTCCGAGGACCCAGCACTGCTGTTCTGCTCGGGCAGATGCAGTCCAGTCGTAGCTCATGGGCATGGAACAGTTGCCTTCTGCTCTGTCTGAGGTTTGAACCCACGGGACAGGATTCAAGGGCAGGACTGTGCGTACCAGCCCCCTCCTGGAAGCCTTCCTGTGCTCTGACTGTAAACCCCTATTCCCAATTCACAGTGTTGACGGGGGAAGGCTGCCGGCAGATTTCTGTACTGTGTTTGTGCAGAATTTCAGAGTCGGTGTTGACCTTGATAGCCCTAAATGGCTCGTGACTAGAGCAGCTCCACTCATGTGTGCCAGCTTGGACCTTCAGGGCATCTTCAGAGTTCCTCCACCAAAGGAAGCTAAAAGGGTGACTACAAGAGGGAAGGTTTTCTCAGTGGTCGCATCCCACTTCATGAACTCCCCAAAGACGTTCATCTTGCAACACTATTCCTGTCCTGGCACCAAGCAAAGACCTTTCTTTTCTTCTGGGCCTTTTGGAGGTGTAAGCTTTAGATTTTTCTGGTTCTTTCATCAAGTCCTGTCCTGTTCGTTGTTTTGCTTTATATGGTGTGTATTCGTTGAATCATTTGAATTATACCTTTTATTGATAACTGTTCAATGGTATTTTAGGTTTTTAAAAAACTTTTTGTCCCCGCACCCCACACCACAGAACATCACATATTGGGCAGATTAGAAATATATCACATACACAAATGAATAAATGAAAGCTTTTGTGTGATCAGGAGCATTACATGGGGTAGTATTTGATGCTTTTTATTTACTCAATTGCTGGAGGAGACTCCTGCAAGGCCCTTGGACTGCAAGGCGATCAAACCCATCAGTCCTAGAGGAGATCGACCCTGACTGCTCTTCAGAAGGCCAGATCCTGAAGATGAAATTCAAATGCTTTGGCCACCTAATGAGAAGGACTCACAGGAGAAGACCCTGATGCTGGGAACAATTGACAGCAAAAGGTGAAGGGGACGGCAGAGGATGAGGTGGCTGGATGGAGTGACTGAGGCGGTTGGTGTGAGCTTAGGTGGACTCCGGGGGATGATGGAGAACAGGAAGGCCTGGAGGAAGGTTGTCAATGAGGTCACAATGGGCCAGACATGACTTTGCAACTAGCAACAACAACAAAATTTACCCAATATGCTTTTTATTTACCCAATATTTTAAAGTTTAAATATTTTAATTAGGTTTTATTAGCATCCTCTGCCACATTTTATCTTGCTATTGCTCGTTGTGTTTATTATGCATTTATCATATTGTAAGGCATCCAGAGATGATTGGTATAGGACGGGATAAAAATATCCTAAATAAATAAAGCAGGCCCATTGCAATGAATGAGACTTAAGGTAGCCATGACTAACTATTCATTTCCTACTCTGTGTTGGAGTACTACTAGTGATCTACTCTATTGTTTTATTTATTTTTGCACACATTTGCACTTGCCTCCTTTATCAGTGCAGACACAAGCATTAGCAACCCACCACCAAAATAACTGCTGTTATTAATAGCACTTGCCCAGTTTCCAGACCACGAATCCTGGGCCTGGCACTTACTAGATCTTGGTTTTAGGAATTTAATTTAATTTAATTTAATTTAATATTTGATTTAATTTAATAAAACTTTCACTATATGTCTCAAGAAGGCTTACAGAGTATAAAATCAGCAATAATAAAAATACAATTCATAATACAGTAAGTAGTAATAAATTGATTATAATAAATAATTATAAAAAGGTTTGGAGGAATGATCACCAGAGGTGTTGCATAATCTTTGATTTCTTTATGAAAAGAGCACTGCTGGATGCAAGCACTACCTGCATATGGGTTGGACTATAAATCCCATCATTCCCCAAGAGCATAGGCATCGCTTTTGTCATCAACTTTTCTCCCTGACCTCACTCCCCCCCCCATAAAAAAAAGCTGTGTCAAAAATTTTAGAGAGAGATCTAAGTGTGGGGTTGTCTGAAAATTTGGGGGCTGGGCTGAGCATCTGTTTACTACTCCCTAGCAGATGCTCTGAATCTAACAGTCCATTCCAAACTTGACAGCAAATTCGTAATACATCAATCTAGGTTCAGTACAAAGCTCAGCCTTACAAATGGATAATTTTCGGCCAATGACTCTACTAAATACAAAATGAGCTACAAAATAGATAGTTCTGATATTTTCACACTTTCTCTACTGTTTGGATTAATAGAAGCATGAGAAACCCAGAATATCTCATCTCTTCCTTTTGCTGTTCCTTATAATTGTTCTTTATAAAAGCTGCTTTTTATTCTGTGCATTCCTGCAAGGGCTGTTTTATGCAGCTGATTTCCTCTGGGCCAACGCGTAATTATTGGCATCATAATGATGAATAATATTTGCTGCTTTAGCTTGGTCTCTTTCTTGATGCAGGTTGACTTGATTTGGATTAACGGTTCATGGCACAAACTTTGGTTTCCCCCCATTTCATTAATCTTGTTTTATGCATATGAAGTAAACCTGTAGAGCTAAGCAAGAAGTTTCTCATATGAGAACTGGAAGCTTAAATTCTGGGCTTAGAGCCGTGCAAAAGGAGGGACACCGTTGCTTCTGGTGAGGTTCTCAGGTTTCATTCTCATTTTTCTTTTATCTTTCCAATACCTTTCTTGGGAATAATCAAAATGCTTTGACATAGTGAATCAGGAGCTGAGGTTCTTCAGAACTCTTCATCCCGCTTTGGAGTGTGATGGTGAGTTCTGGAGAGTTCAAATGCTTGCTATTTTGTGACATTTTGGCTGACCCTGAGAAAGGCACTTCCCAACCTTTCCCTGCTCTGAAAGGCTAAAATGCCTCTCCTAAGGTTTTGTTAAGCCAGAAGAGCCTGCTATTTTTAGGATGTTGACCCTGCTTCACGTTGTCTTCCACTTTGTTCGCCATTGTCATGGAGGCTCTGAGAATCCTTTGGCTGAATTCAGGCATCTGGCATAAACAGGTTCAGCACCTCTGACATATTAAGCGTTGTTAGTCTTTCAGGCACCCAGAGCCCCTTTGTTGGTTCTGCTGTATCCGAAGAACCAGGCCAAACTCCTGGAAGAAAAGTCCAGTTAAGGTAATCTCCACCAACTCGGTGCCTTCCAGATGTTTTGGGCTTCCAGCTCTCATCAGGCCCATCCTGCATGGCCAGTGGTCAAGAATGCTAGGAACTGTAGTCCAAAACAGTGGTGGGCTCCCAGCTGGGTAAGGCTCTATTACGAGTAGGACACTTCATGCTGGAGCAATGTGAGAAGAATGTGCTGGCTTGAGGGACTCATGACTTTGTGTGATTATTGAAGGAATTAGGCTGTTTATCTCTGGAATGATTTCTCCTCCCCCTTCACTTCTGAAGGAGAATAATTAACTGAATAAATGTCAAGATGTAAGACGTTTCCTTCAAGCACACTTCAAGTTTGTAATCATTTTTAACACGTGAAGTGAATTTTAAAAATGCTATTTTGAATTGGAAATTGGAACCCACTTTCTTTCCCACCTTGTCAGAAACTTGACAGGCAGCAGCAGGAGGAGAAATAGATGCTCCTTATGCGGCTCTTACAACCAGAGCTCTGCATCAATGACCTCTCAGAACTCAGAATTCGAGGGCAGGGAGATTAAGGGAACTATTTCACCTCTTCCACCAGTGGTTCAGGAGTGGTATTTCCCATCACCAGAGCCTGTTGTAGGCCATTCTTCTTTCTAAACATGTTTCAGATCACACCCTGCCTTCCATTTGGAAAAGCAGGTTTCCAACCCACTGGCTCACATGAAAATCAAGTAAGCAAAACCAGTCGTGCTTTACCTGTAATGTTTTGACACAAATGCAGCCTTTAGTGTAGGCAATCCTCACCCCCTGCAGTATATTTTCATGGCCAGATAGAATTGTGTAAAGCACGCCTTGCTTACAGAATTGCAAAGCCACCTCGCAATATTCATGACCCTCAAACCCTCAAGACTTGCTCATCCATATAATTCTTCTGTCACACATCATTGGACACCATGATCTGTCTTTTCCAAGAACCCGTGCATGAAAATAGCTCTCCAGACATGCTTCTCTCTGCACTGAAGGCCCCTCTTGGTTAAGAAAGAAACAAGCAACCCCTTTATCTATCTGTAGAGTTCTAGGTCAAAGAGGCTGACATCTTTTGCTGTTGCCTAAAGCAGTATCTTGGTATTTTATCAGAGCGATAGATTCATACCGTCGCTGAACCAGCCTCCTTAGTCCCCCGCTTTTTTTAATGAGGAAAAAGTCAAGAAGTTGAGCTGGAAGAAAAGCCAGTATTTTGTCAAGGGCCAAGAGAGATTCTGTTTTTGCTTTTGGGTTTGTTAGTTGGTCAGTTTGGCTCCCACGGGTAAGCTTACTTTAATAAGTGGAAAGGTTCCTTATGTTCATGCATCACCCCCTATAAAACCTTGATCTGCTGCCAGATGATGATATTGTGCCAAGCTGGCATCTTCCTGGGCTGTCATGTCCCCGTCTGTTGTCTTGGAATATGTACTTCCTTTGGACAAAATGTCATTTTGGAGTCATGGAGGGGGAATGGCACCCCCACTGGCCAGCAGGGCTTGTAACCGATGCCACAAAACCAGCTGTCCTTTTTAATGAAGTGTCTGGCCACCATCCTTTAAATGGATCTGAAATGATACTACATGAATGACCTCAAAAGAGGTGCTAAGACACCACTCTTTATGTTCCTGGAGGATGCCTCTCAGTTTGCAGAAGCCATCTGCAAAGTTTCAGGGACCAAATGGGACACTGGCATTAGGACTGATAGCAGAACCGTTGCTTTTCCAGGTCATGTTGACACCCCTCTGTCTTTATCGCCTTGCCCCAGCAAACAAGCCATCATGTCCTGATTGCATGATGAATTCCTACAGTATTCCCATTTTGATGTTTGCTTTCTTTGCAAGCAAAAACACATTGCTTCTAATTCAGTCACTTGCAAACTGAAATGCAGTTGGCTGAGATGCAGAATTAATATCCCCTTTTGATGGACAGAACTTGTCCCAAGACCAGCTGCTGAAGATTAATGGGATATCCCCACAGTGCTCTGTTTATGAACTTCTCTGTGGCTTCTCAGACAGACAGTTGGCAGGCAGAATGACTGAGCTCAGTGAAATACTGAGGCGTACCTCTGTGGCTGCATTTTCCACCCCCGCCTGAAGGAACTCTTGGATTCCTGCAAGGGTTTCCAAGGGAAGAAAATGTATTCCAGATCAAAAGCCATGGCTTCCGGGAAGGCAGGAGTGCCAGTAATCCTCACACAAGAGCCAGGATTGTCCCTAGATGGCTTAGCAGGAGGTGAGCATTATCCTGTCTTTGATGCCACCTGATGGCGGGATTATGAGGTCAAACTGCCTCTCCAGCTGTTCCAGGCCTGCAGAGATCAGGCTGCTAAAGCAGAAGGCCAGATCCCTGGATGTGTCTGCCTGGCATTGGAACGATACGACTGGGAGGGGGACCCACATTTGCATGGAACTGCTTTAAACTGCCCGACCAGCGGATGCTCCAGTTTTCTCCTGCAGCTGGATGGGAAGGAGCTGGGCAAGGTCTCAGATCGAGTGGCTTTGAAGAACTATTCCTTGAACCAGAGCTTTGAGGGCTGCACTCATGCTGAGCATCACTGAAGTTGGGGCCACTTGGCTCAGTGCAGTGGCAGGTTCTAGAACCAATGGGACAGGTATCTCTTATGACCCTCCCAAGGGCTTCTGGTTCTTCTCTTGCATGAAGAGTTCCACCTGCAGGCTTTTGCTTATTTGTCTACACAGGGACCTGGAAATTAAAGAGCATCTGAGGACTTGGGAATGCCCAATGACATTTCCTGTTTATTCTATGGTCTCTCGCCGCTTAGTGTTGTGGAGAGAGGAGGGTTGACTGGTCAAGAAGCACAACCCCAAGGCACTTGTGAGGATGCAGAACTTGCTGTACATTCCCGTGTGTGAGATAGTCCATGGTTGGGGGGTGGATTCAGCACCCTGGGCTAGTGCTGGTCAAGCACCTGGATCCCACTACCCCATCAGAGGGCCTGGGGAAAGAGAACTCACCACCGCATTGTCACGGGTTGGGCATCCCGGGCTCCTGGATTCAATGCCAAGACATTGCTGTACACTCTCCGAGTCGGCCCATTGGTCTCTCCAGCTCAGTCTTGCCTACTCTGGCTGGCAGAGGCTCTCTGGTTTTCAGACAGGAGATTTCCGGGCCCCACATGCAGCTGCAAACATTTGCTCTGTTCCCAAGTTACGTATTGACCTGTGTGTATTTTTAGAACTGGAAGGGAGGCCATTGAGGATAATGCCATTGAGGGTGATGCAGTGGGCAGGGACAGGAGAGGGGGGCTTTTTTGCAGTGCCCCTAGCTCTGGAATGGGATGTTACCGAGGGGACATCTGGCTTTTACGTAGGAAGCTTCTGAAAACTTTCTTGCTCTGCATGTCTTTAATTGCATGCCTGCGTGATGGTTGCTGCTGCTTAGCATTCATTTTTAGGAAATGACGTCAGTTGCTTTATCATGTTAAGTTGCCTCTGGAGGGCTCCTGCCCTGAAGAGCCACCTGGGAACTTCTGCAGCCTTCATAACCAGGACTGGGATGATGATTGAGGCTGATCTTCATCGTTGCCACCATCTCCAAGTCTGCCCCCGCCAGCCAGAAAGGGACAGCTTCCCGTTGCTGGGGTTTTCTTCATAGGAGGAACTACCCCATGTCATTGGTGGTGGCCTCCTTGCCCTGCCTTCCATTCACCAGCTTCCTTCCTCCCCTGCTCCTCTGCTGGAGACACCCGTGGATGCAGGGCCTGCTCTAGCTCTGAGCAAAGCCTTGCAAAAGTGTCCTTTGCTGGACTTCTCTTGCTGCATCCCAGCTGTGAAATGGCAGGTGAGCTGGCAGCCCCCGGAGCCGTCATCAGCATTCCGATCAGGGCTGGTGTCAAGAGTTGGCCTGCGTGGGCACCGGCTAAGGGGCCACACCTCAAGAGGGACCCATGAACAACAGCTCCCAGGTGTTGCTCCTCCTCCTCTTCCACCACCACTGCAGCCTGCTAGTCACCTGCCTTTTGCTCTGGCCCAAACAAGAGTGTGGGTGAGGAGAAGGAAGAGACTGTCTGGACTCTGCTGCCCCCGGATTCTCAGACAGGCCATGGGAACAGACAAGGCTTGAAGGAGCAGGTGAAGGAGAGGCGAAAAAATAGCCCAAGTCTTGCCCCCTCCCTGGCCCTAGAGCGTGGCATTAGATAGAAGACCTACCCAGCTTGAAGTCCCGTGTAAATCTTGAAGGCTGGCCTACCTGAACACCCAGAGGGGTGGAGCCCCATGTTACTCAAAAGGAGGGCTTGAAGAAGCAGTTTCTAGTTTGGGGTCAGCTAAGTACTCATGCCCAGAAATTTAGTCTTTCCATTGCTATAGCTTGCTAGCTTGCTAGCTGTGCTTTGACAATAAAGGGTGATTTTGCAGAGAGACTCTCTGTGGGCTTGAATGCTAGAAATGAATAAGAGGCATCTGAGCTCCCAACAATAAGATGAAAGAGCATCTGGAGACAATGATGGAGAAAAAGGTAGATGTCCTGAAGGGAAGGGAACGCGATGGGAAAATGTTTGCAACAGTATTGCAACCTGAGCAATAAGAAAGGTGATGGAATGGCAGACAGTGAAGGAGCCCTCTGGAAAGACCCTGATGGAGCTGCTTGTCTTCTTCAGATGGAGCTGGAGGTGGCACTGGCTGTGATCAGAAGAAGGTAGAGGCAGATCCCACACATACTACATTCTGGGCGTTGTGGAACATCAAAATAGCAGCTTCCAGGCCCATCCATCCATCCATCCATCCATCCATCCATCCATCCATCCGTGAGACCTGTCAGGACAGTGCAGCCCTGTCAGCTGCCTGAGAAGCAAGGGGAAATGGTGAATTCTGGGCTGCTTTATTCTCTCCATGGTCAGGGCTGAGCTCCAGCAGCTGAGTTCTTCTGTCCAATCTGCTTGTAGAAACATTTGGCCAGGTGGCGTAGCTGGAACTGTGGGATGTTTCCTGGTGACATTGCTCCGGACACTTGTCTCTGTGGCAGTCACACTGCTTTCTCGTCATCCCCCAATCCAAACTGGGTGTCTCCTTCACTGGCAGACTTCTGTTCTGTTCTGAGCTTCAGGTTACCATAAAGAGGCTCCGTTGCTGTGTTTTGGCTCACATCCCTGAAGACCATATGAAGATGCCCTGCTGTGCAGAGAGCAGGTTGCAGCATCCATCTGCTGCTGCGCATGTGTTACAAATCCTGCTTCTTTCGCATTTATTTCTTACATTTCCATCCTGCCTTTTCCTCCCCCTTGTAAGGAACCAGGGCGGCTTACATAACTCTCCTCCTTCGCTTGCTCTCGTCCTCACCACAGCCACCCTGTGAGGTAGATCAGGCTGAGAGTCAGAGACTGGCCCAGAGTCCACCGGTGCACTTCATGGCCAAGTGGGGACTAGAACTCAGTTCTCCCAAGCCCTGCCCAGCACTCCAACCACTCTACCGCACCACCCCTTTGTTGTATACATGGTAGACAAGCCAAACGTGGCCTGTCTCACACTCCAGCACCTGTGCTAAGCAAGGGCTTCCAGGCAAGGGTCTGGTTACATGCTTTTCACACAGAGAACCTCACACCAGGACTCGTGTGGAGGCCCTTCCAGCATGCTGTGAATGCAGAGCAGCTTGGCCCCTGTGTGCATCATAGCAATGTTCTTCCCATTTGGGTCCATGTGATACTCCATGCAGCTAGGCTGTCTTGCCTCACCTTGCCTGGAAATGGATTACCGGCCTGTTTGACCCCTCGAGGTCTTGCCTGCTCTTCTGAAATCTGAGCAGCTGCCTGTTCTCACCTCCTTCAAGGGGCTGCCCACCGCTTCAGCCAGCAGGCCCTCTGGTCTCTGCAGGGATCCGGGTCACACAGAAGACCTGGGGAAAGGGAAGGCTCAGCAGACCACCACACAGGAGTCCTGTTTCCCACAGAGACCAGAACCAGAGCAGCGCTGTGGCAGAGTGTGCGGAGCGATGCTGAGCAAGGAAGCGGGACCAGATCACAAGCTGCGATGGAGCCAAAGCGTGGTTTGGCTTCCCTTAGGTTGGTTGGTTGTTCACTGAAGTCTTCTCCATTAAAGAGGCCCCGTGTGTCCCGACCAACTCAGGATGTGGCAACACAGAAGCAGCCGTGGCATGGAGGCATCTTGAGGCCTTGAGCTCTCAGGACCTCAGGAGAGCAACAAGTCCTGGGGGCCTGCATGGAGAACTTGCTCCTAAGGATGTGAGCACCTCGAGACAGCCTTCGGTTATTGAGTCTTCTCTCTCATCCATTGATGCAGGAAGCCTGTCCTCTGAGGATATGGGGTCCTGAGGTCACGGACCATGACACCTGTGTCCTTGGCCACTGCTTGCTTTCACAGAATCATATAACAGTAGAGTTGGGAAGGGCCAGACGCTCCCCTCTTTTTTTTTTTTTTTTAACTTTCAGATCATTTCTAAGCTTTTTGTGAAGCCACATGGGCTTCTTCTGTTGCTTTCTACCTTTTTTCCTTGTTGGAATTGTTTGCAATTATGCCTTCAGAATTTTTTTAAAATTTCCATGCATCTTACAATTCTTTTCTCATTAGAGTCACTTGCCATGGGACTTCCCCTATCATTGTTCCGAGATTATAAAAATTGGCTTTCATAATATCCTGGGTATGTGATTGGGTACTATTTATTTGTTTATTTATTTAGGAAGCTTCTATGCCACCCCGTTCGCCGAAGCCTCCTTTAGAAGCAAGAATTCAAGTATGACATGGGTCACTTGACCCCAGAGTTCCCATGGCTGCCACTTGATCCACTTGGTCTTCCCTGTTGGTTAGAAGCAAGTCAAGGAGAGGTGTCTCCCTTGTTCCTTCCTCCACTTTCAACAAAGCTGCCTCATCCCTGAACGGCAGCTTTCTGTTCACAGCCTGCCCGAACTGCCTCAGAATCATATGTGCCTCACATCCCACCGTGGCTTCCCATGACATCTTATGAGGTGGCGTAGAAAATCAGAATCCCTCCCCCCTCCCTCCCCTCCTCGGAGTGAAATCTCACTTCCAGTTTGCATCAAGTGATAACGTATTCATAATGTAAGCGTGAGTGATGTTGCTAAGCAAAGGAAATCAGGCAAGATTTAAACAGTCAAGGTGCAAATGGATGGGAACTATGCTTTACAACAGCCCATAATGTTTCAAAAGCTAAGCTTGGCAGAAAAAAATAATCCCTCTTTCCTTGGATATGATGCTTTTTACACACCCAGCTAATTGTTATCAACAGAACTGTGCCCTGAACACAAGATTTGACCCAAACATCATCCAGCAGTTTGGAAAATGGTCCACTTCTTCCCAGAGCAATTTAATGGCCATCTGTTTAAGCATGAGTACCAAACTCAGATAAAGATTCAGAAATCTGACTATTGACTACCAAGGGGAAACTAAAAATGGCCATTCTCCCCTGCCCCATTTTTCAGAAGTTGCGTAATTAGTCCTCATACCCAAAGATATTTTGTTTCCCCACACATGGAGTGGGAGGATCCACATCAGCTGTAGAAAATCGTGATGTTTGCTTTGGTAGGCTGAAGTAACCAAGTTGTCCAAAGCATTTTTTTTCTTTTTTAAACCAGCAAGCATTCAGAATTCCCTGGATAAAGAATTTTCCTTGATGTAAATGGAGAAACTTCCCTCTAATGAAGGTAACACAGAGAGAGAGAGAGACACTTTGTCCTGCCATCTAGAGTTATTTAGCAAAGACCAATTCTCGAGAAAAGATTAAGGATACATCAGGATTTGTTCTGTCCACATTTTGAAGTGAATGAACTTGACACACCCATCCTGAATTAATAAGGGCGAGAACCACTGAGCACCTGACCTGCTTATGCTGGGTAGACTTTCAACACCTTCCCTACCTGAGAGCCCTAAGTTGGCCAACCCAAGTTGGGTTATTTTCACAGCATCAATTAAAGCAGGCCACAATTTGTGCATTTTTTAAAAAGCCAGGGAAATTTGCATACATTCCAGATGCTATTTGTGCAAATTGCCACACGTTTCCCTGGCTTTTAAAATAAAACATAGGTGAATTGTAGCCTGCTTTAAAAGTGGGAGCCCATGTTCTATTTCAACCAGAGTCAGAGCAAATCGGTGCTAACACTGGCTTGATGGGCCAGAATTGGGAGGTCTGACCTGTGCCAATCTGCCAGCTGTTGACTGTACCCCCCCCAACATTCCTCACCCCCCCCCCCACCATTGAGCCGAAGTGGACTGGAGCATGCACTTCTCTGAGCCATGCCATGCTGTACTGTAAAAGGATGCACAGAATAGATGGAAAAACCTGGAAAAATGTGCATGGCTTTTCTTACCAAATGAAGCACATGCACCCCAGAGATGAATACCAGATGGAACATGCTTCAAGGCAGAATTTGGAAAACTAAAATAAAATCAAGTTTTCTTGTCTGTACATGTCTAGCCTTTTCACGGATGGCTGGTTGACCACTGGGTAGAAAAGGTACTGGGCCATTTAAACATTCAGCAGAGCTCATCTTGCATTATCTACTTTTAAAGAGAAATAAAAGTGTGTCCAGTTTTGGGCACCAAGATTTAAGAAAGATGCAGGTAAATTAGAAAGGGTCTAGCAGAGGGCAACAAAAAACGATCCAGGGGTTCATTGGAACATGCTGTCCTATGAGGAGAGACTGAGAGAACGGAGCATGTTTAGCCTTGAGAAGAGAAGGCTGAGGGGGGACATGGTATCCCTCTAGAAGTACCTCAAAGGCTGTCATAAAGAGGAAGGTTAAGATCTCTTCTTGCTAATGTCAGAGTAGGACATGGAATAATCAATTCAAGTTGCAACAACCGAGATTCAGGAAAAGCTTCCTCGCTGTCAGAGCAATACAGCAGTGGAACCAGCTGCCTGGAGAGGTGGGGGGCTCTCCCACACTGGAGACATTCAAAAAGAAACTGGACAGCCACCTGAGTGAGATGGTGTGACTTGGTGTCCTGCCACAGCAGGGAGCTGGACTTGATGGCCTTCATGGCTCCTTCCAACTCTTCTATTCTGTGATTCTATAAAAAAGGAAAAGATGAACTCTTAGACCACATAGTACGACTGGAGTTTTCTCCCCCAGATGTGGCGATTTCCTTATCCCCCCCCCCATACACACACACACACACACACACACACACACAAAAGAGCGTCAGACCACCCCATTTCACAGGGAACTTAAACTCTGGCAAAAGTGTGAGATGGTGCTACCCGGACCTACACTGAGTTGAGCAGATATCTGAATCTGGGACTAAGAAACTCCAACTCAGTGCTCTGGTTACTGCATCATACAAAATAATGTGTGTTTTCTTTCCCGGCGAGAAGGCAAAAGGCACAAAGGGCATCATCTGCATGAGCTGAAGAAATGAAAATGGCACAAAACACATTTGAAAAGTGCCAAATGTGCAACAGCAAAGAGGAAAGGGCAGAGGGGGGTGTATTGGGTGAGAGAATGTGCGAGTTCAAATGGAAGCTATTAATCAAGTTGGCAGAAGTTAATAAAACTGCATTAGAGAGATGGCCGACTGTCCTCCTTTTGCCAAGAGGCTCCTGGAGACCTCTTCCCCTTTTGTACCTTGCTTCATGAGCTACCAGTTCAGGGCAGAGTAGAAGGCAGAAACTGCAAGTGTACATCTGAGCAGGGAATTCCCAGTGGCTCAGGACGTGTGGTGTCGGCCGAATGAAAGAGGCAGGCGACATTTCCTTCGTCTCCACCACCTGAGCCCTAACGGACACACTGTGCAGCCATCCGTCAGTTGTGACTAGGGCTGGGATGAACCTTTGAGAATCCATCCCTGCAGGATCTGTGGACTTCCTCTCATGCTTGGCCCAGTCCTGAAAAGCAAGCCGAGCCAGGAGGAAGTCCACAAGTGCACATGGACACCTGGCCGCCCAGCCAGCAACCTTCCCCAGCCACCATTCCCAGTGGCGAAACGTCTTGCCCGTCCGCTGCCACCAGCAGCGAAGGTGCATAAGGAAAGGGGCGCAGCAAGCAGAGACACTGGCCGCCATGCCCGGTGGCCAAGCTTCTTCCTTACTCACAGCTGCCAGTGGCGGTGTGCAAGGATGGTGCTGCTGGTGCAACATGTGTCGTGAGCCAGGTTCTTCCTTGGTGCAGTCAAGGGCCAGAGATCTTTTCCCTTGCAAAGTGTTCTTTCTTGAACCAAAAGCACAAGGAACCCAGAATGAATCTCCGAGCCTGCACAGAGCAGTGTGTTGAACCCAGTCTAGTGCTCACCTCCAGGAACTCTCCTTATGAGTGTGCCTGGGACCCGTCCCTTTGGGAAGGGCCTTCTGACAACAACCATGCCTCCTCTCTGCAGACTGATCCCCTAATTGGGCTACCCTCTTCCACTGCTGATGTCTCACGGGGGCAAGTGCAGTGCTGCCCCATCTGTATCTGAGAAACTCTCCTGTTCCAAGTCCCCTCCTGCCAACGTACATCTTGGTTAATTCCAGACCCCTGAAGAGTCTGGCCTGGAGAGAAGCATCTCTGTTTCTCTCATCTCAGTGTCTCTGGATGGCCAACTTTCTCAGCCCCCCCCCCCTCCAGTTCTCCTCTAGATCCTGTTTCCTCTGAGGTCTGACCAGCAGCCCCTGAAAATGACTGCCCAAAGCAGCCCTCTTTCTCACCCGCAACATCATGTGGGGCTTGTGCCCCGAGAACCATGGGCATGGGAAAGATCCCTCTGCTCATTGACCAAGCAGAGCTACTCTTGAAGACGGTCCGGATACTTCAATTGGTGCAGAATAGAGCTGCCAGGTTGCTGCCAGGCACTGGGTGTTGTTCTCATATAACCCCAGTTCTCCGTCAGCTTCACTGGCTCCCTATTGAAGTGCGGGCCCAATTCAAGGTGTTGGCTAGGACCTATAAAGCCCTTAACTTTATAAAGCTTGGGACCTGGTTATCTAAAGGAACGTCTGTGTCCATATATGCCCGCCCGCCCCCTACGATCGGCAGAGGATGCCCTTCTCCAGGAACCCTCTGTGAAGGATATTAGGAGGGTGAATACCCAGAGGAGGGCCTTCTGTGGTGGTGCCCCACCTATGGAATGCACTCCCCAGAGAGGTCCGCCTGGCGCGTTGTTATTTGCTTTTCAGTGCCAGGTGAAGACCTTTTTATTTAAAAGTCAGTTTAACTGTTAATTTATTATTATTGTATTTATAGATTCTAATATATATAGCCGAGATGGTACCAGTTTTTAAATTATTGATTGTATTTTTATGTTTATTTTGGATGTTGTGAGCCGCCCCGAGGCTTTGTTGCAATGGGGGCGGCATAGAAATGTTTTAAATAAAATAAATAATAATAATAAAGCAAAGTTGGGGCAAGAAGCTCCCATTGGCCACAGGGAAAGCACCCCCATGCCTGGCAAGTGTGTAATAGGAATATTAGTAAGGATTGTGACAGGAAAGCTCCCCTCCCTGGGCACTGCAGTTTCTGTCTAAATAGAGGCATGCACAGTTAGTTTTAAAGTTCATTTATTTTTTGAAGATCTTAGCTGTGCTGAGCTGCAGGCTTCCTTTTAATATAATGTATGGATTGGCTGTAAGGCAAGGGTGGGAAGCCTGGCATACTCTAGACATTCGAGATCCTAAAACCCATCATTTTTTTAATTTTATGTCTCCATTGCTTTATTTTATTTCTATATTACCTGGATATTTCTTAAAAGAAATCAACCCTGACTGGTCTTTAGAAGGCCAGATACTGAGGATGAAGCTCAAATACTCTGGCCACCTAATGAGAAGGAAGGACTCCCTGGAGAAGAGCCTAATGCTGGGAATGATTGAAGGCAAAAGGAGAAGGGGACAGCAGAGGTTGAGGTCGCTGGATGGGGTCACTGGGGTGGTGGGTGTGGGCTTGGGTGGGCTCTGAGGGGTGGTGGAGGACAGGAGAGCCCGTAGAAATGTTGACCATGGGGTCTCGTGGGTCAGTCATGACTTTGTGGCCAAACAACAACAAAATACTGCCTGTAGCTGAAGCTCCCTGGGCAGTTTACAACAAAATCCTTGGCCCAGCCCTACAGGAAAATTCGAGGTCCAGCTTAGATGAGATGTTTGCCTGGATCTCCCTGCACACAGAGGCAGATGTGAGATTGGAACTTCTTGCCCCGCCACCGAGCATACCTTTCCCCAGGGCCATCCAAGCATGGATCTAGCATTTGACTTGGGGCATGTGTCCCCCCATTGAAGAGGCCTAGACTGGACTCCCAGACTGCATTTGGGGATGTGCATGGATGCTTGCAGAATGGGTTCAGGCATACCAGGTGGAGCTGGCGATGGTGGGAAGCCATCCTTTTCATCTTTTGCCATGCAGAGGGAGATGGTTGCAGAAAAATTAGGATCCACCCTGGATCATACCGTCATCATGGTACTTGCAGGAATGGCTCATGTAGTAGCATCTCGAGAAAGGAAGTAATACCTGCTCTAGATGGAAACTGGACTGGCCTCACTGCTCACCTGGAAGCAACTGTGGTGTTCCCAAGGCTGGCGGGGGATGATTGTCACCTGCAGAGAACAGTCCCGGGGCAGAGATGGAATACATGCCAGATATATGTGGACTGAAGGGAGTTACTTACGCATGGAGGAGAAGACAAGAATGCCTGAGTCTGGAGCTGTACCACAGATGAGCAAGCTCTGAAAAAGTATAGGAGGTGATAGGAATTAGAGGTGGACTATTTGAACCTTGGACTATGAAAAGCTTTAGCTATGCAGTTACACAGGAAAAATATATAGAAAAAGATCAAGTCAGAAGGGGCCTCCCAGACCATCTAGTCTGACCTCTGGCACTAGCTGGCTCTGCTCATGACATCTACAATGAGGAAAGCATCTTTTGTTTAAGGCCAAGCTTGAAAGAATCTAGCTCTCTCAGTGAGTTCTGAGAGACCAAAGATGTTGTTTTATGAGGCTGCTTGTAATCTTGGGACATTATACACATCCTATGGGGGGAGCAGGGAGGCTAGGTCAGCATCTAGCTGTCACCAGCATCTTTTTGGGACTCCCTTGTCCTCCAAAGCATTTAGGCAACCCATTTTGGCCATCTAAATGTTTTGCCCCTACTCCATGCTGCGGCTGGCATAGAAAGGACTGTGTTGGCTTTGGGGGTGGAGAGAGGGCCCTCCAGAGAGGGAGACCCCACTGCTACCTTGGAGGACTTGTCTGAGTTGCAGTAGGGACTCTGACTTTTCCAGTGGCCATCTACGCTGCAGCTACTGACCGTAGGCTGGGATCTTAAACTAACTCTGAGAAGCATTATTTTAAAAAGAGTAAAGGAATCATAGAACCATAGAGTTAGAGGGGAATACAGAGGGCCATTGGGTCCGACCCCCTGCTCAGGGCAGGACTCCAAGTGAAAGCATCCTTCTCAGATGGTTGTCCAGCTGCGTCTTGCATGCCTCCAGTGTGGGAGAGCCCACCACCTTCCTAGGTCATGGGTTCCATTGTTGTACTGCTCTAACAGTCAGGAAATTATTCCTGATATCTAGCCAGAGCTTGGCTTGCTGTAACTTGATCCTGTTATTCTGTGTCCTGCTCTCTGGGATGATGGAGAAGAGATCCTGCCCTTCCTCTCTGTGACAGCCTTTCAAGTACTTGAAGACCACGGATCGCAATGGTACAGAAAGAGCTGAAGTTGTTTGCTTTGGGGGTGGAACTGGATTCATTGCAGGAGCACGTAAAACTGGCAGATAGGTCCAGCTCTAATGATATTTTGTCCTCCACCTCAGGAAGCAAAGTGCTTTGGGCTTGCCTGCTGTGCTTTTTTCAGACTTTGGAAATGAAACACAATCATGGAGCCCTGGAGAAATCGTAAGGCATTTGGTACCCTGCAGGCAGGAGGGATTATTGTGTACAGGCATGGAGAGATGAGGAGAATTTGGAGGGCTTCTGCAAGGTGCTGTGGTCCTTCAGGAAGAGCAATCTCACATCCAGAAGATCAACAGCTGTTGTTTACAAATGGCATTTCATTTCAAGAATGGCACCACCAAGTCATACTCACATAGAATCAGTTTTTATTGCCCGGTAAGAAATCCATATTAATATAGTGAATACATATGTTTACAAAGAAACAACTTTAAAAAACAAACATTTTTTTGTAATTGTAGGAAGTGGTCTCAAACTCTGTCATCATTAACAAGTATTAACACATGTATACTTACGGAACGGACATTTACTAAAGTAGCTTCCACGTCAAAATATGCTCAAGTTACACAAGGAAATCCTCGAGTGGGTTATTTGATTGCCGCTGCGGAATGCATCTTAAGCACATGGATTAAGAGCGACATTCCCTTAAAGGGTCTAATGCTGATCCCTTTGCATTTCACCAAGCAGCCAGTGAGGATGCTCAGATGACCCTCACTCCCTCTCTTGGAAGTGTGTACAAATGGAATTCCAAGATTCTCCACACTTTTCTGGGCAGTCGCTGGGGGAGAAAGGAAGGACCGTTTCACTGAATTTCTCCAGCCAGAGGAGAAATTCTCCAACAGTTTCGCAGGGATTCCTTCTAGCAGCAGCACTGCTTCTTTCTCTCTTCCCCACACCAAGGATCCCCCCCTCTCTCTCTCCTATTATTTATTAAGTTTTTTGCTTCCACTGCAGAAGACTGCAAATATGTACCATGTTGGCTGCCTGGCCAGCATTTTGAATTCTCTACAGTACCCTGGACTTCATTGTGCTCTAGGGCATTGTGGGAGGAAAAATGGCAGCCATTGCCAACAAAAAAGTTTAAAAACATTCAGACATAATTCTCAATGGTGGCCTTCTGTCAGCAGAGAAAAAGAAAAACCTTCAAAATGCTAACTTTTGGCTCAGCTCTACCTTGGTTCCACATTCCTTGAGGTTCTTGATTCTGGGGATTTTGTTTTCAAATGGTAGCCAGAATCCAAGAAATAAGAGGCAAGGTGTCACGCATCCGAAGTCATCACTCCTACACAATGTTTCCCATATAGTGCTAAGTTACATTTAACTCTGAGGCAGCCCTAGGTTTGTGAGGAGTGACTGAGGCAGAAAACGACAGAATGGGAGAGATGTGGAAGAATCCAGAGTTCTGCAAGAAGAAGCTGTTCTTGGATCCGTCCATTCCTGGTGGACTTCGGAGATGACCACATGGTTTAGCCACAGTAATACACTTTGGTGAAAGGTTCACTGGACCATTACACGGGCCAGAGCCCTTCTTCCTTCTTTGAAGAGTGGCGTGCAGCTCAGCCAGTGTTTTCTCATTGCTGCCTACATGCCAACATGCATGCCTCCAGTTAAAGGGAATTCAAGTAGAAGGATTAGAAAATACCACCCAGTCTTGGAAATCCCAGAGAGTCACAGCAAGACACAGCAGACACAACTGGGCTAGGTGGTCTTGCTAAGTGTAAGACAGCTTCACACATCCAGGGCTTGCTAGGAAATTTCACAGAACAAACGTAGCCATAGCCGGCAGGGCAGGGCAGGGCAGGGCAGGCTGGATGAGGGGGTTGAGGTTTGGGACCCTGCCACTCAGCGTCCTCCAAACAACCACACAGAAGGCAACAGGGGACATGGATAATGACAAACAGGTCCAGAATCAGCACCTGGCCTCCATGGGTACACCCCAGTCCACTGTAGCATCCCTCCTTTCTCCTTCATCTTTTTATGTTTCGATAGCTAGGATTCTGACAATGCGCTGGCCATGCGCATGATTATTATTACATTATTATTAACTTCAACAGCACATATCCCTTTCTACCACAAAAGGGGACTTATTCCCAGTGGGCCTCAGGCCAGCACAAACCATTGTGTTCCTGTAGCCATGGAATTGCTATGATTTAAGAGGATTTAAAATGCAAAACGGCACGTGCTTGGGGTATTTCTTCTCGTATCACGGTCAGCAAATAGTTGCCATTGTTGTTTTGCTCTGGCATATCGGGAATGTAGAAGCAGGTAAAGAGAATGGGATGTTGCAGGGCAGAAAGGAGAAGACTGAGTGGAGTGTTTGGCGACTCAGGTGAGTCCCTTGCTTGCCTCAAGGCAGGCCTAAATCCATTTAGTCCAGAGTCTAAAATAGCTTAGGTCACAATTCAGTTCCCTCCACACTTGATGCCAATGTGGAGACTTAGAAGCATCCAGTGCGTGGGGCAAGACGCGAATCGTGGCCTGTTGCTGCACCTTACACCTTGCATCCTCACCTCAACGGCAACTTCCCAGGCCTTCTTTGGAAAAGATGTATGCCCCAGTCTCTGCCTTCCCAGGACACCCCCTTTCCTTCTCTCCAAGGTTTATGTCCAACCTCGGAGAGGCGGCCAGGATGGTTCTCTCTGCACCAGCGGTGAGGGGAGGAGGGCATTCTGCATCCAGAGTCTCAGCTCCAAGTTTATAAGAATAACCCCATAGCCACCCAGACATCGTTAGAAGATCATAGAACTGCACCCCAAGCAGCTTCATTCTGAAGCTTGGTACAGACCATTCCTACTTCGTGACATATTTTTCATTCTGCTTGAATGGGAAGAGGGCACATTCCTGGGCTCCTGCCTCCTTCTATTGATTGAAGTATGGTTTTTTCCTCCAAAAACTGCAATTTTACCATGCAATCTCAAGCCTGGAAAGATGGAAGGAGTTGTTTTTTTAATGGGCTCACAATCAAACAGAGTTGCAAACAGACCAAGTTGGAGGCTATGTTACCTGAGAAGAAATGTTTCTACATCCTCAAACAGGTGAACTGAGTGCAACATGCAGTGGTGTCTGAGAATGTTTGGCTTTGCAATTAGTGGGTGGCAGACAAAAAGGTGGGGGGGGTCTCCTGTTCTGGAGGCTGATCTAGGGCCCATTTAGACCCTCTGAAAGCTTCAAGGCCTCTCTCAGTTTTAGCAATAGCCCAAAAATGGTTCCTGTTATTCCTTTTAGAAACTTATGCTTGCTATGGGCCAGGGCATACTGATTTTTGAATCAACAGCTGGGTCAATCAAATGAGTCCAGATTTCTATGGATTCCATCTGTGGGTTTGCCAGGGGGATGGGGGAAATTGGGGACTTGCGGAGGGATCTTTAAACTTTTGGAGTGTGGAGTTTGTGTCTAGTTGCTTCAGCCCTAATGCACCTCAGTGAATGAGGATCAGTGCAAATTGGAAGGGAATCCTGGTTTAAAAGAATCAGATTTTGCCAATGCCTGGATGACAAAATGGAAGATTCCTGTCATCCCACACAACATGGGAGGAATGGGTTTAACAAAATCCGGACATCCACAGGGATCCGCAGATGTCTTGAAGCCCACTAGCCGCTTTTGTCTGCCCTTTGCTCTCTCTTCAAATGCTCCTGGCATCGTGTTTCATCATAATTCACTGGAATTCCAAGAAGGTTTCTGGGAGCGAGTTGAGAAGGCAGGCCAAAGGAGTAACACATTCCCGTTTTATGAAATCCTCTAGAACAGCTAATTCATTCCAAGCTTTATCTCCCTAACTAATCTCCAAAATTCATAGACAACTGATGACACCATTAAAATTGAATGAAGCAAACTGGAACTTGTTGAAATCACTTTTAAGCATAAGGCTGTGCCTGAGAGGGGTTTGAGAGCATTCTCGGTTTTGGTACACTACCATGCATAATGCATAAATTAGATTCCAAGGCAGAGGTGTCATGGAGCAATGTCTCACAGGGATGAAGCACAAACACTTTTTTCAGTCAGCAGAGACGTTGGCATCTTCTGCCCCTACCTCTGCTTGTCTCTTTGAATTTAGCTGCAATCCTCAGAAAATAGCTGAAGCGGTCTGGGCGGTTTACAAACAGTTACCGGTTGCAAAGCAGCATTTTAGGGTGATCTGGTCTGGAATGGGAAAATAAGAGCCGTCAGCCTAACAAAAGGCATGCCCCTGATTGTAGCAAACTCCTGGGACAGGTGCCTTGATATGTTGTGACAAACTGCCCTGGAATTCCAGAATTTCCTTGGAAAGGCTACAGGGACTGTCCGGATGGCTGCGCAAGCGTCAAAACAGACTGCTGCTCCAAGAGCTGTTGACATAATTTGAGAAAGAGGAGTTGAATCATTTCTCTTTTCTCTAATGATTTAAATTGATCAACAATTGCTTGATAGATTATGAGGTTTGTATTCCATGTTCTTCCTGCAAGACTCCCAAGGAAGTTTATGTGATACCCGTCTCCTCTCCATTTTATCCTCACAACAAACTTGTGAAATGGTTGAGAGGCAGTGACTGGCTTAGAGTCGCCCGTGAGCTTCGTGGCTGAGTGGGGACAGGAACCCAGATCTCCTGAGTGCTACTCCAGCACTGTAACCACTATACCACACTGTCATGTACAGAAGGACAACATCCTATGCATGTATGAGCTCCTGAGGTATTGGGGTTAGGGCTGTAATTGTACCCCCATCTACCCGGGGGAAGAAAGTGCCTCCAAGACAATGAATTGGGGAACCTTGACTCTTGGCTTGACTCTGGCCCCTACCTGAGAGGTCAGAGGCAGAACACATGACCTGCATGAAGAAAGTCCCATGTTTGAACCTTGGTGTCTCTGGTCAAAAGGATTGGGTAGCAATGGATGGGAAATACCTTTCTTTGCCCAAGACCATGGAAACCCACTGGTCGTTCCAGTGTGGAACAGCTCTGTGTACCACCAGGTCCCAGCCATCTGCTTTAGACTACAACTCCTATCATCCCTGTCAAAGGTCCATGCTGGCAGCAACTGATGGGAGTTTAAATGAAAACAACACCAATGGGGGCAGCAAACTGGAGGAGACTAGTGTAGATGGTGGACTTCATGGGACATTTACTGTAACCCAGTGTGAAGCATTGGTCTACCAAGAATTCACCAGATCGGCTTGGGGAAGATGGTTTCTCTCTCCCTCCTGGCAACCCTGGAATAATCCCACTGATCTACCTTGTGAGGATAAGATCATTAAGCATGACACAAATATGAGGTACAGTGATAGTATTTGGGAGGGACATGCCAAGCACTCCCAAATGGGTGGAAATGACCCTCTTCATTACCTTTGTCTGATTGCCCTTGTTTGGAGGGCTGTTTAGCTGCAGAAGCAACAGCAGGGCCTGATCAGGAGGGGCTGTTTTCTGCAACCCACAGAGGCAACCCTGTCGGCATTGCCATGGAGTACAGCTTCCAGTTAGGGTCCCCGAGTAACATTTGTGTGATACACACAGCTCCAAACACATATTTCAAGTTCCTGTTAGAAGAAAACAAAGTGTATGCTTACAATGAGCAGAATTCTCCTGATCCAAGCTCAGAAATAAAATTTGGGGGCTCATGAAAATCCATCTATGATGAGAGAACTTTTAAAGTCTCCCCTCATTCAACTCCAGCTTGGATTAGAATCTTAACTGGACAACAATTTTCAGTTCCCTCGCAGTCCTTCCTAATCCTCAGAGCACCCCCTTTTCTGGTCTTGCCCTTCTCCCAGTCCTTATCTTCTGTGGGCTACTGGGCACGTTGGCATACTGTGCATCAGACTTGCAGTTGAGTTGGAAGGGGCCTCTAAGGCCATCAAGTCCATCCCCTGCTCAGCTTTCACATGTGGTCACCCATCCAGCTTCAGGACCGGGCCTTTCCAGTTTAGCAAAGATGACTTGACGTGCGGGCTCCAAGTATAGCTATGCAGGAGATGGGAAAACAGTCCTTTTCCCAATACTTTGCAGCACTGCTTTTGCCACCATTGGTACAGTGATCCTTGGCTTAGTTGCTTGGCAACTCTTCCTAAATTCAATAGCCCTCTGCAAACAATCCATTCAGGCCACTAGCAAGAACAACCTGCCTTCTCCAAGCAGTCCACTGGATGGGGAAGAAAGGGGGGAGAAATGTGGTTGCAGAGAGATAGAAAAATGTGTGGCTGAAAGAATAAGAAAAGGGGGTGGCAAAGAGAGAGGGAGAGAGAAGTTGTAACAGGAAGAAAGGAAGGAAGGAAGGGAAAGAATGACAAGAAAGTTGGAAGAAAGAGGGAGTTGTGCTTCTCCTGGAGGGAACTGGGAGACCAAGGCGGTCAGCCAAGGAGTGTATGGCACAGTGATCAAAAAAATCTTAGGCTGGAGCACAGTTTCGGTTAGTCAGTGCATAAGGACGCCTTTGCCATTTTCATCTGATCGTTCAACCTCAGCATCACTCAGCATCATCCCAAGGCCTTCCATGCTGCAACACTTCTGTGGGTTCATTGGGATGAACAAAGACTGAACCATGAGCAGTCATGGAACGCAGTGTGTCATTTTTCTTTGCTTGTGTTTTGTTGGTGCATGCAGCCTTCCTCTTTGGGAAATGGTTGCATGGTAGCCTACTCCCTTCTTTTGCCTTATGGATCTGCAAGATGGGATTAGCAATCAGGAGACAAGGAGAGAGAGAGAGAGAGAGGAAGGGAGGGAGGGAGATAGAAACAGACTTAAAGCAAGTTATAAAGGAACTCTGGTATAAATGCAAACACAGAATGAGCAGTTCTAGGAAGATGTGTGGAAGTGAAAACTAGTTTCAGTAGCAAAAGAAGCAAGGAAGGACAGCAACTTCCAGCTTTGCAAAACACAAAAGACCATTGAAAAGTGGAATGTGCTTGCTCCAAGTAGCAAGATGGATGGGAAGGTGCCAGATAGGTTGAGCCTGAAACATGAGGAAAGAATCTGAAATTGATACAAGTTTCACTTGAAAACAAGACAATCATTGAACATTAATTACACAGTAAAGGCACCACCCGTGCCCATTCCAGAATGATTGGAGACTGGTGTGTGTGTGTGTGTATTGGGGTGGGTGGGAAGAAATCAGTGTCAGAAAAAATTGAGGTGGGCAAAGAGCCACTGTTTGTATCCTGTACCCAGTGAAAAGGGACATTCCGAACAGGATGGGGAATTCCTAACCTCAGCATCTCTTTTTGTCCACCCTCCCATCCGTTCCTGAACAATGTCAGACATACAACTGAAACACCAACCCCTCTAACCCTCCCATTGGCTAGAAAGCCTCCTTTGAATTGTAACAGTCTTCATAGGATACAAGAAAGTCTTTTGCCTTTCTTACTTTTAATATGTATATGTATATTTTTTGCTTGCTTGTTTCATTAGCGATGGTACAAAAATGGAACATGGAACGTTAGGATTTCAACCAAGGTGTTTTCTCGGTGTTTCAGCTCCCCTCACCCTGCATACACAAATCTAGTGAAGAGGGTTAGTCTTAAAATTAGTACCAAAAATTTTTCCTGACCAAAACAATGTCCCCCCCAACCCAATATATCTGGTTTTGTCTCTGTGCCCATCTGCCTCAAGGCAAAGGCATTGCAGAAAAGTTCGTAAGCTGATGGATGGTGTCTCTAAATTGTGCTACTTTTCATCATGTATCTGAATCTGGAGAAGAAAGAAAGATGGCAGGTCCCAAGGGGCTGATCCAGTGTAAAATACAAATGGAGTTCAAACAACCTTTAGTGTATTGCTATACAGCGCTAACACAATCTGGTTCGTAGCTGGATTCCTCGACCAGATATCCGTCTCTTCCGAACCCAGGATGACTACCCCTCCTTGTCTGAAGTTATTTCCTCCTCTTCCTCCTCCTCTTCCAATTATGTTTGTCATTCAATTTTTTTTTGAGACGGATCTGTTATTTAAAAAAACAAACCAACCAGTAAAAGAAAATTGATCTCAAACAGTCACTTCTGTCTTGCTGTTAGTGATGAAGTATGGCTGTGTGGGCAGGTAATGCTGACTTCGTGTTGTCAACGGGTCGCTCACGGAAGGGTCTCCGGCAAGGTTTCTCCCTTTGGTTGCATAGGCCTGCCGCCGGAAGGCCTGGTCACTGGGGTCCCAGGTTTTGTAAGCTAAAGGGTGCATGTGTGGCTTTGAGGCTTTGGACTTCCGCCCGTTTTGTTTCATTGTCCCACCCTCGAGGAGGTACGGCCGGTCATCCTCGACACGAACCGGGTGCAGCGGCAGGCTCCCTTTGCTGGCCAGGTCCGCAAGATGGCGCCGCTTGGAGTAGAAGTCGTCACTGCCTTTGTCAGCTATTTTTTGTTTTTAAAGAGGAGGGGAGGGGAGCAAGAGGAAGACAGTGTCAGCTAGGAGTCAACAAAATGTTTTAAAATAAAATGTACAATCGACAGACGACAATGTATAAATAGACAACGATTTGGGCTAAAAATAAGATCTCCATCCAGATGGGAAATAACATTCTCTTTATAAATAGCATTCCTGAGAAATTGCAAGGATTTTTCCTTAGCGAGAGTGGTGCAATCTTTGCAGCTCAAAGACTGTCTGCTGCTGGCTGAGAGCCAGCCTGCAGCACAGTTCTTACGAGCCTGCCTGCACTCCTAAGATCAGGGCCTTCTTGGCAGTGGCCCCGCACCTTTGGGGAGTCCCTTTCCCAAGGAATCTGCTGCCTTCCTTCTCTTCCGAGATTTAGGCTAGCCCTACCGGTGGGCAAAGGTATCCAGTTTCTCTCAGCTGCTCACTTTTCCAGTTTCCAGTTGATTCCTCCTGAACACTGAAGGGCGTTGTTTTGTAAATGTTAGCATGAAAATTCATAAATATTTGTGAGCTCATTTCAACTAACACGGTTTTGCATAATGTACTCTTTTTGGCAAGAGTTTCCCTGATATAATACATATATTAAATTTCACCTCACCAGGGTGCAGAAGGAATGTCAAGAAAAAAATGGGTGATGCAGGGAAAGGGTTTTGAGAAGCGATGACCTTGATCCAAGCTGGGACCATATGTATTCATACCGACATAAGGAAAACGATCAAACACAGATGAAGTATCAGTGATCACCAGAGTATTTGCAGTTGCATTTGCCTAAATGTTTCAAGAACCCCACGAATGCAGCTTCCCAGCCTGCCCATGTCCTTAGTAGGGATGCTTGGAACGCCAGAAAACTGTATTTTCTAGGTCCTTGGAAGCTGACATTTGGACCTCATTGGACTGCCCAGGATGATGTTGCTGAGGAAACAATAAAGTCTGAGCGTGCCTAAATAAAAACCACCCCCCTCCCCAAGAGATCTCCATTAAGTATAACAGGAAGAAGCTCGGCAGTCAAATCCATGCCTGAATCGATTTGAGAACGGGCCCATCAGCAGCTGGAATGGCAGCAGGAATACGGTTCTGGTCTAACACTAGGAATGTCACCGCATGGTTGTCTGAACAGGGGTTGCAAAGCCTCTGGCCTTCACACATAAAATGCCTCAGGATGGTGCAGACCTGCATATGAAGCAGCAGAGGATTCTATCCTAAAGACTGGCCTTCCACGTAAGCAAGACTTCAGGAGCAGTTATATGGTTCCAAATCCGCCAGTTGGCTGTTGGCCTATGGAGACGCATTTCATGGGCAATTCTGGCCGTATGAGCTGGTATTAGGCGTGCCAAGAGGACATTAGATGTTTAACAGCTGCGTATTTGGGGATTCTTTTCGGTGCCGTAATACGTTCTTTCTTTCAAGAGATGCTTTTCCTCCTCCAGGTGAATTTAAATTGCCTCTGAAAGAGCCCCGTGTTGTAAAATTACACTCAACATGCTTTACCTGTCTCCATCTGTCTCCTTCTTAATTGGTGTCTGAGAGTTTTATATAACATGCAGGTGCAGTTAAAGGAATGGCTTCCTTTTTAATTAAAACATGGAATGGAGATAATGGCCTGTCCCAATTTCAAAACAGGATTTGAGGAGGCATCCTAGAAGGCTGGTTGAAGTAGCAAGGATGTGTCGCCCTTTGGGCCATCTGGAACTGATTCAGTGCCCACATGGGGTTGGGCCCAGATTGAATTCTACTCAGAATAAATTGGGGTGAGGAACCTCTTTCAATCCAAGGGCTGCATTCAGTGTTGGAGAAGCCCTGGGGTCCACATGCAAGCGATGGGTGAGGCTGAAGGCAAGGAAGTGGAAGCAAGGATGCCAGCTAGGTTCCATCAAGAGGGGAAAAGGTAAACTAGAAATGAAGTGATGGGAGGAAAGAACCACACAGTTTCGCCTAAAGCGGTAAACTTCTATTAGAACGCTCTTTTATAGTCCTCTGAATTATCTACCTACTTCCTGGAAATTAACACTCAGGCAGCACAAATAGATTTTCTGCTCTGTGCTTTCCGGGTGGGACTGGCTCTGAAACATGTTTGGAAATGACAGCTGGTTCCGAGATCTGCTGCCAGACTGGGCTGGGAGCACACGACTCCCTTCTGAAACTGGCTGGGCACAAGGCAAAGGGCTGGTGATGACCTATAAAGCCCTACGTGGTGTGGATTGAGGCACGTGGAAAGATTGTATTCTCCCATGTAAGCCTGCCCAGGCCCCAAGGTCTTCTGGGGAGGCCCTTCCCTTGATCTCAGCACCCTCACAGGCATGCTTGGTGTGAGTGCAGGAAAGGGCCTTCTTCGTGGCTGCCCCAAAGCTCAGGAATTCTCCTCCCAGGGAGGTTCAGTTGACCCTTTCCTGTTCGGTTTCCCAAGGTAGAGAACCCCCTTTTTGTTCTGGCAGGCATTTGGGAATGGTATGGACCTGTAAGATTTTGTTGGACTAGTTCTATTTGATTCTTTTATGTTTTAGGGATGTTTTTAATTCAGGTATCTTTATAATTTTAATACCTTGTTGATTTGGTTTGTTGTTTAACTTCTGTATATTTCTGTGGATGTTTTAATGGTGCAGGTTTTTAATGTTGCAAGCCCCCAAGAGTCCCAGCATTGGGAATCTGTGGGATATAAATACATTCAACAACAACAATCATTTTGCAGGTTTGGAGAAGTACAGAGGTGACCTTCACCACTGAGCTCTGCCTGCCCATAATTCTCGGAGTTCACAGGGCTATGGGCAGCCCATTAGATTGCACTGTTGGTAAGCTAATTAAAAACAGATTTCAGTTTAGGAGGAAAAAGCAAAACCAGGGATAATGACTCCCCAGGAAAACAAAAACCCTTCCAAAATGAGAAATGCATGGATTTCTTTTTTCTCTTCATGCCAATGTGTGTGAGAATGCACACGTGCATGCAAAGGGTAGCTAGTCTTTTGTGTCTGTTTTGTAGCAGCTTTGTTACCCTATCTTCCATAAATGATTTAGCATGGCTAATGCTCTGTTTCCTCATTAACACTGCAGCTAATTAAATCTGAAGAGGCTTTCCTAGGCTTCGTCCAAGCCAGTTGCAGCAAACGGATGCATAGGTAGAAAAGCTTTGCTGGATTTGCAGAGGTGGGCTTGGGGAGAAAAGTTTTGCCTGGGGAAAGACCTTCCAGAGGTGGCATGGTCAGGTGCTTGCCGAAGAACTACACCTGAGCAGGAGCCCTCTGGGAAGACCCCCACCAGGGGCAGCTTCTCCCCTTTAGCATGGGGATCTGCTTCTTCTCCTACCTCTCATGGTACCCAGTGATGAGGAGGAGGAGCTGGAGGAACAACCAACTTGCTCATCCGTTCTCAGCCTGCCAATCAAGCAAGGGGTAGCTGGAGCAGCTGGCAAGGATGGTAATGAGAAGCTGGACTCCCTGAGGGGCACTGAGGAGGCCATGTGTGGCTCTTGTGGAGAGGGAGGCGACTTTAACTCAAGCTTGCTTGATGAAAGTAGAAGTCTCCATTCAATCCGAGGAAGCAATGTTCTAGATCATGCCAAGATCTCTGGGCACATTCAAGGGTTTGGGACCACATACTGAGAACAAAATTGTGTAGGGTCTTGAAGTGACTCCCACAACCCTGGGGTTACAAGCAGCCCAGTCTGAGCTCACTTGCCTAACATTTCATGTTTTTCTATACATGCAAAGATTTTGTAGCTACTTCAACATAAGCGAACGCCGAAGTCGACCTTAGACCAAATGGACTTCTGCTGAGAAACCATCAGGAAACCCGCTTTTCAGCTGTGAATGGGTGCACCACTGTGACATATCAACCTTGAAAGACAATGATGCCCAAAGCTGGCCTTACACTTCCTGCTTTCTAGTTCTTAAAAAAAAAAAAAAAAAAACACTATGAAAGAACAAAGCTCAATTAACAGCAACAAGCACATCAAAGGTGCATGTAATCTTAAATGCCATCATTTGATATCTTAATCCTTTCCAAATATCACGTCACCAGGGACATGGAGAAAAATGAAAAGAGGCAATGGCTGACTAGTCCAAGAATGCAGTAGCACAGGCAATGCTCACAATGCGCACAGAAAAATACGATGTGTGCCTCCTTGGGAACAAAAGTTTGATGTGCTTTTGTGTGCATGGGGCAGACAGCAAAGGGGAGGGTCCTGCAGCAACCCCATCCTGGCCTCTTTGAGACTCCCCCTTTAAAATGAAGTGAAGAGAAAGGGCAGCACAAAAGCTGAGAAGGGAGTGGAACCCGACCCAACCCCGAACCCTAGGGACCGTCTTCTCACCACTGGGGTACATTTTGGGTGCAAGCGAAATTAGTACAAGCTTCTGTTGACCAGAATGACAAGAGGAAGCCACGCCATTCCTTTGCTTTGGCACTCTGATACTATCATATAGCCAAATCTAATCACCAGGTCACGACATCACATTGCTAATGGGATCTCTGATTGGTTGAGATCACAAAACAAAAACAAAACCCAAAACTGCACCCCTAAAACATAGAAGCAAACAAAATGCCTGGCACAGAAGAAACAAATGGAGAGGCAAATTGGGGGAAGAAGCAGCTGGAAGCAGGTAGCAAGCGTTTGACGAAAACGGAAAGGAAGCGTAACAGTTTGAAATGTCCCCCAGCGCCGGCCATCGGCAGGAAGACCGTTGCCCTGTTTTTTGGCCTGGCCTGTTCTGAGGGCCTCCAGTCATAGTCTTTGCTTATGGTGGCCACATCTTCCGATACGGACGGGCATATTTGCTTTTCCTTATTTTTTGTTTTGGCAAAATGTGCTGTTCTTCCGACTGTCAAGATATCAACCGATGGCCCTATAGTAAGAAAGAGCAAGGAAATTGACTGCTGGTACCTTTATACAATGGGAGAAAAGCAAGCAGGAATGTTGGCAAGAATATTGGAAAACCATTTGCTGCATCCATCAGTGAGAGGACGAGAGCAACGGGACACGGATTCTAGCATGGCGATGCGCAGTGCAAAGTGAGGAAACAGCCGTTTTGAAAGGCATCCAAGAAAACCATGAGATAATAATGATATAATCACAAGCAGATACAGGATTTGTTTAGGCAAAGAGAGGGAGCTTTTGTTTTTGAAAGGAGCTAAATTTTTACAAATACTTCTGAGTCAAAAATTTTCTCCCATTCGTTTTGTGAAGGTGGGTGGGGAAGAGATTATGAATGTGAAAAAGAAAGGGTTTCTTTTGCTGGAGGAAACATTGCTCGTAATAAGCTTTGTTTGCCCTCACATTCCTGATTTGCTGGAATCGCCCGTGTGATCAGCAAAAGTTTTGCCCCCTTTCTAAATTCGCTTTCCTTCCTTATGAAACACAAGAAGCTACTGGATCCTGCCTTTAATGCAGCTTAGGATGGCTGTGCAAAATTTGGGCCTCTGATCTTTCAATCTGCACAAATTGCATGAACGTGCACGAGTCCGTGCAAACGGCAGAGCAGAAGCCTGAATTTTGCATGTACTTGAGATCAAGGTGTGCATAAGTGGTAAGAGGAGGACTCTTCCATATTTCTTATAGTAAAGATTCCCACCACGAGAAGGATCACCACAACTTGGAGGTAATGAATCAGCTCCAGTTTACACAAAACTCCAGATTCATGAAACGATTTCGAGCGGCTTCACAACAGCTGCACCTCCCTCACATTAACCTGCTTTAGGCCTTTGGGTTGGAAATGCATCGAGCCGCCTCCCTAAAGCCCCTCTAAAGCCATCCAGCTGACACAAACTGATTGACTGGCTTTACTCTGTGAAGAATAATGGAGTCCGGAATGACATCAGCACGGAGCCAAAACACATCAGTCAGAACTGCTGCACAAGCCTATTTCCAGTCCAGGTCATTCCAACACAGGTCCACCAGCTGAGTTCACATTTTCACTTATTTTCTGTGAAAATATTCATTTCCAAGGTATTCTCCTTCATTATTGAGAATTTTGGAAGACCTGAGAATGATATTGGAACATCTGGCAAACTAGGGAAAAGCCAAGTTCCAAAAAGCAACTCAGTCTGGAAAGTGGATGAAGTGACTCCGTACTGCAACCTGCAGATGGAGAATTCCTCAGGTGACTCTACTTTTGAGTGGATCATTTGTGAATGCCTGTGAGTGTTCATGGCAGCCCGAGAAAGAAAGGAATGAGCTGGTTGTTGGAGTCATTGTAAATTAGGGATGGATGATCAAACTATGTTTGATCTTGCCAAGATTCTCTGCACACCAGCTTATTGCTTATTGTTAGTTTTTCATGAAATGCGGAAATTGTGTGAAATAAACAGTGATCGAAAGCTGAGCGAAAAATCCCCAGCTTTGCACAAATTTCCAACATAGAGGAAAGCATGGATGATTTAATAGCTTTTCCAGCGCTGGGCACACTCAGAAATTGAAGGCACCTGTGTGCTCATTGTTTGTGAATATTTGGAGTGGTTGAGTTGTCTGGCATGCATTCAGGGCCACAACAGGGAGTGCAGAAACTCTCTATTGTGAATTGTTGGTATCAAAAAAAGCAATATGTGTGTAACAGATGCATAGAGAGGGGCTGTGCTTTGTAAGAAGATTGTAGGTAACCACCGCTGCCTAATGCTTATTAAAATTAATGCAACAATTGCTGCCACATGCTTATTTTTGTTTTGTGAGAGGGAGCAAGAAAAAAAACAAAGCGAAACCATTTTAGTTGGATGTTGCCCCTGGGTATTGTAATGCAGGGAAAGGGTCAGGGACTTCTCTAAGAAAGAGAAGGCTCAGCGCTCAGGATTCCTTGGTAAAAAGCCATCCCAATGGCACTGATTGCGAAGTGTCTACTTTTCTGATGCTGATGCACCCTGACCTTGCTCTAATTAATTAGTCCACAATCAGCCTGCACAAAACTTCATGCTGTACCATGCCAGACAGTTATACAATAACCTTGGGTCCAACAAAAGATGTGTAATTAAAAAAACCAAACAAAAAACCCTCCCTTTTTTCCCTAGAAAATTTTCTGCACTGCCAAAAGTGTAACCCTTTGTTGATTTTTTTTTTTCCTGGCGCTGCTTGCGTAACATGGCGGCCTGTCCATTTACAATATCCATTAGTTCACTCTTTCTCCAAAGAGTTCATTTGCCCCCAGGAAAATCATGTGTTTCCAGTTTCCATCAGCTCTACAACGCAGTGACGTCACGTCATGATCCTTATCCACTGATATTCCAGAGAAGGTCACCTGTGGTTGGCTCAGGTGTTGGAAGAGGCTCAGGAGAACCAGCACTGCTGTAGATTGCCACCTGGAGAGTGTCCTAGCTCTTTTCTGGGAACTGGAACATGAGCAGGTCTCTCTGCCCCTGACCTGGATAGGGGTGTTGTGTCTTGACGGGAGAGCCTATGTTGGGATGTAGGGGGAGCTGACAGGAAGGCCATCTATTTTATGGTCATAATGGCCATCGTTGACCTCAGTTATGGCATGTTAGTTACCTTGGCTTGCATCTCTTGGCTGGCAGAAGTATTACTGCTTGCCCTGCAGTGGATAGATATGTTCTCCTTTTCTTTCCCCTCTCCTCACTTTTTATTGCTAACTCTTCGGACAAGAGAGGATCACAAGGCAGAGTGACTCTGTGCAGGTGGGTTGATATGGTGGGCAATGTTATCCCTACTGCAGTGCGGGGACAGGAATGGTGTCATGTGGGATGGTGGGAAGGAAATGCCACTGGAGTGCTGGGGGACCCAGAGGGCAACCAACCCTTTCCCCCTCAGATCTCCTCCCCATTCCACAACTTTTCTGGTGGGCTGGTGGTTGGTTTCTGGTGAGCTGGGCCCTCCCCTTCTGGCCCTCAGGCTGCAAAACACCAGGCAGTCTCTTTGCAATGCAGATCTTTATTGGCACTTGGCAGCTACAAGACAAAGTAACTCTAAAAACCCTCTAGTGAGTTGCAACGTAAGCCTCTGCTCATGTCAAGAGTGTTGACCCAAACGGAACGTCTTCATGGGCTCCACTCTTGGGGGGGACTCCCACTGCTGAAGGGTGAGTGAGACCTGCGTGCGCCTTCCAACTGGGCAGCTCACCTTTCCCAGCGCCTTGCCGTGGGGTCACCATGAGGCGAGGCAGCAGGTTCCCCTCCTCCCCTTGTGGGCCCCCCTCTCTCTCCCTGGCTGGCCTGTGCGCAGTGCCCTGGAAGGCATTCCAAAGGCCTCTGCCTCTCTGGGTTGCCAGGCCTGGTTTGAATGTGGATGGGAGACTTGAGCGTATGATTTCATTGTTGCAAACCTCCCAGAGAGCTTCAGCTATGGGCACTATAGAACCCTCTTCCTCTTCCTCACTGTGGTCCACCTGGTCATCTTTTTGCCTCCAGCTCAAGCATCCCTTTTGAAGGCTTTTAAAGACTTAGATGGATATTCAGGGGCTTGAAGGATTCTTCTTCCGTGCTTTAACTATTGAAAGTTTTGATATTTCTTTTTAAAAACTAAGATTTTTGTGACATTTTTGTTCTATGTTATTAAATTGTTTTGATGCACTGCTGTGCACTGCCCAGAAACCTTCAGCAACCGGGCAGTAGAGAATGAAATCCATTAGACTATCTAGCAGAATCCTGCAATCAGCCATCCCACTGCAGACTAGCTTAGCTCTCTCAGCCCGAGGGCTTGTGAACATCTTTGCAGCAGTCCAGAAAAGCAGGAAGGGAATGCAACCAAGGGCGGCGTTCGCCCTCTTGACCACTGCATCACACTGCTGACTCATGTTTAGCCTGCAGTCAACCAGCACCTCGAGGTCCCTTTCACAAGTGCTGCTCTCCAGCCACTTGTCACCTAACCTGTACTTATGACAGCTATTCCTATGCCCCAAGTGCAAGACCTTGCACTTACCCACATTGAACGCCATCCTGTTGTCTCCTGCCCACTTCCATAGTCTGTCCAGATCCTTTTGGATCTGGAGTACCTGCTCCTCAGTTGTGGCCACTGCTCCAGTTTTAGTGTCGTTTGCGAATTTGATCAGCAGACTGTTCACCCCTTCTTCCTTGTTGTTAATGAAAAGATTACACAGGATCGGCCCCAGGACAGAGCCCTGGGGGACCCCGCTTGTCACTGGCTGCCATCCTGACGATTCCCCGCTAATGGTTACCTTCTGCTTTTGGTCAGTCAACCATGCCCTAATCCACCGGACAGTGCTTTGGTGTATCCCAAAACTCCTCAGTTTCTCCACTAGGATATCATGGGGCACTTTGTCAAAGGCCTTGCTGAAATCCAGGTATACCACATCCACTGCATCCCCTCCATCCAGCCATCTCGAAACCTTGTCATAGAATTCCACAAGATTTGTTTGGCAGGACCTGTTTTTGCGGAAGCCGTGTTGTGTGGCTGTCAGCCTCCCTTCTCTATCAAGGGTTACTAGATCTCTCACTATTATGAGCCTTTCCATTGTTTTTCCTACAATGGACATAAGGCTACCTGGTCTGTAATTCCCCATGCCCTTCCTACTACCCTTTTTTGAAAATTGGGACCCCTGACGCCACCCTCCTCTTTGTGGCAATCCAGAAAAGCAGGAAGGGAATGCAGCTTACCTCTTCCCTTGTACAGTGATGGTGATGGAAAATGGATTGGTGGCTTAGGGAGAGGATTAATGATAATGAATCCAGGGGCATCCCGAACGCCTTCAAAGGGATTCGATGCTTCCATGTATTCTTGTAACAACATCAGCTTGATCCTTTTTAAATCCTGCTGATTATTTCTTGCTTGGCTCCCTTTATCTGAATACTTTGGGTGCGTTGCGTGGCTATTTCCTTTTCTAATTTGAATTGATCTGCCCAAGCCACCCAACTTTGTGGTTTGTTTCGGCATCTCATCGCTGGCATACATGAGGAAATTAAGCATCACTTCCTGCTCAGGTAGGCGGAAAAAAGTCCATTTAAGCCAGGGACTTAACATGTCAACTTACCCCAGGGCGTCAGGTGAAAGAATGAAATAAAGGCATTCATATTGGCTTTTAGGATAATGCGACATGTGCCATTTCTCAACTGCACACAAAAAGTCTCCCCAGGTTGAATCATCCCATGCAGAGCTAGGCCTACGCTTCTCAGAGGAGGTCTGGGGATCTACAGTGGTACCTCGGCTCACGAACGCCTCAGTTCACGACCAAATCAGGTCACAAACAGAAATTTCAGAAAAAAATTTCCTCAGGTCGTGAACTCTGCATCAGGTGACGATCCTGAGCGTGCTCCGGTGGGTGGGGGGAGAATGGCTGCAATCGCGCCTGTCTCCCCCTCTGAGCACACCCGTGATCGCACCCATGGCCGCAATCGCGCAGGGAACACGGGCGCAATTGTGGTTGTGCTGTGGGGCGGTGGGGGGGAGATGACTGCACTTGTGTTCAGGGCATGGGGAGAGATGGCTGCGATCTTTGTTGTTCTTTGTCACTTTGCTTCACATTTTTCTGATTACAAAAATAGTTACAGAACAGATTAACCTTCTTTCCATTGAACCGTATGGGGAAATTTGACTTGGGTCACGACCAACTTGGGTCACGACCAGAGTCCTGGAACAGATTAAGTTCGTGAGCCAAGGTGCCACTGCATTTTGGAGGAAGGGGTTGCTCCTCTCGGAAGAGAAGTCAGCAGTGGAATCCATCCTTCTAGCATTCACGGACTTCTTGTGTTTGGACCAGTCTTAAAAAGCAGGTCAAGCAGAGAAGATGCTTGCGGAAGGAAGGTTGTGCAACAGGCTGCCCTCTCCCAGGTCAGGTGCTGCAGCATGAATGCTCTGAAGTGTGGCCTGGGAGAGGGACTCTGCTCATGCGCTTATGCAACCAGATATTTTCCCTCAATTTAGCATATAAATCACCATATTCATGGATGTTGCAATATAACCCCCAAACCAGGAGTGACAGTTTGGAAGATACCATTGCTATTTATCCTTTTTGACCCCCCCCCCCACCCGCCCCTGCCTGCTTGTAGTGTGTGGGGTCCTTCTTCAGGGTGTCTCTGCAGTGTCCTTGCATCTTCTCACTGCAGCACATTGGGTTCCTCTTGTGCACATCCATTTAAATGCAAAGTTCATTGCCATTACTAAATGTTCTTTTTGTTCCTACAGAACTGGGATATGTAACTTGCAGGAACTGAAAAGCCTGTTGTCTCACTGACAGCAAATGTCTCCCTAATGGATCTTGTCGGCAGCTCAAGGACAATTCCTTAACATGTGGTTTTGTCACATCAGTGCGGAAATTTCACTAAGTGCTAAATTTGTGGTTTCAGGTTTCCTTTCTACAGACAACAAAAAGCACCCATTGAAATCTCTATGCTATTGTGAGGGGTATGTTCTCCCTCTCTTCCGCCTTTCTTAAAATTGTAGACTACTAAACATCTAGCTGGGGTAAAATAGGAGTGATGGTCTTTTTGTGGAAACATGGCTGGGAAGTTGCAGCTCACAAGAAACAGATTTAATCCATACTGGAGTGGGAAACCCGTGTTCGAGTCAAATCATTTCACATTACAAGTAATGGCTCACCTGCTCTTCCATGCAGATAAGAAAAATACAAATGGTACCTGTAACAAAATATTTGACTCTAGATTTTCCCTCCCACTTCCAGTTTTCCACTCCCACTCAGGGCAACAATCTGCCAGGATTTTATGGCATCTGAGCATGCTCGTTTCTGTTTCCTTCCCCCCGTCCCACCCACATTTGAGGGGGGGTAGCTCTGTTTTGCCAACATAAGCAAGAGCATTTGCACAGCCTGAACCTCAAAATCAGAGGGGATTATTCATCTCAGAGCACCAACCAAAACTAGCATGTGAGGTGGAAGTCTAGGCTCAACTCTTTGAGCTTGCTTGCTAATTTTCTAGCTGCAGGGAAACAGGTTCCCCCAATTTTTGCAAACAGCATAGCATTTGATGATGTCAGCTCTCATGTCTGGCTGAAATGACTCACCCTAAACTCAGCTATATCGTTGCAGGAACGGCCAGTGCATTTTCAACCTGCTATGAGCAAAGCTTCCACGGGTTTGCCTGAGTCAATGAATTGGAGGCATGAAACAACACTTCTTTTGAAGCAAATGTGTTACCAATGCCCAATGGCTGCTTCTTTTGGGGAGGAGATCATAATGCAGATAAATGTTGTCCTGGGAAGATCTGCAATTACCGCTGTCAGTGTTCTCCCTCACTGTCTACCTGCTTCCTGGAACTTCAAGCAGAATCGGCATAAAAGGATTTCCTGCAGCTTTTGGCAGCTCAAAGACTGACATTGCACTCTCTGAAGGACAGACAGCACTCTCCACTAATGCACTGGGTTGAGGACTTAGCAATGCAGTGGTGGTACCATGAAGGCAGCCTAGCTGGTCAGCTTTAACATCATAAAGCCTTGACTTACCCTTGTCTTGCTTTGCTTTGAAGGAGTGGGCGAACAGGTACCACTGCCCTTCCCTGTGTGTCTGTATGACTGAGCGGGGACTAGAACCCAGGTCCCCTGAGCCCCAGGCCTGCACTCCTAACCACTGCACCACACTGCCTTCCAATAAAGCAATGATCTTTGTCACTCATCTTCTCTTGGTATGTGAGGCCAGGTTGTTTGAGTGTAGTAAGACCAGCACTAGCTGCTGTAACAGCTTGGAAGCTAAGGGAGAAGATGGACTACTCTGCATTTCTCCCTTGCGGCGATCAGCATCTTTTGGGAGACAAGGGAGCTAGGAGGCCATTGCACTGTGGATTCTGGCTTGGGATGAGAATAAATCCATCGCAGCTGGTTTTTTATCAGAATGAACCCCGTTCACGTTGCACATTGTGGACTGAGATGCAACAGGCGGTTGAAGTCTGTACATCTCTGAGTTTGCATTGCATTTCGCACTGTAAAAATAAATGCATCCAAAACATACCTGGGTTTGGAAGATGAGCGTGAAAGATGCGTTCATTTAAAAAGTGGGCACAAACACCCATTAATCAACCAAATAAGAAAACACATGGCTTTTTAATTAAAAATACGCACAATGGATGCACAGTTCTGGTAAAATGAACCCTAAAACATGCCATGATATTTACATGAAAAGAAAAATGCCACGTTCATGTTACACACGTGAATAAGAATGGGCTTCAGGGTGGATTTGGGCAAAGGAGCCCAACTTTGGCTCCTTTGCACATTGTCTGAAAAGCAGAGGCTTCCGAGCCAGGCTCTTTGTCCACCCAGCCCAGTTTCGTCAACACTGACTGGCAGCAAGGGATAGGCAAGGCTTCAGACATAATCTTTCTCTACCCTACCTGGAGAAAAATGGTGGGACCTGCAACTCTGCTCAGGAACTGAGCACCCACCCCTCCCATCATCCTGTTCCACTGGTCGAAAGTCCTCTTCAGAAGTTGCCCCTCACATAGCACTAAATATCCTGGGGAAATCCTGATCCCATCTGTAGTTTTGGATATTCTTCAAACCCTTTTGAACTCCAATCTCACTGGAACACTCCTGGGGAAGACACTGGACTCTCCTTGGGCCTTTTGGCCTGAACATTTTCAATCAAGGAAAGGAGGTCTAAAATCCCTGTGAAGGCTGCCTTGATTCTGCTCAAATTGGCTTCCCTTTGATCTGTTCCCTCCCAGGGGTAATTTCACACCACATTTTAGCCACCATGGCTCTGAAGTGATAAAGTCAGGTGGGATTCTCTATCCACTGCTTCAGTGCTAGCTGTGATGCAAAATCAGTTGCAGGATCGTTTTCTCTTGAAAGCAAGAGTGTGCTTGTGTGTGTGTGTGTGTGTGTGTGTGAGAGAGAGAGAGAGAGAGAGGGAGGGAGGGAGGGAGGGAGAGGGAGGGAGATTGAGAGAACATGCACACTTTGTTCTGAACACAGGGTGTATATTTCCTTGCAGTCAGATTGAGAGCTGTCTCTTTACACTGACATGGAACACATTTGGTACCAAGAACCTGCATTAGAATCGTTCAGTTCCTGAGCCAAATTGCATCCCCATGGACCATTTCTGCCACTTCCCAAAGTGAAGACGGCCCTCCCACCGAAGGGACCCAGGATGAGGCTGGACTGTGCCCTGTTTGAGATTTGGGCCTCAGAAAAGCAAGCAATGTTTTTCCAAACATAACACCCCTTTGCCCTTTTCTTTAAAGCTGAGATGTTGCACCTCTTTCAGTGGAAGTTCTCAGGGTTGCATCCCAGTGGCTGGGAGAGGCCAAAGAAAAATAAGTGAGACACCAAATGCCAAACATGCCAGCATATTTTAGCTTGAAGTGCCTTCTGCCAATAAGCAAGCCTCAAGAGAGGCATTTCAACACTACAGAATGGGGGAAAATCCAGCATAAACAGCAGAGAAGCATCAAATGATCAGAGAAATGAGGGGTAGACCCAGTGAAGTTAACCAACAAGGCCTGCCTGGGACCAGAATTATTATCTTTTCAGCACTAGGTTAAGATCGCCTTTTTCTAGGCATTTGGCAACATTCAATGAAGTTGATAATCTGGCCTCCATTTTGTTCCTCTTGTCTTTACATGTATATGTAAATTGTTTTTACCTATATAGGTCTCTCTCTGTGCGCCGTATGTTTATGTCTTTATATGCATAGATGCATACATACTTACATGGGGTTTAATACTTATTTTAAAGGGGTAAACCACCCAGAGAGTTTGAGCCATTGGGCTGTACGGAACAGATGGATGGACGAGTGGATGGGGGAGTGGCCACTGAGGAAGCTGCAGAAGCCACATTTGGTACCTGGGCCTGAAGTTCTGCACTCCTGCTCCAGAGGTTCAACAGGAGGGAGGGAGTGGATAGGGTGACTGACAGCGCCACCTTCCAATCATCAATCATAGGGCACATTTACCAGGGGTTCTCCAATCGCCATGTTTTGAGGAGGGACAAAGACGGATTGTGCAATGGCCATTTTTCCAAGATCCAGCATGAAAATGCCTTGTGCCATTTCTGCAAAATGGACCAGTAGATCAAGGGGGAGAGAAGAGGATGGTAATCACTCTGTACTCCAGAACTGGAGAACTCGCTTTCTCCATGAACTGTACCCTCATCTTTCTGAAACGTTGCAATTTTCTTATGGAGGACCACCTCTTTTCTTTCCGTCTTTTCAGAAGATGGGTCCAAGAGGAACGTATGGGGATGAAAATCTGTTTTTTCCACTTGGATATTCTTGACAAACTAAAGTTGTTCTTGCACCTATCCATCTGCACCTATCCATCTGACATTTCTTAGGTTTTAGCCCCTCAGAAGGAGCAGCTTCATGCAATATTCATTGATTTTGCCCAGAAATTAAAAAAAAAATGTATTGGTAGAATGAAAACATAAAATGTGTAGCACAAGCACATACAACTTTTTAAAAATTTGGCAAGCACCCTCCCCACTTGATCGGCTACCGATCCTGGTAAGTCCTATCCATTTCTGAAAACTAAGCATTTCATTTCAGTTTGCAGATCACTTGAAGTGGGCCTGTTTGCAACCCCAAATGGGAACAAGAGTAGCTGTTCTCCAAAAATGTTAACAAAATAGGCAGCTTCAAAATTGCACAAAAATATTAATACTGCAGAACTTTTTAAAAATGCAGAACTTTTTAAAAAAATGTGCACTCTTCCCATTCATTCATTTCCATTCAGGTTGTGAAAGACAGAATTTCAAAGATCACATTCCAACCAATTCCCACTGTGTGTGTGTGTGTGTTTGTGTGTCTGTGTTTATAATTTAAATGTACTTTCCCCTGATGCTTTGTATGCAATTTTCTGTAATTCATGCATTTTTGTATTCAGCCTTTCTTAAAAGACACATTTCTGCATGCAGGTTTTGAGTCAATAAATTGCAAAATTCAGAGAAGTGAGAAATCTAAAAGAAAACAGTTTTCTGATTGGCATACAAGTCCAGAATACAGAAATCAGGCTGATTTGCTTAAATATGCATAGCAAATGAAACCCTCCCACACCACATGCAGCTTGGCAAGGTGCATAGTCAAGGAAAAAAAAACATTTTTCACCAGTGTAACTCAAGGTCGAATCATTGTGTCTTAGCCACACCTCTTCAGAGTGTCTCTGCCAGTCTCTCTATTTTGCAAAAATCTTTCCTGCTTGAACATAACAGTGGTTGTCAGATCTGCTGGCCACAGGTCCAACAAGCCGATTATCTTAACCTTCAAATCCTCTTTAAGTTTAAACCTGTCAGTTAACCCCTGGGTTATCTTGACACACAATTTTACTGCATTTCTTTCTTTGCTGGTGTCCTTTAAGATTTATTCATAGGATTTCTTTTTTGAGCTAAGGAGTTTAAACATTGATGATCTTCCAAATCCATCCCTCCTTTCCTTATCCTTCTAAACTTTCTCCCGATTTATAGGGATCTCTTTATTATTCATCACCAAGCAAGCACTGTGACATTTTCCAAGCTGGGATGCCTGAGTGTGCCATGGACCTGCCCCAAAACAGGGCGAGCTCTGATGAACGTTTGAGCTGAGCATGCAGATGACTGAGGGACATTGCAAGCCATTTAGCTGCACACTTGCCCATGTGGGAGGGATCCCCTTTCCCTGCCTCCAGGCTGCAACTGGAACCACATGTCCCCAGATTCCCCCCTTCCTGCTCATTTCTGCCAAGAAGCAGGTCCTTTGGCAAAGTATCAGATTTCTGATGAGGATTTCTGGTCTTGTTGAAGAATCCATTTCATCCCTAATTTTAACTTTCATAGAGGGAAAAGAATCAGTCGAAAGAAGTTTTAAAGAAGTTTCAGAAGAAGTTTGTTGAGTTAAGTTGCCTACACTTGAATCAGGACTGAATCTTTTAACAGACACACATGAACTGAACTTTTACTGATTCAGGGCCATATCTGTGTAGCCCAGGAGTACTGAAGTTCTTCCAACCTGATGGCTGAGTCCCATGGCAGAGAAACTCTTTCAGTGGTTGGTGAGAAAATATTTTGATCTGTACTTAATCCAAGAAAAATGTGGAGAGATCAGAGATGAAATGCCTCAAGCACCCCTGCAGTGCCTGTCTAGGTTGAGCCCTGGGCAGCAGCTGGAGCTGAGTAGGAGCTCTGAACCAGGAGCCATGGGTCAAGAGAGGAGAAGGCTGGGGCAGGAGGCCTTGTGCTTCATCAGCGATAAAGAGCACATCAACAGTGGTACCAAGGAGACTGGTGAAAACGTGCGGTCAAGTCAGAATGCGTACCCTCACTTCCCCCATCCCATGCATCCCCTATTCACGCAAACAATGCGTGATTAGGACTTGGTCATCTCCAATAGCCTTATCCAACCTGGTCCTCTCCAGAGGTTTTGGACCACAACTTCCAGGTTTCTTGACCAGTAGCTGGGCACAGAAGCCTGAAATATCTTGTGGGCATCAGGCTGTGGCAAGGCTCCTGTAGCATCATTGAGTGCGCCTGCTATCCAAGTTCCTTTTGAATGCAGAACCTGAAGCATGCATGCCAAGCATGCAGTCTGTCATTTCTGTTGCTACGTCCTTCCTGAATCCCTGGAAAATGGCTGCCAGTCTGTGCAGCAATATTGGGCTAGGTGGACCAAGAGTATGATCCCATTTAAGAAAGCTTCATATGTTTCTATGTACTATTTGGTGCAAGAGTCAAGAAACTTTCCTGTAGCTTCATATCTTTTCCTCCGTCTTCCTGAGCCATGTCCCCCTTATCAAAGCAGCCTGCACAGAAGGTCTGTAAAACTGAAACAGCAGACTCACCACAGTTGCTATTTATAATACCATTACAATAAAAGACTGAAAGTATTATTTGCTTAATTATTGCATGCTGGGTTTTAAAAGAAACCGCATTCATGCAAATTGACATTTGACGTCAATATCTCTCAACATACGTCAAAAATTCAGAAACTATTAAAAGAATCATGTGGATCTTGGGTTCATTGTTTGATCGGAAACAGAGTAGACATTTTCACACAGACTCCAATGGCACCACAACTGCACATTCTAAAAGAATCCTGAAAGCGTACTTGGCACCTTTGATCCGAATTATGTCACCAGCCCCACCTTCCCCTGGACTGGTTATAGAGAGATGCTTTCACGATAACTGGGATTCCTCTTGTGACTCTTCTCATGTCTGTGTTTCTGACCACTGCTTGCTCTTCATGAATGCGGACCTGGGACAAGCATGCGGACACACTCACACGTTTCCTAAAATCTGTGCCAACGTCATGATTTTGGCAACTGTCCTCCATAGACTTAAGTACAGCTGAATGGGTTTAGAGGAGACGTTTGTGCAAATTGAATTGGGAAAGCTGCAGAAATTTATTTAGCTAGTTATTAGATTTTTAGCCTACCCCATTAGCCACATGGCTCCCTGTATATATAATACTGTGAACACATATTCTGAAATGTATTCATGTTTTTGGCAGATGGTACTCCTGCTTGTGGCTCCAGATATGGCATTATCCCATATTTTGTGAATGAAAACAAAATTTTCATACACCACTGTCTGGCACATAAGAAGCAAAGGGGCAAACCCTCTCTTGTACTGGAGCAGGGAGCATCTCGGGTGCTTTGCATTCCGGAAGACACGGGCTCAGCACCCAGAGAGAGCTCACAGGAGCCTTGTGAGAATAAAATGGAGAGAAAGAAGGATACATGCACTGCCTTAGCTTGGTTGCAAGGGCACGAAAGGCAAAAGAGAAACCTCACCCATGTGTTATAAGGATTGCCTTAATTTTCACAGGCTGGTGTATAACAAAGGGTAAATACCAATTCAAAGAGAGTACAGACAGAAAAGCACCAAGCAACTTGAGGATCAGTGATATCAGGCTAGGTATTAAAAGCACCAAACACCTGAATCTGCAAATGGATTTTCAACAGATGCCCACGTTGCAAGTCAGATAACTTTCCAAATGTGGGGTCCCACAACAAAAAAGGCCTGGAACCCCGGAGCTTTCCTAATGTTTCCATGCGGATGGCAGCGTAGCCAGGGGACCTGAATGTGCCGCTCGCAGGGAGTGGGGAGCAGGGTTGGGACCAACCCTATTGGGATCTGTCCCTCCAAGCATCCACACACTTCTTCCTGTGGTCGGCCCGACCTTCCAAAGCAAGCCAAGCCAGAAGGAAGTCCATGGATACTTGCAGAACCCAGTTGCACAACCGGCAAGTGGCTTCCCTGTCAGTCACAGCTGCCCAAAGGGGATGATGCTGGAGCAAGAGCCGTGATGAATTTGGCAGAAAAGCTGCTTTCCTGGCAAGCCCCTTGCAAGCAGCAGCTGCTCTGACCTGGCTGCTCCTGCTGCGCTGGAGGGGCACTGCGAGGGCCTTGAAGCTGCCTTCCTGGCCCCTTGCAAGTAGCCTTTCTCAGCCTGGTCTCAAACGGCAGCTGCTCCTGGACTAGGCTGGGCATCACGTCTTGCCGATGCTCCACGGATGTTCTGGGAGATCATCGGGAATTGGATCTCTGGGCTGGACCCAGGGAGGCCAGCCCAGCCCAGATGCCCCCCCAGGTGGATTCCTCACACAGCCCTAGTGCAGAGGGGGAGGGGGAGCAGGCTCACCCTCGGACTGCCTAGCCCTGGGTCATTTTGGACTTGGTCTTATCACCTTGAACTTGGCCCAGGAGGAGACTGACAGCCAGGGCAGTTGCCTGCACAAAAGTGAAAGCTATTGTCTCTCAAAATGCTCCTGACATGCCTTGTCTTCCAACATATGGTGCTTTAAAGCATATTTCTTCAACCAGATGTGGCATGCAACATCTGGAAAGTGCAAGAGGTAAGAGATAACAAATGGCTGATCCACACCATTGCACAACAGTTCAAACCAGTTCAAGCCCATAAAGGATGTCTGTCTGTCAGTCTGTCTTCCTGTCTGTCTTCAAAAGGAGAAGAGCAGGGCCCATCCGGATCCTCTAGGGGGAGGTCTCCTCCCAGTAACCTTCAAATGCAGCCTTTTTTTCTCCCTCAAACCAAACAGACTATCCATAATAGGACTTCCTTGTTATGCAAAAAAAGCTAAACCAGGCCCTGTATGTTGAGGTGTGCACCATGCAAAGGCACGTACTATAGAGAACCAGGACAGCCCCCTTCCACAGAGCAATCTTGTTAGGTTACAGCACAGCAAGGGCTAAAATTATGTCTGTCTGTCTGCTCTATAATGCACTTAGCCTAATGTTTTTTGCAGACTTGCCAAGAAACTTTCGTCCCTGCCCTGATTTGCTTTAGTCAATTGTTTACAGACCTTTTTAAATGTGCAAACATATCTTTTTGCTCCTTTAGTGATAGTAAAACTCTGGAGATGATTCTAAGGCTTCCTGTGTCTTACCATTTCTTTAAGGCTAGCCATGTTATTTGACAAGAAATAGCGAGATGACAGAAATGCGATGTGTGTGTCATAATTTGGCACGAAATCTGCGTTGATGGGGCAAAACCTCTCGGTGAAGATTCCTGCGATGCACTACGGTATTAGGTCTGCTAAGATCAATCAAGTCTCTCTGTTGTTTCTATCCATCTCTTCTGTTGCTATAGCACAGGCTCCTTCCCTTCCCTTCCCTTCCCTTCCCTTCCCTTCCCTTCCCTTCCCTTCCCTTCCCTTCCCTTCCCATTCCCATTCCCATTCCCATGCCCCTCTGTTCAAACAGTTCCGTAAAGATGCAAACTGGATACTGTCATAAAGGAGAACACAAGAAAAGTCACGCTGGATCAGTCCAGGGCTCCCTCTGGACCAGCACTCTGTTCACGAGGTGGAAAACAGGCTGCCCAGAGGATCCCTCCAGCAGGATGGGTGCAAGAGTCCCATCCACGCAGTCTCCACAGTGCCTGATGGGTGCAGACATGCTACTCCTGGTCAGAGAAGTGGTGCAGAGCCGTAGCCCAGGGTCGCCTGCTCCTGCAAGAATGTGTCCAATACCCCTTGAAAACCACCCCAAAGGGTGGCCATTGCTCCTTCCTGTGGCAGCGAATTTCATAATTTAACTTCAATGTGCCATTGAAGAAGTGCTCCCCTTCATCTGTCCAGCAGTGAGAGGGTGAGGCAAGACCATGGTTTTCCATACTCTGAACTGCAGGGCGGGGGGGGGGGGGGGCTCTCTTCCAAACCAGGCACTGAATTCTATTTTGGGGAAGCTCTTGCTGCCCCACTTCAGGTGGTGCTGCTGCTGGGAGCAAAGCTCTCCACCCCCTTTCCCACTCTGGCTGACTTAGAGGACACCTCAGAAGCATCATCCTTTCTTTGAGCTCCACAGGTCACAAACAGCATAGCTCATAGAAATGATCCCTTTGAGAAGCGGGGTTGGCACCTGCCCATGTGAAGAGTTGGAACAGGAGCATTCCCCTCCTTCCCTCCCTTCTGGAATAATCCTGACTCCACCTCAGGATGGCTCCTGCTGCTGGAGGGGATGCTGGGCACCTCTTAACAGGTCCGCTCACTTCACCTGCCACATGGTCAAGAAGCCCCCTCCCAATTTCCACCCCTGGCTGTTCTGAACTCGCTTCCTTCTTTTCCAAGATGGACTGGTCCTCACACTTGGAGCATCTTCTCTTGCACATTTGAAACGGAGGCACAGTGGCGCAGTGGCTTAATGATGCTGGATGTGCTGACCAGCAATGGCCGGCACTCCGGCGGTTCAAGCCCAGCACCGTGTGATGGAGTGAACCCCATCATTTCTCCCCTAACTTCTTCCCACCCAACAGTATGAAAGCATGTGATACTGCGAGTAGATACATGGGTACCACTCCAGTGGGAAAAGCTAGCTGCGTTCGTGAGGAGAGCAGGTCCTGGTGCTGGAGCTGCTTGGGCGCAAGGTGAGGCACGGCTGATGGAAGAAGCCCAGATGAGTGAACTGCCCAAACACCAGGAGGTCTGCCTGTGTGTGGCGCTAGTTTGCCCTCTGCGGTGCACCCTGGGTAAGCGCACAAGCACGAACGGAATGACCAGCAATTGCAGGCAGCCAAACATCTACACTGTATTAGCATTGTAGACTCTTGGCTAACTGTTCCATCACCACATGATAAGTAACGAAATCATAAATGCACCGCTGAAGCTGCAGAGGCAGCTGCCTCATTTTCTCCCCTCTGCTTCCTCCTGTGAAGAGGGATCAGCACGGAATCTGCCTGGGGGGAGTGGGAATCCCCTGGCTTTGCAGGGTGCTCACCAGGAACTGAGTGCTGCCCAAGCAGCCCCCCTTTCCTCAGAGGGCCACCACTGGCACCGGCAGCGGCAGGTGGGGAAGGAGGAAGTTTGCTGGGTGCGGAGGGTGATGTGCCTGCTCGCAGCTCCCCTCTCCCACATTCTGCAGCTGCTCCTGATGGGGAAAGTTGTCGGTTGTGCAACTGGGGGCCTGTGAGTGTACCCCTGTTCAGAAGTGTGGCTTGGCTCACTTGGCAGGACTGGGCTGAACCCAAGAGGACATCTGTGGGTGGTAGAGGAGCAGAATCTGCAAGGGCTGATCTGAAGGTTACCTCTGCATCTGAAGAATCCATCTGGGGAGACTATACCTTGGGAGAGCTAGGCCCATGCTCTGCAGTTGGGACCAGAAGTTTAAAGGGGCAAAGGGAAAGGGTTCACTGGAGGAGACCCTGGTGCTGGGAACAGTTGATGGCAAAGGAAAAGGGAATGGCAGAGGATGAGGTGGCTGGTTGGAGTCACTGGGGCAGTGGGTGTGGGCTTGGGCGGACTCCGAGGGATGGTGGAGGACAGGAGAGCCTGGAGGAATGTTGTCCATGGGATCGTGATGGGTAGGGCATGACTTTGCAACTAACAACTAGGGAAAGGGTATGTGACCATGTGGAGGACCTCAGAGAACCAAATTTGACCACCAGAAGGGCTGAAATGGGTTCCTGGATCTGCAGTCAGTCCCTCTATTTTCCCTCCAAAAGTCAAATCAAAATCCTGCAGCAAAGATTAATCAAATTTTGAAATGTTTGTGCACATTCAGTATCTTTGCATCAGTTATGCAGCAGCTGCAAAGCAAGAAAGACACAGAGCAGTGAAGGACCCTGAAGCCCCACCTTCGGGCCACTGAGAACGGGAGCTTCTAGTGAACTGTGACAAATTTGTCCACCGTAGTTGCTCTCAGCTCCTCATGTCTTCCCAACCTTGACTTTGCAACCTTGACTTTGCAATCAGCTCAAACACTGAGAATACCTCAACTCTTCAGTGTTGTTGAAAATAATTGAAAACCACGTGTACATCCTTCTAATACATTCATTTTAATGAATATTTACCCAATAGATAACATTTTTGTATTATTCCCCATATATGTATGAATGTATTTTTTAAGGGAGCTCTCCACTGCAAAATTGGGAGAAATGCCCATTTTGGAGCACAGCTGGGATGCAGTTCACATACTGGTTCAAATGTGTCAGGGTAGGGAAATTTGCATTGAAATGTGAACTGAATTAATTTCTCCCCCATTCCTAATTTGGAGGTAGGGTTTTGACAGCAGATTTCCAGCTTCTGCATGACATTTGAATGGGAGGACTCCATGGTTCTTTTGCAGAATCAGAATGGTCCTTTTGCCGGGCATTGCATGTAAACACAAGCATATTCGAAGAGGCATGGAATAATTTGCTATCTGTGCCATCCTCTAGATATGACAAACAATACATTAATCTGTACTTTGTTACCTCCTTTGGGGCCTCAAACCTGGTAAGATATCATTAAGGCTAAGACTCTCTCAAGCCTTAAAATAAATAAAGCAGAATAAAAACACTTCCAGCAGTCAGCTCTGGAAGCTCCAAGTTCAAGATCTGATTGCTGTCTGAAACAGAGGAAGATGGAAAATACTGCTCAGCTATTTAGTTTGCAGAACCTGGCCAAGATCGGGTTTTTTCTTTTCTTTTTTTTCCCAAGGAAGCACAGGTCTCTTTTTACACATCCAGCAGTGTCTCCAGCAACACGGCAAGAATAAATTACCCCTGCGCAGCCTTGGCTTTCCATTTCTCAAAACAACATCAGACAACATTATCTGTCCTGAAGCCATGCTTGGATTCCTCCTTTTTATTTACAAGAAAGGAGCACCATTTCTTGCGGGGGACATGCTGTCTTCCTTTCCTCCATTCCCAACGCTCTCTCGATGTAGTCACACATCTTGGTCAAAAGACAGAGGTGAGTAACTCATTCTGTATCCAGGACCGCATTCCACAAGCTATACCAAGAAGAGGAGAAGAAATGCACTGCAGGGATTTTTCTCCCCATTCCAAAAACATTTATTTTATTGAAGATCTCATAAAACATGGTTATATCAAAGCTGCATATCAGAATGTACTTTGACAGGGGAGGCAGGTGACTCCTGTGCTAGCGAAGCTCCTTATTTATTGCAGGTTGTATTCTGGGCTTCATAGGCATTATCCATGCTGTTTCATGGTGGTGACTCTATTTGGAGCATGGAGTTCAACACACAGGTGTCCCCCGTCTTTCCTGACCCTTGATAAAGCATCTCATGATGTTCTTGCTGCCCTATCTCTCTCATATTTTTTCCAGATAACATATTTTTCTTTCTGGTGGCTGTAAATTTGTTCCTGCTGGGGCTGGAAATGTATGGGTCCAAACTAGCTGTCAAGTGAGAGGGGGCTAGGACTGTACCCCTGCCCTGGATTCAGTCTTTCATCCTTTGTTGTGCCTCCCACAGTAGCTCCTTTGTGTAAAGGACATTTTCTCAAGTTGCCAGATGTGCCCTCAAATGGAAATGGTTGTCTGCCCTTGTTTGTGGCAGAACCCCTACTGGTCAGGGACTGCTCCTTCCTTCATCGTTTGGCATTGTGGGAAGTTTTGTGGAAGGCTCAGGAGGCAGTGGATAGTGCATACTCTATACACGCAGAAGGTCCAAGTCCAACCTCTGGCATTTGCCATGAAAAAGACGAGAGAGCAGATAATGGGAAATGTCTCTGATCTCACCTAAGACCCTAGCAGACAGATGGACCCACATGTGGGCCTGTTCTATGGCAACTTCTCTGGTCCTCCTAGAATCAGTTTTTGTTCCTGATCTGCACTCCATGCAGCTCCTCTCATTGGTCATATATGACTTCCAGTGGGAAGTAGAGATCGTAGGAGCTGGTGGAAGGGACTCACTAATGTTGCAAAGAAGCTCCATGGAATCCATCCCTCTAGTATTTGCAGACCTCCCATCATGCTTGGCTCAGTCCTCCATGGCATGTACAGCAGCACAAGCAAAGGCTGTTGTGGTGTGATGTGGAAGTGGGACACTGCTTGTGCAGTGCTTGCATGGGGGAGAAAGCTACTTGAGTGCTGAGCATGCTCACTGAGCTCAGACTCATGGCCATGACAACATGGACCAGAGCCTGGAGAGCTGAGCCCAGGAAACTGGAAAGATTCCCACCCGCAAAACAGATTTCTCACACATTCTAGGATGTTCCTCTGCACTGCAAGCACTAAGGGGAGACACAATTACAGCCAATATGCTCTGTCCCATCCTGTTAATAGCTTATACTGGAAGATCCTTCAGTGTCTTTAAAAAGATCAAAGAAAGAGAGTTTTCTGTTATAGCTTTGTGTTCTAGCCAATCAGGGATCCTATAGCTATCCAGTAATGACCATGCGACATGGCCAATTGGATTTTCAGGCACATCGAAATCACCAAGACACATCAGTGAAGTTAATGTTTACTGTTTTTAGACTGAATGGGACAATATTTTCATTCTATTTTCCAGTCCCCCTAAACTAAGGGACCCATTTGTCAGGGGTGAACATTTTTGTGAAAGCAGCTCAGCCCAGTGTTATGTTTGTGACTGAACAAGTTGACCTGCTATGCAATGCAAATGCCGAATTAATGTGCATCAGGTCGCTGAGGCGCTCCTGCCTCTAGCCAGCAGTAACGAACAAGCTCAGGTACGCTACCTCTGTACATGCCACTGGCGCATGAGTGAGCAGCAGTTATTTAAGCAAGGGCGTAAAAAAAGAAGTTAAAAAAGCCATGCTTGATGAATCGGAAAGAAAGAGAATAATATATGCAGAAAAACTACTTTCAGCACTTTTCTACATGAATAATAAAGTCTGGAGATACATCCCAAGAGACTGCAACCATGTCAGTAATCAGAAAAGTCTGAAAGAAGAATTTTGGTTCATGTGTGTCAAGACTTCTCTCCAGAAGCCTTGGTTGAAATACCTTGCTATGGGACACATATTGGGATGGATTGATAGGCTTCCTTGTGTACTAGGGAACACCATCGTTATAGACCACACTGTCTTGCTTTATCAAGGAAGTAGAAACATAGAAACAGAGCAAGTCAGAAGGGGCCTCCTGGGCCATCTAGTCTGACCCCCAGCTCCAGCCCGTTCCAGTCACGACATGCCCACCATGTGCATGTCCAGTCTGTCTTTGAACACCCTCACTGATGGGGCCTCAACCTCCTTGCGTGGAAGCCCCTTCCACACCCTCGGGGTCTTAACTGTCAGGAATTGCTTCCTGGCATCCAAATGGAACCTTGGTTCCCTAAGCTTTGCTCCATTGGAGCGCATCCTACAGGACACTCTCTTCCTATTTTTTCATTTAGGATGCTGGTTGATGGTGAATAGATGTTTCTGAAGTTCTTTAGATGCCTGAAAGCCCTTCAGATTTCTTCATTCCCTTATTCTTAAAACGAGCACCCTGTAAGGCCAAGTCACCCTGTGCAGTAGATGTGAAGGAAATGGAGAGGATGACAGGGTCCACCTAGAACAGCCTTTCCCAACCAAGCATTCTGCAGATGCGTTGGACCGTATCCATCTGGAGGGCACATCTGAAAGGGCACCAGGTTGAGTGAGAGTGAGCTAGAAAGAGGACGGTTGGTACGCAGATTGCTAGAAGCTGCTGAACCAGAGTGCGGGTCCCCCATGCAGTGAACTCAAAGGCAGAGGCTTCTGAGTACAGAAGTTTCTGGACTGATTCCACCTATGCAGAGTGGCCATTAGATTTTCCCGGGCAGCATCTGGTTTCAACCGAGTCTTGCTTAAGCAACAATGTCCTTCTGTTAGGTTCCTGGTTATTCTTCTCTGCCCTTCTTCCTTGTTTTTCCTTCACTCTGCCTATTGGCTGCCCCCAGAGCTCCTGGCTTACCTCCATCTGCTGCCCACAACAGATAGTCTTCAGATAATAGCCATATGTAAGAAAACCGAGCATTAGCAAACCTCATCCAATGGAGGGAAGGCAGGACTGATTCACAGGCACATACTCATCCCCTGCCTTGAATGTTGACCTGATGTCAATCAATACACAGGACAATGTTGTTCTATCACTCCAGATCCAAGTTTCATTTCACCTTTAAAACACCAGGCTAAGTTTTCAGTCTCTAGACAGCATACTAAAAAGCAGAGACATCACCCTGCCAACAAAAGTGTGTATAATCAAGGCTATGGTTTTCCCAGTTGCAATGTATGGCTGTGAAAGCTGGACCATGAGGAAGGCTGAGTGCAAAAGGATTGAGGCCTTTGAATTGTGGTGCTGGAGGAGACTCCTGCGAGTCCCTTGGACCGCAAGGCGATCACACCAGTCAGTCCTAGAGGAGATCAACCCTGACTGCTCTTTAGAAGGTCAGATAGTGAAGATGAAACTCAAATACTTTGGCCACCTAATGAGAAGGAAGGACTCCCTGGAGAAGAGCCTAATGCTGGGAACAATTGACAGCAAAAGGAGAAGGGGACGGCAGAGGATGAGGTGGCTGGATGGGGTCACTGAAGCAGTCAGCATGAGCAGACTCTGGGGGATGGTGGAGTATAGGAAGGCCTGGAGAAATGCTGTCCATGGGGTCACGATGGGTTGGACATGACTACGTGACTAACAACAACAACAACAAAGTTTTCAGTCACGTCTGCTCATGTGCCTGTAATTATGACTCCAATCCCATGCTTGGTTATGCAAGAATAAAACCCATGGGACACAGCAGGACATCTTGCAAGTAAATACACAGGGGTTAAGTGTCAGGCAAGGAAAGACACTTAAAGGCATGACCTGTGAAATTTTTTTGGACTATGCTTCTCATAACCACTGACCAGGTTCATGCCAGATGGGCATTATAGTCCAGATTATTCAGAATCTCCCAGGCTAGGGAAGACTCCTTTTCTGGAGAATTTTCAGAGACAGCTTGGGGTGGGGATGAGGGGGAATGCTGCTAATTACAAGATGAAAGAGAAGGTGGAGAGGAGGGAAAGAGGGAAAATTGTCACAATCTTGCATGGGCTCATGTAAAAATCTCACACTATTACATATAAGATGCATCATGGTGGCCCTACCAGCCTCCCTAGGAGAGCTGAAAGAGGAGTCCTGTGTGCTTGCAGGAGCAATATTAATTGTCAGCAATCTCTCCCTCTTGGGGATGCCTTAAGCTCTGCATTTCTGTCCAGTGCAATGCTTCCTGCAGAGGCCAGTCTGCACCCCGCAAATTAGCACGGCAGTCCCAGTCTTTAGCACAGAGACCTGACAGTGCAATTTGGCTGAATTAACGGCTGAGTAACTAAAGCTCTAAAAAGTGACTTTGGCAAGTGCTGTTGCCATGGGACAGAGATGCCCTGTTCTGAGCGCTGAAGGGGAAACCAGGCGGAGGTCTACATGCTTTCTTGCCCTTCTCTGCAGGATGAAATCTCTCCTGCATGCCATCACACACACTGCGGCTTCCACCAACCCAGCCTTAAATGCCCCTGGTCCCCAGTATCCGTGCTTGAGTGGAGTGGACTTGTCAACCTGATTAGAAAAGAGGCCCTTGAGTCTTAGAGCAAAGTTTTAAGAGTTACTGAAAAAGAGAGGACCCCAAAACCTCTTTGCACCTAACAGGAGATGCACATACAAAAGACTCTAAGAACATTTGGGTAATAAAATAACCCCCCACCCAATGCATCCAACAAACCTAATAAGAATAATAAAATGCAGAACCTGTTCCTTCTCAGTCTTGTGAGTAGGGGTGGAGAGGTTGTGTCCGCTCTGCTGCTCTTGAACTCCAACTTCCAGCAGCCACAGGCCACATGCTCAAGCCAAGGGTAAGTGTAGTGCAAGAGCATTAGAAGAGTCCTCTACCGCTGCTCTGAAGACAGCTGGGGCTACAATTTTATACATGCTGACTTGAGAATAAGTTCCACTGAACTGCGAGTTGAGTGTTTGAGCTTATGGGAACGCATTCCTATTTGAATGCCTTAAGGCAAATTCCCACTGATAACTTCAAACTTGCTAAATCCAAGGAATACAGGAAGGTGCTCTCCTTTTCTCATTTGGAAGGGAAGCAGGAGGGACTTCCAGCAAAACAAGGCTGTGTGGATTGCTCCTGTTTAGGCCCCTTTCAGGATGCTTCATTCCCACCTCTCTTGTCCTACTTATCCATCTGCCTTGTCAACCATCAGCGTTCATTCTGTTGCCACTGAGGATTCCCAGTCCCCACTGGATTGTAGTGGATGGAGGGTCCCCCTGGGGAGACAAATACCTTTTGCAACTGTTGGAGTTCTTTCAAACATGCAGTTTCCTCTGTCTTTTAAGGGATGGGGCCATTTTTGCTACATAAGGATTGCTATTCAGCAAAAGGAGATCTAGGAAGAAACGTTTAGGCAGTGTGGAGACAGCTGCAGAAGATTTAAATGGGCATCTGACCCATGGATTCCACAGCAGAGCAGCTTTTTCCAAGTCACATGGATCCCATGGACTTGCAAACCTCTTTAAAACAATCATAATTCTATGCAAAGTCAGCAATAGACAAATGCAAAAAATAGCACCGCCATCACAATTGAAGATGCGCATGCTTCTCCTTGGAGAGTGAAAGTGGGAAAATGTGCATTTTAGGCTGATTGGCATATTTTGAAGGGATCTGTGCATTTTTTGGAAGTGCAAGTTTGTGCAAATGTGTACAAATTCATCTGCACAAACTCCAATCCTGTCAGTGCATGAATGATAGAATGAGTGTTGCCTGACAATTTGTAAAATGCAGATTTAGGAATGACCGTGCACCCCCATGCTCAGTTCCCATGGGCCTCTTTTGGGGTCCCTAGCTCCTATAAAATCCCCCCCCCCTTTTTGAACTGCTGCAAAATTTGGTTTTTCCTCAAGCCTTCTCAAGCTTTCTTCTTGTATGTGCATGGAGGCATTTTGGTTACAGAAACAGCTGTGTACAGAGAGCAGGTGTTCAATTAGTATCCAGGATATTAAAAAGCACACATGCATTTCAGCCTGTAGGTGGGGCAAAAAAGCAAGTGGGGAGTGTGTGGATGCAATTGTCTTTCCTTACCTACTGCTTTTAGGGATGCATACTTGTTAAGCTCCTTTCCCGGGGGCTGCTGCTCGTATGGATTTGTGATCTGTCCAATGCTTGGGTAGGAATGTGGATGCGTCAGTTGTGGGAGGAGGGGTGATGTCGGCACCACATTATTCATCTGTGTTGCATCTGCAAGAAAGAAATATAGAAAGGGAATCATATTACTGGAAAGAAATCACACACTGTTATTATTGTTAATAATAGTAATAGTAATAATAGACTAGAAATGCAAACTATTGTGTTCTCAATCACAATGTATGGCTGTGAAAGCAGGACAGGGAGGAAAGCTGACGGGAAGGAAATGGATGCATTTGAAATACGGTGCTGGAGAAGAGCTTTGCAAATGTCTTGGACCAACAGAAAGAGAAAAAAGTTGGTCCCGGATCAATCCAAGCACAGCTTTTCCTAGGAGCAAAAATGACAAAACTGAGTCTGTCATGCACATCACGAGAAGGCAAGGCTTCCTTAGCGATATAAAATACGTTTGTTTTATCTTGGGAAGTATGACCATGCCCCATTCAAAGGTGCTAATGCAAGTGCAAATCGGGTGTCTGACAAATATTTTTACCAATGCACCAATGTTCACCTGACTGTGCTTGTGGATGTCTTCTTCAGGATTCCCAGTTTGGCCGTGTGAATGTCCTGATTTGTCCAATATGGCTCCATAGATCGAATCAGTATTTTTTTAGCGTATAGAGGAAAGTTCTGCAAATTATGAAATGTGCTCAGATTTCGGAAGATCGGCAGATTATCTACCATTTGATCACTGCCTGATTTGTGTGAGTAGCCCATTGCCACAGAGCTTGCAATCATTGCAAATGTGGATGGGACATGGACACAAGGCAGGTGAGGAGACCCTTGTCAGAGAAACCTGGTGATCTTGAACCGTACTTGCCCTGCTAGTCCTACTTTCCACTCCTGTCCAACCTTTGCATTAAGGACTGCAGTGAGACCTGCGCTATGTAACTGATTCCATCCTGAACCCTCCCTTACCATTTCTCCTAATGCTCAGCCAAAACCTACCTTCCTGTCCCTTAAAGCCCCCTGAATCAAGATCTGTTTTCCAAGGCAGCAAAGAACAAGTCTCTGCTTTGCTCAGGGACAGCCCTTTTGGTGTACGAAGGTGAGCTTCCCTTTGGAATAGTCAGATACCATTCCTTCAACCTTTCCTCCTGTCATTGACTTTCAGCACCCAAGACCTGACATGCAGAACTTCAGGTTGGGGGGGAATAAAAGGATCTGTTCTCTGGATGTCCAGACCAATTTTTTCCAATGACTGATCTTTGGATGATTTCCAGGCTTTAGTGCAGTTTTCTCTCCATTCTGAAAGGTTCAAATCCCTCTCTTAAAGCTTACTTAATGGAAAGGAAGAGCTTTAAGTAGAGGTGCATAAAGAATCTTGTTGGGTGGTATTAAATCTGGTGGAACAGTCCCACTTAGTCCCCTGAATTCCAGCCTGATTTTTACAAATAATGTGTGAACTGTGTGTATTTGGAAATGGAATTCTACCCTTGGGCTGAATTAAGACTTCAGGTGTCCAGATTAGTCCCTTAGGCCAGAGGTTTTGCATCCCTGCCTTAAAATATCCTCATACCAGTAACAGTTTAAAAGACTGTCATGGAACCAGTTTGTTGGAGAAGCACCCATTGGAGGGCAACAGAAAGACACCTTTTCATGGCCTAAACAAAATGAAGCAAAGAGGGAGCTAGGCAACCTTCTTCTCCCTGGGGAGTCAGGTGAGGCTAAGAAGAGGTGGCATGCTGAAGATTAGTGAGTTTTAGAGTTCACTGATGATTTGAACTTGGGTCAAACCCAGAACTCCAACCACTGGACCACACTTCAAGCTGTCACACTTAAATTCCTGCCAGGAAAAAGGCAGCAGCAAATTATTGCAGTGTTGTAGCAGGCCAAGATGTGCTGAATTTTCCTGATCTCAACAGGAGCATCTGAAGCTTTTGCTGCTGAATTGTAGGGGGCAGGGGGAAGGTGTCACTCTTGCTTTGGCAAGAGAAGTAAAGTCAATGAGACAAGGATGGAACAAGGGGGAAATGGAGGAGAAATAGGAGACTAAACGGGAAACAGAATCTATGATGAAATGAGCAAGCCAAGCAGTTGACAAGAAAGAAGAAACCAACAAAAAAGGAAACGTTGCAAAACAAGAACAGCATGTTTAGTGTCGGGGCAGAGAGACAAAGCCATGTTCATTTCTTGGTTTTCTTTCCCATGGTAAAAGCCCCTCACAAACATAAACATCAAAATATACACAGGTGAAAAAGATAATGATACTTTCTTTTTGCTTTTTAAATGCAGGTGTGCATAAAAATGGTATTTGATAGAGAATAAGTCCACTGAAACAACATCTTCCTATATCCTTCTTTAAAGGTTTAGTGCAATGGTATCGTACTTCAGGTCTGAAGGCCAAATTTAGCTTTCCTGAGTCCCAATTTACCCTTCTAAGTTTCTCCACAAGACCATGAACCTTTCTACTGTCCACACCCGTTTCCCCCACCCTCTTTTCATTCAGTACTTTACTGTTTTTTGCACATTTCCCTTCTCATTATCAAGCCTGAAATGCATCTCCTAGGCCTAGCTCATAGCAGATTTTGTACCTTTGGTATTTTGCACCTGCTTCCTTTGCCTTTGGCTCCACCCTTTTTATGTGGAGCTCCACCCACCATTGGAATTTCCCCACCCCCTGAACTTCTCAAAAACTGAATTCAGCCGTCTGGCTGAAAGAAGGATGATGCCCTTGATAGAAAAGGATGCATAATAAGTCTTGAACAGGAACAAACTGTATTGGTTCCACTCTCTGAAATCAATCTCAGCACCTCACTTTGCCTTGTTAAAATCTTGCTGCTGCATATCATTAGCACTGCCTTTCAGTGCTTGATAAGCTCATTTGATCTCTTGCATTTTTTGCATATGACAATTACACAGTCCATCCTCTCTTATTTTTACTAGAGCTGCACACAAATGGGCTCGGAAAATTATATCGAGGAGGGGGAAACAAGAAAAACAAAATGGCTATACATTTTCTTTGTAACATGTCTTCCGAGCACTTTCATTCCAGCTATTGTTTTATTCAGCATTTTAAAACCAATTTTACCAAGTATTCATTCATTCCATCTCAGCAAAATTTTGTGTTAAAAAGTAATTAGAAGTCGGGACGAGCACACATTTCATTTCAGTTTGCAAATCATCCCCAGGCATCAATGGGAGAACGACTGAGTGGTGCTGCTGGTGGTAAGGATGCTCATATTACTGACTTTACAATCATGTTCAAAAAAACAATTGCACTTTTAGCATTTTGGCACGGATAGCATATTTTTTGAATAGCACCAACATTGAAAACATACATTTTCCCCAAAATGCATTTTCATACTTGATTCCATGGAAGAAAGTACATTTTTCTCACTTGAAATTTGCACTTTCTGCATTTGAACAAACAAGGAAACAAACCATCAATCACTCAGGTCACAAACAGAGCAAGCTGAATTGAAGTCAACGTGACATTTGGTAAATTTCAGTCTGCTCCAACATCCCTGGTTTCTTTCTTTCTTTATTAGATTTATATCCTGGTTTTTTTTTAATGAATACAGCATGGTTTACACCATTCTCCTCCTGTTCTCAGTCTTCTCCCCACAACAACCACCCTGTGTGGCAGGTTGGTCTGAGAGTTTGTGACTGGCACTAAGTAACCCAGTTGACTCCATGACTGAGCAGGGACCAGAACCCAGGTTGCCTCAGTCCCAGACCCACACTTTAACCACTACACCACACTGTTTTCCCGAACCTCTACAAAGGTTCACAAGAAAGAACAAGACCTGGTGCTTGCATTTTAGATTCTTTTCTCTGGCCCTTGGACCAACATTACATGATGATGTTCCATTCCCTCGCTGGGGTATTGTATGGAAAAGATTGCTTTTCCCAGCTGCTAACATTTCCAGCTGCAGCTAACCCAGGGTCACAGCTGCTTCAAGCTGCTAGAAAAGAAAATTTGTAAAGATTTTTTTTTTATGGTAAAGACAGCTTTGGACAACTTTGCAGGAGTCTGCAGAGGTGCAAATTCCAAAGGATGCCATATTTTAATCTGCGATCCATCTGGGCATGGGGGGGGGGCTGCAGGTGGAATTGGCACTTCCTGGACTGCATTCCTCCATATTCTTCCATCATGTGTATGAGAGGAAAAGAAAAGCTGCGGCTCTGGCTGCTTTTTCTAGCTCTTCTCCCTGGCTGCTCACACACCTGGGAGGTGTTTCTGGCTGGAATGGGACTCTTGATCCACCTGTTCTGCCCCCACAAGTAATTTCCTGATTTCAGGAGCACTGGATGATGCTGGACTGCCATTGCTCCCATGGGAAAGATTCAGCTGCCAATCCTGTTGGCGTGTGCACAAGGAACGGGAGGGCAGCCATCTTGCCTTATATGCCTTAATCGGGCCCTGCCCTGGGCCAGCTCTGGACTCTTGCAGCATGGTCCAGAACATCACCCAAGCTTGAAAAGCAGGGGTGGGCTCCATCTTTCTGCTGTTGACCTTTGATGATTTTTCAGCCAGGAGAAAATCTCCACGGATGGATGGCTAGATGTCCTTGATGGGGTTGCACAGGGTCTGTAGTCTAAGGTTGCTCCTAGACCTGGGTTTGTCCCTGGAATATCAGGAGAGCTCATGGTATTAAAAAGTGGCATATAAAGCCCTGAAGGGCTTAGGCCCCGTTTATCTTAGGGAGCGCCTGCACCCAGATGTACCTTCCCAGCCTTTGATATCTACGCAAGGGGCCCTCCTGCATGAGCCACCCCTCAAGGATGGGGGAGGGATGGCCACGAGGAAGAGAGCCTTTTCTACAGCTGTTCCCCCTATTTGGAATGCTCTCCCCAAGGAGATGCATCTGGCACCTTTCTTACTTCTTTCTAGTGCCAGGTAAAGATGTTCTTTTCAAAAAAAAAAAAAAAAAAAGATTTTTTTTAATACCTAATTGCCATGGACCTTTGTTTTGTATGCTTTGCTGTATTTTATTGTTGTTTTAAATGCATAATGTGTTGTGCTTTTTATTGTTATTTTTATTGTGTCTTTGTCTCATGTTGTGAGCCTCCCAGAGGTGTTGTGGCACAATTGGGCAGCATATAAAAGTCTAACATACATGCATACATAAATAGAGAGATATAACCTTAGCTAAGAGAGCTCAGGTATGAGGGTTGCTACCATTTTAACCACTTCTCAGCTTTTCTCCCTGTGGTCTTTGGGCTGAACAGCTGTCCAAATATGCCGGGGAGGTCATTTTCAGGCCCTATGTCTCCGGAGCTTTTCTGTGATCAATAGTGTCCATGTCTAAGCAGGGAGGCCTTGTGTGGCTGATGAACTGCTTCTATTCTGGGATGCTGAAAAGGTCTTTTGTAGTGAGACAACTTTAGCAGCAGACGCATAATAATGAACAAGATACATTTTGGTACATGAAAGTAACACTGACAGGGCAGGGATTAGGAAGTGCGAACCCTTGTTCTTATTTTGAAAAGCCCTCCTAGTCTTGGGCACAGATGGACATGACAGATTTCCTTCCTCTGCACCAATGAGATGCTCTAGCTGTGTTCCTGGTTCAATTGCGTAGCTGACATGTGAGCAACAAAAGGAGGGACCGGCAATTATGTACCTGGAGCCATGGAAGAGAATGTCACAGTTGTGATATCAGCGGCTGAACTTCAGAGCAAGCAGGACTGATCTATTCTAATCCTAGAATTTTCCTTTTATTCCATTGGGTGGAAATGAGTCACCAAATATATAAAAGCTGCCATGGGTCAGGAAAAAGGCCTCATCTTAAGGATTCCTACTCCAAGTCACCCCTTTTAAAAGTTTCTTTATTGGAAAAAGGCAGATTGCTGTTGCACTTAGAAGGTTGGTTTGGGCTCAGGTTCTAGTTGCCACTTGGCCCTGAAGCTCACAAGTGGCTTTGAGTCAGTCAGGGACTCTCATCCTGGTCAACCTTACAGGGCTGTGGTGAGGATTAAAGGAGTGGAGGATTCTGCAAGCTGCTTGAAAACGGAAAAGTGAGGTATAAATATCACAATAATAAGTAAAAAGTTGATACTTTTGTATAAAAGTTGACTGAACTATGGATGTCCCAGAGCTCCATGGACATCCCTTTGGCTTGCGTAGATTTCCTTTCATGCTTGACCCTGTCTTGGAAAGTGAGTGGACCCAAGTGGAAGTCCACAAAGGCTTGCAGAATGGAGAGCATGGGTGGACTTTCTCTTCAACCCGATCTTAGAAACCAATCTGAGCTGAGAGGAAATCCATAAATGCTTGCGGAATGAAAGTTGCACACCTGGCAGCCTCCTTCTGTATCAGGTACAGCAGCAGAACAGAAGTTGCTGCCCATGGCAGGGAAGAGGGGGACCGTTTGGTGGGGGCTCTCATCCAGTCAAGCCCCTCCTGGACATCCTTGCTGGGAACCCATATGCACAGCTGCATCGAAGAGGAATATAGACCCAGGTGCCAAACACCCCCAAAACACTCCACCCCCAAAACACACCCAAACACATCCCTAGCCTGAACCCAAGGCCAATTAAAATTGAATCCAATTTCTATAGCAACAAGTCAGAGGGTGGCATCTTAGGTGCTTTTATTGACACATGCATCTCTGAATAAAATAGAGCTTGCTTGTATTGGGTTTACCCAGGTCTGCCCTCCGGGTCTCTGCAGTTTTCTTCCCCTGCCAATGAGACGTGCATTTTCTGCCTCAATGAGATGGTTTCGAATTTCTTGTGCAGTCTTTCCTGGTGGCATGTTGAGCTTTCTTTACCAGTGTGAGCTGACCGAGAGTGCTGTGCACATTCTCCTTTTTAAACATATCCATCAGCATTCTCTCAACTCCTTGCACTGTCTGACCTGCCCAGGCCCGTTGGGAGAAGTTACCTCGTGACGGCTTCCCCTGGCCTTTCTTTGACACCTGGCCAGCAGCTGGAGGAAGCCTCCTTCAGTGAAACACAGACCAGCCACCCAGAACAAACACACACCTGGCCACTTTGTCAGGAAGGCGAGTGCAAGGACCTCCTCTCCCATCCACAATCTGTTCACAAACATTGCATTCTCCTTGGAATTATAAAAAATTCCATCTTCCATACAGTATAAGGCCTTACAGTTATTTAAAAATGCATCGTGCTGTTTGCTAATGAAGTCACACTCAACTCCCTTGCGTAGGTTACACTTTCACAGTCTGCATTAGCAATGTCAGAGAAATCTGGAACAGATTCAAATGAGTGTGGATTATTTGGAGTGCTTTGGCTGTTGGGTGGTATAGAAATTAATTAAATAAAAACAAATAAATGAATCTGACCTGCTGATTCCACAGCGGACTGACTTTTTAATGAGTCCTTTTTCCCACAATGCTTCCATTAATTAGCAGGTGATGGAATTGCACACACACAAATCCACAACAGGAATGGAATGGATTTAAACAAATCTGTACAACTCTATTCTGTATTTCCTTTTCTTATGCATGGAACTTCCTCACTATATTCTCACTATATATACTTTGGTACTTTAATGTTTTTCTCTCAGTCTTAACACTTTGAGGTGGCATCTCTTTCAGGCTGACAGTCATGTAAAAAAAAGAAGGGGGTGGAGGAAAGAAAAAGTAGGTTATTAAGCTTCCTGCATTCCTTCGCTGTATCATTTTTGAACATGGGGTTCTCAGGGCTGGCCCTTCCATTAATTACAGTGACCATCTCATCCAGCAGTTTTTGGGAGCCCTGAAAAGGCAGCCAATTCTTTCTTTTTACTTTGTTTTTATATTATTTTCTTATTGTTCAAGCTGGAACAGAATGCTTGTCGGGGTTACAGCTTCAGCTGCAAAATTAACACAGTCATCTTTGGATGCTTTGCTCCTTAGCATGGGTGGGCACATCTTCTTGGCACGCTTGGTTGGGATATGGGACAGTACCAGGTGCCCAGTAATGTGCAATCCAAGGATTCCAGAGACATCCAAGATAGCTTTTCCTTTTTGATGAACTCAGCATGTAGTTCCATGGCAGCCTGACCTCTCCAAGTTGTCAGGAGTTCAGGGCTGTGCTTTACTTCCCCAAAATGTACACAACAGTCTTCTTCGGAGACAGGAAACCTTACGAGATAATATGCTAATTCCCATGCTGTTCTGAAGAAGTGGCACAGAAATGATCCCGTTCAAAAATGACAGTGTTTACAACTTCTCTATTTTCTCTTCCTTCTCCATGTACACGCCTTCTTTGAGCACTTTGTTCACTGTTTGCTTGCTGATCCATGTGTGTGCATCATGTTCCCATGCTGGGAGCAGTGGAGATACAAGCTGGATGTTATGTACTGACAGACATTGCATAAACGGCTGTGAAATGAATAACAGAATTCTCATTTTCCCATCCCATATTTTTCCACAGCCAAAAAAATAAAATAAAATAGATTGCTCTGATAATAGAGGATAGAAAACAAACAATACCTGTCCATTTGTGGAACACACAGAGAATAGATTCTACAAAATCCAAGCTAACCTCAGTGGCTTGAATTAGTTCGGGAAGGAAGGGAGGGAGGGAAACCAACTAAATATGTTGACCAACTAAACTGACCACCAAGAATGTGTGAATCAACAAAACGCAAGCTCACCAGATTTCATTTATAAAGATAATGCATCTTAAATGCCTGCTGAAGAGCAAGACAACCCAAAATACTTGGCATTACAACTAACATTGATATATTGGTTCTGGAAAAATAGATCCTGTCCCCCTCCGTCATCTACTTGAGGATTGCAGCTAAGTCCAGAAGAACCAGGGAAGGCTGAAGGGTATGGCTGGTGATGCCAACTGCCCTGCTAATCAAAAAGTGCCAGTGCTACTTTCTATAGTCCACCGCAACACTAGAAGGAAGGCACTTTCTTGAGAGATCCTCGGACCTGGGGCTGGCCCTGAGTCGCAGCCTGGCCTGGAAGCATTTCTACTTTTCCCAATTAATTCAAATTCAGTGGATTTGCTAAGCTGGAATAAGAGTTAGGGTTATGAATGAGTGACACCCAATTGTGCCAAACTGCATAGAGAGTCCTGCAGGACTATTGGAGCAATATATTAGTTCAATCAATAAATAAAATCCATCTCAAAGCTCCCTCCAGCTCCACTCCATATCAAATTGCAGGCTTCATTTTTTCTTTTGGCATGAAATCCCATGTGCATTTTCATGCATACTTTCCCAAATACATGCATTAATTGCATGCATCTTTGAAACATACTAATTTTGCTGCCATTGATATTGGCATATTTTAAAATGTAGATTTTAATGCACCTTTTAAAAATGTACACCTGCTGTCCAACGCATTCCTTGGAGTCCCCAGACCACGTTGCAGACTAAGAAATGCAGATTGCAATATCATAAATATCCCAGCAATAATAAAGCTACATAACCCACCTCTGAAATTAAAACAATTAAAATCTATTAAACATTAAAATATTGGGTAAATAAAAAGGTCTTGCCCTGATGCCCAAAAGAATATAATGTCAGAACCAGGCAGACCTCTCTAGGGAGTGCATTCTGTAGCCGGGGCACCATCACAGAAAAGGCCCTGCTCTGGGTATTCTGTCTCCTAACCTCCTTCAAGGAGGGTTCCCGGAGCAGGGCCTCTGCTGCAGATCTCAAGGGGTGGGAGGGCATGTAGGGAAAAAGACGTTCCTTTAGGTATCCCATATAGGTTGAGTTCCTTGCGCCATCTCTTCAGCACTCCCTCCCATCATTATGCCTACTAACATCCCCGCAAAGCCACCAGCCACTGAGCCATCAGGCTGCCAAGCATGCGCACTTGGCTCCCAGTTTGCAGAGTGCTGAGCCAAGCAGTTCATTTTGCAACTCCTCTCCCGTCTTAGTCGCACACTCCTTTGCAGCTGGCAGGATTTGCTTCCTTTAGGTAATGTGCTGTTATTTTCCAGCAGGCGAGGCGATTTGTAGTGCAAAAGTCAACAGGAAAGTAGGGAAACAGAGAACAGAGGTCAGGAAGCAAACTGCATGGGGGAGGAGGAAGAAGGAAACGAAGAATTGTTCCATGTACTCTGTTTCAGCTCAAGGCTCCAAAAGACAGTTCTGTTTCACTGCTCTCTTTCTCTATTTTCCAGCTCTTCCAGGAAACCCCTTTCCTGCATTTTCAGCCTTTCTGAGAAATGTATTTATTTCTTCTACTCTCTTACATTCCCCTCCTCCCCTCTGACTATTGAGTTTTGTGCATTCTTCTATCCGCCCATCAAAATCTAAAAAAGGGGGAGCTACTTATAAAACGTAATAGCATCAACCTCTTCCCCAAAGGCATAGCTAACTGAACTAGCCCCTCTGCCCTTCTACAACTTTTTCCAGTAAATTGCTGCCTCACGTATATGATCTGCCCCCACTGCCAAGTTCCTCCCCTTTTCCATCTCAAAGCACACAGCAGTTCATGACCTTGAGTGATGGGCTTCTTTTCTCCCAGCTGAACCAACATACCACTTCCCTTGCAGGAACGGCGTGGCCATTCATCATTCTGTTCGGCACAGAAATATCCATAAACATCTTCTGCCATCATTCTACTAGCCTTGCTGGCTATGTGCTACCGACTCTACCAGGTGGTGTGCCTACAGACACCAGTTGCTGAGGAACTTGGGCAGGTGGAGGTCTTGCACCCCTCCAGGCTGAAGGATCCCATGGGCAGCTGGTTTGCCACCATGTGGACTGAGCACTGGACAAGGATGGGACTTAGGTCTCATCCAGCAGGGCTCTCCTTGTGTTCTTTTCCTTGTAATGTCTCTAATGAGCAATGAGAACTCATAATAGTGGTGTTTTGGGTCCCGTGCAGACAGGTTTCAATCAACCACATATACATATAGCTCTTTAAATAAAGCATTTTGCAATTAGGCTGGATACAAAAATTGTTCCAAATTAATTCTGGTGTTCAGCTACTCAAGCTGCATTTTCAGAAATGTGCAGAAAGTTTCACTAGATTTATCCAGGCTGAGGAGAAATTCTCCAGCAGTTTCTTGCATCACCATTACAAGGGATAGTGACTCAGACTCTTAAAGTATTTTGTTTTCTTTTCGCAGGCACTGCAAGTGGAAGCAGTGAGAAGAGTAGTGCAGGCCACCCCAGAAGACTTTCCACAGCGCCCTGGAGATACTGCAGGGAGAAAGGGGGCTACCCCTAAGTAATGGTAACAGGTTTTCAAAGAAAATTCTTCAAAGCTACCTTCTTTTTTTAGGGATGTGCAAATGTGAGAAGAGAAGAGAAGAGAAGAGAAGAGAAGAGAAGAGAAGAGAAGAGAAGAGGGAAGGAAAGAAATGAGGGGAGATGAGCCAAGGTGAGGCGAGGAGAAACAAAATGAAAATAAATGAGGGAAGGAAAGAAGGACGGAAGAAGAAAATAATTGCATCCCTGTTCTCTGGAAAAAGAAGGTGTTCTAGAGGAAACCATGAAGTTAAAATGAAATGTGAAATAAGTTGCAAAATATGAACACTTGACAAGTAGCCTGCTGTATCTCAGGGCAGTTGTAATTACAAAAAAAGTCAGGGAATACTTCTAGAAGTGTTTGGACTCAGCTACACATGTCAAGCCCCACACACTCAATCTTTATGCTTAATCATCATCTCCAAGACAGGTCAAGTCTATTCTATTTAGAATATTAGAACTGCCAAGAGAGAAGAGGAAGGGGTGAGAGACATTCACGCAGCTCATCATTTCATACGAAATCATCTAATTTCACATTTCTGGATCAATACACAACCCTAAGCTTGGTTATTCTTCCGAGGTGCACTTCTCCAAATTCTGCAGCTGAGTTCCCCAGTCAAACATGCATACAAAAGTTGTCATAGGGGAAATACTGCTGTCGTGCATGCAGCCCTGACAGAGGCACTGACTCATGAGGAGGACTTGCACTTGACATTCAGTGCCCAAGAGCCAACCCCACAACCCAGCATAGGGGCAGATGTGCCAGCAGCTGCCCCTCCCTCTGACTCTCAGCCCGTAGAGCAAACGCCTGAATCCTCATCAGAGAGTCCTGAGAAAGAGGAAGCTGCAAGTTCTACTCGGAAGGAGGCAGAGCAAACTGCTCCTTCCCCCTCTGACGCTGATCTTCCTGAGCCACAGTGGGCGTGGTGGATTTCTCTAGAGTTGAGAATCGCAAAATTCTTTGCAGGTATGAACAGCAACAATATCTTTTACTTAAGAAGAAAGAAAGGCGTGACTTGGAAGAGTAATCCCATGTGGGCTTGTGAGCTCAGGGAGAGAAGCCATTAGAGAGATAATATCTGCATAACAAGGGACTGCAGGTGGCGCAGTGGTTTAAACCGCTGTGCTGCTGGGTTGGTTGATCGAAAGGTCGCCGGTTCGAATCTGCACACGGGGTGAGCTCCCGTGCACCGTCCCAGCTCCTGCCAACCTTGCAGTTCAAAAGCATGCAAATGCGAGTAGATAAAAAGGTACCACTTCGGTGGGCAGGTAACAGCGTTCCGTGCACTTCGGTGTTTAGTCATGCCGGCCACATGACCACGGAGACTGTCTGCGGACAAACGCTGGCTCCCTCGGCTAGGAAACGGAGATGAGCACCGCCCCCTAGAGTCAGGCATGACTGGACGCAACGTCAAGGGGAAACCTTTACCTTTACCTTTACCTTTATCTGCATAACAAGGACCTCTATTGGAGAGCTTATCTATAGAGTTGTAAATCTTGTAGATAATTAGCATTAAAGGACTTTAGTTTTATTGCTCATGAAGGTGTGGATTGCAGTAGGTGAGAAAAGTGAATCATACATGTGATTGATTTGCAAATGAGTTCCAGGTGATCGATGCAACCCTTAGGCACCTTCTCCCCTGAAACAAGTCTCTGTGTGACCAGGCATTGGCTCCCAAAACCTAACCTCTTCCTCCAAAGGGTGTCCCTCAACATGGGGGCAGAATTGGTGGGGGGAGTTTTTGTAGCCACTGGGCACAATGGAAGCACCTGTGCTGGCAGCCTGGACCCCAGTTTGGATCTTCCACAGTGTCATGGGGGTATTGCAGGGGAGAATGGGCTTACGACTAAAAAATGGTGGCACGTTTTCAGAGAAAATTATGCAAAGCTTGTAAAGGCAGGTGAGGAGGGTGGTTAAAAAGGAGAAATTTACCTTTCTTTGTCCTCCTGCAATGTAGAATCCTTGAACCAATGTGATTCACTTGAGACATCGCCCTCGGGTGTAATAAAAGGGAGCATGTGCCCTACTAGGTACAAAGTTATTGCATTAACCAAAACAGCTAGCAGCATCTTTCATCCTTCGGATGCGACAAAATTTATACAGGAGGCAGAGAAAAAGGAACCTAATTGCCCATTAGGAAATCTTCCAGCACTGGAAAAACCCAATCATCTAATAGATATCTTCTACCTCTCGCCTCTGCAATTCAATGACCAGGACTGTCAAAATTTTTCTGCATCTGTTTTGCATTACTTGTTAATCTCATGGAAGAATGGATGCCCTTTGCCAAGCCATTCAGTTGTCAACAAGCCAAGAAGCAAAGGGCAATTCTGTAATTTTTAACTGTGCTTCTGTCCCATTGGCTGGAGGCTGAGGAGAGGACCTGACCTTTATGATGATAAATGGAGAAAAGCCAACATATAGATTAGTCGTAATCTTATTTGGGATGTGTTCATCTAAATGCATATCCTCTTTTGGGCGTCACAGGAATCTTCTTGCTGAACTGAAGGCAGCCCCAACCTGGTACATCTGGCATCTGTCAGAAGAGAAGTCCCACTATCCCCACACTGTACGAGGATTGGTTGTGCTGGCTGGGAATGATGGGGGCTGTAGTCCAATGCATTTGGTTATTGCCAAGTTGGTGAGTTCTATACTTATATATTTACAATGAGATCAGGACCAAATTATTAAGGGCCCAGATCCTGAAAAACTAATCTACTTCTTGCAGATGTGTCCCCAACTGTCAGCAATCAAGTTGCCATCTTCGCCTTGCTCTCATTTAAACTCAGAAAGAAATTAAGTTCTTAGTCGTAGCTTTGACCCTGCTTTCTTGTAACCATTTATTTACAACTTCTATTATTTTATTTTATAATCTTACTATCTCACTGTTTTATTATTACTATTTTATGGCATTTTATGACACTTTTATGTTATGTTACAACCTATGGTTGCAACAATAAACTTATTGATGGATTGATAAGCTTAAGGAGAAGATTTCCTCAAGGACTAATAGATCCTCCTCATACCACAATAAAAAGTTCTGGATGGCTTCCAACACTGCACCCCAAGAGTGTATTTTGCAAGCTAAATGCTCCAATGCCACTTAGGCTAGGAGAAATCTGAGTCTCAGAGCCTTGCATCCAGAGCACGGGACAAGTTTCCACGGGACTTGAGGAAATCTCACTTCTGATTCTCAAACTTTTATGGCAGGGATCGGCAAAGTGGGAACCCAGGGCCCGGTTTTGCCCTGCTTAGACCCCCATGCAAATTGTATCCACCCCATGCCTGCTGAAAGCAGAGAAAAAGAAAATAAATGGCATCTGTAAGTGCTCTGGAGTGTTAAACAGTCAACATTAGCTTGCAAATAAGCTACTTTTCATTGCTTCTCTGTAGTATTTCTTAATGTCACTTTCCCTGCTAAAATAAAAATTAAGGTTTGGCAATCCCTCTGAATTTTAGGGGGATGTAGCAGGGACCATTCTGGAGTTATGGGGGCCGCATCATGCTCATGGGTTGCATGTTACCCACACCTGCCTCATTGAGTATGTAATAAGTATATCAAGCAAATTGGGCTTATGGTATCTTCAGGCAGTTGCCAGGAGCCCAGCAGGGCCTTTCACATGGAGCCCTACTTACTCTTAGCACACCAGGAATGCAATGTCTCAATTGACTTCCATTTGGTTGGTGGCTGCCATTTTGTTTTTCCTAGAATCCCCTGGATTAAGTCAAACATCTGCTAAAGGGAGAGGGGTTGATAGGAATGAGATCTTATGATACAGCCCTTTCAGTGTTTATAATAATAATTTGAAAAAACCAAAACATTTCCCCCCTCCCCTTATTTAAACATGTTTATAATTGTGTCCTTAGGGATTTAATAACTATTGACAACCATAAGGAAGGTTGAGTGCCAAAGAATTGAGGCCTTTGAATTGTGGTGCTGGAGAAGACTCCTGCGAGTCCCTTGGACTGCAAGGCGATCAAACCAGTCAGTCCTAGAAGAGATCAACTCTGACTGCTCTTTAGAAGGCCAGATACTGAAGATGAAACTCTCATACTTTGGCCACCTAATGAGAAGGAAGGACTCCCTGGAGAAGAGTCTAATGCTGGGAACAATAGATGGCAAAAGAAGGAGGGGACGGCAGAGAATGAGGTGGTTAGATGGAGTCATGGAAGCAGTCGGCGTGAGCTTCAGTGGACCCTGGGGATGGTGGAGGACAGGAAGGCCTGGAGGAATGTTGTCCACTGGGTCACAATGAGTTGGACACAACTTCATGACTAACAACAACAACAACATCTGTTGACAATTGCTACCCTTGTCCCTCTAGTAAAGAATCAATAGGAAAAAAAAAACTTGATTATAAAGAGGTTGCACAAGGAATGAACATTAAATTAAAATAAAAATGAGAGCAGGATGAGATTGACAATGGATTGGTGAAAATATGGCCAAATGCCCAATTGCAATGAATTTGAAACAAAATCATCCATTATCATTAAGCGCTTACAGAATTTAGAAAATATACAGTTTAGAACATGATAGATGTCAGAGACAGGAGACGTTTTTGGCATTCCATATGTTAACAGCAAAATTTGCAACAGTGTCATTTTACTGCTACTCAATCTATTTTTTCAAGAAAAAAAAGTGAAATTAACATATTATAGAAGAGTAAGGAGAAGAACTAATGTGCAAGGGTGGGTTATTACAGATGGCATTTCTTCATCATCTGTTTGAATGATCAAGTTAGAGAGAATTTACCCCTTCGTGTTTGTGTTTCTCCTATTCCAATTCCTTTGTTGTTGAAAAGAGAAGTAGACATGGATTGGGTGAAATGGATGTGGAAGTGGTTTGAAGTGGAAGCTGCATGGAACCCGTGGGCCTTGCAGGATCCAGCCCCCCAGTGGCATTACCCAGAAAACAAAGGGAAAATTCGCTTCTTTTTCCTTCTTTTTATGGGATAAGACAAAGCTTTGTTGGATAGCTGGGCTTGGCTTGTATCACAATTTTTTATGGGGTGCTATTGGAGAGGCATCCTCGGCTGTCCCAGCTCAGCTTCTCTGAGTAGCGTGGATATAAATGCAGAGAATTATTCAACATCTCACTGACCTTTCCAACATTAGCCATACATAAGGAGAGGCTATGATTAACAAAAGGTCTAAAGCCATATTTCTTGTCTTTGTGTTGGGATATTAATTAGGGATGAAACAAGCAGAGGTTTGGCTGTGTTTCTTGGACAAATATATTCATTGGAATATAAATAAATAAAATTCCTCACTGTGAAACCAAACAAGTCTGCATTTCCCAGAAGTTTTGTAGGTTTTCATTATCCAGCCAAGGCTGCTGCAGAGGGGTGGGTGGGTGGGTGGGCGGGTCACCATATCCCCGATCTGAGATCAAATTATCTGTTCTTTCCCCCATGTGAAAACCTAGAGGGCCATGTGCACAATCCACACAGGGGTTCTTTATGGCTGCTTTGGGTAGGAGTGTCTGGGAAATTTGTTTCAGTTCATTTTTGACCAGGATTTAATCCATCCTCATGCTCTGGCCTCAGAACCCATCTGTGGTCAATTGAGACACAATTCTAAGCTTGCACTGCGATTCAGAGGCGCCTCCACCCATGCATAGGGCAGCATGGGAAAGCATTTGAACTGCAGACTTGTGAGAAATGAACACAAATGCACTCCGACTTTCCAAAGGTGCGTCAATCTGGAAACAATATGCATGGAAATTCACAAACACAAATGCACACTTTGCAATTTGGCATGGTCACACAAATGAACAAGCTGCAGAGTTTAACTGGGAGAACTTCAGAAAGGTTTACTTGTACCCAGAACCCGACTTTTGAGCTTCAATGATAATCCTCCACCAGCAGATCAAGTTCTCATACTACAATGGGATTCCAGGGGAGTGGGGCTCAGTACAGAGCAGGTCTCTGGAAGAATAACAAGTTGGCTTCTGGAAAAATGTGAAGGGGATGATTCTCTAAATGGGAGAAGGATGCATGAATTTGAAATATGTGTGCAACTGCTGTACACCTGGGAAAGAAATGCTGTATATGTGTGGATTTTTATGCAGAAGCGAAAACAAAACAGAACAAAAACAACGCACACAATTTGATATGGATTCAGGTGAATGAATACTCCAGGATGGGATCCAGAGAATTTCTGTGATGTTTAGTTTTGGGGATTCCCACATCCCTGCATGGGTTACTCATGTATTTCTATGTTCTGCACATGCATTTTTGCATGAATAAAGATCACGTCTATGATCTTCATAAATGTTGAGTTGTAGACTACTGTAGACAAAGTCGATGTGATAACAGCCAATCTGAGAAGGGAACATCATGACATTATGCGAGGGCTGGAAAGGAACACCATGTTACACATACCATAGTCCCTTGATGCACTTCAATGGTGTGCATGTACCAAATAAATAAATAAATAGGAATATAATCAGAATGCACAAACATGTGAGGGAAGAGACCTTGTAATGTATGGATTATAATGCAGTCAGTTAGCCTCTCTCTAATTGAAATACATCCCTTTACCCAAATTATCCTTCAGAATATACAATTCTGAATGCATATTTTCTCAAAATGCATGCTTCTAAGTGGATTTTAATATGCTGCAAACCCACTGGAACAGTCGAGAAATGTGAAAATGGGTGGATAGCTGCATGCCAATGGCATATTATTGCAGGAGGTGTGGATAAAGAGAGTTTATACTGGTAACCAAAGAGACCAAATTCCTCATCTTCCTTAGTTTTAATATTCATCCCTGATTCTCCCTTTGTTCTCTTGCTATAATAATCTATAGGGGAATATGCATTGTCGATGTAGTGAGCCATCTTCTTGTTTTTAAAAAGTCATTACTGACTCATTCAGCTTGATTCGTTTTTTGTGCGTGTGTGTTTCTCTGCTAACACGCAACCTTTCATTCGAGCACCTTCTGTAATGATACAGAAGAATATTTGCTGTTAGTGTAACAAATGATGCAGCAAGAGATTAGGAATGTGTTATTAAGCTTCAGAGAAGTAATTATATCACAAAAGAGAGAGGGAAAACCCCTTGCTTCACAGTTCAGAATATTTCCAACTTCCACTTGAGGCTACCTAGAGACCAACCTGTCTTAGTTTATCAGCTGGAAAAGAGCTGGATTGAAGTTTGAATTACTTATGAATTACTTATGCTCTGCAAAACATAATCATCCTACAATGAATTATCAACAGTTCCAAATACACCTCTGCAGTGATTCCTAAAATGGCAAGGGATGTACTACATGGTGCCTTACTGGGCATGTATTAATATGCATGTGCCTTAATGGCAAGATGCACACAGAGACCCCTGGCAGGGAGCAGAACCCTGAAGAACAGCTGAGTTAGTGCCACGTTGGCAAACTCTTCACAGGCAATCCTCAAAGTATACCCCATCTGGCCAAAACAGGGGGTGAGATTTCCGAGAAGTGAGTAGCAGAAAAAAAGCTGAAAAGAGGAATGGTTGCACTCAATGATGTAAGATCCTCTCTAGACTTACATCTCTCTCCCAGAGAATCCATCTGTTCCTTTTTTTCCAGATAGGCAAGTTGGAGAAATCGTTAACTGATTCAAATGCATTCATTTTTCTATGGATCTGACCTGTGTGTTGTGCAGAAGACTATATTTTCCTTAGTTGTGCAGATGTTACAGATTTGTGGACCTTTTTAAAGGAAAAAACAAACAAATAAAACCCAAACCCTTTGGGGGGAAATTTGTGCCAATTACCACTAACACATGTTAGTGCAAGTGGAGCAATTTTCTTTTACATCCCTTAAATAAAATCCGATTCCATCAATTGGTGGATGACAGAACAAAAGATTCCTGAAAATCAGCAGCACACAGATGGAACCAAAGTCTGTATGTCTCAAATTCTAAGAGCTACTAGCCAAAAAATGGCTCTAGCTAGGGAAATAGACCTGCTGGAGTGAGGAGTTGCCCTCACTATTGGTCAACAACTTAGAATTGTGTAGGCTGAAGGAAGTTCACAGAGGATGACTGATCACAGAATGATTTCTGCCTATCCCCATCACAGCATGGGAGGTTTCTGGAAGATGGAGGGGTAACTACTAGGACAAGTGGGCAATGGTTGTTCTTTCCTGTTTAAGAAGGGACATGGTGGATTGGACCAAGAGTTGATCTAGTCCACCATTCTGTTCACACAACAGTCAAGTTGATGCCCATGGGAAGCTGTCCAGCAGGACATGTGTGCAATGTCCCCTCATCATGTTCCCCAGCCCAGGCTTGGAAGGGATCTGAATGAATCTTGCCCAGGAAGCTGAAGACTCACTTCTAGGCTGGATGGCCAGTGCCAGAAGCTTCAGACATTCCCTTCAGACTTTTGAAGCCACAGACCTTTCTTGCAAAAAGTTCTTTCTTGACCAAAGCATTTTCCACAAGCACAAGCACAATCACCCAGAATGAATCACATTGTTCATTGAACCCGATCTAGTATTCATCTCCAGGAACTCTCCTAATGAGCATGCCTGGGCCCCATCCTTCTAGAGAGGCCTTCTGAAGATGAGCAGGCCTCCTCTCTGCACACTGATCTTCTAACTGGGCTGTCCTTCTCTGCCAACATCATGGCACGGGATCAAGAGCCATGCTCACCTCTTCTGTCTCTGATAAACTCCCCTCCCCAAGCCCCCTCCCGATGGCTGCCTTCTTGGTTATTCCCAGGGGCCTCCTGGGCACCCGGGGAGCCTGGCCTAGAGATAAGAGCCTCCGCCTCTCTCATCGCAGTGTCTGCAACTGGCCCACATTCTGAGTGCCAACCTCCCCAGTTCTCTTCTTCCTCCAAGTCCAGATCAGCAGGCCTGGTGGATGTGCTCCAAAAGGGACTGCCCTTTTCACTCCCAACAGCTAGCCTGCCCTGGACTAACAGCCAGGGGGAGCCAGCTGTGAGAGTTGGAGAGGTGAGGTGATGGAGCTGAATCAGGAGATCCAGGCTCTAGTGTCCATGAAGTGCACTCTGAGCCTGGGTGAGTCTCTGATTCTCAGCCTAACCTACTTCACAGGGCTGTTGCGATGATGAGAGGAAGGGGACCTTGTTGGTTGCCTTGGGTTCCATGCAAGAAGATGGTGGAAATGGAGATGCAGCTCCCTGTGTTTCTATGTTCTTCATTTCTAAAAGGTGTCCATATTCGGGCTAGGGATATACCAAAACAGGAAGTCTCCCTTGTTTGACTTCAACACATTTCCTGCTTCCTGATTCTGTTGCTTCTCATGGACTTCCATTTCTAATTACCATTTTACACAAGTTGGCCAAGTTTGGCCAACTCACCATTCCTGATGGAGCCATGTGGTTTCCATGTGCTAATTTTCACAAATGTCATCTACGGGTTTTTTTAATGTACAAATTGTGTTCTGTCTGAGCAACAGAAGTGTGTAAGCCAGCTTGATTCACCACTCAGCAAGTCAGCACCAGAGTGGAGCTAAAACACCAGGATCTGAGGGCCCACAACACGGGAATCTTCCCGTTTTTCTTCCCCAGTTGGATCCTCACACATTCCAAATTCAGGAAGAGAGCCATAGAAGGCTGATTCCCCCTTCATTCATCATTCATTTTCCCTTCTCTCCCCCAGGCCTTTAAAGTCCTTGCTCTTTGCAAACAGAGCTGCCAACATTTCAAATTATTTATGAAAATGACCTCTTTAGTTGGGAAAACATAAAGGTTTATGAGGATAAAGCAACATTTCCCTAATTAATACCTCAGAGAAAATTTGGGGCTTTTGTATGGTTTTTTTCTTGGTAAATAATGGTTTCTTCGTGCAAAATTGTCTTTAATATTATGGTAAAATATGTTAACTACCAAGCTAGTCTGAGTTGATGGATGAAAGAAGAGAAAAGTAATCTCTCACCTGCAGTTCTTCAGCCATCTTAAGTGATGCCGGTAGCTGTTTTTACATAATATAAGGACATTTGGCTCAGCTACTAATTGCATCAACACCTGAAAGGTATTCATCTTCACCTAGGTTATCTCCACCAATTTATGGGCACAAGAACCACTGTAAACAGAAGTCAGAATTTGGATGCCTTGGCAAGGATCTTGGAGGAACTGCAGTGACATATGTAGCCACAACAGCCTTAAAAACTGGCCATCCTGAACCTGCTTAAAGACTTTCATCAGGGGAGAGAGCACCATTTCCCGAAACAGGACTTCTTTGTTTTTGCATAATTGTTGCCAACCATTCCTAGGCTATTTGTGCCAATTGTACATTTCTCCTAATGCAGAGGTGGACAATTTATACCATTTTTGTATTTTAAAAATGTGTGCCAATCGCTTTTGCTCTGATTTGCCATTTTTGCTCTGATGCACCCCTAAAAAACACATGGGTGTAGCTCAATTTGCGCAAATCTCAAAAGGACTGCGTGCTTTTCAGCTGAATTGTGCAAATCAGCTGATTTTGCCTGAATTTCCTTTCCAAAAATTTGATGCTCAAATCATGGCTCTGAGAGATGAAAGTCTGCAGTTGGGCTCAATTCACACTGCAGCACTTCTGCGCCATCACAGAGATGGCAAGTCGGAATCTACAGGGCTGCTTGGGCAATGCCACCCTCAGTCCAAATTTTCTCCCCCTTCTCAGATTCCCACCTGTGACACCCCCTTCACCTTCCCTCCTGCATGCTTAAAATTCCCAGCTGTGTGAACATTGCTTCGACCCACAGTGGGTTTCCAAAGCCCTCACTATCCCACATGGGACACATTCCTTCTTCTTAAACTCCTCCTAAAAATGTGGCTTGTAGAACTGGGCACAGTTCTCCAGATGTGATCTGGCTAGCAGAAAATCACCCAGTGTGTTTATGCCTTCTCATCCAGAGATGATGCTCCATTTAATTTGTCTTTTTAAAGCTGTTGCACTGGCTCATGTTCAGCTTGTAGTGCAAGGCACACCTAGATCCTTTCTGCATGCATTTGGTTACTCTTATTATTACATGACATTTCTATAGCACCTGAAGCTGAAGCTCTCTGGGCAGTTCACAACATTTAAGCCACTCATCCAACCAGCCCCAACCCTGCTTAGCTTCCCAGATTAGGCAGGCTGTATAGAAGCTAAACCCTCTACTGTCCAGACTTCTGTGAACCTCCTTGTGATGTCTCCCAGTTTCTACATCACCTGTTTGGAGGTGATGAGTTGCTAGCAGGGCAACATTGATGATGCAACACGATGTTTGTTTCAACAGAAAAAATGCTGGCAACTGCCCACAGTTAGCCTTAATCATGATAAAGACCAGGATAAGGACTGAATCCTGGATACTGCTGTGCATACTAGGAAGCTGTGCATCCTGGAAGAAGGTGCCCAGGAAATTAATCCTTCAACTCTGGGTTCTTTTTGGGTTGGACTGGGGAGGGAACGTGGTGGGGCATCTCACGCAATGCTCCTTTCCAGCATAAAATGGTTCAATGGACCATGACACCATATCTGTGTGCTTGTCCTGTTCTGGACCAAGCAGAAGCTTGTGAGGGTCAGTAGCCTCTACTGTGCTATGCAAGTTTTGTACATCCCTTGAAAGCTTGAGAGCCCACATGGTGTGGTTGTGAGAGGCCTGGTTGGGGGACCCAGGAGATCTGGATTGTGGTGCCCCTTTGGCCATGGAACTCACTGGGTCACACGACGGCTGTTGTGAAGATAAAATGGAGCTTTGTCAGCTGCACTGTGTTCCTCATGAGAGGAAAAAAGACACAATATAAATGCAATGAAAATAACAGCAGCAACAACAACAACGAACAACAGGCAGCAAAGAAACAAAATGGAGGGTAAGGTGAGTGGGCCAGAAGGTACAGCTGGAGGAAAGCTCTGAGTAGACCAAGTGCTCTGACTGAGGCCAGACTGAAACCCTTTCCCCTGCAGTGCTGGGCTAGGCCCCCTCCGCCTGTTTGAAGCCCATGCCGGCCATGCTGCTGGCAGTGGCACATGGGCCCCATGGTCTGTGGGGTTCTTGCAGAATGGGGTGCTGCTCTGGGGGTAGATCTAACCTCAAGGGCCTTGGACAGCTCTGGTTCTTTGGCCCTGGGGCCCACATCGCTGATGGACTGCTGAGCAGGGCATGCAATCCATTCCATCTGCAAATTGTGGGGTACCTTTTGCGGGTTCATCTGCTCACGGATGAACTGGAGCTTTTGCAAATGCGTCATTACACTTTTATGCAAGATCTTCCTACGTGTGCAAATGTGCATTTCCCAAATATCTGTGAATTCTCCCAAATGCACATTTTCATGCTATATTCTGTGTGGGAGAATGCACAATTTTTCTTGCATTTTAATGACTAAATTTGCAGAACATTGTGGGGTAGTGGGAGGTCAGAAAATCCATGGAATCCATGTGATACAGGAAGAGCCCAGTACACTGTGGAATCTGCAGATCATGTGAGTTCATCTAACAGGATGACAGTGTGTGTGTGTGCGCACCCTCACACACATTGCTTTTAATACTCCTCCTTTCTCAGAGTGGTGGTGCTGATACTTATGGAAGAAAATGCCCAACAGTATATTCTTTAATAGTACCATTCTTCAGTGTCTGATGATAATAAACATTTGTTCTTTTAGCACAAGCTTCCTGTGATTGCCCCAATCACCCAAAGCATTAGACACATTTTTCCTTGCAAAGTTTACAGAATGGTGGTTTCTGACCTGCAGTTGTAATGACTAATGGCTTTTAGCAAATAAGAGTTGATTTAACAGTAAAAAACAGCAACAACAAAATGGAAATAAAAGTGCATGACTGTGTAACTGGTTTCTGACACCCTCAAATTAAATTCAATTCAATTAAGAATTCTAGGACGCATTTGTGTGGGAGAGGCAAAACAACATATAAATATGCTACAAAACCTTCCCCAAAACAGTAGTGGGCATATGGTAATATTCAACAGTTTGGAAGAGAAGTTGCTGGAATTGTTAAAAACAAGTGGTGAGCAGAAATTGCAACTCTTACACTGCAATCCTATGCACATTGACTGGGAGAAAAATCAGTGGCGCTTACTTCTGAGTAGATACATAGGGAGGAAGGGATTGGGATGAAGGACCATAGGACTGCACAATAAATTGTGTTTTAGAAATGTGCATTATCATATATATTTAAATATGGATTAAAAAGGGCTTCAGCTATTGGGTGATATAAAATGTAATAAATCCATCAAATCAATTTGAATGTTGATTTTTTAAAAATGTATTTATGCATATTTTGGGGATAAAAACATGCATTTCAATGCATACTTCAAAATAGTTTTCAGTATGGATATTTCCATAAAAACCACAGAGTAATATGAAAATGGGACAAAATAGTTTTATGAATGAATATATGTAAAAGCAACATGGACCAACAAGGTTTATTCACCTATCCTGCTGTTAATGCGAGATGTTTTATGGATTCTATTTGTTGCAATCCGGAATATACATTTCAGGAAAACATATCAATTAATATTTTAGATTATTTAATATTTAATATATGAAATACATGACTTGAGTATGGAACTATATCATTATTTCTAAATATGTGCTTTCTGGTTGACCTATCTGTATATTCAAAGAATTCTATTAATGTAGGCATGCAATCAAGAGAACGGGATCTCTCACTGAAAAGCTCAATATCTAATCAGGGCCCATTTGCCTGGATACTTTGCAAGTACAAGTCACAGTCTAGGGAGATTCGCATCATTACCCTGCTAGCATGACCCTGAAACACTTCCTGGCCTCGCCGTCCCCAAAGGACTTTTTCTCAAGTCATAGCTAACACTTTTGCAGCAATTCCCTCTTCTCCCTCTGTGTGTTTACCCCCTTTCTCCCTCTTCCCAAACGTAAGGAGGCAGATGGGCACATTGCTTGGCCAATGGGAATACACTAAGCTACGATGTCTGTGTTGCTAGGGAGCTGAAAGTAGTAGAGAACGGATGGCGCCCTGAGGCATTTCCATACTAACAATGCCAAAATGAGCCCCTGGCTTCAGACAATTGGAGAAGCTGTAATGAAGCTTCAGAACCTTAGGCTTTTCTTTCCATGGTCTGGGGAAATGCAGGGTCCAGATGACATGACAGACTAACCATGGTATGAAATCCTCATGGTTCTCATTAAGTGCGAACCCAGCCACTATGCCATGCCAATCTGGGAAGCTGGCTTGTTGCCATGGTTAACAAACCACATCAGAACTCTTGGATGTCCCATAGGTTCTGGTCGGTTGCTCCTCATAGCGAGTAGACACTCTTGCCAGATTTGTATGGCTCAGTAAATCCTTCCAGCATGCAGCCTGCTGGGAGATGCAGGGGAATAAGTAGTTTTGACCTATTTCCCTCTCCATGATCGCGTGAACCTGGTCATTGACATGGACATATTGAGGTCAGTATTTTAGTTTCCTAAAATCTACATGTACAGGATATCTTTTCAGTATGCATGGAATGGATGCTGGAAGTCTTCCTCCCTAATCTCAGATCTGGGGACATTAGTTCCAATCAGTGCGATGGGCATCCATTCGGTCAGTTTAACATGAGGGATGAGCTTCAAATGATTCCCTTCTCTTTTAAAAGTGCAGTCATGTGGAATGACAGACTTATGCAGGAAGGCAGGTGAAACTTGCTTTGACCAGGAGTGGACAGATATGTCCATCCCTAAAGGTAAGTAGAGCGTAAAGCAGCTTTTTCTAATCTAATCCCCTGCCAGATGACCTTGATTTCAGGTCCCACCATCGCCGGCCATCATGGCCAATGGTCAGCAATGCTCTTGAACTCATTTATATCCTGCCATCCTTCCTCTTGGAAGGAGCTCAAAACAGTTTATGAGCATCTCCTCCTCTTCACATTGACCTGCAATTATATATGAGAGTCTACAGTGTTGCCTGAGACCCCTTCCCCTGGTGTCCCTCAGCAGTGAGGAGCTTTGGGTCCAGGGCACACTGGGGTTGATTTCCTCTGGAGGGAAGAGCACCGGAGGGGGATGGTGCAGTGAGGAATGTTGTAGGGGAGACCTGGAAGTAAACAGCAGTGTGCCTTTGAGGCAGCAGTTCTCCAACTTCACAGCACATCTTCAGCGAGAGTCCCCTGGTTCCCATCTGCCTGCAGCCAACTCACAACTTGATCTGCGCTTCCTCTGCAGCAACCGTTCCTTATTCCACACAGAGAATTATCTCCTGTCTCCCCGCTCCCCCACTCTGCTTCCTCTGCCCCATGGAATTCTACTTTATTTTGAAACTAATGATGTATGAGAATACTGGTTTAGTTTGAAGATTACTGGGAAACAGTCTGTTTGAAATCCCAGATACGTGTGGGTGTGCATTTCCTCTGAAAATGCTTATACATTCTAACTTGTTTTCATGCTTGGAAAATGCATGACTTTCCAAGTAGTGGAAAATGCACGACTTTTCTCAAAATATGCAAGTTTTTCATAGTGCACAACTTGATTGGATACAGCTTCTTCAAAATGTACCACTTTCTCAAAATGGACATCTTTCTCAAAGGGTAACTATGCTCTTGGCTATGGCAAAATTGTGTGCCATTTTTGAAATTTTGCAAGCATTGGGTCATCCTTTGGCAGCTTTCATGTTCAATCACAGAGGGATAGCAAATGCAAATCAAGAAGTCATGAGCAGTGAACAGAAGCTTGGAGAATCTTGTCCATCCCCATTTGGAAATTGCGAAGTTTGGAAAATGGATGACTTCAAACAAACTTGGAGAATTTTCAAACTGATGGTACCTACACAGCCCTGGCACCAGGCCATCTCATTTTGTAGGAATGAGCAAATAAGCAATGTTCAAGATTGTTGGGGTTCTCCAAACACCATCTTTCTGCTCATCTCATGCCTGATCACGTGATAAGAAGGGGAAAATTGGGCAACTCAGGTAGTGACACTTACACAGCTTTCCCCCTGAGCCTAAAGCAGGGTTTGGTCACTCTCCAGGGGAAGTTTAGGCAAATTAGGAAATTTGCGCAAAAGCAAACTGGGAAAGTTGCACAAATCACGTATGAGCACATGTCTGGCGGTTTGTGAAGATTTGGGGTGGAAATATGCTCATGTTTGCATTTGTTGCTTCAGATGAGGCATGGTCATGTGTTTTGTGAGCAAAGCCAAAATTTTCATACTTTTTTACCCAATAGTTCCCCTGAGGAAGAACTGATCTACTTCATTCTCCCCAAAGGGAGCTGTCTCCCAGCAGGGACAGGAATATAACCCCATCTCTCAGCCTCAGAAGTTCCCCTGGTGTGAAAGTGTATGGGCTACAAAACAGTGTGCTGGTTGCTGGAATTGCTCACTGGTATTGGGGTGAAGTCACTATGTCTGGGTGCGAAAGCTGGACAGTGAAGAAAGCTGATGGGGAAAATGGATGCACTTGAGCGGAGTGGGGAGTGCAGAGAAGGGTATTTCAGAGGGATCCTAAGTGAATAGAACGCACAATTTTTGCCAAGGCTCTCTGAAGACCACGTTTGATTGAGTCTTTCTGAAATTTCAGTTGAAGGGAAAAACAAACAACTCAAACAGGAAAAATGCACATTGAAGAAAAAGGGTGTATGTGAATGCACATTTCCTTCTCATAGAATAAACAGTAAAAATGCATATTTTTGTAAAGATGTCAGTTTCAAAAGTGCATAATGCAATGTTCAGGAATGGATGGAGAAATTTGGAGATTGCATGCTCTTTCTCTTGCTTATATTCAGGATTGCAGATAAACATGGCTGTGAAGATATCCTTCACAAAATCCTTAAACGAACTCCTTAGAAATCCCTACATTTCAGTCCTCTCTTTGTAAAGACAGGAGTTTAAAAATAAAACGCGGTTGAATATTGCTCTTCAAAGTCAAGTTCTTGGGTCTGAAAATGCTTTGGCACGAGGAACAGATTCTTCATTTCAGTCTTTCAGACATGGATTCCTCTGAAGAGGATTTGGTGCTAACCTCCGATGCCTGGCTAGTGGGGAGGATATGAAAGATGTGAAGATGAATGTAAAAGGGACCCAGAGGCATCCGAATCCTGGCTGGAGTTCAGTGTTGTGAACATGGGAGCTGTGCAACAGGGCACAGAGATGGAAACAAAGCATTACACCTTCAGCAGAAAGAATTGTCCACAGGGATGTTTTAGCGCATGCGTTCTTCTGTACCCCCGTCTCCCTCTGCACCACATAGGAACAATTCCTCCCCATCAGTCTCTCCATGAGTCCTTCAAATGCCCCTCACTTAGTATGCTCTCGGGAGGGTTTTGAAAACAGCAAAAACAAAACACGATTGACTATGCATATGATTTAGAACAGTTCTGCTCAGCCCATGTTAACTATGTGCAGTGATTAGAACATTGGAGACGGACCTCTTAGAAGGATGAAGGGGACACTGACTGTTTTGCCTTTACTCAGGCTCTCTCCCCACATCTTCTTACCGCAAGTACCAGAAGGCCCAGGAGCATCTATTTTTCAGACACATTAAGCTTGAATGTGGGTGTGAGGAGAAGTGCTTTGCAAAGAGAAATGAGCTACTAGCCACAGGATCCATAGGTCAAGTCCAGTATGTTGCACACAAAGTCTGCCTCTGTACAGAGCTTGCTGGGGAACATGAGCAGGAGGATGTGTCTGCACTCTTGCCTGGGTGGCCACTGTGTGAATAGAATGGAAGGCCGGAAGAGCAACTCTTGGCCTGATGCTCTTCATCTCTTAGGACATTTGCACAAACACGTATGAATGCGTTTGTGTATAATCTGATTCCATCAGCGAGTGGACAAGGGATGCGGGCATTTGCCAAACTATGAAATGCAGAAGGAGCAGACCGAAGGAAGACCCTGCATTCCTGAGATGACTGCATATGTGAATTAATGGCAGAATAAAACCGTCTATACTCTACGCAATCAATCTACACTTTGATGAACTAGAGGGGCTACAGAAAAAGTGAGACCTGGTTCTTCTTCGCCACAGTCCAGTGCTGAACTGGTGCCTGAGCTGAATAAGGGACTGGATGCCAGTAAGTCAACCAGAGCTCAGTCCAGACAAGATGGAAGTCTGGCAGGTTAGAGGGCCATTATCCTGTGATAGGTGGGGCTGAGCTCCCCTGAAAGGAAGGGTCTGCAGCTTGGAGGGTGCTGCTGGACCCAGGGCCATCTCTAGAAGCTGAAGTGGACTCGGTGGCCTTCAATTGCAGCCAATATCTCAACTTTGCCCCTACCTGGACAGATGGAGCCTGGCCACTGTGACTCAAGCTCAGCCTTTGAAGTTGGTCCAGCAAACTCAACAGGTCCAAAATCAGGCCATGCAGTTAGTAGCAGGTGTTAGTTCGTGGGCCCATATACCTCCAATTTTATACAAGTGACACTGGTTGCCAGGTGAAGCCCAAGCCCAATTTAAAGTGCTTGTTTTGACATAGCAAGTCCTAAATGGCTTAGGAGCTGATTACCGAGTGTTTTCCCATATACCCCTACACATCCACTAAGATTTGGCCAAAAGGGCCTTCTAAAAGAGCCATCCCTCAAGGAGGTGGGAGGGGATAAACAGAAGGAGGACCTTCTTGATGGCTCCCCCACCCCCATTAATGAAGTAGGTTCCCCAGAGAAATTCACCTTATTTTCTCTCTAGTGCCAGGCAAAAACATTTCTCTTTTTCAGATATTTTAATAACTGATTTTAACAACTGATTTTAGACATTTACGTATATACAGAAGTATATAGCTGTCCATCTCACTTGTTACAGTCTGAAATGGCCACTGTTATACTGTTACTGTTGTTTTTGAATGATGATTTTGTTGTTTTACTGTCCTAATGGTTGTGATTTTGATTATTATTATAAGCCGCTTAGAGATTCCTATTGGAATAGTTAGCGGCATACAAGTATAATAAATCAATCAATCAATCCTGTCATATTTATCAGTTGCCTTCAGATCACTTCTCTTGACTTGCCCAGTTACACAAAGAGGCAACGCACACACTCTGCACACATAGCTCAGTGCAAAGGAGGGGGCCATTTCAGAGAGGAGTTCTAGTCCTGCACAACAACGGAGGAAACGCACGATGAAGTAGCTCATCACTGACCGGGTCTCTTTTGCAATGGAAGGGCTCTATTCTCACCCATCCGACTTTCTGGAAGAGATAGTATGGGACAGAACTGTTTCTTACAGTGCTACTTTCAAGCACAGAAAAAATGAAATATAATACTGCATCTTTTCTCCAAAGATTTGCTTGTTTTGATTCTAATGACATAGCAAAGCAAGACGGCTGTCATGAATCTTACTCTGAATCAAGGTAGATGTCAACATCCTTTTCAGAAATGCTTTCTCCCTTTTTTACAATGTTTGGGACTTTCTTGGAAAGGATCCAAAAAGGATGTGTGAGACAATCCGAGGAGTCTGGGCGGAAAAGAAAATCTGACAATCTAGTTTTACTAGAGCAATAAGCTTTCAGAAAACACTGGGCTAGCCTATGTGTTACCTTCTTCCCAGGCAATTCAGTAAGGTAAAGGTAAAGGTTTCCCCTTGACGTTACGTCCAGTCATGCCTGACTCTAGGGGGCGGTGCTCATCTCCGTTTCCTAGCCGAGGGAGCCAGCGTTTGTCCGCAGATGGTCTCCGTGGTCATGTGGCCGGCATGACTAAACACCGAAGTGCACGGAACGCTGTTACCTGCCCACCGAAGTGGTACCTTTTCATCTACTTGCATTTGCATGCTTTCGAACTGCAAGGTTGGCAGGAGCTGGGACGGCGCACGGGAGCTCACCCTGTGTGCAGATTCGAACCGGCGACCTTTCGATCAACCAGCCCAGCAGCACAGTGGTTTAAACCACTGTGCCACCTGCAGTCCCCAGGCAATTCAGTACCATACCATTAAAACTAAGCATTTTGTCAAGCAGTTCTTGACTAATTCCATCAAATGAAGGATGCAATTCCATGCCTATTTACTTTCAGTTTAATCCCACAATATGCAGTAGGGTTTATTCCCAGGCCAATATGCAGAGGTGTCAGTTCCTGCTAGAAGATCTCCTAATTTTAGCAAGACCCTGACACAGGACTTGGCATGAACCAAGACCAGGATGAAATAACCCACCTGAAGGGAACCCCTGAAAAAGAACCATAGAATAATAGCGTTGGAAGGGGCCAGGTGGAACTCCTTGCTCAATGCAGGACTCCAAGGTAAGCAACCCCAACAGATGGCTGCCCACCTCCCTCTTGAATGCATCCAGTGTGGGAGAGTCCACAACTACCCTAGAGGGATACTATGCTCAAGGAACCACCAGAATCAGTGGGGGCTACTGTGTCCCACAAGTGAATGGATCTCCCATCTCTAGACTCCACTCGGTGGTTACCAGGTTCTCAAGAATGGAAGTGATGCAGCCTGAAATGAAGCTGAAGCTGATGGTGTAGCGGTCATTTGGTGGGATCAGTGCAGACCTAAGATATGTTGCTGCCTGGAGTCCAAGTGGCATCCTCTCTGTTGCAGGTCCCTGTTACATCCTGACATAATCTTCTGAGATCCTTCCCACCCATGGAATCTCTCTCTTATCTGGGCGATGCTTCAGCTTCCCTAGGCCAAAGCTCAGTGGAACAGAGATATGCTGCATTCCAGATACACTCATAAGCTCCTCTGCTTTGAGGGAGAAATAACCAGGGAGCAGCTGATTGGCAAGGTCTCTGCTTGTTATCAGAGGGTGAGAAAGATGAGTAAGCTAGGGATGCACAAGAAACTCATCTTGGTTCCAGTTTCCCCTCAAGAGTTACCCAGTCTGTCCATTTCTGAGCTTGCAATGTGATTTGTAGCCCCCGCCTGAATTGAACAGCACGCAGAGGCTTGGAGAATTCGCAAAGGGGAAGGACACCTCCATTTCAAAGATATGCACCATGGATTCCTACATGTGGAAGAATATTCACTGAAATATGCATGGATTTTCAGGGCAAAAAGAGAGAAGAAAGGCTTTGTACTCGGATATGGACTCAAGTTGGAATGAGACAGAATTCAGGAAAGTACAGCGAGTCCAGGTTTTGCTGATTCACACATTCCCAGAATAAGGTGACCTGGCAAAATGCCATTGTCACCATCTGGAGCTGAATTGATACACTTGCATTTTGTACTCATCCAAAAGAAAAATGTTATACACGAAGCATTGCTTGGAAAACGGTCCTTTAACACTTGCCTGATCTCGTAGGCTAATAAGAGTTGTACAGGAGTTTAATTCACTCTAAAGGTAAGATATTGCCTGGATGGTTCTGAAGGCCAAAATCTGGCACTATTATTATTCCTTGCATTTATATCCCAGCTGTAGCCCAAGCTCTCCAGGTGGGTCACAACATTTAAGTCACCCATCCAGATCACAACCAGGCTGAACCCTGCTTAGCTTCCAAGCTCAGGCAGCGTCAAGCACTTCAGCCTAAATGGAAGATCAGGATGCAAGTTTTCTTGGGAGTAAAACTGACTGACTATTCTGGGACTTACTTCAGAGTAGCCACGCATAGGATTGTGCTGCATATACCTCCCCTCAATATATTTTTTTAATTCATAAAGAGAACACAGTGAGGCCGCAAGGCTACTGTTCCCTGTATAGAGAGACAACAACAACAATTTTAAAAAATCAAGTCCTATTTATGCAATTAGGAATCTAATAACCAAGAATAAATTAGGAAAACGATTCTCTTAATAGGATCGGCCTCTCTTCTGCAGGTTGAAGCCGATGGTGTTTAGACCTGCAAAGAGTCATGATGCTGAACTTGTCGGATCCTGCCAGTGACAGATTTCCCGTTGCTAAGGAAAGATCAGGAGGTCAAGCCTGGGGAGTTAACCAGGAGGTTGGCCAGACGGGACTAATTCCAGGGCACGCATTACACTCAGTCGTCTGGGCGGGATGTGAGAAAGCGCTCATGGAATCTGCCACGCTGGCCCTCTAAATTTAGTTACCTAATTGCAGGAATAACGTCGCGCAGAAGAGACCTAAGTGGGGCTTGGTGGAGCTTGGTGTGTGTTTCATTGTATTTTGGAAGTGAGGAAGTGACAAGGCAAGAGGGAGGGAGAGAGAGAGAGAGAGAGAGGGAGGGAGGGAGGTGAACCTTTTAAGGTAGATGTGTGTGTCCAGATACATTGTAAGCCGTCCAGAGGCATTTGCTATAGGATGAGATAAACATAAATAAATAAATAAATAAGAAATAAACAGAGGTGGTTATGCTGGACCGCAGTCCCTTCAGAGTTGCTGCCGGCCGTAACATCACCAGAAAGGTGTATAGCTCAGGAGCGCCAGAAGCACCAATTACTTGGGTTGATAGAGGAGAGTTAGCTGGATGGAAGGTACAGGGACAAAAGAAAGCCTGGCCCAGGGCATGTTGCTGCCTGAGGCAAGAACAAAATGGCACCCCTCCCATTGCAGGTACCAAGCCAGCTGGACAGGCAGTTGAATGTTCAACCGGACAGCAGGTGATAGGGCAGCGTCTTCCACCACCCCTGCAGGCAGCAGTCCAGCTAAGGGGGCAGAGGACAGACCTGTTGGCCTGCAGTTCTCCAGAACCTCGTTGCCGCCCCACAGTGCCCGTCTCCCAAGGCAGCTGCCTTGCTCTACTTAACTCCAGACATCAATGTATTTCCTGTTGATATTGGCTTCCCATGCATTTGACCAAAAGTTCGTTCCATCCAATGGGTCTGTATTTTTCATGGATTGTCAAGCATCTCAACTCTGTCATCCACTGATGGAAATATGTCTTCTTTGTTTGAAAAACAAAAAATCCTGCAACAACGTACAGAAGTTTCACTAGCGTAATACATTTTACATATTTTCTTTTAGTTCATTGTGTTATCAATGAGCAAAGCACATCTAAAAAGTATTATCCAGCCATGCTGAAGAAGTGGAAGATATATTAAAAACTGTGTATGTGTGTGTTTTAATGGTATATATATTAGGGTATTTTCTGATATTTTAATGTATCTATATGGTTACATATATGTACAATTATAGAAAATTTTTAAAAGTCTACCAAAAACCTCCTAGCCTGACTCCAAAACAATCCGTTCACTTCACAGAAATCTGAAGTCATTTGGATTTGATGTGGATAGCTCTAAAACTCCCAGCTTCACCACAAGAGTCCCTACGCTGAACCTTTTTCCGATTGTAGCATGGGGCAGGGCCTTCTTGAAAATGGCACCAACGTTTTATGCTTGTTCTCCCCTACTTTGAAAGTTACAGTTTCCCTGAACTGCCCTGGCTTTTCAATGTTGGACAAAGGCATACTAAAAATATATTTGATGGTTCTGCTGCCTGCGTGCATTTGCTCGTATTTTCCGGTTTTCAGTTTTTTTCTTCAAAGTATATATGCTGATTTGGGGGGGCTGCATGGATGCACGAAATGGAAAAAAGTCTATGAACACAGCAGTGTCTTGTAGTTCGAACGACTCAAACTTTGAATGTTTCAGAGTTCGAACTCTAAAGTCAAGATAAAATCACTCCGAAGTTCTAACGATGCTTCTGCGTTCGCACTGCACACACAGTGCAAAAATGTGGTCACTTTGTATACATCATCTGTTGTGTATCCAAGTGGTCTCGTGCTGTGAAACTTCTCTTGTGTAACACTAGTGCAGTAGAGTAAATGCAACTTTCATTTTATTACACAGTACATATTTACATATTTTATTAATTGTTTTCAAGTTTCAATTAATAATTTTGGCATGTGATTGTGTTATTTTTACCTTAAATTATGCATATTTGCTGTTTAAGTTTATTGAAATGGATACTGTTTAGGGTCTGGGAATGAATTAATTCACTTTCCATTATTTCTAACAGGGAAAGTTGATAGGACTTCGAATGATTCAGAGTTTGAACGGCCTCCTGAAATGAATTAAATTTGAAGTTTGAGGCACCACTGTAATTGCATCAAGAAATATAATAACCCTGGCAAGGTGGGACTTGACTTCATGCATTTTTCTATGGAATGTGGGAATGAACTGGCCACATCAAATAGCAGCTAAGACCCAAGGCAATGCTTTAGTGAGTCTTCATGTACTGTAATACCTTGTCATGGGTTATCATTGCTGCTGCTCTAACTGTAAAGCATATTGATTTTGAAACTGTATTTTATAAATGGGATTTTGATATAAATAGTACAAATAGATGAGTAAATAAAGAATGATCTTCAAAAGAAGCCGGGCTTGTTGAAGCGTGCGCTACACTCTTGTCGAGATGAGTCTTTGATTTGGCTGCAAAAGGGATACAACGGATAATAAATGCTGGTGAGGCTCTTCCAAAGGAGGTTGGAGTTCCAATATCAGACGCAGAACAGATGGATCCCAAAATGTCATAACGTTGATACAGCTCGGGTGCATGTACCGAAATGCAGAGATGAATCATTCCCAAACATCGCACGGTTACCCGAAACTGCAATGTGCTGAAACAGAAAGCTTGTTTGGTTCTGTTGCTACTGCACAATACAACGACTGCCAAACAGTGCGAGAAGAGATCTAGATGGCATAGGATACCTGCAGTGACATCCAAAAACACAGTCCTATGCTGCAGAATATATGCATGTGTGAAACTGTTGAGTGAATTTACTGCGGATCACCTGGGCTGAGTGCTTGCTGAGAAAGGATGCATAGAATCAGGCTGCATTTCAGTATCACACAGAGTTTAAGAAAGCTAATGCAAGGCCCTTCGTGCCAAGCATCTTAAAAATCATGCGCTGACAAAACCTATTGACAATGAATAAAAGGTATTGTATCTTGTTGGGATTTCTTTTATTATTAATAATAGTTGGATGCTGCCTCGAGCTTTTGGGGATAAGTGGGCCATTAATCGTGGGTATATATGCATTTATTTTGTGTCTTATTCAAAAAGATAACATTTTTTGGTATGAATCAGAAAAGGAAAGGGTGAGTGGGTGGGAGAAGGCCAGGAAAACAAGGTGATTCCGAACAGCCATTTTCACTGGTGATTAGCAGTTTTCTTCTAAACATTCCTGTCTAAGGACATCCTAAAAGTTAGGTGTTAGCATAATCCAAGCTGCATCTCTTTAGGATGGAAGAATAATTTATTCAGTTCACAGTTGAATGCAAGTTTCTTAATTTTGCACTTTTGAAAAATACTGGTCAGCTGAAACTTTGCTCCCCTTTAAAATTCACACTCCTCTGAATTTGGAAACCGAGTTCTCCAAATAAACCAAATGCATACAAAAATGTGCATGTTAGAGGAAAGTGCCTATGAAATTGGAAAACAATGCACACAAAAATGCCTTCAGTTTCCAGAGAACTTTAAAAATGTTCAGGATAAAACACATTTCAAATCAGAAAGCATTTCTAAATACTGGAAGAACTGAATTTAAGACTGGGGAAAAAGTGTGAAACAGAAACAAAAACTGATGGAATCGTTGAAAGACACCCAAGACTAAATCCCACTGAATTCAATGGAGCTTATTCCCAAATAAGTAGGGATCATATCAAAAGTCCAACATGCTGTTTCTAAAACTGGCAGCCAGATACTTCAGGGAGCCAACAAGCAAAGATATGAGTTAAGTCTCCACTGGTTCTGTATCTCCTGCTATTAGTCAAGGGGATGTTGTTTCCAGCTCTGGGGATTATATTGAACTCAGTGGGTTGTCCTGTTCGACTTGACCTACATAGGACTGATCTGCACAGAAGGTAAAGATCCGATTTCCACTCACACTGAAGTCCCAAGCATATTTATTCAGAAGCCACTGCCGTTACATTGCTTAGAATTTCTCCCATGGGAACAAGCCTTGGATTGCAGCCCCATCAAGGTTATTGGGAATTTGAACCCACAAAGCCTCACAGCAAAAGTCGCTAAACCTTGCTGCTTGCAAAAAGCAAAAATACACAAACAAAAATTCTAATTGTCTAAAATGCATGCAAAACACTGGAAACAAAATATAAAAATTGTAAACACTGGCCAAGAAACCAGAAACACACAAGCACAGTAAGTGTGCGTACCAAATGTAATCCCACAACCTGAAATGGATTGTTCGGAAGCTGAGAAGTCATTCTGTCTGTAGAAAAAGTGGCTCTGTTGCCTTCTGGTGTCCTGTTCATGGCTTCCTTGTATCTGTTCTGGATTGTATCCTACTCTAAAAGCTTTGATATTGGATGGGAACTTATAAGCAGCTTGGTGAACTAACCAGGTATCCCATAATGCTAGAGCTTTCACTGGTACTGATGCGATCTGTGACATGCATCACCTGGGCTGAAAATGTTTAGCCTGGTTGCAAATCTTGATATTCTAACACATGGTCTGATTGGATTAAATGACTTGAATAAAGAAACCTCTAGTAACTTTGTTAAGAATTTATATTGTGACTTTGAAGTAGACACTTGAGATCCTCAGATCCCTGTTATTTCTCTCTAATGCCCACAGTTTCAGGGGATGATTACAAGCCCAGGCGAGATGTACCAAACCAGGAGATCTGAGCGTGAGAGATTTCCTGCCCATTTTCAATTGGATGGTCAGAGTGTATGTGCAATTCACACATCTTTTAATCCCAAATTAAAATTTTGGAAATAAACACCCCAAAGCCACATAGCTCTAGAGCAGTTTGCAGAAAACAGTCCATTCGAGCAAGTCATACAAAGTTGCGATTTGCACAGACTATGACTTGCACAAATGATTCTGCACCAGTAAAGCTTTCTGTGAGGTTTTCTGCTGCTTATGTCCACCAATTTTATTTGTGGTTTTAAAAATGAACAAATCAAGGTGCCTCTTAGAGAAGGAGGTTTGTGTACTGGCTTGACTCCCGCCATCCTGAGGCAGGACCAGTGCAGGGCTAAGGAAGCGGGACTCGGTGGGTTGAAGCAAGACAACCTGAGCCTTGCACGTCGCTAATGTGAGGGATCTGAGTACAAAGATGCAATTACCTCTCCTCCCTGATTTGCTTTTATACATTGTTTTCATTTGAAATGCTGCTGTGGCTTCAGACCTCCTTATTTTTCTGGCCATGTTGACATATAATGTTGGGGGAAAATATGTAGAGCCGAAAAAAGCCAGTGTTTTACGAAATTGCATGGTCTGCCTTTAAAAAAAAAAAAAAAAGATCCTTATGATTCACAGCTACTTTAATAGTTAAAGCATCCCTTACCTGTGTTAAGCGATCCTAAATTAGGAGTGCCTGGAGAGTCACGGCCAATTAGTGCCAGCAATGCTGGACTAGATGAAACAAGGGTTGAAACAAGGGTACCTGGGTCACATGACACAGCTGGGTCATCGTGGGTCACATGACATGGCTGTCTCATCCTGGCAGGTAGAGCAGGCAAACCTTTCATCTCTACATCACCTCCTGTCCCCAATTAAGAAGCTCAGAAAAATGCCTCCAAGAGAATTTGGCATTAAATACGGGATTCTTACAGCTAATGTGAGGCAGCTTGGTCTTTTGGCGTGAGGCTTTGAGGCTTCCTAGATGGGGAGAAAAGTGCTAGGCCATCAGTGATGGATGGCTGGTTTATTTATTGATAAGAAAACAGTCCCAGTCATAGGTGTCAGTGTTGCCATTAGAGCATGGGACCGTCAGTGTCCGTATTGGATTTATGGCAACATTTCCCTCAAGATAGTATAAGAACAACCTCAAAGCCTATCTGGGTGATCATAAAAGCCTTAACTTGATCATAGCCAGGCGTTTCGTCAGTTAGGGAAAAACAAGGGAGTTCCTCAGATCCTAAACAGAAGAGAGGTATTTCAAGATCAACTCACAAAGCAGAATGGAGTGAGAGAAATAATTCTTGTGTAACAGTCATAGGATTCTAGATATTTTAAAGCATAAAGTTGTTATAATAATTTATCATGATAATTTAGATATGCAGCATTATTATTTGGACACACTGATTTAAAATGGAACTATAACTTTAGGAATGTACATGTATGAAGTAAAAAAGAATCTAATGCTGGGAACAATTGATGCCAAAGGAAGAAGGCGATGGCAGAGGATGAGGTGGCTGGATGGAGTCACTGAAGCAGTCAGTGAGAACTTCAGTGGACTCTGGGGGATGGTGGAGGACAGGAAGGCCTGGAGGAATGTTGTCCAAGGGGGCACGATGGGTCGGACATGACTTAGTGACTAGCAGCAACAACAAAACATGTTCAGCAATTCCCCTTAAATTAAACCCCAGTTTTAATAGAAATTCCTGCCCTGTCAGTAAGTGGACACATTGAGGGATGCCTGACAACCCACAAATGCAATGTGTGACTCCAAGAACAGCCCTGTTCAGCTACCCTCCCACTAGCCCCACCTTCATCATGCGCTCTTGGCTCATTTCTACAGCCCTGGGTGCATTAAAGCCTGACCCATTTGACCATGTTCCCCACACAATGCTGAGTGCTGGAAACTTGTGCAGTCCATGCCTTTCTTGACTCTGTGCAGTTATATCGGGGCATTGCACCTCCTTCAGGCTGAGGACTGAGTTCACTGGCTGGGAAGCTCTTGGGGACTGCACTGAGGCAGCAGGTGGAGCAGAAGGAAAACGGGCAGGGTCCAATGCAAACATGGCAGGCTGAGAAGACCAGCATGGCTTTGATTAAAGCTCTTTGTGCCAGCATGGCTTATAATATGCCTAACCGAGATTTTTAATGAGCATTCCTGAATAGAAAGATGCCCTCAAGACTTACAGCACCAAAGCTGGGAGACCACCCATTAGGGGAAAGGGCTTGGCCTTCCAGGGGACCCCAGAGGGCCGAGTCTGGTCCACAGGATGTAAGTCCAACACCCTGATGTTCATCTCTATCTCAATAGCCTTTCAGAGTTTTCCCTCATTCCCCAGACTCCAGTCTGCTTTCTCAAGGCCTTGCATCCGACTTCCGGGTGAGCATGTGGACCATTCACATGGGCATCTGTCCAGGAGGAGGCCTGCGCCAAACGCGGTGCAAGCATTGGCCCGCTTCCACTCACATCAGCTGCAGCCTTTGTTTGTGCTGCGTGCACTATGGAAGAAAGCCTCCAGTGGAGCAACTGGAGTTCCATGCACACCTGGGGACCTCCTCTTGGCTCCGCTCGCTTTCCCACATGAGGTCTGAGCACAAGAAGTTGGACAAAAAGCAGAGGGCTGGGCTCTGGGGCAGATCCTCGCACCTCTCCTTGCTCATATCAGGTTTCTGAGGCACAATTTAGACAGAGGAAAGTTTTTCCACTCATTGTTGGTCCTTTTCCTAACTAAACATTCACCGAGTTGCGCCCTGAGGCTCATGTTGGTAGAAAAGAGAAAACACCTGGCAAAGAAACCTCTATGAACAGCTCAAATAAGTGGCCATCTGCTGATCTCATGGATGGGACGCATGCTCAGATAAGTCAAGTGAAGGACAATCTGCAGGACTTTGGCATCCTGCATGGCAGTGCTGTTGATTATATTTAATGCTCAATGGCCACGATGCTTTGCATTCAAAGCCCCTCAATATCTCGTTGCAGTCATTCTGTCAACCCCAGCGGATTCTCAGTTGCTTGGTGAGAAGGGAGTGAAGAGTATTCCCTTCGTGAAGAATAAATACAACATGGGGAGTTTGGAGTAGGGGAATTCCTTCTGGCTCTCCTTGGGAATTAAGAAAAAAATGCTTGATTTTTCTTAGCATCCCTTCCTCACCCAGAAACAATCAGCATGCAGTGCCCTGGTGAATTCAGGCTTTCTGGAGGTGAGGTAGTTCAGCAAGGCCGTTTGGTGACTTTGGAGAGCACTGGCAATCACCGAAGAATCAATGGGGCAGACAGGGTGACACCTGCATCTTCTCTTTCTGCAGATCCCACCGTGGCTTTCACAGGGCAGGAAAACACCACGGAGTCCATTTCAAAGGTGGCTCTAGTATGGGCAGGCAAAGGGAAGATTTTTTTCCCCCTGGCTGAGCCAAGAAATTGAACAGCTTGGCCAAAATCAAATGCAATGATTAGGTTTCACCTCTTTTTCCAGGAAGGCAGAAAAGCCGCCTGTGCAGCATTTCTCAATTAGGCGGTGCAGTGATGGGGAAAACTGACTTTGATTCTAACGGGGCAGCCCTGAGGATGGTTCTTTTGCAATGCATTCCATTTGATTCAATGGGGACCACGGTCTAATAAGGGGACTAAGGGCTCAAGAGTGCCTGAGTATTTTCTTTGCACAAAGCATGTGATTCTTTTGCAAAGTACATATTTATTTATGCAAAGTACATAATCCTTTGTGCAAAGTATACAAAATACATTTTTGTGTAAAGTATGTATTTCTTTGTGCACAGCATGCAAAGCAAGCAAAGCTCACAAGCCACTTGCGCTGAAGCAGAACTCTGCTTGCACAGTGAGTTCCTGGGCAGTGTGCATACAAGCCAGCTTCACACACTCACTTGGGCTCACTTCTGGCTGGACACCCATGTGAATGCTCAGTGCAAGGCAGACTTAGGGCAGACAGAGAGCGGGCTGGAGTCTAGGGGCTGAGCTGAGGGCAACCGACAGAGTTCTTGCCCAGTGCTAATTGGAGGTTTCCTTATACTGAGCCAAATCCTTGGTCTGTCTAGTCCACTGTTGCCCTCACTGAGGGCCAGTAGCTCTCCAGTACGTCAGGCAGGAGGGATTTCCCTGTGCCACCCTGTGCCAGAGTTCCTGTCTGGGACCTTCTGCATGGAAAACAGGTGAGTTGCAGCACATGCATTCTGAGCTGGCCGACAAAGCACACGAGACAAAACACGCAAAGGAAGAGAAAGATCAGAGCTTGGTCTTCTGAGATACAGATGCACCGCCATTCACAAGTGCACATAAGGGTGTCTTCGCAATGGAGGCCAAGAATAGCACTCGAATCTCCAGTATTTGTAAATTAAATGAGTCACAATGGTTGGAATGAAAAGGAGCTTGTACGATCGTTGCATGGAAATGACTCCCTTCCATTTTGTACGAACATCCTCTGCATTCAGAGATGAAGGCTGGAGGTGGAAGATGTCCTTAGGTTCCACACGGATTTGCATCTGTCCACCCCATCCCACAAAGCCTTGCTAACTTATAGCAATCTCATTACAAAGCAAAAGTTTGGAAAAACTGATTTGGTGTGTTCTTTTTTCTGGCTGCTTCTTACAGTCTCCGAGGTCATAAAGCTTCAGGACAGGGGCAGCTTCCTGACAGCTCTGTCTCTGCTAAATGAGGCTGAGCAGAGAATCCGTCTCCTCCTTCCTTGGCACTGCAGGGCTGTCGATACAAATTGTGTGTTGTGCCTAAGAGCGCAAGATAAATCGGGGGCTGAATCCAAGAAAGTGCAAAGAAGGCACATGGCTCTTTGCAGCTGCCCTGAGGGCCCAGTTCTTTCCCCAAAGCATCAGTGGCAAGCCCTCTTACAAACATCCCCTGTTTCAATCATTTTTTAAGCACTTGGCATTATGGCTGGCTCTGTTTCTGGGGTTCCAGTAAAGCCCTGGATACCCTTTTTGCAAAATGCATGGGTGGAACTCAGCCCGCAGGGGATCCAGCACAAAGCGTGAGCATTCCTGATGCAGCATGAATGTGTGTAGCCTTCACTTTGCAAAGGAATCCGAATCCTCCACCTCTGAAGTGATCCCCTGGGCTTGGGTCAGCCAGGAGGCTAACACATGTGCACCATCTCTCGGCATCCCATAGCAAGCCCCTCGTGCGGGACCATGAGGTAGAATCCAGGCTTCAGAGCAATTCTAGGAAGCCAATTAACAAACGAATGCTTCCATGGGGAAAGAAAGGGAAACCTCCAGCAATGCTGCTGATAGATATTTTGTGCTCTGCTGGAGGGCACTGCTGGAGAACTGCACAGTGCATAGGGGAAGTAGCAAAGCCTACAAGTGTGACAACACCGAAAAGGGAGGGAGGGAGGGAGGGAGGGAAGAAACACACTTGTGGTGCCTTTCCTTGAACCCTCACCTAAGCAAGTTAGATTCTCCACCCAAAATACAAAATGGCAGCTCCACACAGGAATGAGCAAAACGTGTTTGAACTGGACCCTGCGTCAGTGTGCAGGCTTCATCTGGCCCACTTTGCATGGAATGTCTTGTATATTCCCCCAAATGTACCCATTAATTGTGTGCATCCTTGAAAGGTGCACTTTGTTCTCCCACTGATTGTACATATGCTTCAACTATATGCATTTCCAGGCACCACGTTCATATGCATGCATGACGCAGAAGGCACTGTCCTTGGTCCACCAATCACAACAACTTCTTCTAAGCATCTGATATCAGAGGATGGGATTTTTCCATGTTAGGGTTGGTTGCTTGTTTGTTTTTTAAGAACAGGCCCTGATGGCATTATTGCTAATTGTTTTTAACAGCTTCAAATGGTGTTAATTTTTTATATTAAAGGCTTTAAATTATGTTTTATTGTACCACAAACCACCAGGAAAGCATTGACTATTGAGTGGTATTCAAAATGTATAAATGCTTAGAAAAATGGAAGGGTTTGTTTTCTACCAACCTCTGATGTTTTAGATTTTATATCAAATCTCCATTTCTCCCTCCCCTGAAGCCACCTGGGCACCTAGTGCCAGCAACGGGAGCATACAGGGTGTTCCTCATGAGTCTTTGGCCCAGAACAGACCCAGTGTCCCTTTGGATGAGAACCTAGAATATAGTGAGAGCATAGGATGTGTCTGAAGTTGGAAACACTTTCCAGAATACCAGCCACCATGAGGAAAACCACTGTCCTTTTCTCTTTGAAGACCCCTCAGGACCATTTTTAGACTTGTGTCTATGAGAGAGAGAGACAGAGAGAAAAGGGAACGTATATATAAAGCATCCCCAGTAACACCCCTTAGAACTAGGCCGAGGAGAACTTTTTCTGTTACTATGGTGATGATTCCTGCAAAACTCTTTAGGTTGACTGATGTGTAGAAGAAGAAAAGCTTTGCAGAGAGACACGGGGGATTTCACAGCGTGGATGTGGGTTACCTAGACTTATTTGGAAGAAGGAAACCCGTGAGAAATCCATTCCGCAATGATTCATACTCTTGACTATCGCCACACCTTGTGTTGTGGCATCCTTCCCACATGGATTGTTCAATGGGAGGGTGACTGGGGGGTGGGCAGGAGAAAAAAAGCAGCACATTTGCTAAAGTTGGGAGTCCCTTAGGAATCTGTCTCTTTTTCCATCACAGATTAATTTGCACTTCAGCCTCGAGACGAGAAATTTACTCCATCAGTTCTCTTCACGGATGTACTCACTTGGCACCTGCTGGAACCAAGTATAGAACTGAACACAATTTCAAGTTGGAAATCCAAACATTTCTGAGCTTGCAAAGTTAGACGGTGTGCACTCATCTGTAAACTGTGCAAAGAGTGCAAAGAGCACGTGCATTTCTAATGTGTGTACTAACACGCTGTAGTTGCTGGGAGCCTGTGTGCAAAAAATGGTACATATTTGAAGGAGGCACACAGATATGCTACATGAAGCATGTGCTTCAAAACAGGCAGGGTTTGGTTTGGGTTTTGAGGAAGAGAACACCAGAGGCTGGGCAGGTGGTCTAAATGTCCCCATGCAGCCTTTTCTTGGATGTTACTATAGTCCCACGCATGTTATTTATTCATTGAAAGGTTCCATATCCCACCCTTCACAGTGTCTCAGGGCTGTATATCTTCCACATGATCCATTGATGAATCAGCTACAAAATCATCTTCAGGTATGATTTTTTTTCCTTTTTGCAATTATCTCTGAGGAGGAACCTCAACCTTAAATTCACTGGACATCACTTAAATTATTAGAGTTCATCTGTCTGTCTTTCTTGTCTGTCCTCCTCCACCTTCAGGTTCACCCCCATGTCTTGTATTTCTATTATTCTCCCTATTCCCTCCCTGTTAGGAGTATCTTAAACCCAAGAATCAATAAGTGGGCAAGTCACAGACCTTCAGCAGGAATAATTTTCCCCTTCAATGATGCAGCAAGGTACTCCTCCACCAGGAGTGCTTCGCAGCCCCCTTTTGGTCATGCAGCCCCCGAAGCGCCTTCTTTGTTTCCTTTCTCCTGGCTGAAATCATGTCACTCTCCAATGCAGACGCCACGCAGCCTCACACGCTTCACCGGTTCCCTGTCATTCAACTTTTCCTGAAAAAGCACAGGCACCCAAGCGTGCCTCTGAGATCCAGAGCCACCTCTTCCGGACCACAGCAAAGGACATCGGGAGGCATGATGAGAAACTGAGCACAGCCTACCCATTTTCTAGCTTCTGGACCCACTGCAGCTCTGCATGCAATCTGCAATAGTTTCTGTATAGCCTGAAGTCCTACACATGTTGTGAACTGCCCAGAGAGCTTAGGCTGTGGGAGGTATAGAAATCTAATGTCATCATCATCCTCATCATGATCAAAGTCTGTATTTGCAACATTATTCACCCCCCAGAGAACTTTATATTTGAATAATACCCATGAAAAATGCATACTGCTGAAAAATGTGCAAAATATTCTTTCATCCATGAGAGAAGAATGCCTATATGTCAAAGCTGCGCTCAACTGATGCACAGATTTAGCAAAACATACAGAACTTCATGGATTTTCATGGATACCCTAAAAAAAAATCTCCATTTGATATGGAACGGGCTCAGAACATGCCTGAGATGGAATCTGGAGAACATTCAGCTTGAATTTGGCAACTCCCAGGTCTCTGGACCCTGGTGTTCCCGCAGCACCTGGAGGCAGTGCCGCTGTCCGGTCTTGCAGGAACAATGGCCAAGGCATCCTTAGTGCATCTCCTCATTCTGCCTTCTCACCACCACTGTCAGCAGCCTCTATGTGTCCTCAGGTTCTTTCTCCACACGGCTGCCCTGGCTCACTCGAAAGGCCAAGCCAGCAGCCATATCCATGGGGGCATCTTAGTTATTTATTTAGGAAATTTATAGGCCGTCCATTACTGTCATCTCTGGAAGGCTTACAATATATTATAAATCCTAAACAAAATAAATTGACTACACCATGACATGGTTAAAATAAATCAAATGAATAATTATACAATTAAAATGAATTAGCTTTAAAATATTGGTCAAATAAAAAGGTCTTGACCTGGTGCCGAAAAACATATAATGATGGCGCCGGGTGGACCTCTCCTGGGAGCGCATTCCATAGGCGGGTGCCACCGCAGAGAAGGCCCTCCTCCGGGTACTCTGTCTCCTGACCTCTTTCAAAGAGGGTTCCTGCAGGAGGGCCTCTGTTGCCGATCTCAGGGGGCGGGTGGGCAAGTAGGGGGAAATGCCCTTCCTCCGCTTCACCATCACCACTCTTTGCTGGAGAGGCAGGGGAACAAGCTGGTTGCTGTGGTGCTGAGGAGGACCACTCCAGGCTTCTTACCGGTGGGCATCTGCTGGCGTACGATCCCTTGTCAAGTGCTCGGCCATGCCTGCCTTTGAGGACCACCCTGGCATCAACACGGGTGTACATATGGCTTATCATAGAGCCATACAGATGGGAGGGGCCTAGCAGGTCATCGGGTCCAACCGACTGCTGAATGCAGGACTCAGGTCACCCATCCAGAGTTCCACCAGGCCTGACCCTACTTAGCTTCCATGATTAGGCACTTCAGGCTATATGGAAGCTATATGGGAGTCATCTTGATGCTGTAACATCTAGGGATGAGCACATGTGTCCCTTTTGCTTCCTCCTGCAATCTCTCTGTGCATTTCTCTCTCTTTCTGAGCATTCCCTCCAACAGGGCAAAATGAGCAATTTCATGCTGTAGTCCATGGTGGAGAAGTGCACGTTCTGGGAGTACACATTTTCCAACACACGTTCTTCCTGGATGAAAACATGCTGCTGCCCCAGCTAGAGGGAAACAGAAGCTCTCAGATGAGATTTGAGGAGGAATTCTTCCATGAGCTCAAGCATCACATGCTCACCCTTCCCTAGATGTTGGGACCTGTCTCAGCATCCCATTGTTTGAACATCAGGGACCAAGCCTAGGAGCTTTTTCATGCAAAACGTGAAGGGCCCCTTCCCAGAGCTGCTCCTTTGAGTCACCCAAACTCGTGAAGTCCATTCCCCAGGGATTCCATGCCACATCTAGGGATACATGAGGGATTCATTTCAGTCGGTTTTTGATAAGGGTTTGCCCTGGTTGCACCTTCCTAGCAAACACAGCCTAGGACACAAACCACCATTTCCGCTCCTACAACATAATTCACGGGTCAAACATTATGTACTCAAGCACATTCATATATGTGAGAATTGTGCCTGAAAAAAAGGGCATCCCTTGGAAAAATGTGTGCAAGTACACCTTAATCCATGGGACAAAGTACCTCCATTTAAATGCGTGCATAATGGATACACACAAGAGGAACAAGGCACATGAAATTATGGGCAGATTTTCACATGAGACAAGCCAGCATTTGCAGATTGATGGAGATGTGAGTTAGAATTTATTTGTTTGTTTTTAAAACTTTTCTAGACCATTGTATTACCGAACTCGCAGGACGGTTGAACATTACAAAATGTAAAAAATTTAGAATAAAGTGTCCTAAAATTCAACTGATAATAAAACCCCAGTTGAAACAGTCAGGTCTTAAAACATTGGGAAAATAAGGAGGATTTGGCCTGGCGCTGAAAAGAATAAAGTGACGGCACCAGGCGAACCTCTCTGGGGAGCGCATTCCACAATTGGGGTGCCACCAAAGAGAAGGCCCTTCTCTGGGCAGTCACACTCCTAATCTCCTTCAGGAAGGGCACCCGGAGAAGGGCATCTGTCCCAGATCTTAAGGGGTGGGCAGGCACATATGGAAGGGGGCACTTTGAGTTGTAGTTGGGAGAATTTGGTGAGCTCCAATGCAGTTGTTTGGCACTTCTTTAACCAGAGTGCAGTATACTATTTGCTTATTGTCACAGAACAGAAAAGTGTGTGATAACTTAAAAGGCAAACTTGGGGGAGGCATAACCTCTGGCTACTTTAGGCTTAGACAACAGGGCTTAGAAGACATGCGCATTTGCTACACTTTTAAAGTGTGGCCATCGTATTTTTCTTCTAATCTTTTCTTACAAAAAGAAAGTCAAAAGGTCGGGTTTATCTGACAAGTGGGCAGGGTCGTTCTTTCATGTTTCATCTCTGTACAGCCCAATAGTCAAAGCTCTCAAGGTGGTTCAGAAAAATTACACACGACAAAGACACAATAGCAAAAACATAGCATATATCTTTGACATACACCATTAGAAAATAGTTTCAAAGCTATCCAGAAGGTATAATACAGTATGGAGATCTGGGACATTAAAAGACGCACATAGGCTGCCGAATGCCTGGAAGTGCTGTAACTTCACCTTGAGTCCTTCTCTGTGGAAGAGCTGCCATTGCTTGGCTATCACGATTCCCTAGCAAAGCCTGGACTCCAGGAAGCAGGCACACAGTCAGTGGGGGAAGAGGCAGCGCCCTTGAAGGAAGACTCCACAAAACCTGGGGATACGTGTGGGATCTGCTTTGGGGTGGCACTCTGTCAGATGCCCTGGGTTTGGTTCCCCAGACTTCAGCCCACTTCCTTTCATCCACCAGTCAGACTTTCTGGGAAGTGCACTGAGTGGTTCCCACCTGGAATTGAGTCCCACACAACCACTGAGCAAGCAGGATCCCTCTTCTATGTGCATACCTTCCCGCCTTTGTTTGTGCTACCGTTGGGACAAAACTCCATGGAATCTGCTCCTCTAGCACCTGTGGACTTTCTCCTGCACTCAACCTGATCTTGGAAACCAAGCTGAGCTGAGAAGAAACCTGCAAACACTCACAGAATGAAGGTTACACAACTGGCAGCCCTTTCTTGCGTCATGTACAGGAGCACAAACAGTCCGCTGCATGTGAGCTGGAAGAGGGGTCCCACATATTCCTTACCTCCTCTTTTATCTTTTAGCACTTGGTTTTAAAAATTTCAAAGCATGCCTCTGGCATCTAACTAGATTCCACCTTGCCAGCTTCCAATTTACATTCCAGAAGGAAGGGAATGAGACCTCTAGGATGGAATGCAGTTGAGCACAACCAGGTTTACTGTTAATAATTTGTCTGAAGCTCATGGCCCTTTTGGAGCTCTGCAGAGATGCTTCCGAATCACATGGTCCCTGCTGCACGCAACCAAGAGGGGATTTGCAGCCCACCTAAATGTCAGGGGCCGGGAGACTGATGAAGTTTTTAAACCTTCATTTGGGGATCTCTGATATAATGGAAGACAGTAATTATTGGATACCTCTGAGATCCTGCTCTTTGGATGGAAGAGGTTTATCATAAAGCTATTAACTTTGGAAAGGGAATGCAAGACTTTTGCAAGTCTCTTTGCTCCCAATTTAGTTTTTATTTTATTTTGTGGTTTAAAAAATGGAGAGAAAGAGGCAGTTTGCAAGGGGGTTCCCTGAGGTGTATTCTTTTTAAAAAAATATGCTGAGCCAAGTTATGGAGTGAGAGAGAGAGAGCCTCTCCGCAAGCATATCACAATTGCTAATGCTTCAGCCTTACGTGAAAATTACCTTCTTGGTAATTAATCCTGTCTCACAGGAGCATTAAGGGGCAGCTGCCGTAGGAAAGTGAAACCCTTGCAAAACTCTGCTAACGCTTCCAGAATTCATACATCATGGCCTTCCATTTGAAAACCTTTACAATTCCATTGGGACAGTTTGTGAATGATGATTTTGTATTGCAGTTGTGTAATGTCCAATGTCAGGATGTGCATATCAGCAAAACTAGAGCTCAATGAAGTTCTCCAAATGAAGTTCTCCAAATTCCATGCTAAAGTTCCTTCCAACTCTGGTCCATAATGGACTGCAAACATCCTTTCTGCTTGGAAATGTGTATTTATTTCTGTGCGTTTTTCCAAACATATACGGATCAACTGTGCGCATCTTTGAAATACAAACATTCTTCTTCCATTAAAGAGTGTTTGTTTGCATTTTTCAAAAGTTCACATTTGCTACATGTTCATTTTTCAAATGCTTACTGTCAAAAGCATTTTGGGAGGTTCCTGTATCACATGGCAAACTCAGAAGTGTATGGACTAAGATTATAGATTGCACCGAAGTCTCTCTTCAGTCCAGAAGGTCTGAAGTCAAAACCAACCTGGAACAACTTCCATAGATCTAGCTATTCAATATGCACCGTGCTGATTTCTAACACCACTGGGGCTGCTCAGGGGAGGCTGTGGACCCCGATGTCAAGGCAGTTTCTTATCCACTGTAGCTTTTCTTTTCAGCTTTATCAGTACTACCCACGGAGTTCCACTGAGCTGAGCCTGTTTTGGAGATGGATTCAGCACCATAGATAGATTCCATGTGGCTCCTAGAAAGCTGAAAAGAGGACCTGTGATGGATGAGGTGTCCACTAGCAAAGGAGTCACAGGATTCCCCTGGGCTGTAGCTAAAGGGAGCTTCTGAAACATCCCCTGAATTGCCAGGTCTATCTCTACCCCTTTTACTTCTGGTGATACAGAGAAAAGCAGATAAGTTGGGCTTGTTCTGGCTGTGAGCCTGGAGCCACCAGGTGCAGAGAGTAGCTCTGAGGAGCAAAAGACATTCCAGAGGGGGGATGAGTTCAGCCCCTCACCCTTCCTGGGAGCAGAATTTGCTCCTGCCCCCTGAATCCCCAGAAGACAGCTGTGCTTCTGAGCTCCAGCAAGTGAGCCACCAGCACCTTGGAAGATCAGGGCAGTCTTGAGGTGTGCTCCCAAAATGCATCCCTGCAGCTCCAACCCACATCACCCAGAATCAGGTTGGTCTGTGCTCCCTGTCCTAGATGGGTAAGGTCTGGCATTTGTCCAGAGGCAAGACCACCGCCTCCTTCTGACTTAGCTACGGGGTTGTCACCGTAGTCTGGAATGGTGGCGATTGAACTCAGAACCAGCAGCTTGGTCCTTGCCCAGGCTCTTGGGCTCATTTCTGATGACCCATCTCTATCTTGCTGGGCCTGACACCATCCCGTAATGGTGACAATAGCAATGGGTGGGGGTGGGATTCTGTCCAGTTGTTCTTTCGGAAAGACATTGGATCTTTCCTTGACCAAAGAATGGTGCAGTCCTACCTGGGATGGCTGTCCTCTTCCATGGAGCATGCAGCTTTGGGTGGGAGAACATGGAGTGGTGAGGGAAGAGGGGGAGCCCTGCCTAGCCTGCCAGAGCAGCCAAACCAACCCAGTTGATCAATGGGGTGACATTTCTCAGTGTCACCCCATTCATTCCTCTCCCTCCTAAAGCAGCATCATAAACCAAACTGCCAACTGCAGAGCAGAAAAAATGCATCTAGACAATATACTTTTAGGTGGCAATCCTATGGCTATTTTCCAGAGAGTAAGTTCCATTTCACTCAGTGGAGCTTGCTTCAGAGTAGACATCCAGAAACAGAGAAACAGAGCAAGTCAGAAGGGGTCTCCTGGGCCATCTAGTCTGACCCCCGGCTCCAGCTGGCTCTGCTCATGACACGCCTACCCCGTGCACGTTCAGCCTATCCTTGAACACCCGCACTGATGGGCCTCAATCACCTCCCGGGGAAGCCCATTCCACGCCCTCGGGGTCCTAACTGTCAGGAAGTGCTTCCTGGCATCTAAATGGAAGCTTGGCTCCCTGAGCTTAGCTCTGTTGGAACACGTCCTGCCCTCCCTTGCAAGGGAGAACAAGTCTCTACCCACCTCTGTGTGACACCCCCTCACAGACCTATATGCTGCTTGCAATCTTTCTAGGAGGACGGGAACTCAGCAAGCAGTCCAAGGGTTTGAGCGTTTAGGCGTCGCCTTGTGAAGGCAACGTCCAACATGCCAAACACCCTTTTGAGAGCGGTGGGCCTGCTGTGTGGCTGAAGGACCCAAGAGGCTTAGGGAGACGCAGTTTTGGAGGCCGGGCTGACGAGGGGCTGAGGATGACGCAGGGATCCCTGAAGGCAATGGACTGGCGACTCATGGGCCCAGAGCTTTTATGGAGTGACACTGATCCTCCAGACTAGGCCATGACATGGCAGGCAGGTCCGGAACCAAGCCTTGGGAGAGGTCATCCTTTCCCATTGCTCTCTCCCTCTTCCTTCTGTATGCAGTGGTCCTCTGGTGGAGGGACAGATGACGTATCCCTGATGGTGAGCTTCTGAAATTCAGTGGAGGTCTGCAAACATCCCTGGCATGGACGAAGACCTCCATCCCACCCATGGTTCAGCATCTGAGTGATCCTAGAGTGTTGTAAAGTAGTATTTATGTAATGCCTATTGGTTCACTTGAGCACTGTTTCCCATCCTGATGGGGAACACTGCAAGATGGATGAATTCCCCTTGAAGCTTGAGCAATTTGCATCATTCTTTCTTGCCACAGGAGAATTTGAAAAGACCAATTTTGCTGTGTTGGGGAAAGGGGGGCAGCGGTTGTCATCCAGCTCTCATTCATAAGCAGATTGCATTGTGTTTCCTTTGCGTGGTTCCAGGCTAAAGGGCTTTAACTTAGACAAACAGTACGCATGCTTCATTAGCTTTATGGCATTCACGTATCTGAACAGTTAAGCACAGTCATTCATTCAGGTGCCAGTGAATGCCATCTTGATGTTTCCTTCAAGTGAGCGTTGTAGATTTGCACTTTCTGACTCTCTCCGCTCACTCGCCTGAATTTCTCTAAAGCCGGGTTTTGCAGAAGCTATCACTGTATGTTTGCTCAAGTGTGGAGAGGGGAGCTTCCAGGAGCACCACAGGGGAGGCAAAGGAAAGAGTTGAACAATCTGTGGTGAGATCCAGAAGAAATCAAACCTGAATCATTTCCCCCCAGCAAATTCTCCAGCACAAATGTACGAGTGCATGCCATTCACATGTCTACAGGAAGAGAAGAAATGCAGTGTCAAGCGAGGGCCAGCAATGCTTAAACTCTTACGGACCCTTCAAGAAAATGGGCCAGGAGGGCCCCAGTTTTTAGCAGCAGTGGTTCTGCTTGGTTTTCCCACCAGTCCATCTCCAATTTTACCCTCCTCTCAATTTTATCCTCACAACATCAACCTTGTGGGGTAGGTGAGGCCGAGAGCCTGTGACTGAGCACCACTGAGTGCCATGACTTAGTGGGGACTTCTGAGTCCTAGTCCACCACTCTTAACCACCACACCTGTCCTCAAAAGGACGACAGTTGGAACAGCCTGGCAGCCCCCTTTAGCTGAGCCAAGGGGCTTCTTGGGCTGCATTTACATCGAAAGAACACCGTCCAATTAATAAATCCCAAAGAGACCTGAATCAAGCCCATGCACCCCCAGTAGATATTCTTTACCTTCTTGGAGCAGAAGGAAGAAATATAAATTGTCGATCAAGTATGGGACGTACAACTCATTTTCTTCTTGCCGGAACAATTCTTACACAAAGTCTTAAAAAGTCGTGATATTCTACTTACAGCCTTGTTTTAAAGACGCATTAATGACATGATAACTACTTCATACACTAACCTGATTATAAAACTTGGCCCTGTTTGCAGTTGATGATTTTTAAAAAATCCAACAGAAGTCTGCTGTTGCTTTCTGTACTGTGTACTTTTTTAACGCAACTACATTCCATCCCATTTCCGAGCCAGTCTGTGTTGTTTCCACTATGTAAAATTTAGCACACACATCCCTACACAGTTCTGCTGCTATACATTTTGGGGGGCAAGCGATTTCCCCTAAAATATGCCTTTTGGGGCACCTTTCCTTCAAAGTACACTTTTGTGTCTGGATCATTTTGATAAGAGAACAGCATCAAGACATTTGGAGAAGTGAGCAAGACCCAGGAGAATCACATTCAGGTTCATATCTTAGCTGGGGAGCTCAGACTGGTTGGCTCATAATCAAGCGTGCAGCATCCCGGACTAGCAGTGCGATCCTAAAGCATCCGGATGATGCAGGTGGTACAAGGGCCATCTGTCACTGCGCTGAGCAAGGCTAACTCCCAGGTCTCTCGCAGCCTTTTAAAGTCACCCACCCAGAGAACAGGGTGATTGGGCCGATTAAACATGTAATGAAGATAATAAAAAATAGCCAGCTGAGCTTGGGAAAAGGGTCCAGTCTCATCTTGCCTGCTGTTCCCATGATGGCCAGCCTGCTTTTCGTAGAAAATCCAGAAGCAGGATATGAGTTCAAGAACATGCTCCACCCATGTTCCCCAGCAACTGGTATACGTGGGCACTATTTCTAGAGACCCAGTGTGCTGCAGTGGTTAAGATGGTGGGACTGGAATTCAGGCGACCTGGGCTGTAGTTCCTGCTAGGCCTTGGAGCCAGCTGGGTGACTTTGGGACAGGCACTGACTCTCAGCCCTGCCTACCTCACAGGGCTGTTGTTGTGAGGATAAGATTGGGAGCAGCAGCAGTGGAAGGATGTGAGCTGCTTTGAGTTCTTGGTAAGAAAAAAGAAAGGGGGCAGGATATAAGTCTAATAAATAAGTAGATAAATAAAGTTCACTTTAAATACTTGATCTCTCTCAGGACTAGGGATGGGATGCTCTCTCTCAGATCCTAGTATTTTTTTCAGTCATTAATCCACATGGCAGAAGACAGAACTCCAGATCTGCGTCACATGTAACTCAGCAATTGTATATGATTTTTCCTGCTTGGTTTCCCTTAAACTTACACAAGCAAAAGAGACTAGATGTTCCTTTCACTTATTTTTCAAAGTGGAACATTCAGGCAAGGGGTCTTACATATCTCTGAATCGGTGGAAGGTAGAGCCCTGTAGGCACCCCACCCCAGCGACGCTGCTGTCGTTCCGGGATAGCTCTGTTATGTAGCTCTATTTCTGAACACGCTTCTGTTGACCGGCTTTCTTTCTTCCTTATTGAAAGCTGCTCCATACTGCTTAATCAGTCCCCCACAAAACCAACTGCTGTTTTCAGCTCTTTCTGATCAACCTCGTCTAGAATGTGAACCCCGGGCTGCCTATTTCTTACTGTATCCTTCTCCATCAATGGATCTAGAGATGTTCAGGAGCTGTTTCAAGAAGAGAACTTCTCTGGGACCACCTCAAAGGAGTGGGGAGGCTTATATGCTTGCAGATCTTTCTTCTATGTATTGTGGAGTCACTGCTGCATTCTCACAGAATCATAGAATAGTAGGGTCGGAAGGGGCCATGAAGGCCATCGAGTCCAACCCCCTGCTGTTGCAGGAGACCAAGTTAGACCATCCCACTCAGAGGGCTGTCCAGCTGCAACTTGAACATCTCCAGAATGGGAAAGCCCACCATCTCTCTAGGTCTCTGGTTCCATAGTTGTATTGCTCCATATGAAGGATGGATGACTTCACCATAGGCGTTAGGTTCTCCCTCCTATATTTTGGCCCCTCTGACATCTACATTCCACCCCTATTCAATGTAGCCATGCAATGGAGCCCCATTGCACTTAATAAGCTGAGATTTAAGTGTCATGGGCAAGAGGTTTTTTCCTCCCCTGAAACTCCAATTGGCCCACAAAAAGTCTTTCAGAAAATCTTGGGCTAGTTCTGAGTTAAGCCAAGATGAAATTGAGAGTGCTTTCCAGCTCTAAAACCATGTCTTAAATCCATGATGGTCTTCGCTCACAGAAGCAACTCCAACCTCTGATCCTACATGCCATCACTGTTTGCAGAAGCAGAGCAACAGGTGGATATTTCAACATCTCCGCCTAGAAACATTTCTTCCTGACTACCCCCAGGTTTCTAATCATCACTGTAGTGGATGCTTCCCCAGTAGCACTTCGGATCTTAAAAACCAAACAAACAATTTGGTGCTCTGTATTAATATTGCATTCGATTAATATTACACTGAAACCAATGAGCCAAACATTCCAGTGATTGCAATAAAACATCACTACTTGTTATCTCCAGCTGTAATGAAAGCAAATGTGCCACGGTCCATTACACAGAAGCAGAGTCGATACAGGGAGGCATCCATTTCCTTCTTGGCTTCCCAACTCATACACAGGTCCTTGGTCAACCAGTGGTTTTACCAAGAGGTAAAGAAGGAGGCACAGGTCAGCGCTGCAGCTGGGAAAGTCTTCTGTCCAAAACCTGGAGTGATGCCACCAGCCAATGTAGATGTATATATTCAGTGTTGCATTTATATGCTCTGGTTGGCTCCAGTGGCATCTCTGGGCCAGTAGATGATTCTGAGCTGGAAAAACATGTGGCTGAAGTCTGTTTAAAGTAGCTTCCTGTGTTTTTCCTAGCATGCTTGTGATCACCAGTTGTTGTTAGTTTCAAAGTTGCGTCTGACCCATCGCGACCCCATGGACAACGTTCCTGCAGGCCCTCCTATCCTCCACCATCCCCGGAGTCCACCTAAGCTCACGCCGACTGCTTCAGTGACTCCATCCAGCCACCTCAACCTCTGCCAGATCACCAGATACCTTGGGTTAATCATTCATTCATCCTTAACGGCTGCTGAGTTCTTCTGCCAGTCCATGGCATTCATGAATGGCCTGTTTTCATTACAGCTGGGATCCCCTTTTTAAACTTCAGTTCTTAATTTGATAATAGATGAGCTCCTCCAAAAGCAAAGAAGCACTTGCAGTGTCCCTGAGAGGAAAAGAGCAAAAGCAATCTGTGGGAGAAGAGTGAAGCACGACGACAACCCAGTGCTTCCCGGCTGAAAAGAAGGGCTCTGCAAATCAGCAAAAAATGAGCTTTCCCAAGTTCTCCTAATTCCATCTTGAATCTCATTCTGATTTGAGTTCATCTCCATTGCAAGCGTTGTTTTGATGTTCTCGGCCCTGGCCTTCTGCAGTGTGGGATGCACAGGTGTTGACTAGGAACCTTGACGTTAATCCAGGCCTCATGTTTAAACCCTCTAGAGAGAAACGCCCAAGCAATGTCTCACCCGCAGGGTGGATGTTCCCACGTGAAGATGCTTCCATCTCATAGCAAGCTACTGGTCTGCTCTGGCTGGGATGACAACTTAGCTAGGGACATGCATGGCAGCAAAAGATGATTAAACGAAGTTCTCCAAATTCCACTCCAAAGCTTATTCTTTCTGATTTCCATACCAGATGACAATCTCAGCTCTTTCCTTTTCTCATGTGTAGTTCTGCTCATATCCATACTTCTTTCTGTGCACATCTTTTCAAATGTTTGAAATGTGTACATCCTCTTTCCATTGATAAATATCTATCTTGTGTGTGCTTTTCAAAACTACGCATGTTTTTCCATGAGAGTCAGTGTGGAGTAGTGGTTAAGAGCATGAGCCTGGGATTCAGGGGGTCAGGGTTCAAGTCCCCATTCAGTCATGGAGCTAACGAACTGGATGACTTTGGGCCAGTCACGGAGTCTCAGCCCAGCCTCCCTCACAGGGCTGTTGTTGTGAGGATCAGATTGAAAGGGGGAGGAGAATTCTATAAGCCCCCACAAGTTCCTTGAAAGGACAAAAGCTGGGATATAAATATAATGAATAAATGGATATAAATAAGAATAGCAAATATATGCAGGCAGTCAAATGCTCTGCTGCTACTCTTGCTGCTCTTTGTGCATTGCATGGAAAACTCAGAAATCTGTGGACTGAGTCCTAAACCAAACTAAAACTAATCTCTTATCCACTACTATGGCAAAATCCACACTGATCCCACATGCCTTCTCCATAGCAACAGTGAAAACTGGCATTTGCTTGTATGTGATTATGTATTATGTTGAGTTCAGCCCTCGCACTCAAAAGGTACTGTTTGGACACAACTCCGGTCAGAAGTTGGACGCATCCGCGTAAGGATGGTTGGTAGAGACTGGGTTGGCATAATTGTCTTGATGGCCCAGAGCTCAGAATAGCAACGCCTTGATTGACTCTCAGAATGACTCCAAGGAATTCATTCGTAGAATTAAGAGATCACACACATGTATGTAATTATTGCGCATAATTTAAGAACATAATAGTTGTAATCACTGGCACAGGAAAGGTCGCTGGGTCCATCATTACTGCTAGCCCATTTCCTTTCATTTCCTTCTCATTCAAGCATCCGTGCTCCCGCTTCCATGTTTTGTTGATTTCCTTCATTTGGATCAAGTTTTTTTCCCTTTCTGTCTCAAACTGTTTGCTGTGCCCTGCACCCCTCAAATAGTGGCAGATTTTATTTTCCTGGGCTCCAAGATCACTGCAGACAGTGACTGCAGCCAAGAAATTAAAAGATGCTTGCTCCTTGGGAGGAAAGCTATGGCAAATCTAGACAGCAGACTGAAAAGCAGAGACATCACCTTGTTGGCAAAGTTTGTATAATCAAAGCTATGGTTTTCCCAGTTGCAATTTGTGGCCAGTGAAAGCTGGACCATAAGGAAGGCTGAGCAATGAAGAATTGAGGCCTTTGAATTGTGGTGCTGGAGGAGACTCCTGCGAGTCCCTTGGCCCGCAAGGCGATCAAACCGGTCAGTCCTAGAGGAGATCAACCCTGACTGCTCTTTAGAAGGCCAGATCCTGAAGATGAAACTCATACTTTGGCCACCTAATGAGAAGGAAGGACTTCTTGGAGAAGAGCTTAATGCTGGGAACAATAGATGGCAAAAGAAGGAGGGGACAGCAGAGGATGAGGTGGCTGGATGGAGTCACTGAAGCAGTCGGCGTGAGCTTGAATGGACTCCAGGGGATGGTGGAGGACAGGAAGGCCTGGAGGGATGTTGTCCATGGGGTTGTGATGGGTCGGACATGACTTCACAACTAACAGCAACAACAAAGCACCCCTCAAAAGTGTGTGTGTGAAATGTCTGTAGTTGATAAAGATGGGAAAGTTTTCCAGTTCATGTTATTGCATGAACTTATCTGATTTCTCACTTTCAGGGGGCTAGGCAAACTGAATTTCAGTTATCCTTTGAAGTTTGTACTTGTCTGGATTTTGCAATGCAGTTTTCCAATAATGATAAAATGATATTAGCAGAAATATCTTCAAATGTATTAGGGAAAACTTATGAAAATGGCTTGCAACACTGTGCATATTGAGCAAAACTACGTGCAGAAATACATGTCGAGAAGATAAATCTGCCCAATCATACTTATGAATTTTCATGAAAGCAAAACAAAACTGGAAAGCATCCAAAATAAATCAGAAATGAGGGAACTAGCTGCAAGATGGTTTAAATTTTTTTAATGAATACAACTTTGTTTCCAGCATCTCAGTATTGCATTGTCAATCAAGCTTTTTCTTACCACATCCCCCCGCCAAAAAAACCCCCAAAATCAAACTAAAAAAAACCATTGTTAGACCATCTTAGCCTGCAAAGGTTTCACTTTGCTTAATCACACAGGCACAACCTGCAGGTACATTAAGATCATTTCCATGCTCAGAATGGTTCTACCCATTGAATTGCGATGGTGCTGGTGGGTGGGAATGTCATTTATTTTATTTATTTATTTATTTAAATATTTTTATGCCGCCCCTTGCAGCAGCCTCGGGGCGGCTCACAACAATTTCCATTTCTTGGTTTTTTGAAATGAGAATGTACTCCAATTTACAAACACATCTAGGAGAAAACTTGAAGTTAGGAAGATGTGAATGTGGCATCAAGTGACTCTGACAGATCTGCTCTTTGCTAGTTTTGCTATAGAGTTGGTAGACCACTGTAAGTGTCCCCCATATTGGAGGCCTGACCAAGAGGCAGTGACTTCTGCAGCAGGATTAGTTCCTTACTCCTTGGCATCCCCCTGGCTCTATCTCACATCTCACCAAACTCAAGCTGTTGTCTTCAGCAGATATTTTTATAAAAGGATTAATGGTCAGTCTAGGTTTCCGTCAGTTTCTAATTTCTCCAAATAAATCTGATTCATCTCAAACTTAGAGCATTTCTCCAGCTCTAAGTGGATTCATCCCAAATGTTGAAAATTCAATTCAAACACTGATGTGAAATAGGCACATGTCTCCTCTTGTCTCCTCATACAACTTCTAATACATGCATTTTTTCTAATATGGCTATTTTCCCAAGCAGTTTCCATAATAACATTGATATCCTGTAATATAGACATTTTTGATTGAGGATTTCCATTGCAAAGTTTGGAGAGGTGTGAATTTTAAAGGATAACTGAGTTTCAGTTTGCATAATGAGGTAAGTGCACACTGAATTAATTTCTCTCCCACCCTATATGGATATTATTCAGTGGGTCATAACTGTTATCGATATGTTGCACCGCACCAGAGTGCGCTGGGTATTGACCCAAGAAACCTGTTATGGTTCTCTAGTTGATATTTTTATTTCTCCGCTTGATGGTTACTCATTTTCTCCACCAGTCAAGACATTTTTAGCTCATCATGATCATGGTCTTTAGGCAGTGAAAACAGATGTCAGCCTTTTTCCTACCCTCTGATCCCAATTAGAAAGACACATTTGTGACATGTGGGGGGAACTGCCACCTGATCTCTGAGACTCAAGGAACAGAAACGGAAATGTTTAATTCTGCAGAAAGCGGACGGAAAGTTGGGTGAAAGCCTGGCAGATTTTTGCACTGCTGCTCCTGTTATCCCTGAGGGGAGCAGGCCAGAGTCCAGCTTGCCGAGGAGTCCGGTTGTCAACCGCAGCGGCAGCTGTCGCAACAAGGAACCAAGAATTGTTGGCCACTCTGGTCATGTGGTCATGACGGCTGCCCATTGCTTTCCGCTCCTTGGTCCCTGGGCCCTTTTGGCACATCCTGGCATACCTTACTTCACTGGCAGGAGCTGCTGGAGGTCTGTAGAGCACAGCTCCAACGTGGTGATCGATTGAGGGGCTAGTGCCAGCTCCTCAGTTAAATACCATCGGCCCCTGGTTGATTCCAACCATATTGGATCCTGGTAGAAAAGAGGATCCATGGAGCTTCCCATTCCAGCTGATCCACCATGTGGACATCAACCTCTCGGAGAGCTTTGGTCTGTTCCTGTATTATGTTGTGGTTCTAGCTTACTCCTGCATCCTGCTTTGTCCATTGACCCGGACTTGCTCCACAGTCATGGCTCCAACCTCCTGCCATCGTTCCTATTCCCTCCCCATGGCCTAGTTCTGACAAGTGTGTATGTGACTGGGCTTCCAATGAAGTTGACCATCCATTCTGCTGCTGTTCTGCCACAGGCTAAACACTAAATCCATCCCTTAGTTCTGCTTAGCTACATGCCTTTATTTCAGAATGCTATTGGGACACAATCGGTTCCATTTCCATTAGTTCTGAAAGTAACAATTACATAAGAAATGTTATGACTGGTTAGATATTTATTCTCCTATGCGTGCCCATGTGTCATTTCTTGTGGTGGGGGTACACATCTTTTTGGTGGGAGCAGAACTGATGATAATATACAGTCCTGGTATCTTCCATTTTGATTCCCATAATTCCATTTTGTTTCCCAGAATTCAGAGGGTAATATGGGCACTGCCAATGGGAACTCTTACTGTTTTATGGCCAAGACTGTCCACTGCCATGTCCTGTGATGATGTAGCATTCAGGGCATGCTGGGAAAATAATGCAAGGGCCTCCAAAAATGCTGCAGCTGTCAGCTCAGGTAACAAAATTAAATGTTACAGAAAGGAAAAGAAAAGAATGAGGTTAAAAAAAACCCAAAGGTAAATTCAATTAACAAACAATGAAAGAAATGTGAGTTTTCTGAATAGCAACTGATATCTTAACCAGTGAAAACCGAAAGAGCAAGAGAATGATTTGAGTAATCACACACCACTCATTCTGTTTGTTGCTGAATTCCAAGGGAGCTTGAATTTGATTTTCAAATCGAAGAGCTAGACTGGAGGCAGGTACATCAGCCAATGTTTGTTTGTTTTTCAATGACAGGACATTGCATGGGAGAACAAATTTGATTTGAAGACTGTTGGATGGCTAACTGATATTTTGCTTTTCCTGGGAAGACATTTTAACTCAAACTGCCACCCCAAAACTGTCATTCCACTGCCAGTGAATGAGAAACAGTCCAGCATCTGCCCTGTAATAGCTGTCTTGATCCAAAAAGCCAGTCTGTTTGGGCTTCACTTGATCACTGCTTTCTTGCCTTCTTGGCTTTCTCTCTTGTCAACCCCTCATTGGAGCATCTGCCGCTCACTTCCAGAACGTTCAACAGCCTGGAAATCCTCCATGCACCTTAATGGAAGCACTCCTTTCTCGTAACCATTTAACCCACCTTCAAACAACTTTTCATAAAACTTGCGAGACTGCCTCTCTCCTTCTTGCCCCCAGGCTCCAAAACACTGGACAGTCTCTTTGCAAAGTGGGTCTTTTTTATTTTATTTTATTTTATTTTTTCATTTATTTAAAATATTTATATGCCATCCCAATGCTGAGAATCTCTGGAAGGCTTACAAAAAACAGAAAAAACGAAAAAAGCGATCATAACACTGACAACAGACAGAACACTGCATCATTTCTGCTGCTCCATGTGATGTGCAAGAAAGTTTCTAGTTGCACAACCAGGATTCTGCAAGTTTTTGTGGACTTCCTCTCAGCTCTGCTCGTTCGCTTCCTGCTGCCTCTTTGGACGACTTGAGTGTTTGCAGAGTTTCCCTTAGCTTGTCTTGTAGGACTGGGCTGCACAGGAGGGCAAGCCCAGGGATTCTGGAGGGACGGATTCCGAAAGGGCTCGCCCCAACCCTAGTGCCAGTCCAGCTCTCTCTCAGCTCCTCCACACAGGTTCTCTTTCTTTCATCCTCCCCCCTTGCTGGCTTTGAGGGGTGCTCAAGAACCTCTCTAAAGAAGAAGCTTCCTTCCCATGGTGTTCTAGCACCCTTCTGAAATGCCATCCTGGACACAGTCCCCAATTCCCTCCTGCCTCCCTGCTCAGCTGAGCCATCCAGATCCTCTCAGTCAAGATCCGTGCTTGCAAAGCTGTGTCTCTCCTTCTGAAATCCCTCCTCATGCTCATTTACACTGGCTGAGCATCTGGCAGTGCTTCCGTTAGTCAACGTCAAGCCACTTGCTTGTGTTGGGACATCTGCCACAGCTGGGGCTTTGGGGTGGCACCCCATTGCTGCAAATAAATGCCTTTCTTGGAAATGCTCTGCGAAGTGAACGACTTAACACATCTCCTTCCTCGAAAATAGGCCCTTTCAGAGTCAGCTGGTGAAAAGGACAACATGGAAACACGGAGGGAGAGAAGGAAGCATGCTGTGAGCAGAATTGCTGTATGCAAAGAGAAAGACTGACAAGGATCATGAAAGGACAGATAATCACATGCAGCAGGATAATGCATGAAAATGTGAGGGGGGCATTTGCGCAAGGGTGCAAACAGGTGTTTCCATGCAGAGACACAAGTTCAGGAAACTGCCACCATTTTCCAAGAATTGCTTTTCTGCTTATAAATGCACACAGGTTTGCAAATAGGATAAGTTTAAAATAGAAAGAACATTGTCCTGCATTCCCCAGTGTTCCAGGGGCTCTGGATTTCTGGACTTCTTTGACCGCTCTTTTGATTTCTACTTCAGATATCAGAAGTCTTCACACGCAGTAGTATCTGCTGAGCTGTGTGTTGGTTTGCACTCTCTACGGAATTTTGCAAACAAATGAACTTGCGTGCTTTTTCCTTGGCATAAATCCATCAAAGAAAACCCAAGCTGCATAATGGAGAGTTCCAAATGTGCCACTTTCACATCAGAAATGGTACCAGGTTATTTAAGATTCCAAAATTCATGCGGAGCCACCAGAAAGAAGGATGCTGTGGAACATCATCCAAGGTGCCAGTTGGTTGAAACTTCAAGAACTTCCTTCATAGCATGGGGAAAAATGCTATGATGCACATGAGGTGGAAAACTGTGGCAAATACCAACTCCTTGGCACACGGTTCTACATGGTGCACACAGCTGAGAATGTGCATTTGCTATGCATCCGTGTTACCTTTCTGAAATCACACCTAAGATATTTTATAGGTGGTGCAGAAGAGAGGAAATATAGATGGCGCATTGTATGGAAAATTAGTTTTTTAAGCAAAAGGGAGAACTGGTTACATTAATAAGCTGTGTGGCAGCAACATTCCCATTAAGGATGCCCTAAAATTTCATGTTCCCTCAAAACATACAAATCTCTTTTCCAAGTTCTGAATGCAAACCATTTGCAAATTGTCAAACATGTACCTGCACTTGCCTCACTCCCAATTCCTGGTACAAGCTGCACATTTTTTCCTAATTCCCATAATTGGAGTTGTGCTAAGTTCTTAATTTCCAAAGCTGGAGTTGTACAAATTTCCTGCTTTCCTCATTTGCACCGAATCAGGACCACTTAAGTTTCTGGAGGAATTTGCATAAATGAGGACCTTTGGGTAGAACTGTACAAATATCAGATTGCTGCTGGATTGGCACAATTTCCCCTTTTTGCAGAGCAAGCAGTGATGGCAACTTCAGGCAGGAATTGGACATGAATTGAATGTCAAAGCAATGTCTGGAGAATCCTGGCATATCAAACATCAGTTGTTCACCTGTCTCCCATTGTTCTGTTTATGGCACCAGAACTTTTCCAGATTTCTGGCACAAATTCCTTCATTTAACAGCTTCTTAATTTAGTAGTTTGGTCAGGTCAAGATATTTTATTGATAACTGATGTCAGTTGTTTTATCTGTGTTTGTTTTAGTCTTTGTTGTAGCATGCCTTGAGCCTTTTTGCTAAGAAACACAGATAAAAAATTTAATGATCATTATTTTGAGGAGGCGGGGGGGGCAATAGGCTGGAGAGTGAAAGACCTTGGGGGATGACATAACAACGCTCTTGTATTACTCGGATTTAGAGATGTGAAGATCAAGTCAGATTCCGTCCCTCTTGTGCTCACCAGACTCCTTTCCCATGCTCAGCCTTGGCCAGCAACGAGCTGAGCTGAGAACAAGACTCTGAATGCTTGGGAACACTAGTGGCTTATTTATTTATTAGATGTATATCCCGATTTTTTCTTACTAACTCAGATATCAATTTCCTCCTCCTGATCTCAGCCTTCTCACCACAACAACATCCCTGTGAGGTAGGTTGGGCTGAGAGTCTGTGACTGGCCCAAAGTCACCCAGTTGGCTCCATGGCTGAGTGGGGACTAGAACCCAGGTTGCCTGAGTCCCTGTCCCACACTCTTAACCACAACACCACACTGGCAAAGTGAACGAAGTGTGAAATTGTTTGCATTAAATATGCAAATTATATCATCAATAAGCAAAGCCTGCAAGTCATGTGTGTTCGACAACTCTGCTTCATCTCATGCCAGATGCTCAAGTGAACCCTCAGTGCAAGACTGACTTAGGGAAGAGAGAAAATAGACTAGAGTTCAGGAAGCAGAACCCAGAAAATTGGAGGGAATAAAAAATGGATCCCTCACACATCCTTACTTGGAGAATTGTCATTCCGAGAGAAAATTCTTTTTCTTCTCTGCCAGAGGGAAGGGATAGATCAAATGTGTTTAATGGATTGGAGAGTCGATTCCAGTTGAACACTTTTGACTGGAGGGACTTGTCAATCAGCAGACATGAACTCGCCAATGTTCTCCAAATTTGTTTGTTTGTTTAAAACTTTTCTAGACTGTTCCATTACCAAATTCTCAGGATGATTTAACAATACAAAATGTAAAATAAAACACAGGGTCCTAAAAATTCAAGTAACAATAAAACAGCAATTAAAACAGTCAAGTCTTAAACCATTGGGAAAATAAAAAGGATTTGGCCTGATGCCAAAAAGAATAAAGTGACGACGCCAGGCGAACCTCTCTGGGGAGCATATTCCGTAGCCGGGGTGCCACCACAGAGAAGGCCCTTCTCCAGGTAGTCACCCTCTTAATCTCCTTTAGGGAGGGCACCCAGAGAAGGGGTCCCCCAAATCTTAAGGGGTAGGCAGGCACATGTGGAAGGAGACACTCCTTCAGGTAACCAGAAATCTGAAATTCCATCTCAGAGCTTGTTTTAACTCAGCCCTGCATCAGACCACAAACTTTGCTTTCTTTAGCATTTCTTTCTGCATGAAAATCTATCTGTATATTTGTGCAAATTTTCCACTTTGATGGTGAATTTCGGCACATTTTCCACCTTTTTTCTTGAACACTTTAAAACACATGAATACTGTCGAATGCAGTTTCTTTGGTCTGAAAATCATCTTGCAAGCTCAGAAATCGCCTGTCTTGTGCTCTAAAATCTGCCCCAGCCCATGTTCAGTCCCAAAGTCAGGAACTGGAGAAATTCCAATAAGAAAATAGGCTGGGATTGTTCATACATCCCTACTAGGCAGTAACAGCAGTTCAGTAATGGAACTGCGTAGTTATTCCAAAAGAGCATTTCCTCTCTCCCCATGAAAACCAGCAAGAAGTAACGGAGCATCTATCTGTCCTTGATGGTCACTATTCCTAGTTTTCTCGCATCCATCAATGGCCTGGACTATATCGTGGAGAAGCTTTTGGTGGCTAAGACTGATGGGAGTTGTAGTCCAAAATTATCTGGAGGTCACTAAGTTGCCCACCCATGCACAAGGCCATCAACACGATATCTTCCATTTCTATGGCTCTGCTCTAATTTCTGGAGAGTCAGGCACCCAATTCTGTGGGGTCTGTGAATCCTTGCCTGAGCACAACAAATGTTTCAATCTTTTAATTATGATGACGTACAAGAGCTATGAAAAATGACCAACCTGTTTGCCCAGGCCAGGAATTCTGGAAGGAACCCAAGGAACAGATTTCAGTGAAATTTTCAAAAGCACCAGTTTCCGAGGGACATTCAGCTTCCTCCCATGTGAGCTAATAAGTTTCGCGTTATTGACAATGATTCCATGTGCAAACACAAGGCTGTTGATGGAGCAGCTGAACCTTGCCTAATGCACGCCTATTGGAGAACACTAAAACAGTTCATTAAGCTATGCTTAAGGCAGCCAGGTAATTACCTAGCAGTAAAAATGAAGATTTCACACATCAGTTCAAGGAAAAACTATATACATCCTGGCCAATGACTGGTTGAGATTTTTTTTTTAACTCCAAGAAAAGGGAGCACCAAAGGAATGACAAAGCCCAGGTCATCTTGGCATGCAGTCAACATCCGTGTGCCCAGCAGGAAATATTTCCAGTGTCTTGGCAACGAATCCTCTGCCCACCCACTCTTCCTTCCTGATACGTATGGATCCTAGCCAGATGTGGTCTGCAGGGTGGCATTCTGGGTCCAACTGAGATGGCAGGATTTGTGCATTTTGATAAAGGAAAAATGCAAAGGAGGAAATATTTTAATATTGTATATGTTTTTAGCTGTTGTGAGCCGCCCCGAGGCTGCTGCAAGGGGCGGCATACAAATATTCAAATAAATAAATAAATAAAAATATTTATTTTATTTATAATAAATTTAAAATATTTATTTTAAACATATTAAATATTTTCAATATATTTTATTTATATAAAATATTTTATATAAATTTATTTTATTTATTAGATTTATATCCTGTTGTTTTCCTATGAACTCAAAGTAGGCCATTCTCCTCCTCCTGCTCTCCATCTTATCCTCACAACAACCACCCTGTGAAGTAGGCTGGGCTGAGGGTCTGGGACTGGCCTAAAGTCACCTAGTTGGCTCTATGAACAACCAGGGACTAGAACCCAGATCACCTGAGTCCCAGTCCTGTGCTCTTAACCCCTACACCATGCTGGCTGTCTTTGTATCCCAGAACCCACAGAAAGGCATGGACCTGCAGTCCTTCATGCACCATGTGCTGATGTGATTGTCCTTCTGTGCTAAGGATGTGGAGGAAGCCAGTGCACTTGTACAAGAAAGTGTAGAATCAAAGAGCCTTAGACTATGAAGGACTCTTGGAGGTCACCTAATCCAACTCCTGCCCCAGTTTAGGAATTTTGCAACTAGAGTATGACTGACAAAAGTGACCATCCAGGCTCTGCATTAAATGCACCTTGGGAAGGAGACCATATCACTTTCCGTGTCAATCTGTCCCAGTCTCTGCTACCATTCAGCGTTCTTTTGCATGTGCTACAGTCCTTTCAGTGTGCAGCCACAGGTTCTGGATCTCTCTCCTAGAGACGTGGAGAACAAGTCTGCTTCATCTTCTGTATGGTAGCTCTTTGATGATGATGATGATGATTTCTATACCAACGTAGCTGGAGCTCTCTGGGTGGTTCACAACATCTAAGTCAACCATCCAGATTTCAACCCGGCCCAACTTTGCTTAGCTTCCAAGATTAGGCAGGCAGTGGGCTCTCCTACACTAGAGGCATTCCAAAAGAAACTGGACAGCCCTCTGAGTGGGATGATGCAACAGCAGGGGTTGGATCTGATGGCCTTCATGGCCCCTTCCAACTCTACTATTCTATGACTTCAGGCTATATGGAAGCTACATGAAGACAACTATGTTTCCCCTTTATCTTGTCTTCTCAAGGAAAAGCGTTCTTTCAACCATTCCTTATGTGTTTCATTATGGACCCTTGTGCAACCCTATCATAATCCCTTGATGATTTCTATCAAAGAGGGATCTCCTCATTTCTGTAAGCTGATGTGTGGAACCTCTTTTGTCCTATGAGAAGCTCTTGAGGGCCACATTCCACTGGATGGCTCACCAAGGGCAAAAGGCTTGAGACCAAAACTGCCAGTATATATTTGAGATTAAAATTCTGACCAAAAGGACTTTCAACCTCTTGGAGCTGGGGTGGTGGAGGGGGGGAGTTATACAAAAGACAGAAAACCACTGAACGATTAGTAGGAAAAAGTGGTTTGGACCAGGGAAAGGTGGCATGCCCACCTGAGGAACCCCTCTGGACCAGGCTGGGGGCCCAGGGGGGGCAAATTTGGCCCCTGGGCCTGTGACTCTACTAATCCTTTCTGTCATATTTGCACCAAGGGCAGAACTGCAAATTCTGCTCTGGAATTGGGAGGGGAGGCACTTTTGTCTGTCTGGAATTCAGCTGTAACCTGAGTCTTTGGGGAACGATTTCAAACATCTTCATTAGCCTATGAGCTATTAAATCCTCTTTCAAAATACAATCAGGCACTGTGTTTCTCCCCCCGCCCCACGCTCTCTCCTTTTTCCAGTTTATGAAGCCACTTAATGAAGTTGAATATCTTTGCATATTTAACCACTTCAAAAGGGCTCTCCAAAACTTCAAAGGAAAACTTTTGAAGTCTCCTCAGGTATGAGCCATCTGAAAAGGATTTATGTTCTGATTTCAGACCTATTTCAGGACACACACACACACACACACACACACCAGTGCTGTGCTTCTCTTTTGGTATTTTAATGAGTCCCCTGCCCCAAAATCCACAGCTCCTTCTCAATATGACATGACTACAAAATTTCACATGGATAAACCAGTATGGATTATAATTATAAAACTCAATATAGCAGAACTTGCTTCCCTTTCCCCTCCTCTCTCCTTTCCTTAATAACTTAGCAACCAAGTTACTGTGATTAAAAATGGAGCAGAGAAGAATAGGGGAAAAAACTGGCTTCCGTGTCTTCTATTAAGCATTTTCTCCCCCAAGCAGTGGTTGAATTCTTAACAGCACAAAGCAATTTGTTATGCATATAAAGATTAAATCCATCATCTGTTCCAGGGTCTATAATCAGCCATTTGCAATGGCACAGCTGTCCCCCAACTGGGTGTCCTTTAGACGTTTGGGACTTCAAGTCCCATCAGCCCCATCCAGTGGTTAAGAATGCTGGAAGTCATCATTCAAAAGATCTGGAGGATGACCATTTGAGAGGGCTGCCATAGCATTTTTGCAGGTGCACCGACATTCCCAAAGGGATTCTTACATGGCATCTTTCATCTTCATTCAAAGTGGTAGGTCCAGATTTAGGCATATTTAGGGTTATCCCACTGAACTCAATAGGACTTGATTTCAAAGGACAATTAAAATGATGAAGGGCTGGAGAAACTCCCTTATGAGGAAAGGGTATGAGATCCAGGGTTTTTCGCAACTTGCACTAGGTGCAGGGGCTTTTCGGGAGCCAGTTTTCACAAAGCATGCACTAACTCATGCTTTACACCATTTGTGTAAAGTCACCTGAATTGTATGTATGTGTTTTATTTCTATACTGCCCTATAACCAAAGCTCTCCAGGTAGTTTACAGAGGTATATAGAATTCAGTAACAGTAAAAGCATCATGAAGTTGCACTACAAAATTCAAAGGTAAAAACCAAATGCAAAAAACTACAATGGCTAACTCAGATGAACTCACAAGACCTGTTAGATAGCTAAGATTATGGCCCGATGTCCTATTTAAAGCTGATTCAATGCCTTGTCATAAAAAACAGTCTCACGCTGGCACTGAAGAGATGGAGAATCTGGTGCCAGGTGGGCCTCAGTGGAAGCTTAATTCATTTTTGGGGGGTGGAGAGTGGGGAGGACACCACCAAGAAGGCCTTGTTGCCATCAGCTGAGCCGTCTTCAGAGATGACAAAGAGCATCAGGCTCCAGATCCTTATCCTTGTGTCCAGGTATGCTGCACTTGGGAGAGGCCCTCCGTTCTGCATAGTGGTCCCAAGCCATGCGGAGCATTATAGGCTGCAACCAGCCCCTTGAATTGGTCTTGGAAGCCCACAGGCACGTGTCCAAACCTCCTGCTCCTGCTTATTAGTTCCACTGTTGCAATTCGCACAAATGCTGCTTCTGAACCGCCTTCAAGGGCAGCCCCATGTAGATTGCAGTGCAGTAATCTAGAGATTCCTAGAATACAGGTTACTGAAACCAGGCTGTCTCTGGCCAGTTGGTGCCCTAACTGGGCCACCAGCCAAAGCCAGGAGAAGGTACTCACTGCCACTGGGGGTAAAGCCATGCAATCACACCCATTGCTCCATTTGTGCCCATTTCCTTACCATTTTAAAGAATGTCTGCAAGACAGAAGGTCTGCAGGAACGAAACCTGACTTCTAACCATCTGATTGGAAGAGGGAAGGATGTCTGTCCAGTTCAAATATGCGGGCTGCTCAGCATCAACCCATTCCCATTTTCCTTTTTAACTGTGGACAAAGAAATGAAGGGTGCTGGGATTTTATCAAATTACTCCAGGGGAGGGGGCAAGAAATTTCAAACCATTTTGCAGGAGGAAATTGGAACCAACACTTCAACCCTTTAGGGCAGAGATGAGCCATGTTGGGAAAGTCCAGATAAATCCTCAAATAAAAGGATATGCTTTTGCAAGTCCTTTAAAATCTGGCAGCAGTGCCCTTACTCCCCCTCCCCATCTGCATGGTGTTTCCTTTCTTGGTCCTTCCCTGGCAAAAGGAAAACAGCTCCAAGGAATGCAAATAATCTACACACTCTCACCTGCTGATTGTCCAGCCAACATAGCACGTGAAACAATGTTGCAGCACTTCCTTTGCAATGTAAAAATACCTGACCAGCTCATGCTTTGTCTGAAGGAATTTTGTATCTTTGATTGCAAGAACCACAACATTTTAAACCTGTTAGATTTCTGTAACTCCTGACTGTTTCATTTGTTATCTGTTACGCAAGCCTTCAATGGGTCATTATGCTTTTCCTGATGCCTATAATGATGTATCAATGTTTCTGTATTATTCCCCATTGTCCCTGCCTTCTTACCCATTCAAAATCTGATCCCTGCCTTGAAACTGTGCATGTGACCCACAACATAACAAATTCTGCCTATGATCTGGAAGCTTGTAGCCAGTTCGGTAGACTGGCTACCCAAAAGCACTGCCCTACCTGGGTGTTCTGCCAATAAACTGCTGATTCTGAGCATAGCGTCTTCCTGTGAATCCGAACGCACATTCTCCTGGTTCTGCCAATTGAGATTTCCTGGCAGCCACTTGTGGCCCTCCATGTGTTTGCCTACAGCTCCCATAATCCCTCACCATTGCCTAGGATGGCAAGGGCTGATTGGAGCTGTAGGTCAGAATGGCTGTAGGTTTGTCCCTGCTGAGCCTGCTCTAGGGAAAGCCAGCATCTGAAGTCTTTCCACAAACCCATCGTCTTTGAAGAGATGGCCACATGGACTGCAGATCTCTCCACACCTCCTTTTTCCTGCAGCAACAACAAGCATTGCAACAAAAGACTGAAGGACAGCAACCCATCAGGAAGAGAAGATAACTTGCCAGCATAGGATGAGATTCCAAACTTGCTCCAAACATGCATTTGATATTGTGCATGCACAAAAACTGGTGTACACCAATCGTTGTTCAGTCGCAAAGTCATGCCAGACTCCTCGCAACCCCATAGACAACATTCCTTCAGGGTCTCCTGTCCTCCACCATCCCCTGGAGTACACCTAACCCCACAACCACCTCTCCAGTGTCCCCAGCCAATCACCTTAACCTCTGCCTCCCCCTTCTCCTTTTGCCTTCAATCGTTCCAGGCATCAGGGTCTTTTCCAATGAGTCCTTCCTTCTCAGTAGGTGGCCAAAATATTTGAGCATCAGCTTTAGCACCTGACCTTCTAAAGAACACTCAGGGTTGATTTTCTTTAGGATTGACTGATCTGATCCCTTTGCAGTCCAAGGAACTCTCGGGAGTCTTCTCCAACACCACAATTCAAAAGCATCAATTCTTCAGCATTCAGCCTTTCTTATGGTCCAACTCTCACAGCATTACATTACAACTGGGAAAACCATACTTTTGACTATACGCACTTTTGTTGGCAGGGTGATGTCTCTGCTTTTTAGTATGCTGTCTAGATTCGCCATAGCTTTCCTCCCCAGGAGCAAGCGTCTTTTAATTTCTTGGCTGCAGTCCCCGTCTGGGTGATCTTGGAGCCCAAGAAAATAAAATCTGTCGCTACCTCCATTTCTTCCCCATCTATTTGCCAGGAAGTGAGAGGACCGGATGCCATGATCTTAGTTTTCTTAATGTTGAGTTTCAGGCCAACTTTTGCGCTCTCCTCCTTCACCCGCATCAAGAGGCTCTTTAGTTCCTCTTCACTTTCTGCCATGAGAATGGTATCATCTGCATATCTGAGGTTGTTGATATTTCTCCCAGCAATCTTAATTCCAACTGGCGATTCATCTAGCCCTGCCTTTCTCAGGATGTGCTCTGCATATAAGTTAAATAGGCAGGGCGACAGTATACAGTCTTGCCAAACTCCTTTCTCAATTTTGAACCAATCAGTGGTTCTGTGTCCAGTTCTCACTGTTGCTTCTTGACCTGCATACAGGTTTCTCAAGAGACAAATAAGATGGTCTGGTACTCCCATCTCTTTAAGAACTTGCCACAATTTGTTGTGATCCACACAGTCAAAGGCTTTAGCAGTTCATCAGGTCATTTTCCATCTGTGACCCTAAATGTGAAGATTAGCCCATTTCTCCAAAAGAGCCAGTGCATCCCCAGGGTTGAGATTGCATTCAAAAAAACCGCACACATGCACACACACACACACACACACCTTAAAATGCTTTTCAAAAGAACCCATGCTACAGTTAATGCAGCAAAGTGCACACTTCTTGAACGAAATGCACACAGAAGTGTGCACATTTGAAACATCTTCTCCTGCATGAATGAATGGAGAAACAGGTTGCAAATGAAAACGGCAGCAAGGTGAGCTCTGCAGAGTTCATGGAATTGTTGCAAACTTGAGCATCTCTGCCCCTTGCAGAGCAACTTTGCATGCATATGCATTACACAACCCTCTGTTTACACAGACAGACAGACAGACAGACAGGTATGAGATGTCAAATCAACTTTCCTTGCATCAGGAGGGGGTTCCACAGAAAATCTCTTTGCCGGTGAGACATATGGACTTTCACAAACACTTGTTACTGGGTGATCAAGCTCCTGCTGGTGGCTTTGTCAAAGATTTTTCAGGGCAGTGGATTCTCCCAGCTGGATGGCAAGGTTCAGGGATTAAATTTGCTCCTCCAAGGATCCACTGAAGCAATAGGCCATATGCCACTTGTCTGGCGCCCTGAAAACCTTGTTCTCCACTCTGGGCAGAGTTCGCTTCAGCCTGGGGTGGGAAGAGCTGTGGTTATTTAGTTGCTTTGCACCCTTTTCTATGTAAAACAAAGAAAGCAAAGGGAGACCCTCTTCATGTTATTTTGTATTTCTATACCACCTTGGAAATGGTCCCAAATGCATGCGTGCACACACATACACACACCCCAGAGATTGGAAAAATGACAACAACAACAACAATCTAATAGGACCTCTTTAAAAAAGACATGTAAAAAGTAAGTGCAAGCTAATTTAAAATGTGTCTTGATCTTCTGCCTGTACCAGGCTGGAGGATTAGTTCTTAGACAAGGATTCCAAAGCCTCAGGAATGGACAAGTCCTTCAGCTGCCCCTGCCAACATTGCAGGAGGACTGTCAGGTCGTGGGGGAAGCTGCCTACCTCTTGTCCCTTCCCCCTGGGTGAGGTGAAGCGAGCTCCATTGAGGGGGCAGAATTGAAACGGCTTCCAGGTACCACCTGGCTGGGGATCAGTCAAGAATGCTTCTCAACTAGGGTTGGTAAGGTAATTTCCACCAGCCACAGCCCCACTAAGACATCACAACTGAGTTGTCAGCAATATATCATACAGGATGGAATACAACAGAGAGCCAGATGAAGTCTGTTTCAGCAAATTGCCACTACCAAACAGCACAAATCACAGCAATTTGAGAGTCAAGTGTATTTTATCACCGAGCACTGTAAAAGAGTTGTGGAACGCTCATTCTGCTGGAGTTCGTAAAAACGGTTTACGTTCTTGTGGTGAGCTTCCTCTATTTTGCAATGAATTCTTTGTGAATTAATGAAATGTGGAATGAGAGCCTAAATATTTTTTTCCCTGGAAAGCTCAGTGTCTAAGAAATTGTCTTTATCACTAGAAAAGGTGCAGCCAAGCAACAACTAATTTAAAGTGCACCAGAAAAGACTTTTACCAAGAACTAAAAAATACTCCAGGTTTGATCAAGGCAATTTGCTGAAATATATTTTGACTGGCATTCCTTATTAGTAGTAGTCATCGTATATGTGTGTCTTTGCTTCATGTAAATTTAATTGCAGACAATACTGTCATGAAGTAATATTGGGGTTTGTGTTTCATGAATGTTATGGAATGCTAGTCTGTCTGAGCATATAGTCAGGTCAATGACCTCCCCAAAAAACTAGTCTTAGCTTAACTGAATGTATCAGGTTTTGGTTCAGAGTGTGCTCTTTGGTCTAAGTAAACCTGTCTTGGGAGGAGGATGCAGTGCTGTAGTAGAACATGAACTTTATGTGCGTAAGTTTGCAGAATCAGTAAGGGATGTATTCATTCATTTCCATTTCTTTTTGATCCAATTTTACCCAGTTTTCACTTACTGGACCAAACATAGACTCCGATGCAATCTGCAGCTCTAGTCCATATATTTCAAAGTTTATGATGTGATCTATGCACTCAACAGCATACCTAATTTGAAAAATGTGCATGGAAAAATTCATACTTTGGAAGAACTGCACACAAATCAATGGGAGAAGGATGGCTCTATTTTAAAGATGCACACAATTGGTGCATGTATTTGAAGAAATATGCTGGAAAAGGCACGAGGAGTTTCATGCAGAAAAGGAAAAGCAAGCCCCATGAGCTAATATGGACTCGAGTCACCACAACTTTGAGGTGGAATCCAGAGAACTTCAGCATTTGGTGGATGATGGGAATGTTTGGTGGATTTGGTGGATGATGGGAATGTTTTGTTCCAGGTCCACAATATACAAAAATGCACGTACCTTTTTGGGCAAGCGTGTGCACAAATTATGAACTGATACGGAAATGAAGCAAACCACATTTATGGTTGGAAGAGGATGAAACTGAACCAAACCCCCACGGGCAGTTTGCTCCATCCATCCTTGAGGAATGGATTTGTAGGCCTCTTGGTTGGATGATCAGCTCCTGGAATCTCCAGATTTGGTGGTGTGAAGCCGGGCACCTTGAGCTACAGGGCTCCAACCAGCACATTCAGCATTTGGTGGATGATGGGAATTCTGTTCCAAAGCTTTTGTAGGGCACCGAGTTGAGGACATAAGAAAGGTGGGATATAAATGTAACTGGAGGAGGAGGAGGGAGGGGAGGGATGGAACGGAGGGGAAGGGGAAGGGGAAGGATGAGAAGGAGGATGAGAAGAACACAAGGGGTCAAGGATCACTGGGAGGCAGCAGCCCTGCTTCCCAAGAGTGACATCAAGCCGGGGGGCAACCCAGCCTATCAGTCAGAAAAGTAGCAGCTGTGGGCAGGCAACTTCCCCCTCTCTGCCAGGGGAAGCGATTGTCTCCAACCCCTGGGGCTCCAGCCACCTTGTCCAGCAGCCAAAGAAACAAGTACCTCCTCCAGGCTAGAAGAACATCGCGGGAAGACCAGCCTGCCCCAAATAAAAGGGCAGTGCAGTGCCCACGAGTAGGTCACCGCCTTGTATTGGCCCTGAAGGACTGGTCTCCCACCTCTTCCTTTCCCTCTTCCCCACTCTGTCTTGCATTTAATTTCTAGTCCTTGTGGCAGGTGCTCCACACCTCTCTGTTAAGCAGCAGAACAGTTTGGGGAGACTACTATAATACTGTTGCAAGCCGTCCAGAGACGTGTAGTGATTGGACGGGTTAGAAACATCCCAAATAAGTAAATATAATCTGAAAAGCAGGAGGGAAACCCACCCATGGATCCGAATGTCACATTCAGGTCTAGGATGGAGCTCTTCCCCTTGGCCATCAGACCCAGGAAAAAGCCTTCCTGCCCCATGATAACACATCCTCTTTCCCTTTAGGTATGAACACAACACCTATTTAGGTTCCACACTTAGCAAGGGGAGCAACTCTATAAATGTACTGCCGCAAGAGCTCTGCCTGGGGGGAGGGGGCGGGTTGCTACAGGGGAGAGAAAAGCTGGATCGGGGTTTGAGATCTAGGCCACATTTCATTCTAGTTCTGTTTTATTCTGAATTGATTGGGCTATCGCTGCTTATTATGTGGCATTATCTCTCCCCGTCTGTGTTTCCATCAGTGCCTCCAACCATCATCTGTATTTTTACAGATACTTAAGATGTTGTGCGGTCAAACTGTGGGCCATAATTCACCCACAGTTGGAGTCACTTTCTCTTCTCAAAGCAGCAGCCTCATAAATCATTGCTACGAAAAGGACATAAATCACCCCAGTCCCTGCCAAGCAATGGTGGCATTATTGAATTTCAGCCTACCCTTCCTCAAAAAAGTAAAGAAATAAAATAAAGATTAATGTATTCAGTAACGATCAACAACCCGGACTGCCACTCGTAATTAAAGGGTGAAAAACACTGTCAGGATGCAGGGCATCGGAATAGGAAAGAGACACGGAGCGTCTTGGAAGGCCTTCCCATGCTATCTGTTTATCACAGGTCGGGGCTGCGTTTAAGTTGATTTAGCCAGAAGCTCTCTTTGCAGTGAAAACCTCAGAGAATCAGTGCAGACGACCGCACTCAGCATTCTGTTTGTACAGGTCAGGGTACGTCAGACCTCTGAAGCAAGAACAAGAAGATTAATGAGCTACTGGGGAGGGAGAGGTGGCAGTGAAGAGGCATGAAATGAGAACATGGAGACGTATATCTGCACACTGGCAATCGTGGTGGCATTTTAACCCCTTTGGGGGATGAGAGCATCAAAGCAACCTGACCGAACACTTGTTGCCACCTGTTCGTATTGTGGAAAGGAGCCAGTGGCCAGCAAAACATGATCTACTCAAGCAAGACAGACACCAGGCAAGGAAGGTGAGAGCCAGTGGGGTGCAGTGGTTAGAGCACGGGACTGGGACTCAGGCGATCCGGGTTTCAGTCCCCGCTCAGCCATGGAGCCGACTGGGTGGCTTTGGGCCAGTCACAGACTCTCAGTCCAATCTACCTCACAGGGTTGTTGTTGTGGGGCTAAGATGGAGGAGGAGAGATGATGTAAGCTGCCTTGAGCCCTTAGTAGGAAAAAGGCAGGATATAAATAAATAAATAAATAAATAAAAGGTGGCCACTTATGCATCAGCACAAAGGAGGAAATGCATCGCTCACACTCAGAAGAGCAGTCAAAAAGAAGATATGGGTTTGCATAAAATGGGCAAACACTGGCACATGGATAAACATGCACATTTAGAAATGCACAATATAGCGGTTACGGGTGAGGGACTGGGACTCAGGAGATCTGGGTTCAAACCGTGAAGCTCACTGGGTGATGTTGTGCCACCTGTTGACTCTCAGTCTAACCTGCCTCACAGAGTTGTTCTGAGGCTAAAATGGAGCGGTGGAGAAACTTTAAAGCCAGCTTAGGTTTCTTGCAAGAGGAAGAAATGGAGAATGCAATAACAACAATCATCTTAATAGTACAATTTAAATAGACTACACAATGGGCAAGACTTCAATGCTCTTGTCCAGCAACCAACCAAGGATGGGCTCACTCAAGGCATCTCTTCTCTCCCTTCTTAGATCCTGCATCTCTAAACCGGGCGTGGATTGGAAAGCCTTCCAAGAGAAATGCCTTCAGAGGACTGTACAATCCACAGCCACCCTGACAACAAGGATCTGAATGGGGGTTAGACCTCGAAATTGTAGCCCAGCGCTGTGCAGGGTGGCCCAAAAGGACAGCATCCAGCAGTTCAGTAGCAGATCTGGAGAGCAGTTCTGCTCCATCTGGAGAATGCCGCCTTTGGGAAGGGCTTTGAGTCCACTGAGCCAAGCACCAGAGGGATTTGGAGGCAAATCAGAGAGCACGGATCCTCAGCTGGGGTGCAACCAGGTAAATTTAGATCACTTTAGATCTCAGGCAGAATAGTTTGGGGGAGGGGAGCATGGAGACTTCAGGTGGCCACATGTTTTGCACCAGTTCTGAAACATGCAAGCAACACCTGTTTCCAGTCCCCTCCCTCCCAATGGCTTTCTTCTACTTTCCCGGTACATGAAAGCAGCTGCAGCAGCACTGTTTGTTTGACAGGCTTGGCCCAAAGAAACAAAAGAAACACTCTGAGCATGTGCAGTTTTACAGTTTCAGCTGACTTAAATCCTTGCGTCACCATGATTGCGTTTGCTGGCCTGAAGCTCTCCCTGTCTGGGTGCATTGAGCCTCCACCAGACCGCCAGGCCCCGGCCTCTGAGCCAGCCGTCCAGTCCAGGATGCATCCCAGACCCCAACCCTCCTGCCACTGTGAACTCAGTCCCAGGCTCAGGGGCAAAGGCCCAGCAGCCCAGGGAGGGAGGGAGGGAGTTGCTTCAAGGTCAGGGGCCAGATGCTGGAAATCCACCAATGGAATTTCTCCCCAAAAGCAAGGCCCTACTCATGAGTAGACCTTTCCTCAGGGAGCTCCGACTGCCAGCAGTGGGGATGGGTGAAGGGGTGATGCTGGCTAGGATCCTCTAACCGCTCTCTTTCCGCTTGCCACTTGCCGTTTCCCGCCTGTGTTTGTGTAATATACAGAATGGTTTTTAGTTTGCAAGCCACGTTCCAAAAAACAAAGTCTTTCTGAAGGTTGTTTCCCATATAAGGAGGGCTTTGATCCATTTTCCTTTTTGCACAAACATTCATGTCAATTTATCTGTGCATTTTCCCGAAAGTATGCGGCAACCACATGCATTTCTAAAATAGGTCTATTAGTGCCCCCTCCCCAATTGATTAAAGCATTGTTCCGGCATATCTCAAATACATATTTTGCTTGTTCCATGAAACAGCAAATCACAAGGCCATCAAAGTTCTCTAAATTTCACCTTGAAGCTCATTGTCACTCAAGTTTGTATCAAATTAGAAGCTCCTTTCACTGCTTTGCGTGAAAATCGCTTTGTATTTTCATCTAGGTTTTTTCCCCCCAAATTTTGTTTGGCTTTTGTGTACAACTTTGAAACACAGGCATTCTTCTCTGACTGAATAGTTATAGTCAATGTATATACAAACAAATATACATTGTTTATTTGTACAGATTTGAAAAGGACACATTTTTCACGTGTGTTTTTCAAATGAAAGCATGTTGCCATACATGTTTTTGGGTGGGGGTTCTGTTTGTTCTTTTTCAGTGCCCAAATCAGCAAACTCAGAAACGTACAGACTTCGAATCCTACTGGATCCAAGTCCATGTTTGGTCCAAAAGGTGTGAATTGGGTAACTCCTGATCAAGAATGTAATGAAACGAAATTCTCAAGCATCTTCATCACTTTACCTGCTTAGAAATGTAAGGAATTGCAATTGATGACCAGGTCTACGTTCCATACTTGGCGGTGCAAACCAGGTAACATAGAAACATAAAAACAGTGAGTCAGAAGGGACCTCCTGGGCCATTCAGTCTGACCCCCCGGCTCCAGCCGGCTCAGCTCACGACATGCCCACCATATTATTAATCTTAATAATTGAGGTTTTACATTGTACTTTTATATTTTGTAAGCTGTCCTGAGTGCTTAGTGGATATAAATGCTTGAGATAGATAGATAGATAGATAGATAGATAGATAGATAGATAGATTTTAATGGGGGCCATGGGGTAGTCACCCCTTTCCTCATTTTTTGCTCCATCCAATCCTGTTTCTGTCACAATAATAGATCCATTGCTCCATTTCAAACACTTTGTGCTGCTAATGATTGCTTAGCACAGGGCCACGCAGAGAGCTTAGAAGCCATTCCCAAGCCAATGAAAGCCCTCCCATGACCCCCCCACACACACACTCCCCAGGAAAAAGCATGTTATCCTGGATACTGAGGTTGGCTGTCGTGAATGTGTGAAGTTTCATCTGGCTCAGAACTTCACTGACAGACCCGACTGCAGCACCACAATTATGAAACTCCGTCCATGGGGGAATTTGCCATTTTAGCACTGGATTGAACATGGGTTGCCCTGCCTGGGTCTTTTAGCCCAGTATCTCTTTCATGCTGGGTGAACATAAAGATTAAATGGCTTGCTCTCCATTTCTGTGTGTGCTTATGTCATATTTAATGTAACTTTTTATAGTATTTTACGAACTACTCTGAGAGGACCATAACGGAAAATTGTATGGCTAATTAATTTTTGCATCAATAACATCTATCCATAGGGAATCCAGATATTGATTGAGAAGGCAGTATTCTGAAAAGCCCAGAAAGGAGGACGACAAAGCATATTGTCTTTCCACTGGGACATAGCCATTACGTGCCCTCTCACTCTTAGTTATCCCTGGAAAAATTGAGTTGAAACCATTGAAGATTCTAACTCCATTGAGATCACTGGCAATTCAACCAAAGTCATGACTAACTTGACTCATGGAATTCCACGGACTTTGGCCCGTAGCCAACCCACTGACCTGGATCAGAGGTGGGCATCTCATAGCCCTCCACGTCTGTTGGCATACAACTTCCATCGGCAATAGCCATCATAGCCAAAAGCCGGGGTGATGGGAGTTGTAGGCCAAAACACCTCAGTAGCCACCTGTTGCCCATCCGTGGTTTGGATTCTTAGCTCCTTTGAGCAGAATCCCCTTCTTAGGATGCTCCTTCTGGCAGAACATGAGGGGGATGAACTTTCTATTCCTCTTCTGAATACACCTGCACCTCTGAAAATCTGAGGACCCTCCAGTAAGGAGGAGAAGCCATAGGCAAGTATCCACCTTCCAACAGCAGCCACATCTACTGTATTGCAGTTCCTTCCATGAATGGAAGGAGACTTGGTGCTTAGAAGGGCAACTCAGGCTCCAAGCCAGTTTGCCCCATGAGAGAAAGAGTGGGAAGGCGTATCAGCATGAACATAACGCGCCTTCTGTTAACTTTCTTCTTGATTTGGCATGAACATCAGTCTGTGATTCATTTCAGAGGCCCTTGAAGTACAGGTAAGGCTGGCTGTCCTACCACACACACACACAGAGTTCCCCTCCACCTTGAGCTCTTTCAGGGTTAATCATTTTCAATGGATAATTTTAGAAAATCCTATTCAAAATGAGCCTCACAGTTACTTGGAGTTATTAGCCAAGTTCGATTGCCTCTCATTTGACTCCTTCCTCCGCTCTTCAACTCCTTGAATCCATTTAAACACTTAACCAAATGTTCTTGCATTGATTGGAGGGTGTCTTTTGTAGCTCTCCGTGTGAGGATTCCAACCCCTGTGTTTGGCTCAAAGCAGCATTGATCCTCTCCCATGACCTCTGCTGCCCCACAAGCTCAACACGCTTTCCTCCAGAACCACTTGACATCCTCGCCTGCAAAGACATACAGATGTGAAGGCACAAGACAGCTGAACTGACCAGCTCAGGATAAACACGTGTTATGAGACTCAGCAGTGAGAGAAGCTGAACTGCGGCCCTGCAGTGGCCACGGTCACGTCAGCGCACTAGCCCATTTCGTCCCGGAGGGCCTCCAGATCTGGCCCTCCTGGCACTACTGCCTGAAGTGATGGGATCCCAAAGCACGGCAGCATGGAAGGGAGTCTAAGGGAGACCCAGCAATCCAAGGGCTGTTGCAGGCGGAACCATGACCTTCTGACCCGAGATGATGTCCCTTCCTCCATGGGTCATCATGAGACATTATCATGGGATGGCCCAGTACAGGTCCTTTTGACACCCACAAGTCCCTCTCCCTGACAGTCCAAGTGAAAAAGTCGATACTCAAAACAATAGGCAAGAATAGGGTCACCCATGCACGATGTTCAAAATCAGCAGACTAGCGGGGAGCTCCTCACACTGCTTAATGGTCAGGCTGGCTCTCCATGGCCATCAGATGGAAGTTCATCATCCCCGAGATGGGACACCATCAGGGATACCATGAAGACATCAGAACAAGCAGCAGCCTAAATACTTATTTTCTGCTTCTCTATTCAGCCCCCTGGAATAATTCCTTTTTCCTCCCCACAGCCTGATCAACCTTTTCTTATTTTCATGTCGAAGTCTTTGTGAGGTGGTATATTTTTGTCTCTCCTTCTCCCTCTGGTTACATTTAGCATTTCTGAATGTGCTAAACACATCTAAAAGGATGGCCCAGATAAAAGAGCGGGATCCTACAAACAGACGCTTTCAAGTCAGTGAAAACGAGGCTTCTGGCACCAAGGGGAGCAGATGAAACCCCAGCACGAGGGCTGGGCTTCCCCTGGCTAGAAAGCAGGTTCGTTGCCCTTGTGAAAGGTTAGATCAGCTTCTCTTCCTCAGCTGAAGTCCCAGTGGGGAGATTGGAAGGCTCTCTTTTCTGCAGCTTGAGAGAAGTGTTAATTCAAGGACCAGTTACCCAAATCAGAACTCCTTGATAAGCACGGAGGGAAGTCCCATCAGAACTGGAACATGGCAAATCCTCTAATTTCTACATCGAGTGCCAAACCTTCCTCAGGAATCACTGATCAATATCCCACAGGATAAAGAAGATCATTATCTTCTGTAGATGAATGGCTATTTTTTAAGCTTCCTCCCTCGGTGTTTGGAGGGTAGACAGGGTGCTTGGAATAATCTCCCTATCTTAAGAAAAAGTGAAGGTTTTGAAAAGGGGTGCACAGAACAATTGCCTTCATTTTATCATTCCATATGTTCCAGTTATTAGAAACCTCATTGCTTTCATTATTCATTCGTTAGCAGTTTCATTACACATTCATTAAAATCACATTCATTTTCATCTGTTTGCTGTTTTTCTTTTTCATTTACTTGTATTTTTTTTCTAGCGCTCATCATTTGTTGGCGGGGGGGGGGGGACTGCCATTTAATTTTCCCAGAATGCCCAGGGTATTGCAGTATTCCAGAGCAGTCTGGAAGACCGTGTATGGAATTGAGGTTCCTTCAAAAAATGACGGAAGTTGCACAAAAAAATACAGAAGCCAATATTTCCCAAGAATGATACTATGTCTAGTGGATTCTGGGAGAAGTAAAAGGCAACTTCCAGGACCCAGCCACCAAAATCAGCTGGTGTTGCATTTCCAAAAAAGCGATTTATGGACACAAATCTCTCATTTCTTATTTAAGGAATTTGCCCAGATCCAAAAGAAAGCAAACACACCAAATGCCTGCTCTCTGTGCCGTCCATATTTCATTCCAAAGAGAGACGATAGCTTTTCAGCTCACTTGGGAGGCAAGAGGTAACTAGAAACATAGAAACATAGAAATAGAGCGAGTCAGAAGGGGCCTCCCGGGCCATCTATTTTTTATTTTATTTTATTTTACTTTTTTCCATTTATATCCTGCTTTTTTCCTACAAAGGGCTCAAGGCAGCTTACATCAATCTCCTCCTCTGTCTTATCCCCACAACAACCACCCTGTGAGGTAGGTTGGGCTGAGAGTCTGTGACTGGCCCAAAGTCACCCAGTTGGCTCCATGGCCGAGCGGGGACTTGAACCCAGATCGTCTGAGTCCCAGTCCCATGCTCTTAACCACTACACCACACTGGCCCTCCTGACCCCACACTGGGCCTCCTGATCTAGTCTGACCCCCAGCTCCAGTCAGCTCCGCTCATGACATGCCCATCATGTGCACGTCCAGTGGGCATGTCTACTTGGTGGGCATGTCATGAGCAGAACGGCTGGAGCTGGGGGTCAGACTAGATGGCCCACTAGACCCCTTCTGACTCTCTATGTTTCTATGTTTTACTTATGAATCACCAAAAAAAGAGGAATCACCAGAAAGAGGACACCACTTTTCCTCAAATTTGCTCATGCTTATGTATGTGCACCTACACAGATCCCACAGATGTGCTCAAAGGCATCTTGAACTCGGTCAATGCAGGGCAGTGGTGCATGCAGTGGAAGTTAACTTGGGCACTCCTGTCAGCCTTCAAAGCCACTGCATGGTTGACTCTCGTCGTGCCCCTGCAGCATATCAGCACAATGGGGTGGGAGGCCTCTGGGGTTGCTTTTGCAACCTCAGGGATCGTTCTTTGTCACGCTGCTGTGGAGAGGCAGGCACTCCCTCTGAGCGTGTAATCCTAGCACTGATACGTCCCAGCTCTGAGCTGTTTTCTGAAACTGGAGCAAGGCCTCTGAACAAATCCCACAGCTTCAAGATGTTGTCTGTGGGCCATAGGATTAAGCTGCCTGACAGAATTACTAAGCCCCCCAATGGTCCTTATCTTCATCTGAACCTGGACAGGAAGAGGTTTCAAACAGACATCTTTAAACTGGAGAGCAGTCCTCTCGTAGCCCTTTCGATAGAGGACTGTCCCCTGTAAAAGAGGGCTCTTGACTCTTACATGTCAAGTCTCTGACATGTGCAATCTACAGTCAAAGTCCACTCATTGCCAAGCTGACAGTACAATCCATGGAACAAAGAAACATGTGTTTAGAATGTACGCATTTGAACCAAGAACAGGAAAAATGCTTCTCTATTGTTGTAAAATGCTCATAAATGTACTTGAATCAATGGGGGAAAGCATGCACATTTAAAAGCGCACTTAACTGATGCATGCATTTGGAACAAAGCTGATGCCCCAGGCATTGTTTTGTGCAAAAAGAACAAAAGTTTGCAATCTAATCTGGACATGAGCTGCAAGCAGTTGCCGAATCAGGATGCATGTGAGTTCTGCTCCTTCACATGTGATGAAGAAGAAGAAGAAGAAGAAGAAGAAGAAGAAGAAGAAGAAGGCAAGGAACCCAAGGAAGGTCTTTCCAGGCTACATTTCCCATCATGCCCCAGACCTAGCACCATTCCAGGACATTCTGTTCTTATCTGTGTGAGGGGAAGGGTGAGTACGGCACACTCGGATCCCCACATGACAGCACTGGGGAAATGCTTCACAGTGGCCTTCTGTTCTCTGGGGATAAGAAAGGGGGAAGCCTCCAGCGTGTCTTCTGGGAAATCGGCTCATTTCCAGCCTTGACTTCCAGCTGTTCCCTGACACTGGGGAGCGATGAGAAACCGCTACGTCTCATGAGCAGTGCCTTTGCTGCTGCCCATGCATACATTATATATCGGTCATCATAAGGAATTGTCTGCAATAAGAACTTCCCCATAACGCTCCTGGATACAGATTTATAACATTTATAACATCTCTCGGGCTACCCAAAATACCTCATAATGGCAAAGCTGCCCAGGTAGGCAATTCAATACTGCTTGCAAAAGTCATGCTGTTACCACTTATTTCCCAGCTCGTGTTGATGAGTTGGCTTTCCTTTACCACCTGGGCAGGAGTTGTTGTAAAAGATTTAAAGTAGGTTGCCTAAAAACCTTCAGGCCTCCTTCCTTTTCTTCGCAAGGCTGTGCCATGAATTGATTAAAATATGAATTTGTGCAGAGAGAGAGAGAGACTCTGAAGAATGTTTTCTGCTGCAAAACTCCAAGGTTTATTTAAAATCCAGGGATGTGTTTTACTAACGGTGTCCCTTTCATATTGTTCTGCTTCAGTTTCTGCTAAGTCGAATGGCAGTGACAAGCAGGTACGTATTAACTGGTACAAAAAGAAAAAGGAAAGAAGCCCTGCTGAAGCCTTTGTGTGTATTTAATTTGTCCTGACAAGGACCTCTAGCAATTCAGCTCATATTTCGGATGCAATAACCTCACACTAGTTCAAGGTGTGTTCCTGAGGGAGGCATCAGCTTTTAAAATAATTGTGTTTGGTAGTTTTCTCTCCCCCCACCTCCATCTTTTATGTGACAATGTAACATTCACGTTTTGCCCCCTGCGTGCTCCAAGGGAAATGCAGGCAGGTACGTATTCCCAATTACATACCCACCAAGCATTCTTATTTTAATGGTGTAGCGCTCAGTTCCTTTCTTGCCTTCTGGAGATACCTTATTAAAAGCTTTGAAGAGACCTTAAAGGGCATCTGGTCCAAATCCTTTTCGAGGCAGAAGATCTGCAACATCCCTGATAGTTGACCATCCCAAATATTTCTAATAAAGGAAACGAGCCTCCCGAGGGAGGTTGTTTCACTTTGGAGCAGCTCATATCCCCTGGAGGTTCTTCCTGATCCTTAGTCAACATCACCTTCCTCAGGTTTGGAACCTATTGGTGCAATTTCTAGAATTGCACTTGCCCTTTTAGCTGCAACACCACATCATGAACTCATATCTAGTTTCTTGACTACTAAAACTCCTAGATCAGCTGTCAGGGCAGGTGTCACCCAGGTATCTTTGTGCATTCGATTTTCCTTAACAATACATAGAACTTTTCACTGTTCCTGATCTCTAGACATTACAGATCTGATCAAGTCGATGGCTCATATCTGTCGGGAGCAAAGTTTCCCGTTCACACATTCAAAGGAACAACCCATTCCTTGGCAAAAGACATTTATTCTCTGAAGTGCATCCAGTAAGCACCATTGGCACAGAATGAGTCTCTGAGGATGCACAGAGATATTAGTTGAACCCAATCTAGCAACTATTTCTGAGTTGGCTAGCCCTTCTGTCCTGACACCACATCATGGGTTCAAGAGCTATACCAGGCTCAGTACTGTTGGGTAGCCAGTCTACCGAACTGGCTACAAGTTTCCAGATCATAGGCAGAGTTTTTAATCAGTTATGGGTCACATGCACAGTTTCAAGGCAGGGATCAGATTTTGAATGGGTGAGAAGGCAAGGACAATGGGAAATAATACAGAAACATTGATACATCATTATAGGCATCAGGAAAAACATAATGACCCATTGAAAGCTTGTGTAACAGATAATGAATGAAACAATCAGGAGTTACAGAAATCTAACAGGTTTAAAATGTTGTGGTTCTTGCAATCAAAGATACAAAATTCCTTCAGACAAAGCATGAGCTGGCCAAGTATTTTTACATTGCAAAGGAAGTGCTGCAACATTGTTTCACGTGCTATGTTGGCTGGAAAATCAGCAGGTGAGAGTGTGTAGATTATTTGCATGCCCTGGAGTTGTTTTCCTTTTGCCAGGGAAGGAACAAGAGAGGAAACACCATGCAGATGGGGAGGGGGAGTAAGGGCACTGCTGACAGATTTTATATTAAAGGACTTGCAAAAGCATATCCTTTTATTTGAGGATTTATTTGGACTTTCCCAACAGTTCCACTTCACACCCCTCCACACCCTCCCTGTACCAGGTGGCTGGGTCTGGGAGCCTTCAGCCCCATGGCACTTCTCACCAAGGTGATGGGCAGCCAACACAACCTGCCTTGGGGGAAGTATGGCAAGGTTGGGGATCACTCCGCCTGCCCCTGTCAATCTCACCCAAGGCTCTCGAGGGCCTGAGGCAGTGTTGCCCCAGGGCACTGTGGGAAAGCAGAGTGGCAGGAAAGGGCCTGTGCATAGTTACTGGCCAGGGACACACCTTCTTCTCCCTCATAAGAGCCGTGATGAGGCCAGCCACTAACCTCTTCTGCACACAGCTGTCCTATGTCTCTTTCCCGAAGTCTGCCTTTTTAGCTTCCCCTTTTCTGCCCTTTTCTGAAGATCCTCCTCTAAAGCAAAGCTGAACATCCCCCCCGCCCGCTGCCCAAATCTAATTCCTGTCCCTAGCACATCTTCCCCCACCACACCTTCCATGCAATTCTGTGTCACCCATCAGCCAGAAGGACACTTTGCCTTCTCCAGGATCTCTGCCATTCCTTTCTGCTCTCAGCGGAAACCTGATTAAATTCCTCTCTCAGACGGGGACATTCCTGCTGATCTCTTCTCGGAAATGGTTTTCTTCCTCTCATCCCCCAAGTTCCTGTGGCAGTGGAACTGGTCTTTGTTATCCCCAATCTGTTGTTACGAAGCCTCCGTTTCCCCCTCTGATGTGCTTTTGTTCATTTTTCACTTCCTAGGCTATCCACTTGCTTCCCATTTTTAAAAAATATTTACATTGAGGTTATCAGCATTCCTCTTAGAGCACGCTGCCTTCCCTCCCCAGTGTTCTTTTTTCTCTGACTTTGATTCATCGCTCTCCTTTCTCTTGTCCTCTTCCCTTTGTGCTTTTATTCTGGAGGGCTAACAACACCGGTAAGTGCTCTCCACTTCTCCAAGCAATCAGAAGTCTAAGGGTGATGCAGTTGGGTTTCCTCTCCTTTTGATGTGAATGCAACAGAGACCCAGGGTGGCTTTGTGATATTTGTTAACAAATATGCACGCAGAACAGAGGGGAAGGGAAAAACAACAACAACAACAACAACAACGTTCCCAGCACCCTGGCAACCATCCTGGGAGTCTTCCTCCAAACCACAGGTGTTGAGCCTTTTCCAGCCTGAGAATGGGGGTCGATTTTGGGGAAGTTCTGAGGGATAATATTCCAGGGGTTGGTGGAAATGAAGGACAAAGGGATGGGCCCAGGTGGCAAGAGAGATGAAGGCAAAATTTATTCACAGGATCAAGGATGCGGTGTGGAGATTCCAGAGTGGGGAACAATAACAGATGGAATGGATAAAGACACATTAAAAGCACAATCAATAAAGCTGGTTGGTCAGTTCTGGAAGGCTTCATAAGTTCAAGGTGCTGAGGCAACTCAGTGCTGGGCTCTGCTTTTGCCCCAGAGGCAAGGAGCTCCAGAGGAGCTGTGGGGCTCTTCTCCAGGTCAATTCTAGCTAGGGCATAAGTCCATGTGGGACCAGCAAGAGCATGCCGTCTCTGTCCTCAACGACCAGGCTGGGTTGGCATGGGGGAAAGCACTCCCCAAGGCCTCCTAGCCCTAAGCTGTTGAGGGCCTCATGCACTAGTATCAAAATTTAAACCTGGCCTGGGAGGGAATGGACAACCAGTGTTGTTCCCTTAACAAAGGAGCGATATCCTGGAAAGGGGCTGGTCCTGCTTACAACACATTTCAGAGCACTGCCAGTCACACTCCAAGCTCAGGAAGGCACGGACTTTGATTGCAGATTGTACCGGAGCATGTGTTCAATCCAGACAGTGTGAGCTGTAGATAAATCCTGATCAAAAAAAAGTATTGAATTTTTTTTTTCATGCATCCATGCACCTCATAGTTATCGATAAAAAATTTCCTCCATAAATAGATAAATCTCCTGTCTAATGCCATCTTTCCCAGCCTTAGCTTCCCAGATGCAGTTGGACTACAACTCCCATCATCCCTGACCGCTGGCTCTGCAGTCTGGGGGTGATGGGACTTGCAGGGCAACATCTGGGGATCCAGGGGCAGGAAAGGCAAGCCTCAAATAAGGAAGGATAGGTCCCATCACCTGCGGCCCCAGTTTAGCAGCACACTTGAAGGGAGGGGGGACCCCGTGGCGTGGAAATAAATGGATCTGAAAGTCGGTGCTGAACATCTGTGAAGCGCAATGAAGGTGGAAGAGGGGGGACAAAAATCGCTTTCCTTTTCGAAATCTCAAGATATCAAATTAGAGTAATAGAAAAATTAACATGTGCTGCTAACATATTGTGATTATGCTCAATTAAGGTTTTTCCATACTTCGCAGACCATAGTAAGATGACACAACTTCTATTTTTGTTGCTGTAGCAGACAGTGTGAATTATATTGTACTGTTTTGTGTGTGCGTGTGTGTGTGTGTTTTGCCTAGTCATCCTGAAATGCAATGTATTGCAATAGAGGAACACATAAATTTTGTAATGTGTATGGTGTGTATCATGATAAGTAGGATACGGCATCGGGATTTATGTGTGTCGCACACAGATTTCTCTCTGCCACACACAATCTTGCAGACCCTGTTTCTTGATAGAGGAGCGATCACTAGCAATCATTGTCTTCAAGACTCTGTGGGGAAATTCCTATTTTGCAACTAGAAGGAAATGCACAGGTACATTTTGCTAACATGCAGAAGCAAACGAGAAAAAAAAGTCTGTGCCGCCTTAAGAAATGCCCAAGAACAAAACAGGTACCCATGTGAGATCTTGCTTGAAGACCTCACAGTCAGAGATGGAAATGCTCTTCCAGCCTGAGGGCCAGATTCACATTTGGAGAAGCTGCCAGGAGCTACATTCCTGGGGAAAGAAGGGCTGAAGCAAAGTGGAGCAAGAATATCGAAGAGACCACCACGTTCTTAGCTGAAAGACCTTAGAATAGAGAAACATGCAAAATCTAGAAAACCGGAGAGGTCAGCAAGAAAGAGGTGCAGCCATGGAAAGGGGAGCAGTCCTCTGAGACTCTCGGAGGGCAAAATATGAGCCGTGGGCCTGAGGGTGCCACTCTTGCTCGAACGAGTATGGTTTCCATTGAGGAGAGGAGAGAAAGAGGAAGCCTTTGAAGAGTCCAAGTCCAAGGTAGGAAGCATTTGCCTCTCCTTTTCTTGTCTCTTCTCACACACATCTTCAAGTGTTTTTTCCCATGCAGGTGGTAGATGAATATCACAGCAGTTTTGCAGGGGTGAATTTAGTTTGTGTTGGAAACAAGGCCAACTGGGTTGTTGCTTTGCTTTGCTTTGCTTTGGAGTGTTGAAGAAATTCTCAGTGGACTCAAATGGTCTAGATTTCTAAGAATCTGACAGCAGACTGGACTTTCTTAAACTGCAAGGATTCCATGGCCTTGAGGACCAGTTTAAAAATAAAAAATAAAAAAACAATATCCTATAGTGATGTATAGTATAGTACGCTGATGACACCCAGCTCTACCTCTCTTTTTCAACTAATCCAGGGGAGGCAGTGGCTGTCCTGAACCGGCTCCTGGCCAAAGTAATGGGCCAGATGAAGGTCAATAAACTGAAACTCAGTCCAGATAAGACAGAGGTCCTTTTGGTGGGTGGTTCATGTTTTCAGATAAGTGATTTTGGCCCTGTCCTGGATGGGGTTGCACTCCCTCTAAAAGACAAGCTCCACAGCTGAGGAGTGCACCTTGACCCAGAGCCACCCCTGGAAGCCCAGGTGACGGTGGTGGTGAGGAGCGCTTTCCTTCAGCTTTGGTTGATCCATCAACTGCATCCTTACCTGGATGAACACTGCCTAGCAATACTGACACACGCTCCGGTATTGTAACACACTCTGCATGGGGCTGCCCTTGAAGACAGTCCAGATACTTCAACAGGTTCAAAATAGAGCTGCCAGATTGCTGTTGGGTGCCAGTCGTTATTCTCATGTAACACCGGTCCTCTATCAGCATCACTGGCTTCCTGTTGAAGTCCAGGCCCAATTTAAGGTGCTGGTTTTGACCTATAAAGCCCTAAATGGCTTGAGACCAGGATACCTGAAGGAATGTCTTTTTCCCTCTGCTCTGGGAACCCTCCTTGAAGGAGGTTAGGAGAGAGAACACTCGGAGGAGGGCTTTCTCTGTGGTGGCACCCCGGCTATGGAATGCGCTCCCCAGAGAGGTCCACCTGACACCGACATTATATGCTTTTCAGCACCAGGTCAAGATCTTTTTATTCACCCAATATTTTAATGTTTAATAGATTTTAATTATTTTTATTGCAGTGCTGGGTTATTTAGTTTGGGGTATTTATGATATTTATATTTATATTGTTGCATTTCTTGATTCTGTTGTGAGCTGTCCAGAGACCCAGAGTGATTGGACGGGCTTGAAATATCCCAAATAAATAAATAAATAAATAAAGTTGTGCCAATGTAGTTATAGAAAAGTATAGAACATGAATAATAATCAATCAAAATGTGCATTTCCTCCATAGGCAAACATGTGAAAGTACAGCTTTCTCGGATGCCCTTCTGTTGGAGGGTTTGGAACATTTTCAGTAATGTACAAGTTTGCCTACAAATGGATTTGTGCAAAGTGGGCAATGGACAAGGGCGGAACAAATGTCGCCTGACAGTCCACATGTAGATGGAATAGATTTTATGATGTGTGCACGTCCCTAGCTGTTTATCCTTTGCCCATTCATCAACGGCCACACCAAAGCTTTCAGGAGTGTTTTGGCCAGGCGTGGCAACCCAGCTGCCCTTCCCTTGCAAAGCTAGCCAGGATGCCCCATGAGAAGAACACTGTGGCAGTCTTTCCTTCCACGCGGTTTGGACTCCCAACCCTGATATGGCTGGCCACTGGCCATGCTGGCTGGGGCTGATGGGCATTGCAGTCCAAAACATTTGGAGGGCACTGGGTTGGGGGAGGCTGGTGTAACACGGTGACGAAGCATTGCTTTGGGGGCAGGGAGAGCCTGGGGGGGAGGGGGGAGGAAGATGACTGCCAAACGGGGCATTCTAGCCTGCCTTGCAAAGCCGTATGGACCGGCTCTTAAAAGATTCAGTGCCCAGAGAACACAAATCCGCCTAACATTTGCACCTGCTAATTGGCATCTATAGGCACAAATTTAGAAATAATTACTGAGATAGCTTTAAATGTCATGGGAAGCACAACCAGTCCATCAATTTCTCATACGAATCTTCTCTAATGAATTGACTCCTTCAGTTCATTCCCACCTTGCTCCTGATCATCCCAAACCAATTGAGGTGGGGAGTCCCCCCCGCTTTTAAAAGTAATTGATTTGCAGAGAAAGACTGGGAGCTGGGAGGCTGTAGCATATGGGAAGCGAAGGGTTTAACCCTTTCCTCCCCAGCTGCCCTCCCTTGCAGAATCGTCTGCTCCACAACAAATACACACAAAACAAAACAAAGTCCTTCTTTTGGCAGCAATGGACACTCAGAGCTTCGGGGAACAGTTTTGGGCCTCTGGGAAATAGTTCCCTGTGTGGTGCCCAGGGGGCCAGCCCTATGAGTGCCTCTGGTAGCCACTTAGGGTTTGGAAAGAAGAAAGATGGAATAATGCCACCCCGGGCACCTTGTTGCCCAGGGCAGCTCACTTGCTCCTCCAGTAGCTGCCCAAGCTCTCGGAAGAAAAGTTTGTTCCCCAAGAGCTTTCAGCTGGGAGTGCCAAGGCCTCAAGCTGCCACTGCCAGCATGCCAGTCCATGCAAGAAGAATGATAACAAGGCCACTCAAAGATGAGAATCACATGAAACTAGCACAGCATTGCTACAGGCGGGGACTGCTCTCCATGCATTCATCTTGCCTTGCCCAGCTATTTTGGATGACAGTTCCTAGAATTCCTGGTCATCAGTCATGCTGGCAGAGGCTGATGGGTGTGGAAGAAGAGAAGACTGTACCAGTCTTGCTTTTCCAACCCATGTCATTTTGCTGCTCTGTACATGGTTCGTTCATTTGATTTACTTCTGTTATATATTTAATTTCTATTCCTCTCCACAACTGAAGCTCTCTGGGCCATATCAGCGATAAAGAAGAACCCAGCTTTCTCAGAACTTTCTCAGCATGGTTTTCAAACCATCAGCTGTACCAATTGGTTCTCGTAGACGTGTGGTAGGCCTTACAGAAATGCTCAGTTTTGGCCTACAAGCGAGGAATACCCCGGTTGGAAGCAACTAGGTTTTGTGGGTAATAAGGAAGGTGTGTTTGGCTGTGTGAAGGTGTGTTTGGCTGTGTGTGGGTTGCAAGGAAGAGCAACCCACACCTGAAGGGTTTGCTGTGTCCCAAGTCCTGCTGACCTCATGTCACCAAGCTGGGGATGTGCAAGTGGAGAGAAAGCCAATCCCTTGCCAAGGTTTGGATTTCTGGCTCCTGCATCCACTGATTTATCAAGGCAGAATTTGCACAAATGGCTTCACACTTGCCCAAATTCATGCTCCCACAAATGCAAAGATTAATCAAACAGGCACACATTCCCCCTCCCATAACACATATTTTCATGCATTACATGATGGGGGATCTGCAAATATTTGATCCATGGTTTTCATTATGTATATTTCCCTGTGTCTCAATTTGACCGAAATACACAAAATGGAAATGAGTGCAATGAGCTTTGTATAACCAGGAAAGCCTCTGGAACTGATGGAGCAGACTCCAAGAAATCCAGATTATTCGAGTCCTTTGTGGATTTCTCTGGCACCTCTCGGGAGGAATAGCAATTCACTTTTTTTCCTCCACTTTTGGTGTGGATTCCTTCTCCCTGCTTTTAAAGTTGCCATGCATAGAAAGGGATAGATTTCTTCAGTAGGAAGAAATTAATTTGAATACCCTGGTGCTGTATTGCCCTTTGCAAGGGAAACAAATTATATGAAGAATCCTTGTCTTTATTACCTATTTATTTTATGGAATGACTACAGACACGTCTAAGGGAAGATTCAGAACAGGAGGAGTTAATTCTCCAGGAATGAAAAAGAAATCCTCAACCTGACTTTTGCGTCTCAGGCAACCTCAAGAGATTCTTGCTAGCTTGATGGACAGCTGCCCAATTCTGCGGAAGAACTGCCTTTTGATAGACGAGGAAGAAGGAACTTGAATGTGACATGCAGAACTTTAAGCTTAACCCACTAAGTTCAGAGCTGTCGACACCTATCAGTCCTGGATACCAGATACTGCGTGTGTTACAATAAGAAAACAATCTTGTGGAATCAATAGAGTCATTGGTTCAGTTTGCTTTTTGATGCAAACTTTCCTATTCTTTCCAGTTCAAATCAATACACAAAACAGAAACTCAGTCACCTGCAGTTACATCTCCCAATTTCCCATTGGAGCTCTCCACTGAATGATGTATATGCTAGGGGGAAATAACATCAAGAAAATTAGGGACTAGAAACGTTCGGAATATCAAGACAATTGGGTATATTAAGCAAAAATGTCCTTATTGGGAGAAATGCTAGCAAAAATGTATGAATTTTGAAAAAAATGTTCTTAAAGCATACTCAAAGTTCAGGATCAACCATATGACTGAATAAATGAGGAACAAAATCACACAGATCCCACAGACTGGTCCATCCCAAGTAGTCAGGCTAATCTCAGAAAATTCCAGAGCCATGAATTTCCATATTAGCTGGCAACTGCAATATAATCATTCTAAATGCATAATTCCTACCTGATATGCTCGTTAAAATCAAGTGTGAAATATTTTGCTGTGTGCATTTTAAAATAATAATGACAAAAGGGAAAAGCTTATGTCCCAGTGTTTACAGCTCTTCATTTCTGGGCTTTACATAGGTAAAGCCAAAATTTTAAAAGTTAATAAAGAAAAGGAGTTCCTTAAAGAAAGATGCCATACACACAAAGTCCTAACCGAACCCAAACCTGAACCAGATACTGGACCCCAGCCCCAACCTTCTGGGAGGCCATAGGAATTTTCAGAGTCTCAGCCTGAGGCTCCCCATCCATGGTGTTCAGACTCCGGGACCAAGCCCAGCTCCTCCTCTTTGAAGCGGGCATTGATAAACTGGGCCACTGCCTTTGCAAGAGGGTCTGTGTGCCTCAGAGGGAGGGGAACGGGGAGTGACAGCCACAGACTCTCAGCCCAGCCTACCTCGCAGGGGTGTTGTTGTGGGGATAAGATTGGATGCAGCAGGAGGAGAATGGTAGAAAGCATTCATAGGAAGAAAAAAAGTGGGATATAAATCTAATAAACAAGTTCAGAAACTTACACAGATCTCAGAAAGGGCAGGACTTGGGTGTCTTCTAGATGGTGGATCTAGAACTCTACTCAGTTCTGGCCAGCTGCAGCCCAATGTCCAGTTAAGAGTTAAGGATGACATAATATTATTTACATGTCTTTACTGCCCATAGGCAAAGTTCTCTGGGCAGGTCGCAACATTAAATGTCCCATCCAGGTTTCAGCCAGGCCTGACGCCACTTAGCTTCCACGCTGAGGCAGGAACAGGCACTCCAGGCTGTGTGGAAGCTGATGGTGAGCTGGCCCATGAGGCATGATCAGCAAGTACTTGTGTGAGGGAGGAAGCTGAAGAGGCAAAGAGCAGCATGGCTGGCTAGCTGGAATGATCCCTGGGTGGACTTGGTGGTCTCGCTTGAAAAACAGCGAAGACCCTACTTCCAGAAGACAAACGGCACAGAAAAACCAAAGACAAAACCAAAACATTTCTTGAGCCCCCCTACCTGGCTCAGGCCCAGAAAGCCAGCTCTGAATGGGCCAGGCAGCCCCCCCCCCGCCCCCTGAGCACTCCGCGATGCTGGTCCTGCCTGGCAGAGTCCCTCCTCTTCAGGACCACAGCCTGCCCATTCTCCTTCTTCTCATGCTCTCCAACGAAAGGGGTGTGTGGGGGGGGAAGCATCCAATGCTGGCGCTGGTTTGCTCCTTCCCTCCCTGCCTGTCAAGCAAGTGAGTGGCGGTAGCAAGGAGGACGTGGTGGAGGTGAAATGGCAGCTGGTGCACAGCTGGACCCATCCAGGAGGTTGTTCCCGCAGGACCTCCAGAATCCCGGAGCTGACATGCTTCCCGGACCACCTCCCAATTTAAGGCTTTCCCTCCTCCCCAGCTGCACTGCAGCGCCTGGGGACAGAAACACTGCATGTCAGTTGTCCTAATGTCAAGCCAGTCTAAAATAAATGCACACAGAAGTTCAAAGTTTCTCTCTCTTTCTCTCGGTGTGTGGGGTGGGTGAGTGGGGAGAGATTGGGAATAAGAGCAAGCACACTCTTTCCTGTGGCTCACCCCACCACACAAAAACCCGGAGTGGTGTGGTGGGAACTTGTTCTCATTTGCCTTTTGCACAGCAGCGATCCGAGCAAGACAACCAAGCCTTGCTCCTCCTTAATTCCTGATGAAAATGCCATTAACCAATTGCCACGCTCAAGAATTAGCTTATTGTCGGCATCACCTGCACACATCTGTCTCCGGAAAAGTCTGCTCCTGCTTTCACTACTCTATCTCACACGCAGCCAATCAAATCCCCTTCTGCAGCTGTCTCCTAGGTAACCAGAGCATACTGTATATATGAGAATTTACTGCGACACAAAACATGGGGGAAGAAAGGTGCAAGTTACACACACAAACACATACTTTTGAAAGCACACGGAAGTTGATGAAGCCTGCCATTGGGAGGAGTACTGATTAGGGGACACCCCGGGTTTTAGCTTGGATAACTTGGCTTCTGATCCTACCTTGTCTCACGGCGGGCTTTTCTTTCATGGCTGCCCATCATATTTCAGAATCCCCCCTCCCCTTCATTGCAGGCGGCTTGTCTTTTCTTAGATATATGACAGAAAGTGACCTTCAGCTTTTTACTTGCATGAAAGTATGTCCTTACTCTATCTAACAAAAGACGAGAAGGAAAGTACATTTCTCCAAAGCATACTGGGAAAGAATATAGGTTTCTGAGAGGAACCTGAGGTTCTTCTTTTTTTACAGTCTCTTTCATTGGTTTCTGTTTTACAGAAAAACTGCTTCTGGTTTTTCGATTCTTTTCTTTTGTGAATGTGCCCGGCTCTAAGTTGATGTAGCTCAGCCAGGAAGGGGAGCAGGCTCAGCCTTAGGGACATGAAGGAAAGGGATCCCATGCTTTTTTCAGTCAGGGCTCACCTAGTTGGCACCTCGCAGGTTAAGTGTGGATGCCAATTCCATCTGTAGGCATTCCTTCTTGAGCTTGCAAAGCCCAGGTGGCTCCACATGCAACGCCATGGGTACATTTACAAAATGCACATCAAAATGTATACTTTTGGGGGAAAAGGCACACCAGCTTATTTTAGTCAATGGGGGGAGAAAGCATACATTTCAAAGAGGTACGCAATTGAGGGATGCATTCAAAAAATCAAAAGAATTTCTGTGCAGATTTTCATGTGAAACTCAAATCAAATCCAACTTCAGAATTTTGAATGGCACAAGATGGAACAAGCATCAGAAGGGAATTTGGAGAGCTGATGAACTTTGATTTTATATATATAAAATCATATATATATATATATATATATATATATATATATATAGAGAGAGAGAGAGAGAGAGAGAGAGAGAGAGAGAGAGAGATGCACACCCTGAAATGAATCAGGAAGACCCCATTTCAAAACTCACCATGAAAACAGCCATGAATTAAATGACTGAGCCGCAGATTCCTAGCCCCACTGCAAATCTGGAATATGGGAATTCTAATAAGGGTCCAACACCATCTACTCTCGAGCTCTGCAGACTCTCCCAGTCCCTGCTCCCGAGAGAGGTCCAGCAGAGCACATGGAACACTGGGTCAGTCCTTCATGATAATTTATTTCAACAGCCCTCTCCACAAAGCCCTGGAATAGCTGGGCCCTGGTGAAACCATTTCTTGCAAGGAGAAGCCAGGGCTTCCAGACTCAGAACCCCGATGCCTCCCTCACCCTCGGTTCCCTGCCCTGGTGCTTTCCAAATGTGGAGAAATTTAGGAGAAAAATCACCTGGACTTTCTGGGTCCCAAATAGTCACACGCCTCCAGATGCATCCGCTTCAGCGGATGCAGCTTTGGTTCGGACTGCTCCTGAGTCAGTCCAGTTGGGTTCAAGGTGTGTCTGCACCTAAATCACACCCTTGCCTTGACCGACTGACCGCCATTTTAGACTGGGGTCTTCTCCAACCCTCTGTGGGGAAGGAATGTACCTGGGGCCCTTTCCGTGCCACATGCGTGCTCTGCCCTTGAGCGATGCACGGCTTGCTCCGCGTTCACTTCAGGCGCACTTCCTGTCTGCTGCTGCAGAAGACCTTCCCCAAGCTGAACTGGTTCAAGTATGAGAACAGGAACTGCCCTCTTCCTTCCACTGCATTTCATGCCTGGCTCGGCATCTGCTCTGCTTCTTCTGCACCAGGGTGAGCAAGGCGAGGCGAAGAGCCCTTTGGCCCTACCCTACCATGAGATGAAGTGGCATGCGCCATACCTGGCCGGCTCGGTCCCTTGGCAAGGCCCTGTCCACGGGCCTAAGCTCTTGCCACCAAGCAAACTGGCTGCTCTTTCTCACCATCCTGTCTCAGCATGGTTCCACGTGAGAGCATGGCCAGCAGAGGACCACTGGGCGAGAAGAGCACAACGGTGAAGAGGAAAAGCAACTCCAGGAGGCTCAGCAGTGGTCCCTGCTGGTCCAATGGCCCCTTGCCAGGTGCCCAACCATGCCCTCCAGTGACACCCACTCTGGAGGGCTAGACAAAGGCAAGAACTCCAAACGACTCAGCAAGACTTTATACGTTTTCTGCTTATTTTAAGGGGTGTCTTTATGATAGCATCATCTGGATAATTGCTGTGGGTGTTCTGAACCGGGTATGTTTTCATTTTGCTGAGTCTTCTTTTGACAAAGATGCGTCAGAAATTGTAGCAATGCCAGTAAAATGTTGGCCTTTGTGTGTGTGTGTGTGTGTGTGTGTGTGTGGAGTAGCATTTGGCATCTGCTCCAGGCAACAAAAAGTCTTGGGGCCACTCCTGCTGAGAGATGAGCAAGCAAATACATTTTTCCCCAGTGGGTTTACTTAATACTACTCAAACCTGCTACAAAACAGGAAGAGTGTTCTGAGAATGTCACACCCTGGGCTGTGTGAGGACAGGTAAGTAGGAGGTTTGCACCATCACTCCTCTTAGATCATCACCACACTAAGCAAAGTATGTCACATTCTGCAGGGAATACAAACTACGATGATCTTTTACAGTGATTATGTCTTGGGTCTGCCAGAGAGCGGCTCAGCTTCAGCTACTAGTTGTAGTGCTACTCTGGGCATTAAGATTTAAGAAAGATGCTGAAAAATGAGAAAGGGTCCAGAGGAGGGCAGCAAAAATGACGCAGGGTCTGGAAACACTGCCCTGGAGGAGAGACTGAGAGAACGGGGCATGTTCAGCCTTGAGAAGAGAAGACTTATAGACATATCCGTCTATAAGTGCCTCAAAGGCTGTCACAAAGAGGAAGGCCAAGATCTCTTCTTGCTGATGCCGGAGTGTAGGAGATGGAATAATCAATTCAGCTTGTGACAACCCAGATTCAGGCTAGATATCAGGAAAAGTTTCCTCACTGTCAGAGCAATACAGCAGTGGAACCAGTTGCCTAGAGAGATGGTGGGCTCTCTCACACTAGAGGCATCCCAAAAGAAACTGGACATCCATCAGAGTGGGATGGTGTCTCTTGGTGTCCTGCAGCAGCAGCAAGGTGGACCCGATGGCCTTTCTGGCCCCTTCCAACTCTGCTATTCTGTGATTTTTGAATGAAAGGGGATTGCAGCAGAGTGTATGGGGAGAAGGGCAAAGCCCAAAGAACATACCATGCAATGCAAAAATTCTCAACGTGAGCAGTCAAGGCAGTGACTTCAACACTAGCTGAGCTCCATCTGCAACCTTTATTGGATCGGAGTAGAGCTGAAACTGCAAGTTACGGGGATTCAAGTATGTAGCTAGTGCAGGAGTGGGCAACTGCTCGCAGTCCAGCAGCTAATTACCTCCTTCCCAGCGCCCACTGGGAGAGAGACGCACATGCATGCAGAAACACACCCCTCGCTGCCATGTGGTCCCATTACAATAAATTCTGTGTCTTGTGCTTGTCTGGTTTGGAAGGAAAATGCAGCCTTTCCAGTGGCCATGCAACAGAAAATTGTGATCTGGTGTGGTGGGGGCCATGGAAAAGGATGGGGCACAGCTGGCTTGCATGTGGCATGCCGCTCTCCCCTGTGCTGGAAGAAATCTGGGCAGGAAGTGGGAAGAGGTCTATTGGCTGAAACAACACGGAACATGCCAAGTAAACACCCGAGAACCAAGTGCCAGAACCTGATGGGTGCAAATGGGACTTCCAGCCAAATACCGCAGCCTCCAGTGCTGCTAATCAGTGCCTCACTGCACCTTTCCTCTCCTCTGCTTTCTTTCATTAGTTCCCCATCAGCATCCCATAGGCACTGGGCATTCTCGCTGGGCCAGTCGGCGTGAGCTCCGTCTGAATGAAATCTCCAGGCAACCCTAGTAGGCCGACTACAAAATGCAGATGAACCAAGGATGGCCTTTAGGGCGTTTTCAACTTGAGGAATCATTCAAAATGTTCCATTCTGCTCAACTAGGGATGGCAGACACTAGATAATTCATTCTCGTTGAGTTCGGCAGATTTCTGACACTTTTCTAACCCAAACTGAGACTGAGTTGGGTTTCTGTTGCAGGCTGCTGTGAAATGGCTCAAAGGGGTTGCGAAAATGGCAGGGTGGAGACCCAAATGACTCCAGCATCTTCCTCTTCTTCCTCCCCTGTTACGCCAGTTGCAACACATTTTAGAAACTGAAGTCCATCTGCTGGCTTGTCTTAGAGCAGGTTGTGTCCAGACCAAGTTCAGGGTTGACAAGAAGGAATTTGTGCAGGTAGGTGAAGACGCTCTTGAATTTCCACCACCCGTCTGATTCTTCACAATCCATACCTCCCACACACACTGCAGTCTGAAGTGGTACAGTCCTAGAAGGACCGCACCATGTGCCGTTGCCCTGTCCTATCGAGTAGTCTTCAGAGGGTTCTCAGTCTAATGAGCTCTGTCCCAAACAAACTTCCAGGGCAGTATAGGAGAAAATTCCAGATATGTTATATATCTGGATGCTGATCTAATAATAAATAAATGATACACGTATGCTAGATTATGAAGGTCTCTTTAGAAAATCAAAGGCTTCTCATTAATTTGCACGGTATTTTCTGCTGGGCTAATCGGATGAAGCCACTTGAACGCCTGTGCAAAGGCTTGCGACCTCCTATTTTCCATGTGGTTCGGCTTTGATTACCTTTCCCTTTGCTATCACTGCAGGCTTTTCATATTGCAGCCATTCATACTATGTACGTGGCTAAGTGTAATGGTAGGTCAGGGGATAATTACAGAGTTATGGCCAGCAGCAAACACACACACACACACACGGTGCTTTTAATGTCTAGACTATATAAAAAATATAATGTTCTTACTGAATAAGTCAAGGAAGGGGCATCCACTCCTGCCCTAAATAAATTGTACAGCCTAATTAGAGAATGGCTCAGGAACACGGTTCAAGTTGTGGCTAGAACCCACGTGACGAGCGTGGCTGACTCAAAAGTGCACATTTAGCCCTTGAGAAGCTTAGCACATGCCTAAGCTGTCATGCTTGGGAACTGAGCACACAGCAGGGTTTCTGGATGTTTTGGGTGCTCACCAAACCCTTCTCAGGCCCCTCCAAGCCTGCCTTACAGGCCTTGGAAGGGTTTTTCTCAGTAGGCTTCAGTTTGCAGGCTGTGCAATGCACCTTCTTGATATTTATACAGCAGGAGCCAGTCTGGCAAAGGGTTCCAGTGTTGGGCTTGGGGGATCCAGTTCCTAACGCACCACATTGGGTGACTTTGGGCCAGTCACTGAGTCTCAGTGTGACCTGCCTTGCAGGGTTGTTGTGAAGAAAAACTGGCATGAAGGAAGAGAAAGACGCAATATGGGTGCCTTGCAGGCTATATCTAAATATGTGAGTGAATACATATGACTGGGCCTTAAAATACAGAAGGAGCATGAGAGGGTTGGTCAGTCCTGATGTTTGGTTAGCAGTGCTGCTCCAAGGGAAGCCCGGAGCCCCGTCTTACTCCTCCTTTACACATTTTGTCCAAGAGAGAAAATCGCCAGCAAGTTGCTCTTCTCAGTTCTGTGGCCAGGCAGCTTCCATTCACACCAAAGCAGCATGTCTCCTTTCCAAGCAAAAGGACGAATCAGGGACCTCAGTCCTCTTTCTGTTCCTTGCCCATGGAAGTCCCAAAAACGTCTATCCGCCAAGATTTTCCCCCATTTCTTTCATTACCATTTTTTTCTTCAAGGTAATAATCAGATTTCTCCTGGCTGGGTGTATATGTGTATGCATGACAGGAGATACCTGAACAATTCCATAGGTTTGGAAGGTATGGAAATACCCAACCTAAGCTTGTCTGCTCATGCTGCCTTATGGAATACTCTTCCCATGTCACTAGAGGTCCAGTGTGGTGTAGTGGTTAAGGGCATGGTGCTCAGGTGACCTGGGTTCCAGTCCCCGCTCAGCCAGGGAGCCAGCTGGGTGACTTTGGGCCAGTCACAGACTCTCAGCCCAGCCTACCTCACAGGGCTGTTGTTGTGGGAATCAGACTGGGAACGGGGGAGAATTATTTAAGTCATGTTGCGTTCATAAGAAAAAAGTGGAATATAAATCTAATAAATAAATAAAATACTTGGCAATACAGATGCTGACAAATCCTCAGTGGTCTGGAAATTAGCCTGAGTAGACCTAAATGCTACCAAAACAAAGAAAAGGACGGAGGCTGGTGGGGAGGCAGGGGGCAATTCCTTCAATGAGCAGACAGGAGAACAAACAACTCCTGACAATCCATGAAACCCTGACAGAACACATTTAATATGATCCATACATCCCTTCTTGAAAACAGCCGTCCTCATCTGTGCCACACAAAAATGAAGGCTTTTCCTCCCATCCACATTTTCTGCCATCAAATTCTGCCTTCTGTATATATAAAAAAGTAGACAAGTTAATTTCAGCACAGCATGGTTGGAAGGATGGAGAACCCATGTCCTTATTGGAGCCACCATGGGCATAGAGGATGTTCCCACATCCTCCTGACCTCTGCTTCTGCTTTGTAATAATTCACAAGGCTCTGGGCCCAGGGATTCAAATCATAAGGACTAGAACCTCCCCCCCACACACACACACAGAGAAATTCAAAGCTCACTACATTTCACAACAGATAGCAAATTCTCTAATTGTGCCCTGTATGCAGAGTTGCAGACATAGATCTTGCCCTCAGGTTACAGGCATGACTCCCCACTCAGAAGCTCCTTGCTCAGGATCTGTCTCCCCACCCCTACGCACACTTTTTAAGCCAGATCAGCTTATGCTTCCAGAAATCTTCCCGCAAACAAGGATGGAGAATGCCAAAGAGAATTCTTTCCAGAGATCTCAAAACAGCCAGCTTGCTTGGAAAGATTTAAAATGGCATTGTGCGGTTGCATGTTTTGCCAGGTTCCCGTATAAGTTAGATAGCATTGGTCTTGGACGTGGACGGAGGGTTTGCAGCCTACGAGAGGGCAGGAGAAACATTCGGCAGCAAATCCAAAACATTATGCACTCTCTTTGCAGCCCACCTCTCCTCACTGTCTCCACCAGCATCTTTGGAAATCACATTAAAACGAAGATGGTGTCGCGATGCTTAACCGTAACCAGTGCTTTTAAACACATTATCAAATCTCACCATGGCAACATCTTTCAGCTGCTCTTATTTATAGTAAGAGAAAGAAAATAAGCAAAAGGGAAAAAAAATCCTTCTGACCTAAGAATAATTATCCCAAAATAATAACATTTATAACAATAATAACATGAACAACACAATAGCAGCCGTAGGATAGAGCAACATTTTCGGTCCCCGTTACTGCTAAATGAGGCTGAATGAGTCTGTCAGTTTCACTAGCTCCCCCTCCCTTTGAATATTTTAAATCTTAAATCCCCCCCCCCCACCATTTGCTAAGAAATCAACAAATGCTAGTCGAGCCTTAGGAAGCACAATAATACAAAACCAAAGGAACTGGAATCCACTGGCACAATTCAACAGGTACAGACATATAGCCATTCCCAGCATGGAGAGGGTGTGCGCCATTTCCCGACTATGCAGCTGTTATAGGTGAAAAGCAGGAGGGAGGGAAGGAAGGAGGCAAGCCTTCCCAGGCTGCCTTGCCAGGAGACAAGCCTTCCCAGATTCCAAAGACCTAAACACTCACAAGGCCCAATCTGCCCATTTTGCTTCTCCCACATTCAGATTGCTGGCTCCTGGCTCCCCTCTGTCCACCTGGTAAAGAAATGTGCAGATTTTGGAAACTTCTTGCAGAAGGAGAAGGAGAAGACAAAGGAGAAGATGAAGCAGCAGCAGCAGCAGCAAAAACAGCAGCCTTAAATAAACTCAAGTAAATTCTCATCTGGGGAGAGGAAAGAATAAACCTGACAAGGTCACCTATGGAAAGGCTTGGCAAGGAACTGTCAGCCCTCATGCAACAGCTACCATATTTGCATCCTAATACGACTGACAGGAAAACAGTGTTGTAAAGTTATCTGTGCATGAATTTCATTGCCTACCATTAACTGTACATTTCAGAGGGCTGGGAGTTGCTTTCCAGCACTGAGTGGTAGAGTGTTAACATGATTGCTGTGTGAATATCACAAATTGGTACACACACACTCACACATACACTGGGGCCATCTTAACCGCATTTTCCTTCGGCATCATTCTCCCACTTCCATTTTCCCACAGTGCATATGAGCTTTAAAGGTATTGATTGTCAGGAGACAAGAGCAATGGGCCAGCAAAAGAGCAGGTTCCTATAGAAGCTGGCTCGGGGCAGAGCCTCCTCATCCAAACCCAGCTAGAAAAGTTTTCTGCAGCCTGGCATATTCTTCAGTACCAAGCCACACTGAGAACCCACAGTTTGTTCCTAGGGTTGTTTGATCTATGATGGGCCTGTGTGAACCCAGCTAGGAGATTTGATCATGAACTATTGGAAATGCTTGGCAAGAGTGACCAAACTTCTCTGTAACTCGCTTTTGTCATCTGCCCTTCCAACAATGTCAGAACAGAACTGTAGAAGGACCATCTCATTCCTCAGCTTTTGACTTTTATGATTTTTCAGAGACTTAAAAAGTGTGATTGAAGTCAGAGTTTTGTACTGGTTTCTGGCCCTTGGAAATTGAACAGTTTAAAGAATTATTATTATGATTGCTACTACTATGAGTCAATCCTTTGCAGGAGCACAGGTACACATTTACAGCTGCCCAACACAAACTTGCACACACATTAATTTGTGTCCATATCAGTCACCAATTGCCTAGTTTGCCAAAAAAGCACCACTAAAAGGCTAAGCAGAGAAAGAAAAAGAAAGCTGAAGATTGCTGGGCAGTCCATAAAAACAGATGATTATCACAAAATATTAAAACACTTACGTATAAGCTAAAAACAGATGATAAAAATAGTAAGAAAGAACACCAGAGCACTCTGCAAAATACCTGATGATGGCCAAGGAAGTCTTTAAGGGCTTCAGAGAAGAGGGCCATCTCACCCTGGAGCCCAGAAAGGACAGATCTGGTGCCAACCAGTCCACAGTGGAGAGGTTATTCCATGGACGGGGGACACCACTGAAAAAGCCCTGCCTTGTGGCTGCCCTCTGCACTTCCATCAGAGTTGGCGCAAGAACCTTCTTGATTTCAGGTGTTGAAGTGACAGGTGTTCAACTCCACCCCCCCCCCCACACACACACACACAGCCATTAAATCCGCATGTATTTCTGTGATCGTTCAAGAACTGCCGGGGAATTGCAGTAGCTGCAGCAGTAAGACAAGGGGCCGTGTAAAGTGGGTGAAGTTTTAAAAAAACAGAACAAATGGCATATAACTAGACATTGGACACTGAGAAAGCAAAATACTGTAAAGGCGAGTGATGGAAGTTTGGGGAGGATCCAAGGGGTTGCTGAAATATCCAGCAATGCTCTTCCACCCGCACCAATTCCTGGCTTAAGAGGTGCCTGCTGAATCCATCAATGGGCAACCTCACGCCTTTCACTGTTGTGCAAGCCGTGGTCACTTTTGTGCAATGGAAGGGCAGCCCCACTGCTTGAGCCCCTGAATCGGAAGGGCGCCAAAGAATCAGAGGGGGTTTCTTGTGCCTTCCTGGATCTGGCCTTCAACTGCCCACAGGCACCCTTGTTCTGCTAAGCTCTTGAATGGACTACTGCAACTCACTCCACGTGGGGCTGCCTTTGAAGATGGCCCAGAAACTTCAGCTGGTTCAGAATGGGGCTCTGTGGTTATTGATGGAATCCGGTTCTTGCTCCCATGTTTCGCCAATTTTGTACCATCAACATTTGAGGCCCAGGTCCCCGTTCTTATACGGACATATAAAGCCCTGAAGTTAGGCCCTAAATGGCTTGGGACCAGGATACTCGAAGGAACGCCTTCTCCCATATGTACCTTCCTGAGCACCAAGATCTGGCTCGGAGGGCCTGCTCCAAGAACCATAGTCCAAAGAGGTGAGGGGATGGCAAATAGAAGAGGCTTTTCAGTGGTTTTGCTCCCTTATTATTATTGCATTTTAAGTCACTGCAAGCTGTTCAGAGAGCCATGTGGCTATTGTGACTGACTAAAAAAGTGTGAAATAAATTTATTTATTTAAAACTTTTCTACACCATCCCATTACCAAAGTCTCAGGATGGTTTAATACTACAAAATGCTCAGGGACCAGGCAAAGACACTCCTATTTTCCTGATATTTTAAAGGTGGAATATATTAAATTGGTTTTATATTTGTAGGAATTTTAACATTACTTTTATTACTACTGTACCTGAACAATTGTAAATCCATGATCGATGTAATTGCATTATTAAATGTATTTTATCTGTTTTTATGATTGGTGTTTAATATTATATTGTACACTGTTCAGAGAGACCTCCAGGGCTATGGGGTCGGTTAATAAGCCTATGGCTATATGAGAACCCAGCAACCTGGACAGCCCTGCAGCAAGAGTCCCAGCTCAGCAGCCCACTCAAGTCGTGTTTGCAGTGATGTGCCTTGGAACCCACCCTCTTCCATGCACAGACTTCGGCTTGAGCGTGGCCCTCACTTGGGAAGCCCGCTTAGCCCACAGGATGTCCACAAATGTGTGTGCAACTTTGGTCGTGCAACGGGCAAGCTTCTTCCATGTCTGCAAGTGTGGTGCCCAGAAGAGGGACAGGGCTTGCACTGCGCTCCGTTCCTGGCTAGTGCAGGTCCAATGCTCAGCCCGCTCACTGGGAAGTTGGGCTCATGGGCTGCAAGAAAGAAGGTGGCGTCTTGGGACCCAAGCCCAGGGAATCAGATGGATTCCCACCCTCAAAATGAATGCCTCAAGCATCAAACAAATGCAGAAAAGTAAGACACTCTCTAAGCTTGTTCATTCCTAAGACTGGGCAGAAAAACAAACAGGTAGAGGGGAAGGAAAGAAACCTTCTCCTTTCCCCAAGACAAAATCAGTGGGATTGTTTCCTCCGCACTTGCCTGCAATTCTTGGCCTATAAATAATATGAAGAACTTCAACACAGCACTCACTGGACTAGGCTGGCCATTCGATCCAGCTGAGCTCTTCTCAGGTTCTTCTGTTCCTGACCTTCTCTGAGTTCCACAACTCAAGTGCAAGCTGATCGGTACTGAGAATAAACTTTCTATCTCGTGTTTCTCATGGTGTCCTGTAACAGCAGCGAGTTGGACTTGATGGCCTTCATGGCCCCTTCCAACTCTACTATCCCATGATTCAATGATTCTAAGATGAGGAGCTTGGAGGTGCAGCTGATAGAAATGGGTAGGTTTATTCATTCATTTTCGTCAGAGCATATATGCATGTGGGTAATGCTGGTGATTGCAATTAAACTGCCTTTTACCCTCTTTCAAGGAACCCAGCACAGCTCCCATGACCCTTCTCTGCTCCATTTCATCCGCACAACAGCCCTACAAGGAAGGTCAGGCTGAAAGCCCATGACTGGCCCAAAGTCATCCAGTCAGCCTCACGGCTGTGTGGAGACTAGAACCTGGATCTCCTGCGTCCCATTCCGACACTCTAACCACTGTACCCCACTGGCTGTCAATCCCCTTCCCCACTAAAAAGCTGTAAAGATAGTGCAACACTAGTGCAACAATTTAAAACAACAAAGCATTCGCAGAATAAGCTACCCAAAAATATTAAAGCAGTTTTTAAAACATTGCAAGGATGTATTTTAAAAGGCTGAATTAGCCTGGGAAAGAGAAGATAATTGTTGTCTTCAAATATCTGAAAGGTTGTCATGAAGAATATGAAATAAATTTATTTTCTGTGGCTGTTGTGGAGATTTTAAAGAACCAACTGTGAGAAATTGCAGGGGAGCACATCTTGGTGAAACACAAGAAAAGATGTCTTCAAGTCAAATAAACCTGGACTTTCATTCCGAGAGGTGTTCCAGCAGAGGCTCTTCTCCCAGGGACCTCACAGCTGTATCCTACTTTGTAGAGCTCCCATTTATTTATTTGAGATGTATCACCCTTTTTTTCTGTTTTTAAAGAACTCCAAGTGGCAAACCATTCTCCTTCTCCTGCTCTCAATCTTATTCCCAGAACAACAGCCCTGTGAGGGAGGTTGGGCTGAGAGGCTGTGACTGGCCCAAAGTCACCCAGTTGGCTCCATGGCCAAGCAGGGACTAGAACCCAGATCGCCTGAGTCCCAGTCCCACGCTCTTCACCACTATGCCACACTGGCTCCGCATTGATTTGCGGGATGGAGCCATGTCCCTTAAAGTCCCATTCATTTCTATGATGCTATAAGATGAATGAGGGATGGACACTCTCTAAAAGCTGGGGCAGTGGGAGACCTCTCCTTCCTCCCCCAAACCTACTGGAGGTGCACTTAATTTGTCTGTGGTGGCAATCATGGAGGTCATTTATCTAGAAAACAAGGAACAGTTCATTCCCAAGCAGATTTGCATTTCTAGCAGTGCAATTCCACTCTGGAAGCAGACGGGTGAAATTTTTGCAGGATGTAAAATGTGGCAGTTGTGGCAGTGCCGGCAAAAGAGAAGACGTCGAAGGTAGTGGAAGCATCCTGTGGGGCGCATACAGTCTGTGGCCACGCATTGCCTGCCCTTGGTATGAATGCAAGAGCCGATGTGCCAGACTGGGAGGCAGGAGGCCTCTCTTTGCCGATCCATCTTCCATGGCAGGTAGTCACTCCGGGGTCAGTGGCACAGCCGAGTTTCGGTACGAGCTTCGCAGGAGCGCTCCACAGTGCTGAACCCTCACCTTTCTCCCCTGTCCCCAGATGGGTTCGGCCGTGCTTGCAGGCAGTTTTAGAGCCCCCAGATTTTCACCCGCGAAATAGTAGAAGCATTTGGAAATGATATCAAAGTGGCATGCTTTTTGCTTTTTTCCTGCCCTCGTGCATTTTTACACACGGATGAAAGATATTCCAGTACATGACAGCTTTTTTTTTAAGTCTTCCCAATTATTATTTTTAAAAGTCTCCCTAATTACTAAGGTCTGGCACATATAAAGGAATTTCCCCACCCACCTACTCCATGTAATAAATGACGGTGTGCATTCATTCCATAACAAACGAACATTGAGCTGAATAGGCACCAAGTTGTGTCATTGCCTGGTAAAATAAAGGTTCATTTTCACAACTCTTTTCTTCATGTGTTCATAGAATCATACGATGGGAAGGGGCCTAGGAGGCCATCCGGCCCACCCTCCTTCTTAAAGCAGGACTCAGGTCTCCCATCCAAATAGTAACCAGGGTTGACCCCACTTAGCTTCTGCAATTAGGCAGAATCAGGCACGCTGGGCTATATAGACGCTTCTATCAGAGGTGGGTGGGGTTTCCTTTCCTCCAGTGGCACTTACTTCCTGCAGTGATTTTTTCCCAGAATGCTCTGGATATGCCAGGGGATTCTGGGGAGAGAAATGGCAGCTTTCGGGAGGTGGCTACTGGTCAATACCCACCCACCCTTGCATGAACAATGAATGGGTTGCTTGTCTTAAGCTTTGAGTAGGTTTTGTGTGCTGGAAATAGGCTGAGAAAGCCCCCGTCCCTCTCGATGCAAAACTAGAGCCTTCGGTACTTCCATTTCAGCACCACTTCACCATCAGCCATGGAAGCTTTTTTATGGAACAGTTGGAGAACAACAGGAGGTGACTTGTGGGAAGGAGGAATGAAAGATTCATGAGAGGGTAAAAATAGCAGGAGTTCTTTCAGGGGGTTAATTCAGACTCTCTTTCCCTTTCTCTTCCATACCCTTCTACATTTGTATAGCAAGGAAAGACAAAGATCTTGGTACAAAATTTAAACATGCTGCCTGGATGGATGCGAAAGGGAAACAATCAGGAATATGGGGAAGGAGGGTTCCCCGAGGTACCCCACAGAAAGCACTTGATTAAAATCCAATAAATAGGTATTAAATAAAAAAAACAAAAAGATTCTTGCACTATGGTCCAGATTACAGTAGGGGAGTAAGGAAGCTTCCTGCTTGCAAATCATACAACCATTCCCATTTGCAAATGCAAGCAGGAATGCTTTCCCTCCCCTTTGGAGAAAATTCGCAAATTCCTGAATTTGCAAATCCATTTGAACAATGCGTGCGTGCATGTGTTAAACATGGACTTGTCGGGGTGCATTTCCCCCAAACGATGTATTCACAAACTAGACAACAAGGGTGGGGAGATGGCTCACATTTGGAAATACGAATGCGCCAAATGACAGGTCAAAATAGAAAGTAGGAGTGGGCTGAAAAGAACTTGGATGTAATTTTCAGAAAAACTTGGGCATGAACAAAACCCTTCCTCTTGCAGATGGTTGCTTTCTTTCTTTCTCTCCAATCCCCCATCCAACCCATGTTCTGTCTTTTAAAAAATGAAAAGCTATTCACAACTCTCTCGTCTGTCCTTTTATCTTAACTTAATCTGCAGTTAAGAGAGAAAAAGTCATTGCTCCCCCATGTGCACTTTTAAATGCACTTTGCCCCAAAATTATTCGTGTTCACACTTGAGCCAAACGGGAAGAGCACATTTATATGAATGTGTGAAAGAAGTTTGCACCCATTCAAATAAAAATGAGAGCCAGTTGCAAATGGGGACTGAAACGAGGTGCCCAGCATCCCTGGTTATCCCTAAAACACACTTCAAATGGAGTACAGACAAGCTTCTGTTTTGTGTTAGTGTTCACACTGCAAAGCAGTTCACGCTTGGATCACCTCTGGCTTCCAATAACTTATTTACTGGGAGGTGAAGAGGTGGATTATACTCCTAGAGATCAGTGTAGGGCTACAGTTCTTTTCTTCACAACTGCTTTTGTGACTATCTTTGACTAGAGGCACAGTTTGCCATCGTGCTGGTCACAAAAGATGGGGGAAACTTCTTTTGCTGAGCTTTGGTGAAGTCATCAACATTGCAATTGCTGAAGAAATGGAAGCTTTGGTGCCATGCATCTTGTAAAGGTGAGGAATGACTTGCAAACCTTTGCTGAGAGATGGAAAGCGGATGCATAGAGAAGTCCCACACAGGTTGGGGCAGGTTGTTCTAGCCCAAGGAGCACATCGGATGGATACGTGCCATTGAATGGCTTTTCTGAGTTCCACAGTCCAGGTTGAGGAATAACCCCAGAGAGCTTTGCATTGCACATTATATTGTGACATTTCTAGAGCCAGGTGAAGACTTCTTAATATTTTCCCTGATTCTTTGGTCCTCCGGTGCTGTTTCTGCAAATATGATTGTGGTTTTAGATCCCTACATTAGTGCTGCTTTTACCCTTTTTGTATTCTTTTTTAAACATACACTTCTTTGCAATATGCTTTTCCACATTTTATTGCATGTGTTTTCTTTCTGCATATTTTTTCAAATGTATGCAGTAACTGTGCAAGTCTTTGAAACATATGCTTTCTTCTCCAGATCATGAAATATTTGTATGCATGTTTCAAAACTATACACTTTTGTGCACACTTTTTAAATGTATACTTGCTCTCACAAATTCATTTTTAATAATAAATTACCTTTCAAGCTTGGAAATGTATGGACATTGATTGCAGATTGTATCCGAGCTCATGTTCCATTCAGAAAGGGCAAATTGGGTGAATGCTGATCAAAACTATCCCAAAATTAATTTCTCCTACATCCCTATATACAGGTAAAATATGATCTCCTTAAACAGAAACAGAAGCTCTAACAGAGGTTGAATGGTATAAGCACAATCCAAACAATTCATTGTAGAAGAAATGGTTTGTGAGGCACAATCACTGAAACGAAGGAAGGCCCTGTTGTGTAGCATGACACACAAGTAGTTTCATCCTGTTTGTTGGAGGCTTTGAGCATTTGCCCAAGCCAAATACGAGTGAGGGCAGATGAAAGAAAACACGCTTCTTGCCCTCACTCTGGCAGCTCTAGCACTTCCCTTCACATCCTAATTCTACTTTTTAAAAATACAGCTGCAACATACATTTGACAACCGAGAAAAACATATTACCTGAGAGTCCACTTAAACCCAGTCAGTTTCACACACACACCTGCCTGGCCAGAGGACAACAATACAAGCTCAGAAGTATATGTTCAGCTTGGGAAGTGGATCACCATTCCTTGAGGACGATTCAGGCAGTGAAAGAAAATCAGAAAAGGAAAACGAAAGGATCTGTGTGAGGCTTCCCTCAATGCCATCCTTTCAAAGACTGAAGGCATCACTAGGCCTTCAATCCATTGCATTACAGGAAGTGAGCATCCGTCCTTCCAGTGTCATAATATTAGTCTTCAGCTGTCAAAAGGTCACAGAAAATCAATTTACATTGGTCGTACATTAAGCAGGAGCAAGTAGATGATTTAAGAGGTCAAATGCAGCCTCACACTCGATCAGTTGCACAATTGCACCAAATTCAGCCAGAGAACAATGGTGCAACTGCTGAGGTTCATGCCCAGCTTGGGTGCAGAGCATGGGTCCACTATGTTCTCTAGGACCAGCTGGATCAAGAGCGTCCGTGGTGTCTTTTTGGACATTGTGAGTAATTCAGGTGGTCGCTCCTGCCTGCGAGATTTTTCAAATGAACAGTGAAGCCCAGAGAAATGTGGCTAACGTTGCATGCGGCAACAGAGATAATTCCCTCTGGCTGTTGAGCAGAGATCACGGCAGTCGCACAACTCTTGCCTTCAAGAAGTCTAATCAAAAAGGAGCTCCGTCCTGGTCCATGCAGAGTTCGGAGCCAGGCTTCCCCCTTCATGCTTTCAAAGAACAGAGTATTCTTTGGCGAAAGCTCTTTATTCTCCAATGCACAACCAGAAGAAAGAGTATCTGAGCCTGCACAGAGCAGTGTGTTGATCCCAAATTAATCACTAGCTCTGCAAGCCCCCTTTTGAGGGGCTCTTTCGGAGATGTGCAAGCCCCTTCTAGTTGGCTAGCCCTTCCCTCCTGATACCACATCACAGGGTCAAGGATAATATCAGGGTCATCTGGGACCTGGACCTCCTGCCCTGCCCCCCTTCTCAACCTTTGCCGATTCTGGCTATTCTTGGGGTCCTCCTGAACACACGGAGAGGGCAGCCTTGAGATAAGTCCTTCCTCTTCTTCCATTTGGATATCTGGGTTCCCTGGGCCCCTCCTTCTCAGCTGATGAGCTCTCATCTCTGTGGCCCTGAAATGCAGGCCGAGTGCAATGGCCTCTTTACTTCCCAACACACACGTGCAGCACTCCAGTGTGCTTTGCATTTTCAAAGCCATGAAGAACTTCCCTTTAAAATGCAAAGACTGGGTTTACAATTTGCTGTTCAGTCGCGAAGTCATGCCTTTCTCTTCGCAACCCCATGGACAACATTCCTCCAGGCTCTCCTGCCCTCCACCATCCCTCAGAGTCTATCCAAGCCCACACCCACCGCCCCAGTGACCCCATCCAGCCACCCCGACTTCTGCCTTCCCTTCTCCTTTTGCCTGGCTTACAACAGGGTGGCCCTATGGCTGCCAGCCAACTGTCAGAGCCGGCATGAGGCTTCCCTGCCCCACTGAGACAACATTTTGGAAATAGGGCACAACTCCTTCAAGTGCAACCGCTTTCTTTACACTGGGGAGAGGACTGTATTCACTAGCCTAGCCTATTCTCTAGACCAGCCTTCCTCCACTTGGCACCTTCAAAGTGGCACCTTCAAAGACCACAACTCCCACCATCCCCCATCACCTGCTGCCTGGGAGTGCTGGGATTTGCTGTCCAACATATCTGGAAGGCACCAGCTGGGAGAAGACGCTCCTTGAGCGCATGGTCGGTTCATTCTGAGCGACAGTTTTGGCTCCTGCAGTATATGCCAACAAATGCTCGGCCAGGAGCTGACCAGGGTCCTGACCGCCTGCAACAACTACACGTGAGGAATTCTCACTGAGGCGTCTCGCACACATGCACACGAACACACACTGCCATCAGAGGCAGAGGTCTACAGACGCTATGAAGGTTACCCTCTGATTTTTCTCCTGTGTAATGTGGCCAAATTCATCTGCATGGAATGCTGTGTGAATGCAGGATTGAAACTGGAGAGGAAAAGATAAGAGTGGGATGAATTGGAGGCCTTTCCAACTTGGGAGAAGGAATCTTTTCCTCTGCCTCTCTCATGTTTTGCTCCTTTAATTTGCAACATGACCTGTCAGCATTAAGAGTTTGTTTATGCTTCCCGTTGGACAACTGAGTGGGCGGAATGGCGCTGGAAGCTGCCAGAATGCACCAGAAGGGTCCAAGATCAGATTCCACCAATAAGACAGTCGGAGAGTGGAGTCAGACAGAGGATTAAAGCCAAGCGCACATGCATGCGCATGCACACACACACTCCATCACAGAGAATTCTCTCTAAACGGTTGAAATATTCAGGATGCTTCCAAACAGCTCTTCTCGTCAGAATTCCTTCCTGGAACATGGATTTTGGAAGAGCTTGATTTAGATTTCAAACCGGAACTGATACACGGCGAGATGTATTTATCCATTTATTTAACCCACTTTTCAGGATGCACTGCCCTTAGATAGAAGCTTATAAGATTATGAGGCCCATGAAAATACAATTATGGGGGCATTAAAAATGGGGAGCACTGTGGGAGCAGCTGAAGAGTTTTTCAAGCACCAGGTGAAGATTTGCAGGCCTTCCTGCTTTTAAAAAACTGTAAAAAAAAAACCCAAAACCCTCAGTCACCAGCTCAAGATGTGATTACAACAACCTGAAGTAGTCAGATGGCTTCTCTGAGAACACCTGGATAGCAACAGAAGTGCGTCAAGACATCCTTCGCAAAAATGATGATGATGATGACGACGACAACAACAATGACAACATGCTTAGTGGTGTTTTATCTTACCCAAACAGCAATTGTAGCTGGAAGATGCACACACAAACACAAAAAAACAACAACCCCTAAGCTTAGGATTCTATCAGGGGAAATACCCACAAATGGATTAAGGATGTGAATCATGACATTCTGAGTTTGCCAAAGTTCTCCATGTTCCATCTCAAACCTTGTCCCATCTCCAGTCAACATCAGATGCACGTTCTTTTCCCACTAACGAAAGGACACTCAAATCCATTTTTCAAAAGCACACAATTTTTTTAAGCTGCAGGCATGTTGTCACTTGCTCTTTGGGGGTGATCACATTACAATGCCTACAAGGACCTGAAGCTCCTTCACTGAGGCCCTTCTCTGGGGGCCACCTCTGAAGGAGGCAAGGAAGGTGGCTTCCATCAGAAGAAGGGCTTCTCAGCCATGGTGCCCCAACCGTGGAAGCAGCTTCTCAGAGAGGTGAGCCTGGCACCAACTCTGTATGCCTTCCAGCATAATTATGGACATCATATAAAAGTCTTAATAAGTAAATACATACATAAAAATAGATTTTGGTCTCAAGACCAGCACTACAGGAATGTACTCAGAAATAAGTATTTTACTTGGGAAATGTGCAGAAAATGTGTATTTTTAGGAAGAATGCATGCAAAAGCATGATGCTCAGGAAGGATGCATACAGAATTGCATTTCAAAGCAATTTCATACACCTTCAGTTGTGTGTGTGTGTGTTTGTGTGTGTGTAAGAGTGTTGAAGAAAAACAAAACTCATCTGCAACTGGAGATGGACGGGAATTTCAGATTAGCTCAGTTTTGATACAGACGGAACAGATTCTCCATGTTTGGGACAAAAAGGACTAGAAGTTTTTAAAAAATCAAAAATAGGAGAAACTGAAATGTACAGATTTGTCCATGCAGGCCAGAGACCTGAAGATTTTTCCTTAAAATTCCGAGTGTGAAGCCATCCGTATTCCAGCATGTTCGTGCCTTGCGTTGCTACCTCTTTTTTCCTGATGGGTTACTCATCCCTAGCTGTTTGATGATGCACTGAGAGCCAGTGAGGTTTGGTGAGGAAGTGCCAGGCTCAGTATGAGGTGATCTGGCCTCCGGTCCCCACTTGGCCATGAAGGTCCCTCGGGGAGCCACCCACTCTCAGCCTCACCTACAGCACAGGGTTGTTGTGAGGATAAAATGAAGGGGAGGATCATGTGAGCTGCCTTGGGTTCCTTGCTGGAGGAAAAGGGACAGGGTCTTAATGCAATAGTAAGAATATAGCAGACACGTTGCTCTTTGTGGTGGTCCTCACCGTGCCTATTGAATCTGGCTGGTGCAAACAGGTGACCGCTTTGCTTCAGCTCCTTTTCGAAAGGATCTAACAACCCTTCCAAAGTTCTCCCTATTCAGGAGAAAAACAGCTTGGAAAGCTCAAAAGGGATGATGGGAGAAAGGTTCTGACCACCATCATTTGGGACTGGAAAGGTACTGCACCTGCCCTGCAGTTGGAGAGGAGGTGGGAGCAGGAATGCAAAGATAAGTAAATACAGTTCTCCTAAGTTCTGTTTTGCTTTTGTCATGTACTCTGTGGCGCTTGCTCTATAATTAATGTCAGTAAGACACCATGACTTTATGAAAACTTTATGGCATCCCAAAAGTCCTACAGCATTTAAAGGGAGGCAACATGGCAAGGTGACAGAGAGAGAGATGAACTGTGATTTTTCTGCAGGGAACAGCACTAGTTCGGGTAATAAACATCCCCATCTATTCAGTTTTCACTTGCAGGGCGAGCAAGCTGATCTGGTGGTGTCATTTGGCTGAGGAGGCTCGGTTACCTTTATGTAAAGTGGGAGGAGGTTTCCCTTCTTGGTGCAATCCATCATGCTAAACCCCTTGAAAAATTAACCATTTTCAAAAACCCAAATTGGCTTCTGATCTTACCAGAAATTTCAATCTGCACTGTGCAAGGTGCCGATTGAAAATGTGGGATGCATCTGCATAGAGATGCCCGGTTCCAGATGCTATTAAGAAGGGAATAGACAACTTGGAATAAGTTCAAAGGAAAGCAGTGGAGATGGTCAGCAGTACAGAAAAGCACTGCTCCGTGGAAATAATCAAGTAATCGGAGGACATGTTTGGCCTGGAAAAGAGAAGATCGAGTGGCAGTAGCATTTTTCCAATGATGGGCTTTCACATAGAAGGCAAAGACTTTGCTGCCCCCAGAGAGCAGGACTAGTTTCAGTGGATGGAAGTGACAAGAGGGTTGAGCTTGGGTGAAAATTAAGGGAAACATCTCAATGGTACCAGCAGCTCTGCAGTGGAACCCACTATTAGCAAGGGAATGAGAATTCCCTTTGCTGAAGATCTGCAAGTGGAGGAAGTCTCTCTCATGGATGGACTGTCTTTAGATGTCCTGAATGAAGCAGGTGTGTTGGACTAGGAAGCCTGCACAAGGCATCCTCCAGCCATAGGATTCCAGAGTTCTACTCATCTATGTTTTCCTTGAGCTTGGATTCCAGAGGGGCCCAAACTGGGATGGATGGATGGGAGACCACAGTGCAGCTATCAGTTCCTTCAGTGCATGGCCACCATCTCCCCCACCCAATTGCATGCATGAAAAAATGCACCTGGGTACTTGAGTGAAGCTTTGCACCTCCTGTCCAGAACAGAAAGGGAAAGTAGGAGCCATCTCAACAAAACCATGGATATGATCTCATCAAGATCATATCTTGATAGCCCTGAGTGGGATGGTGTAACATGGTGTCCTGCAACAGCAGGGGGTTGGACTCAGTGGCCTTCATGACCCCTTCCAACTCTAGTGTGTTTGTTTGTTTGTTTGTTTGATCTACTGCAGAGAACTTTCAGTTGAAGGGCCAAATCATAGAATAGTAGAATAACAGAGTTGGAAGGGGCCAAGAAGGCCCTTGAGTCCAATCCCCTGCTGTTACAGGTCACTAATTTACACCATCCCACTCAGATGACTGTCCAGTTGCTTCTTCAATGCCTCAAGTGCAGGAGAGCCCATGGCCTCTCTAGGCAGCTGGTTCCACTGTCATATTGCTCTGACAGTGAGGATCCTTTTCCCATGGCCTCCTGGGAACCCAAACTGCCCCTTTGGGGTTTCTCAGATGGTCATGTTCTAGAATTCTGAAGGCACTGCTGCAACCGTTTGCCCCAGACGGGGAATGGGTTTTTCAGAGAGCCAGAGTCCTCTCTGACAGCAAATGACCCCCACCAGCTGCCACTCTGACCATGAATAAAATGCTTTCCTTCTCAAACAGAACTGGCTCAGGCTTATTTTTCTCACCACTTAGCTCCAAAAATATGCATCAAGACAGAGACTGGCTCTGAGTGCCCGGTGATGAACGCAGCAGCCAGATTAAAAGGATCGATGTAATTATCTGTCTATGCTTGGAGGGGGTAAAGAAGGTGAGTGGGCCATTAAGCATGTTCGAAATAAGTACCAGCCTCTTGTTGGTTCTAACGAGACGGTTGCTTATATAGTCCTGGCTTACAGAGCCAACTTCACAGGTTTCAGTGACCTAGCAATTATTTTCATGTTAAGGGTGGGATCCAAACATTGTGACTTTCAGTCAAGTCCATCTGAAGTCAGCAGGACAAACTGAGCATGACTTAGGTCCCATTGACTGCAATGGAGGTATAAGGTAAAGGTAAAGGTTTCCCCATGACATTAAAGTCCAGTCATGCCTGACTCTAGGGGGCGGTGCTCATCTCCATTTCCTGGCCGAGGGAGCCAGCGTTTGTCCGCAGACAGTCTCCGTGGTCATGTGGCCGGCATGACCAAGCACTGAAGTGCACGGAACGCTGTTACCTTCCCACTGAAGTGACACCTTTTTCTTTATTTGCATTTGCATGTTTTTGAACTGCAAAGTTGGCAGAAGCTGGGACAGAGTACGGGAGCTCACCCCATCTGTGGCTTCGAACTGTCCACCTTACGATCAACCAGCCCAGCGGCTCAGCGGTTTAACCCACTGCATCATCACATCCCTTAATGGAGGTATAAGCACATGCAATTTGCAGAACAACCCCATGCAAGTCTCTGCAAAAACGATGTTCTACTGTGTTCCATCTGTCTTAATCAGGGCAATTTTGTATAGGTGTCCAGGGTGAGTCCAGATTCAAGACAATAGAATCAATCACACAGGTGCATTTCATTTATGATGGAAGAGCCGAAATATTGTTGAAAACCACACTCGGGATGGAGGGGAATGTTGACTTGGCTTGAAAAACTTACCAGCCTGTCTCATCTGAAGCTCTAAATGGGAACCCAAACATGCATCTGACAAAAATATTCACAATTGTCAAGCACTTGCCCACCTTCATCTCATTCCTGATTTCTAGCTCAGTCTGAGCAGATTTTGCACACATCCCCTTTGTAGACTGAAGCAGTCTGTGGAGGACAATTGTGAGAAATTTGTGCAAATCACCATTAGGCCACTGCTTGGTTTGTTCATGCAAAGGAGCTGCGAATGGGAATGGGAATTGGGTGTGAGGCGAGTGTCAAGACCAAGTCTGAAAGGTTTTGGTGAAGTTCAAACAGGGGCTCATTTGCTCACCTCGGCCACACAGGTAAGGAAGGTGCTGGGGAAGTTGGCAAAGAGCGAGCACCTGGCCCACTCACAGCAATTTCCTCCAAAAAGCTCCCAGATTATGCTGCGTCAAGGTATTCATTCCCTGGAGAGGGTCGGTGGAATGACTGCTCTCTGATAGCTGCGGTGCCGTGCAAGGAGGCCGGGAGGGGAGCTTCAAGAAAGGGAAGGGGCAGATTAAACATGAAACTGAACTGTCTTTACCAACAAACTGTGACCTGGGGGAAGCATTCAGTGCAAAGACAAATAGCGCCCTGAATTGGAAATTGCCATTGCCCTCCGGCCCAAATGCATCACACGGCCTTGTGCGGGGGCCCTGCGTGGGTCACGAGTCAGAGCTCAAGCTTTTAGATTCAAGTAGCTGGGGATTCAGATAGTGTCGCCTTCCACTGAGAAGCTATCACAGCCCATCTAGACAAGCACGACCCACAAGTGTGGGGTCACTTTTCAATGGTTTCTTCATTATTTTGATGTGCTGGGCCCTTGCTGAGATCTTGGTCGCTGTGTGTGGATGTGCTTACATGCAAGCACAAACCAGGTCATATTCTGCCCCAAACAATCTTTTTGAAAAGGCTCAGAACAAAAGGCAGTCAAGGACATTTGTTGGCATAACCAAGAACACCGATCTGGTCCGAGGAGCCGAACAGCTAAATGAGAAAACAGACATTTGGCTTGCCGGAGGATGGATGGGTTTGGGCAAAAGGCCAGGTTTCTCTCCAAGAATCGAGGTTGCTCCAGCTAGAGCTTTCTAGGATTGTGTTCCTGGGGCCATCACCAAACTCGCCTCTCTAAGCGGCTGGAAGGCTTTTACAATGAACTAAGGTGTGGCACACATACGGTACCTGGAAGGAAGCTGTAGTGAGAGGTTGCAAGGTGAAGTGATGCTGTCTAGAACCATAAAAAAATTATGTCTAGAACCATAAAAATGCTCAGCACTGCATGCATGTCATAATTCAGTAAGCATGCTTATTACTTAGTTTCCATCCCTAATTCCAGCCTTAGGGTGGCTTTTACAGCCATTCCCTTCCAAACCATGTATACAGCTTTACCAACTGGTCACTATTCCCATATTCCAATGGAGCAGCATGTCTGCATCTGTGGATCACCTGAAGTAGAGGACCTCGTGTGTTATATTCTTCACTGTTCTTTATATTGCGAACCCAGGGAAAAATTTTGTCTAGTACACTGCCTGCCTTTAATGCCTACTCTGATTCAGAGAAGTTAGTGTTTTCGTTGTCAGATGGGGATGCACACTTGTCTTATCGAGTATTTCTTTTTGCTCTTCAGCTAAAAAGATAAGAGCTAGGTAGGCTTTGGAGGGGACACTGTCCTGAATTATACCTGGTCTGTCTTTTAGTACTATGTTTTAATACATTTGATTTATGATTTTATTTGTTAATTCAGTGTTTTACCTGTTAACTTGTAATGGCCTATGGCTAAAGGCAATAAACTGACTGACAGTAAACATACAACATATTGTAGTGGCTGCGACATCCTTTAATTTTCTTCCAAAATATGGTATGCCATTAATTCAGGCCTTTAGAGTTTTCTTCTGTTCTTTGTATCTCCCCCACTTCACCCCTCCCCCCCACACACACAAAGAAAAAAGTAGACTTTCTAGTTGTTGTCACTGAACAATGGAGTTTGCAATGAAGAGAAAAGATGGCTCATAAATATTGCACATTTCCCAGATTCTGTTAGACAGGAGACTTTGAACAGATGGTCAATATAAATCATATGGCAGCTCTTTGAAAACTCCTGTAAGTTTGGGAAAGATAACTTGAGATTTCAAAGGCTCTGAGACCAAAGGGGGGGATATTTGAACAAGATACCAAGGTTTACGTCTAGCACTCTAACATGCTTCTGAAGTTTGATGAAGAGGAAACTCTGATAGGAATTCTTTTGGAGATGCCCTTGCCAAACTCTGTAATATACCATCATAAAGAAATGCTTCACATATTCGATTTGCCATCTGGATGCTCAGGGAAGCGAGGTTTGACGGATGGCTTTTCTGTAACTCTGTTTTGCTACTTTGAGATATCTATCAATTATGGCTTGAGATCAAGTTTCAGAAAATGTCTTCCTTGCCCAAGCAATGCCTGGATTGCCTAAAAGACAGGTAAGCAGAATCTCAGTCTGGATCTGAAAGTGGTTCTGGGGTTCAGGAGTATGATTGTGTAACTCCTGGCCTGTGGCTTCCCACCAGTTCTTTCTTGGCCTGCAAGCTGCTTAACATTTACATGAAAACATGAGATCATCTGGAGTAAAGAGTCCCCAATTTGCCGATGAGACCCAGCTCTGTTGATCTTGGGCGCCTAACACCAAGGGCGAAACCCTTGTTTGTTGCAATCAGGAATGGTCTGGGTGAGGACAAACAAGCTGAGGATGAGGCTAAACCCAAATTAATCAGGGGCAATGTTGGTCTGTAGATGCCTGGACTCTGGGATGGGGTTTTGGTCTGTTCAGTTCCCCAGAGGGATCAGGCCCACAGTTTTGGGGTTGGACGGGGGGGTGGCTGCTACGTGATAAGCAGTGATTTGGCGCCTCCCGAGTCAGTGAAGTGATACTTCTCTGGGTTTCAGTCTCGACTTTAAGCTGCTGTCCATGGTGCTGAATCCATTCTGGACCTGGCGTAAGGTGGGGAAAGCATCTTTAAAGATGAGACCGAAACCCACCTGCCCCCAATCCTACGCTGTCCCTGCATTTAGGGAGATGCCCTGTGCTCCTCAGCAAGACAGCAAGAGGGATGTAGCAGGCAGAGAAGCATCACTCTGCTGGTAGAGAAAGGGTCCTGGGGGTGGGAGGACACATCTTCACGGAGGTGCCAGTGCACGGGTGGGAAAGGTCTGCCTCCATCACGGGCTCGTGTGCATTTTTCCACAGGAGGCAAAGCTGTGGCTGCCGAGAGGAGTTTGGGGGCACACTAGGGGAAGCTGTGGCTCTGCAGGCACCGAAGCAGCTCCAAACCTGCACCAATCCCGCAACCGACATAATTCATTCCCTCCTCTTCTAGAGACGTAGGAGGACCCTGCCTGGCTTAATTTCTAGCTTGCGTTTTCTTTATTTGTACCTCCAAATGTAATTTGGTGTGTGTGTGGGGGGGGGGGGTTCATGTTCCCAAATTTACACTCATGTTTAAATATATAGATATGTATATGCACTTTAAAAAGAGGGGCACTTTTAAAAGCTTGCCTTCCATGCTTTGATCTACAGCTTGAAACATGCACATTTGTGGGCACAGTTTCAAAAATACTTTTGGGACCTTCTACTTCCTTTCAAATGAAAGGAAAAGCAGAGTATCGTTGAAAGGGGGAGTGAGACCAGATGCACTTTGAGATGGCGTCTGGACATTTTTGGCAAATCAGGGTTTACAATCCTCACTGCGGCCAGCATAGAGGGGGAAATAGAAATAGGTTGGGTTTTTTCAGCCACAGCCCCCCCCCGCCCCACACACCCTGTCACACCACACAATCTTTTATTCCAGCCATATTCATCCTGCCCAGAACCCAAGCCAGTCTGCACATTCCTCCTTTCCATGTGACCCTCACAGCAACCCTGTGAGGTAGATCAGGCTCTGAGAGAGTGGCTGGCCCAAAGTTGCCCAGAGAGTGGGGACTTGAACACGTGCCGCTCAGATCTCAGTCCACCGCTCTACGCACTGCACCGCACTGGCTCTCCCCAACTCTCAGTTTATCCTCACAACAATCCTGCCAGGGAGGTCAGGTTGTGAGTCACTGACTGGCCAAAAGTCTCCCAGTGGTTCCCTGGCTGCGTGGGGACTAGAACCTGGATCTCCTGCATCCCAGTCCAACTCCCTTGCACCTCCACCACACCAGCACCTCCAGCCAAAGCAAGAAGTCACGGCCATAGCTGTGTTGGTTGCACCTCCTCAGCTTCCCCCTGACTGCCCAACTGCTCTGTTATTCCCTGGATGATTCAATTATATTTGAATTATTCCTCGCTTTTAAAATAACAAGTATGTTGAAAGCACCCATCTGTCTTGCGTCTGTGAGCTCTCAAGAGAAAAATTGTAATATTTTTTTTCCCTTCTCCAGGCATATTGAAAAGTTCCATCCAGCAAGAGTAATTAGGCATCTTGTGCCATTTATCTCAATGGAACGAGGAACCGTTGCTGACACTCACTCTATCTTGCATGGTAGCTTAAATCCACTTCATCACTAAAGGAGCTTCAGTCGACCAGGAGACCCAGCCGCTAAACGTTCCGAAATTAGTCTGATGTATTTACTCGGCCTTGGCCTCTCGGCAGGCAGCAATGTGTGTTCTTTTGTCCTCCCTTATTGCGTTATTTTAATTTATCCTTTCAGCAGCCATGTATCTCATTGCGCTTCGGTCTGCTCTGTTCATCATGCCTAGATGAAGAGCTAAACGGAGCCCAGAATCGGATGCAACTGTGTGTAGAGATGTGTGCATACATTTTAAAGGGGGCAAGACCTGCCCGAGAGAAACATGTCGCATGAAGGGGCAGGCAGAACTGCAAGGCCCCGATCCATGTGTTTCAGGTGACCCACTGAAATCTTCCCAGAGGCTGCACCACCTGGTCCCCAGGAGGGGCATCATGCCAGAGGGGAGACTAACTTTGTTCATCCTTCAGCCAGAGAATAAGCAACTGGAAGGCACTAACTTCCTTCTTTCTGCTAAAAAAAACATTGATCTCAGACAGTGATGTGCGAATTTTGCTAAATCTACCCCTTCTGCATTCTGTGGCTTGTCGGGTGTCTTTCATTCCATCATCCACTCAGGGAAAGGATCAGATGGCTTTAGGGATATACAAGAATTTTGTTCCGTTTGTGCACAAATTCACATTAGCATTAAATGTGCATTAGCATCCATATGTATTACTGCAAGTGTGAATTCACACCAAAGGGCATTTGCACAACTGTGCATTAGCTCTGATGTGCACCAGTGCAAGTGCACACTTGCAGTCAAACAGATTACTGCCAATGAGAATTTGTGCAAATTCCCCTGAAAATTAAGAGGGGAAAGTTCACATGTCTCTGGGACCCGGAAAAGTCAGGCCACTGTGTGGTCCACAGGCTGCACTCATGCAAATCCAGGCACATCACTTCCCACGGACAGTTGCCCTTGGGGCTGCAGAAGGACAGGAAGGACGGGCTGGACAAGGGTGGAGGCAAACGCTCCCCGCCGTCTGCAGGCTCACTTCCTCTTGTGCTCCACCAGTCTGCAAAGCAAGATGAACCAAGAGGGGGTCCACGAATGCTCGGCAGACCCCCAGTTGGGGAACCAGCAACCTTCCCCATCAGGAGCAGCTACAGGGTGTGAAAAAGAGGTGCTGGGAATGGGTGAGCGTCCAATGTGCTCACCAGGAGTTCAGAGCCTGGGCTGCTGCAAAGTGGACCGGAGTCCAGGGGAATCGGACGGATTCCCATCCCCAAGTGGATCCCTCCCACGTCCCTAGTCTAGATCCATCCATAGGCTGAAGAAGTAAAAAGTGAGCACAAACAAAGCTTCGTTCAGGCCAAGGGAGCTTAGCCTGACTGGAAGCACCTTCAAAGTCCCCACCGGCCCTGAAGGACTGGACTGTCTTTCCCATCCTTTCCCCTCGACTCCTTCCCTTGCATGTCTAGTCATTTCAATTTTCAAGGCTGAAGACACCCCACCCGCCACCACTTACTGATGTGAGCCATACAGTAAAACCAGCTCTACTGCTTTCATGTGCCTGATCCTGCCTAATCTTGGATGCTAAGCAGAGTCGGGCCTGGTTGAAATCTGGATGGGTGATTTAAACATTGTGAACAGTCCAGAGGGGGATGATGATGATGATGATGATGATGATGATGATGATAGTAATACTCTAAGCATGACCAAGCATGGATGCAGCCCACCGATCACAACCAGGGCCTGAAGAACTGAGGATGCTGAAATTCTCTGAACTATACTTTAAAGCTCATCAATGTTCACATCTGTTCGTGTCCACGACCTGCGTTTTCTGTTTCTTCAAGTTCGGGAAATGCCTTTTCCCCCAAGAATTGTGCTCCTTGCAAACACAAATTCCGGTCTGAAGACGTGAAAACATTTTGGGAGAATTATCTATCCCACCCAGCTCTGTTATCTGCAAAAGAGTCAGCATAGTGGTTAGAGCAGTAGACTGGGACTCCAGGCCCTAGTCCCTTGTTCAGACTACAAACCTCACTGGGTGACTTTGAGCCTGTCACTGACTCTGAGCCTAACCTACCTCACAGGGATGTTGTGAGGATAAACTGAAGAGGAAGAGGATTGGGTCTTCTGTGCCTTGCAAGAGGGAAAAAGGTGGGATGTACATGGAATAACAGATTTAAAAAAATAAATGAGAGATTGCACAGCAGTGCAGGGCTTAGGACAGAGAATTGTGCAATTCTCACCCAAGATTCTCCTCCAGTTTGCACAGGGTCATTAATGAGCATCTCGGGTATAGTCACTCAGCCTACCAGGAATAATGCCTGGTCTGCATCTAACCATCTCCTCCACCCTTGACCCTCCCCAGCCAGGCCAATTTTGCTCCATGGGAAAAAGAGGATGAGCAAGGGAGACAGAGTGTTCCACCAACCCTTCTAGCCGTCAGTGTCTCATTTCCCCCTCTTCCCTCCTCATTGCTTTTTCCTCATCTGCCATACCTTGTTCAATGCTAAGCCTGTGGGCTCTGAGTGTCTCTTTTGCCGATTGATTCTCAGCCACTTTTGGAGCCTCTCTTGGATGCAAAGAGAGATACAAATGCCTTCAGCAGAGGAAGAAAAAAATAACCAGACAATGCTTTGCAGAAATCAAGATGTACTATGTCTACGTTATTTCCAGAATCTCCCTGACTTGTAACTCTATCATGAAAAGAAGGTCAATCTGGCATGACTTCGCTCCCAGGAATCGATGCCTTCTTGTCCAGGTGCTCCCAGCTTGACTACTTAATAATCCATTCTAGAGTTTTGCCCAGTGTCAGTGCCAGGATGATGGTTCTGTGCTCTCTTTGATGCACCTTTGCCTGTCATTGTTTCAGTTCCCTGCTAAAATCCACCCACCTATTTCTGGAAATCTATAAAGAATGGTAGATTGATGAAGGGGGGAAAGGAGAGCATCAGAATCAAAATGCATCAGAAATAACAATATTGGACAAAGGTAAAATGATGTTCAGACACCTTTTGAACGTTACCTATCACTGCAGGAGCATACTCTGAGAGTTAAAATAGCAAGTCACACTGTAGCTCAATGCAAGGAAATACTGTGGAATTTTCCCTTTTCCTGAATTTAAAATGCAGTATTGCAAACATTCAAACAAAGCTAATTAGCCGTTTCAAGGTTTAATCCACCAAATACTGCTATTCTGTTATGGAGTAATCTCTGCTCCGCACCCCCACCCCAACAAATTCCTTTGCCCAAATTTCAAAGGCATTTGGGCGACAGAGTGATTTCAAAGTCCTAATATATTGCTCTGAGCCTGATGTAAACTTATTATAGGTTTCCTGCTCTGGGACCTGGTGTTTGAAATTGAAGCCAATGTGTGCGGTTACTGGCTGTCGGAAGCACACGCTCCCCCTTCTAAAAAGGAAATGCAGACTCTCCCAGGGATTATTTTCCTCCACTGATAGTCAAATGCAAGAAACAAAGCCATTATTAAACTGGTGTTTGATGCCACACGACACTGGAAATCTAATTCTAGAAGAAAGAAAAATGTATCCGTGAGGGCGTAATAGAATTAGCGGCTGCCAAAGTCTGAGTATTGATTTCTTCCCTAGCCATCCATAGACATGCATAAAGCTTGCTTGCTAAAGACCTGGGCACGTTTCTACTGCTGCAGCCCAGGCAGAGAGGTTTCTGCGAATCTAACTAGACTACTGGGCTCCCTTTGGGCATTTTGCCCCCCGCCCCCAGGCTTCATCAGGCATCTTTTCAACTTCAGGTTAAAACTGCACTCTTTCCGCAGCCGTTTAATGGCATGTGATAGGTTTGGTCTGCAGTTTTAATTAAGCCTGTTTTTTTAATGGAAATTGTTTAGACACTAAACTGTCTTATATTTTTGCAAAGTGGCATTTTTAGCTGTTTTCAGTTTGCGCATTGGAATGTTATCCCATGTTTTATTGCATTTGTATTTCATTACATCATTGATATTTGATTATTCTCCCAACATTTTAACAGTTTAACTTTTAAAATTTATTATTTTTAATATTGCTTTTTATTCTATACCACTGCTATGGTTCTATGCTGATTCAATTGGAATTGCTATTGTGGTGTTGCTGTTTCAAATTCACACTGTTTGTGTGGGTGGCTTACATGTTGGGAACTGCCCAGAGAGCTTCAGGTATGGGCAGTATAGAAATGGATGTGAGGAAGGGAGATGGGAATGGGGGGGGGGGAGGAGGAGGAGGAGGAGGAGGAGGAGGAGATGGAGGCACCAGATTCCATTGCCTGTGTACACATGTTGCTCCTAGCAGTAACAGGTTTCTAGAAGGAGAGTGACTGGGCAGAATTCCAACGACTTCAGTCCCTGAAAGCCCAGCAGGTTCCATGATGGGCTGAGGGACTAGTCAGATGGATGGTCCACTTGCCCAGCATTCTCAAGCTGGTCAGGCAACAGCTATCCAGAGTTTTGGAAAGGGTTCTTCCTAGCCTGAAGAGAAGGTGCCAGGCATGGAATCCAGGACCATCTGCCTTGTAAGGAGATCTACAGCCACAGCCAGAAGAGTATCAAGTAGTGGGAATGGTTGAAGATATTCTCTAGCTTAAGCAAATCTAACATGGGAACATGGGAAGTCTTTCGAAATCTGCACTGCCTTGGATTCTGGAATGGAGTCTCCATAGCAGAAATGCATAAGTTGAGGAAATGGGCATAGATATGTTACTGGGTACGAGTGTTAAACTGTTCTGTTACAAAAGCTGCTTGCAGAAGTGTGTCCGTCAGGCAACCTAGCACAGCCGATGCACATGTTATGAGACGCGCGTATGAATCCCCATGCAAAGGAGTTTGGCTGGGCCACGTCCCTCACACCTTGTCCTTCTACTAGGTCAGAAACAAACTTTATGCGTACTGAAGAACAGAGAGAATTCTTGGGATTTGAATCACTGGGTGGGTAGAACACAATTTGTATGATGCATGAGGTTTTCCCCATAGCGGGTATGTTGTGATCTGGTGAGTGAGAGATAAAAGACTTTCACCTTCCTTCCCACCCCTGCTGTGATCCCAGTCCATGGCTGCCGCTCGCCTTGGGAGCATTTCACCTGAAAGGAAAGCACCTGCTTTCCTACTGATGGACATGTTCTTTCCAGTCCAAAAAGCAGGTGGGGGAAACCAAAGGCGTGAGCCTCCTGACTCTCCAGAAAGATCCCAGGTGAAACTGGACTTGCTGTTGTAGAAGTTTTCCCTTTTTTAACAAAACACCCACCGTGGCTGCGTCCTGACCTCGTAACAACCCATGGTGGTTTGTTTGTTTACCATTGTTTGTCTGTGGTGTTGTCTGTCTGCATTCAGTCATGGTATTTCACCATGGTAAGTTTGTTTGTGAGATACCATGATAAGAAACTAGAGTTTGTTCCATAGTTTCCGTGTACTGTAGCAGCCACTCTAGCCATGTGCCTTTATAGATCAATGAGGAAGGGAGTCCTCCTTGAATGAGATTAAGAGGGTGGTACACAGAGAAGGGCCTTCTCTGTGGTGGAACCTCGACTGTAGAATTCGCTCCCCAGAGAGGTTCACCTGTTGCCAATGCTTTTTTTCTTTTCAGCGCCAGGCAAAACCCTTATTTTCCTGTTATTTTAATTGTTAATTGGTTTTAATTGTGGTTTTAATATTTCATCACTGGATACTGTGCCATTTTTATTTTATTTGTGCTTATTGTAAACCGTCCCAAAATGCCAGTAACAGAACAGTCTATAAAAACTTTAAATAAATAAATCAAGCAAGCAAGCATATGACATGATGCACCTTGGGATTGAACTTCAGGTGCAGTGGCTGATGGGATGCATACCAACAGTGGGAGGACAGAGCAAGGGGGAAGGAAACCATGATATAGGATCCTCTATCAGGTAGACCTTGGTAACGCACACACACACACACCCCATGGTAAGCATGCAGACCGTTTCTTGTATGGTGGGAATGAAGCAGCTCACCCAGGCGCAATAGTTTGGCCCAAAAGATGTGTGGGTCTGTGTTTATTCACCATCGACACAAAAAGGCAAAGGTGGCAAAACCTACATGCCTGATTCTCACTAAGGAGATCCTGGCAGTATGCATCTGACACTGTCTTAATGCATCAATGCATTTAAATGAATCTAAATGCTTCCATATGGTTGCAGTCTGGAATAATCTCAGCAGCTGTTAGGGGAAGACTTCCTTGGCCAGCACCAAGCTTTGCAACCCATTCAGTGTGAAGCCCCTGGGGAGATCGGTAGCCCACAGGGCAGAGTGGTACCCCGTCCTTCCCAGCGGCCGTCGGCCAGCTTCCCCCAGAGGAAAGGGGGAACAGACCCCTCCACCAGGCAACTGTAGGGGTGCATCATGACAGAGACAATGGCTGGGGCTGCTTTCTTCAGATGGGCCACACACAACAATGGGCGTTGTCCAAGTTGTCCGGGCATCCACTGATGGGCTACTCAAAGTGCAGCAGGCCACATCCGGGGGTTCGTCTTCAGGACAAACAGGTAAACCTCTGAGGGTTCCCTAACCTTTCGGCTCCGTAGACGAAGAATGTGATGCTGTGCCCCTAAATCAAAGCACTGGGGACTGAACAGCCTGCAACTGAAAAATGTAAAATTTTTCTCCTGTAAACTCCATTGCACGCGGCTGTTACAAGATTCACCCTGGAGTAAAATTATCTAATGAATGTACTGACCCTTGGGAAAACACATCTACTCGAAGAAATGGAATGAGTGATTTTCTCTAAGCTGCTGCAAAAAGACTTCCCCTTGTTCATTTTATTTTAAGTTGTTGTTGTTTTTTAATGCCTCTGCATTCAGGTAAAATGATGGTGACTAAGAAGAAAATTTGTATATTGTCTCATCCTTTTACAAAAAAGAGGGCAACACGATTAAATAACGAAAGCATTTAGACTGTCTAGCCCTCTACCTGTCCTTGTGTAGAAGTTGGCTTCATTTTCTAGCTGGAAAAATAATGATTTGTTTCTATTAACTGTGGCTCTCATCCAGCCCAAGTGAAGCAGCCTTCACAGGCATGTGCAAGCAAGCGACCAGCGATCAATCCATCTAGCCCAGAATGGCCTTCGGCAGGGGCACCAACAGGCACCTTTCACAGAACCTGCCAAGCTGCCCTGTACTTACATCCTCATGTTCCTTGCAGTACTGCTTGCAAGTTTATGGATTCAAAGTAGAGCCACCAACTGCCACCGCTGGCTGAGCAAATTGCCCATCCAAAGCCTGAAAGGACCACCACAAGGTGCATCCCCGGGACAGAATGGAAACTGCATTGAAAATCATTTAATTATTCACTGGGAATCTTCATCTAAAGCTATCATCTCATCATGCCATACAATCATTTCATCTCTCAACCAGGGCCTTGCAGTTGCTTCAACCAGAGCTGACAAAAACGCTGAAGAAAAATCTTTAACCTTGCCTTATTTCACAATTGCATTGCAAATCACCAAATATGACATTTTTTTGAGAGAGAAAAAGAGAGAGAGACTAGAGGATAAGACAATGATTCCAGAAGAAGTAGATCAAAATAGTCTTTGGGAGTTTACATTTGGGAATTAGTTTTTGGATTGCCGTCTATAGGATGTAACCTCATGCAAGTTTAGAGAGAAAAGGGGTCCTGCAATTCTTAGCGATGCTGGCAGACACATGCTGGGAATTGCAAGACTGTATTTCTGTCTAAACATGCATGGGATTGCTCTCTTAATTAATGAATCATTTGGGTCAAGGGAGGGCAATTCACAGTCCTCCACACCTGACCTAACAATACAGAATTATATAGATACTTCTGAACACGTCTTTTATTAATGTGTAAATGCAAGCAGCCAGCCAATGTGATTATCAGCTAAGATTTCTTGAATCAGATGGCAGCCCGGATTGGTTCTCCGCAGAGCTGTTGATAAACAGCCTCTCAAAATTCTCCACCCTGTTTGTGGGCAGAGAAGCTGTGGAGCAGGGGGAGAAATTCCCCAGATTTCTCCAGCTGAAGGAAGAGTTCTCAACACTTTCTCGTGCAGGTGTGGGATCCATTCTTAGCTCTGGCTGGCACAGAGCTCTTCCTTGTCTCCTAAGGGTCCTGCCATTGCAAATGGTGATGACATGATTGGCAGTGCCGCCTGGCAGAGTCAGGAACCTGGTTTTGCATCCACCACAGTCCAGTGCCAAGTGTAGCAGGGCTGTGAACTCTCTTCTCTAGGGAAGAGGTGGAGCAAGTGCTGAGCCACAGCCCACTCTCCCGTTTCCTGCACGTTCCTTCATTCTTCCACCTCATTCGTAGGGCAGTTCATAATTTAATTTTATTCTTTTGAACTCACCTAATAGCTGTGTGTGATTTATCTATTACAGATCTCTTCACTGTTCTGCATCAAGCTGCCCACACTTCTTGATCCATAGAAGCCCCCTGGGGTGAATTACCTGATGAGACCTTGAGCTTGCTCAGCATGGGCTGCAGCTAGAGAAGCAGGAGAGGTTTGACTCAGTTCATTTGGATCAGGATTTTGCCTACTTCTGGACCAAACATGGCCCTGGGTGCAATTTGCGGTCACAGACCATCGATTCTGGACCCTGCAATGCGATTTGCACCCCCCGGAACTAGAATCTCTTTGGCAGCATGTGCACCTTTTGCATGCACGTTTCAAAATGAGCGCATATTTTGAAAGGCATGTGTTGCAAATACGTGCACAATTGATGCTGAGATTTGTGGGGAGGGGGGAAACACAGAAATTTACCTAGATTTCTGGGTGAAAAGAAAGGAAAAGAGGAAGAGGAAGAGGAAGCAAGCTAGCTCATAGCTCACAATCTGATCTAGAATGAGCTTTAGGATGGAATGCAGAGGTCCACCATGAGCTTGATTTTTGCTGATTCACACATGCTGAGCTGATTTTTGCTGGTTCACACATGCTCAGTGACGGAGTGGGCACATCTCTTGGTAGGACTCAGAAGTCCTGCTGACTGAAACCCCGGGCAGCCATGCCTGTCACCTTCCAGATACCCAGTTCCTTCTGCCACTCCTCCTATGACTTGTTTCCCGTGCTGCTGAACATCTTCATTGCCCTCATTTGAACATGCTCCAATTCATCAATATTTTTCTGCAACTGCAGCAGCACCCAGAACTGGACACAGCACTCCAGCTGGTGCCTGCCTAGTGCAGAATAAAGTGTAGCTATTACTTCCTGTGACTTGGAAAGTAATGGTCCTATTAATGCAGCCTAAAATTGGTTTTCCTAGTGACAATGAAATATACCATATTTTTTGCTCTATAAGATGCACTTTTTCCCCCCTCAAAAGTAAGGGGAAATGTCTGTGCGTCTTATAGAGCGAATATGTGTGTGCAGTGAGTCTGTCAGACGTGCAGCCCATGGGGAAGTGATGGGGAATGTGCCTGTGATGATGTGCCCATTTGATTCAGAATATTTTTTTTCTTGTTTTCCTCCTCTAAAAACTAGGTGCGTCTTATGGTCAGGCGCGTCTTATAGAGCAAAAAACACGGTATATCATAGGCTGGATGCCAGGAAAACACATCTTGGGTTCCCTTGTATTAAAGTTGGGGATGTGCCGCAACAGGGAAATCCAGTTTGTTTGAGTTTGATGGATTAGCTGTAATCTTCCAGGGCAGGAGGTTGTGGCCTTCCACTTCTACAATGGGCCACCATTTTAACCATGGATAGAATTTCCGCAAATAAGCACCCCAAAACCCATGTGGATCTAGTGCTATTTGTCCAAAAGTGGCCAGTTTTACCCCAGAATCACCAGAAAAACCACATGACTTCAGCATGGATGGAGCAAATCTTAGCTTGCATAAACCACAGTTGGCACAAATTATCTGATTCTGCATACATTGCCCAGGAGTGTGTATTTGTACAAATGTATTAACAGTTTAAAATGCATAAATCATGGCCCACCTGGGAGCTGGCTTGACATGCACCACAGCACGTCAACACAAATTCAGGAATAACACGCTGGAATTTGGGGGACTCTGTCTTATTCCTCAGCCATCTCCAATTCAGAGATCTGGAACATGTGCTACAACTGAATGAATAGCTATCCAATTTTATTGCACTCTAATGTGATCATCTGGAGAAAGCCTTGATGATCAAATAGTTGGAATGAACAATGGACATGTAGAACAAAACCTTACTTGGGCTTGGGGGTGAGGGGAGCATGGCAAGCTGAGGAAAACGTCTCTTTCAGGTGCCTGCAACCCTGGCACATTTCTCATTTGACAGCTCTGGTTCTGTTAGCACAGGATTTCTTTGGAAAGCCAGGAACAGGTACAAGGAGAATCAAAAACGGCTGACAGGGTATCCATGAGAGTAAAATGCAGTGTTATTCGAAATGTCACAAAACCCAGAGGTATCAGGCAACGGCTTCTTCTACCAGTCCTTTAAGCTTGCTAACGTTCAGATCTGCTCTGAGGCTGCCGGCAAAAGTCTCTGTGAAGTCCTGGAGTGCAGAGCGAAGCCTCACCTGTTCACGCATCCCTTTCTGAGCTTCCCTGTGGATTGTCGGGCATTTCCCTGAGACCTTCGTTAGAGGCTGCAGGGCCAGCTTGAAGGGCATCCTTGACTGGCCGCGCTCTGGTGGAACCACTCCTATTTATTCATCTATTTCATGGCATTTCTTTGCCAACGGAGAGTTGAAGTTTTCTGGGTGGTTCTCAGCAATGAAAGCCGTGCACAGTAGCATGGTGTGAGCCCCCCCCCGCCCCCCACAATCTCCAGGGCTGCCTCCACAGCTTCTCTGCTGACCCTCGGCGTGAGGGATGCCTCAGGGGAGAGACCCTTTATGGCTTTTCATCAGGGTGCCCCTGTAACTCGAATCCAGACAGACCTGATCAGCTCACAGAGGCAGGATTCCTCCTACTCTCCATGCACAGAGCCTCTTTAAATCATGCACAGGTAGGCATTTTCAACACATGAATTTTAGGACTGGAGGCTGCAGGCATGGCTGTCTTGCTCCCCACCACTTGGATTCTCTTTTAGAATGCCTGGTGGAATTTCAGGGCCAAAAGGGATGGTACCTCGCATTTATACTCTCCAAGAGGTACAAAGGTTGGTTTGGGAGGGGGAACCTGCTATGGAGAAAGGGCTGACTTAACTTCCTTCTGCTATGGGCTCATCCAGATCAAAGGATTCTGATATTTGCAACTTCTATGATGAAACAGTGGTCCATAAAGCCAATAGATTAATGTTGTACGAGAGAAATTACAGGTATGAGAGTGGGGAAGTTGGAGAAATGGGCCACAGATTCAAAAGAGTTTGAAATCCTATGAATCTGGCCAGTGGGTACCACATCGGGATGGCTTTTTCCAAGTCCTGTTAATTCCTTCAGGAACAGTTTTTCATTTCAGGGGGGGATTTGCACAAGAGCCAACTTGCCCTTATGCCTGCAGAGGGTGGGGAAGAGGAAGAGTGGTGGGAGGGACAAAGCCTTTGAAGCACCTTCAAGGCTCCTAGTGATGTTTCTCCAGCCAGGAGCAAGAATCAGCCTGTCTTGCAAGTGGAGGAAGAGAAGGAACTGTGAACTGTGCAAAGAGAACTGTGCGTGGCCCAGTTCTTGCCCCAGTGGGGAGGCATCAGGAAAAACGAGCTGCTCAGTTGGAGAAGCATCACCGTGTGTGCCGTCTTGCTCTCCAGCAGCAAAAGCCACCCTGAGGTGGATCCAGAAGCTTAACTGAAAGGGAGGGGCTGTTTGGCTATTTACCCAGTTTGGCCGTTTTCATGTTTCACGAGAGCGCATTAGTACTAACGCTCACTTGCGCACATGGAATGCTGTTCTCCTACATTCCCAAGATGCCTCTGATTCCATGCATGAGAAGAGAGACCAAAAGACCCCGGCAATCCACGACACAGAGACGACATAGACGTAACAGAGTCAGTAATCCCTGTGAGGGGGCTCCATCTGGACTGAGCCCACAGTGAGGAAGGGCAGGTTGAATCCCCTAAAGTACCTCCACCTTTTGACCTGCATCACCCCAACCCCAATAGCTTATGCTATAAAAGCGCTCATGTTCACAAACATCTACCAATGGTTTGTCAAAGACTGTCATTTGTCTTCAGCATTTTTTTTTCTTAAGAGCTCCAATTTGAAGAAATCCAAACTTCAAAGGCGCTGTTAATCAACCGCTCGATAAACCTTTGATCTCACAGAAGAGGCCCTTAGCGCAATTTGCTGCACATTTGTGGGGACCTTCATCCCATCCAGGGTAGCCATTAAAGCGATGGATTTTTGTTCGAAGAGAAGGAAGTGCAGGGATGCAAACAGTTGGCAATTTAATACTAACCCTCAAATTAAAATACATGCAGGGGTTCTGATTAAAGGCTACTCATCTTGTCACAGCATTTCACTCGGATTCTGGGGGAGTTAACTGGTTATGAGTCTTGGGGTGGGGAGGAGAAATCCCTGCCTAAGACAGCCAGAGAGCATTAATAGAAATCGCGGCCTCCCTTCTCTCAAGTCATGCCATTTGCATTCATCCGGATGTGGTGTGGCTCTTCGGCAGGATGGCACACGAGCCTGCTTCTGAGGAGGGCTCGGGCACCCCGGGAGTGCCTCGTTTCTGGGAGGAGTTTTACTCCTCCCCTCCTCACACTCCACAGCGTCCCTCCTGCAGGACCGGCTCTGAAATCATGCGTGCATGGAAAGGGCTGCCCTAGCTGCATGGCAGTGATCAGCAGGAGCTTTCCAAGGATGGAGTCCACACCCTGGTGGTGGATTGCGATTCCAACCTAGCCTGGGGCCACCTAGATGGAATCTAGTGCCTGTAAAATGGTGCCATTAGTACTTTTGCTTATGCAGGTTTCTCGTGTGCTTCTGTTCTTTATTGCGGACCATTTTTGGATTGTCATATATTAAGTGGAATACAAGAAATCATTATTATTTTTTGCTTAAAGACCTAGGCCATTGCAGACTGCACCAAAATGAAAACTGTCTCAAACAAAGGGCACTTGTGCTAATGGCTCCGATGTCAATGGAGTGTGTAACCAGGTGGGCTTTAGTTTGAACATCAAAGGAGCTGCCCATGGTGATGAACCTAGTTTGGCTCTTTAAAGTTCAGATGAAAGCCCGGCATGGGGACACCACCCCACGAACACTGGGGCCACCAGACTGCGATATCAGAGGCCTAGCGCATGATTTATCTGGCTTGCTGATGCCTATTGAATGCAAAAGCATGAAAAGCACGAGTGATGTGCATTTGCTAGTAAAACCTCCAGGAATTAATTTGATGTGACTGGTTCCTATTAGAGCAGCACCTCTAGAGTGCACTGGTGTGTTTTTCACAATGTTTGCTCACATGTTCTTAGCTGCTGTAGCAACTCATGCAACGTGATAGAAGGTACAAATACAGGTATCTGAAAGTGAGTTTGGCAAAGTATCATTTGCTGGCCACCCTGTTTATTGAGATAAGGAGATGGGAATTTTGTTCTGGGCAAGTCAGAGAATGAAAAGAAGAGCAAATACTGAATTGGATCTTCCATGTAACCAGAGATCTCTGATCTTTCCCTCAAAACAATATGAAGGTACAAACCTTCAAGGTAAGTGGCTGAAATTTGCTGGAACCTAAATGGACAAGGGATGGTTACGCTGCTCCTTCCAGGATCCATGGATATACTTTTAGAAAGGCTCAACTGGAAAACCCATTCTGGAGCTGTATGATGATCAGGATCTCTTCCACAGATTCTAAAATTCATCTTTTCAAATGGGGGCAAGTCTTTTCTCAGCTGTGGCAAAGTAGCATTTTCTAGTTACTTGGCAATGTGACTGTCATATTTTGGGAAGGAGGGTGAAGTGTTGAGAAGAATGATTATTATCAACCATTTCCCCATCTCTAACTGTGTGAAAATATGAAGTCTGTTCACCAAATACAAGTTGTAGGTCACATACCGCTATATAATTACAGCTATCAAGCGCTGCATTGCCACATTCTGCTCAGACAAAGATATGTGTAACCAACTGACTGCATTTGCTCATAGTACTAACATTTCTTTGGAAATCTGGAATTTGCTATTTCATTTCGTCTGCACCAACACTGAATCACCATGCTGCTAATGCTTGATTCAATGAAGGTTAGGCCTGTTTCTGATGTCACCAGGGCTGCTGGTGGCCCCGGAATTCATGCAAGAAGTTTCTTCACTGCTCTCCATGGAGGCTGCATTGTTCTCCCCCCAAATCTCAGGCTGCCCCACAGAGACAGCTGCTTTCCCTGCAAATATTTTTAGGATGGGTTCCACTAACTGTCCTCATTTGGAAGAACTGAATCTTCCAAATAATCTGCTAAATAGATCTTGTTGCTGTAGCTTCAGAATGGGTTTTCCAACAGAGTCTTTCGTGGAAATGTATCCCCAGATATCTGGAGGACAGCCACTGCTGGAGCAACCAACAATTGTCCATTTGGATTCCCTAGTTCTTCTCTCAAAAAGTACAATCTTAATTGTTAAGTAGTTAATAATAAAATATTCCTCACAGCAGAAGATAAATTTAGTTGATCGAGGACCGTCCAGCCTCAAATGAAGAAAGGGACATCACTTTCCAAGGCATGTTGTTCCAGAGCCAAACAGCTTCTGATGTCAGGAAGTTCTTCCAACATTTTGTTGAAATCCCCCTTTTTGCAACTCATTTAATGGATAGTTTACTATCCCACCCTTCCTCACAAAGAAATCCAAGTAGCTCTTTGAACCCATTGGATTGTTTCCTACTCTCTGAAATGCTTTGGCTTCATCATTTACATGGCAGCTCTTCAAATATTTCAAGATGGTTATTGTATTACTTTATTGTATTACGACATTAATTTCTTCTCCCAACTAAACTATGGATTCCAACTAGGCTATGGAATCTGCTCCCCAGGGAGGTCTGCCTGGTGCCGACATTATACCCCTTTCTGGTGCCAGGTAAAGACCTTTTTATTTGACCATTATTTTAATAACCAACGGTTCTAGATGTTTTAGGATTTCTCCCTTCACAGTCACACTTTCTATTTTTATCTCCTTTTTCTTACGTTCATGATGTGTTTTATATTGTTTTAATAATTGAGGTTTTATATTGCACTTTTATCTTGTAAGCTGTCCTGAGTGCTTGGCAACAGGACAGGATATAAATGCCTGTAATAAATAAATAATAATAAATAACTAAATCTACATAGGAAGCGATCCCACTCAAGGCTCCAAGCATGCATCTGCTGAAAATACCCACAAAATGGCCAACACGGGCCCATAAAGAGGCTGGAAGGCCATCTGAGTGGGATGGTCTGACTTGGTGTCCTGCAACAGCAGGGGGCTGGACTAGATGGCCTACATGGCCCCTTCCAGTTCTACTATTCTCAGTGTGTTTTCTGCAAGGTTCCTCATTAGACTGAATCAGACACACTTCAGTCCATTTGGAAAGAGTTGTGCAGATCTCTCATTTGCTCCTGGTCTGATTTATGCAAATTTCCTATTTGCATGGAGAGAAGTGGGATGGCAAGCATGAATAAGAATCAGGCATGAGATGAGTGATGAAATCATGTTTGGGAACTCCTAGCAATCGTGATCACTCATCTGCCCTTCTCTGCATTGCAGTGAGTGGAGAAATGAATGAGCCGTCATGAGAAATGAAGAAACCGAAGCAATGCCAGTCCATTCTGAAGAGCCCACGCATGTAAACTTCCAGTTGACGTTCTGACATCTCTTTCCCAGGCTAAATATGGCCAACTCCTTCAACCTTTCCTCACAGTATTCAGGCTCCGGGTATTTGTTTACTTTTCATGCATGACTTTATCAACTTGGTGCACCATTCATATGACAGATCCATGTCTGTCAAAATGCAGAAGAGCGAATGGGCTTCCACCAGCTAGCCCTAACTCAGCTTCTGTATTTTTAGCAGGAGCTTTAAACAAAGCCAGCATCTAACCTGCTGAATACTTACATGGGCCTTGTGTCTTGCACAGTCCCTGACCGTGTGCAGAGAAGCCAGATCTCAATATCCCCTCACATTAGATACCAGTTGAATGTATCGTGTGAATATGGGTTCCCCCTTACTAGCAGAGCTAACCCTGCACTTATTTTAGTCTCCAAGCATCATGGGCATGCTATTCTGTGCATCTCTGCTTGGTAGGACTTTGGTGCAGGTTCATCTCCATATGTGTCATTCTCCATCATGGGTTTTGTAGTCTCCAAGCTGCAGCAAGACATGTGCTTCTATAGATGCTTCCCTATAGGGGCCTCTGGTATCTCAAGATCCAAGGAGTTGGCAGGCACAACAGGTTAAGAATTAAAGCTCATCAGTTAATTGATATCTGCCCTCACAGCACCCTAAGAACAATCCCTTTGATTTCTGCTCCGACAGCTTCACAAATAGCACGCTGAAAGCGATGTTATATATTTGACTGCTGTGGTTCAAGATCCAACACATTCATGCAAGTTTTATGTAAATTAGATTAATTATTTATGGGTAAAATAGACAGATGCGCTTCCACCCCAGCGCATAATATATTACAACCTTTGTAGCATAAAAGGTATCCGGCTCAAACTTTGACAGGGGAGGTTTCTTGTCCTCACTGGGATGCCTCTAGCCTTGATTGCCCTAACATGAATTTATCGCACAGACAATGTGCATAGGATTCAGGTGCTATTTGCATGAGTCCCTTCTAGCTCTAGGTTAAACTCCAAGGCCTGGATTTTATACATTTATTTTAATTAATTGTTTCTTGGTGTGTGAATACACACAGCCCTTATTTATTTGCAGTTTTTTTATTTTATTTTGCAAGCATCGAAACGGACCTCAAGAAAGCCAAATTAGATATATTTTGGATGTATCTGATTGAGACGCTCATAAGCCTCTGAATTTGGGGGTTGGAGAAGAGCAGGGACAAGGGGTCCTTTCACGCTCCAACCTCACTTAGGCAGCCAACTCCAGGCCTTGACATGTGGCACTTCATGGCAGGACTTGGCAAGAGCAACTTCCTCCGCTCTGTGGCCCCCAGAATGCCCCAAAGCCTTCTCCAAGGTTGGTCTTCTGGGAAGATCCCGGAGGAACACTAGCCAAGGCAATTTCCATGCTGTCTGCCAATGGGGAGAGGGCTCCTGAGTATATGAGCCAGGGTCAGACTAGATGGCCCAGGAGGCCCCTTCTGACCCGCTCTGTTTCTATGTTTGTATGTTACATATCCCCTGCACTGGAATGGCTTTCCGGCAGTGTAACTGGACATGTGAGAAATCCTGTTGCCATCTAGATGTTGTCTAGTGGCTATAAGAATTGCCGAGCCTGCCAGAAATCACAGCAGTGGGGAGAAGTGCGACCAACTCTGATGCTGCGACCAAACCAAAAATGCCCTGTCCGTGGTCCCTACCAAGTCCTACTAGTGCTTTAGCACAAACTATTCATGTAGAAAGAGTCTGTTGTCTAGGACAGAGACAGGCAACCTGGGGCCTCCTAGAAGTTTGGAACTACAACTCCCATAAACACTGGCCATTGCCCATGCTGGCTGGAGCTATTGGAAGTTCTCATCTAGTCCATGGTCTAGGACTTCTCTAGGCGCTTCATCCCTTATTTTTCATTCCCAGGAACATCACAGTCCTCTCCATGGAATGTGCTAACACAAAAAGCAGTGATGGCCAGGAAGCTGGACATCTCTAAACGAGTGCTGGATGAATTCATGGAGGAGAACACTTGCCATGGCTAATATTCATGATGGCCATAAATTTACCCCTAGCATGACAGGGACTACGCTTCTGTATGCCAGTTGCTCCTGAGGAACATGGGCAGGAGGGTGCTATTGTGCTCATGGCACGTGTAGGTTTCCCATGGGTGTCTGGGTGGACACTGGTTGACCACTGTGCCGGAAAAATGCTGGACTAGTCATGCCTTTGGTCTCTGCTGATGTTCTTTAAGAGCAGCAGGTTAGAACAGGTGATGCTCAAAGTTTGCAGTTCTATTGGGTCTCCTTTCTTTCAAAAGCAAGCATTCTCTGACCACTGACTTAAATGGCTTGAGACAAACTCATGCTCAGCTACGGGCCCTGGTAGCTAATTCGCTTCCTCGATGGTCTGAGGTATGGCATGAACCTCATGTGCTGCCTGCTGGCTTGGCAAAGGCCTCTGGTTGGCCATCGTGAGGAACTGGATGCAGGACCAGGTAGGCCTTTGGTATGATCCGAGAGGACTCCTCTTCAGTTCTCTGGGCAGCCCAGGCTGCTCAGGGTGTCTCTCCAGAACAAGGCCTGTCTGCTGAGATAAGCCGTTCTCCAGATGAGAGCCAGCAAAATGCCTCTGTCAAGTGCTTGTGTGCTACAGACTTAATAAAAATGATCATAAAACTTCTTCTGGCAGGAGGACAGAGTAGAAGCAAAGATCTGTGAAATTCTAATTTGCATCCATTTGTTTTCATTCATGAATAGTATGTGTTTGTTAAGTCCTTCATCTGGCATTTCTGTATAGAGGTCTTGCAAAGTTGTTGTGTTTTTTAAATGCTGTTCTCCCAATTATCTCTGAGTAGAATGTGAATTTCCTTTAAGGACTGTGACCTAAATCCTAGCCATGTTTTCTGAACCATCAAGATCTGGCACTGTCTGAATGGAGGAGGACAGAAAGTGGTTTTCTTTTGAGAGTGAACCTTAGTGGGGAACAAGATGTAATGCATTTCATCCTGGCTTTGGAGGCTCCCCTGAAATCATTCTCTTTGTGCGTCGCTCCAGCTTGCTTGTATCACCCAGAAGGGAAACATCTAGAATAGGATCTGGCAGCTTGTTCCTGTGTGTGTATGTTTGTGGAGGGAGACAGAAAGATGCACCCTTCTAATTCTTGAATGGAACCTTCAACTATCCTTTTGTTTAGCTCGTCTGTGCAGCTTTCAAAGGATGAGGAGTGCCCTAATTTTGTCTGGCTGCCCTTCCATAGCTAAGAACATTGTCTGCATTGCTCAGCTCATAATTCATTGTTACAGCCCTGCCAACTACAGAATGCCAAAAGGTGTTAACTTGTGATTCACTGGAGCTGTGTGCTTCCTTGCAGCCATGGAAAGGGAGGGAAAGTTTACATATGCATAGCCATCCTGGGAGAATGATGAAATTGTCTGGGAGCTCTGCCTGGATCTCCACCGATGATCACCTGGAGCTCCAAGGTCTGTGCTATTCCAGCAGAACAAGCCATGGAAGCCACGAACCTATGCAAGTGGAGAAAAGGCCTATGACTCCCAGCAGGCCCCAACCAGTCGGGTAGGTGGTTGGGGGCCTTTTTTTCTGCCCCAGCTGGCAAAGAACCGTGCCCTTCATTTCCTTTTTTGCCTAAGTCACCCATGCAATGGATCAGCCAAAAGACACTGTCTTGCTGCTATTGCAATGGGAGCGTGATTCTTGCCTACACAAGACTTGGATGTCTTGCACAAAAGACATCCAAGCAGATGAGGGACCTGACTGCAAGCAAAGGTGGAATTTGTTGAAGTTCACCAAATTCCACCTCAAAGGTCCTACCATCTTGTATCCCTAAGAGAGCACTTGGTTTTTCTTTTGCTATGAAACTTGGTGCATATTTCTCTCAGCTGTACACATCCATTTTTCTCTCACAGAAATAATATTTCTGTCCATTTTTCATGGGCATGTTTTATGCATATTTTTCAGCTTTAGAGTCTCAAACGCCTTTTTGTTGTTGCTTATGAATCACATTTCAAGCTCAGAAATGTGCAGACATTGATTGTAGATTGTGCTTAGGTCTTCGTTTGGTCCAGGTACAAACTAGGTACATCTAGAGTTAAAATAGACTGAAATGAATTTTCCAGGTACCCCTAGGGCAGATGGAGAAATAAAACCCAGCAGGCAGTGACTGCATAAATAAAAAAGAGTAAAATAAGAGGATGGAATCACACACATCTCTTTGCTGGTTTGTGTTGGATCCCATGACTATGATGATGTCATATATTCTATATTCTATGATGTCAGAGAATGTATATATATTCTATGATGTCAGAGAATGTTGTAAGCCACCTAGCAAGGCCTCGGCAATTAGAGGCAGCCTATAAATATATGTAAATAAATAAATGTCCACATACGATTTAGAATGCATTTTCTTTAATATTTTGGTTTACACCTTTTTGCGTCAAATTCAGGGTGTGGGAGGGCCTCCATTTTACTCTTGCAATCGTGACGGTGATGTCATCCAGAAATGTACATGTTCAAGGACATGCATTTCCTAATCAGGACTGGTAAACTGCTTGGGGCTCGTTTGTTGGAGAGGCAGTGGAGTGGGAGAGGAGGAAGAGTACTTTCTGCTTTGTAACCTGAGCAATGCACAGGGATATCCAAAGGGAACTGAGAATTGGTGGCTAATCAAAGTTCAGGATGCTTGGAATATCAGCTCACTGCTCAGCCTTCCATAGTCTGGACCTCATATTTGTCTTTGCAATTCACGTTGCATGAACCAGAAAATTTTGCAGTGCAAACAGCCTTAGAACATTAAACATTCCATAGAAATTCCATTTTATGAACCAATTTTCCCCATAGACTAAAGAATGGGCATGAATATGTGAGAGATCCCATCCATCTGGAGGAGTGTGACCTCCTCCAGGGAAGATGCCAAACTTCCAATGATGCCTAGAAACAGAAGTCAGATGATACCAAAAATGTGTGGGGAACATGAAGAGGTGGAGCAGGAAGAGAACGAGAAAAACCTTCTCAGAGGCTCTGGGGGACACAGAATCTGTCCCAGCCAACAAGAGCATCCTTTGGCTTTGTTTTCATAGCAACATTGCAAATGTGGGTCTTCCATGTGACATTCTTGGAGAGATTTAAGGTGACAAATGCATTCATGTCCAACAGATTGTCTGAGCTGAACAGTAACTTTATACCATCATTCAAATCCTAAACTGAATGTTACACAACAGAAATGGCTGACAAGAAAATGATTGGAGGGGGCACTTTTCTGAGAGAAGGTAAAACTATATTTGACAAAAAGTAAAATCCAGGAATATGGAAATCCATCCTTGGGGAATGAGAGAGAGCGAGATGGAGCAAGAGAGTGAGAGAGCAAAAGAGATAGAGAGAGAGTTTGGATGACTTGACAAATTCTCTCTTGATTTTTTACACAATGTCTAAAGGGTTTAATCCATGAATTAATCTCATTCACTCGTTCAGATGATAGGGTGCCAGGAAGGGAACAAGAGTGAGCAAACTCTACCCTTGGTTTTGCTTTCACTCACCTGCTTCCATGATGGAAGTTGTTTTGCTACTCTCCAATAAAATTCTCTTCTTGTTAGAGCACCTGGTTTGCTTGAAATTACTCCCAGGTTTGGTCTCCTGCATCTCCAGGTGGAGCAGGTAAAAACCTTGCCTGAAACCTCAGAAAGGTGTCTATAGTTAGTGCTGACAATACTGGGCTAATGGCACTGGGCCTTTCTAATCTAAGGAAGCTTCCCGTCTTCCTATGCTGTTTCCCTGCCTCCCACAATGTCCCTGGGATGTGAAAACAGGGACATTTTAGGGGGCTGGGGGTTGATCCTTAGCACCCTACATCTTTAATTTATTAAGCAAAACAACCCACAAAGGTGACTTAACCCAGGCTCATCTTATCCTGACCTAAATGATGGACATGTTGCAGAGCTATGATTGAAGCTGGGACAATGGAGGGCAGATTTGCATGTCCTATGCATAATTTTAAAATGTCGGAGCTGCTTATTATGCTCTCATCCTGTCCCAATTGAAAACACAGGCATGTGTGTCAGGTTGGGTAGGATGCACAGCGATGGATGCCATTGTGCAACCATTTCCTGTGAATGGAACATAATTATGAAGAACCCCTGAAGTTCTACAAGAGGAGATGAGGAGACGCACTTGAAATAAATTTGAAACACAATGTCCTTGTTCTCCAAGCTTGTTGTTCCCTACAGTCCCATCCCTGCTTCCCATCTGCATTTATAGTCATAATTTCCCCCATACTTCTTGGGAAGATTGCAGGAAATGATGAGCATGCCTCTGCCGGTTGGGGCTGCATGACGCTTTTGCATCACTCGACGCATGCGGTCTTGGCTACCACCGGTCAGGGGTTGACTCGCTCTGCTTGGAAAGATGCTTGGCCATTTGCTCCACGCTTCTGGCCAGGAGTTGGCATGTCAAATCGCCGTGATGCGGCCCTGTCATGGATCTGTCCATGCTGTTCGGTTCGCATTCATGTAACGACAAAGTGATGCTCCTGGTACTTTATGCGCATTGACAAGTGGAATCACAGCTTGTTAGCAAGACCTGCACAAGCAGTGTAGAGAAGACACTAATTGCTCTTTCCATTATCAAGAGAATTCGGTCTGTAAGGAACTGCCTTGTCAAAGGGCGTCATTGTCTGATTTGGGCTTGACAAATCGTGATAGCAACCCACTTTTCTGCTCTAATGGCATTCAAGACAAAATTTCAGAATCACTCCCTCACCTGCCCTGCACACACTGAAAGCCCAGTCCAGCTCCTCCTGAAGTGGAGGGAAGTTACAGTCCAGATAAATGCACCCTGACTGCTCTTTAGAAGGCCAGATACTGAAGATGAAGCTCAAATACTTTGGCCACCTAATGAGAAGGAAGGAGTCACTGGAGAAGAGCCTGATGCTGGGAACAATAGATGACAAAAGGAGAAGGGGACGGCAGAGGATGAGGTGGCTGGATGGAGTCACTGAGGCAGTCAGTGTGAGCTTAGGTGGACTCCAGGGGATGGTGGAGGACAGGGAGGCCTGGAGGAAGGTTGTCCATGGGGTCGCGATGGGTCGGGCCTGACTTTGTGACAAGCTACAGCAACAACAACCATTGCTTGCTGAAAATGGGTGCTAACATCATACAACTTGTTGCCGATCATAGTCTTCTCCAGGGGTTTGGGACTACAGTTCTTTCCATCAGACCCAGCCCACAAGGCCAGTGGTCAGGTATGATGCCAGCTGTTGCCTGATGGCAACTCAAGGGCTACACTTTCCCCACCACACCATGGATAAAGGGATGGCAAGAGGCTGAGCCCACATTTTGCATGTAGCTGGATATTTTTTTGTAGTGCTGGAATAATAGAATCAATGAAACATGTTCTCCTAAACTGCAGCTTTTATATATACCACTAATAACAAGATCTTTATGGGAACAATCCTTCCCCATTAGTATTAATTGGTTTAAGGGATGTCTCTTCTGCCACTGGAAAGGTTGCCAAATTTTTTATGACTGCAATGCAAATTGGGGGAAAGTGTGGCCATCTTTCTGAGTGAAGGTATTGTACAAACTGCATTTGTTTTAACTGTGTTTTAATTTTATTATTATTTTTATTTGGTTCTTAATCTTCCTGGTCTGTGACAGAAATAAATGTAACAAATGAATGAACTTAGAACACAGAAATCCCGGGTGCAGTTCCTGCAAACTCCAGCTGGGGCTCAGAAATGAGGATGAGCTGCTGATTGCATTGGAGGTGGTATAGTTAAAGGAGGATTAAAATGATACGTTCAAATTTTGGAATCCTTGAAGATGGGAGGGAGTGCAAACCCAGGGGAAACCTACTCACCCCTTTGCTCCTCATACTTCAGCAGCAATGATCACAGGACATTGCCGTGCAGGTTGGTGGAGGTTGGTGTCCTCGTTGCCAGAGAGGCAGTGCATACTCTGTGCGTTAAAGGCAGGGGCGATGGTGTGGAACACTGCTTCAGCACCATAGATAGATCCTTAGAAGTTCAGGCTGCAACCCTGAGTGGATACACTGCCCCACTGGTATCGCAGTGACCAGCCTCCTCTGCCTCTCTAAGTGAAGCTGGGGGAAGGGGGAACCCTACCGCAAACCAGGAGCGCCACTGCCAGTCAGTGTTGGCAATGCTGGGCTCAAAGCACCAAGGGTCCAGCTCAGTCTGAGGCAGCTCGGAGAGATACGGCCATCTGTGGCACTGCGAGGGCCATGCTCAGCATCCCGCCATGGAAAGCAGCCGTCATGTCCATGCAGCCGTTAACGGCAGGTGTACAGCAATGCAAACACAATTAGCTCCAGCCCAATTTATGTTTAATGACAATTAAGAGAGCCCCGTCCTTTTAATTAGAACTACACTCAGTAAAGCAAGGAAAGCCTCGAATCAGCACTTTGCGGGGACGGGACCCTCCAAGAGTTGGCTGGCTGCATCCGGCCCCCCTTGCTTTTCTTTGTACTTTGCATCCTCTGACTGCAGGGTGAGGAAACCACGGATGGCATGCAGCTCCTTCATCACAAAGTGCCTCTGGACGAGTTGGAACTGAGCAGCTTCGTCATCATTCTTTCCACCAAAATATCCCCCAACCCCGACCTACGTTGTGGCCATTTTAATGTGTGTCTTTCTCTTAGCAGAACATCTCCAGCTACACAGATGCTCTCCATTTGCCCGGTTCTCCCTGCTGCCACCCACACATGCACACCCCAAGCCTGTCACCTCTCAGGACCTCAACCCCGACCAATTTCCGTTGTGTCAAACGGTGCATATTTACCCTCCTCCCACCAACACTCTATACCGCCAGGGCCTTGATAGCAATTTAATTTATTCTAATGAAAATGAATGATTATATTATAGCTTTTCTTTATCTCCATGCTGGGTTACTTGGATGAACACATGGAGTGGTGTTAATTCGACAGAAGAATCTGCATGGATGGAGGGGACTTTTCATGGCCATTCCCAAAGGTATTTCCAAGTTAATAATTGGAAGAGAAGATTCAGGGTGAAGTAGCAAAGGGTGGGGATTCTGGATCACCTGATCCTTCAGAAGCAACTTTCTGTTGATGAGGAATTCGGCACATTCAGGAACTGTTTTGTCTGAAAGGAGAGACACTCCTCATGTGATGGGTAGTGTTGATTGCGGAATCTGGAGTTACGGGAGGGATGTGGAAGCTCTGCCAGCCCAAGGGCTGAACCCCATTCCTGCAAAGCTCTCCAGGGAACACCTTCTGGGTGAACATCGTTATGTGCAATAGCAACGGGGAGTATGAGAGCTTGCCCTAGTCCCATGGGGCTCCAATCCAAGGTTAGAGGCAGCACTTTGACCTGGGAAAGGGGGGATCAGAGGCCCAGCCCCCTCCTACTCCCACTTGTAGCCCACGTGCCTTGGAGAAGGGGGAAGGGGATGATTTTGGTGGGATGATTTTGGAAAGGGAAAGACTGGAGTGGCGATGCTGAGGGCTCTTCAGCCTGCTTTCCTTCCACTCCAACACAGCTCAGCTAAATGGCAGACGGAGGGGAGGGCAGGAGGGTGTGGAAGTGGACGGTTGCCTCACCAGCATCAGCTTCCATGCCGATAGGGTCATCGAGGCTGCCACCTATAGGATCGCACCTAAATGGGCCAATGCGGCGTCCCCCTCCACAGCTGCAGAGCCCGGGAAGAGCAATAGGGTGGCGAGTGGAATCCAGGAGGGTGGCTTGGTCCTCCTCTGAAGCAAAGACCATGGTCAAGGGAAGGGATGCCTCCAGCACATCCCCACGGAAGACCCTGTGTCGATGGGGTGATGGGGCTGGTCTAGGCAATCTCCGAGGTCCCTTCCAACTGCAGGAGTGTGGCAAAGCCTCTGAAAAATTCTGAGAATGATATTCCAAAACGAGGGAATGGTCTCTTGTACATAGGAGGAATCCTGCTTGCTCCAACCTGGATACATCTATGATGGGAAGGGGAAGGGGAAGGGGAATCTTCACCAGAAATACATTTAAATACAGATTTTAGCATATCTTCACTCTGGTTTCTCTGGCTGCAGTCCTAAATGCACCCACTAGACAGTATGCTGCATTGGACAGAGTGAAATGTAGGTTTGTTTGTGAGAAAACAGGCATAACACTCTTGCACTCTTACATTTCTGTACATCGGTTTTATGTTGTGCTACTTTGTAATTGTAAAACATCATTTTATGGACTACGGATCGCCTTAGATGGAAGCCTTTGATCTGAGAGACTTTGGAATATCCCTGGCCCTGCTGAGCTACGGATGGCGATTTTGCCTCCCCGGCCTTGTTCCTGGCACCTTCCTCTAAATGGGCAGCTGATGACTGGGACCCGCTGGAGGCATCAGCGAATGTCTTGCATCCTGGCATCTCCCCTCCCTGCGCTCTCCAGGGCGCTTTTGCAACCTCGGGGAGCTGGCACTACGGTGCTTTCTCCAGAGCCAATGAGGGGAGGGATCAGCCAGTGCATTCCCCCTCCAAAAGTCCCAAGTATCTCTGCAATGCCCTACTGGGGTGGTAGGATTCTCCTCTGAAAAGCTTTAATTTTGTAACCCCCTGCAAAAGCTTGACTCCAGAAATGTGATCAGTGACAAGAAAAGGAGATCGGAGGCCTTGCGCCTCCTTTCATTGCCCTGATGAAATCGAAGAGCGATTCATGATGCAAGCTCAGCCTTCTCCCCAAGCCCTTGAGTTCTCGGTGTGTTCTGCTACAACTCCCACCATCCCCAGAGAGGGCGGCCAATACTGGGGATGATGGGACTTGTAGTGCAAGGCGTTCAAAGGGTGCCAGGTTAGGAAAGATGATCCTAACTTCAAAATAAAAACATTCATCATAGATGAAAAGACATTCGCAAAGGTTAGACTGTAACTGTCAATGGGAGTCCTTTTCTTAAAGAATATATTTCGGATAGAATCCTATTCATGCTTTAGTGGGAAAAAGGGAGCAGCTGCATAGCTGGTTGTGGGATAGTGGCACTTGTCAGACTTTTTTCTGCCTGAACATGCATAGGATTGTACCCTTAAAGAAGCGATCCTATAGTGTCTAGATGTCCTGTGCCCCCTGTGGCCCCTGCAAATTTCCAGATCAGCAGCAGCTGCAGAAAAGCCATGCTGTCCGCATCTCCAAGGTCAGAGCATTGGCCTTGGCGTGGGGGTAAAGGGGCAGCTCCAGCAGGCAGGAAGGGGAGGGGAGGACACAGCAGAGAGCAAGGCATGAGCTGCCCGGTGTCCTTCACAGCCCTCTTCTCTCCCGCTGGGAAACATCCCAGCCAGCCGGTAGAAAAGCAGAGCCAGAGGTGACTGGAGGTGCGGTTTCCACTCCTCCTATTCTTCAAAGGATACCCTTGAACCTCTGAGTTTGGGGGCTGACAAGCACCGAGGGCCCCACCCCAGGACTACACCCTTTGCCTCCCAAATTTTGCAGCCATGCAAATGAGCAATTCCCTTCTTCCTTCTTGCTCTGCCACAAGGACAAACGGCAACGTAAGCGCCAAAGATGAGTTCGGCTCAGAGCATTCGCACTGCGTCTGCCTTGTCTGCCTTCCACGTGAAGCCACTGCTGCTACTTGAACCCCCCGATGGTTTGTTTCATTGTTATTTCCCAGAGAGGGAAAGGTATAGTGTAACCTGAGGTGCTCTTTTGGTTGGTTGGTTGTTTTTTCTTGTAGCTGCTTTGACAGCAATGTCAGATGAATTCCGTTTGCTGCCACCTCAGCTAAACTCCAAGCATTACCCTTCAGGACTATAATTCTAGGATGTCATCCAGGACGCACAGTTCATGGCGAGACGTCTTTTCTATTATGTTCAGCATTTAATGACAACATTAAGGTCCCAGTACTAATAATAATTTTATCCCACCAGTAAGATAGGAGTGTCTTTTCCCCAGGATTCACCACCCCCTGCCAGCTCAAAGGGATACCCAAGAAACTGAAATCCCATTACTCTTGTACTAAAGTCCTTTTGGGGAACAAAAAGTCTAAGTTTTACACTTCAGACTGAGCCAAAACATTTAGACCAGAAAACCTTTCAATTTTTCCCCCTCTCTCTTCTGCCTAGCAAAAGAAGCCCACTTTGCAGAATTTTTACAGGATGTTCTCCAAATTTGTGGAGGGGCGGTCCCACACACACACACACACACACACACACACAGAGAGAGAGAGAGAGAGAGAGAGAGAGAGAGAGAGAGAGAGAGAGAGAGAGAGAGAGAGAGAGATCCCAGAATTGCATTAGATCTGTGTCATTGTGAAGGAACTAAACACGCAGAGATGGCATGTCGAAGCTGCACATTTTAAGACGGAAAGAAAGAAACAGTGTGGGGCCCCATTGCTGAGGGAAATGTTGGAGGTGCTCAACACCTTCCAAGCATGAGTGTAGGAAGCAGAGAGTTCCGAGACATTTGGATGCGGTGAAGAACTGCGGGACCAATGCCAGGCACGTTTAGACAAGTGAGAAATGATATCTCTGGAAACACCTGGGAACACGAATATATTACAGCTGTTTTGGTTCTGATTGACTTTACCACTGTCTTTTTCATTGTCCTTGGATGTGGGGTGGATTTAAATTTGTCCTCCATCCAGCAAAGTCTGGTGAGATGGTCTCACCAATTTCTCTAGCCACGAATTGAATGAAGGATTCCAAGAGGCTGTTCACATGCACGTCTCTGTCATTTTCACCGGAGGTTTGCCCAAGGGAGGACGATTCAGCCTGGAGGGTCCACTTTTAAAGCTGTTTATTCTTTCACAGAGGGAGAGGTGGGGGAGAGAACTGGGCCTGCACTGAAGTCTGCAAGAAGCTTGTCACACATCATTTCCAAAAATCAAAAGGCAATATTTTATAGCATGGCACCTGAGGGTCCCAGGAGGTCACCTATGTGCCTCGTGGTGAATGCCGGAAGTCCCAGAATCAACCCAGCAGTTCAGGAATGACATCTTAGCTGAGCGTTCTGGGGTGGTGGTGGGAGGGGAAGGGAATGGCTGCTTTTAGATCTCAGCAGACATGTGCAGCATGCAAATCCATCCTGCATGCATTTTGCAGATTAACAGTCATCTTCTGTTCAGTCATCTGGCCAGTGGTCAAGGAACCTCGAGAGTTATATAATCCACAACACCTGGAAGAGGCCAGGTTGAGGAAGGCTTCTTCAGGATAAAACCTGGTTCCTGCCTGGAAAGGATCCCTGACTGACATCAGGGATACCTTTCCTTTCCATAATACTTTCATGGCCCTGAGTGAGGTATCCCCTGCCATCTGTTTCTGGTATGGACGGGACTGCCCTCCCACTGCAACAGAGGCCAGTGGGCCCTGCGGGTGTTCCCTTCCTGCTGAGAAAGAGGCTGTGGCACAATGCACTCCAGGAGCAGGACCCCTCCTGCCACCCAGGGCTCTCGGCTTCAGAGACGCTCTTGCAAGATGCACTCCAGGGCCGGGTGACACCAAGGTGAAGGTGTGCAGTCAAGGCACTGCAAACAAGCAAGATTGTGTCATCAAATGGCACATGTTCAATTAATGTGCTTAAGTTAGCATCAGGATAGGTCATTTTCCGTTTCAGGATGGGGGTAAAAAAAAAAAAAAAGCTTCACATGAGCCTGGACACCACTCAAAGCTTGCAGGAAAGGGATGGGGCCATCTGGGAATCCCAGGAAGCCGGGACTGAGGAATTCCCTACCAGTGAGGTAAGCTCACACAGGTTGCCCTCAGAGAATCTCGCCGTACCACGTGGCTTTACCAGACACACTCGGTGAACTGCAATGGATTTCAGAGTAGTCTTCAACTTTACATGCAAGAAGACTGAGGAAGTTCCAAATATGGGAGAGAGATAATATACACATCAGTGTTGGGGGTAGCCATGGGGACAGAGCTCTTCATTAATGATTTATAATTACATATGATAGTAGGAGAGATAAGAGATGTCAAATAAGCAAGGCTGATTAGGCAAACGTTCTGTGCAGAAGTGATTAAGCCCCAGCGACCTTGTTGGAGATAGTATATTAATATAGAGGAAATGAATTTGACTTAATTGCATCTTTCTATCTCTGTTTACCCAACATACCTTGTGGTACATGGCTTTCCCCCTTCCCCTGTCATATGGCTTGTCTCAGGGCCAAACACAGGCTGCTTTTCCCAATCTCACTGCATGCAGATGCCATCAAAACATAAAGAGGAGCTTGGATGGATCAGACAAAAGGTCTGTCTAGTCCTTGAAGGTTGAATGTCTTTCAGTTTTGCAGATGCTCTTGGGGGGAAAGGGGAAAGCAAAAGGGATGTTGCCCCAAATCACAGGAAATCAGCTCTCACTAGCAGTACCCGAGCACTAAGTGAGGCTTTCAGCCTTTCAGAATGTGGGTGGAGGATAGTGGGGAAAAAATTGGAGACTTCCAAATGTGCAGTCGATGTGGGGAAAGGAGTAGGGCCAGAGGAGGGGGCTTGGAGTTAGTTCTGGATTTGCTGCCTCGATAAAAATTCATCGGATGCTTCTTCTTTGGATACATTGGTTGACCAAAGCTGAGGTGATTCCTCTTTGGAGGAGGAAAAAAGTTTGGTCCCCCTTCAAATCTGACTTGCTGCAGAGTAGCACAACCTACAGACTGCAGCAATCTGAAGATCTTGCCGAAGTTCTCCGAGAGCCCCTTTGACCTCACCCCAAACCCAGTCACGGTTCCGGATTCCACTCCCTACACACATGGCTCACCAGAGCAGCGGTGGACAGGACGCTCAGTGCCATCATGTGAGAGTGCCCACTGAGCTGCCAGGAGCTCTTTTGGCCAGGATATACTCCTGCGTAGGAAGGCCCTGTTGCGGCTATTGATCTGGGTACAGCCCGTAAATAAGTTCTCAGCCTTACCCGAAACTTGAGAAGGTTAACAGCTCCCATAGAGATATCTACACCAGTGGTCCAGACAGTGCTACAGAGGACTACCAGACAGACGGACAAGATGGCCAGTACACAGTCAAATAGTTACTCCAACTTTGAAGCTAGACTCTTGGGAGGGGTGTCCCTGGAATACTTGTCCACAGCAATTGGGGGACAGTAGATCAACACTGAAAAGTCCTCTTGTCCTAAGGGAACCAGGACATTGTCAAAGAACGCACTTAGAAGGAGCGGTGCAGTAGATTCAGCCCTGGGATTCTGAGAGTCTTAAAAGGATCCCAGTTGGGAAGGCACTGTTAAATGTATTGGCAAATAGAAAATAGAGCTTACAAATGTCCTGGAACATCTTTGACAGTGCTTCTCAAGGCTATGAAGATTGTGTTCGATCCAGGATCTGCTTAAACTCTTTGTGTTTGCTTCTACATTGCTAAAGAATGCAAACACGGTGCATAATCAGATTACTGCTGAAGCATTTAATGGGAGGAGGGGGAAGTGCCGTTTCTGCCTAGGAAGCTGGGGAATGACAATTAGTGCATCACCTCAACGAGAAAGATCCAGACAAAGAGGTCAGTCCTTAAGGGGACATATAAAGCATGGAGTAGCTTGGCGGGAGACAGCTAATCAATGTAGCTTTGCACCATTTGCTTGACGTGTGATTCTGGATTACTGCCCAGTCACTGCCCTGGCTGCAGTCCAATGTCTCTCATCTTGTCAAGTTCAAACATTGACCTGCAGGGGGAGCAGATAGTTTCCCTCACATTTTACCACCTGCAGCCTCTGCCTGCAACCTGAAGAAGGAAGCATCACTTTGGACTCTCAGTTTAGCCCCCAGACCTGCTGAGTCATGGCCAGGCCAGCTCATTCTCAGCAAGACTCCATAACAAGCCATTCCTGCCCTAGCATGGCTGACTCAGCGGATGATCATTTGGAGTGTGCTCTCAGCTCCTCTTCAGCTACACAAGAACTATCACACCCTGGGATTCAGAGTGCATTTCTACTGTGCTTTTCCTTCAAGGGCCTCCCAAGAAAAGTCTGGCTCGCTTCCTCCCACCCCACCCCATTTGATCCTCACCAGTGTGAGCTAGGTTCATTTATTACTTATTACAAACATGTTTATCCCATCTTGTATCCCAGATCGATCTCTGGATGGCTTACGGAAAACCAAAACTGTAACAGCACATTTGATAAAACCTAATTCCAAAATATAAAAACATGCAGTATAAACAATTCTGTATTGATGTGTAAACATCTTTCAATCCTTAAAATACTGGGTAAATAAAAAGGTCTTGACCTGGAGCGAAATAAAGCATCAGCACCAGACACACCTCTCTGGGGGCAGGTTCCACAGCTGTGGTGCTACCACAGAAAAGTTCCTTCCCTGGGTAGCCACTCTTCAAACTCTTTCAGAGAGGGCTTCCGGAGAAGGACCTCAGTGGAAGATCTCAAAGTTCAGGCAGGTGTATATGGAGGAGATGTTCCTTCAGAGAGCCAGGCCCTAAACCTTTTAGGGTTTTTAGAAGTTAACACCTGAAATTGACCTGGAGTTCAGTGTGTAGCCTGTGAAGCTAATATAGGACTGGTGTTATGTGGCCTTGTCAGTCTCTTGCCTGTGATCACTCAGAGCATGCCATGGCTAAATGGGGATTGTGCTTGAGTCTGGAATATATGTCCATATTTTATGTTCTGGCCAGTGTCTGGTGGTGGGTTAGTTGGTAGTTGGAATTTGGAGGTAGGTCCAACTGGTGCTGGTGCACTGATTCCGTGCTTTGAATACTGAATCAGACCCATGTTTGCTCTAGCTTTGAACTTAGAGATCTTGCCAAGGCGACTGCTCTTAAGAACATAAGAGGAGCCCTACCAATTCATGCCAAAGGCCTTTCTGATTCAGCTTTCCACTCCCACAGTGGCTAACTTGATGCCCATACCAAGTCCAGAAGCAGGACAGGTGCAGTAGAATGTAGGCCCATCCCTGCCCTCCTTTCATCTGAATGTTCAGCTGGAATCTGAATGTTCTTCCTCTTCACAAATTGCTTTGCTAAAAAATGTTCCCCTGTTCCCGAACTTGCCATCACGTTTGCAAAAATGCACAGCTTTCTCAAGATATACATTTTCAGTCATCCGCACTTTAGTCTATGGGGGAAAGCAGTGGAAATTTGGGAATTCGGCATGCAACTCGCATGTTCAATAGCTGTTTGTTTTCTGCCAAACATTTCTCATTTATCCATCACTATCTGGCAACAAAGATGAATGTATTCCTATAACATTTTCCTACATCAGCCTCCCTGGCAATGTTTGAAATGCTGTTCTGAAACTACACCATATTTGGTTTGCATGTGATGATCCATAGTTTTCCTTTTTGTGCAAGCCCCCTCGACTATAGTTTGGCAGAGGAACTCCAGATAGGAATGATTCAGATCATCCAGGGGTCCCCATAGTATCACATTTGGCTCTGTGACCCTATCAGCAGGAAGAAATGAAGCCCGTGGTCTGGCACTGGAAAGAGAAGGGGCTTCTCCGTAGCAACTGGTACTTAAGAAACATGGAAAGGAAGAGAATATGTTCCCCAGCTACTGGTATTAAGAGGCATTCTCTTCTGATGCTGGAGGAAAGGTCTAGCCATTGTTTGTAGCTAGTTACAGCCTTATCCAGCTTGGTGGCCTCATCCTGCCCCATCCAACCAACATAACTTGTCAGCATTGCTCATAGCTGTGCCCAGCTTATTCCTTGTCCCTAGCAGCCTTCCATTCATTGCTGTCCATGCCTGCACTTCACAGTAATCTGAGTAAATCAGGGGCACATCGTAACTAATGGCGGGTAAGACAAACAGGCCATGCTCAACCCCACACCACCTTTAGCATCCTCTCCAAGTATCTTCTCCAACATCGTACCCCACGTATGTCCACGTTGCCTGCTTTCATCTTGGCATCCAAGCCAATACTGCTGGCTGCCATTTTGAAATAAAACTCAACATGTAATGGCGAGTTGTTGGTGTTACATGGCATCCAGTTGTCTCTGACTCCTGGTGATTGACGGCCCTTCAAAAGGTCTTGTCCTTCATAGCCCTGCCCAGCACTTATCAACTCAAACTATGGCTTCTTTCATGGAACTGATCCATCTCCTAACTGGTCTTCCTCTTCCTCTTCTGCCTTTGACTTTCCCTCATATGATTGTCTTCTCCAGTAAGTCTTCCCTTTCATGATGTGCCCAAAATATGACAGCTTCACTTTTGTCATTTTGGCTTCTAATGTAATTGCTTAGACAGTTCCAAATGAAGAACAGCTACACTGCCATGAACCTCTAATAATTATCTGATTATGTGACACCATTCGTCAGTACCAAGTCTGTTTCATACTTGCTATCTAATAGCTAAGCAGAACAGTAGTCTCTTCCAGCTCCCTCCTTTGCCTGATTAATTAGATTTAAATTGGTCCTATGATAAATGCTCCATGCCCATAGGATGCTAGTTAAGAATTTTCCATTCTCTTTTAATTATACAAAGCATCTGTGACTTACTAGCAGTGCGATGCAACAGCTGATACACTAGTCTGGGCCTGCTCTTTTCTGGTCCGGTGTTTCTGCCTCATAGTGAAAGCTACCATGCTTCCTGATGAGCTCTGAACAGACATTTTCCTCATGCATTGGAGAAAGGGGGACAAAGCCTCCCTTGTGTTTTGAAAAGCAGAGGGAGCAATTCTCGTGATCCCTCCAGATGTTTTGACCCAGAACTCCCATCTCTTCCAGTCATCCCTACATCTGCAATCCTGTGCCACTCTTTTGGAGGGACCCCGCTTTCTTCTCCTGCAAGTGATGCCAGCTAATCAGGGAGCATGTAGGAATACAATGGTAGTTTGGGAATGATATAACGCCAGATTGGCAAATAACTTGCCTGGGGAGGTGAACGAGGTCAGAACCCTGCCCATCTTTTCACTTTTTGTCCTTTCTCACGATACTAGAAGCCCAGGGCATCCCATGAAGCTGCCTGGTGCGAGATTCAGGACAGATTCCTCACGTACTGCATGGATGCCTTTAGAAGGGAACTGGAGAAATTCATGGAGGATAATCAATGGCTAGTAATCATGAAGTCTTCATCTTCCCATAGAATCAGAGGCAGCCTATGTATACCAGTTGGTGGGGAACATGGGTGGGGGAGTGCTGTGGCACTTGTCTTCTGCTTGTGGGTTTCCTGTGGAAAGCTGGTTGGCTGTTGTAGGAACAGAATCCATGGACTCATCAGATCCAGCGTGTTTCTTCTGAAGTCCTTACAGTTTTATTCCAACGCCATTCATTTATCCTCTCTGCAGATGCTCTTGCTCCTGCCCTTTTTCATAATGGGAATGCTGGCCTGTATTTTTCTATCGGTAGCTATCAGCAGTTGTTGGCTTAGAATGAGCCACCTTGAGTATACTTTGGTAAAAAATGATGGGAGACAAACAATCTAAGAAAATAAATAGAAGTCACACTGCAATGTAGCCGTTGAATTTTGGCTCTGACCCAAACTGTGAGGCCAAATGAAGCTGAAGATTTGGCTGGTGTTTAAACTGGTGTTGCCAAAGGACAGAGAATCTCCATTGTCCAGACAGGCATGCTTCATATCCAGCCAGGTTGTCTTTGCTTCATCAGCAGCAGCATCCATCATGTTTATAGCCCATCATTTCTTCCTGCAAGGGGCCCACAGTGCCTAACATAACCCACCCCCATTCCATTTTCCCATCACAAGAACCCTGCAAGGTAGCTTAGACTGAGCTGGCCCTTTCCCACACAGAGAGACTCATGGCCACAGGAGGTCTAGAACTGGATCTCTTGATCCACCCAGTGCTCCAGCCACACAGGCGGTCCAGTTCCCGGCATTCCACTGGGAGAAGCACTTCCTTCTTTCTAAGTCCAACTGATTGTGTCACTAGAAATGGAGTCAAACTGAAGTCTTTGAGGAACAAGTCAGAGGTCTCCACATGCTCGATTGGAGAAGTTGGCAGAAGTGCAACTGCCTTAGGGAAAAAAAACTTTTCGAGAAACCACTCCAAAGCAGGAGCCAGGCTAAGAGTCAGTGACTGATCCAAAGCCCTCCCATGAGCTTCATGGCCAGGTGGGGACTAGAACTAAGATGGACATTTTTATAAAGCTGTGCACTTTCAAACTTCACGCAGTTTTCAAAAGTCCACATTTTGCAACATGAACACCTGTTTGGAAAGCAGCACACCTTTGGGGAGAAGATGTACTCTCTTTGGCATGCTTGGTTGGGGTTCCAAAAGAGGCTTTTTTGAGACAAAGGTGATGCTCATGCATCCTTCTTGAAACCTGGCAGATCTGGAAGGCACCAGCTGAGGAAGGATGGCCTCCTTCGTGGTTGTGGAACTTCAAAAAACACTGAAGAAAGGGCATCACAGAATCTTAAGATGGAAGAGGCCTAGGAGACCATCAGCTCCAACACCCTGATCAATGAAGGACCCAAGCCTCCCATCCAGATTTCAAGCAGGCCAGACACTGCTTAGCTTCCAAGAGTAGGCAGGGTCTGGCACTTCAGGCTATACAGAAACTTTATAGAGGAACTGAATTGGGGGCTAGTTACAGACAAGTCCTTCACAGTGTTTGATCCAAGCTAGCACCATGGATTGAAAAAAGCCTCCAAAATGGTTCAGCTTAGAAAAACGAAGTCATTGGAGATCGGATCATGAAAAATATTCATAGAGCCATCATGAAAACAAGGTGCTTTCTCCTTCTCTCTTGTGCTTCAGTAGTTTCTGGTATGCTGATTATTTAATGTATACTAACTGACAATTCTAACCAAACTGTTTTCTTCCATGAATACAACAGCATTAATTTAATTAGCTCCAGTGCTTAATTTACATGCGTAAATATTTGATGACTCTTGTTCAAATCATTTGGAGCCATTAAAAATCCCCAACTTGCTTGTCTACTTTTTCTACAGAAATCAACTCCTAATGAAAAAAAAACACAAAACAAACCCCTGCTGACCAAAAACAGCAGACCTTTTTACACTCCTAAAATTTTGTTGCTGCTGGCTTGACCCATCTGGAATTAGAAATGAATGATCTAACATCAAGGTGAGTCATACTAAGATGGGCAAGGTCAAATCTGTAACCTTGGTCATCTCAAGTTTCTAGTCCTTCTGATTTTGACAGGCTAGGCATGGAAGTCAGTGTGGTTATTCTTAGAATAGGTTGTTCCTACAGCATCAATCATGTATTCCCATAATGCATAAGCAGAAAACAGGGTTGTCCCTGCATCCCTCTCTTCCCAGTTTCTCCTGACCAGAAACCTTCCCATGCAACCTCCCCCCTCCGGCCCGTCCTTCCTTCTTGCAATTGGCCTGTTGTGCACTTGAGCCAACAGACCCTCCCTGGCATGCCCCTCCCACTCCTGCTGTCAAGCGCGGAAGCCCTTGTCCATGCTCCTCATCTGGGACAGTACGGGGAATACTGGGCGAGCTCTCGGGAGGCTGCCAGCTCATCCCACTGCCTTCCTGAGCCTCAGCCACCTTAGGAGAGCTTGCCACAATCATGCCTCTGCCATTGCTGGGATCTGGACTGGGGGGGATGGGGGGCTCCAAGCAGCAAGAAGGCCATGGAGCAAGGCCTCGGGAGCTGCATGCAGCCTGGGGGCTGCATGATGGACCCCCCTGAGATAGACCAGTGGCCCTTCCAGTGCAAGTATCATCAAGGTGTTTCTGATTTCCAGACCCATAATCCTTGACCATTGGCCACGTTGGCTGGGGTTGATGGGCATCATAGACAATGAGGTTGTCTGCCCCTGGCATGCCAACAGTTCTCCAGCGTTTTAGGCAGGAGTTTAATTCCCCTGCTCACCAGCCCACAGTTGCCAAAGATCCTACTGGGACCTTCTGTCTGCACAGCAAGGACCCTACTAGGGGTGTACAAGGGTTCCGTTCCTGTTCACAAATCTGAGGACCCATCTTATTTGCAACCCTTAGCAGAAGCAAGCATGCAATTTCTGCACATTTGCTCTACTTTCCCAAACTCGCCTTTGCATTCAAATGTGCCCATTTGTGCCAAATGCTCTCATGCTCAAATCCTCTCGCCCACATTTTTGAGGAAAGCATGCAGTGCTGATCGGGAAATGCACATTTTTAAAATGTGGGTTTCCCCACCAGCAATGCAATCAGAAGAAAGGTACTTGTGCTCAGGAATACAACTGAGCTCAAATGAGCGTTGAGAAAGAAAGCGGATAACCTCGGCAAGTTCAAATATCACCTGTCTCCTAATTGATCCGGGCTTCAGTGAGGCTTAGAGGTTAATTAATTAATTAAGGAAAGATCTCTGCTTTTCTATGCATGTTGGAGCCTTCATTAACACCGAAAGTGACATTGCTGGGAAGGCCATGGCCAATGGGTTCAGTGTCAGGTATACATACAGATAATAGCCATGTTCCCACTGCCACCCTTCCACAGTGCTGGATACACAGATGGGGATGGATCAGAGACGTTGGACTTCGTATTCTTTTCAGCCCCAGGTAAAAACCTGTTTATTTGCCCAACAATTTAAGGTTTAAATAATGGTTTTATTATATTCTCAGTATAATACATTTTGTTTTGATTTTGTTTTGATATTGATTTTTTAATTGTTTATGTATTTATTGCTATTTATATTGTAAGCTGTCCTGGGACAATTGGATTGTGTAGGGTGGGATAAAAATATTCCAAATAAATAATTAGATTAATAAATATTGTCATGTCTCATCAGCTAGAATAACAATGACAGCAATGATGGTGTCAGATTTATACATAGAAACATAGAAACAGAGCGAGTCAGAAGGGGCCTCCCGGGCCATCTAGTCTGACCTCCGGCACCAGCCGGCTCCGCTCACGACATGCCCACCATGTGCATGTCCAACCTGTCTTTGAACACCCACACCAATGGGGCTTCAACCACCTCCTGTGGAAGCCCATTCCACACCCTCAGGGTCCTGACTGTCAGGAAGTGCTTCCTGGCATCCAAATGGACCTTGGCTCCCTGAGCTTTGCTCTGTTGGAGCGCGTCCCGCCTTCCTCTGCAGGGAAGAACAGGTCTCTACCCACCTCCATGTGACAGCCCCTCACATACCAAGAATGGAGATGCAGAAAGCAGTCCTCAATTTTTGGGAAGTATACCTTTTGTGCATACTAATTGCATACATTACTCTATACAACAATGTGATGGACACAACTTCTCACCAAGAAGTTGGGCTCATGCACTGAAAACTCTCCATTAGCAATTGCTTCTAGTCTCCCATCCCCGTTAAAACAAAACTGTGTCTCAACAGCCTTAAACTTTGTGCTCTTGTTTGGATCCCCAGATATGGGAAAGTAGCCATGATGAACACATACCCTCTTTCTTTTTATTTATACTATTCTATTTCTATACCATCCCACAGCTGAAACTTCAGGAAAAGCTCAGTGGAGCATATTAATAAACAGACTTGGCTGGACTGCAGCTTCTGTAGCTTTCTGGAGGATTTGGATTGGGCCCAGACTGGATCTTGCTTCCACATAAATATGTTGTAATTGGGCTTGTTCTGCTGAGTTGGAAGTGCAATCTTTTCCTGCCGCCTCAACGTTGGTGTGGTAAGTTGTTGCTGCTGGATTTATGAGCAAGTTGTGACTTTTAAAAGGTGAAGAACATGCAATGCTGAGGTAAGCTGAAATGTACGTGTTAGAAAATGAGGGAACTGTTGTCGGGTGATTTGGAATTCTTGTGGTTCCATTTCTGTTTTGTTTTGTTTTCCAAAACACAGTGCATTAATTGCCTCATTCCTGAGGATGTCAGGTGAACCACTGACAACCAGAGCATGGAGAGAGACTGGCCATGAAGGCCTCATGCTTCGAAATATTAATTAAGCTCAGCATCTTATTTATCCAGCAGTCACTTGCTCCCGAGAAAGGCTGTGAGAATATTGGAGAAGAGATAATGAATGGCACCGAGGCCCCTGAGGGAACATGACTGATGCTACTTGGCAATCCTCTGCTGATGTCGAGTTCAGTGCCAAGAGCATTAAGCGAGCATCGCTTACAATCCCTGGAAGGGAAGGGCCACTGCGGTACCTCAGAAGCGGGTTAGGGAGGGCACGCAAGCATAAACACTGGTGCAAAAGCCATCCATCTGTGCTTTTTGACAAGGAAGCTTTAGCAGTGCACATGGAAAAAGTAGATGCGTCCCTCTCCGTCTGAGGAAGACAGTATCTTAGCGAGCAGCAAAGCCAAGGCGTGTTTTAGGGTAGCGCACAGCAGGCAAGAGGATGTGGGGAAAGGGGGATCATTAAGAAGGTTCGCAGCCCACCCCACTTCGCTTGTCCTGGTGTCCTACTTTACAGTTCTCTATTTTGAAGCACTCTCTCTTGAAGAAGAGAGTCTCCAGTCTGGTCACCCTCTGCTCGAAGAGGTCCCAGGTCCAAGTCTGGTGTAAAGTCAAAGAACCACCAGGGGAGCTGGCATTGGCCTGCAGACGGCCCTCTCTTTCCACGGAGGCAGGAAAAAGAAACATCTCAGAGCAGTTTTCAGGAAAATGAAAAGTCTCTTGAGGAATTTCACCTCAGCCCTGGGAAGGGTGGCAGGCTGCTTTGGTTTTCCCTTTCCCAGGAATCTATCTTGACTGCTAATGGCGTGTTCATTTAAAATGAACACTGATTGTTACCAGAGTCAACTTGAAGAAGTTGTTCTAAATGACCGCCTTGTGCAAGAATCCTCCTGAGATGTGCTTAGTCCATTAAATACGCTCTGATTTTTCTCCATTTCTATGGTAGCAAGAACTCGTTTCCTCACGCCAACTGGGTCAGTTCCAATAGTATTGGCTCTTCTTTCCAGAGTTTTGCCATGAAATGCACTAGAACAGCGAACGGGAATAATAACATGATGCATCTTGAGCTGAAACTAGAGCTGAACTGAAATTTCTCTGAAGGCTTTTCCCCCCCGGAGAAAATGCCTTTGGATTTCTCTTTTCCTTGCCTTACCACCATCATGCTGAAAGGAAAGGCCACTGTGAAGAATAATTGCCGCCAATTTCTTGGGGCAGTTCCCATTTCCCCCCAGTTGCCTCCTGGGCTCTGGGTCATTGCAGAGGGCACACAAATGCAGCTGTTGCCCCTTGAAGACATCACATGGTGCTACCGGCCTGTAGCTCCAATAGGGCAGTGGAGCTGCTCTGGGTTCCAGGCTGAGCCTCACAGCCACTGCCCACACCGCCGATCTTATCTGGGGGCTCAGCGTAGGTACACCACCCCCTGACATGGAGATGACCAGACTTCACGGCCTCCTCTGAAAAATAATAGAAGAAATTCTCCCTACCTTCGCAGAGCCATGCAGTCCAAGCACACACATTGAAATGACGCGAGCAAAACAATTCACTGCGCATTGAAATGTTTTTGCTGGAACCCAATTATTCCAAAAGCTCTCCCAATTAAGCAAGGCTTTTAACAGTAATTTAGCTAACAAATGGTGGCTACTGAATAGGATGGTCGAGTCATGTTCCTCATGCCAGTTCAGCGATACAGTCACAAAGGTGCACTGAATGCAAGCAGAAATGGGTTTTAAGTAGGATCTTTGCTGTCAGAGAAATGAATTCATTCATTCTGGGTCAAAAGGACCACCCCACCCCCATGGCCTAGGAAGAAAATCAGCAGAAGACAAAGAGCCTGCTGAGACTGGGTGACCGGTGCTGGTTTTGGCAGCAGCCGCAGGTGCCCCAGTGTCAGCAGGCCTGTGGGCCTGCCCTCAATTTCCCCTGAGTTTTACAAGAGCTACAACTCTATCCTTAATATCAGTTCGGCACCAGAAACAGCTCGCTTGAAGTTCTGACTTAAATCCAGGCACAGCCATCACCACTCTTCATAAATCTATCTTCTTGGACCTCGTAAGAATATGAGAACCTAAGAAAAGCCCTGCTGGATCAGACCCCAGGTCCATCCAGTCCAGCAGCCTGCCCACACATTGCAAACCAGCTGTCCACAGGACCCTCAAGCCAGATGGTGCAAGACCCCCACTTGTCCAAGCTCCTCAGTCACTGGTGTCTGCAGAGACACCACTTCAATTTTCAAAAAGGGTAGTAGGAAGGACATGGGGAATTATAGACCGGTTAGCCTTACGTCCATTGTAGGAAAAACAATGGAAAGGCTCATAATAGAGAGAGATCTAGTGATGCTAGATAGGGAAGGGAGGCTGACAGCCACACAACACAGCTTCCGCAGAAACAGGTCCTGCCAGACAAACCTTGTGGAATTCTATGACAAGGTTTCAAGATGGCTAGATGGAGGGGATGCAGTGGATGTGGTATACCTGGATTTCAGCAAGGCCTTTGACAAAGTGCCCCATGATATCCTGGTGGAGAAACTGAGGAGTTTTGGGATACACCAAAGCACTGTCCGGTGGATTAGGGCATGGCTGACTGACCGAAAGCAGAAGGTAACCATTAGCGGGGAATCGTCGGGATGGCAGCCAGTGACAAGCGGGGTCCCCCAGGGCTCTGTCCTGGGGCCGATCCTGTTTAATCTTTTCATTAATGACATGGAAGAAGGGGTGAACAGTCTGCTGATCAAATTCGCAGACGACACTAAAACTGGAGCAGTGGCCACAACTGAGAAGCAGGTACTCCAGATCCAAAAGGATCTGGACAGACTATGGAAGTGGGCAGGAGACAACAGGATGGCGTTCAATGTGGAGAAGTGCAAGGTCTTGCACTTGGGGCATAGGAATAGCTGTCATAAGTACAGGTTAGGGGACAAGTGGCTGGAGAGCAGCACTTGTGAAAGGGACCTCGGGGTACTGGTTGACCGCAGGCTAAACATGAGTCAGCAGTGTGATGCGGTGGTCAAGAGGGCGAATGCCACCCTTGGTTGCATAGCCAGAAGTGTGGCTTCTAGATCAAGAGAGGTATTACTTCCACTCTACATGACTCTGGTGCGCCCGCAACTGGAGTATTGTGTTCAGTTTTGGGCCCCTCATTACAGAAAGGATATAGCCAGGTTGGAGTCAGTGCAGCGTAGGGCCACAAGGATGGTGGCTGGTTTGCAGGGGATGGGGTATGAGGCGAGACTGAGGGAACTGGGTCTCTTCAGCCTGGAGAAGAGGAGACTCAGAGGGGATATGTTGGCAACATACAGGTATGTGAGGGGGTGTCACATGGAGATGGGGAGAGGCCTGTTCTCCCCTGCAGAGGAAGGCAGGACGCGCTCCAATGGAGCAAAGCTCAGGGAGCCAAGGTTCAATTTGGATGCCAGGAAGCACTTCCTGACAGTTAGGACCCCAAGGGCGTGGAATGGGCTTCCACGGGAGGTCGTTGAGGCCCCATCGGTGAGGGTGTTCAAAGATAGGCTGGACATGCACATGGTGGGCATGTCATGAGCGGAGCCGGCTGGTGCCGGAGGTCAGACTAGATGGCCCAGGAGGCCCCTTCTGACTCGCTCTGTTTCTATGTTTCTATGTTTCTGGTGAAGAGAGAGCCCAACGGCCACAAATGACTGCACTGATGTCAATACCTCCAGTCCAAGCCACAACTTGGGTCCCAGGAAAGTGACTTGCTGATATGATCAGTGAGTTCTCCTCAAGGACAGCGAGCAACAGCAGCGTCAAAGAGACATCCAAGAAAGAGTTGTTTCTGGCTCTGCAGATGGTATAGGAAATCAATCATTTTGCCCTATAGGAAGGTATCATAGAAGGCAGAAATAAACAGGATTCTGCCCACCTTGAATTGAGGTCAATTTCATCTCTAGATGCAAAGAAGAATCCCAGTCATGCCCTCATGCAGCTGCTGGCCTTGTTCCCTTCATGTTGTAGGATGTTTTTCCGTCTAAGCAAGCATAGGATTCCATCCTAAAACAATCATTTACATAATTAATAATTCTTAATTACTTCTCCCTCTTGTTGGTGGTGGTGTTTCATTTCTATACCCTCAATAGCTAAAACTGCCTGGGTAGTTTCCAACAGTACATAAAAACAATATGATGAAATACAATAAAATGCCTTAAAATCTTATCAAAAGAAATATAAACAATTAAAAATAACTAAGAACATACAGTGAAGAATAACCCTGTAATGACAGACATTAAAATAAATATATGTGATAATCTGTAAATGTAATGTAATTACTAATGTACTAATGTAACCTTGTATCAGATTTCTAGAGATGTTCTCCTATTATATCTTGTATTATCCGCATCAACAATGCAGCAGTTTCATAAATAAGAAACATAATCCATTCCCTTCTCAGCTTTATTTTATAATGACGAGGTTGTTGTTGCAATGCCTTCCAAAGCAGAACAAGCTTTAATGCAGCAAACATAGATTAAAGGGATCAAAAGGTATGGAAACACTACTTGACATTCATCCATGAGCAGAACTATCTGGCCAGAGAGCGGGGAGTACAACATTAGTGTTTAGCTGTTGCCCAGGCGCTGCTAGGCTCTGTATTCAAAGCTGTTCTGAACCAGGGTCCTCCACCTTTCTGGACTTATGAGCAAATTTGAAACTGGTGTGGGCGCTGCTACAAAATGGCTCCCATATAGGGTGCAGCTACTGGGGGACCTAGCTATTCTAAAGAGGTGGGAAAGGGAAAGAGAGTAAGGTCAGAGGCTGGAAGGGAGAGAAAGAAGAAAAACTAGAGATACAGAAGGGAGAGAAAGTGCGATGAAAGGAGTTGGGTGGAGAGAGGTACCAAGGGAGAAGTTCCATGTGGGTTGAAGAAGAAGAGAAGAAGAGGAAGATGAGGAGGAAGAAGTAACTCCCCCCTTCTCTTCCTGCCTACTGAACAGCTAATCAGCAAGAATGGGCAAGAGAACCCAGTCCTCTAGTATTCATTACTTTTTCTGGTCAAAATAATTTTTGGAGTAGAAGCTGGGGGTTAAGAGCTCCACAGGCATGGCTGGAAGTCCCCAGGACCCTTTCCTGAATGATACCATCAGTCACCACTCCCTGTCTCTTCATCTATTATAATCTTATGCAGGCTTGTACACTTGGCACAGGTAGATAAAAGGGAGGCAACCGGGGAGGGTGTGGATGCAGACATTTGGCACAATGGAAAGATCTGGGGCGCATCGTTCAAAATGGTGCCTGTGGGGCCTTGGAAAGCTATCCAAATCTCAACTGACTGGTGGGTTTTGAAGCAGCTAACAAGGAGACCATACATTGACAGACCCATGTACATTGGCCCATACATTGAGATGCACATTTCTTAAAGAGCTATTGCCAGGATGACTTTGGGGATCACTAGTTAAGAGACCCACGTGAGCAGGACAGGACGGATCCTGTACCTAAGACCTTCAAGAGAGGCAGCTGATAACTATAAAGTGTACTGAAAATTGGGCAAGACTTTGGGATGATCAAGCTGCCTCAATAAGCTTTCCCTGTCTTTGTATGGACCCCCATGAAGAGAACGTGTTCTTGCTGCTGCTGCTGTTACTGTAATTATAATTTTAATATTTGGTTTCAAAGCTGGTTTACATACCCTTGTATTAAAACTGCCCATAGACTGTAGGATACCAAGCACTATAGGAGTAGCTGAAATAAATTTAAAATATACATACATAAAGTAGCATGTGAACTCTATCATGAGTTAAGATTTGGAGTACCAAGAAATAAATTATATTCCCCAAGGTATATTCCTCAAAATCAAGAGACTTATTTCAGATAGATGGATAGATTTAATTCTCAAATTTTAGGCAAAATCTCTTTATTAAATCTGAATCCAGGAGGAAAGAAATGTACAGGCTGGAGCAAACAAGAGAAAGAATAAAGCAGTGATATGTGAGAAATCCATTGATCCCTAGATGTAGCTAATTCAAGTTGAAAATGGGCCATAATGGAATAGGACAGAAGCCCTTGTGTCAGCAAACCAGCTATTGAATCATCTCTCTTTTCTCGTTTGGGAAACTTGTGCCATGCTGGAGCCCATTCCAAATTAAAAGGGCAATAAAAAGAACTGTATATTTTATCTGGAGGGGAAGAATTTGCAGGTCACGTCCTCCTTCAAGATTACTTTCTTCTTACCAAAGTCAGAAGACAACACGTGTGAAAATCTGTCTGGCACCAAATCTCAGGGAGGAAGGAAAGCTTTTAATAACAAGAAGAGTTATCCCTCATGATGCTCTCAGCTCTTGCTTACACTGAAAAGCGGTATTATTAAAAGGTTTTACATCACTCCTGCACCAGGTCAGGTTCCAAGAAGAAGACCCAGAAAAGATTATATCCTTGCATGGGCACCAGGGAACAGGGTTGTGGGACTCCAGCTCCTATCAGTCCCAGCTGGTATGGCCAATTGGCAGGAATGATAGCTGCTGTAGTCCAAGAGTTCCCCATACATGATGTATGAGAGAGTGGAACACAGAAAGATTAGGGAAAAGAGGAATATAAAGAAAGAGAAGAGTGTTACACTGGCAAACTATATAAGGGCAGGTGGACATGCGCATGGTAGGCATGTCATGAGCAGAGTCAGGGTCAGACTAGATGGCCCAGGAGGCCCCTTCTGACTCACTCTGTTTCTGTGTCTGTTTATTTGTAACCCTTTAGCCCTGCCTCTAGTGAAGAGGACGCATGCCTAAACTGAGTGGGGGAGTCAGGGGATGCTGACATGCCTCTGAACCTCAAGCTCAGAACTAGTCCTTGGCCAGAGAACCAGACCAGGTTCTCAGGGTGGTGTTTAAGGTCAGTAATGAGGAACCTGCAAAGACTGGAATGGGGGTCAGAAGGTCCCAAAACCAGAGGCTAGAGGAGTAACGCCTTCCTTCAAGCACCTTCCCTGCAGACTGAGGAAGCCAGCGCCTTCAGCACAACCCAACCTTGCAGGGCATCCTGTGGATGGAGACCACAGATGGGGGAGAGAACATTCCTCTAGAGGGCGCACCCAAACACAGGCTTTCTGTTTCTCCAGCGTGTGTCTTCTTCCAGTACTCTTTTTTTTCCCCAAAAGATGCATTTTGTGTACAAAAATGCACCTTGGGAATAAGCAGACTTGGGCCACAGATGGACCGATCTGGATGACAGGAAACAATTTCTCCTAACTCCTAGCCTCAGAAAAAGCACTGGCTTCGAGTCAGCGACCTGGGATAGGCATTTAGAGACCTCTGCTTTTCCTTCAGTGAGAAATGGGGGTGGACTGGAAGAGGCGACCCAAAGCTCCATCGCCTTCCCTGCCAGCAGATGGCTCCGTGGGTGCTGTCCGTGGTACTGAGGCCATGAGGTTGCCCTGCAGTTTTGCTGCATTTTGCAAATTGCACGCTTTTTCTGAACACCATTTCTAAAGTATGCATTTTCGTGTATGCCTTCAGAAGTTCACGTTTTGGCATGATTTGCAGGAATGGGGGAACTATTACATTGCAGATTTCAGAAAAGAGAGCCAATGTTATGCAAGGATTAAGAAGGTGGGGCTGAGACTCAGGCGATCCAGGTTCTGGTCCCCACTCAGCCACGGAGCCAGATGGGTGACCCTGGGGCAGCCACAGACCCTCAGCCCAACCTCCCTCACAGGGCTGTTGTTGTGGAGATAAGGAGAATTATGCAAGCCACTTTGAGTTCTTTAAAAAGAAAAAAGCCGAACAGGCATCCAATATATAAATAAATGATGCCTCACAGCATTCTCCTTTGTGCTCAGCTTCAGCAGCTGTAAACTTCTCACCCATTCTTAGCCACTGCTGCTACTGCCACTGGGGTCTAATGGGGTCAACTGGGAGTACTTCATTCAAGGAACGTGCCCAAGGAGGAAAAGTCACATAGAAACAGAGCGACTCAGAAGGGGTCTCCCGGGCCATCTCGTCTGACCCCCGGCTCCAGCAGGCTCCGCTCACGACATGCCCACCATGTGCATGTCCAGCCTGTCCTTGAACACTCTCACTGATGAGGCCTCAACCTCCTCCCATGGAAGCCCATTCCACGCCCTCGGGGTCCAGACTGTCAGGAAGTGCTTCCTGGCATCCAAATAGAACCTGGACTCCCTGAGCTTTGCTCCATTGGAGCGCATCCTGGCCTCCTCTGCTGGGGAGAACAGGTCTCTACCCACCTCCATATGACACCCCCTCACATTCCTGTATGTCACCAACATATCCCCTCTGAGTCTCCTCTTCTCCAGGCTGAAGAGACCCAGTTCCCTCAGTCTCACCTCATACGGCATCCCCTGCAAACCAGCCACCAACCTTGTGGCCCTACGCTGCACTGACTCCAACCTGGCTATATCCTTCCTGTAATGAAGGGCCCAAAACTGAGCACAATATTCCAGTTGCAGGCGCACCAGAGTCATGTAGAGTGGTAGTAATACCTCTCTCAAGCTAGTATCCCAGTTTCTGGAACCAGTTAGCTTAGACACAAGGTGAGCAAAGCTTGGCTCAGATCTTCTAGAGGAGACTTCTTGTGGGCACTATCATCTTCAAAAAACCATTTTGGGGGCACACATACAAGGGCTTTCTCCCATGCCTGGCCGACAAACTATGGAGTTGCTCCCCTGAGATTCATCCCTGGCCCTCTCTCTTTAGAAAGACAGCAAATAAGCATCTGTTCAATTCAGCCCTTTAAAATGAGCAATTTAAAATTCATATATATTCTGATCTTTTAACAAATGCAATTATTTTTGCTGTTATAGGAGATTTCATTGCTTTAAATTCTTGGACACTGTCTTGATGCCTTTTCAGTGCATAAGGCAGCGTATCTGTGCTGAAGACATGATGGATGTATCCAAAATAATGCATGATGAGAAAAATTGAGTAGGGGGAAACCGTCTCCCTCTTTCATAATACGAGAACTTGGAGTGATGCAGAATGGTAGGAAATTCCAGAAAAATAAAAGGAAGTAATTCTTCACTATGCATAGTTGAACTGTAGAATTGCTCTTAGAAGCAGTAGTAGTGACCACCAATTTTATGTATTTAGTTAGTTAGTTAGTTAGTTAGTTAGTTAGTTAGTTATAGAAAAGCCACCCCAATAGCATTATGCTCTCTGAGGGGGGGGCATTACAATAAGTATCAATAACATTATAAAATACTACAGTTAAAAACTTATAAATAATCACAATGAGACACAATGCAGACAAACAACAAAATGTAAATTAATACAAATAATTATTAAAATTAAAGCTAAAACCAGTGCCATCAGTAAATGGTTTACGTAGTGCTATCGGTGTGTCGGAAGAGAAAGGTATTTGTCAGGCACCTAAAAGTCAATAAAGTGGTAAATTCAGTGATGCATCTCCAATGGAAAGGAGTTCCACAGTGGGTGCCATCACAGAAAAGGCCCTCATCTTTGTCACCTTCCCCTTGGCCTCCCTAGGGAGAGGCACCTCTAGGAGGGCCTCCATTGATGATCTGAAACAATGGACAGGAATATAGGGCATAAGGCTTTCCCTAAGATATCTGGATGGCTTTAAAGGGAGACTGGTCAAATTCATGAGGAGAATGCTATCCATGACTACTAGTTGTGGTACAGCCCCTAGTATTGGGGAGATGTTGCCTCCATGATGCTATCAATATTGGTTGCTGAGGTACATCAACAGGTTGCTGAGGTTGCCCCTGCACTCCTGACCCGGTTGTGAGCTTCCCATAACCACCCTAGTATGCTGGGCTGGATGGGCCAGCAGGTTCTGCCCATGTTCATGAGGTCTTCAAAGCTGATTCAGGCCATAAGACAGCCCTGTGCTGGGTTCGTTTCATCCCCCCTTTAGTACCCAGTCCGTGATGTCTTCAGTGGAGTGTGGATCAGGTGCTAAATGAAAGCGACACACTGAGCTACGCAACAGCACACACAAGATCTCTTTCCTTGATTTCCCAAGGAACTGAACTGATAAATCATATCTGACAAGACCCGCTTTAGCATCCAGACAAGATCTACTGAACTTACAGAAGAGACTTGGTGGTGTTTTCTTTTTTCTTTTTCTTTTCCTGGGCTATAGCACTGAACTCAGCCAAGGACAAAGGCCTGCGGTCCCCACTCATGCAGAATTAGGCCCAGGGCTTGCAAAAGCCATATACATGTTTAATTGTACAAACTGAGTAATTACTATCCTTTCTATGCCATGGGGCATAACAAAGAAGCAATCCCCTGTATCTTACTGCAGTTATCTAACCAAATATACTGCTAGGCTCCCCCATATGCTGCATACCACTAATATCTTCTGACTGGAGCAGTAACACACACACACACACACACACACACACACACTTACTTATACACTCTGACTTTCAAATTAACAATTAAGTTCCTTGGAAACAATTGCCAGTTTCCAAGGCAGGCTGATCTCATTGCATTCCATGCGAGGCCCTGCATCTGTATTTTATGAAATGTAAATTAATTATATTTTACATTAAACGGCTTGCAGAAAGTGGTTAAGTACAAACTCAGGACTAATTAATCAACATGGGTAGATTACTGAGGCTGAGTAATTCTCTGCAGAAAATCAATGAGATGTACGATCGCTGTCTGATGGTGCTCCCGGTGCCTGCCAGGAGCCGAGAATTCTACATATTAACCGTTCTGCCTTGACGGGCTTGACAAGAGCATTGGCTTGAAGTAGAGAATAGAATTTTAGATTTGAATGGACCCTTAGACAATATATTGAATGGGCTGTCCCATAAGAACAGCCCAAGACGAGAAGATGGCTGAGTTGGATGGAAGTTAAAAGAAGCGACTCTGGGTACCGGGGAGGGGAAAAGCAGACAGCGAGGGAAGAAAGGTTTGGAGGAAAAGAGGAGACCGTAGCAACTGATCATAAATGTGCAGCTGAGAAGGAAGCAGTGCAGCCTTCCCCGATCATTCCGTAGAGAAGAGCCACTTTCGCTGTAAGAATGAAACTGTTTGACTGAACCAGCTTTGTCCCTCTCCTGACTCCCAGGAAAGGATGTTAGATCCTGTTGTAGTGAGGAGGAGACTCACGTAAAATCCATGGAAGGAGCATTGTCTGTTGTTTGTTTATGTATTTATTTCTTTGATTTATATCCTGTCTTTCTTCTTTCAAAGAACTCAAAGTGGCTTACAATCTCCTTTTCCTCCTCCTGCTCTCCATCTTATCCCAACAACAACCCTGTGAGAGAGGTTGGGCTGAGAGTCTGGGACTGTTTCAAAGCCACCCTGTTGACTCCATGACCGAGCAGGGACTAGAACTCAGGTCACCTGAGTCCCAGGCCCACGCTCTTAAGCGCTGCACCACAGCGGCTCCCAGTTTGGAGAGAGGAATTGATGCATCACTCACCAGGCAACCCATAGAGCCTATTCAGGGAGCCAGCACAGCTACGAAGAAGGGAAATGTAAGGCGTCCTCCAGTTGTTTATATTCTATCTCTGCATTTCATCATTGCATTCAGGAAACTGGACATCCTCCTTGACACGGGAAACCTTATCTTCCTAAGCATCCTGGCTAAAGGGAGCTACTGCAGCCAAATCCAGGCCCTAGAGATTGCTGCAGGCACCGTGGAGTCCACCATGGAGTCATTGCAGGCTCTGTGGTGCAGGATCCAACCACAGAAAGGCTGACTGTTCCGATCTCTCCTTTCATTACCACACCTCCTACAAAGGAAGCCTGGGGGCTTCCCAGGGCAGTTTTTATTCTTAGCAAGTTCTTCCCAAGGTTTGTTCGCAGGGTTGTGCTGTCATATCTTCTGTGGAAGTCTTCTCTACAGAAGAGGAGTCAGATTGTCCTTTGCCTGGGTAGTCTGGTTCAGTGGATGGAGGGACTTGTCTTCAGGGCAGAAGCCTCCCTCCCCCAGGAGTTAGAAGGAGAAGTTCGGACAGCCTCAGTGCCACTTGTCAGCTTCAAATGGTCTTTCTGTCTGCAGATATTCTAACTGAGCATCTTCTGCATCTACCATTCTTTTCCTTGGGGCTTGCAGAGGAAAATACCCCAATGGATTATATCGAGGCACAGAGGCAGAGAGAGATGCAGATCCTAAGAATTTACTCCCAAGTATTTCTGTGCTCACCAGTTGCTTTTCCTTTCCTCAAGGGCACCTTTTAAAAAGGCTACACATACAAAGAATGCCAATGCCCCCCTTTCAGCTTCCCAAAAAGTGCCAAACAATTTGCTTTGTGCAGATTATTCTGATTTCTGCAAAAGACGTTGCCTCCTTTCCTAACGGCTCACAGAAGAAAAGATAATGTTTAAGGAAACTTTAAGGAGTGGCGTATGGCCTCTGTGAGCAGAACCACGTTGCAAAAGCAGTCCTGGCTGGCAGCGGGCAAACTTATCCCCAAAGGAACGTGCTGGTTCCTCAGATCATTGATCCCTGTAGGCCTGGACAGGCCGCTCTGGGCCGTTTTGCACTTTCAGAATATCAGGCTGCATCTTGGGGGCTGTAAGCTGGGGGCACATGATGAATCCGGAGAACATGCACCTGCACGTTCGCTAACTTTTCCTGGTGGGTTACCTGCTTCTACATAATGTTCCACCCAAGAAGCATGCAGCCTCTTCCCAAAACCTCTCTGGGATGCCCAAATCAGGGAAGGGGATCAGTCCAAGACAACTCCCAGACCAGAAGATGCAGCATCCACGTGACAGGATGTGACCTCCCATCTTTCAGGCCTCTTCAGGAACACGAGCAGGAGGTGCCCTGAGATCTTTGAAGAATAGCTTTCTGTTTCGCTTCTACTGCTGAGGTTAGAAGGTCAATGCAAGCATTTCTGATGCAGTCACAATTCTTCAGTATCTTTTTCATTCCCTGTGATGATGGTGAGGATGGATGGATGAAGGTTTACATACATGCATATGAAGCAGAAAGTGAGGACAGGAAAAATAACTCCTCCTCTTATGTATGTGCTCTGGTCCTCACTCCACATGACCACACACCTGCTTCTTGCCTTCCAGAGCAGCTCCTCAGCTTGCCTTTGCCTGCCAGACAGAAAATCCTGAACCATACAGGGGGACAAGACACCAGGTGTCTAATTTAATTAAGTTCTCAGCTGAGTGGCTGGTCAACTTGAAAAGGTAGCCTTGGCCTCTGTCCTCCCTTTCTGCATTTGTTTTGCAAAGGTGGCCATCCCCTGTTCAGTGAGTCATTGCCTGAGGATATGGGAAATGAGATGCACTCAGTCATTAACACAGCAGTGCAAGGCTGGCGGGCAAAACACATCTCTTGACGGCTCTTCCCTATGGCAAAAGAGGCAGGAAGACCAAAATGCTCATTCCTGCTCTTTCTTCCTGTACGTTTTTCCTTCTTCTTTATTGATTGATTGACTATCTGCACCACTTGGAGATAGATTTTCAGTGACCCCACCCCCAAACAGCAATGTGCACTGAGGTTAATTTTGTGGCTTGCAAAGAAGGCATCTCAGACGTGACTCACTGATTGTAAATCATTCCTAGAGACCGGAGGGATTGGCATATTGATCTTAATTCTCTGACTGTCATATATGTAGAACATAGTGCCCTTTAAATGCTGTGGAGAAGGTACCTTTTGTTCAGTTTTGTTTATATTAATGAGGGTAGGGATTACTGAACTGATTGATATAAGCCATGTGGAAGCAGTTATAGTCGTCAATATTTTGTCCCTTCCTGTAACAGTAATAATAGATGTAGATAGACAGACAATAGAAACCTCAAAGAACAAATAACATTAGAACAGAAATGTAGCATTATGGAAAAAAACATTCATCCCTTTGGTGGTACAAATTTATCTGGAAGGCAGACAAGAGGCATCTAGTGTTTTGGTGATGTAGACTTGGCCTTCTGCAGATTTATTTGAACTCCAGCTACTTTGATCATGTAAGACTTAGAGAAATAGGGACCCCAGAAAGACACCCCATATGGAATTAAATGCATGCAAGGTAGTCTGTCAGAGATTCAGTGCTTTATTCTGCTTCAGTTGGTCTATGAGGCCATCCAATCTGGCCTGGTAGCAAACCAAGATTCAAGAGTACTTCAGGGGGAATTAAGAAAGAAAAAAAACCATTATCTTGGACAAAAGCAAATGGCATGTGCCATGATCATAGTCAAAAAGCAGATTACACCTGACAAATGCCAGAAAAAGGGCCTGGTATTTTGCTTTGTGGACATTTATTTTTGTTTATTTACAGCTTTGGAAATTGCCAAGGACTTTTCAAAATTATTGGCTGAGCTGTCAGTGATCTTTGTCCTTTCTGAAGGGATGGAGCCAGCCAGATTTCAGAACAGGTCCAGGCATTTTTTGCAAGAGCACCCTCTATATTTTGAAAATATCCCAAAGAGGAGACACTGATCTCCCAGTGTTCCCTGGGGACTATTCTTTGGCATACGACAGGCGGCCTGGAGGTGACCCTACGCAAGGGACCTGAACAGTTTCTGAAGGATCAGTGCAGTCATTTTTGTGGGAGGGGAGTCCTCCGATGTGCAGTGAGGAGGTAATTCACTTTCCCTTTGCTTCTCTAGTCATGCCTTGAGTGGAGCATATAAAATGACAGACAGCGTCCCCAAGCAGAAACATGGGAAAGCTTCAGAATGACAGATGAAAGGGCTGAAAATTATGCTTAATGAAAACCAGTGGAAAGTTTGCTTGTTTTTTCACAGCAGAATGCAGTGACACTGAAAGAAAGGGCACTTGATGATCCGATCCTCGCCCTCCCCAAATCACAGTAATCGGAGAGCCCCTAGTAAAACATGCCCTACCATTAGAAGGTGGACATGTCTATATTCAGCCACAATCCCTCCTTCTCCACACAAGCCACCCCAGTCTTTTAAGGAGTTGGAGCCAAAAGGTGCTATTTGGAGAGAAGACACTCATCTTGGATTGCTGGCATGTATAGTGCTGCACTGCTAATCAACATTAATAAAATCACAAGGTTGTAATTGAATTGAAAGAGGATGGCAGAAAGTTAATCCACTGAAGGATATACGGAAGTGAAATCATAATTCTTAGCATGCCAAACATGATTGCATTAAGGGTAATAGTTTTATTATTAAGTAGTAGTATATGCTGTTGTATGTCTTCTATATCTTGCCCATGATTCTTGGGTGTTTGTTGTTTGTTTAGTAGTCTGAACTGTGATTACTGAGACATAAAAAGAATTGAAAAGTTGAAAACTACATATGCCCATTTGTTGTTCTGTAGTCACTAATATTGCTTGAAGTGAGTTTGGTATTTTGCAAATTATTGGCAGATTGATGGACTCCAAATAAAAGTCAGCAGAAGAAAACTCGAGATACCAACTGGTTTCCAATGAGCTCATGCCATAAAAAGCTCAGAAATGAGCACACTCCACAAATTCCCCACAAATTAAACTGGGAATAACCCAAGTTCTTCCAGACAAAAAGGTAACAGAATAATTTAGGGATTTTTCCAAAGATGATGAGAGCCTTTTCCCTACCCACCAAAATATTAATACCATTATTAGTTCTAGGGGGCAGGGAAAAGATGACACTGAAGCAGATCTTCTCCCATTGCTTCATCCAGTTTCGCCCCTGAAGCCTCCAACTCCCACCCACCCCATGGCCAAAGCAGCAGGATGGAGTTAGCGGAGTGGGAAACCTGAGCTTCTGGGAGCCATTTAGATATAGATTAGAAACAAAACAAGCTCCAAAGTTTCTTGTCTCTTTTCTTCCTCCAACCTTGGCTTGGAAGAATTTCATGAGCATCTCCTAAACAAGACAGATATGAGAAGCAACAAGAATGAAAGGTCAGGGCAATAAATATGCCGTCCGTCTGGATTAAGATGTTCATAGAACAACACACTGCCCTTTGCTAGACCCACCATGGGCATTCAGAAGAGAAAGGGCAACAGACCTGGGAAATTTAGATCCCCTTCAGCTATCAGAATGCCAGGCAACCTTTTTCACTTCTTCATTCTGGAGCTTAATGTCATGGCGGATAACAAGCATGACGCAGCAGATGGGATTGGTGTCACTGGGGAGCCCCTAGGACCTCTGTCCAAGCACAGGGCCCATTGACAATTCCCAGAGGGCCATGCTCCTCATCTCCACCTGCTCACCTGCCCTAGCTGAATGGACAGGTAGGCACAGGAGCAAGAAGAAGCAGCCACTCATCTACTCTGCAAAGCCTTTCTCTCATGGACCCAGAGGAAGAAGGAAAATGAATGGGCAAGCAGTGGTGACCAAGGCCCGTGGATGGCAACTGGCCAAAATGTGGACTCCACACTGTCAGACAGAACAGTGTGAATTCTCATCAGCCAATGCTCATGACCTGCTTTGATACACGAGAGCTCATACCTCCATATGGAAAACAAGCTTGTGTGACTGTATTACTTGGCTCAATTACATCTGGGGGATTGTGATGAATCAGTATTAAACATTTGCCCCCTGCTCTTTTGGCCTCAATTGAGCTTGAAGGTGGGTAATGATGTGAAGCAGTTTAGAAAGATACAAAGATAAGCCAGTGTCCAGGCCAACAACCATTCACATTGACAATCAGCAAAACAATCAAAGAGTAACATATGAGAGGCAGCAGAAGCTCGGAATAAAACTTTGGCAGCATTGATCAATGGAGAATTGGTCAAAGAGTGAAGGATTTTTTGCCACCATTCACATCAAAACTCTGTTTAAACAATCGTGCAGAATAAAATATTATTCTAGGAAGACTCTGGAGAAATTGTGAATAAAGAATTAGTTCTGTTTGCCTGTTTATCATTGCACATTTATTCCACCCTTTTCTTCAATCCAAGGTGGCTAACAGGAATCTCTTTCTCTCCATTTTATCCTCAGAGAAATCCTGTGAGTTGGGTTAGGCTGAGTGTCAGGAACTGTCCAATGTCATCCAATGGCTGAGAAGAGACATGGACTTGGGTTTCCCCACTCCTATCCCAACACACTGACAACTACACCACACTGGATTTCTGAATGCAACCATTGACCTATTTAAGAGCGTGCCATCCACTTCTGTCCCTCTGGTTCCTCAACCACCTGCTTTAAACCCACAGCATTTGCCTCTGACTCCATGGGTAGAAAACACAAGGTCTCAATGTACGGGAACGCACATGGTGGGCATGTCGTGAGCGGAGCCGGCTGGTGCTGGAGGTCAGACTAGAAGGGGGAGGCCCCTTCTGACTCACTCTGTTTCTATGTTTCTATGAAGTTCCTTGGTGGCTGGATATACTAAAAGCAAATGGTTAATGACCAGTTTTGTCCATTTGTATTTCAAATATGCAGACTTCCTTTCCATTAAAGAAACCTTGAAACCTTGGTTCACAGGGGAATTAAGTCCCAGATGGTTTACAGTAGCTTCCAACCTCTGTCTCATAAGCCCTACCCTGCCTGCTGTGTCATAGCCCTTGAAAAGAACAGAGCACAGAAGCCTGGACAAGTGGAGAATGTATAACAAATACTCTCAGATATCGATTCTAGGTGCTCATGATTCATTCCAGTCGGGGCCAGTGGGTATACCCAATCCTGAGGGTGCACTTGTTTGTTTTTAGCTGATCTCTTCTATTGAACTAGTAACTTGAAATGTTGTTTGTTCCACTCCCAGTTCAACAGGGATTTCATGTTCTGGATCCAGTCTATTTTGTTGTTGCTGCTGTTGTTCCAGTCATGATTTAGGTTCCTCATTTTGCCTCCTTAGCTCACTTCTTGTAAATAACTAAAGTGCAAGGAAAGGAGATGTGAACCACGTCTATAAAACTTGTCATGTTCCGTAACAGAATGTGTTCTCTTTTCCAGGGGACACCTCAAGCAAGGGGGCATGGGGTTCAGCGGCAGTGACGTAGGTCTGGACTACAGTGGGTTCAGCACCCTGGACAGAAGTACGGGAGCTGATTTCAGCACCATGGAGAGCAACCATTCAATGGCAATAGGGGCCGCTCACCCCAGCGCTCATCTCCTGCCTTTGACAGGTTTCGGGAGAGTCTAAGAGCCCCTCTTCTCAAGCGCTGCACCTACAGTTCTTTTTAAAGTGACAGTGCACTCTCCCATACCTGTTGACTTTGTATGGATGGTGAGAGTGTGAAGAGTGAGGATCTAGTTGGGCAGGGAAATGTCACCCACGGCTTCTCTGCTCAGTGAGGGAGATGAAAGAAATGGTACTTCCTGGGAATTTGTGCAGCAGCCAAGGCATACAGTCACACCTGTGAGGCTTTGACAACTGGTTCTCATTCTTCCTTGGAGTCACAGCTATGAGACACTTTAGCCCTGAGTCCAATGAGGCCCTTCTGATATTCCCCAAATTTTCGTCTGCCTTCCATGCTTATGCATGGACCTTTCAAGCATTCACACATGCACAGGGGATTCTCTGTGTTGTGCAGCCCTGATCACAGTGTCCTGGGACCCAGAAAAATCTATCTGCATACAGGTTCATGCAGACTGGGTGTCGCACCTCCACTTGGTATGAACACATGTCTGATGGAAGCAGCTCTGATGAGAGCCGTGCAGCATCAAGGGTCAGGCTACAGGCATGCGCTCACAGACCTTTTCTGCACACTGTGAAGAACACATGAAGGCCACATGTCTCTGCTGCAATGTATTTGGTTGGTTTCCAGCCTGCATCCACATGAGTAAACCACACCTTAGATTTGCTTCCACGGAAGCTATTTGGGTTAAAAATGTGTGTGAGGAGAGAGACTTCAGGAATGCAATTTCTGCAAATTCTGGGTCAAAACCATTGATCCATGCACCCTCTTTACTCGGGCTGCAACTTTGCCAGCTAGCTTTTGCAATTCTCCACATATCGCAATGCATTGTCTGCAAGAATGGTTTTTCACTCCATGGGAGCAGAAATGCATCCATCTATCATGTTTCCATGACCTCTACATAGTTCTAGGATGAGCAGAGGTACCCTGTGGCCAGCAGACTGAGCCTAGGCACTTTCTCTGAGTCCCAGTCCTGATCTTTGAAACTTACTCTGAAGTTGGAGTTGAGACTCCAAACTATCCAACACCCTCCCTCTATCCTCACTGCCAGCATGGAAAGGTCCACACCACCTGTCTCCCCAAGATCACAAGTGAAAGCGGAGAGACAGGGCCTGGGGATGTGGAGAAATTGGTAGGGAGCAAATGAAGTACATTCTGCCCATTTGTGAAGCCTTTCAACAGTGCCTCACACTCACTCCTGCCTTCTCTGAGGCCAAAGACCTAGAGGGTAAACATCAGGTGTCTAGCATGACTGGAGTGTGGAGGAGACCACCTGCTCTGTACTGTCCTATACATCCTGTCATGCATAGGATGCCCACCTGCCATGAACAGGCCCCTCCCCGTTTCCCACAGATCTTTTGAAGGACAGACCTCCATTGGAGATAGACAGCCTTGTTGTGATACGTGCTGTTTCATCAGAAGGTTATTGCCAAGTAACATCAGCCAAAACAACACTTCCTCCAGTTTGTGGGAGCAGCTCTTGCCTGCTTGAAGCATTGATTCCAAACAGAAGACTCCCTTCTCCCTCGCATCTCCAAAAGCTTTGACTCCACCCTCAGGGAGTTCACTTTGCTTGATGGCAGGAGCACCAGATGCCACTCATTTGGTTGCCTTCATGAGCTGATGCCAGACTATGGAGCTGAGCATGTTGCATCTGTCCCCTCTAACTTCCCCTGTTCCATGGAGCTTCCCAGAGAACCAGATGCGATCTGGGTCCCACAGGCCTCTTGGCTTAGCCCTGAGTCTGCTGGCCTTGGCATTTCAACGTAGAATCTCAATCCTGCCTCTTCCTCCAGTTCAGATTCAAATTCTGAAGCAACCACCTTGAAAAGCTGTACTTAGGGAGAACTGAGCCCAGTCTGTACAGTGTGCAAACGAGGGTAGAAAGGAATACAGATAGAAAAGTTACATGTAATCCCGTGTAATTACATGTAACATGTAATGTTTTCTTTCCCGGAAAGAAAAATGAAACTGATTTCAATATGCCCCAAGGAGCCTTGTACTTCTGCAGAAAAGTGAGCTGCACCCAAGGAGGGGAGCCCAATAGGAACCCAGCATGTAGACCTACAGTGGACCCTGCTGCTTTAGGCCTTGTATCAACCCAGCATCATCAGGATGCCTTGCAATCTTGTTAGCTCAGGACAGCTGTGGGACACCAACCCTGGCCTTCCACAGTCAGTACCAGTCTGGTTCTCATGGCCCAGTCAATGCCAAGCTCAGCTTCCTTCCCCAGCCAATGCCAGTCTACCATCCAAGTCACATGGCCCTGTCCTAACATGGATTCAGTTTAACCAACGCCAACACACCATGATTGTCTCTGATCTGAGACATCTGCAGTCACAGCCATCAACAGCCGTCTCCAAGGAAATGATTCTCAGGTGTGGGACCCATTCACATGACCCAAAGCCCTGTTCATCACACCCAATCACAACCGTCAAAGCCAAAGTGTTCATCCTAAATGCCACACTTCTCAAGGCTTCATGCCACAGCAGCATCACCAAAACAAGCGCACGCACACCCCCTTTGAGCGGTCCAAGGAACACTCATTTTGCCACAGAAACACTAAAGAGCCATTTCCAGTTTAAACAAACAACCCTCCCCCGCCCCCCCAAGATGCAAGGACGACAGAAATATGCAGCACAGGCTTGTTGATGAGGTGACTCACATTTACATTGCTGTGCAAGGTCCTGGGTGCAGAACCTCTGGCCTGGGGGTGGGCAAATCCGGCTTACTGGGACCCCCACGCTCCCTTCTCCTGGTCCCACCCTCTTTCCCCCAGTCCCTGATCACTGGTGGGTGCCCAGCTTCTGTGCAGATTCTCCCGGTTCCAAAAGCTGTCATGCCTCTTCTAAGAATGTGAAGACACAACGTGCTGTTTATCGGCTGCGTTTTTGACTGCACCAATCCACACCCCCTTTGGCTCTGTCGACCACTGGGAAGCCCCCCCTGCGAGATGTTCCGAAATGAAATTCAGCCCTGAGGCTGAATGAGGTTCTGCACCCTTGCTCAAGATAGCCTTGGCACGCATCCATTTTAAAGAGGGGCTGAACGGTTGTCATCTGCCACTTTCTTCTTTATCGCCCCATCATCGTCTCCACGCAATCACTACGTGTGGTGATTTTCTACCAGTCACAGTTCTCTGAGTTACAAAGGCTAGTGGAAAAATGTTGCAGAGGGCTCTCCCTGTTTTTGTTGCAGAAATGGTGCTGAGAGAAACTTGCTCCTACTTTAGGCACACAATTTGAGCATCAATAGCTAAACTGTCAAAAAAGAATTCAGTCTTCTGAGGCATTTAACTCAGAGCATTAGCTTTATGTAATCATGTAAATACTTCAGAAGATTTCTCCCTGAACTTAGCAACAGTAAAGTACACAATCATATATATAAGTGAAGGCCCAGTCTTGCATGTCCAAGCACCGTTTCCCTCACCTTCCCCAGCTGAAACTTTTTAAGCCCTGGGGAAAGAGCTTAAATATCAACAGTTTGGCAGAGAAAGCAGCTGCGAGATCTGACCACATGAAGTTCCATCTGTATGATATCCTCTTTTTAAAGTATAATTTATCCATTGCAGATGTACAACACATCATAAACCTTTGCACTGCCTGAGGGCTATGTCTATATTATTTCAGCCTGGCTTGCTAGCAAATATACTGCGCAAACAGAAATCCATGGTTCTTCCTTTTACAAGTTTGAAGGCAGCTGTGGTTGTGACCAAATGCACACTTCTTTCAAATAAGTTCCACTGAACTCAACAGAACTTGCATCCACATCAATGGGCACAGGACTGTGCTTACAGCTGTTTTGTCCTTCTTCCTGCCCTTTGAGGTAAGCCACGAAATGATCCAAGTTGTCTTTTTGACAAAGGCATGAAAACACCACAGAACCAGCCAAACAAGAGAAACAGAATTCCAAAACCTCCTAGTTTTTCCCTACTGCCAATGCAGACTCGTTACCACTGGCAAATTCTCTCCAAGAATAGAAATTCTCTCTCAACAAGGACGTGTTTCCTGACTTCTGCAGTTCTAACCCTCAGCAACCACGTCCAGGCAAAATACAAAATCAGTGCACTGCCACTCACGCAAGTTATTTGCAGGTGTTCTTGTCTCCATGTTGTCATAATGTTGCACATGGACCACAATGTTGAGATCTCTTTCCATATGATCCGTTGTGCAGGGAGCTTCTGGTCGCATCACATCAGCGAGAGCTCTGAAGAAATGGGAGGAAGAGAAAGGGATTCAGTCCAAGCAGGAATAAAACCCACTGTATACGCACTATGGCAGGGTAATAGCGAGCATCTTTTCTTCTAACCCAGAGGTGTGTGGGACCTTTGGGAATAGGGGCAAAATAGCCTGCCCCACCAGGCCCTCCATGTCAGCAGGGAATCTATTGGGATCAATAACGGGAAGACCTGGGGATGAAGAATCAGTGCGAACTCTTCAAAGAGTCCCGTGCAGACTTTGAGAGAAGCTTGTAGGCATGAGATAACTGCTCGGCTTTAATGACTACAAGAAACTGGTAGGACAGCAAAGGACCTCAGACATGTGTGAGCTCACTAGATCCCAACTCCATGAATGTTTTATTTCAGTCCTATGTCTACTTCACTGACATTCTATGAATGGGTAGCCGCTGGTGTTTCCTAAAAAGCAGGGGTGGTTTTAAAGCCATCCTGAGCATAGGAACCTGAGAAGGACCCTTCAGGATCAGATCAAACGCCTACCTAGCTCAACCTGCTTTTGCCACACTGGCCAACCAGACTCCCACACAAAACTCACAAGCCATGCATGAGTCCTTCCATAACACCCTTCCATTTCTCTGCCCCATCAGCTAAAGGCATGCAAGTTGGCCAAACTCAGGCTCGGCAAAGCTTCCTGAGTTCCTTCTTGGAGCTCAGTCCAACTTAAGTCTGCAACAGTTTGAAAGTGTTGCTTTGCCTTCTCTGTTGATGAAACTCTGCACATTTTGGGGCATATTTTCCAGCTGTGTGCACCCACCACATGCTTCCCTGCAAGACATTCCACCTTCTCCCATTGATTAAGAGGTATTTGTGTACATCTTTGCTCATGAACTTTTGCAATGGTCCATGTGGGGTTGGACAGTGTGTCCATGCTTGGCCCTGAAGGTGCAAACTGGAAAAACCCTGATCAGAACAAAATAATACATATGCCTTGTACAACCCTACCATCTTGCAATTTTAGACCCAGTACCCTGGTCCCAGAGGCAATCTGCATCTAAGCATTATGTCCAGCAGACACTGATAACTTGATCCATATTAATTTCTTTCCTTTTAAAGCCATCAGAGTTGGTGGTTCTCCCCACTGTGCAAGTGACTTCCATCTTTCAACTATGTGCTCTGTGAGGTGATGTCACCCTGGGACACCGTGGGAAATAAAAATGGTATTCCGGGTTCCATTTCTCCAAGGCACCATGACTTAAGCTTGCTTGTCAGTCCCACTCATGACCCTCCCCAACATAATTTGGGAATGTTTCTGTTTATCTAAAATAGGTACTCCTGTCTCTCCCTCCTTGTTTCCAAGACTGCTCATGACAACAGCAATATCATGATTTACAGACACAAACACCAGTATAATGAAACATTAACACTGAGATGAAAAACCAGAGTTCCGTTCAAAGCGGAAGCAACATCAAGGCCAAATCCCATTCTTTCAGTAGTGATGTGACCAGCAAGTCCTTCAACTGATGTCTGAATGCCAGTACAGAGGATGACGGGCAAAAGCACACAGGAGCTTCATATTGCCTGTGACGCACCAGCACCAGGAAGGGCCTCTTTCCTGACACCATGTTCCTCGCCACTTACAGTGGAGAACTCTTGAGCTGGGTCTCTGAGCTCTCAGCAAACACTTAGCCATGTTCTTCACTAATGACAGAAAAACAATCTCCATATGTTCGTAATTAAGGACAATTCACATCGGTGTCATGCTTTCAAGTATACCAAAATATTTCACAGCGATTTCCTCAGTCTTCACAACAACTCTGAAGGAACTTCAGAAGAGTTGTGCTGGACCACACTAAAAAGCTGTGTAGACCAGCATTCCGTTCCCACAGAGGGCAAGCAAAAGCTGTTGGGGAGCCCACAAGCAAGGTACCAGTACAACACCACCCTCCCCCATGATCCCCAACAACATGCATGGAGAGGCTTCCACCATTAGAGTGGTGCACACCCACCATGACAAGCCATCATTCATAGCCTTAATCTGCATACATTTGCATCAGTATTATTAGTTGTAGTATTGCAATCCCTTTTTAAATCTGTCCCTATGTTTAGGACCACTGCTTTTTATTTATTTATTTATTTATTTAAAATGTGTATGCCGTCCAATTACTAACATCTCTGGATGGCTAACAGCATAAATAAATTGATGACCCACTCTGACTGCAAATTAATAAAATACAATAATAAAATTCAATATTAAAACCTATTAAAATATTGATTAAATAAAAAGGTCTTAACCTGGTACCAAAAAACATATAATGATGGCACCAGGTGGACCTCTCTGGGGAGCGCATTCCACAGTCGAGGCGCCACCACAGAGAAGGCCCTCCTCCGGGTACTCTGTCTCCTAACTTCTTTCACAGAGGGTTCCCAGAGGTGGGCTTCTGTTGCTGATCTCAGGGGGTGGGAGGGCAAATAGGGAAAAAAGGCATTCCTTTAGGTATCCTGGTCCCAAGCCTTTTACATCTTGTGGTAATGAATTCCATGGTTTAACTACAGGATGGCTGTGTGAAGAAGGCCTTCCTTGGATCTCTCTTGAATCTCCCACCCATTGGCTTCACGGGATGACTCCAGCGGGTTTGAGTCTTATGAGACAGGAAGAACCTGTCACCCTCTCCACTCTCTCCATGTGTACCATGGAAAACTGTCAGAAGAAGAGCCAAGCTAGATTGGAGCAGGATCCAATTTGCCCATGGGAAGCTCACAAGCAGGACAGGAGTGGACCTGCACATTCCCACACTTGTTCCTCAACAACTGGTGTTGTTATTGGACAGTGGAGCATAGGAGAGTGGCTAGAATGTAGGACTGGGAATCAGCTTCATGAGATGACCCCGTTGGGCTTTCGAGAGGGAGAAACCTTACAAGGAGAAAATAAAGCCATGCAAAGGGCCTCTGGAAAGGCTCCACCCTAATGGACGGCACAGAAACTGAGGGGGTTATTCATCAGATTTCTCCTGGGAAAGAAGAAATTCTCCAGCAATTTCTCACAGGTAGAGTGCACCATCATAGCTCAGCTCTCTCCCTCCCTCTCTTCTTTCCTTTCTAAGAATCTTTTTGGGTTTCACAAGTGGTGACAGAGTCGACTGTATCAGCAACCTGGTTCCATTTTGCATCTGCCACAATACCCCACGATTTTGGGAAGGGTGGGTGCAGCAACCACTAAAAACAAGGTTTTCAAAGTAATGTTTTTTATTCCTGAGAAAAAGCTCTAGACTTTTCTGAGAAAAATACCTTGCATGCAAGGTTGGCCCAGCCAAGCTGGCCTCCTCCAGGGCTCAGCGCTTTGCCACGTCTTCCCATTGCTCCAAGTCTGTGGGGTAACTGGGGACACATCTTGCCCCAGGAACTCCACTCCTGCCTTGCATGCCCTATCGCTGATGCGCAGAAGGCAGGATCGCATCCAGCCCTGGGGAGAGAAGCTGGGGCTGTGCCAAAACCCAGCCTCTGGTTTGCGGGCAGTTTTCTTCCTACATGAAAGAGGCTTCCATTTTTCTGCCTCATTCTCAAGACATTTTATAATTCATTTTGCATCTCTTTTGGTGGTATGTTGTACCTTACCTAACCCATGAGTGGTGTGATGTCTTCCCATTGCACCTCCCTCCATTGCTCTGCAGCTTCCCAGAAAATTCCGATGGAAGGAACGAACAATGGAAGGAATGAACTCCTGTTGTCTCCTGCTGGGCAGGAATTACGGAAAGCCATGAAGGCTGCAAGAGAGCCTTCAGACCAGGAATTCCTTGATGTACAATGGCTGATTCATTTGATACACAAATTCTCTGACTCATAGCTTATTATTATTAGCATCACATTTATATCCTGCCTTTTTTCTTCTTTCAAGGAACCCAAGGCAGCTCACATAATCCTCCTCCACCTCATTTTTATCCTCACAACAACCCTGGGATAAGTGGAAGTGATGTCCCAAAGTTACCCAGTAAGCCAGGATGCAAAAGCAAAGTCCAGTTCAAAGTTCATGGCCAAGTGAGGACTAGAATCCAGAACCCCCGGTTTTCAGTCCAACACCTTAACCACCACACTGGCTCTTGGCTTAGCTAAGGGCAGGAGGAAGTTGTTGTGTTATAACTTCCATCACTTTTTAGCACTGAATCTGTTGGCTGGGACTAATGGGGGTTAGAATACAACAGTATCTAGAGAACCACATGCTCCTCCATACCTGGCTTAGTCTCTTGAATGGCCTTTTCCAGGTGAGGCCAAACCTGAGTACATTTCAGGAGCAGAGGCAGGGAATTGCACAAGGTTTAGAACAGCTCAATCCTGACTGAACACATGAGCACATATCCCCCAACATGATCGCCAAGGAAATCCCCGGACGAACCCCAAGGAATGCTGTCAGTTCAGTAGCAGTGAAATTGGCGTGTGGGCTTTCATCACCAACCCCTCAAAGTGACACACCGCTGTTGACCCGTATCCACAACTAGTTCTAGCTGTTGTCGTCAGCATCAGGAGCAGACCCTTTGTAAAGCAAACGGAGCACTTCTTCCAAAGCAAAAGACTCCCTCAAAATTCTTCACCAAATCTTTCACCTTCAGCCACTGGGAGGATTGCTGCTAAGCTCGGAGGGCACAGAGAAATCCAAAGAGGGTAGCCTGTAACAGCAGCAGCCCTCTGATGTAGGAAAGTGACGATACTGCACGCCTGGGAACTCTGGTTCTGCTACGACACAGGATCCCGTGAAACAAAAGGTTGACAGCTGGAAGAGGGCGAGCTAGGACTAGATGGGACATGCACATGGAGGGCATTCCAGCAGCACTGCTTGCCTGTGCGGGAGAGCAACTCCCGGAGCAACAGCCAAAGCTCAGCAACAAGACAATGTGCCTTCCTCACGAGGAGGTCTTTACTCCTCAAGAGTCTTCTGTGAGGGGGCACTTCTTAAGCCATCCCTGGTTGATGCCCAGGGCCTTCTCGGGGAAAGTGGCTGAGCTTTCTGCAATGACCGCCTCTCTGGGGACAGCAGGCTGCAAGAGTGCTTGATCCTTCTGAGAGAAGGAACCCTCTGAAAAGGATCAGAACTTGTCAGCCGTGCTCTGCTCAAAGCCTCACACTCCCGCTGTGCTGTTTCTCCTCTTCTGTGGCTCAGGCCAGCTCCCGGACCAAGCTGTGGAGCAGCAGTAGAAACCAGGTCCTGACTTGAGCCTGTTTCTCAAACTCCAGGTCCTTCAGTCAGTCTGAGGACTCCAGATTGGCCAGTCTGCTCTGTGAAGAGTAGCTTCCATCAAATCGAACCAAATTCTGCCCAATGCTACAGATAGGCATCAATGGTGGGTGTGGAGCAGGGAAATTATATTTAATTATATTAAATTATATTTAAATTATATTGTATTATTTATTTATGAATGTGAGCCTCCCCAAGGCTTCGGCAAATGGGGAGGCATAGAAGTCTTCTAAATAAATAAATAAATAAAATAAGTGATCCTCAGATTTTCCTCTCAAGCAACATGAAGTTTTCTTCAAGGTGCACTGCTGGCTGGGAGACCCTGGGAGCTGAAGGACATCTTTCATCAAAACATGCAAGGGTTGCAAAACACAAGGATAGCAAGCTTAGCATACGCACCTCCATGTCTGGTTAATTGCACCCAATTCTCAGCCTAATACCCGGCAGTATTATGTCATTAAAATGTCAGAGCAATTTCTCTTCACGGGTTCTTAGTTTTTGTTTTTTGTAAAGGATGAGCTTTTGGGAAGTGGAGGGGAGGGGAGGGAATACTTAAGGTGCAGTAGCCAAAAAGAATTTGGCTATGAGAAGTGACAGTTAAGTCACTTGTGGTGGAGGGGGGGGAGAATTTTGAGATCCACCACTGCAGAATCATCCTACATAGCTGAGAAAAAAAAATATGCAGCACACAGAGAGCCCAAATAGCAGGGTACTTTAACAAGCTCCTAGGAGGAAAATATTATAATGCAACCAGATGTTACAGTCTCATCCTGAAAAATCCACAGAAGCCCACATCATACAGAGATCCAGTCAGCTTAGACAGCCCTTTCTTTTTGAGTCAGGAAAAGAATCACCAAGGCAAGCTCACGTCAAATGTTACAACCTGAAGGCTGGAGATAGTGATGTGGTCCAGAAGTGGATGGTGTGGGAAGTGAAAAAATAATAGTACTAAACAGAGGACACCATTTAGCAGGGTTAGCAAATTAGATAAAACCAAAACCGCAAACCATTGCTCAGTGGTTAAGCATGTCCATTGCGCATCGAAGGTCCCATTGAACCGAATCGGAGGCCTTCTGTTCAGATGGGTTCAGCAGCTCTTTCGCCCTGAGTGATGAATCCAACTTCAGAGCAGCTCATGGTGAGGGAGGGCACATCCCAGTGGTGGGCGGGGCTGGAGGCAAGAGGGCATGTGCCAAAGGCAAGGGGGCAAGGACGAAACACGACCACCACTAGACTTTTTAGCTTGAAGCCCCTCCTGCCAGTAGCTAAGTCTTAGGAGATGCCACACAACTTTTTAGAAGGACAGGGATGATAATGCCACAGAACCACCGAAGAGTGTGGTGACAGGAGCAGAGTTCTGGACTGGGGTCTGGGGGTCTGGGTTTGAATCCCTGCTCGTCCATGAAGTTCACCGAGTGACTTCGTTAAAAGATAAATATAATAAGGAAATCATAGGAAACTGGACTGGGACCCCGTGAGGACTGGATTTAGATCCCAGACCTGAGGCTCAATGAGAGGCCTTCAGTGAAACTCCTCCTCCCCCGCTCTGGGTTGTCTCCCTTGCTCACACATGCACACATGCATGCGCGCGCGTGCGCACACACACACACACCATTCACTCGCCAGCTTCTTCCTTCCATTGGCACCACCTTCCAGAGCAAGTAGGTAGAGTTTCCATTGCTCTCTCTCCCTCTTTGTTCTTGTAAGGACCTGCTGGCCTGGTTTTGGCTGGAGGACAGGGAGAAACAGCAAAGAGCAGGAGAAAGAGAGAAGCATCTGAAGGATGCAGGGATTACCAGTGGATCCCCCACTGGGCCCTGGGCCTTGTCCCAGGCTCAACAGATCCAACTACTGCGTCTCTACACTCAAAGCACAACACATCAGGCATAAATACACCACACACGTCTATCTGCTTTGCACCGGCCAGCCTTTGCCCAAAAACAGTCCCACCAATTGTAATCCAGCGAGCGTGCCAGAATGAGGTGAGGGATCCTTCAGCTCACCTTCACAGAGCTATAATTCTCCAAGTTCTCAGGAGAGAAATGAGGCTTGGCCACATTTCTGTCTTCAGGACAGAGATCGTCCATTGTGAGGGTGTGTGCAAACCTTCGCCTCCCTCCATATTGCGCAGCTGCTGCATCGATCATGCAAAGGCCTTGCTTTTCAAGCTCCAGCTCAACGTTTTGATAGACCTCCTATTCGTAGCTCACAGCTTGCCATGAAGGCTGCAATCCTGTGACTCTTAAAGGTAACGGAAAGGGTTGTTTCTGGTCCCACATGCACAGGATCAGGCTGAGAGTAGAGTGCAGTTTCCTTTGTGTTTTAAACGACCTTGCTAATTCATGCCTATCAAACGCTGTCTCACATGTTGCTCCCTAAGATTACACATAATCACAACACAGAGTAAAAGCAACACGCCCAAATCACCCACCTCTGTGCCCAGGGGGTTGGCTGATTTTAGCCTTATACCAGTATCCCTGGCACAATATTCACTCTGCTCTGCCCTGATAGGTTAAGCTCCAGCCCAGACATAATTTGGCCACTTCACCTACAATTAGGCTTGTGATTCAAGCAATAGTAGCCCAATATTTGGGCCATAAAAATTCTCCTTGCCCAACGGACTATAAAAAGAGAAAAACCCAGAATCTAGTACAAATTTAGCGAGAGGGTCAACACAGACATGGAATTAGTTTTTTTGCTCTTCTGCTGGATTCAAGCATCTCCCTTTTTTCCTGGTTCTCCAAATAACACAAAATAGCCATTAGGTATCCAATTATCTTGCAGTTCAATGGGAAATTGTTCCCTGCATGTATTTTTCTTCAAAATCTGTAAAGTATACCTATCTGTAGGCATTTTCTGCAAAGAGAGCCAGTGTAGCATAGAGGTAAGAGTTCCAGGTTCTAATCCTCACTTGGCCACAAAGCTTACTCGGGGACTCGCCATCGTCACTGATTCTCAGACTCACCTACCTCACAGGGCTGTCGTTTTGAGGGTGAAATGGGGAGGGGAAGAATCTTGCAAGCCGCCTTGGGTTCCTTGCAAGAGGAAAAGTCTTGGCATATCAATGTAACAACAATGATGAGTGAGCATCTGGTTCTTCTCCCCACCACACACCATCAGCTCCCCAGCAGGTCATTCTGACTTTTTATTAACTGCTTACAATCCTCCTTCGGAGACTTGTACTGATAACTAAAAATGAACTAACTGCAGCATTGATAGCCTTTTTGAGGACTGGGAGACTAATCTTGAAAGCGGTCCACCCAAAGAGGTTTCCGGGATCTCATCTCTTCTAAATCACAAGGCTTAGCTAAAGTAGCAAGAACGTTCAAGGAACTACTATCAGATAAGCAGCATAAAAGAATCAAAGAAGAGAAATGTGCATTAGAATGAATGCTTGTGCAACAGCATTTGAGACGGTCAAGAAGCTTGCATTTGAGTCAATGGGAAAAGGTAATTAATGACAAATGCCTTCACCAAATAAAGAGGGGCTGCAGACCCCTTTTGCATTGCAGGGATGACTCCTGGAGGAAATTCTGGTTGTTGCAAGCGTGTGGAAAATGCCCTGCAATCGCGACTTGCTGATAGGGGGCCCCATGAACTATCTTTGTTTCTGCTAAACGGGATCCTTGAGTATTCTCCTGGAGCAAGGGACAAGAAGTATGGGAATCTTAGACCAGCACTTCCCCATGAGATAATATCTATTTTCTGCTCGGGCAGCCAGCTGCTGTCAAGTGCACAGACAAAGCCCTTTCCTTTCACCTTTGCCTTCAAGACAGAACACACACAGAACACCGCACCTTCTGCATGTGCCACACATGTTCTCCCACTGGCAGAGCATTGCCCTACAACTTATGGGTCCACCCAGGAATGGGCACCCTTTCTGCAGGTAGGCATCCTGAAGAATCCTTTCAAGAGCCATCCCAGAGCTGAACTATCTTCCATCAGCAGTAGTTTTAGGTCACAAGTTTTAGGAGCTTTAGGTCACAAGTGGACTGAAGGTAGAAAGGAAAGTACAAGAAGTAGATCTGCAGTAGACCAGCAAGGGTTCCAGCAACAGCCAAATGAATTTTCCGGCTCAGTTGGGCTGCTGAAATCAAGAGACTTGGGGGCTGGACTTCTGCATGAAAGTACGGAGAGCACCATCCAGTTCTGACACAGAAACACATTCCTAGGCTCAGAACATGATACAGTTTACTGCTAAGAATACATCTTTTGCACCTGGCTGTGGTGGAACTCGGGGTTCCAGGACAACACAAAGCACTCTCCCGAGATCTGTCCACTCTCCCCTGTTTTACAGGACATGCTGTTTGGGTGACAAATGCCGAGATTTATGAAGTAAGCAATGCCCTCACACACACACAGAGAGAACAACGGCATCTGCTGTGCTGGCTGTTGGTGTGTTTCTGAACCCAATTTCAGGCACCAGTTTTGGCCATTCATGCTTTAAGCAGCTTGGGACCAAATTCCCTTTGCCTGCCAGCTCTTTATGGTCAGTCGGAAACGCCCTTCTCATTTTTCCAGACATGTCAGCACGTCCAGACGAGAGAGGGCCTTTTCCACAGTGGCCCCATACCTCTGGAATAAGCTGCCCTCTGGGCTCTTGCATCTCTGCAAGCATTTAAGGAGGCCCTGATAAAACTTCCCGCGTTACTCCGGCCCTCCCCCGATTGTGTGCCATTGACTGAACTGGGTTTAGCTGCAGTGCATTTCTGTGTGCTTTATTCTCTGATTGCTGGTTGGTTTTTTTTTCCTTTTAGAATAGTTGTGTGTGCTGTTTCTACTGTGGTTTTATTGCTGCATTGTTTTTTATGACTGTACACTGCCTCAGGAGGGGTCTTGCTCTGAAAGGGAGCCAGGTGTTTCGTATATCAAGAGACAGCCCCCAACGAACTAGCACCCAAAGTATGTTTGTGGAGAAAGGAAAGAAGGGGAGGAGAAGAGAAGCCCAAACAAAATAGAGGTGTACCCAGTTCTGGTGCAGGATGAACAGTGGTGTGGTGTTAATCTTTGCAGGAAAGGTGCATTTTAGGAGCCGTGTGACTGGGAGAGGTAATTCCCTCTAGGCATTCTAGAGGGAATGGGGCCTAAGTGGTAAGTTTAGCTTTCCACACTGGGATAGTTTAGCTTAGAAAAAAGCACTGGAGGCAAAAGGTGTACAACAGAGAAGTACAGAATTATGCTTGGTGTGGAGAAGGTGGACAGGGAGGCAGAAGTTCCCTTCCCTCTTTCCTTCTGCACTCCAGGGTGGACAGGGTGGGATCATCCCATGACGTTCATTGGAAGGAGACTTAGGACAAACTAAAGAAAGGACTTTTCCACCCAACACAGAGTTCAGCTTTGGAATTCACCACCACAAAGTGTTGCGATGGCCTCTTCTTTTGATAGCTTTCAAAGGGGACTGGATATGTTCTGGGAGGAGAAGGCTGTTGTAGCCACTAGTCCCAGTCGGCTACCCCCAGGGGCAGTCCAACTATAGAAGCTGGTGGCTGAGAAGGTGGGCAGGGGGTCCTGCCTGTGAGTTTCCCCTGGGCACCTGCTTGGCCACTGCGTGGACATAATGCTGGACTAAATGAACTGCTGGTCTCATCCAGCAGGGCTCTTCTTATAGTCTGATGCTCTTACGAGGGAGAATTGGGCCTCTGCTCCCCAGCATGCGCCTGTCCACTGACTTTTAGAACTGAAAAGTCTGCAGGATGCGTGCAAATGCATTTTCCCCGAGTGAACCAGGGTTGGACATCCTCCTTCCGATCTATTGCTACACTCTTTGCTACCATGAACTGGTTTACCTTTCATCATACCTGCCTGTGCAGAGATGCTGCTGCCGGCCAGGGCACAGGGGAAGAGTAGCAAGGGACACGGCCTCTCCTGGAATTGAAAGGTGGAGGATGGGATGGAATGCCAAGACCTGCACATATGCTTGGTCTTCCTGGAGTGGAATGGCCCCTTCAAGCTGGCAAGCTCCCCCCCCCCCCTTCAGCCCCACACTAGCAAAGCCGGCCTCTCACGGATCGTCACTCGCACAGCATATTGGGTTGCCTACAGATTCCTCTGCTCCGCTTTTCCTCCTTGGTAGTAAAAATGATCACCCATCAGCCAGTTTATAAATAGCAAATAATTGCTAGCGAAAGAATGGGTGATGCATTCCGAGACCTATTTTGGGTGCCTCGGTGCAGGAGGAGGCTGTTAATCACAAAGCAGATAGCATGATCTTGGGCAGGGAAGGTGTTCCAGGTGCCGAGCCCATCTCAGGAGTGGAGGGAGGGGCAGGGGAGGGAAAAGGGGGAGGGAGGCAAGGAAAGGACGAGGAAGCAGGAAGCAACCTGCCTGTGAGCTGAGCTTTCTGAGGGTGCGTCAGCCATGCCCTGACAAAGAGCATGGCTGACAAGGACCTTTTAACTCTGGCGCTTGTCTCAAAAGTTATCCTGGATCAATGCCTCCTCCTGCACCCACACAGGCAGCACCTTCCAGATGTGTTGGGCTCAGGTTCCTATCATCCCAGCCAGCATGTGAGAACTGCAGTTCCTCCAATCTGGAAGGCACTCAGCTGGGGTAAGGTTACCCTAGTTACTGGAACCAATCTGATCAAGCCATTTGCTTTGCTTCGGCTTCTCTTTTTCCTTTTTTTAAGTGTTTTTATTTTATCTGCAAATGCCTTTCCCCATCTGTTTTGCTTTCATGTGTTGGGGATTAGCATAATGAATCAGACAGACCAAATAACTTGACAAATGGGTTTTGTCTTTGATTCCCTCCTGTTGCCACAATGCAGGGGGCGGGGAGCTGGGATTGCGAGGGGGAGCAGCCTGCCCCAGCCGAGTTGATGACTCCGGCCGAACGGCAGCTCTGAGCCTGCTCGAGGGTGGCACCAGCAGCACCAGGCGAACTGGGCAGGAGTACGTGGGGGATCGAAAACACTCGCTCACTTGGTGGCAGGCATGCCCAGAACACATGCCACAACTGTACACACCCAGTCCTTGGCCTCCAGTTTGGAACCGAATGCTACATGAAACTAGGAAGTGCTCTCCAAATGGATTAGCTTTCCCCGAACCCAGTACAGTGGGCACCAACACCCGCCTTCCCCAGCCAGGGTGGGAATGATGGAAATTGCAGTCCAAGTCCTTTGGAGGAGACCAGGTCAGGGGAGGCTGAGAGGGATCTCCCAGCAGGACTGTCCATTGGAAGCCCCTCTCTACAGCTGCCCTCTGTTGCGACTACGATTACTAATTGTGATTAGCGGTTGTGAGGATCAGGATGCAGACCTTTGGCTGGGGCCACAGTAGTTGTGGGATGCGGGGAAGGGAAGGGAAGGCTCCAGTGTTGTGCTGGGAGGCCAGAGTGGCATGCTGGCGGAGGGCGTGTGTTGGCAAGCAGGGGAACTTTGCCCCCTCTGGGCAGGGTCGCGGGAGTTGCAGGGGGAGGATGCCGAGGGCCCCTGCAGCACTACAGTCGCTCCAGTCGCTCCCGCTGCCCGACTTTGGGGTGTGTGCGTGTGCGCGCGCCTTTCCCCGTCTCTTCACTGTCGGGAGCTGCTTGGCCATCGCTGCGCCAGAAATGTGGGTTAATCCCCGAGCACAACCATCTGCTAATGCGCCAGAGCATGGCACCTCTTTCTTACGGCCCCCAGAGCTTTGTGCCAAGACCAGTAGGGAGAGCAGGGCAGGCTTGGAAGAAGCGAAGGGAAAGGAGTTTTCGGGCTGGGCTGGAGTTGGCCCCGAATCATTCACCTTTAGGCTCAGCAGCACAGGCAGGTAGACTTGGGCGGGGGCAACCTCTGTGCTCCGGCTGCCTGCAGGCAGGTGGGGCTCGGGGGCTCCCACCCACCCCTCTCGGCCAGCAGGAAACCCGAAAGCCCCTGGCTCACCTGGACATGTGCTCCCGCTGCGGTCGGTGCGCTTTCTCCAGCCCCAGCTTGGTGAAGATGCCCACCAGCACCATGACGGCCACGACGCCGCAAATGATGTAGACGATGAGGTTCGTTTTGTCCCTGGTGGGGTCGTGGGAAGGGTCCACGGGCCGGTTGGGGGTCTTGCGCCCGTTCAGCCAGGGGGGCTTGATGTAGTTGGTGCAGATATCCTGGTCCAGGCGGCCCTTCTGGTACTTGCAGCAGAAGCGGAAGCCACAAGTACCGCAACAGAACGGGTACTCCCGGACGCTGCAGTTGAAGGACGGGTCCCACTGGCCCATCACGTCGAAGTAGCCCCGGCATTCCTCCGGGGTCGGCGGCGGCTCGGAGGCGTCGATGCCCGGCTCCCCGCCGCGGCTCTGGTTGCCGCCAGACAGCATCACGATGCTGCCCAGGTGCTGCCCGGCTTTCTCCTGCGCTCGGCACCACAGGCTGAGCAGGTCCGCCGCCAGGTAGCCCAGCGCCAGCCCGAGGAAGCCCTTCATCCTCCTCAGCGCCCGCCCGCCGGAGCCGGGGCTGCCCGCGCGAGTCCAGGCGCTCGACGCTGCTGCGGCGCGCCAGGCACTGCACATAAAGAGGGCTCTCGGGCCAGCGCGGGCGCCCCGCTCGCCTCGCCTGCCTCGCCTGCTCGCTCGCTCGGGATTCAGCACCGCGGACAGCTCCGAGCGGCCGCGCCAGCCTCGCAGGGCCGCCTCCGCCGCGCGCGCGGAGCCGAGGGCGGGGGCGGGCGCCCCCTCCCCAGTCCCACCCCTCTCCCCCCCGCCGCCCCCCGCAGGCGGCCCCGGCGGGGTGAGTGGGGGAAGGGGTGGGGTGCGGTGTGCGCGGCACTTGTGGAGTGCGCAGAGGCACGAAGGGGGAGCGCGAGCGGGCGAGCGAGCGAGCGAGCGAGCGAGTGGCAAAGGGGGAGGCGGCGGCGCGGGGGTGTCAGGAGGAGAGCCGAGGGGCAGGGGGCGCGGGGGGCTTCGGGGGGCGGGGGCGGCGCTGCGGCGGCGGGGGGCTGAGGGATGGGGCGGGGGCGTGGAGGCAGTGTCAGTCGCTCTCCATCCGCCGCCTAGCCTCCTGCCCTCCCCCCCCCCGCCCGCCACTGCCGCGCGCCACTAGAGAGATCGCCAAGTTCTCCAGCAGGGAAACTCTCTTGCTAGGAGACGCCCCCCCCCCCACCGCAAGGAGGAAGAAGGAGGGGCGGGGATGGAGACTGCAGCCTTGCCGAGAGAACCGCATGCGAGTGGGGCACTGTGTGTGCGCGTGTGCGCGCGCGCGCGCGCCTGTTTGTGTATTTGGGGGCGGGGGGAGGCGTAGAGCAACCGTCAAGCACAAAAGACTCCCTGGGGTGGAGAGAGGTAACTTCCCCCACCCCAAGCATCCACAACAGGTCCTTGGCAGGATGCTTTGCGTGTCGGCTGCCTGGGAAAAGGGGGGGGGGGCTTCCCGCCTCCCTGCTCCTCCCCGTCAGACAGCTTCTTTTTCCACGCCCGAAACACCCTACGAGTAAGGAAGTTCTTCCTCTCCTTGAACCCCCAGGAGACGTGCCTGGGTGGAAAGGGGTGGACCGCTCAGCGCCGTGCGGTGCTGCCGTTTGCACGCCTTTAAAAGGAGGTGAGACATCGGCGGAAAGGGAGTTGGCAGAGCGTGTCAGGATCGGGACTGAGCAAGGCAGTGCGCAGGGACAGACCAGGTCCCAAACCCCTTTGGGCCGACCAGTTGCAATCTCTCCAGTCAAACCTACCCTGCAGGGTTCTAAGGAGGGTGGCTACCTGAGTAGGAAAGGTAGGAAAGGAATCCAATAAATACTGTTCAAACCTGTGCATGTCCCATTAACTTAACCTTGGAACATCAGCTGATCTGTAGCATTATACCCATACTGCAGATGGAAAGGGTGAGCAGAGTGGCTTGGGCAGGTGAGTTTATGGTCATGAGACGTGAAGCAAGAAGCCAGTGCATGGCTCACACAGCTCTTAGCCACACCAGGTCTTACAGGAGTACAGACTGCAGCCTTCAGGACCGCTGGGCAGAAAATAGATTCAGACCTGCTGGCAGATTCCAGAGTGATTTTCAGTCCAAAGGCAAGGATTTCTGATTTCAAGCAGTTTGGTGATAACCCGAACAAAGTGATGCACCTATTAAATTAGGCTGTTGAAATGACAGGAGTGGGGAGACCACCAAGAGTCAATAGGAGTGGAATTTTGATGGAAGGACCAGGAGCCCTGTTCAGCTCCGCTACTCAAAACAAATTCCCAAGCTTAGAAATCCTCAATGCACGGCTGCTTTGTAGCAGGCTGCAGTGGTGGAACCTCAGTTTTCCAGTGAAAGAACAGCTAGAGCCCAGCTCCTTGACTGGAAAAAGCAATGTAGATCGTGTGAGAAATTTGTCCCTTCTTGCTATGAGAGAAGATTCCTGCCTTCTCGTTTCTAAGGCAGCCTTCTCCCCAACCTGGCACTCTCCAAATGGGCTCAATGACAGCTTCCATCATCCCCATCTACTGAGTAATGGGAGTTGTCATTTCACACATCTGGGAGCACAAGGTGAGCAAAGACTCCTTGAAGGCTTCTCCCTCCCCCAACTCTCTCTACATATATAATCTTTCTCTCTGTGTGTGTATTCACTCTCTATATATAATTTTCCAGAACGGCTGACTGTGGAAGATCCAGCAGAAATACATTCACACATATGAAGTCTGGGTGGTGAAGGGAATGCCACTCATCTGAAGAGCCATTCTGCCCAAAATGTCATTGAAATGACCGAAAACTTATGTCTGAGCAAACAGGAGAGCCATACAGACTATCCAAAGGACTGGATGAGAACAAGGACCTGCTTGTTCCCGGCAGCAGCCCATCAGAAGGCTGGAAAGGATGCAAGGGCAACCCAGACGAGCAGGAGAACTGGAACAAGAGTCCTCAGTGAATAGGTTACAATTGGGGTATTTAGTTTAGAAAAATGGGGAGTAATAGAGGAAGTGAGAGATGTGTATAAAATGATGCATGATGGAGAGACACGCATTATTCCCCACAACTGTTAGGCCATCCAATTAAGCTGAATGACGGGAAATTCAGAAAAGACAAAAGGACGGTCTTCTTCATCCAGAGGATAGCTGAACTCGAGAATTCATTGGCACAGCACTGGGTGATGGCTACCTGATTAGATAGATTTGCAGAGATTCTCAAAAGCTATTCATTGTGATGCTCATAGATTATCTCCAGTGGCAGTGATACACTCCACGTATTGGCTACTGTGGGACACAAAAGGGAACTATTGTGCTTGTACTCCTATACTGAGTTATCTGGTTGCCATCGCACAAGCAGAAGGTTCAATGAGATTGGCCTTTTGTGAGATCTGGCAGGTCTCCTCCTTTGCTCCTAACCCTGTTTTTCAGAGGGTCCAGCAACCTGCTTCCAGGAAACCCGCAAGCTTGCTTCCTGTCCTGGTTACTTGGTATACCAAGATACACTAAAGAGGGAGGCTCCATTCTTCCATCCTGGATACTCCTTGAGCTTGTTTATTTCCCACACACCAGCTGATATGACGTCATAGCCTAAGATCTCTAAGTGGTTCACAACTCATACATATAAAATATGGAACAAAACCAATGAAGAATAGATGTCTATAAACATTGTGAGACTGGTTATATAACTGAGCAATGCCATAATCATTTACAGGTCAGGGATGTCCTGGATAAACAGACCTCATTTCAGGAGGTGCTTAAACCTGGATACACTATCTGTCTCTTGTGCAATGCACGGAACGGTGCCACAACCAAGGTGTGCCGATGTGCTCTTACTTTGCAACATTCTGTCTGTTGTGGAATGACCTACGATGCAGGATGCAGAGGTTGACTGGATGCATATAGGGGGAGGCAGTAAGCCAGGTGTCCTGGTCCAGAGATGTTTAGGGGCTTTGTATACAGACCCCAAACATAGTTCAATCAGTTGCTAATAGTTCATTGGAGGGCTTCAAATTCTCACATTACGGAAGGGGTGAGGAGGAACCCTTTTGACACCATGTATGATCTTATCAAGCCACTTTCATTTGGTGTGTTTTGCTTTCCTGAGCTTTTATGTTTTCATCTATGTTTTACTATTAGCCTTTTGGGTGCCAGTTTTGGCATAAAGGCAGGAATGTAGACTAGCTCATAAAATATATTTTGTAATGTGCACAATGCTGTATAAAATGCTGTATCAATACTTCCATATCTATTATGGAAGTAAACATGGTGTATTATGGAAGTAATATGACATACATTGCTGTCCTGCAACAGCAGAGGGTTGGACCCGATGGCCTTCATGGCTTCTTCCAACTCTACTATTCTATGAGTCTACTAATCCATTTACTTTGATATTCATGTTTGACCATTGCAATATTCTGCAGCAAAGGGAGATACTTCTCCTGAAGACATGGAATGGACAGCACCTGATGTCTCTTTCGTGTGTCTCTACCATTCTCCCACATCAGAGTTTTTCAAAGGCTTTTCCTTTGTACCACTGAGCTCATGGTCTGGACATGGTCCAAAGTGCCTGATGCAGCAACCAGGCCAAAACTAAGAAGATCTGAGTCTGTGGAGTGCCTGGATGGGTGATCACCATCCCAGGGTGTGAAGAAGAACAGGGCATGTCAGACCGTGCTCCCTTCTGTCATGGTACAACATAGGCTTAGGGCCTTGTGCTGGTCTAAGAGCTCTTGCTTGCGATCTGACCCAACTTTGCCTTTCAGAAATGACCGTCAGCTCAGGGCTTCTCCTGCAGGAAGCCCAAGGAGGCCGTTTGCCTCTGCTTCCTTGGCATTCAGTGGTCTGCGTCCGTCCTCTCTTGCCTTCTCTTGTGCAGGCACGATCGGAACTGCTGAGGCACAGGGACTACTTCAGCCAACTTTCTCCAGAAGTAGTCAAGTTGTGGTAAATAAACAATAAGGTGAGTCAGAGGACAGACCAGGCATCTGAAACTGGAGAGGACTGTGGTTAGCTAATTGCCATTCTTGGCCTCCTCTTAAAAATAGACTGGAGAGCACACTGATGCTTCCACTAAACATTTTGACAGTCAGGCTGACATTCCTGGCCAGTGGGTGAGAAGCAAAGCTGTGGGACTCCAAGGCAGGAGAAAAACAGTCCATTCCATGCCAGCCCAGCCGTCCTTGGCATGAATATTTAATTCTTAAAAATGTTGCCTCTTTCCCAGACCTCCCTGGAACACCTGTCTTCAATCCCTTGCCAATACCTTTGTCCCACTGACATGATCTATTATTTAAGTGTGTAAAACACTTTGGGATCCCATTAGTACTAAAGATGCTGAAAAGTACAGAAGAAGAGCATGAAGCTGGAAGCCCTGGTCTCGCAAAACACTTAGCTCAGAGATAGAAAACTTTCCACGTAGCATCATTCCGCATCACTGGAGTGGTCCAGAAACCTGACTCAGCCCCAAAAGATGAGGTTCCTGAGTTGCTGGATGAAGGAGGAGTATCATCTACAGAAGGTCTGGTGAGGCTCCCACCTGGCTAGGACCTCATTTTCTTGGACAGCCCCATCCTCAGTTTCTGGGGACTCTAGCTTTGAAGATATGCACACACACACACACACACACACACAATTTATTTATTTATTTGGCATACTATGGCCACTTTGTTTTGTCTCACCGTCAGAAGGCTACTGAAGTAGACCAGGTTCATCTGAGGAGATAAAGGAGATCATTCCGCTCAATAGAAAGGCAAGACTAACCAGTCTAAAATGAGTCATAACCATACTTAAGGCTCAGTCTCAACCTGCTGCATGTTGGAGAAACATACAGGCACAGTGGTCTGGTTTCCAGGCTCAGCATCCTCTGGAGCTCTCCATGGTGCTGCTGTATTCTCTCTGCCACATCAGCATCTACTGAACCTGACTTGCCACAAGTCCTCAGTGTAAATTGGACCTTATAACACTCAACAGAATGAGGCCCAACAAAGCCTCACTGGCTGAACCAGAACATTGGCATGGAGATTGCTAGTGATAACAGCCCTGTGTGTCTGTCTGTCTGTCTGTCTGTCTTTATTTATTTATTTGGACAACTTGTATGCCACCCCATTCGCATAAGCCTCGGGGTGGCTTCCAATGCATATGCTCCTTCCACTCCTTGAAAAGTTCTGTACTCTGTTCTATGCCCTGATGGTTTCACTGCATTTTGAATAATAGCAGGAGAAACCACACTGGGGGTATAAATATTCTCTAAGTTGGGAGTTGGATCCAGATTTAACCATATACAACTGGACCAGCTGATTCCCTCAACGCTCCTTCCCATGGCAATCCATCCAGTTCTTCCAAACTGCTACCCAGCTAATTGGTGGGGGGGGGGGCAGCTAATGAAGCAGCCTGCATAGGAAAGAGAAGGGGGAAATGAAACGGAGCTGCCTTCTGTGAATAGAACCCTTCTGTCTATGGAAGGCTAATCCTGAATCCATCCCATAGTAATCAAGAGCAGCATAGCACATTGTGAATGATGTTTATACAGGGCACACACCTTCGCGGTGATCAATATTTGAGGAGGGCCCCCTCAAGGAATAGTAAGGGGGGGACCAAAATCACTGCTCTCGGCTGATTTTTTCAGCCCATATTGAGATGTTAAATAGAGCTTTGCCTAATATCAAATTCTGCTGTGAATGTGCATAAAGGAAGAGGCACACATGGTTAACTGCTTGGCAATATCGGTGCCTCACAGCTGACTTCAAGTGCAGGGATGAATTCCTATTGCTTTTCAGTATGGGCAACTGAGACTGTTGTAGTAAGGAGAGAAAAAGGGGGAATCAATTAAGAAATAATAATTATCAACTGAACGGAATGCTGAGTGGAATGTAATGGGCTATGCACAGACTATTCATCCCCCAGAGATGCCTTGGATGCCAGATGCAATCACCGTTTCAACTATCTATGTTTAAATTTGCCTCATTTCATCATCGCTCTCCTGACTTCAGGGCATTCCCCCTGGAGATTAATGGCCATGTCAGGGTGAGATCCAGAAACTATCATTCCCTCCCACGCAACGAGGCTGTCCCCAAGGAGGCTGGTGATGGGCTCCTGATCCAGGGCAGCAGTCATACTGTGCTTTCTAGGAGCTGTCCGTGGTCCTGACATCCATTCCTCCACCACCCACAATAGCTTTGCTCCCATGGGTAGCTCTAGTGAGCTCAGCATAAATTGCATCCTATTGGTCTGAAACACACTTTGGCAGTCCGGGAGCTGCAAGCAACCCTTGGCCGTATCTGTGTGGCCTGCCAAAACCCAGCATCATGCCCCCGGTTCTGGTAGGACAGCGGATCAGCCCACAGCTGGACTGCAGGGAAAAGGTTCTTCCAGCAGAGAGAGTGGCCTGATCAGGATTTCTGGGACTGAAAGGTTAAGGCCTGCCTGCTACTTCCCAGCAACTCCAGTCAAGGAAGGAGGGGGCTTCGGTCCCAGAGGTCGACTGGCTGCATCTAGAGGGAGGCTGCCCACTGGTGCCCTGGTCCAGAGATGCATGGGGGCTTTGTATACTGAACCAAAGCTTGAACAGGGTTCAGTGGCTGATGGCTCAAAGGATGGCCTCAAATTCTCATACCGTGCAACGGGGTGAGGAAGAACCGCATCCTAGCTGCTTTGGACATCATGCATGACCTCAACAAGCTCAGCCATGCCACTTTCTTTTGCTGCATTTTGCTTTTCTGAACTTTCATGTGATGTTTTAATCGACATTGTATAATTCACCAACTGCAGTACCGTTGTGGGCAGACTTTGCTGGGGGTGGGGGGTGAGTAGGCAGCTGTGGGGGTGGGTTAAAGCCTTGCTCATGCTCCTGGTCCTAATCAGGGCAGGGCAGTGGCTTCAGCTTCAGCCCCTCCAGAAAAGATCACCCTTTCCCTGCCGTTCACCACGTCACTGCTAGCTGCCTTGATCGGGAGCACTGAGGGGGTGAGTGGGGATGCTGAAACCCCTTCCCCAGGAACTGCAGATCAGGATCATGGCTTCAGGGGGAGGCAGGGAAAGACTCCCCCCACCCACGCAATCCTAAACTGGCTCATAGGGAGGAAAGAGGCTTTGACCACCACTGCATGGTTCCAGCTCTTGAAGTCTGGGGAGGGGGCTGACATAAGGAGTCTTTGTGAGTGGGTGTCTGAGACTGAGTCTTGGTGACTCCTGCCTGGGCTGCCAATGTTCCACACACTTCATAGGCGTGCTGCCTTGCAAGGTTTCTCTGAGTCCCATGCACCACCATGCACACAAAACTATTCTCTTATCCCTGGTTTAAACAGATTAAGCACAGGATTGGATTTCCCCCCTAAATCCATCACGGCACGGTATGCAGAGCAGCAGAAGCTTGGACTGTCATGCTTCACAAATCATTATTGCATTGCGCTTATATCCCGCCTTTCTTCCCCTTGCAAGGAACTCAAGAGCAAGGTTCTCCTCCTCCCTGTTGCATCCTCACAACATCCATTCCATGAGGTAGGGCAGGCTGCGAGCCAGGGATGGGCCCATTCACCCAGCAAGGTCCAGGGCTGAGCAGGTCCTCAAACTCGGATCTTTCAAGGTCCAGTCCCACATTTTATCCACCACACCACACGGTTAGATTTTCACACAACGATGGTCCACATTTTCCTTTGGAAAAGGGTTAGAATGTGATTCCACTGACTGGCTGGCTAGCTGAAAATTATCCAGCCTTTTGACCATGGGGGTCTACAAAGTGACTTGCTTTGCCGTGCTATGCATGTTCATTCAGAACCGAGACCCATTGAACTCAACGGGGCTTACCACCTGCCAACTGCATGTAGGATTGGAGACTTTTAATAGGAAGACAAAAGGAGTCAAGTTAAGCTAACAATGGAAGTATAATTCATTGAATTAGCAACAAACAAAGACAGTTGAAAGAGCAATATTCTCTAAACAAAGATTCAGAAAACTGTTTATCTGTAAAGCAACATTTAAACAGATACCTTTTTAAAAGACACCTAATGTTTATCTGTCATCCCAGAGCCTTTGTTCATAGTGGCCAGAAAACTGGGATCGCAACCCTTCGGAAGTCGTTGGGTGGAATCCTGCCAGCCTCCTTTTCCTTGTAGCGTTATATGTAAAATAGGTGCTGAACCCTCAGAGGGAGGAAGGTTAGAAGACCCCTGTGGGGCTCAGGTTCCCACAGCTCCACCCCTCCTATGGCTGCAGCCCTAATGAAAATGCAGGCAACCCCCCACTGCCCCCACCCCTTTCTACTGCTCAGCATTCAGTCAGTCCTCAGAATATCATTCCAATTAACTCTCAAAAGGATTTGTTTAGCTGGTCTCCAGGGTGATAACTGGCCTTGGAAAGGAAAATCACTAGTTGCAAGTCGTATTCTTGGGGGAAGGCTGCAGAGAGACTGAAATCTGGAGAGTGAAGGAAGCTCTGCAGCTCCCTTTCCTGTAGGGTATCTTGAGCTCTGATCCTCTAGGGAGCTTTCCGTCAGGCACCAGAACTGGGCACCCTCAGAGACTGAAGTCCCCACGGACGGTGGCTTCAAGTAGCTGCCAAAACCAGCCCATGGTCCTTCTGGACCAAGGCCCAGAGCCGCAGATCTCATATTCTCCCTGCTTCACTCTCATGGGAGACCATCAGGAGCAGTCCCCAGTTGCCTCTTTGTTCCTCCAGCTTTCAATCTCCTGGTGGAATGAGCACTTATAGGGTAAGACCACTGGCCCTTTAACAACCAAATAAAGCATCTGAGAGGGTGAAGCTTCCAGAAATGTACCAATCATTGCCTGAAATGCTCAGTGTCCAGTGCTGGGGTGCTCTGTCCACATCGAATCGCAGTGTTGCTCTCCACGGTCCTGAAATTTCTCTAGGTCCCAGACTGGAGTTGGTCGTTAAACTAGAACTACTCCTGACCTAGTGGCCTGTCCCATGCCATGACTTCTTACCTGATGTCCGGAGGAAGTTATGGAACCTCAAAAGAGGATTGGCTCTACCAGCATCAAAACTATCAGAACAAATTGATGCTGTGCAGAGCTCAGTAATACAATGTAGCTTACACCCATTTCAAAGGGCCTCAAGGAGAACGGCAGAGTACTGGCTCTCTCAACAGAAACATGTAGCATTTTCCCTCAAGTTTTCCACCAGGTATGAGAGCAGGATAGATGAAATGAACAGTTTCTCTTCCATGTTTGAGTTTAATATCCCAAGATATTTCCATCTGTTTTATGCAGAAAGGTAGATTATTTTTTAAAAGTAGTTAAAAATCAGAATAATTCTTAGCCCACTTGTGTCGATAGGAAGGACTCTTCCCAGCAAGGAAAGTGCTGTGGTACACCTGCTTGACAGACAGCTCTTAAAAGAGAAGATGGCATGTCAGGAGCAGAGTGTAGGGGCAGTGAAGCATTAACCTTGATACAGCACACCCTAACGGGGGGACCACAAAGCAATTCAAGGCCAGACTGTCAAGTCTCAAACCAGGTTACCCCAGCTGGGGACTCTTCATACGGTTTGGACCATTTCTGACCACGGCTGTGCTAGCTGGAGCTGAGGTCCCCCCTCTTGGGAGGAGCCGGGGCAGCCTACGAGGCCCTTCTCTTCTCTCTTTCATCAGCACGGAAGCCTGTGAGGTAGGTTAGACTGAAAACCAGGGCCTGGCCCAAAGGCCTCCATTAAATTCCAGGACCAAGCAGGGATTTGAGCCCGAATGTCTTGAGTCCCAGCCTAGCACTCTAACCACTGCACTGCACTGTCAGGGATGATAACTACCACAGAAGTGCACATCTGCAACTCTTTTGGGTCCCAAGGGAGGTCCTTCAGATGGGGGCAGGGGAATTAGCCAGGGAGTGGCCACAGGTGCTTTGAAGGTCGGAAGTCATTCCTCAGGAGTGTTCATTCCTGAGGAACCCTCCTCAGCCAAAGTGTTCACAACAGTTGAACCCGTTTCAGGTTTACCATCCCTTCCTTTATCAATCCTCTGACTTGTCCTGCAATCATGCATTTGCATGAGACCCCGCTGGCTTTTCTGCAGTGCCTGGTCAATATCCACAATATGGCGGAGCAGCAGGGGATAAAAAACCGTGGCAAGCCAAACACAGAGAGCTCCCTGGACACAATCTGGAAACTGATCGCTATCTGGAGGATTTCTCTTTTATTGGTCCTGCTTCAGAAGTGGAGCTGGTAACTTCAGGAATCTGAATTTCCAGTCTGTATTTTGGAAGTGTTCCCCTGGTGGTACACTCAGATGATTTTGGAACGCAACCCTACTGGCCAAATGAAGGACAACCAAAGGGTTTCAGATGGGGAAGAGGAGACTCTCCACCAGCACAAAGCAGCGCTGTGAATGGCTGACAAGGCCCCAGGAAACCTGTGCAAACCTGCTTCAGCTGGTGCTGTGGGAATGAGTCTGGGCATATTAGGGGTAACCACAGCTGTCCTTCTCCAATGTACTGCTAGGTGTGACCCCCAAACCAGCAAAACCGAAGTAGTAATTCCATCATTCAGGTGGATAAAGCTGCCACAGCCTGGGAGAAGGTCAGTGCTGTCCCAAGATGAGTAAATTGTGTGTGTCGAGGACCCTTTTCCCTCCACAAGCTCCAAAAATTATGTACCTAATTCTCCTATTTCAGTACACAGTGAGGGCTGGGTATGAATAATACATCTTCAGCTCAAAGTATAATGTATGGAGGGAATATTTTAAATGTTTTAATTATTCAAACGAAGGAATTAACTTACTGTGCTTGCCCTTCAGTTCTGCCAGTGGTGCTAAACTTATACAGTGGAAAGGTGTGGAACAATATAAAAGGGAGGAGGAGAGAAAAGAGGAGAAAATTAGGAGCAAATCATTAAATCCTCTTATTTAGAAATGGGTAGCTTTGATTCAGTTCTCTTCCACCTCATGCCAAAGGAGGTCTTGCATCATTCTCCCCACAACACACCCAACACTCCACTTGCAGTGATCTGTGAGATCTGTGGCCCCTGGCCCTTGGACCTTCTCACATGCAACCAAAGACGCACAGGTTGTGTTCTCTTTTGAACACCTTGCACTGGGCCTTCCTGGCAAAAGCCCTGGCTCAGAGTGGGGTTCCAGGATGCACATCTATCTTCTGAGCCTCAGAGAGGTCCCAGGCCACAAGGCCTAGCAAGTGTCCTTCAACAACTGGTTGCCTCCTCCACGGACCGAGCTTCGGGCCTCATCAGCCTGCAGAAGGCTCCTCATTGCTTTAGTTCCCAGTTGGAGCAACATGTTGTAATGGTTCTGGTAGGAGAAAGAACTCGGCAGAAGCCCTCAGATCAGTGATGGCAAACCTTTTAGAGACCGAGCGCCCAAACTGCAACCCAAACCCCACTTATTTATTGCAAAGTGCCAACACTGCAATAAAACCTGAAAACTGAGGTTTTAGTTTAGAAAAAACAACTCACAGCCAGTCCAAGCAAATATGTATATGTATATGTATGTATGTATATCCATCCAGCCATCCTTGGCAACACACTGACCGGCCATGCGAAAGCTTGGATGAGTTGTGGCTAGTGAGTCGCGGCATGTGATGTCATTGCCTGGCGTCACTACTCCTTTCCGAGCATGTGCATGCACATGGCCCCTGTGTGCGCTGTTCTCCGATGCTCAGCTGCTGGGGCGATGCTGGGGCGACTTGGCTCGCGTGCCGCCAGAGAGGGCTCTGCGTGCCCGCTGCAGCACACGTGCCGTAGGTTCGCCACCACTGCCTTGGATCTATCCAAGGTCCTACTTCACCAGCCCTTTCCGTAGCTGTGACCCTGATCTTGTCTGTTCTACTTTGACCCATCTACCTTGAAAGGGCAACACCTGCTTAACCTGACCTTGCATACTATGTCTTCACCCTGCTAACTAGGCTGGATTTGTCCTGCCCTGATCAGTTTTCATCAGAGTCTACGGAATTCTTCCATAAGACTCAGTTATCACAAATAGGCAGTAGCTAAAGACAAGGCTAAAAGAGAGGGCCAAAAATATGTTTCTAGAAGGGGAGCCTTGTAAGGTTGAAGAAAGGGCCCAGGGGCCCAAGAAAGTCCAAGGAGGACAACACAAGCCAGACAAGGTCTCCATTAGGGTGGTGACAAGATTCTTGGGATCTCCCTCCCTTCTGTCTTCTTAGGCTCAGCCCTAGTGGAAGTGATCCATGCCCAGAGGACGTTCATGAATATTCGTGAATATTCAGTCACACAACTGGCAACTTCCTTCTACAGCACATGCAGCACAAGCAAAACCCACAAGCTGCATGTATGGGCGGGGGGCGGGTGCCACTTGCACAACATTTGCCCAGGCTCAAAAGGCCCCTACTGATCATGGGAACTGTAGTCCAACACACCTGGAAGGCACAAACTGGGGGACCCTGCCTTAAGACATCTCACGAGTTCAATTCTTAGGGCCATTTTTGTCTCTTCTGTGCCTTCCCTTTTATAACCTCAACACAGCAAGGACGTACCAGTTCACTGCACAGACACCACATCAGGGAACCCATTGGTGGCCTATTGCTCAATTCTCGGGGAGCTGAGCCTGTTCTTTGGGGTGCCTTTTAGAGCCAATAGCAATGAGGCATGCAGCCTTGCACCCAGCAATTTCCAGGTGAGCCTCACCTGGTGTCTCTCCCCTGAAAACTAAGGAAAGAGAAAGCCATCGTTGAGTGTGCTTGTTTGGGGGCAGGGAAATTATATATATATATATATATATATAGGGGGGGCAGGGAAATTAGAAGCTCACACACCTAAAGGGAAACCAAATTACATTGAAAATTGGATTGTGAGTGCCTTGTTTAATTTAGAAATGAATTTGGAATGGAAAGTTGGCACAGAAAGGAAGTAGGAAGCTGTCCAGTGGGGTAAGTCACACAAGGAGAGACAAGAATGTCGGATTGTGTTTTCCGAAATTTGGTTTAGATTGCTACAGCAACAAACTCCTGCACAGACCTTGTTTGGCAATATTCTGGAAGAGGTGAAATAAAAATAATCTTCTTATTCCACTTCTAGAAAGTCCAATAGCTGAAGTTCTCTGTGTGGTTAATTTATAAAGTACAGTAAAATCCAAAAATACCTCTAGGCTTCTTCAGAAGACCATCCTCTTTCTTCACATCTCCAGGTGGTTCCTACTTTTTTCTTCAGCCAACAGTCCCTCTGCAGTTTCCCTGCATTTGAATGCCTCTCCCCACTCCCAGCTGTCCCTCTCTTGCATTTTAATTCTTGGCAGCAAGATGTCAAGCTGCTTTTGGAATTGGGGGCCTGGCCCCTTTTGCCTGGATCTCCACCTCCCACTGGAATGTGCTCCTCAGACCTTCTCAAACTGAATGCAGGCCTTGGGCTGGAAAAGGGGCAATGGCCCGACAAAATGGCCATCTTATGGTTTGGACTGTCACATCCTTCTGATCAGCTGGTGTGTTGCTTCCACTGGCAAGACGATTGAGAGGCCTGTGTGGCTCCTGATATGAAGCAGGGGGCTGTTTCGGGGGCGAGGCTGCCTCATCTCAGGGGGAAGAGATTTCAGCTCAGGCAGTCCTGCGTTTCAGGGTCTCCCGAAGCTGGTGCTACAGCTGGTCAGGATGCACAGGGTTTGTTTGATCCGTTCCAACTGCATTTCATGGATTGTCAGAATCTTTTCTTCTGGCTTCTGCTTATTGATGAAAGTCTGGCGGATGGGTGTTTTCACTTAGCCTTTCACCCCACTTGTTCTCATTCACTGGACAGTGAATCCACACGTGTGCATTCATGCCAGTGAGCACTTGAGCAAGTGTGCAACTGTGCATTGGTCAATGTGAAGTAATGAAAACGCCACCCAACACCCGTCAGAGATGGCAAAGACTTGATCTGACAGAAAAAAGCCGGTTTGCTGCAAGATCCAAACGCACTTGACTCTGTTGAAGAGTTCTCCAACGTCCCTACGGCCCGACACTGGGCCAGCACTTGTGTGGCTTGCCCAGGTGGCCCTCCAGATCCTCTTGCCTCCTGCCCTGTGTGCTTCTGGCCACTGATCAGAGTCATGACAATCTGAGGTGGAGCTGCTTGATGGGAGGTTTAGGGCAGATAAAAGGAAGTCTTTCTTCACACAGCATATAGTTAAACTATGGAATTCACTGTTATGGGAACGGGTGATGGCCACCAGTCTTGATGGCTTTAAAAAGGGATTGGACAGAAGCATGAGGGAGGTGGCTATCCATGACTACTAGCCTTGCTGGCCATGTGCTGTCTCCTCCATCAGAGGTGGCATGCCTGCACAGACCAGTTTCTAAGGAAATTGGACAGATGCACCTCTTGCACCGCTCCTGCTTGAGGGATGCTGTGGGCAGCTGGTTTGCCACCATGTGAACAGAGTGCTAGACTGGATGGACCTTTGGTTCAATCCAGCCTGGCTTTTCTTCTGCTCTTTTGAAGAGACTGCGGTGGACCAGGAGGAGATCGGTAGTCTCCCAGCTCTTATCACAGCCTTGCTGGCATCAGTGACAGTGAGTCATGTCATAAGAAAGACGGTTGCAGCCCAGGACTTGTGCACATAAACACAGGTGTGACTTCTCTGGTTCCAGGAATGACTCCATTTGGGTTGCAAGGCTGTGCTTAGACGGCAGTTCAGCATTCGAAGGTGTGGCTTCCATCTTTGAGACTGTCACAACATCCAGGTTCTTGTCTCCAAGGTCATGTGTCGTGGGCACACCATTCTGTGGGGCTAGGCTAATTTCACCTGCTTACAACCAGGACACCTTTGTCCTGGCACACGTAGTCCCATGTCGCCAGAAGAATGACATTCACCACATCGCCAGAATCATCACTGCGATTCTGTCAAGACCCACTGAGGAATCCTGCCGCAGAAATGCATAAGAGGGAGATACAGTCCAAGATCCCGGAGTACAGCGAGGCTGCCCAGCAACAGTAGGAGAATCAGTGATTCTGCTGGCTTTTTGCTGCACAGATCACGCTGCTTCTGTCTGCACACCGTTCAGTTCCATATGCCTGCCACCATTCGACAACAATGAAAATGTCCTTGAGTGCTAGGAGGGCATCTGGAGAAGCGGCACTTGGGTTAATTTGTCAGTTTTAATTGCCTTAGAGTGAGAGTAGCTTTTAAAAAAGCATCCCCTCGCCCCCACCCTGGCAGTGGTTAAAAACATAACCATAAAATCTGGGTAATATTTCCCAGGACAAAACCATACATTCCTCCTGTACATGGAGAAGGAGACAGAGGGGAAGGAGGAAGGAGAACATCTGATATGTCTTCGTGTAGATTCCACTCCTCTGCAACTGTGACCTCCTAGCCGGCACAGGGCATGTCACTCAGCCAGGACTCCCCCTTTTAAAAACTCCCATGAATCCGCCAACGGTTCTCCTGGATACAAAGAGAAGCTGGAAAAACAGGCCACCCGCTGGAATTCAGGTGCTCATGTGCACATCTCAGTCCTTGGACAGAAGTGTTGGTGTGAGTGAGGAAATGAATACAGAAGGGAAGAGGTAGCCCATTTTGGCCTCCTCAGAGGGCCAGAAGACGAGGTTAGCAATGTGCCCTCTTTGAGAGAAGACGATTCTCGGTGTGAAGGTGTCCTCTATTCCAGGGGCTCTCTAGTCCAAGAGCTGCTAAAAGATGAAGAACTGCAAGACTACAACCTGTCAGCAATTAACACTTGAATGGTGGCTGAACAGGCAGGTACACAGCTCACCTGGCATGGCCCTCTGCATCATGGCGACAGTTTGGCTTTCTATTGCGGTTATAGTAATTATGCCTGCATTTGCTTTTGTTTCTTTTAACTGATTATTTTTTTTCTAGCTGACTCACGTGAATGGGAGTTCACACCTTCACAAGTATATACTTGCTGTATTCTTTAAATGTTGCTAGGTAACCCAAAAACCTTCTGGAGGAAGCAATCCTATGGTTCCTAGACAGCATCTGAGGGTCATTTGGACTTCCTGCTCCAACCTTGGAGCAGAGAATCGGAAAGCAGACCCCCCCTCCCCAATTGCAGCCCCCATGGAAAGAACTACACCAGCTCAGGGTAAGAAAGTGGGCTCAGAGAGGGGAAAGAGGCACATTTCGGTAGCTGGGAGAGGCCGAGAGATGGACCACCCTGAGCCTCCACCTGCCTCCTTCCTTAGCCTCTCCAAAACGCCTTCACTAGATGCATGAAGACCTTCTAGTGAAACATACAGGGTGGAAGGACAGACAGACAGCAGTTTGTCCTCCTGCCACACATGGGAAGCTCATGAGCCTCTGACTTTGTGGCCTTGGTTATTGAGGGTGCAGTCAGTAGGAGAGTGCCCAGAGTCGTTCCATGTCTATCTCACCTCTTTTCTCCTTGCAAGGAGCACAGGCAGCTTTCACAGTCGTTCTCCTCCTCCTCCTCCTCCTCCTCCTCCTCCTCCTCCTCCTCCTCCTCCTCCTCCTCCTCCTCCCTCTTTTACTTCCACAACAACCCTGCAAGGTAGGAGAGGCAGAGGGTCAGTGCCTGGCCCAAAGTCCCCTGGGGAGCTGCATACCTCAGCAATGACTCAAACTGGAACCTCCTGAGTCCCCAATCCAGCACCCAAACCACCACTCCACACTGACTCAAATTAAGTCAATGCTCTTTACTGCATAATTTCTTGTCCTTGGCGGGATTGCAATCTGCCCCTCGTTACCCTAATTATAGAAATTAGGCACCTTCCATTGGAGTCTTAAATTTAATCTTTATACGCTGCAATGAGAGTCTGAACAGCAGGGTTGGAAAAAATTCTTCATCACGCATGCCATAAGGGAATAACAAGACTGCAAGCCCAGGAATAACAAGTTCATGCACTCGGTAAACTGTGCATCATCTGTGGTTTCCCTGAGTATCCTCAGATCCTCAAATCTGAAGCGAGGCTTGTTGGGCCCTTGGGGATGTTTGCACATGGCTCAGGAGCTGCACCAAATCGTTCGATCACACAGGCAAGTGGCCGGCATGACCGGTGGCACAAGCGCTTGCACAACCGGCTTGCAAGAGTGTGCTGTGCAACGGGCTGGAAAACAGGTTGCACAAGAGTGATGCTCAAACACATCGCATGACAGGGTGTGCGTGCAAATTTGACAGGGGTACAAATGTCAGCTGAGCTGGATTCTCATCTTGCAGTGAGTCCAGAGCCTTCGCTTCCACTTAAGACACTATTTTCACTACCAGAGTGACACAGTTGGAGAGGGGCCCTTAGAAGGATTCAGGAGACAAGATGTGAAACACTCTGCCGAGCATCCTGGAGATTCGCCAGGCCAGTTTCAGAACCCTGAAGAATCCTATGATGCTGTTGGGGGAACTTCTTCCATCAAGGATTGCTCAGCCACGCTCTCCTCTGCGAGCACAAGCCCCTGAAAGCATCCCTTGGCCCTACATGGGAACAGCAGCATTTTAACAGGTCCAGGCTGCTTGTCCCTCAAACTGTGCCTTGGATCATTGTTGCAAACACAGTGACAGGAGCTGAGAGAAAAGGTGGCATTCTTCCCTGCAGGTATGCATGAACTCTGTAATAGCCAGGTAAAGGTGTGTTGGCAAACTGAATCTAACAGTGCGCTGGTGCCAGGAGGTTACCTATTCAGTAGGACAAAAGGGAAAGTATTCCTACAAAAATATGTTTAAAGACACGTTTGAGATCCCCTTTGAAAAATTAAATTACGGTCAAATCAAGAACCAGTATGGAATAGCAGAGTTGGATGGGGACTCAGAGAGGTGGCTGCTGTTCCCACTCGGCCGTGAGGCTCACAGGGAGACTGGAAGCCAGGTGCTGCCTCCCAGCCTCACCCACCTCCCAGGGTTGTTGTGAAGATTAAACGGGAGACAGCCAATGTGGCGTAGCAGTTAGAGGTGGATTACCATGCGAGACCGTCCTCTGTCCCCACTGGCTACTTCTGCTAATCCCTGGCTCATGGAATTGTTTTGACGATAAAATAAAAAGGGATCGAAGGATCATGCAGGGGCTCCTTGCAGGGAAAGGTGGGATAGGAATTAAATTATAAATGAATAAAAATCAGGACAAATTATTTTTCAGGCAGGGGTCCCCCCCCCCCAAAATAGGGACTCTCCATCCCAAGCAAACAGCGACAGCTGGAGATAAGCCTTTGAGCCGCAAGATATGAAAAGAAGAGTGTTACAATAACGGCCCAACTCCATTACATCATCTCCCTCCTTCCCCATAGCTACAGTGAATTAGAGAATGCGTTATAGCTTTCTTGAACAAATGGAGCTGCCCACACTGCCTGAGTCAGATCAAAATCAATTAGCGTGGATTAGCTGTGGAAACAATCAATGCCAGTTTAGTCCACACCCTGGCAACAAAAAGATGAATTCTGACAAACTGGAAGGGAGGGGGGGGACTTCATTCTGATGCAAAGCTCATTTTCTGCACCTAACAGCATCTATTAAAAAAGTATGTTGCCAGAGCCATTTGGGTAATGGGATTCATCCCCATACTGAAGAACAATTACCTTTCCTCTGATTGGTGTGAGTTTTTGAAAAAAGAGTGAGAACTGGATCATCCAAGTCATTGTACTGACTCATCTGTATGTCACAGAGCTTCTCAAGGTGGCACACACCCCTATTATCTGGGGAAAGTTCTGTCCTTACTAACAGGGTCTAATTAATGACAATTAATGACAATGGGCTGTCACCACCACTGATGGCACAAAGCGTCTCTCGGAGTTGACCGACATCTGAGGCAGACGGCAATCCTCGCCCCCAGGTCCGGTCTGAAGATCTTTTTCAGCCGTGGATGAGGATGCCGAACGGCAAGCAAGCGCCTGGCAGGAAAATCGTCAACTCAGAAGCCTTTTGTTTTTATCCGTTGTCTTTTACTCTGTACCACTTCCATGCTGGTTCAATGGCACTTGCTATTATGGTTTTGCTGTTTTAAATTAATCGCTGTGTTTCTGTGTCTTTTTAAACTTTTAGTGTTTGTTAACTGCTGAGAGAACCTTGGCTATTGGGCAGTATAAAAATGAAATAAATACGAACGGTTCCTCAGTCATGATTATGGGATGTATGGGTCCCTCCCGGGGCTGCCGATTCGGGTGCATTTCACGGGGACACCCGTGATGCAATCCAGGCTCTGTCCAGAAAAATAAGCAAATCCACTCTAGAGCACCCATATATTATGGAACCCAGGAGTGCAGGACAGCCAGGTTTTTAAAAAATGCATCTTTATATACCCTCTGGTGTGGGACATCCATGTGCATTTTGGGTGTCCTCTTTTAGAAATGTGCATTTTTCTTGTGTTAGCCTGAAATGAGACAAGCACACAAATGAATGCAGCAAATAAGATGAGATTTCGGGACCTGTAGAGTTAGCATCACTGGGCATTGTGCTGGGGGGTTATGCCCAGATGGCATAGAAGAAGGGCTCCCTTTGGGTCTTCTCCTGACCAGCTGAAGACCCTTGGACTAGACCACTCGTCCAATCGATGGACTCCTGAGTTTTTGCTTAGCAACCGTAGTTGGAAAGTCTTTTGCAGCCATAACACTTCATCAGCCTCATCTACAGACCTATGTAATTGATTGCCAGAATAACAGAGAGTTTCACTATGTTTTCTTTTTATGATTATTTCTTTTTTATTGACGCTATAAGGGCTATTATGTGCAATTTGTCGGAATAGCCTTTTTATCAGTATATAACGATCTTCTTTAACGGTCAAGCAAGCTAACAGCACAATCCTAGTCCCAGGCATTCAGAAGCAAGTCCCAGTGCGTTCAAAGGGGCCTCCTCCTTAGAAAACATACGTAGGACTTCCGGCCGCATTGCTTATCTAGCAGAAGCAACAGTGCTATGTTATTGCGACCACTCGCTCAGGACAAATCATGGACTACTCACAGACAAATAAGGACAACCTCATTTCGTATTGTGATAGCCTGTTCTTTTTCCTGCAGAAAGGCAGGTTACACAACCTTCCTCCTTTCAATTTTATCCTCACAACAGCTCTGCAAGACAGTCTGAGCCGAGTGAGTCAGTGCCTGTTCCAAAGGCACCTGCTCAGCTCCTGGTCCAGGTGGGCAGGGACTGAGGTCTCCCGAGTCCGAGCCCAACATTCCAACCACTCCACCAACGTGCGTCTCAGAAACCTGGCCTAGGTCATTCCCAAATCAGTGATGGAGGGCTGAGCAGAGAGTCGTGTAGCACATGGGCAAAGAAATGTTGGTTTCCACGGTTCAGCACTGTGTCTCCAGAACCACTGCTGAAAGGTGCTGATTTCCTCTTCCCATTTGTCATGCCTGAACAACTAAAAATGCACAATATATTAAACGTTGGGAGCTTTTGTGGATGTATCCAAATGTAGAAATAATTACTTTTCTTTGAAATAAATGGAGAGAGAATACACCTGGCAGGAGGGGCCCCCCTCCGGGTGATCTGAGTCTCCGGTCCATCTGCTATACAGATGCTAACTGTTGATGGACAACATCAAGGTCCGTTCCGACGTGCCTGGTCCTCAGTCCAGAGAAGGGCACTGTCAGACCCAGACGTTGCTTTGCCAGCCCTTCAGATGGAGGACTGCCTCTTTAAAGTAGGCCACAAGGGCAACCTAGTGGAAGAGAACCCGTTTTCCTTCAGCGTGCAAACGCTTTCCTACCCGAAGATGATCTGTGTTCACCAAATGGGACTGGGCATGTGGCTAAAGTATTTCTGAAGCTTGACCTCAATTATTCTTAATTCAGCCTTGTCTAAACAATGGCTATATCAGGCTGAACCAGGAACGCCATGCACTGCATCACCAACAAACTTAGATCTCCAGAATATGCTTCACTCCAGACATCTTGATTAATTCTTAGGTAGGGCTGAGATGACGCAATTCCCCCTTTGCTACCCTGCCTTAGGTTGCAAAATGACAGTATGTGTCCTCTTTGTCAAGCTGAGGGATCTACGAAAAAATACCAGCAGTGGTGACTATACTACCAGCTGTTTTTGGACATTGTTTAAAAAGAAAGAAATTCATAGAACTCCAGAGCCAGGAAACTTCCCTCCCTCTGAACTGGCTACATGGCAATGATGCATTGGAGCCAAATCAGAGTGAGGGTAATATTATCTGCTGCTCTCTGGAGTCTGGTCATTTTTAAAAAAAAATAAACAATGTGACACACACCAGTAGCCAGAAGCCCAAATGCTGCCACCACGAAGTCCATCAAACTAGAAGTGACAAGCAAAGAGGGAGGGAGGCTGACAGATTCAAGAAATCTTTTCTCCTCGGAGTTGTAGAGGTACAGAAGCTCTAAGAAACCAGAAGAGTGGATGGCTTGCCTCTTTGTTTTGGACCTTGTGTAGAAGCCTCTTGCTTTTTGGTTGCTATTTTCTGTGCTGGAATATGGCTTTTTTGGCTTATCCATAATCCCAGTGCAAGGAGCAAGAGTAGAGCACAGACATTCAGCCAAGTTTCAAATATTTATGCGCTTGGTCTGCTTTTCTGTGCATGTATTAACCTAATCTTTATTCACATGTGACTGTTTGTATCTGCTCTCATTCAGGCCATAATCGCTTTGCCAGCTGCAGGATACTTTGGTTGTTCAAAAGTATGAATATTTTACAAGCTAACACATCTCCCCTGCCAAGGTTTGCTGGCCTTTCTTCATCCAGGGTGTCTATCCTACAAAATCACTCTTTTGAAAGCTCTCATATTTGAGGATTCTGATTTTCTCAATTACACCTGACTTTTCCCTCAAGGGGTGATACAAATCAGACTCAAAACACATCTAAACCAAGATCTTTGCAGGTGAGCTGTTTACCACTCTGGAACTGACAGTCTTCCTGAATTCCAACTGGCTTAATTTATACCAGTTTGCATGTAAAATGTAGGTCGCAATCCTCGGCCCACTTACCTGGGATTCACCTAACTTGAACTCAGTAGGAGTGGTTTCTGAGGAAACATATCTTTCTTTTAAAATATTGATCTCTCTTTCCCTTTAGAAGTGCCTTTGGACACAGCTGAAGACCCTACTGAGCCCACTCCCAGCAAAGAATATGGAAAGTAGTAAAAATAACGACAGCACAGAAAGGAATCATTAATAGCCCACAACAAGGTATTGATAAGCAATCACCAAAACTAAAAGTTCCTAAACCCCAGTCAAAACTAAGACTGCAGGGGTGCACTTACTTACATGGCAGTAAGCCCAGCCAAACTCAGCTAGACTTAGATCTAAGCAGACATGCCTGGAACAAGGCAGTCCTGAGCATATTGTCAGTACACCCTCAGACGTTAGTGTGAACTGGCTGTCTCCCACAGCAGACTTTCCCCCTCCCAGGATCCACCTTGGTCCAAACCTGTGGGGGATTTATATTCTGGCTGCAGGGAGGGCCAGAGCGTAAGCAGGCACCGTTATGGGGAAGGAGAGAAAATACGCGTGCATCTAGGCATTCTCTTGGTCCAGCTTGGCCAAGGTTCCTCCCACAGTTCAGGACTTGGGGACAGAGCCACATCCAGCCCACAAAAGCTGCGGAGTGGAGCACGAGCTGAGAGGGGTCAGAAGTCTGGATGGGGAGGTCCAGAGGTCTGCATTTGGCCCATGTACCCAGACTGCTGTAGCTATGGGATGTTATGGGCATGGATGATGATGATGATGATGGTGATGACGGCGACGACAGTGGTGGTGGAGATGATGGACTGCCTCATAAGAACAGTCCATCCTGTCCAGCATTCTGTCCACACAGCAGCCAAACAGCTGTTCATGGGAAACTCACAAGCAGGATGCCAAGTCCGACCGTCCCTTCCCACCCACAGGCCTTGGAACTGGTGTACATGCCTCTGAGATAGATAGTTTTTTTTCTTTTTAGCAGCTTTCTCTCACAGCTATGGAGGGGTGTGTGAATTAGGACCAGGGTATGAAGCAGAAGGAGTAACCCATTCTCTCTGTTTGCCGCATCCTTCTCCCGGATCCCACCACACCCTGTGGCCACCATTAAAAATGTGGGCAAGTGAAAGGCAGCCGCCCATTCCACGCCTCCTCCAGTTTGGTCCTCAGACCTTAATCTGGCTGGTAGCTGGTTTGCATTGCAGTCAGCTGCGAAAGTAGATGCTTTGGCTTAATGAGCCGTCTATAGCTAATTGTAGATGCTCAAGCCATGCCAAGCCTAGCATGAGACCTACTTTGCACAAACTGTGGCTGTTACACTCCCATAAAACCTTCAGAAGCAGAAGCAGCCCAGTAAGATGCTGTCCCAAAGGATGTTACCAGCCAGATGAAATGCAGTAAGGAAAGCAGAGAGGCAGCAGAGCAGCGAGTCCAGGATCCTTTCCAGCAGAGGTTCTCTTTAGCAGGCAGGGAAGCTGCCGATCTCAGCTCCATGCTCTGAAGCAGCAGCGCTGAATCTCCTTCCTTCTGAGGGCCAAATCCCATTTCAAAGCAGCTCTTGGGGGCTGCATTTCAGCAGTGGGTGCAGCCAAAGGCAAAAGGGGTGGAACCAAATATGTAAAGTGTAAAGCTACAAGCTCTTGCAGCTTCAGCTTAAAGCTCTTATGGCTCAGAGCAAAGCCTTAGCAGAGGTAATTCAACAGGTCAAAAAAGGGGAAAGGTGAGGACATTTGCAAACAGCTGGTGGTTGGTAGGGGCGAAGGGAAGGCATGTGGCCCTTGTGGGAACTTAAAGGCTGGATTGGGATCCCACATCTGGTCTCTGTACCACCGTGTAAAAAGCTTCCACAGTGATCCTGCCCTGAATACAGCGGCTTCTCTGTAGAGGGAAGATACTGTGCAATGCTGAATTGAGCCATTCTGTGTGATTCATTTACTCTGTGTGTGAGCATGTGGGCAAAGGAGATAGACAGATGGATGTTTGCAGACAGAGGAGCCCTAGGGCTAGCTGGGATCTAGCAGCCAATCAAAAGGCAGCTATTCCGGCTCTCTCTCCTTCACCCTAATCTGAACCCATTGCACCTGTGCGCCTGTCGCGGAAGTCTCGTTCCTTAGATACACAAATGTACGTCTGCTCTTCTGCTTTTTTCCCTTGACTTACTCCATTCAACCCTTCTGCTTCCACCCTCCTGTGCTCCTTTGCAAACTGTGCACCTGCCAAACAGATTATAAAAGCGTCCTTCCCAGAATCCTCCAAGATAGTCCTTCTGGGGCCACCTACACGCTGCATGTATTTCTTTCTTGTATGTCTGAATAAACTGTCATGTTCTTCGACTGCTAACCCCCAGCGTACCTGCGTCCATTCTCTCTCAACACATTCAAAGCCAGTGCTCTACCACAGCGCCCACGATCCCCCCTCTCGCATTCCCTCCCAACCACCCAGGTTTGGCGGGCCCTCCAGACGGATCCTCACCCCAGATGCCTGTCTCTGCCAGCTGCCCTCCTCACTGCCATTTTCACCAGGAGCTTCTGCCTCTTTTTCTTTCCATTGCTGCCACTGGCTTGCTGGAGGCCGGGGAGCAAGGAGACCCGGCATCTCCTGCTTCCGTTCCTCCCCACCGCCATCCCTGGCCAAGAGCGAGAGGCAGGTGAACTGGCAGGTTGCAATGGGTGCTGATGCTGGAAAAATTCAGATAAATCCTGGCAGGAAAAGATTGCTTATATGAGCCTTTGTGTAATAAAATCAAATTTGCACCTCTTCCTGCTGCAGAAAGCTGCAGAATTCCCAGCCAGGATACTGTTTAGTGTTGCTGTTGTCTTAAGAAGATGGCGTTCTTCAGCGGACTGAGAAGCTCTTGGAAGCTAACAGGATCAGTGAGGAAATACCTGTGTTCTCATCAGCCGCAGAAAAACTGAAATAATGGTATCTATTTGTTTCTGAAGGGCTCAGTTTCACCTGAGCAGCTAGTCCCTCAGAGGCAAGCCCCTGCGGAGTGTGGCTGTCACACCAGATTTCCTGAATGGCTCCTCCATCAGACACATTTGCACGTTTGTGATGGCCAACCTGAACTGTCAAGAATTTGCCAGACGGACCTATCAATACAGCAATCAGTAATGCTTTCCATACCATTGTTACCAGTATTTCTGATCAGTTTGGAACATTATGTCATGCCTAAAGACATCAAGATGCTATTGTACCAACATTATCTGGAAACTTAACACTGTATTGACTAGCAGGTTATTCAAGTGTCTGTACATGGGTGTTGATTTTGCAGTTGAGTTTACCTCTGTCTGGTAATGCATCATTGTTAGTGGCTGCAGGTACTGGGGCACCAGTCAATAAAGCAGCAGAGGTTCAAACGTTTGATCTTCCCCGCAGTCCAGATGGGAGTGTTCATTTCCTTGCAAACTGAAAACCAAGATTCTGTCACTGGGAGGCACAGCCACAGGGGGCTTGTCTGGTGCTTAAGGACATTGGCAGCATTACCAGCTGGCCCCCAGGGTGAAAAGGCAGTACATATTTGCATATGCAAATCTGCATAGCCTCTGCAGCCTGTGTAGGGTAGGTGTGCATGCATGCCTGAAACCCAGTGTGCCCCTCTCCCAGTCCATCTTTAAAAGCGTCTGTCTCCTAAGGACACCTTATTCGTAAAAAGGGACCTGGGGTTGGGAGAGGGGCACACTGGGTTTCAGGCAGAAAGATTCTGGGGTGGGCAGCAGGAAGTGACACCCATGGGGGTGGGCTTCAAGCTGGATCTGCAACAGAGATCTTCAAGGGCCCTGTGCCTTTGATTTGGCAGGGACCCATTCCCAGAGGTCCAGGGTGGTGGAACAGAGCGTCTCCTGGAAATTCAGAGCTGCAAGTAGGAAATTCCAGGACTCCAGCCCTACCATTGGCCCTGCTCCTAAACAGGGCTTCTTTAGGACTCCTCTGTTCCATGCTCTTTTTGGTTTAAGTTTGCATCTCCCTCGCATTGCAGGTAGCATTCTGTGGGAGTTGTGTGTTTGTCAACTGAAGATAACACTTGTTGCATCTGGCAACGTGGGCTCTAATCCACCCACAAGAGAAGCAGACATGCCATCATAAATCCTTTCAAAACCCATCATTGTTTCTGCCCTATTATCTGTTCTTCCTGTCTGTGTGAGGTTAAAATCTCAATCTCTTCCATTTTGATTTTGTGTTGCCAAGCACAACGGAATTTGTCTTTTTGTCTATGAGTAGTCATTAAAGATTGAAAGAGCTCTAGAGTAGAGAGGATGTGTTTTTCGAGGCTTAAAACCCTGTTATTGTTTATCTTTCTTTCTAAGAAACATTTCAACAATTCTAAGTCAGTACATTGGGAGGAATCTGGGTGAAGGAAATAGGTGAATAAGAATTGAAAAGTGCCCTTAGAGCCGCAATTCTATTCTAAGCACTTACCTGCAAACACTGAAAACAATGGGACTTACTTCTGAGTAGATAGCCCTAAGTCTACACTGTTAGCATCACTTGGCTAAGCAAATTACAGACATGCTTACAGACTAGATTTTAGGGGCGGGGGAGAAAGATATTACTTATTTCAGTGACTTCTATAACATAGAAACATAGAAACAGAGCGAGTCAGAAGGGGCCTCCTGGGCCATCTAGTCTGACCTCCGGCACCAGCCGGCTCCGCTCATGACATGCCCACCATGTGCATGTCCAGCCTATCTTTGAACACCCTCACCGATGGGGCCTCAACGACCTCCCGTGGAAGCCCATTCCACGCCCTCGGGGTCCTAAACATTCACTCTCCAGAATTTCAGAACAGCTAACAAGGACACAGATTAGCAAACAATAAAAGCAAACCAACAGATTAAAAAAAATTCTTTCAGGCTATAATCCTTGTACCTGGGAAAGTAAGTCCCAGTAAATGGCATGGGTTTTACTTCTGAGTGGGCATAGGATTACACTACTAAATGCACACATTTGTCTGTGGCAATGAATCCACAGCAAAACATTTGAGTTCTCTTTGCTCTAATTTTAAAATATAGAACCCAAGGACAGATTGCTTGTTTGGTTGTTTTTCTAATGATGCAAGCCACTTTGAAAATATGTTTGATTGTGATGGGGGAATAATGTATACAGGTACAACCCAACTTCCAACACTGCAGGCTGCACTCTGCTAGGGTACAACCCAACTAGGGCTGTAGGATTTGCTGCAGGTTTGAGCTCCAAATCGCAGATCTCTCTTCGCCCTTTAATCCTTTCTCTGGCCTCTTCCCCATCAGCCTGGATCCTGCAAGCTGATCATAGCGTTGCCAGGATTTTTCAGTGTAGTCTTACCCGTGGTCTATTCACAAGGAGGTCCTGTTTCGTTCAATAGGGTTAACACCCACGTAACTGTGTTTGGGATTGCGGTTTTACATCCACATGCAAAAAGAAAATTCCAGTTTTATGTAAAACGAGGGCAGAGAAAACTGGCTTTTTTTTTTTTTTTCCAACTCATTGCTCTGATCTAGGTTCAACAATGATACAGAAGTCAAACAGTGCCTCTGAGCTTGGGCAGAGCATCCTTGTCACTCTGGGTGACCACAGTCCAGCCAAATCTAGGAATTAGGCGTAGCAGCCCCCAAGCTGGGTAAGCAGGCGACTTGCACCGGGCACGGCCGGGCTTCCTTTAGCGTACGAGGCATATATTTCAGGTTCTCACGCCGACTCTTTCCCTTCGGACCACGCCCCCTTTCCGGAAACCACGCCCCTTCCCTCCCAAGCTCCGGGGTTCGCTCCTTTCCGTGCCAAGCGGAGCGGGCGAAGGTTGCTCCCGGTTGGCTTTTTCCGCTTTACCAAGGGTGGCCTTGCACAGACTCGCCATGGCCGAGGAAAAGCGGGGCGTGCTCCTGAAGGCCCGGGACAGGACCCTGAGCGTCTTTCGCGAAGGTACATCTCTCTCGCGCGCGCTCTCGGCGGGCGAGCGGGCGAGCGATACCGTAGTCCGGCAAGCATAAAGGGGAGCGCGGAACGCTTGGGTGGGGAAGTTGGTTCCGTCCGGGTATTTATTCGCGAAGGACCGCTGGTCCTGGGGGGCCGGAATAGGCGGCTCACTGCACTGGCAGAAGGAACACGGGGCCTAGGGACTGATTGTGGACGATATTATGGGGATAGACGGGCAGGAGCGTAGCGGTGGGAGCGCTGGCCTGGGACGCCGGAGATCTATTCCCAACTCGGCCCAGAGGCTCACTGGATGAACTGGGCGGTCGCTGACGCTCAGCCTAACCTACTTCACGGGGTTGTTGTGAGAGTAACCCGGGAGTTTGGGGAGAATCAATGCAGAGTCATAATTAGAGTTTTGGATGGGCCCCTGAGAAATCCAGCTTCTGGTCCTTACTGGGCCGTGAAACTCGCTGGGTGACTTTAGGTTGGTCGTTGACCTCAGAATAACCTTGCATGTTGTTGAGATGGCAAAGTGATAACAGGAATGCCCTGGGCCTGGGTTCAAGCCTCTGATCAGCCCTGATGCTCACTGGCTGAGTTTGGGTCAGTTTCAGACTTTTGGCCTAACCTAACTTTTGCAGGGTTGGTACAAAGGCAAAATGGGGAGTCACAGGAAGACAACATCAGCCTTGCATTCCTTGCAGGAAAAATAAATATTGCGAGTCCATTCAGTGGGGAGTGAGAAGAGGTTCAAGCATTGTGGTGTAGTGATTAGAATGTTTTTTCCTCTGGGGAGTATATTTCCAATATCAAAGCAGTGTTGAAGAAATATGAATACACTCAGGTTAGAGGAATTAAATTATCCTTGACTAAGGTAGAAACAGGCTGTATGTAAGTGCATATTGTACAACTGCCTGTTCAGTTAGTGCAAAATGTGTAACTCCTGCTTTTTAATTTGTTGCAGCTAGTGACAGCCAGAGATTTTAATAGCCACACAAAAGCAAAGCAGCTACTTCAAAATTTCCCGGTTTTAGAACACCTGGAAAGATGTCAGATTTATTTAGTTAGCATAAATACCTAATCAGTAGCAACAAAGCCATTCAGAGGTTTTGCTGGGCATAGTATCTGCATGAGGAGGCCACAGTCTCCTTGCTTCCAGAAACTTTGATGCTGACCATAGCAAATCTGTGCTGATACTTTGAATGGTTGGTTGGTTAGTACCTGGAAAGCACTATTTTGCCTTGGACCCTGGGACAATGTGTTATGTGAACGTGTATCTAAGGCGGAGAGTTCCCAAGAATGAAAAAATAAGGAAACCAAGGGTCTCCTTCACTGAACATTAAAAGGTGTTCTGTATGCTGTTGTTGAGTAAAAGAGAGAGTGCAGGGGTGATTGTGTAACCCATGCCTGCTCAGCGGTAAGGGGCTTATGACTGGAGGTGCACTGGCTACTCATCAACTGCATTTATGCATCACCGTAAACCAGTCTTCCCCAGCCTAGTGTCCTGCAGTGCCCACAACTCCCATCAGCCAAAGCCAGCATGGCCATCATTTAGGAATATTGGCTGTCATCAGTGCTTTTTTTGTAAGAAAAAAGGTGCCGGAACCCATGAAATTATTTACCTTTCGCACATAGTCAATCACTGTACACACACCCACACACATCAGTTGTGTAACCGGTCGCCACCCGCAGAAAGCACTCAGTGTGTGACCACACGACCAATCACAAGCCAAGCAGCACCATCACAACCAGCACGGACGAAGTACGTATGCATCGGATTCGACACACAAGCAGCCCGCATGCACCATTTTAATGATTTTGCCACCGACCTGCTACGCTCGACAGGACGATTCAAATCCACATGGACCAAACATCAAATTTTCAACAGTTACTTTTAAAACTTGGAAAATCTGTCGAAAAAAAGGTGCCAGAACTCCGTTCCAGTGCGTTCTATGACAAAAAAAAAGCACTGGCTTTCATTATCCAGAGCATGTAGAGATTACCAGTTTGGAGAAGGTCACACCTAGCATGCTTTTCATGAGCCTGCACTCTCCTACTGCCATGTGACAGGAAGAGGAGGGCTTTGACAAAATCTTTTCTTTTTCACTAAATCACAGTTAGTTGTTCCTTGCAAACAAAGGATTGCTTATTCTTTAAAGTTTACTTGTGCAAGGTCCAGAGAATTTTTATCGGAGGACAATCTAAAGCCATAACAAATAAAGGAGTCAATGGATGCTTCAAACAAATTGGTACCAAACTCTGGAAATTTTTGAGTTCAATTTCAGCTAGTAAAAACCGACTATGGTTTCTTATACACCTTGGTCCCTGGTCCCCATGCACCAACAAAGTGAGATTTAACTAGGTGCTACTGTTGTTTTATTTCCTGGCTTTGTGGGAGGAGAAGAGGAGAGTTTTGGCTTGCTTGTTTGGTTAGTTTTGTGTGGCATGTGGATGAGGCCATTGTGTTACATTGGACTGTGATATCCTAGTTTGAGAGTGATCCTTCCATACAGTTGCTTTGCAGTGAGGTTGCTGGGCTGAGGATGTGGCCAATTTCCCGTGCCTTTAGTTGGGTATATAGAAGTGAGAGTTTTCAAACAGCAGCTTCTTCCTCCGCTGTTGCACCATTGGATCTCTGGAGGAAAGGCATTGTAAGGATGGAAAGTGTCTGAATATGCCATTCTTCGCTCCATCATATTGTTCTACAAATTTTGGCTGGCTTTGGTAACCAAACCAAAATGAGCCCAAGAGCCTTCCCCTCCCCTTTAGCCCAATTTAATGCATGCTACATCCAAAGCAGGGTGGTGGCTAGGCAGGAGACTGAGGGCCTAAATCGATTTCCACAGAACCTGGATTGTGCTCTGCTCTGGTGCTACTCCACTGGTGTCAATGGAAGCCTGCTTTCCTCAGCGTCATTGTCATGCAGGGGGCGGTTTTCAAGGAGGGCTGTTGCTGGGGGAACAAAGATTAATGCTCTCCTACAACAATCTTCTCCACCCCCAAAGTCCCGGCAAGGCAGCACAGCTTAAACAATTTTTCCATTGATCTGGGGTAAACTGGGTCGGAATACAAATTGCTTGACAACTTTATTTTCTGTGAGTAATTTGAATGAAAAATGAATTGGCTGCTTTTGCGTCCTACACAATACAAACAAATCCTAGTGATTTTAAAATGTGCACATATGGATGCAAATTAGCACGTGCAGATTTTATGCTGATTTCCATGAGTCTAGTCCCCAAATCTAAGAGTGCTCCTGCTCAGAAGTAAACTCTGAGTTCAAGGGAAGCCATCTTCCCTGTCATTGCACTGAAGCCACAGCACAAGACTCTACCCATTCTCAACTTCAAGCTAGAGACAAAGATTAGGATTCTTCTAGTCACCCTTAGGAAAAGATGATGTGGCACTCATTATGGTAAGCAGGGATGTGGATATCAGTTCAGTTAGGCTTCCCATATGGAGCTTGGAGTCCAAAGGGTACCCCTGATTATATTGGGGTTTAGGAAAGGAGGGCGTTTCCATACCGTGTGTAGCCCAAACTCTAGGGCAGAATATGGGGTGGCAGCGGTTGCTGAAACGGTGCTCGCTTCTGCAGTTCTTGAATAAGCCATTCAAAGGGTTCAGAGACCAGAGGTTCCCTTGACCCCCTTTTATGTGTCTTTGTGCTGTTTCCATGGGAAATCTTTTATCTCGTACAACAACAGCAAAGTCTTCCAGATCCATAATGTGTGAGATGCTGCCACGTTGATTCTGGCAACGGGTTGGCTGCAGATGGTCTTGTCAGTTTGGAACAGAACACCTTCCATGCTGTAGAGGAGCTAGTGACAGATGGAGGCACCTAGTTACACAAAGTCTACAGTCAAATGCTTTCACAGGAGATGTCCAGGCACTGTATGAATATTACTGAACAAATGAGAGTCACGTGCTCCAGTGCAGCATGCAATCCTCTGACTGTGAAATTAGGATTAAAACAAATTTACTAGTTCAGTCCTAAAACCACTGCCAAAAGTACTCTGTGTAGCTACTGCCTGCCTCAGCAGGGGAACATTGCAGAAGTGTGTAGAGAGCTTAAGAATTAAAAAAACTCAGTATACAACTGAAAACATCAAGAATATACTGGAATCGTAATAATAGCATCTTGGTGTGGCTTACGCTCAGTATTTTTAATGGTAAGTCTATAGGTTGCTTTAAGGTTCACAGATTTTGAGACTGTCGGCCTAAATCAAGCCATAGGATTTAAAATGGGTGGGAGGGAAATAATTCACACAGGATAAGTTCAAAGCAAAGAACGTCCCAGGCTGCTCAGTCACTCCAGCTCAGGGCACCATCCATGGGTCTTTTATCATGACCTGCAAGTAAGGTGCTCTGGTTTGTTGGGTTATATATTACTGTATTTAGACTCATATGCCACTATTCTTCCAGTTGCAAGGAATGTAAGATGACTTACCTGATCCTCCTCCATTTTGTCCCCGTAACAGCCCTGTAAGGTATGTTAGGCCGAGATTCAAAGTCACCCAGTGAGCATCAGGGCCAGGAGGACTAGAATCTGAATCTCCGAAGATCCTTCCAACACTCTAACAGTGGGTTTCAACTTTGTCTCTCTCCTGACAAGCCTGTGTTCTTGGTTTGCAAATTGCCCTAAAGAATCAAGGGACAGAGCATCCCTGAACTGGCCAGCCGCTTCCACTTGTGACAGGTAGCAGGCCATTCCCCTGTTCATGACAGTCCCTGTTTTTAAATGTCGTGCTGTGTTACATGTGAGCCAGGCCACAGCGGAAGAGCATCTTGTGGAAAGCCTGCCTGGAAATAATATTTTCGCGATCCTGCGCTGAAGTAACTGAGCATAATCCATTCAGAATGACACAAAAATGTGGGCACACCTGTAACCACATCACTTCCAGACAAGGATCCCATCTGAAAATAAAAGGGGGATCAATTAAGCATGGGAGAAATCTGAATTTGAAACCAGTGAGCACAGATTGCACAGAAATGTTCCTGTTTGGCAGCTTTAGTGGAGGTAATTCTACTCTGTGATGTTTTACTGTAATCTGGCAGGGAAGGGGCATAGCACAGCGACAGAGCATGGGCTTTGCATGCTGAAGGTCACAGGTTCAGTCCCTGGCATCTCCAGGCAGAGATGGGAAAATAGCGAGCTTATTGGTCACTTGGTACAGTACTGAGCTCAATGGACCAATGCTCCCACTTGGTCAATGACAACTTTCCATGTCCCTAGGAATGGAACCAAGCTTCCCATGTAGCAACTCTGTTTCGATCATTCAGGATGCATCTGACTCTTTGAACAGCAAAGCCGTGGCTTTCCCAGTTTCCTATGCCCTGAATGAATATGGATTCTGTTTGCTTACAAACAAAACATAACCCTTTAAAGCTTTAGAACAGATCTAGACTGCACAATTTGGTTGCGACCTAGCAAATGTGCTTATAGTTGTATATGTCAACACAAGTGCCAAACTCCTTTTCTGTTTTGTTTTTCCAAGCAGCTTTTGAATCTGTACCAAGTTTCAGTTTGTTGTTTTGTTTTTTGGTTTGTGTGTCTGTGTTGGAGGAAGCCAAGCTTTGTTGGAAAAGGATGAAAGCAAAGTGACTGTACTGCCTGTTACACTCCGTGAATGCATGCTTTTTCGGATTGTGGTGATCATGAGCTTCCGTTTTTGATGCATCTTCTTTATTAATTTGGTTGCCCATTAACATTTTCACAGTGATTTTAGGCCGGATAATTTCTGGCGGTTAGGTGTAGAGCAAAGAAGGCAAGAGCACAGAACCTCTGGCCCGCCTGGAGTTTCCCAGGTGGCTCTGTGCTCTCACCCTGCCCCATTTCCCGCAAACAGGAATTGTTTGGTGGTTTCCTGGCTTTTTATATAGTTGTATTTTGATCTTTTGTGTGGGGGGCATCTCCCAAGACTTAGGAACTGGCGGTAAGAAACATGAACTAAAATGTATGGGTATTTTTGAGACTGCCTCTTTGACTTCACCAGCTTCTGCAGTGTAGACCCCAGCACATCTCTGAAATGGAATTTGTCCCTTGGGCTAAACGGTGTTGATGTTTCCGGGATCGGCCAACATCTGGAGAGGACCGGATCTGCTACATTTAAACTAGGTCGTTCTCTTTCTTCCCCCAGGAAAGTGTAATCGCTGAATGCTCCACTGTGTGCATTTAATCCAGAGTCCATAAGAAGTCCAGTTCCAATTTTAAACTACAATGCAATTTTGAAAAACACCATCTGGATCTTCTATAGGTGGCTGGCTAATGCCAAGTGACGGCCACAGACTTTGTCCTTGGAGAGAGCCCTGCAGTGGCCACAGAAGATCTACAGAAGTGGCTCTTCATTTGTTCATTTAATGTTTTCATAACCCGTTCAATTAGCCAGAATTGCTCTCAGGATAGTTCACAAATCAAGCAATCTGAAAGCAGAAAACGTACAGCTGTGCTGCATCAGGATCAAGCTGGACGTGCTGAGTACGGCCACAAACGTTTCCATGTCGGTCCGTTTCACTTCAAACAGCCCTCCCTGATCTGGTGCCTTTGAGGCGTGTTTTACTTATTTCATTTCCATGCCTCCCCGTAGCCGAAGCTGTGTGGGCTTGTTGAATTGTTGCCATGTGCTGAACTGCCACTTCTGCTCCACTCAGCCGTACTTGAAGGCCATATCACAGGGCTAGTCCAGCCCATGCAAAACTTTCGTCAGTTCCTTGGTTGCAATGTAAGGCCTGGCTCCTGCAATACGAAGCAAACATTTCCCTGACCCAGTATCCACCAGGTGGGTCAGACTACAATTCCCATCACCCCAGCAGTGTGGACGATGTTCGGGGCTGATAGGAGTCTTAGTCCAATGCATCTGGAGGGCATGGGGTTGGCAGAAGGTCAGTGTACAACAGAGGGAACACAATTCAAGGAACAGGCTGACACCGTTTCCAAGAACCAGTACAATAAATCACCCTGACAGTCGGATTAATTTGAGGAGTCTCTTCTCAGTGTTTGGGCTGCCACAATAAATAAGAGTGACCTGGTTTGTAAAAATATTTGTCAGTGCTTCCAGGAGGCCTTCAGCCTTCTTCTGGAGTCAAGCTACACATTATGTTACGCGTGTTTTTTTGGCTTGCTTGAAACTGGCTACTGCCTGTCTTCAGGAATAGCAGTGAGACGAGGGGAAGGGGAGACAGCCCTAATCGGAGCAGCAGCGTGGGAGAGGGACGTTAACCCTTCCTCTCTGAACGGGTTCCTTTCAGGAGAGCAGCCTTCCAAGCAGCTCACCTCCAAAGATGCTCTTGTATTGTAAACTGCAGTGTCTTGTGTCGAAAGGTCTCCTTTTGTATCAACCTTAATGTACAACTACATAAATAAATTCAGTACGAGGCTTAATTAATGTTGTTCTGAATTAAGGCAACTCTATGCATGAAAGCCCTCGAGAGTGTCCTGCCCTTGTCCTGCTCTTGTAAATTCGAGACTGCGGCTTCCTTTATGGACTCGATTCTTAGCAGAGTTGGCCTTCCTCTGCCTTCAACTTTCCCTGGCGTGAGTGTCTTCTCCGGAGAGTCTTGCCTTCTCAGGTTGCGCCTGAAGTACAACCTGCCACAGTGTCGTCACTTTGGCCCCCAGGGAAAGTTCTGGGCTTGATTTGATCTGGGACACACTTGTTAGTCTTTCAACAGAGCCAGAAATCTTGCACAAGACCTACAGAATTCACTTCCGCAAGATGCTGTGATGCCTGCCCATTGGGATCATTCTCAGAATGGATCAGACAACTGCATGGAGGAGAAGGCCGCCGATGGCGACTAATCCTGATGGCAGGATGCCTACATATACCCATTCCTGAGGATCATGGGTGGGGAGGTCTAAGTCCTGTTTGTGGATCTGTCCAGTTATGCCCCTGTGTGAGCCAAATGCTGGGCTGGGTGCAGCCTTGGTCTGACCGAACACAGCCCTTCTTCAGCCCTTACGTTCTTACCCAGAACTGTCAGTGGTTAGTACCTCTAATGGACTGTGGGTGTCATTACTTGTGGAGCCCAAACTGTGCCAACTACACACGAGAGGAGCTTCAAAAGGCCCAGAGGAACCCCCAAGTTTTACAGAATAATTTAGTGTGGTGGGGAAGTGAGAAACCCGAACGAGCGGCTGGTGTCCCAGAAGCAATTGAACACGGACCAGACGTGCTAAGGGGCCTTTATTTTGTGGCATGTTCCACCAAGCTCTCAGGATCTGTGCTGAACTGGTTCTGGAGCTCCCTTGCCAGGTATCTTCCCCCCATGCCACATGGTTTTTGGACTCTGGTGAACCTAGGGGCTCCCCATAGGGGAACCGATGCCTGCCAGTGAGCTCTATCGGTCTCCACCGCACTAATGCGGACATGGAATGAACCCTTGTAAGTTGTGCTAGTTAAAAGAAGTCATCCAACTAGTCTCCCTAATCCCAATATTACACTCTTAGCATTTCTGTTTCAGCTGCTGCTTCTGTAGGAGGGTTTCTTCATTTGGATTTCTGGCATCATACTAGTTTGCAAGGTGGCTCTCTCACCCCCTCCCCGGGCCCAGATTTGTTTCCTTGCTTGTTGCCTTCCTTTCTATACCACTTTTGTGCCAAGGTGCTCGAGGGGTTTCTCACTTTAAAATATTAACGGGAGGGAAACAAGGAAGATACACACATTTAGGCCCCAACACTTCTACAATGTTCACAGCACGGCTGCCAGTGAATTCTCCCCCCCCCCCCCCCGGCCAGGAAAGGCATCGCCAAAAAAGCAGCCGCAAGAGGGCAATGGTTTGCATAAAACTGGCTTTAGGTTATTTATACACAGAGGTACTCATTTACAAATAGTATATTTAAATAGAAACGAAGCACATCTCAGTGTCCTATGGGAGCCTGTGACCACGTGGCAAGGACCTGTCTGCTCGAGTTTGCGCTGACTGTGGATGAGCAACACTTCTGATGGTTCTTTATCTTCAGGACAACCCTTCAAGCAGAGGACTGCCCTATGTTGAAGTGTTCACACAGCAACCCATAATGATATTTAGTGGACCCTTCCAGCTGAGTTCTTGGTCTCCTCTGCATTGAGGGAGGGGCCTTCCTCTCCTCCTGGAGCATCCAGGTGGCACTGTTAGGTGTGATGTGGGTTTGCATGTGAAGGAGAGGCTCTTTTGGGCTCTTTCAGATGCTATACAGTCCACTTTCTCTGCGCGGGAGCTGAATCCCATTTCAGAAAGGCTCCCTGGGGCTACCTTCCCCTGCTGGGTGGGCCAAAGGCAAAAAGGAGAGGCCAAGAGTCAAGGCCTGCTTCAGCTTACAGCTCTTACTGCCCATAGTTAAGCCTTGGACATTTCAGCCTTTGAGAATAAAATAAAAACTGCAGGAAAGCTGGAAAACCACCAGGCAACCAATATTTGGGAGCAGTAGGGTGAGGTGTGGAGCCATCTGGGGGACCTGGTGATTCTGAGCCCCTGGCTTTCTAATCTGTGAAAAGCTCTCCAGTGCAGGTGCGGGTGCAGGTGCTTTTTGGGAGTCCTTATAACATGCGAGGCATTTCAGTACAGTGTACCAGAGATGGCAGCAAGAGGGGGAGAATTCTTGATCATGCATGATCAAGAAAATGCATTTCCTGGCATGGAGATTAATCTCACTATCAAAAAATTTGCATGTAGAGTGGCTCTTAATTGCAGTTCAATCCAATTGTTTCCTGACCTGGGGAACTTGCTGAGGCACAGTAGAGAACCCCAGCCAATGGAATGGTGACCCCACTGATCTGATCCTTGTGTGCTTTTGGGGCTCTCTTGTTTTCTTAAGAGAAAAAAATGTGACCCCATCCCTTCCAGATCCAGACTTCCCTCTTCTGCCAAGTGCTATTGAGGCTTTTTTCTTCCATTTTTTCCCCTAATTGAACATTATTCATTCTTAATGGCTTTGGAAAACTGATTTGAATGACTGACTAAACTGACTAAAATTAGCAGATCAAGGACAGAATGATACAGTGTTGAGATGTGGCCCGTTGCAGTGTTCATTCTGCAGTAATATTTTAATTAAACTTTTCCTTCAGACTACATTAATAAACCTTCCCATGCTGGCGTCGGTGCATGTATCAGTGAAAAGATGCCCAGCCGAGGGACAAGGTTGTAACAGCTGGGTCTGTTCAGTTTAGGAAGAAAAAGGCAAGCCAGGAGATGGGATGGGTATCTGAAATTATGCATGGTGTGGAAAAAGTGGAAAGAGGACTAGAATTGGGGCATTGCATAGATATTCAGGACAGATCAAAAGGGAGACTTCTTCACAAAGTATAGAGTACTTGGTTTGCTATTGCACTGTCTAGGGATGGGCAGTAGATTGGCTGGATTGTTAAAGGGGATTTGACTTACCGTATTTTTCGCTCTATAAGACGCGCCTGACCATAAGACGCACCTAGTTTTTAGAGGAGGAAAACAAGAAAAAATATATTCTGAATCAAATGGGCACATCATCACAGGCACATTCCCCAGCACTTCCCCATGGGCTGCACATCTGACAGACTTGCTGCACACACATATTCACTCTATAAGATGCACAGACATTTCCCCTTGTGAGGGGGAAAAAAGTGAGTCTTATAGAGCAAAAAATACGGTACTCCTGGAACAGAAGGCGATTAATGGCTCTCCTCCCGATGGCCATGCACTTATTATTATTATGGCTGCATTGCATTTATTCCCTCCCTGTTCCCCTTTTGTGAGGAGCCCAGAACAGCTTGCGCAGCTTCGTCTGAATCTTACAAGGACAGCAGCCCTGTGAGGTGGGTTAGACTGACTGGCCCAGAGTCGCCCCGTCAGCCCCCACCCTGTCCCATCTCCACCATCAGGGAGAGTAGATTCAAAAACATGCTTGCCATTGCCAGCCTAGCCAGTTTGTTTGTGTACCTGTGTCCATAGTTTGACCTCCAGGGGCTCAGAAACGTTCTAATGCTTTGAACCTCTTCCAGCCTGGGAGAAGAGCAGAACTCTGCAGGAGCTTCCTTGGTGGTGGACCGGTCTAAAAGAAAGGGATGGTCCAAAGGCAAGGAGGCTGTGATATTTTAGCTTGATGTGCTTCCTGCTAGGCATTAAAACTTAGGAGAGGAATATCAAGCTTCTGAAATGGAGGAAAGCCGTGTGTAAATGCAGGGAAAGCATTGAATGGGGATGGAAGGAAATCCGGAGCTTCCCGGCGATGCGAAGAGGGCATGGCTGTCTGGGGATTGCTCAAGAGCTGGGTTTGGCCCCCAGGCCTGCAGCACAATGCTGTCGTGCCACTGCATGCCTGCGCTTCCGCGGATTGATGGCCCTGCGGTTCATTATTTGCACCTGGACCCTCCACATCTGCAGGGATATCTCTCTACTTCAGTTCTTCCTCCAAATATTGAAGGAGCTATCCTTGGTGCCAAACTCCTCCTGGAGGGTGCCAGGGTGGGAAAGTATGTGCCATGTTACAAGATGCAACAAGGTGAGTGCAGACTGCCTTGGAGAACCAGACGCAGTTATGGCAAGGGTCCAGAGGAGGGCAGCAAAAATGAGGCAGGGTTTGGAAGCACTGCCCTATGAGGAGAGACTGAGAGAATGGGGCATGTTCAGCCTTGAGAAGAGAAGGCTGAGGGGGGACATGGTATCCCTGTAGAAGTACCTCAAAGGCTGCCACAGAGAGGAAGGTCAAGATCTCTTGCTGATGCCAGAGTGTAGGACACGCAATGATCCATTCAAGTTGCGACAACTCAGATTCAGGCTAGATATCAGGAAAAGCTTCCTCACTGTCACAGCAATATGACAGTGGAACTAGTTGCCCAGAGCAGTCATGGGCTCTCCCACACTAGAGACATTCAAGGCGAAACTGGACAGCCCTCTGAGTGGGATGGTGCAAATTGGTGTCCTTCAATAGCAGGGGGTTGGACCCAATGGCCTTCATGGCCCCATCCAACTTTGCAGCTTTATGATTCTAAGTGCGCTTGCCTTTCTTTATCTCACAAAGCCATTCACACTTTCCCACCCCCTCTAATAATTTATTTCAGATGCAGAGCAAGAATGGAAAGCTCCCTTCTACTTCATTCAAGGGGCAGATCCTCAGTTTGGTTTGATGAAAGCGTATGCCATTGGGGACTGCAGCAGTGGAGGTGACGAATGGGGAGAAGAACTCAGATTAACCCAGCAAGCCGTGCGAGCAATCAACCAACTGAACCCCAGACCAAAATTCTTTGTGCTGTGTGGGGATCTCATCCATGGTATGCCAGGTAAGATGGATCAAGTTCTAGCCGGATCAACCCGTTCGTTCTGAGTGGGTTCCAGTGTGACAATGAACAGCAAACAGGCTGTGATGTGAAAACATCTTCCCAATGCAGCTTCGTTAGCTAGCCCTGTTAATGCAGTCAGAATCCCAACATTCCTAGGCAACAAAAGGTTAAGCTACTCTCCCTTGTGGTTGCAGCAATGCATTTGAAAATGCCATAATCCAAGACTGGAAACAAGGCTCAAGAGAAGCTTTGAATTCGTATTGCAACGGTGCAGCTTTCTAATACATGAGGGTTTGGGCTTTTCTGTGCAGAGAATACACAGGGTTTTGTCCGTACAGGAAAACAGTGTTATTGTAGGTTAGCCTCTGTCAGATCTGTTAAAACAAACAGCAACCCCCAAAAGCAACACAATCAGTAGTGGGGGAGTAAGCTAAGTAGGGGTGTGCTGTTGGAGGGAAGCCTGACTTATATGAGCAGAGCCTTCTTCCTGTTCACTTCCACGCTAATGATCAAGGGTTGAGGGGTGGCCATTCCATGGACTGGAGATGTGAAGACTGAATCCAGTTGTCTTATGCTCGCTCGACTTCTTTCCCTCATCTGGACCTGGCTAGGAAACGAGCTGAACTGAGCTGAGCTGAGCTCAAGTCTATGAACACTTGGGTATGCTAGCAGCTTCCTTGCAAGAGTAGGCAGTCTGTTGCACAAAATACACCCAGCACGTAATTCTTTGCACAAAGTAGGCAACACCTGCAAGTTGTGTACAGAACGCTGCTTGCTCTCATGTCCTGCAGAACATCCATGCGAATGCTTAGCACGAGGCAGACATAGGGAAGAGAGAAAGCAGGTTGCAGTCCGGGGAGCCAAGTGGAGGGAATCTGCTAGACCCCCACCCCCAAACCTGTTGTGTTTCAAGCAGGATCTCCTTGTAAATCTTTTTGGGGCGGGGGGCACATCATGAAGTGGTGGGAAGAGTTTTCCATTAGTTTCCCAACTAATGCACGTAGCAGAAATCTAGAGTGTTGCCTTGCTGTTGCATTTCAAAGGGCTTCCATCTCCCCTGTGCTCCCCCCCACCCCCCCCCACCCCCAGTTTGCAAAGCGTTACCAAATATGCATTTGAGTCGTGCAACTTATAAAACATTTAAAGGGAACATATTGAACAGCCCGAGTTGCTGGGCGGTGTGTTTGCTCTGCACTGTATAAACATTGACAGCAGCCTAGCGCTGCTTCCAAGGAACAGCAAGGGAGCGGAGAGCAGTGCGTGCTTTTGAGCGATCTCCCACACCCACCTCTTAACTGTCTCTCTGCTGCCGAGGCAGCTCGGGGTGGAGGTTTTGCGCACACTGATCATGTCATTAAGGCATAGGTTTGTCTTTCAAAAGCATTCCAGCTGAATTGTCCTAGGTGTGACGACCGGGGTTGGGGTGAAAGCTAGCAGAGTCTGTCGCTCCAGCAGCCGTGCACTTCCTCCCCTGCTTGGCCTGCTCTCAGCAAGTGGGCTAAGTCAAGAGGAAGTCTAAGAAGACTCACAGAGCACACGTGGTGCAACCAGCAACCTCCTTCCACATCGCCTGCAGCAGCACAAAGCCTACCGCAGACGGCGCGGAAGAGGGGCAGGGCTTGCGCAGCTGTTGCACGGGGGGCCCATTCCCGGTGATCCCCGTATGAGCATTCTAGTTCTGCATCCAGTTCCGCAGTATCGCTGCTCGGGCCCAGAGGAGACGCCACATGTGCCGTGCGTGGGGCTCGGTTCCTGGTGGGTGCCCCATGGATGCGGGGCACGCTTGTCAGGAACTTGGACCCAGGGCTGCTCGGGACCCAGGAGCCAGGCTTAGACCATCTGAGAATCCAGATCAGATGCCTCACACACGCCTTGTGACAACATCAGGAGGGAGTGGTGAAACGGTGAACTTGACTTGGCTGAAGGGTCCATAGTGAACCCAACAGGCGTGAATACCCAGGACCCCTGGGTGCCCCTGCTGGTGACCTCTTCTACTCATGGAAAGCTTCCTCATGCAGGTGCTTAAGTTAGGTGTGAGTCTCCCTCCAGCACCCCTTCTCAGCAGCGCCTGAGTCTCTGGATTTGTGCATCCTTGTCAGCCCCTGTGACGGAAACTGGTCCAAGTCTCACCCTTCCGAGGAAGGGTTAATTAACATCCCAGAAAACAGGTTGCAAATGCCAGGTGTGAATTCGAGGCAGCCCAGGTGCCAAGGCCTCCGGAGGGCCAGATAGGGCCTTTGTACAGTGTTTTCTCCATTCCACAAGACTGAAATGCTTGTCCTAGGGTTTAGTTACTGGCAGAAAGAGCGTTAAGCTACAATAAACCACTCAATGAGCTTTGGTACAGAAATGAAATCATTATAATTATAGATATATGCTGATATTTTGCCCCTTTCCCTTTTGCCTTCTCCTTGTCCATTGCTGGAATCTGGCCCCGGGGAACTTCTCCGAAAGGAGCTCAGCCTTTGAGCTGAAGGAAGTTCAGCACCCCGTACGAGATTAACATCAAGATTGGCCGGGGGCGGGGGGGGGGGTTACAATGGGGACAAGGAGGAACTAAACCATGTTCCCCAAGCACATGGCAACATCTGCAGCATCTGCCCATGGAAACGTTGGAGTAAAAAAGTCCCACAGTTCCGATCTTGCATGTGGCTTGACCCTCAGTAGAACACTCCACCAATGGGATCTTGTATCTCAAGAGGTGGATCACCTTAAAAATGTGGGTCCTAAGGTAACCCCCCATGTCTAGGTGCATCACACAGTCAGAAAATGTTGGCTTACCAGTGTCCACCTTACAATTTCTAGTGTAGGCCGGTTGGATATTTGAGCTTATCCCTCTTTTTATTATGTAGTAGTATTTTAAACAACTTTCTTTGCTCAAGGGCTTCTGAAATTAGAATGAAGCAATGATGGGATGCCAAAATAATTCAGCTTCTGATTGCATTGAAGAAAATGACCTGATTAAGGAAATTGTCACAGGAAAACAGGAGTTAGTCTGAGGTTGTTCTAGGGATCTGAATAAATTTATCTGCTATTTATTGATATAATCATGCAAGTAACCAAGTGATTTTTAAGGGGGTAATTCTAAAGGAGAACTTGCCCTGAAGAATCAATTTTACCAAGGCAGGCATTCATGATCCTGAGCTACGAAGTTTATGGCTTTGCCTCCCCACTCATTTTTACTGGTCCTCTTGAATTCTATGGATATTCTGTTACAGCATTTATGTGGCGATAAATTGAAATGATTGCAGGAGTAATGCCTAAGGTTTATAAAACACTTGGTGAATTTAGTATTTTTAAACGTTCTGTAGTTGCTAGAGCGAATGGCCAGTGTTTTGGGACTGCTGCAACTTGAATTTTGTGGATGAATAGATATTAGATCAGTTCTCCATGCTGCCCAAGAGCTTCAGGTGGGCAACAGCAAGACCCCGGAGCAATTCCTTTTCACAGGTCTTCACCTTTAAACCAGACTTGCACTGTCCAGTCTTTCAAAAAGAGCAGGGATGGACAACTTGTGGTCCTCAGGATGTTTTGGCCTACAACTCTTGTCAGTCCAAGCCAGCATAGCCAGTGATGAAACATCATGGGAGTTGTAGGTCAAAGCATCTGGCTGCAGTTTCCCTACTCCCGAAATGGAGATGACTTCAAAATAGAGGATGGTCTTCCAACAGTCCTTCAAGTAGAGGACTGTCATCTGTGTAAGAGCAAACTGGGGTGCCTTGTCTAGAGCTGTGGCAGAAAAGATGAGATGCCAGCACGGGCTTGGCAGGCCAAGGTCCCACCCTGTATGGCAGGAATGTTGGGTCTTCAGAGAACTGCCAGGTGTGTAGTTGTTGGTTTGAGCTTTGGACTGACCATGGATGTGTCAGTGATGTGGTTTGCCTACCTTTAGGTTCCAAATGGCACCTCCATCCCAGCTGGTCATTCATGGATGATGTAGCAAGAAGTAATCCTTTCCCCTGGACTGCAAAGCACTGTCATGGGTCAAGCTGCTCCCAAAGTCCAGTGTTTTGAAGGCAGCAAAGTCTTGGGATTCCAAGAACCCAGGGTAGTAAATAACATCTTGATCAGCTAAACTTGGATGCAATCAAGCCAAATGCTTGGAGCCCATTACACGCCATTAGAAGAGCTATGTAATCAGCGACAAACGGCTTCTGTTATGTAGATGGTGATTAACAGTGGTTTGTACTTGACTTATTATTATTAGGACAAGAAGTTTTCTTCTTGATTGGAAGGCCATGTATAGTGATACCAAGAAGTTAACTTGCTATTGTGGAATGTAATCAAGCACCTCATGCTTGCTTCTTGTGGAGCGTTACCATATCTACTGGGGCTGGCGAGTTCCCCTCTCCCAGCAAATTATCATATTCCTGTTAGATGCTTGGCTGCGTCAAATGGATATGACAGTGGCGGAAGATGGCATGGCTATGTGAATCTGCTGCCGAAATGCACCTGCGACTTTTATGGATGCCTGTGCCAACTTCTCCCTACCTCCCACCCCGGGATCGAGCTTTTCGGAGCGCTCAGTGTTGGGTTGGACAGTTTCTGTTTCAGTCACAGAGCAGCAGAATACTATGTCTGGACACCAAGAACGATTCAGAATAAATTAGAATGAGTTCAGAGAAGGGCAGTGGAGATGAGAAACTGCACCCTATGAGGAGAGGTTGAAGGACCTTGAGAAGAGAAGATCCATTTGGTAGCCCTTTGCAGGCACTAAGGAGCTGAAGACAGGAGAAGGCTCCTCTGTTCTCTCTCAGCCAAGGTTGTAGGACACAAAATAATGGGCTTGAATTATAGGAAGGGAGGTTTTAGTTGGACATCAGGGAAGACTGTCAATCAGAGCAGACTGACAGTGGAACCAAGTGCCTAAGGAGATGGTGAGCTCTATCACTAGAGGTATTTGAGCGGAGACCAGACAGGCATCTCGGGGGGGTTTCAACCTGGATTCCTGCACTGAGCAGAGGGCTGGGCTTGCTGTCCTAAATGCCCCCCTTCTAACTCCATGGTTCTACAGTGTCTCCCCTCATTGGAAGGTGATGTGCAGCACGGACAGATGAGTCTTTTGAGGGCAGAAGGACAAGGAGCCAATACTCAAAGTAAATCAGCTTCTTTTTGGAGAGGCTGCTATCAGACAGACGCCTTGGAGCAAATACTTCACTGTGCTTCATGCAATGCAGAAGCTTCTCTCGACTGGCAGATTTAAGTATAAGCTACAAGTGTGCTCTGTTGACCTCCTTCAAGCTCCATTTATTGCCCGGTGAATGATGCCGTAGCTGCTAATGGCTAAATGGACTGCTGTTGCCGGTAATGTGCGCAATTGGAGCCAACTCGATCAGCTGCGGATGCGGCCAGGGAGGAATGTGGGCGAGGCACTGTGCCTTGAGCAGCTGTCTCGAACTCACAGCAAAGGCACCTCAGTCGTCGTTCAAGCCACGAAGATGGCACGTCACTGCTGCTTTGCCATTGCTGCACCAGAGAGGTAAAGCATGTTCTTTAGTCTCAAACTCATGAATGTTGAAGGCTGTGCCAATGATGGGCTGCCATTTGCTTTGCAATAACTTTCCAGACAGAAGAGAGAATCCATTCACACAACCACTGGGCATTCTTTAAGGGGCAGTCCTACACATGTTTAGAAAGGAAAAGGGCCAGGGTGTCCTGGGACTTGTAGCCCCCTCTTTCTGCCTGATAGGCATAGGATTGTGTCTTAGAAGTATATAAGTCCATGCAAGCCAGTGTGGTTTAGTAGACAGAGTGTTCTGTGAGGACCAAGGGTTGAAATCCCTACACAGCCTGGAAGTTAACTGTGTGATGTTTTGGCATGAGCATGGCTGACCACTCATGGTTGTTGCAATGATAAAATGGGGCGAGGGGGGATCAAATGTAGGGACTGGACACATTCCTGTAATGCGTTCTTCTAAGGGGGATGAGTTGTAATTCTCCCCAAAAAGCCAGGCAGTGGCTGAGAACCAGTTAGTTCCAATTTTAGTAGAAAATTCCAGTAAGCCAGTTGATGCAGATGTAACACCAAAAGGCTAATCATACAGCATCAGGTCAAGAGGGTGGACCAAGAACTGCCTTATGTTCTGGACAACTGACCCAAAGGCATCATGATCCACCTGGAAGGTGGTAGAGTGGCTCTCCCTGGTTTGGAAGGCGGAGACATTCAGTGTGGAATCAACTTTCTGTCCTTGGGCTGCCTTTCCCTAATGGCCTAATGGCCAGTCATCTGTCTCTGCTTTTTTCTTTTGTTAATGGCTTCTGCAATCCTCTTTATTTCATATGCGAAAGCCAGCGTAGGTGGCCTACTTAAACACAGCCAAGACTTTAGCTAGAAAGTCTTTTGTCCCAGTTTGCTTGGAACTGGGAGAATGTGGACAGTAGGTGGAGAGGCTGTGCTCAGGTTCCAGTGATCTAGGAACTGAGACGATGCTGGCCGTCATTTGTTCTGGCCCTTCCCAGCACACGTACAGTCTCAGTCAGTCACCAACTCTAGACTTAAAATTACATCCAACAGGAACTGGTCCTGGCACAGACGCCTGGCAGCCCGAAAGAGCGTTGCAAGATCATTGTCAAGGTCCATCAGGTCCGACAGCCCGTCTCACATGGTGACCAACCAGATGCTTCTGGAAAGCCCTGCAAGCAGGACCCACAGGCCTCAGCCGCTTGGGCAAGCGTGATGCTCAGTTGCGCCGCTGTTGTCCTACAGTACGCACTGACGAAGGCCCACCCCAAAACGGGGCAATGCAAAGGCTGGCTCATTCGTAAGCAGCAGACCACACAGGGCTTGTTCCAGGCAGGCAGCATAAGGGCTTAAAGTGCCGCTGCAGGTGGTCCCCAACATTGGGTCGCAGGTATGGTTGCGTTGCAGGAGGCAATGGTGGAGCCCTGCTGTTTGCCATGCAGCAAACCGCAGTTCTGGTGGGTACACACAATCCGTGTTCATGCTGTTGTGCCAAACCCATGAAAATGTCCGAGCTGGGTCCCACGAGAAGTTGATTAGCAAGCGCTTTTGCACTTCCCCAGATTCTCTGAACGCCACTTCAAAGCTCAGCTTGCCCTGTTCGCTATATGTGATTGACTCTTGCATAATTTCATTCAGATCAGAATGCGGGAGTGTAAGGATAGGTAAGGATCCGTATGTGTAGGGATGGGAAAACTGACTGGCAGAGCGTGTATTGCTCCTGGACAGTTTATGGAAGCAGAGGCAGAGCTGGCAGCTTTCACTCCCCCCCCCCCGCCCAAAAAAAATCTTCAGCCTGATATGTGCTTAGCACAAAATCCTGGTGCCCATCTATCTGAAATTGATTGACTTCATATCTCGGGAATGCCTGAGATTGTCATCCAGCGCTGCCAAGAAGTGAAAAAAAATTGTCACCGTTGGTTGATTTCCCCAGTCAGTGGAGAGACATGTGAAACCAGCAAACCAAAATGAGGTTCTCCCTTGGATTTCAATTGAAGCTGGTCCATAAGTGATGCACCCAAGCGGGATTCTTCTCAGTGGCGCTGACTCTCTGTGTTTTGTTTTTGTTTCAGCGCGGGCATTACTGAAAGAATGTTGCCGCACAGAGGCCCTGCTTGGTACAAAGCGGATTGTTTCTTCGCCTTCCTCCTAGCATTTTATTAAAAAGGGGGACCTTGAGAGTGATGTGGGCCTTTGGAGGGAGTCGGAGGGTAAGAGGTGAAGGGCCCTGCCCTGTGGCGCATGACCTGGCAGGGGTGAAGGAAACACCCTCACAGGAACTGGGGAAGGAACCTCCTGATTTCAGCATGGGAAAGAGACGATTCTGACAGTCTGTCTCTCCAAAGAAATCTCTTTAGAAATGACCCTGAGCTGAGGGATCAAACAAGCCAGAATTAAAGAAAGTGTAAAACAGCAGCCAAGCTTGCATTTCCCCGGAGAGGTTCGCCTTTTGGCGCCAAGTCAAAACCTTTTTATTTAACCGTTATTTAAAAATTAGTATTTTAATGCAACAGTTGTGTTTTATTGACTACATGCTATTTATTGTTTGATGTTTTTAATCTATTGATTTTATTGATTGTAAGCTGTCCCGAGATGCCATGCATAAAGGACGGCATAGAAAAGTTTTGAATAAATAAATTTCCAGTGTTACTGGAAAATAAGTGATCTTCCTTATTAAAGTTAACTGCTGATAGGGAATGTGTAGGGACAAAAACAAACACAGCTGAAATGGTGGCTGTCGCCATCCTCAGCTGATCAGCACAACCCCTGTCTGTGTGGTTTACATATTGTCTATACCTTTGCCATCTGATCTTTACAACATTGATATCAAATGGCTGGGAAGATACCTCCATGTGGTTTACATATTGCAAGTTGTGCAGAGAAATCTTCAATTAGTGGGTGGTATTTAGTTTTACGTTGAAGAAGACACAGCTCACTGTTAGAACTGAATAAGAGGGTGAAAATATCAGGTATTGTAACAAGTTTCTTGAGATTTGTAATTGAAATATAGCTTCAGCTGTTTGGTGGTATGGAAATATATACATCTCCTATTCTCCATCTCCAGCCGAAAAGAAATCCGCTATAATTTTGGAATCAATAAAAGGGAGTTGAAGGTCTGAAGAGGCCCTGGGTTTGATTTGGAATCCCCTTGGAATTTTCTGTTAATTCTCTAGCAGAGTTGGTTGGTTGCCAACTTGGCAAGATAAACTTCAATTTGTACAGCATTTGTCAACCTTTTCAGGACTGTAGTTAGCGTACCAAAGTACAGGTTGCACATGGAAGGAAGTGACTTATTCATTTAATAATTGACTGATTCAGAACACTTCAAACAGCAAAAGAATTTTTAGTTAAAATAACATTTTGCGTAAGAAAAGTTTTTAAGATAACTAATGTAAGAACACTGGTTCTAAGCAGCTAAACCTGCAGACGCCTGCAAAGTCCTGGTGGGTGTGGGATTAATAATGCTGTAGCTGGTGCCTCATACTCTGGGAGGGAAATCGCATCAGCAGCCGTTGCCACTCTTGGTCAGAGGCCCAGAACGAGGCAAGCTGTGGCCCCGGCTTTCCACCTGCTTCCTTGGAAGCCAGTATAGTGTGAGACCATTAGAAGCCAGGTTGCAAAAGAGAAAAAATAGAAAAAAACCCAGTTTTTGTTGAGTTGCAGCCCTTTCTTACAAGGTTGTGGAAGGACTGCTCAGTTACTTTAAAAAGTTTCCCACTGGAGTACATGTTGACATCCTAAGTTAGACCCAGGGAGCTTCAAGGTGAATTTTAGTTGAGCTTGCAATGAGTGTCTCTTGGGGAGATTCTAAAGCAGCATCCTTTTAACAGGTGGGAGGCGGGGACCTATCCATGCTTATAGCTAGGGGTGCAGCAGTCAGGACGGAATCCAACTCCTTTCTGCTTGCTGGACTTCTTTCCCATGCTCAGCCCTGACTCGGAAGCTGACCAAGCTAAGATCAAGTCCACAAATGCTCAGGAGCGCTAGCGAGGCCTTCTTTGTGCAAAGCAAAGTTGCTCATGCAAAGTTTGCAAAGCCCACGAGTCACCCATGTGGAAGCAGAGCGCTGCTTGAGCAGGAGGTGTGTACAAGCTGCCCTCACAGGCTTGCTTGGGGACTCTTCCTGCCACCTGAATGGCCAGCAGCAGGTAGACGTGTGGGGGAGAGAAGTGGACCAGCATCCGGGGAGCCCTGCCAAGGAAATCCAACAGATTGGATTTGTTGAAGGTGAGGCTAGACAGGAAGCAAGAGAACTAGATTCCGGCCTGATCTCCACATCCCAACCTTAGGTAATATTGCCCAATGGGCAAATAAGGTTTGCAATTCTACCTTTTTCATTTTTAAGGACATTTGAAATAATTGGTCAGATGACCGTTAATGGATACTCTGTTTGCTGCAGGTCCTGCAAAAAATGGTTGATCCATGGGCAGGTTAGCTTGTTCTTGATAACTACGGCAATTCAAGGAACTCCCGCAAATATTCCTTGCATGATTGCCATGGCTCTTCTGTATAAAGCAGGAATGCGGTCCTAGTAGTGATGGCCATTTGTATTCCATCCCAGACTTCCCCATCTTACAGCAGTCCCTGGAGCCACCTGGAGCGCTCTTTACTCGCAATTCAGTAACTGCAGAATGCTCGTTGATGGAGATTTTCATGCCTGTTTCATTAAATACTTAGCTACCCCAATGATGGAAAAAATCTTGTTGGAAGCAGAAGTTATGACAAGCCAACGGATCTTGAAGAGCTGCAAATAGATTTGGATTGCAGTGAATTTGGTTAGTCCCTGACCTTTTAGGCCACATCTGGAGTTTTCCCTGTATGCCGTCTTTTTCCCTGTATGCCCTCCCGCCCCTTAAGATCGGCAGCAGAGGCCCTCCTCCGGGAACCCTCTTTGAAAGAGGTCAGGAGTCAGAGCCCATGGAGGAGGGCCTTCTCTGCGGTGGCACCCAAGCTATGGAATGCACTCCCCGGAGAGGTCCGCCTGGCGCCGTCATTATATGATTTTCAGCACCACATCAAGACCTTTTATTTGATCAATATTTTAATGTTAATTGATTTTAACTGTATATTTATTTATTTAACTTATTTTAATTATTATATTTTTATATATGCAGTCGTGGTATAGCTAATTTATTTTGTTTAGGATTTGATTATATTATATTGTAAGCCGTCCAGAAACGACAGTGATGGATGGCCTATAAATGCCCTAAATAAATAAATAAAGATCTGGAGTTTGTGGAGACATTCATGAAATGGCTCTGTGGGTTAAATGTTTCAGTTCAGTGTATGTGGAGTGTTCACACACAAGATGGCCAACCTCCTTTTGGAAGACTGTAAGGATTACATCAAGTTGATCAAATATAAAGAGGTCTTTATTATGGAAAGCTGGCTGGGCTTAGCTCAGGATATTATGAAATTTTGGAGGTTGGCGGCTGATATGGGGGGGTCGCTCTGTTCAAGAATTTGACTGTCATCTTACAAAAACTATGTGGGAGGCTCTTTTTTTCAGGAGGGGGACAGCAGTTTTAACTCTCTCGAACTGGTTGACTCATCTTCTCCGTGACTGGAATCTGTTGACAAATGGCCACCTGTGGTGATTGATAAAATTAAGTCACTAATAGCATAAGTTAAAAATAATTCCGCACTGGGGAAAAGTTTGCATTTTCCTTACTAAATGATGGACACCAGGCCTAGCCTAACTCCTTCCTTATATTGAGAGCACAGGGAAGACTCCTTCTGAATGGGAGGTCCGGGGACAGGGGCTCCCAGACACCAGAAGTGATAGGCACGGCTTCTGCCGTCCCTCAAAGAAAGGCACTGTGGGCGAGGTGACTGGATGCTGCCGGTGCCGTCCTTTCCAGCGCCCTGTTCTGAAGGAGGCTCCCCCTTAGAGGGAGGGATTTCACCCTGAGGGGAAGCTCTCGGAAGCCGCTCTGGCTGCCCTTCTTTGTGGCCTTGGCAAGGAATCCATCGCACACCTTGCTCCGAGAAATCCTCGGAGGCATTGGGCAACTACCTACTGTCAGGTATGGGCCCCACAGCTCTCTGGAGCACCGGCCCGACCTACACAAAGCTCAATAGTCAGCTACCCTCTCCCTGCACCGTTTGCCCCAGCCGGGGGGGTGGGGGCTGCCACTTGTCCTGTCCAGGGCTTCACTTGGAGGATCCTCAGAGCAGGGCAGTGGTAGTGGCTGGTCCAGCAGGGGGCTCCACCGGGGGGGGGGGGTGGAAGAGACATGCAGTCCCAATATTCCACCTGAATGGAGGGACTCATGTGGCTTCATGGGAGGACCAGCCCTCCCCAGGAAACTCCCATGGCTGATCTCCCACCTGCCATCGGGCCTCCTTCCGCACACACAGCCTCCCATGCTGGCACAGTGTTATGCCTTACAGTGCATCGGGGCTACTGCTGCGCGTTGAAGCCATTCCACCGCAGCTTCTCCCTGTGCCCAAAGGGAGGTTGCCACATCTTGCAGAGTCCAACCAGATCCGAGGACACACCGCGTGGCCATTGCAAGAGTTGCAGCAAAGCTTCTTCGATTCCACTGGCTTTCTGAAGAAAAGACTGCCTTCGTCCCATCCTGGGGGGCCCAGGTTCTACCCTGGCCATCTCCAGGTGAAAAAACTCTCGTCGTACCGGCAACCGGTTTCTACTGTGTCATGTCTGGCTGAGGGACAGGAGATGCTGTAGGAGCTAAGAACCTCATCCTCAGCATCAGGCAGTGAATGAGTTATCTGATGCAGCTGATAGGCATGAAAAGGGGTTCTGGGAGTGTCCCTACAGTGGGGTGGTCGGTGATGCGTGTGATTCAAAGTTGTCCTCAGGGTAGTGTGGATCGTCAGCCCTAAGAGCTGTACCACCACCAGGGCTTGGGGACCCTGCAGCTGCCCAGAGAGGTTGCCGGAGTGCCACACCTGCTTGCCAAGGGCTTGATGCTTCTGTGACTGAACCAGACTCCCAAGATGCTCGGGCAGCCATAAGCCATCTGGCAAATCCTGCCAGCTACACGACATCTTCATGCACCTCGTTTGCATCTCTCCGCGGCTTCCATGATTCAGATGTGGACAAGTGGAGAAGATATCATTTTTTATTCATGATTGCCACATTCCTTTAATGAAGTTGACTTTTTTTGTGGAAAATACGCCTCTATCGCCATCAGTTGCTAGCGAGTGTTTCAGCGTCGGCGCCTTCCACTTACAAAGCTGCCAAGATAACTTTCAAGTCCTTAATTTTCTGACTCTAATGAGTATGATACGGCTCAGTAGAAATGACACAAATTGATATTTTTTAAGACATAAAAACTAGTTATACTTAAAGGAACAGAAGGCAGATGGGAGAAATTATGCCTGTGCTGTCAGGCTGAAACAAAGCGGCCAGGGCCTGGGCAGTCTCATAACTGAAAACAAGAACGATTGGTATTAAGCATGACACCTTCTTAGAGCTTTCATGGGTGGGATGTTTTAGGCTCTAATCAGATGCTGCTTTGAGAGCGGACGAGTGATGGGAACTTTTCAATTAATCAGCAGCGTTTAAATATATTTTTCCTGTCTGTAAAGTCAGCTTGTCCTTTTGCCTGGGCAGGTTCTCCTCTTTCCTTCTTCAACAAGCTCCAGAGGCGGTTTTGTGCAGGGAGTCATTGTGCGATGGTTTCTGTTCTCTGCAGTTTCCTCCTTTTTCAGACTGGGCAAAACTAAGCCCAGCCCCCTGAGAAAGCTGCAGAAAACAGTCCAAGCCGAAGGAGGAGGGGATGAACTGCCTCACCAGCTTTGCTGGACCCTTAGCAGGCCCAAGGCGGTGCATGGTTAAAGTGTGGAATTTGCTGCCACAGGAAGTAGCAATGGGCATCCATTTAGAGCCAATCTGGTATGGTAGTGAGAATCTTGGACTGGGGACCAGGGAGACCCGGGTTCTAGTCCCCCCTTGGCCATGAAGCTCACGGCGTGACTTTGGCCCATTCACTCACTCTCAGCCTTACCTACCTCGCCTGGCGTTAGTTGGGATAATAAATGGGCCTCTGTAAGCCACCTTGGAAAGAAGGTGGACTAGAAATGTAATAATTACAATTCAGAAGTCTTTTAAAGGGAATTAGCTTTGTTCTCCATGCATTTGTTGGTGGCTCATATTCCTTCCTGGGCTCAGGTCTCTTCCCCCACATTTTTTCTTCTCCAGCAGACTTAGAGGAGATCTTAGAAACATTTAAAGCTCTTAAATATCTCATCAGAACCGGTAGCCATAACCTGGTGTCAGAAGGATAGCAGAGTTGCTTTCCGGTGGGCCTCAGGAGACAGTCATGAGATCTCCTTCCTTCTCGACACCCACGGAGGCCACATCTGAAGGAAGGCCTCAGCGTTGCACGTAATGTCTGGCTAGATGGTGGTGGGAGAAGCACTACATCAAGCATTGCGGTCCTGAGCTATGTAGAGATCTATAGGCCAAAACCAGCCAGTTCCTAGCAGTTATGACTTCTCTGTTTACTTCTCTATTTGTCTGCTGAAAGGAGCTGGAGGGACCCCAAGCTCTGAAGGGCCAGCTAGACACCTTTTGCCGGCACAGCGAGGGTGCCCTTGGGGGTCCCCATAAAGCCATTAAGCCCAGGGAAGGAGATGGGGCTTCTTGAGACCGTTTCGCCCAAAATGTCAAACTTGCCTACATCTGGGGTGCAGACCAGTCTGTCCCCTGCCCAGGAGTGACTTGAAGGCCTTGCCTTCTTCCCTCAGCCTCGCTATCCTATGACCACCGGCAGTATGGTGGTTTTCGGGCATTTGTGCCATATTCTCCCCAATCTGAAAGAGGGAAAGTATTCTCTTAAGGTTTGCTTACTGGCATTAATGCTGTGGATACTTGGAATATGTTGACCCCGTCCCCATTCAAACATGCCCTGAGAGTTTCTCCAAAATGATCCTCTTCCAGTACTCCTCTCCTAAACTGAACATCGCCACCTGAATGTCCCCTTCCCTGTGATGCAGTATCACTGTCACTGTCAGTTATTCCTGAAAGCACTTCTCGGAAACCCCGCATGATCCTTCACTGTCCTTCTCAAAGCCTACCCTTTCCATTGTGCTGAATACAAAGTACGCCTCGCTGTAAGAGATGTGCATCCTCTTGCCTGCTTCATCAGGGACCGATGACGAATCCTTTTTTGCTTGCAAAACATGCACGCCTGCCTTCTTCAAGGCCCCACAGGCAGGAGGGAACATGTGTGCACCAGAAACGCTTGCAAATTGCCAGACATGCGCTTGCGTTCCACTCACACAGTCCAAGCTGCATAGGGTTTGGAAACACGGCCCTGTGAGGAGAGGCTGAGAGAACGGGGCAGGTTCAGCCTTGAGAAGAGAACACTGAGGGGGACATGATATCCCTCTATAAGGACGTCAAAGGCTGTCTCCAAAAGCAAGGCCAAGATCTCTTCCTGCTGATGCCAGAGTATGGACATGGAATAATCCATTCAAGTTGAGACAACCCAGATTCAAGCTGGACATCAGGAAAAGCTTCCTTGCTGTCAGAGCAATACGGCAGTGGAACCAGCTGCCTGGAGAGGTGGGGGGCTCTCCCATACTAGAGACATTCAAGAAGAAACTGGACAGCCACCTGAGTGGCATGGTGTAATGTGGCATCCTGCCAGAGCAGGGGGTTGGACTCGACGGTCTTCTGACCTCCTCTGACTCTTCTATTCTAGATTCTGTGAAATAGTGAATTGCCCCCCCCCCCATCATCAGTGAAGGAAAGTGGCGTGCATTCAGTTGCTGCTCAAGTTGCACAAATAATTCCCTGCTCACAAGGGCTGATCCTTCTGCACTATCAGGAATTGGGCACAAGACCAGCAGCCTTATGGCACTTGGGAGAACTGGTGCCAGAGAGCTTCAGGGCGGTATGGAAAGGGAATAAATAAATCAATCGTGAGCGTTGCTCGCTCGCCCCTCTCTAGATGCCTCTTCCCTCTGCACCTGCCTTCCCCAGTGTCTCCCTTGTGTTGAATTCTGGGCTGCGAGCATCTTCCGACTTCTGCAAGAGGGTCCTGCCCTCTTGGACTCTGCGAAATTTGTAGAGGGTTTGGAGCACAACAGGTGGTGATCCGTCTGTTTATACATCGATGGACGAATTAGCTCATCGAACACAGGCATGACTGGTAAGGAGCTTTTAATGTGCATTCACTTATCCCCTCCTTTCTTATCCCAAAAGAAAATAAATGCTTGATCATTCCAATGCCCTTGTAGGAGGCATTTTCACTTCACCTTGTGGATTGCAAAGCACCCGTCTCTGGCCAAGAACACCTTTTGGTTATGGCTGTTGTTAATTGTATATTATTAATACAGCAGGAACTTGCAGTGAAAAACACAGCCCGGAAAATTGAAACACTGCAACGTCAAGCTTGTGAGCAAAGGTCAGGCTTAATAAAGAGCTTGGGGAAAGCAGTTTCTCTAAATCTTGATCCCAACAGAAAAACTATCCTGTGGGATCTTTTAAGGCTGCGTTCCCCAGAGTGCCTGTGTCCTCGTTTACCGCAGTGTGGCAGCTCCTCTTTTGGTCTCCAGCATCGATCTGCTTAGTGCAGTGCTATTACTGTGTTACTTCTGCTTTCCAAGCATATCGCTGTCAT